>CM051236.1:274502020-275766202 GCA_027917425.1 Gastrophryne carolinensis
CAAAGGGAGCAGAGTGCGCATCTGGCCACATCCCCCACTCACCTCCTAGCCGTCGTGTGGGCGGTGCACCAATTCAGAGTGTGGGTGCGTGCAGAGGTGAGCCAGGATGTGGCCGCGGTGCAGAGACGCGGTGAGGATTCTGGGACAAGGTGAGTAAAATGAGGCTTCTGGGGGTGTTTTACATAGCGGGGCATCTCAGTTCAGGATGCCCCTAGGAGTGGAACTCGGATGGTCCTGGAGTCTCCAATATTCCTCTTTAAAGTGAAGCAAAACATAACAGGACCGGCCGCCGGCTTTGTCCCGGGATACCCCGCTGTGTATAACCCCCCTCAGAAAGTCCAGTAAACACTTACCTTCCCTGGCTCTAACAATGCATGCGCGGGCTCTGGTCCAATGAAAACCGCCCACCATCAATGCGTAATTCAGCAGGCTGGGATCCCCATTGATACTAATGAGAGTCAGCTGCCCAAATTAATTAGTGACAGTGGCCAGCCCTCATTGGACCAGAGCCTGCGCATGCACCGTTGGACCGGGAAGAGGTGAGTGTCTATGGGTGTTGTGGGGGCTGGCTTCATGACCTTACCACCAGGGCATCCTCCAATCAGCACACTTGGAACTGCTGAGCTATGGGTGTCTAAGTGACATCTTAGCTCAGCGGCTCTGAGCATGCTGGCGGCTGCATCTCGCGCTTCCCTCTAACAGGGAGTGTGCCTGTGCCGGCCTTTCACAAATGCCTGACGCGGGCACTCACCCTGCTAGAGGGATAGTGGGGATGCGGCCGCAGCCCGCACATGCGCCGTTGGACTGGGAAAGAAGGTAAGTGTATGGGGCGACCTGGGGGGTTTCACACAGCAAGGCATCCCGATTTTGGATGCCCCAGGGGGGAGGGAATGGATTGGCCCGGGAATCTTATAGATTCCCAGGCCGATCCAGCTGTGTTTTGGTCCACTTTAAAAAAAAAATCAACTGGATGGGTGATCCTCTCAACTCAACTTAGGTGTAGGCCTAGGTGGAAAAAAGATTAGTGTAGGTGCGCTGTGGATAAAAAAGTTTTGTTAAAAAAGGCAGGTTAAAAGGGAGAGTAAATAAATGGTTAATGTTCTCCACGAAAATAGGTTAGTATATATACATAAAAGTATGAATAAATAGATGCAATAGTATTACCAAAGTGAAGTTTTGTTTGAGGGGGTGTTTCCACCTTTTAATTAAATCAGAAACAACTAGGTATCATTGCCTCTGACTAATTAGGCCTCAAAAAGTGTTGGAATTTGTAATCTTGCTGTCTGAGGGATTTCTCCTCTCAGGTAGCGTTATACAGATTGGTCAGTGTTAATTACACTATTGGCCCTGTATTCTGAGTTCTTTGAGCTGGTTTGTGGTGTATGATTCCTTGTTCAAGATGAGGTGAGTTTCTAGCGGGTTGGAGCAATGTGGTTGGTGGATCCTAGATGGTTTAGAGGTTGTAGGTCGGCGTTGAAATGAAGTAAGCGGTGTTCCTGAGGTCCAGGTAGGCGGTGTGAGTTGAGGTAGATGATTGTTCTGGATGGATGGAGTTGATTATGCTGTCAGAGAAGGTTCTAGTGGTTAGTGCAGATTAATTAGGTGAGGTCTGCCTTGATGTTCTGATTTTAGATGTGTTGTGAGGCTTGTAACTGTTGTGGGGGAATGTGAAAAACTTGTAATTGAAGTTAAAACGAATATAAGGAGATTGTATGACTTATATTTTCGGTAGGTTGATTAAAATTGATGCAACAATTAGTACAGTATATGCTCGGTTTATTCACCGCCACAGCCTGGATTGGCTGTGGTTTTACTTGTATCCTTTTAATTAATGGTAAACTAATTCAAGGAAATTTTATGACTTACAGTTTCGGTAAGTTGATCAATGTTGCTAGGAAAATGAGTGCTAGTTACTCATCACCAGAGCCTGGATGAGCTGTGGTATTAATTGTAGTGCAGAGGGTGCCGGTAAAAAAACGGAAAAGCTGGTTATTGCAGAGGGCACAGGCAGGAGCAGCGCTGAGGTTTCCTCTGGGCTGGAGAAGTGTAGGGGACTTTGGTCTGGCTGCCTTGGGTAGTCAGATCGGAGCTGGCGACCGTAGGTAAGGCAGCGGACGGGCGGAGAGGAGAGTCGGTTCGCGGCTGGAAAGTAGCAAAGTTCTTGCCTGATTTTAGTCTTTGAAATGTTTTTGTAAAATCGATAGAAAATCGGTTCACCGATGGCCGTTTCGTCTATGATGTTGTCAAGGTGATCGGGGGCAGGTTAGGCGCCCAGCGCTTTTATTGGTTGTTTGTTGCTGAAAGGGTTACTGGGAGAAGTAGTTTCAGTCAGTAGTGTTTTCAGAGTGCGTGTGCGCTGGATACATTGTAATTGGTTGGTTAATTTGTGTTAACTAGGCTTACTGCCAAGGTTGTGAAAAGTTACAAAAGTAACATTCGGGCTAGGTGATTGACATTTTGCGTTTTTTTTTCCAGCCTGAGTTGTGGAGGCTTTAGTATAACACTTTGTAATACATTGGCGTGCTGCCAAGGTTTGTTCAAGATACAAATGTAACACTTGGGCTGGGTGATTGACATATTGCGGTTTTCTCGCAGTCTGAGCTATGGAGGCTCCAGATTGATACTTTGTAATGAGTTGGCATGCTGCCCAGATTTGTGTTTGTTACAATTGTAACAAGTTGGCTGGGTGAGTGGCATTTTGCGGTTTTATCTTGCTTGAGCTGTGGAGGCCTTGAAAACTGTTATAGATTGGCTTGCTGGCAAAATTTTAAAAAATATATAATATAAATAAATAAATAAATAGATGTAGTAGATGAGCTGGCTGGGTGAAATACCTGTGGTTTTCTTTTGTGTTGGTTTGAATGGCTGATTTCAGAGTTCAGCTGTGACATTGGTAGAGTCATATAAGACGGGTAGAGATATATAAAAGGGAAGAGTGTAATTGTGATTAGTGTTAGATAACCCGTGGGGTTATTTATTTTCTAGAAAGCAGTTTAGGTCTAGTTCAATGTTGAGTCCCTGTGGGGTCATGGTGTTGAGCTCAAAGATCCAATAGGTTTCTCTCTTTGATAGAGAGAGTGCGATGAAGAGGTTAGCCACACCTGGAGCAAATTTGCCTCCCATGGCTACTCCTATTTTTTGTAGGTACTAGTCCCCCTCAAACCAGAAATAGTTGTGGTGGAGAGAGAATTCGAGACATTCTAGAACAAGCTGGATTTGTTCCGTTGGAAGGGTTTTTTCTCTTTCGAGGAAAAAGTTGACTGCTTCCAGACCCTTCTGGTGGGGAATGATGGTGTATAGAGAGTTTACATCTGTGGTTGCTAGTACATAGTGGGGGTGTTTTCGTATTGTTTTAAGTCCTGTAGGAACATTGGTGAGTCCTTTAGGTATGATTTTGTTTTTTGTTCTGTTGGTTGCAGGAAGTGGTCGATGTATTGGCCCAATCTGCGGGTTAGTGATTCAATCCCACTTACAATAGGTCTTCCTGGTGGTGCTTCCTTGTTCTTATGTATCTTTGGTAGATGGTAAAGGGTAGGGATCCTTGGGGGGCTCAGGTTGAGATAGTTGAATTCCTGTTTGTTCAGAACCCCTAACTGTTTGCCTCTGTTGATGAGGTCCTTTAGTTTAAGTTGATAGGTACTAGTGGGATTTTGTTTCAGTTTCTCGTATGTGTCGTTATCTGCAGGTAGTCTGTGGGTTTCTTGTATGTATTTGGTTTTATTCAGTATCACAAGGCCCCCTCCCTTGTCTGCTCATTTGATGATGATGTTGGGGTTTTGTTTGAGTTCTTTGATGGTTCTGAGTTCGTTTTTCTTTGTGTTAGATGATTTCTGGTTCTTTTTGATCGTCAATTCTCTCAGGTCTCTGGTTACCCATTCTTTGAAAACTTTGATAGGACCTGTTTGTTCTTGGGGGTTAAAGGTGGAGTTGTTCTTGAGGCTGTTGTGTTGGACTGGCAAACTTGTTTGTTCGCTTGGTAGTGTGGTATCTGTAGGGTTGCGGGTTACCTCTGTAGATTTGTCTGCGAAGAATTTCTTGATGTTGAGCTTTCTGGTGAACTTGAGCAAGTCGATGTAAGCTTCAAATTTGTTCAGATTTGCTGGGGGGGCGTATTTGATTCCTTTGTTGAGAAGATCTAGTTCTTTGTTGGAAAAGGTGGTGGCGGTTAGGTTGAAGATGCCACTTGCTGTAGTTTCTGTAGATGTTAATATTCCGGTGTTCTTTTCTTTTTTGTTTCTTTTGCTCTGCGCTCGTTTTCCAGCTCTTCTTCCTCTTCCTCTGATTTATTTCTTTTCGGGGTGTGGATGTTTCCTAATTCTAAAAAACGTTGGTGGGTCATAAGGCTTTTAATTCTTTTGGGGTTTTTGGTGTCAATGGCCCGTAGGTTGGTTCTGGGCCCGTTGTCTGGTTGTGTGATAATCATGGTGCCTCCTTTGGTATGTGTCAGTGGGAGTTTCTTTGGAAGTAGTGCGATCTGGTCGGTTTGGGGTGGTTGTATCTGTTATGTGTATATCGGTCTAGATCTGTGTCGGGATTTCGCCATTCTTTTTGGCTGTGCTGCCTCCAGCTGGGTGTCCTGGGTTTTCTTACATTTAGTTCATATTGTCTGTGGGGTCTGGTGATTCTTTTCCTTCTTGGTGTTTTGTGGCTGTAGGGGGTGGTCTTGGTTGAGTAGTGGTAAATTCATTGTGTTCTTTTTGGTTTGCATTGGTCGGGTTGTTTTTTTCTTGTTGGTTTTTCTGCCACTTGTAGATGGTTCCTGAGTCAAAATCACTCATGTCTCTGGTTAGTTTTTTGTGTTTTTTTATCTTTTGCTCTTTTTCAGAGGCTCTGAGTTTTGTTCTGATTTCCAATAGGTGTTCTTGGTACTCGGCCATTTCCTTGCAGGGGGCCAGGTTTTCTTGCAGTTCCTCTATCTCTTTGCTTACTCCTTCCAGTTTTCTTTTTTTTCCTTTTTATTATTAGCTTCGTGAGGTTTATACTGCATTGTGTGAAAAAATCTTCCTATTCCTCAGGTTCGCTGATTTGGCCGCTACTGTCTTTTTCGGGGCCATGTCAGCAACAAACAACCAATAAAAACGCTGGGCGCCTAACCCGCCCCCGATCACCTTGACAACGTCATAGTCGAAACGGCCGTCGGTGAATCGATTTTCTATCGATTTCACAAAAACGTTTCAAAGACTAAAATCAGGCAAGAACTTTCCAGCCGCTTTTGCGGCTTCAATTTTAAACCCAGCCACGAACCGGCTCTCCTCTCCGCTCGGTCGCCACCTTACCTACTATCCAAGGCAGCCAGACCAACGTCCCCTACACTTATCCAGCCCAGAGGAAACCTGGGCCCTCTGCATTAATCAGCTTTTCCATTTTTTCAACTGCACCCTCTGCACTACAATTAATACCACAGCCCATCCAGGCTGTGGTGGTGAGTAACTAGCACTGAGCGTCAACTGTACTAATTTTCTTAGCAACTTTGATCAACTGTAAGTCATAAAATTTCCTTGAATTCGTTTACCATTAATTAAAAGGATACAAGTAAAACCACAGCCAATCCAGGCTTATATTCGTTTTACCTTCAATTACAAGTTTTTCACATTTCCCCCAAAACGGTCACAAGCCTCAAAACACATCTAAAATCAGAACATCAAAGCAGACCTCACCTAATTAATCTGCACTAACCACTAGAACCTTCTCTGACGGCATAATCAACTCCATCCATCCAGAACAATCATCTACCTCAACTCACACCGCCTACCTGGACCTCAGGAACACCGCTTATTTCATTTCAACGCCGACCTACAACCTCTAAACCATCTAGGATCCACCAACCACATTGCTCCAACCCGCTAGAAACTCACCTCATCCTGAACAAGGAATCATTCACCACAAACCAGCTCAAGAACTCAGAATACAGGGCCAATAGTGTAATTAACACTGACCAATCTGTATAACGCTACCTGAGAGGAGAAATCCCTCAGACAGCAAGATTACAAATCCCAACAATTTTTGAGGCCTAAGTAGTCAGAGGCAATGATACCTAGTTGTTTCTGATTTAATTAAAAGGTGGAAACACCCCCTCAAACAAAACTTCACTTTGGTAATACTATTGCATCTATTTATTCATACTTTTATGTATATATACTAACCTATTTTCCCTCACAGGATAGCGGAGAACATTAACCCTTTATTTACTCTCCCTTTTAACCTGCCTATTTTAACAAACCTTTTTTATCCACAGCGCACCTACACTAATCTTTTCTCCATCTCCACCTAGGCCCACACCTAAGTTAGAACAGATTAACCCATATACATTTCTCCCAGGGAATACAGGTTTTTCCCTCAAGTAGGAGCTGCTCAAATTAATTGCGCTTTCCTCAAACCAACTCCTGCATATCTACCTTTGTGCTTATGAATTAGAACATAGTCATGAGACAACAGTATGGTATACCTATGGAACATGATATGATATAATTTGTATTTGTGTGCTTACCAGTAGAATAATAGCTGGCAAGAGATAAAACAAATATATTTTCTTGTAGCTGTACCTCCTGCACCTGGATACATCTCAGCCCTTAGAGATACAAATACAACTGCCCTAGTACAGTGGGATCAGGTTGAAGCTGTTCCAGAAATTCTTGGATATTATCTTTACAGCCGACTTTTAGGTGAAGAGGACTGGCAACCAGTAAACAATAAGCCATTAAAGTGTACAAGGTAAGATAAATGCATAAACAAATATATATATATATATATATATATATATATATACATATATACTCACACACCATATTTGTTGCTGCATAAGACGCACACAGACGCACACCCAAAATGGGGGGGGGGTCAGGTTTAGTGTGTCCCATGTAGCAAATGTAAAGAAAGAAGACAACCTACATAACCGTTGCTCACGAGCCACTAATCAGGCTCTGCTGGGTGGGTGTGGTCTGTATACGGCTGGAGTCCACTGAAAACACAGGCCATAACCACAATACCCCCCCAAAACCAGTGGCAGTAAGATCATTCTTTGTGTGTGTGAGTGTGCATATGCGTGCCCGAGTGGTGGCATAGGGGCAGGGATCAGTTACGCTGCCCTGCCGACCCTTCTTCATTGTCTGCCATTTTGGGGGTGCCACACTTCATATAATGAGGGAATTGGGGGGGGGATTTTGACACACTGTTTGTAATGAGGGAGATTCTGCCACTCTGACAGTGGGTTCTGCCAGGGGATTCTTCCACACTGCTTGTCATAAGAGAATTCTGACAAGGTGTCTGTAATGGGGTGATTGGGGAGGATTCAGCACACTGTCTGTTATGGGGTGATTAGGGGGGATTTCTGCACACTGCTTGTTATTAGGTGATTAGGGGAAATTCTGCACATTGTCTGTTATTATTATAACTATTAAACTAATTATAACTATTTTTTTTTGTTAATAAAAATGTGTATATCTATTTAATAATAAAAATGTATTAATGCGTTCCCCATGGAAACCTTAAACCGGACCAACAGCCTTGCAAAGAAAACTCACTTGCCCATCTGCATGCATAATCCACTCAAAGCTGAGACTCTACCTTGCAGAATTTCCCCCGTGAAGATTCCAAATTGGGAGCAGCCTGCACACCAGGGGCTTCCTTTCCCAGCATCCTAAATTGGGAGCAGTCTGCTGTGACAACATCATTCGGGCTGCCACATCCCCGGTATCATGTGCGTGCTCTTGCCCCAGCCATTCAGATAGGCTGGGATGGGAGCGCGCGTAATTCCGGGGATGCGGCAGTGTGCTCCCCATTCAAGTCAATGAGAGCCATTTGCCGAATGACGTAGTTACAGCAGGCAGCTCTTATTGGACAAGCATGTGCATTGGAGCATGGGAAGGTGGGTTTTTGCTTCCTGAGGGGTTTCACACAGTGGAGCATCCCAATTCAGAATGTCCCAGGGGTACGGTAGAAAATCAGAGAAAGTCAAATTCCCAGGTTTTGTTACGCTTTAAGGGGGAAGAATTGACCACAGAAGGAGTTACAAAAGGTAAACGTGCAGCAATCTGAATTGCCCTGGGGAGGATGTATATGAGCATTGATTCTTGAAGGGTTTGGTCTGGTTTAACAGGTTTCTATCCTGAATGAAGATTCCGTTTTTTTGCTCTATTTCTGCCCAGTTCTGAACTGGACAGGGCTGTGTGTTCACAATGCAGTGGCTAAATGCCATCACTACTCAGTTAAAACAGGTGTTATTTCCCGTAGGTTTACAGTTCCTGAGCTGCAGACAGGGAAAGAATATGAGTTCTGTGTGAGAGCACTAAATGAAGCTGGACTGAGCGATCGATCACCAGTATCTGACCCCCTAAAAATAAACGAGGCAATCTGTAAGTATATAAAAAGTCCCTCATAGAGATTTTTGTTGCAGAATTTGGATCAGTAGCCTCATAATACTTTATATATAAGATAAACCCTTTTATACAATGTTATTGTTTCCCCCAATGGCATAAGGTTCATTCTCTGAAGAAACAAAATCATAAGGTTGGACTAAGAAGACTGGGATGAGGTGACGGCAGATGCATTTTGGTCAGTGACAGAGTAGATACCAGACACAAACTAGGCTAGGTGCCCAAGCTATTTCCTAGCTTAACAACAGTTCTGCTGGAAAATTGTCCAAGTATGATACTGCTTCAGGGTCAGGGATGTGTCTCCACATAACTGAAAGCACAACTCACAAGGGTAGTGAAACTTATACTAACAGCTAGATAGAGTGGCACAAAGAGTTCTGATGTTCTGTGACAAAAACAATGAATATATACACTAATGCCTTACTCAGAGGAGAGAGTTACTGCAATTTGAATGAGTATGAGCCTGAATTCTCCCGCCCATGCCCATCCCCTTCATAGTACCACCATTGGTTCAAAAAAGTTTTCCTCCACTGTTGCCCTGGATTCTATGGAAGAAGGATGGAGGACCTTTCTACTCCACCCGGAAGAACAGCAGCCACCAGACAAAAAGCCCCAAAACCCGCTGAACTGTATGAGAATGTCACCCATGACTAGAGAAGGTGGTGGAGGTTAGTATTGTTTAATGTTAGTTTATTAATAACATTTGTGCATAGTGTGTGCATTTTCTTTCTAAATTTTCACTATTTGTGAACTAGTAAGAAGATCCAGGACCCCTATACCAGAAATAAGGGTAGGGGGTCTGGACATGCAGGAAAGTGGCTTTCCGGTACCTCCCATTATGCACACTCCCTCCAGCCACAGTGGATGGGGAGGAGCACAGTGACCATTGGCAGGGGTCCGGTTTTCCTCCTGAGGTGCTGGGAGCACTGCACCTTTGCTAAAGCACATTGGGACTGGTAACTTGCCAGAGCTGGGGGACAACTGCTCAGCCTCTGGGTTAGCAGCCCTTATGCCTGATATAAGAGCAGGTAGCCCAATGAAGATGCACATTTTTTTTAATATAAGAAAAAAGGTTGAATAATTTGACCCATATGTTGGCTCTATCTGGGAATGGCCAGACCCAAACAAATTGGCTACTTGGAGCCCACACTAACAGCTTTTTACCTGGAAATAAAACCAATGGCTTTAAATGTCACTAAGCAAAATCAGAATTGTCATTTCACTGTGTTCTGTGAATACGTTTAAAGAAAATAGTTTTAATTATCTTTTTTTCATTTCAGATTGTCCATCTGCTCCTTACGACTTTGACCTCTTGAGCTGTGGTAAAGATGAAATGACCATATGTTGGAAAGCTCCCAAATTTACAGCTGGCAAGGCAATTCTTGGTTACTTTCTGGATCAACATGATCCAATGGAGGTGTCATGGCGAGATGTCAGTGATAAACCTATCCCTACAAGAGTGTGTAAGGTATCGTCATGTTTTAATCAGTATCAAAATATTTCAATTACTGCCTACCGTGAATCAGCACATTTTAACTCCATGCTGCCTTGTCAGTCATAAACTCAGTTGTAATTCAATTTAAAAATTGCTTTTGGTGTTTCAGTCAGTAATGAAACGCAAACATCTTCTTGAGAACACAGCACAGTCTAATTGCTTTTACCTTTTTTCCCATCTTTTGTGTTACATTGGTGGTATAACAGGTACACAGTGCAGAAGATATTTTCAGCTATTTAGGCTATAAAAATAATTAGGGAACTCATATATCAACAGGTAACAAACCTAACTGAGGGACATGTTTATGAGTTTCGTGCCCGGGCTATGAATTCAGCAGGTGTTGGAAAGATGTCAGAACCTAGTGATTTCTTTAAATGTGAAGAGTGGACAATGCCTGAGCCAGGTAACATATACTCTACAAAGACAAAAAATCTAGTCCCAGAGCTAAATGTTAAAATGAAAGTGAAAGAGTTTTATGTAACTCCTTTTGTTCTTTTAGTCAGAATGCCTCATAATATCTTCAACACATTTTGACCTTCTTATTTAAATAAGTAAAAAAAAATTGGATATTTACTGTCCTTGTTTAGGCTCTCACTAACTTCTTCACACTTTATCCCTCTGTGTAAAATTAATATATGTAAATACCTACCTATCAATTCTATGCAAAGCTGTTTTCCTTGCTTTCATTTCTGGGTTGTAGCTGAGCTGGGAAAGAAGTTTCATGGTATTGCTTAATGGGTTAGGAGCATGCGCTGCTGTGGTCAGAGACAACTGTGGGACCACTACAAGGGACAGAGTATGGACAGAGTATCCTGCAGGAAATGGCGGAGCGGCACATAGAACAGGCATCAGGTGAGCTACTTGCTGCCTGTTATTGCCCTTGGGTTTTGGGTACATTTAAATATATATTTAGCATTCAAAAATCTCCTAATAAATACAAAGTAGTACCTTCCCTTAACCTGTTTATCATTTTGTTCTGTACCTGTATGAATACCTACTAGGATAAAGTGTTAGATGGAGTTGCCATGTTACAATTACCTCAATATGAAATCAGGGATCTTTTGAATCATGTTACATATTTATTCTGAATATACAGTATATAACAACCCTATAAGCAGTCTGGTTTAAATGGATCAAGGCTCCACCAGTAACCCAGTTAATCAAGCAAATCTGACGGTTGTGTTACAGTAACACCATCTGCCGAGTACCAAAAAAAGTGAAAAATAAATGTAATCCAGAGAGAGTAAAATAACATGATACAACAAAGCATAGCCCAGTTTGCTAAAGACTTAAAGGCGCTGCAGCACTCAACCCTGTTAGCTTACAGACCAACCTATAATCTGGTAAAAACAAAGGCTCGGTCACACACATCTGTAGAAGTATGCTAAGCTGCACCACCGCGCCAAGGTGCCTCTATGGGTGCAGTCCTAACTCTAATCCACGAGAGTCCCATTTGGGACATACAATGCAAGAGATAAAAAGGGTGCAGCTTACCTGAGGTTGCCCTAAACCTCATGTGCAAGCCATGGGGTGGAAGGGTCAAGACCTTGCAATACAGCCTAGACCCCACACCCCATGTGCTTGCACAAATTCAAAGTGGACAAAAGGGGAGTGGCAGCTGCTCAGACCATTTTATAACTAACCTGGGAGGTGCAAGTCAGCAGGGCAATTAGGTTACTAAAGACTTAAAGGAGCCACAGCACTCAACCCTGTTAGCTTGCAGACCAACCTATAATCTGTCTCTAAATCTGGTAAAAACAGAGAACTCGGTCACACACATCTGCAGAAGTATGCTAAGCTGCACCACCACGCCAAGGTGCCTCTATGGGTGCAGTCCTAACTCTAATCTATGAGAGCCCCATTTGGGACATACAATGCAAGAGATAAAAAGGGTGCAGCTTACCTGAGGTTGCCCTAAAACCTCAGTAGCCCAGTTTGCTTTATTATGGGAAAAAAATGTTTTTCAACACCCAAGCAGCAGATTTATTACTATTCTACGAATGATTAAAACCATAGCTAGTTCATTATATTCTTTAAAAAGTTGGGTCTGCCAGACTCGTTTAAGTAAGGAAATCCACACTTTCTCAAACATTTTCACAGGAAGGGACCCAATGTCCATGTTCTGACTGTTGTATTATATGTTGTAATAATAATCGATTACTGCTATATAAATCAATGGTTATTTAGCTTCGTATAGTGGTCTTATATAGAAGCAGCAGACCTAATTCTTTGCAGAGTCATTGGCTTGTAAAAGGCAACAGGCGTGTCAGAAGATAGGCCTTTAATTCTTTAGGCAAGATTATTGCATTCGTTCAGTGGTCATCCTTGGACTATCATCCTTATATCTCTAAATCTATACCAGCATTTCCTTCCTAATCATTTTTTCTCTTTGTCTCTATTTACTGTTAGTTACAAAAGCATATTTGTATATAAGCAGTTACCTTTCATGGCTAGTATGTGTGACTATTTTGATTGGTGCTAGCCAGTCAGGAAACAACACATGATTATGATTAGTTGCTGGCCAATCAAACTAAGAGGAGGTTGTAGCCTATTCATTTAAGGGATGAAAGGACAGAAACTCCTATTAATAAGCAGAGGGGTCAGTCAGGCATGAACCCAAAACATGTAGATTGCATTGTAAAACAGATGTAAGTTTGGATGAGACAATGATCTCCTTTCAACAGACAGCCAGTCTGTCTTCAAAGCACATATCTAAAGTCTTTTGATTTAATGTAAATCAGATTGTAAACTATATGCAACTAACAACAGAATGCTTTCAGGGAAAAAAACAAATTTCAAAGGAAAGCCGCGTCTCAATTTTTAGATAAAAAAAAGATTATATATATATATATATATATATATATATATATATATAATGGATTCTTGCTAGTAAACCTACTACACTAACCTTTAAGTGAATAATTTATTTTGGGCTCATACTATATGGCGCTTTTATACATTTATAAATATTACCATAGCCCCTTTTTTTTTAATTAATGCATTCAGTTTAGTCTGTCCCCATATCTGAGGATCTCCAGGTATTTTATTACTTACATTTTATTTTTATTACTTAATTTGTGTTCAAATTAAAAGTAACGCTGAATAAATATTTAAGATGTCACAGCATGTAAGGACAAATTTTAGCAAAAATGTCAAACTACACAAATTATATTCACAGGTCCACCTTATGATGTCCGTTGTAGAGAGGTCCGTGATAGCACACTGATGCTCCACTGGGAAGCCCCTCTCTACAATGGTAGCAGTTTCGTCACAGGCTACATAGTAGAGGTATGTGAGGAAGGCACAGATGCTTGGAGGAGCATTAATGAGGAGCCAACATCTGAAACACACATGAGGGTAATAACTGTTTTGCTGTTCTGTCAAAAAGTCTAGCAACCTTTCTTCACTAGTAGAATTTATTTTAACATCCTTGACAAAACCAATATTTATATTTTTCTTTTGAATATATGTCATTCAGTACATTTTCATACAATACCTAATTCTTTAGATCTCTGGGTTGGATACAAATAAAAGTTACCGATTTCGTGTTTTGGCGGTTAACACATCTGGACCTGGAGTCCCCTCAGTCCCTTCTGATCCGGTGGTTCCTGCAACTAAGCCAGGTTTGAACTGTCTCCAGTGAGTGTAGCTAACAAATCCATAATAATCACTAATAATAATGAGAAATGGCGGTCTCTTTGATTATCATATTTATATCATATTTACATAATATTTATATTAGTAAAAAATAATCTTGCATGAACAGGTGACGTTGGGATGCCGCACAAAGAGGGAGACCACCAGCCCTAGACTTTAGGCGGGCGTTTCTCTTCTTTAGTTGTTTTTTTGTGGGCGAGGTAGTGAGAGTTTGCGAGTGTTTTCTTCCATTCTGCGCACAGTAAAATAAAATAAAAAGGGTTGTCTTTTATTTAGCAATCACAATTCCCTGCTAATGGGATAGGGTGGTTGTGTTTTGAATGAGTTGAGCGTATGGGCTTTCATCAACCCTTGTTTGTGGGTTCCTATAGGCTGCTGTTATTTCCAAATTTATGTATCCAACTCATTTAAGGTGATTTGCACCCATAGAATTGCTCCATCGCAGCCTTTTACACTGAATATCATTTATCCTCCCTCCACTACAAAAAATACAGCAATGTTTTTATCTACATAGTAGGTGTGCCAGAAGTCACTCCTGTACCAAGGTATCTTGTTTCATCTGGCTCATAAAATAGTATATTTATGCATTTGTTATTTCTGTTACATACAACTCCTAATACCCTGTGTACTATAAGTATGGTACTCATCCCACCCCCCTTTAAATTTCTTCAGCGCCATATGATGGTGCATTATGAATATAACAATAACATTTACTGCTATTTTACACAGTGTAGTATAGGTATGCCTGAGGAGCATTGCGGACGACGATTTTGTGCCGAAGTATTGAAATATATTTATTATTCTATAGGAACAAATGAAATTGAAGTTGGTGTAGATGACGAAGGCTTCATTTACTTATCGTTTGAGAACCCAGAGCCAGTTGATAATCCACAGTTTGTCTGGATGAAGGACTACAAAGCAGGACCAGACCCGGAGAAAACAGAAGTGGAAACAGATGGAAACAAGTAATAGATATTTTTCAATGCATGCCCATCATCTTGTCTTTTGTCTTACTAATAATATAATTTAATATATTCTGCCTTTGTGTATTAGACGAAAAGAGCATCTTAGCAAGAGAGATTAAATGTATCTGAATTTAGAGTATTGAACATTGAGCAGACATAGGTTATACTATACAATTACGTAATAGGGTTGATTCAGCACCTTGTAAGAATGCATTCTTAGTTCATAGTTCTAGGTGAAAAAAACTCTCTCCCCCTATCTCCCGATTCAGCAGATACTTTCATTGTGCAAGATTTTTTTTTTACAGAAATGTGCCTTCTTTTGTGAGAAGTCACATGAAAAGGATAAGCTCATGTGTTTCAGAGTGTTTTTGAGTGAGAATTTTGGTCAAGTTTGAGTTCTCGGGTGCTGTCTCCACTGACTGGCATGTTTTTTTCTTTGGAAAAATCCATGCCAGCATGGATTTTACAATGGCAATGACAAACGGGAGAGATTAAAAAAAAACCAAAATCTGTAACCCCCTCCCCCTATGTTTAAAATGTGTATCCCCCTAACTACCCAGCCCTGAGCACCAGGCTTAGGGGCCCTGCCCGTATACCAGCCCCTATGCCCTTCGGTATGCCGTGGGCAGCCTTGGAAGAAAACCGGGCCCATACCAATGGGTATGAGGCTCTTCCACACCAGTAGTTCCATGTAATTACATGCTGCCCCCCCTACCCTTGGAACTAGTATAGGGTTCTACCCTGGCTTCACCTCTCAAGTATACAAACTGGAAGCCAAGGCAGATAGAGAGGGGGACCTGTTCCCCCCCTTCACTCCAAATAGCAGTGGGTCATCTCATACAAGCCCCAGTGGAATCATTTTAACTGATCTGGCATAAGACAGATATTGGGAATAGGTAACTATAGGTTAATAAAAAAAGATACATTTGATTTTTGTGTCAATGTATTATTTTTTAACTTGTAACTTGTAAGGGGTCCAAAAGTGCAAAGTGCAGGATGGCAGCAAGCCACCTGCCCAACATCCTGGCGACTACCCTGTTGGGTAACACCCCCTGCCACATTTTTCACACCCTCAATGGGCAGGGGTATGCAGAAGAGATGGTGCCCCATAGCATAGGGGTCTGTTGCTCAGAAACAGAGGGCATAAGGGCTGGTAATAACTAGGACCAGGGGACGGCGGCTTGGGTACTGGTATGGTAAGCTTTGGGGGGGCTTGCTTTTTGATGTCAGCCTATCATAGACACCCCACCGCCACCTGGAATGAAGGGGGATGCAGGTTTTGAACAAAGGGTAATAACAGTTTCTGAGGACGGGGGAAGCTTTAATTCTAGAGGTGAAGCCTCGCTGGGATCTCCCCCATGTGGCTTACATGTCACTGGAGCAAATGGGTATGGGAGGATTCCCTTGGAAAACTCCTTCCATATCCCCCCCTCCAGTGACATAGATAGTGAAAAGGGGGATTCCATCACTGAGGTATAAAAGCCTTTCTTCCCCATCATTACTACTTTGGGCGTCGTTTCCTAAAGAAGACATTGGTGGAGCCCAGAATACACGGAGGAAGAAGAGGCCGACCTGGTGAGGGACCCTAAAGACCCACCATACCAGAGAACGCCGCCTGGTGGGAGAAAGAAGAAAGAAGAGGTGGACTGGCAAGTAGTCAAATTTAGAATATTAAAATGTATTTTGTGGGGTGTGTTTTTCAACCCCTTTACCAGTTCACATGGTCAGGGGATGATATGCCGGTATCCCTTCTCTATTGCCCGCACCCCGTCTTGGGACAACAGAGGCGCAGAAGAGCCTGGTGCCCATCGTTAAGGGCCTTGGGCTCTTCCAGGGCTGCTCAAAATGTACAAGTATAAAATTACTCAGAAATACAGAAAAACTTGTTGGAGCATAAATTGCCAGTGGAGGAAAAAAGTGCATTACTACATACTTTGTATTCACTTAAAGATGAATGTCATTTTGCTTTGGTATTGGACAATAAAGTTAGTCATTAGCATTGAAGAGGGGTTGATATAAAGTCACAGTTCTTTTGGTTTAAATTACCGTAGGCTACTTTCACACAATGCGTTCCTATAGAAATCTAGCAGAAATGCAGTTGCATCTTAAAAGTGATTTGCAAGCTAAAGCGCTTACAATCGCCATTCAGCAGAGTGCGATCATATACAATTGAAAGCACCATTTAAGCTAAAAAGCATTCAGGGTGATTATGATCGCCCCGCAATGCCACCACTGTAATTTAAAAGCACTCATAGGTTACTATGAGTAGTGCTTTTATAGTGATTGTGTGAAAGTAGCTTTATAGTTATTTCCAGCATTTGGTATACCGCTTTGGTTTGTACGGTGTTTTGTAAAAAAAAGTGGCCTTTTGTATTTTTTTTCATAGATCCAAGCTCCTCCTGACAAACCCATCCAAGGAAGATGTAGGCACCTATTCTGTGGAAGTACTAGATACAAATGGAGTTTCTGCTAGTCACACATTAACAGAAGATGGTATATAGTTTATTATGGATACCAATTAAGCCGACAACAATATCTAAAGAGAAGACAGTTATGAAACAATATCTAAATATAAGTCCTGGTTCGCACTGGTGCCATGAGCTTCCACTGCAGGGCCATTGAGATCACTGTGCAATCACAAGGGAATCACTTCACGAGGGAATTACTACCTATGGGCCCTTTTCTATATGCAAACATGTAAAGCCCTGCCAGGTGCATATTTGGAGTATTTGGAATGCAGTAATAGCAGTTGCACACTATTGGAATGCATTCCCAATCACTTTGAAATTAATGTGAAATTGTGATTTCAAAATGCTATAGCGAATTACTAGGAATCACAGAGCATCATCCCTGTGTGAAACAAAGCCCCGGTTTTGGCTATCCCAGGTTTTGTCCCTTGCCCCATTTTGCTGCAACCTGGGGGAGGAGTTTCACACAGCGGGGTATTCCGATTCTGGATGCCTCAGGGGAAGGCCAGCAGTCGGCCCTGGGGACTTTTAGATTCCAAGGCTGGTCGCTTTGTCTTGTAATCCTTTTTAAACTTTCACTTAACTAACCACACTGTACATTTTCATTGATCTATAAAGTCTTGTAAATATACTGCTATTATGTGTTACATCTCCTCATGACAAAATGATTTGCTTTCCTGTTAGAATTAGCTGAGTTACTTCGGAAAAGCAATGATGTGCGCCACCCCTGTAAGTATCTTGAAGTGTATTTAAAAAATAAATTTCTTGCAAAGATACTGTGATGCAGGATAGAATAAAGGTTTGATTTGAATTAGAACAGAAAGTAGAACTGCTATCTAGAGATCAGTTTGTAAGCAAACATTATTGATCAAACAGCTTCATGAAAACCAATGAACTGCTCAAGGATAACGTTGTGGTGAATTGTTTTGAAAGTTTAGCTTGTAAAAAAAAATAGTGCAAACTATAAACATCTCACAGAGCACTGGTCAATCCATCATCTATAAATTAAGCGAGTATGGCACAACTGCAAACCTAACAATACCTGGCTATACACCTAAACTGACAGCTCAGGCAATGAGAGCCCTAATTTGGGAAGCAGTCAGGAGGACCAGATATCCACAGCTCAAGTGGGAGAGTGTTATGTTTTACAAAAATCTGCTCTTTTTGTAATGGTCAGATGAAACCAATATTGCACTTTATGCACCAAACTCCAATTGCTATGTGGAGGAGAGCTAACACTACTATTCACCCTAAATCACCACTATGAAACATGGCAGTGGCAGCATCATGCTGTGGGATGCTATTCTTTAGCAAAGACTGGGAAGCTGGTCAGAGTTAATCGAAAGATAGATGCAGCTTAATACAGGACAATCCTAGAGGAAAACCATTAAGAGGCTGCAAAAGACTTGAGACTGGGGTGCAGGTTCACCTTCCAGCAGGACAATGATTCTAAACCTACAGCCAAAGAATCTTGGAAAATGTGGGAAAGTTCTAGAGGTTTCAGAGTACTGTAAAAGCAAGAACAAAGCTGCTTGCTATTTAATCAAATCCCAATTGTAATATGGTAGAGGGTATTTAAAGTATGTTTTGTAGAAAATATAGTAACATAAACGAAAAATATTTTATTTCTGGTTAGATAAATGATGCTGAATGCAAGTATAGAAATAATAATGGTACATTAAGTGCAGTCCCAAACAGACAGCTGAAATGAATACTGAATCTGTCTGATCATGTATTAATATTATATTCATTATATCTAGTAATAAAGAAAATCTCAGGCTGGAACGTGGAAGTGTTGGAGAATGGGGATGTGCACCTCTGGTTACAAACAGAAAAACTGTCCCCTGCTGCAGATATGGAAATGATTCTTAATGACAAAGTCATCCAGGATACCAAGGTATACAGTTTTTTTATGTATAGTTATTGAGTATATTAATATAACATTTAAATACCCTTTGCAGACAAGTGTACTAACTTAGGTTGCCTGTGATGACAATAAGAGCTTTATTTCTTGCAGACACGAAAAATAACGTTTGATAAGGAGAAGGGCCTGATTGAAATTGTTAAACAAGACTTTGGTGAAGAAGATAAAGGAACATATACTGCGAAAATTGTAGATGGGAAAGCATCAAACCAGTTCACTGTTACACTTACTGGGGAAGGTCAGACACTACTATATATCAGCCACTTGATACTATTCCTCAAGTATAGAAACATGATGTTTTTTAATAAATAAATGCATTGCATGTCTTTCTATTTGAAGATTTTGATAACGTTTTTGACGAGTCACAAAAGAAGCAAAAGAAGTGGAAAAAGATGAAAGGTAAAATCTATTTTCAATCACTTATATACAGCTCATACGAGTGAAATTTCTTACACACCCAAGTTTTTTTTCCTTTTCCTATCAAGTGATTAATTAAAATCTACAAAAGCCTAAAGTTTCTTTTAGGGCTGGCCTCAAAGCATTCCTTGCCTCCAGCTAAGCCCAGTTTGCCACACCATAAAAGGCAGTGTGTGGGTCCCCCCCCCCACAATCCTCCCATTACAGACAGTGTGCAGAACCCCCCATCCACCTATAACAAATAGTGTGGCAGAATCCCCCCCAATCCCCTATAACAGGCAGTGTGGCAGAATCCCCCCAAATCCCTTATAACAAGCAGTGTGGCAGAATGCCCTCCCCAATCCCCCTATAACAAGCAGTCTGTCAGAATCCCCACACTCCAAAGCCCACGGGGTAGATAAAACAACCTTTGAGAGGGTGTGTATTCGGGGGACACCGACACCAGGCCTTATCTCTATGATCTATGCTCATCTCACGTCCCTACCAGTCAACATGAAACATGGATATATGACAAAATGGGAAACAGATTTGAATCTAGTCCTGGAAAGGAAGGAATGGATGGATATCTGGGCAGGGATAAACAAATGTTCTATAAACATCACCACATTAGAGAAGATGCTTACAAGGTGGTACCTGGTACCATCCCGCGTGGCTAAAGCAGTCCCAGGGTATCCGGCCACCTGTTTCCGAGGTTGTTCTGCAGAGGGGACGGTCCTCCACATTTGGTGGGAATGCCCGAAGGTCAGGAGATTCTGGTCTCGGGTTTTTGGCCTGCTCTATAGTCTCCTACATGTTAACTTATGCAGGGACCCTTGGGTAGCTTTGCTACATGTGAAGCCAGAAGGAATCACCAAGCCCCAACACGTCTTGCTGACTCAGGTCATGCTGCCGGCCAAATTAGCTATTGCAAGCTCATGGAAGAAAGGGAGTGTTCCATTTCAGTTGGTAAAAGAGAGGCTGAATGGTATTTTCATCAACGAAAAGCTAACCAGCATCTTGAGAGATTCCCATGAGAGATTCATGAAGATTTGGGACCCGTGGGTGGAATAGTCGTTCCCAGACTTGAGAGAGGCCCTGTTGCGGTGAGAAATGGTTTGCAAACCCTCCCATTTAAATGCTTCTTTACAGTTGTGCACTCCCCCCCCCCCTTTTTTTTTTTTTTTCTTTCTCCTCTTTCTTTCCCTCTTCTTCCCTCCATGTTTCCCGCCTGTCCCCCTCCTCCCTACTTGTCGTTTCCCGTCCCTCCCCTCCTTAGATCCCTTGTCCCCCTCACCCCCCCCCCCCCCCCCCGGACACCAGAGGGGTGGCAGTGTGGGGAGCATGTGGCAGGAGTGGAAATCCACCTGCCAGTCAATTTGAGTAAGGATGGATATTAGTAAATAGGTGCTAATTTTCAGTCGCTCATGCTGGTACATCATTAAACTTTAGGAGCCCAAACATTCTACATGTGCCTTAGCTACTTACTGAAAATGGCATAACTGTTTGAGACACTGTATGAAAAATGACAACTCATGTTCTGGAACAGTTTATTTGTAAGTGAACAAAATGTTTTACTGTTTATCTTTATACCAAAATTTCAATAAAAAGATTGAAACAGAATCCCCACACTCTCCTATAACAGGCAGTCGGGCAGACTCTCCCCCCTCAAATACCCCTATAACAGGCAGTGTGCAGAATCATTCCGATCACCCTATAAAAAGCAGGGTGGCAGAATCCCTCCAATCACTCTATAGCGGGCAGTGTGCAGAATCCCCCCCCCCCCCCCCATCCCCCTAAAACAGGCAGTGTGCCAAATCTTCCCCAATTTATCTATAACAGTCAGCGTGCAGACCCCCTCCCAATCTCTCTAGAACAAACAGGCAGTGTTGAAGAACCCCCCTCCCCCCAATTGCCATGCTGTGGCACAATCTATCAATGCCAGTGAGTAAATGAGCAGGTGGGGTGGGGAAAGCCACTCTGGGCAGAAAATCCAAGACGGCTCAACGCTGCATCCCAGGTGAGGCAAGGAGTTTTTTTTTTTTAAACCCCCAACCTGTCCACTCACCTTACCTGCACTCCCAGGCCGCTGTGTCCTGCTCCTGATTGTCCTCCTGCAGCCCAAATGCAGGAGGAAAATCAGTGACGTGGGAGTGCTGGGAAGCTGAGTGGACTTTTTCTTTAACATTCGCTCCATACGGGGCTGAGACATCCCCCCACACAAAGGGGTGTGTCCTTAGGAGCAAGAAATACAGTGCAATTACATTTTTATTATATGCTCAAATCAGGCTTAACGGAGGGATAAGAGGTAGGATATGTTTACTGGTTATTTTAAAAGAATTAGGGCATGCTTTAAAGCACAGTTGGGTATGTGTTGACCTGCTCCAGACACTGACAGTACTGCTAGATGGTAGTCCCTGGGTGTCCAAAGCCTTATAACCAGGTCACATTTTTAAATATTGCAAAAGCCGCATTAGCCATGATAAAAACACAGATACCAATTACATTTTTCCAGTGTTGTTCTCTGTCTAAAAGTTAAATCAAATTCATTGGTTATTTGTATATTTTATGCCAGGACCACATTTTGTTGAGCAGTTGCAGTGGACAGTTACAGAAGATTGCCATGTTATTATAGTATGCAAGGTAAGATACAGTATTTTTACCCATTTACACAAGGTAGCCTAGTTTATATAGTAAGTGAAACCACGCTGATTGCCCCAAAAACTCACCTTACCCGGGACTCCAACTGCGTTTTTGCATCCCACGGCCGCATCCATGATATCCCTTTATATGAGGTGCACCCCAGTGTACAGCTATTGGCAGAAGTGCACCTCAGACTAGAGGTAACCCGGAAGTTCAGAGGGAGGGAGTTCGTCATTTGTTTGGGATAATGGCAATGTCATATTGCACTCATATTTTGAAATCCATTTGTTCCCTCAAGGTGACAAATACTAGCAAAGAAACAACATTCAAATGGTCAGTCGACGCCAAACCTTTGTCTAATGGGCAATATGATGAAAAAACTGGCTCAGGGACCCTTGTTATCAAGAAGGTATGTCAGTAACGTAAACTTTACATTGCTCTAATGTGAGACCAGGAAGCAAGAATGCAACAACAACTTTCAATTCTGTTTTACAAGATCCTTTAAAATATATTAAGAAAGAAGTCTGAATTTAACAGAGTTTAAACCATATTATGGTGATTAAAGTAAAGGCTGCAGAATCTCAACACCCCCCTCCCCACCACCACCACAAATTACCATTGGCTTTACTGGAAAAATACTTTAGCAATCAGACACTGTGTTTATGATTGTGGAAGGCATTGTTATAAAAAAATAAAAAATTAAAGGTGGGACAATTCATGCTCCTGGGCCTCCACCACTTGTTAAAAAGGCAGCAATTGATCTACAGCTTCTTATGGTGTATCTCCAATTGACTTTATGCCCAGGGGTCTCTATCGCACTAAATCTCGACCAGCAAGCTGGGTAGCACTGTTCAAGCTACTTCAGCTGCCAGGAAATCCACCTAAAGAGGAACACTGTCAAAAATGACTGGACTTCCTCTTTATTATGCAGCAGCAGGGCAGCATGGGGCACCTGGATACTCACCTCTTCCGGGTTGGTTGTCCCACATGACGAGCAGCCTATCAGCGAGGACATGCCTGATAGGCTGATCTACAGCTGCCATAGAAGGATCCCAGAAGAAGTGAGAATCTGAGTGGCCCCATTCTTTTTTCTAGAGACAGCAATGCATATCTGGCCCCGCTGCTGAATATTAAAGAGGGCAAATAGTTTGAAAACAAGGCACAGCAGTGATCATTCATCTAGTGGGGGGAGCTGGCAGCTTTTTTGTTGTTTTACTATGGTTACATTTACTCACAATCCCTATGGTTTCCAAAATGGGGATGTGCCACTGGGGAGAGCTTTTATCCAGTTCTGGAGTCAGGCGGGTGGCAGGGGTTTTTATCCACTTTAAATTAAAAAAAAAAATAAAAAAGCCCTGTCTCATTAGAGGTTTCAGTTGTGTCATTTTTTGACCCCCCACCCCTTTGGAAATCTGTGTGAGGGAAGATGTTACAACGTATCTCTATGGTGGGATACAGTGTATTTAGAAGATGTCAGCATCTAGCAAAGCAAAGATGAGTCATTACAGCTGAAGGCTTTCTACTTCTGGCTAGAAATAAGAGATGATTGCACAGAACTATGAGGGACTTGTTTTTTCAGAATCAGCTCCTCTGTGTGTGTGCTCTCTGCCTGCCAGAATCGGCCTACTATTCCAAACATTTGCATTGTGTTTTTGACTGGAGGTCCGCTTTAACTCTTTTAACGCATTTAACCACCCTGTTAAGAAGGGCCTCTGACACCACCAGTTTTAGTTTTGATATCACAGGACAGCAGAACAAGTAGCTTGACCACACCTTCACACAGGGTATAAGCTTTATTGTAACAGGTTGCAGGAAGTAAGTCTTATAGGTGGTCTGGGATAGGGATTCTACTGAGATGGCCCTGAGCTGTAGGGGAACAGATTCCCTGAGCAGACAACTCCAGGACTCCCCTGATTGTGACCACCTACCCTCTCCCGGAGCTGCTGAATGGCAAATTTCACAGTAAAAGGGATTTCACAGGGATTTTTGGGCAAAGCTTCTGCTTCCCACAGTGACTCCATGGGGCTGAGCACCGGGACAGCGGCAGTGATCCACGCTGCACTAACAGAATCAAGAATGGGGCAGATATCCTGCAGCTCTGCTTGGGCTACACAAATCAGGGGTGAATTAGCGCCTACCCTGTTATGCTGAGAACCATTATTTAGAAAATGGGTGTGGGGCCGCTTTTAAAAAAGAAATATAATAAATGACTACTTTCTAGCTATACAGTGGTGTCACATCCCCACCCTACCAGCTCGTGATTTGACATGCTGAGCATACAGTATGTGTCAGGGACCATACTACTGAACCACAATGCTAATGTGGCATATGATTATGTATACTGAGTGATCGGTTTTAAATAAATGTATTATTTATATAATTTCTAATAGTTCACAAATGAACACAAGGGACAATACAAAGCTGCAGTGAAGGACAGCAGAGGAGAGGACACTAGTGAAATGGATCTTACCAAGGAAGGTAGGTGAAGAATAGCCCATGCTATGTTATGTACTGTGCCATTTGTATCTGTATTTTGTCATTTTCTGTGGCCTTCTTGAAATGAAACCATGAGACCACATGACATATAAGCACATGCAATGCTATACAAAGCTTTATAATTATGAATGTTCTTGTATCATTGTGAATCTCTGGTATTCTCTGGTTCTCACAATCAGGGCCGGCTGCAGGTTAGTGGGGGCCCTTGGGCAAGAGAGTCTTAATGGACCCCAATGTAGTTAATGTCACATGATGTCACCTTTCAGCTCCACTGCCACAAATGGGTCATCTCCTGCTGCTGATCGCCCTCCTGTCCTGCTGTCACCTAGATCTCACCACCTTCTGAGCTTCCATGAATAGCCCTCCTCCATTCCATGCCACCTTCTCCAATGTTGCTGATCATCCCCTGTTACTGAGGCCAGCCATAAGCAGGTCTGCACACAGCACCCAGCATTGGCCAAGTGTGAGCCTGAGTGGGCCCCTGAAGATGCCAGGGGCAATTGCCCAGGTTTGCCCTGGCCCTGTTCACAATGTACACCATGACCAATTCCAGTTTAAACCCTGTGCTATTCCATACACAGAGAATGTATGTATGTAATAAATGCTAATACGAATGTAATAATAGGGGACTAAAGGATAATGATACAGAACTATACGTGATGCTGTACTAAACAAGTAACAGTTTCCGAAAATTCAGTTCAGGAGGCAGTAGAAGTTTCTATTTGTTTTAAGTCAACAGAGTCTGTTTCTTTATAATGAATCCATGCTTGAAGGTATTGTCCAGACAGAAACAGCAAAACGTCTATACTTCTCTTTTGTCCCCTGCAGCTCCTCTGTGCAGGTCTGCTGTTCCCCTTGGCATCTTCATTCCTATTGATAGTGGGGAGGGAGTGATTTGGTCCTACAGCACCACACCTCGCATGGCAGTGTCCATCAAGACTTTTTAACTTCCCAACACACCTACATCATTCATTGCAATAGAGGGGGCATCCCAAGACTGGTTCAATACACCCCATCTCGGCATGCCCATCGCAATAAATGGAGTAGGTGTGTTAAGGGGGCTGAAAGCCATGTTGTTGGACCTGCTATGCCAGCCCATGCCCGCCATTGCAGTTTCAGATCCGCAGCTTCTAATTGTAGAACCCAAGAACATTAAAAGAGGTGCTCTGCAATAAAACATCTCAGAAGGCAAGATGGAATTTGCCAGGGATAGGACCAGTCAATGTATAATAGGCTATCCAAATATTGTCAATTACATTATTTTTTTTTTTGTATTTTTTTTAGGTTTTGATGATATTATGAAGGAGATTTGTAGAATAAGTGGTAAGCATACATTTTTAGCTTTGCAAAATATTTAAATAATACAAAAGTCAAATATGGGGTTTATTCATGAAGACAGGTGGTGCTTCGTAGTGTCAGACAGTGTCTGCTGAACGCTGGGCCCTGTACACAATATGTATGAAAGCGATTCCGTAGAACGACTGGAACAGCGCCATGTAGCGTACAATTCATCATTACAGACGGCTCAGCATAGAGCGCCGGAGCTCTAGCTTCCAGAGCGATAGGTAAGACTTGTCGCTACCTGTCGCTCTCCCATACATTTCAATGGACTTTCCTTTTCGTCTGTTTAAATGGGGTTTTTGATTTTTAATTTATTTTTTTCTCTCAAATAAGTGTGTGACCTCTCCTGGCCTCGAAAAAGTCATTTTTGAAAACTTTTTATATTTTTTATATTTTTATGCAGAATTGTCATTACAGATCTGGTATTAAAGTGTTAATGTCACAATGTAACAACAATGTTATTCCATGAGGCCAATTCATTAATAGCGGCAGGTAGCGACAGTTGAGCGGCCGTAGCGGCATTTTCACAGCGCCCGCTAGTAGTCGCTGTGCTTGGCCGTTGTTCGGTTGTTGATAGCGACTGAGTCGGTGTGCAGTAATGTTGAATACGGGGTGAGGAGTCGCTATTTGACAGGTTCCGCGCTGTATGGGAGCGCATGATAGCGAATGATCAGAGCGACCGGCTTCCACCACATTCATCAAAAAATCACGCTCAAAAAATTCTCGCGCTGTGAAATACATGTTTAAACCCCAGAGCGCTGGCGGCGATGTGTTAAAAGTAGTTTTTTAACCCCCAAACCACCATATTTTTGGAAACCAAAAAAAAAAAAAATTTTGAAAGAATTTAGTAATATGAATACAATAATATCAGACCTGTAATATCAATTCTGCACAAATTTTTTTTTTTTTTTTACAATAAAAAAATTAACTAACATTGCAGAAGTGGTCACAGAATTTTTGACATTTAAAAAAAAAAACATTAATAACAATTAATTATGAATATTTAAAGATTGTTCCATTGAAATGCATTGGAGAGCGCCAGGTAGCGAGAGGTCATACCTGTCGCTGTTCAAGGTCGGACGCTGGCGCTGTGGGCTGAGGCTGGAATAATGATGAATGATTCGCTATCTGGCGCTATCTCAGTCGCTAAGCAGGATTGGCTTGATTGTGGTGGGGAGCCGGCGTTCTCGTGGCGGGGCCCGTCATTACCGGCCGCTCACCAGTCGCTAACTGTCGCTATTCCTTCATAAATAAGGGTCCATGGGTTTTTGCTTTGTTACTGGTGGATATGTGTTCAAAAACAGACTTTAATCACACAGCATCTGCCGTTCTATGCTATAGTGACCAGATCCAGAGCGCCAACGCTCTGCGAGTCTTTTTTGAATATGGAGTCTCTGGGAGTCGGTCGCACTGAGCTGGAGTGAACTTTGGAGTGCACTATAGGTGAAAAATGAAAAGGTTTTCTTTACCTGACATTAAAGCGGACCTTCACTCAGAATAAGAGTCCATCTTATATGTTTCCCACACCCTGTACATACAGATTGCTCACATTAAATAACATCCTACCTGCATCTACTGCATGTTATCAGCCTTTAAACATCCAAGATGGCGGCTTATGGAAGCCGCCATCTTATCAGGCAGCCTGCAAACAGGAAGTGCCTCCTGACTGTGCTGCTCTGCATTCTGGGACTGCTGACCTTTACCTGACCCCAGCTCTGCTCTGTCTGAGCAAAGCACAGCTATAACCCGCCCCCCTGTACCTTATCCCACTCTCCTCTCCTCAGTAAGTGTGATGCTTCTGAGTCAAGATGGCGGCGCCCGTATCCTAAATTCCTGAACAGAGTTGCAGCTCAGTGGGGGAAAGAATAATAAGTTAGTGACTAAAAACGTAAAATATATTAATTTTAGATGCTGGGGATCCGTTTTTTTAAGAGTTTGGGCTTTTCATTAAATCACGCTGAAGGTCCGGTTTAAATTAACCCCTATGTAGAAAATAAAAGTATAAAAAAAGTATAAAATATTTGTGGTATTTGTTGATATGGGTCCACAAATTTCTAATTACAGAACTAACCAGTTATATGTTCTTTTATACAAGGTCTATCAGCCTCCCCACTAAAGTGTCAAGGCACGTCTGAAGGAATAAAGATTTATAGTGATGTGAAATATTTTAGTGACCAAATGAATCCTGCATGGTATCACAAGTATGTATTTCCTTATTTCTTCATTTACCTTTTTCTGCATTTCAGATACGGGAACAAAAGTGTCGGGTTTCTAAGGAAATGTTTAGCTGGTGTGGGAGGAACATAATAGAACCGCCCATTAGTCCTGTTTAAGAATTAAGCAAACACGCATGTCTCACTGGTGGAAAAACAGGTTTAGTTGCATATATCTGCAGATACATTTAGAAGCCATTCTGTCCTCTACCACTTGCCCTGCAAAGAGGGCCTCCACCAACCTTTGGGTTATGGTCTGGTCCAGGAGGCTTTTCAGTCCAGCAACAAAGCTATCGGCGGCAGAGTGGGCCCCCCCGCACCTGGGCAAGCCTTTTTATTTTTTTTGCAAACCTGCAGCCAAAGCCATCACAGGGCAGGATGGAGAGTCTAGAGCAGCAAAGCCGCCAGGAAAAATCTGGGGCCTCCACCAGATTTTGTGCCCAGGGTCTTCCACTACACTTAATCTGGCCCTGCCGGCTACTAGTGTGGTCCCTACTCTAATGTGTATGAGCCCCATAGTTGGGACTTGCTTTGCAGTCAGTAAATAAAGAGCTAATTACTGGTGGCTCTGCCAATCATTCGGTACACTACACAGGGCCAGGGTCCAGACCAGCTGTCATCTGAACCCCTCCCGCCATGCATGCAGTCATTTTTCTACATGGCCCTTGCTTTGATGTAGTGTGTTAATTTAATTCCAACCCAGGTAAAACAATTCTGTGATTAGCATTGACCCATATGTCGACTTTGAGCTACATTTTACACCTGTGATGAATTGAATTTACTTACCTGTGAACTTCTGAAGCAAAATAAGCTATTCCACTTTTGATGACATTTTTAAAAGTTTCCAATCTAGTGTGCCAATATGATATTCTCAAGGTGCTGAGTTTATCTATTCATTTGTTACTTTTCTATGTTTTTGCAACTCCGTGTTATAAAGGAAAACCGTTCTCCATAGCAATAATGTGTTTACCTTAGAAACGTACATCAACTGGTCTTCTGATATACATTTCAGAAGCTTCCTCACCCTGGTCTCCTAATCATCTGATTGGCCGAGGCAGGTATGACAAACTTAACCTCATCTGCATTATTTCAATCTCTTCAGACAGGGGGAATCAGTTTTGTGTTACCGAAGCTAAAGGGTTACTAGCAGCGTTCTCGGGTGAAAAGGGTGATTGCTGCTGCTTTGTTTAGCCAAAGCTGCTAAAAACCCACCTGTTACAGTTAAATGATTCTGGGATTTGTAGTGAGAGAGGGATACTAGGATCTTTAATGAAGGGCAAGGAAGCCACTTCTACTTTACCAAGACAGATCCAGAAGAATATAAGAAACTTGGACAAATCATGCTGATAAGTAAATCACAGGTCTGGGTGCACAATCCTAACACAAATGTATATATTACATCCCAGAAGAGGAAAACAATAAGGCAGAACATCAAATACCTGACAAATAGGGAAATAGGGAGTTTTCCTTTAAGACTTGAAGGTGCCTCTTTAAAGGAAAACTTTACTTTTGTCAGGTTTTTGGTGTTCTGCCATATTGTTTTGCTCTTCTGGAATGTGTCCCTATAGCCTATATCTTATGCAAAGGCTCGCTCCCCCTACAAAGCAGAACTTGGAAAAATCAGGCAGAAGCTTAAAGTGGACCAAACCCCAGGATTTTGACTATCCTGGGTTTTGATCCTTTTCCCCGGGTGCCCCGTTGTGTGAACCCCCCCCCCCCCCAGATCGCCTAAGGCAACTCACCTCTTCCCGGTCCTACAGCGCATGCGTGGGCACTCGTCCAATCAGAGTGCTGACATTACGCTGTCTAAGGCTTCGTCTAAGAGCTCTACTGATTCCGGGTTTTAGGCAATTCCCGGGTTTTTTTTTACAAAACACGCTTTTAACCAGGACCTCATTATTAAATTATTAGAATGTTTATTTGTACAAAATATGTCTAAAATATATACATTTAAAAAATAAGTTCATCAATTGCTTCTACCTTATACATTCTATATGATTTACACATCATAAACATATATCAGTGACCAATATATATTATACTCCCTGATTTCTCAGTGTTCTACATATCACCAGCACTATTATATTCTTAAACCATTGCATGTTATGCTCCCTGATTTCACAATATTAATGTTTTCACATGGACCTTTTCCTGTGGGCAGACATGTTTCGCCTGTTTTTTTCGGCTTCCTCCGTGCCCTTAAGCCAAGAAATCCATGAGTGCAAATTGTTTTTTCAATGATTTTTACAATGCATATGTGGTACGTTGACTTCAAATTCCCCCAGAGAAGTGTGGCTCAATCACCAGTGATATATGGGGTCGTCAGGTACTGGCCCTTTAAGGGTAATTCCACCTGGTTAGTTCTTGTGGTGACATCCAGTAATAACTGATGATCAGTTGATTTTCAAAAAGATTCTTATGGTAAATGCTTTAATTGCGTAGTCCACGCTAGTCTGTAGTTGTGGCGTCTTGTCTCCACATCCCCCGGCTGAGTATACAGCTCACTCGGAGCTCTCCTGCGTCCTATGTGCTCATTGGTCTAGGGGCATTGCAAATTCACATGAGTCTCGGGACATTGCAGAGTTAAATATAATGTGGTTGCATTTAGATAATCTGATTTGCTGCTGTAGTCTTGGGATATTGCAGAGTTAAATATAATGTGGTTGCATTTAGATAATCTGATTTGCTGCTGTAGTCTTGGGATATTGCAGAGTTAAATATAATGTGGATGCATTTAGATAATCTGATTTGCTGCTGTCCTGAAGCTCACTTGAGGATTCATTCTTTGAAATGGAGTAAATTTTTATTTATTTATATAAATTGTAGCATGGCCATATTAGCTCTAGAATTATACTCAGGTGTTCCAGTCACATTTAGCATTATTAATTGAATGATTTATTAAATGGAGATTATCATTAATTTTATTTTTAAATATTTTGTTTGGGACAGGAAGTAATACTGTGCCCTCCGGGTAATCCTCAGCAATTACCGCCGGTCACACTCTCATCTTGTAATGATATGACGGCAGCGCGCCGCCTGTTTCTTTTCTTCCCTGCCCGATATGCATAATAATGACATCTGTCAGCTGACTTGAACTGACTTGAAAACTAGATGCGGGCCGTGTTGATTCTCGTCAGCTGATCTGGCGGCGGGAGATGCACAGCTGATCTGGTGGCGGGACATCTGTCAGCTGATCTGGTTCTTTGATGACACTTCCCTGCCGACATGATTGGCCAGCGTGTGTGCGCAATGGGACAGGGTGAAGACAACCGGCGGGCGGACCCATCGCGCATGTCAGGTGATCCCTTTGCACACGCTGAGAACGCGGGAATGCTTGTGACTGGCTGGGAGGTGCATAAAAGAGAAAAATGGAGGACACAGCATTACATCCTGAAGAAGTGGCTGGTATGTAGCCACGGAAAGCTGAATGAGAAAGTGATTTCCTCACTAAGTAGACCGACATAGCAGGAAGGAGAGTGCTGGTAGGACTCAATGTAAGGTAAGCTACTGATATTTATTTTGACTTGCCAATCACTTTGAGGGAGCGAGGCCCTGAATTCCAAAAGAGGAGAGTATGTTGATAGCTTATAAATGTTACTATCAGTGTCCACTGTTCTGTTTTCCCTAATAAGGCACTTACATTAATTTTCATCTGTTTGTTGCATACAGAGATAAGAAGTTGAGCAGCACAGAGAGACTTAAATCAGGAAGTACAGATAACCAAGTCTGGCTCCAAATATCCAATCCTAATGACTCAGATCGGGGCATGTACACACTAGAGCTGTTTGATGGAAAGGACATTCATAAGCGGACCCTTGACCTGAGCGGTAAAGGTAAAGACAAAGCATGGCCACTGCAATGATAAGGTCATCAGATCAACAAAATCAACCTTTGCTGGCTTAGGGCCTTATTTATCAAGGAATAGCGACAGATAGCGACTGGGGAGCCGGCCAGTAAAGCCAGGTACCGCAACTAGAATGCTGGCTCCCCTCCACAATCACACATTTATCAAGCCGATACTGCTTAGCAACTGAGATAGCGCCACCTAGCAACTCATTCATCATTATCCCAGCCTCATCCCACAGCGCCAGCGAACATCCTTGAACAGCGACAGGTATGACCTCTCGCTACCTGGCGCTCTCCAATGCATTTCAATGGCAGAATGTATTTTAATTAATAATTATTTTTTAATATATTTTTTTTTTTTAAATTTCAAAAAAAAAAATCCGTGAACACTTCTTCCTTTGAAAATGTATTTTTTTGGGGATTTTTAAAAAAATTTTTTTTTTTTGCAGAATTGATATTACAGGTCTGATTCTAAACTATTCAGGTTTGAATATTATTTCAAAATCATTCCATTTTTTTTTGGGTGGTTAGGGGGTTAAAAAACTACTTTTAACACATCACCTACTGCGCTCTGGGATTTAAACATGCATTTCACAGCGCTAGGAATTTTTAAGGCTGATTTTTAATGAATATGGTTGGTGCCGGTCGCTATGTCCAGTCGCTATCATGCGCTCCCATACAACAGCGAACCTGTCAAATAGCGACTCAGCATCTTGTATTCAACATTACGGCACACCGACTGAGTCGCTATCATCCACCGAACAATGGCCAAGCACAGCGACTACTAGCGGTCGCTGTCAAAATACCGCTACAGTCGCTCAACAGTTGCTATCTGTCACTATTAATGAATCAGCCTCTGAGTGTAAGACATCAAATGAATGCCACTTTGATAATTTTGTATGGGGGAAGCTGTCTACAGGTTAGATGGTGGAAGTCCAGCACCAACTAAAAGAAGAATACAAAGCTTTGTGGCCAGACAAGCCATTTAGCTGTGGGTAGGATATCCATTTCTCCCTGCCAGTTCTCCTGCCTCATGAGATCTTGATCAATATGTCCCTCACACCAGCAGGGCTCTGAAAAGTAGAATATGAGATCTTGAGGGCCAATGAATCATGGTTACAAGAATGAGGGGGCAACAGGTCCACCACTGCAAGCCCTAATGATTTTGAGACAGCAGTACATCCCCTTTTTCTTTAGCTATCCCTCAGCCTTTACCTCCTTATTTCCACCTCCCTTGTAGGGTTGGATAACCCCTTCTCCCCTTTTTTTTGTTCTTCTTCCACGTTTCTATCTCTGCAGTACTCCTTGGTTAACTACATAAGTTATTTTTGTTCCCAATGTTTTCTTCATACATTTTCTTCCCCCTGAAGCTCATTAAAGAGTGTAGAAGTATTTACTTAGGTTAACTATAGGAGGAACCATGAGGAGGGTATGATATATGTTCAAGCCTTTTCTTTCATGTCAGGATCAAATTAAATAAGTCTTAATTTTCTGATTATTTCAGCATACACATTTTGTAACTACATTATCATTTTCTATTTATTATTTGAAACTAAATTATACATTATATGGGGCACCAGGTGAAAAAAGAAAATTGAAGTGCAGTAGTGCTGAATAATTGACTAGTTTGAAAAAAAAAGTGAATGGCACTTTGTACTCCCAAAACACTATTTTTGCACTGGTGCCAAATCAAAAGGGAGATTCAGCACGAGGTCTAAAAAGTGTGAAAAGAGCGATTTTTTTTTACTGTGAAAAGCTATTGTTCTTCATTGTCTGCCTAGGGGTTGATTTATTAACACTGGCATTCTATTTTATATTTCACCTAAAGTGCAATTTTTGCTCCAAAATGTAAGTCTTATATTTGGTGCCATGCCATGGTGACGCTTTACTGATTTTGCTCACTTTGCTCCCTTGCCAGCCTTTGAAGATGCAATGGCAGAGCATCAGAAATTCAAGTAAGTATATGCACCATTGTTTAATTTTACTACTAGTATATAATAAAGGCTTTCAGTGCTGTGCTCATAATACAGCAACGTTTTTCTACATGGATAGCTTTAAAGCGGAATTCCAGTCTTGGCGTAACCTCCCTACCCTGCCAACCGCCCCTGGCACTGAGGCTGGATGGGGGTAAGATAGAAAAACCCCTTACCTCGCCCATGGTCCAGCACCGTTCTCCCAGCACTCCGGGTACTGGGCACTGCCATCTTGATTAGGAAGCACAAAGCGGCTTTCCTTGCTCTGTGTGCATTCCCGCCCCCCATTCAAGTGAATCGGCAGGTGGAAGCACACACATAGCGGTAGAAGCATATTTGTGCTCTGTCTGTACGACAGCCACACAGCCCCAGGAGAACTGCAGGCGAAGTAATGATATTTTTTCTTTGTAACCCCAAGACTGAACTTCCGCTTTAAAGTGGACTGTCACCCACCCCTGATCGGCCCGGGAATCTTATCACCTCCCTCACCGCGGGACATCCGAGATCGGGATGTCCCGCGGTGAGGGACCCCCCCCAAAACCCCCAAAAAACTCACCTCATCCTAGACGTGCGCGCGCCCGCGCCGGCCGTTTGTGAATGGCCGGCGCGGGCGCGCGCCCTGTCAGAGCGACGTGCGGGGGCGGCGGCGGGCGCACTGTCTTGTCCGCCGCTTGTCCGTGGCTACGTGGGAGCGTGGTGAGGTGAGTTTTTCGGGGTTCTGGGGGGTTTTACACAGCGGGACACCCCTAATCGGAGTGCCCCCCTGAAGTGGACCAAAACCCAGGATAGTCAAAATCCTGGGTGTTGTTCCACTTTAAGATTTAGCATCTGACAGGTATCAGTGAGTGTATTTAAAATCTCTAGCCTCTGTTTGCTGACTGGATTTAGAACTCAAACTTAGTGTTGTCACTGAAGGACCTGCAAAATCCATGTAGGAAAATATCCATCCACAAATAAGTAAGGAATATGTATCACCCATATATGTACCCATATATGCATGTATCTTGAAACTATTACCCACATATAAAAGCATATAACTATTACTGTACATATAAAAGTCGTTATTATAAGTAAGCTAGTTATAATAAATTGTTAACCATTATCAAATAATACCAACCCTTAATAAAGTGGTGCTGAACTTTTATGACATCTCATTAAACTGTTTCAATACAGTAATTAATCCAAAATAGATATTATGTGTGCTAGAAGTAGAACAAGACAGGTAACAGAATACACGTCAATAACATATTCTGCTTTATTTTAGGGAAACTGCTATAATAGAGAAAAGTAAGTTAATTTATGATAACCGTTTTTTGTAAATAAGACATGAAACTCCTATGCCAGTTGTGTGAAATCATCTCCTTAAAAGCTCAGAATAATCTTAGATTGTGTGTACTAATAATTTAACAAGCTGACAGCTGTTGTAAGAGAAAGCATGATTGCTATATTCCCCACACTGCAGGGCTGTTTTTTTTTATTAATCAGTTTTTTGATTCTGGGATCTGTGCTATAAGTAGATTTGTGGTCTAAATTATTGTCTCCTCTTCTTGTAAATGTATCTAACCACTGTAGGTACTCCCTTTCACCAGCAGCTTCATCTCTCCCACCCCCCCCCCCACCCCCCCGTGGTGGGTATGTTATCCATACTTAGAAGCTTGCAGGCTGAAGCTTATCAATGGCTCTCTTATTGATCAGCTGAGCCTGCAAAGGGGATGGACCACCCCTTAAATGCAAAACTTCTCATCATATGCTCAATTCTTAGAGCCATATCAAACCCCAAAGTAAAACCACCTTCTAATGTGTACATTAATGATACTTTCAGATCGTGCTAAAGTGGTCCGTGGTCTCCCAGATCTGGCAACAATAATGGAAGATAAGGTATGTTTAGCAGAGTATAGCTGTGTATAATATGGGAAACCATTCACTTTACTGTCATCTATTAATACTAGGAGTGATAACCAAATCACTCGTCAAGGATGTAAACTGAATGGAGTCTTAGAGTAATAGAGTAGGTCTACACATTTTATTCAACAACCTCTGCAAATATAGATAATGTTTTTCTTTTTGTATTACTAGACTTTGTGTTTAACTTGCCACATATCGGGAGACCCTGCTCCTGAAATCTCCTGGGTAAAGAACGAAAAGCCGGTGGTATTCAAAAACCGTTATAAGCTGGATGTGAAGGGTACTGTGGTAACAATGACCATAGAGAAAATATGTGCGGAGGATTCTGGAAGATTTGCCATAACAGTGAAAAATAAGTATGGGTCCGAGGTTGGCCAAGTGACAGTAAGCGTATTTAAGCACGGGGAAGAGCCAGAAGAGCTGAAAAAAACATGGGATGAAACTGGAATGCCTTAGTCATCAATTTACAATAAAAGTTCATAAAAATCCTTGCGGTGATATTAAACAAATTATGCTGTGTATATTGTATTTTGTATTCCTCTCAACTTTTTGACATATGTAAAAATAATTGTGGGCAATTCATCAGGCCAGTAAAATCTGGGCTTATTTGTGCCCCAGGCCACACAAGTTAACACTACATATTTTTAACCTACATATTTAAAGTAGAACAACCACTGACCTACATTCTTTAAGACTTTATGGCCAGTGGGCTCCCTCTTTTTGGGACATCCAGACTTTCCATGCTTCACTGTGTGTAACCCCCCAGGTTAGCCTGATATACTCACTCCACCAGAAATCCCACTGGGCATGTGTGGGCCGTGGCCACATCCCTGCTATCTTAGCTGATGCGTGTAGCCACCCCAAGCATTTCTGAATTGCTTTTTGTGTAGGTACTGTGGAGATTAGCTCTGGTAGGCGACCGGGTGTCAGCAGTATAGAGGCGGAGGCAAACAGTTCAAAGTAAAGTCTGTGTTTATTTCACACAAAAATCCACAAAAGCATATGTCCATACAGGTTACATCACCTTTTCAGGAAACCGCAGCATAAATGATACAGTCAGGCAAACAGCTTTTAGTCCTTGATCAAAGGTCCTGTTTACAGTCAAAATAGGCCTCAGGTCCGCATGAACAGCCTCCACAGGAGATTTCAGCCAGGCTCACAGAGTCTCACTCCCATGTGAGCTCTAGACAAAGGACAGGCCACAGCTGATTCCCCAGGCTATTTAAACAGCCCGCAAAACCCGGACCTGGGTAGTGGGATGGAGTCCCACCCTGCTCTACTCCATCCCAGTAAAGCCGTCCCAGGTGAGCCTTTCGGCTATTCTAAAGCAACAGCAGCAAACTGCCACCAGCAGCTGATGCTGGAAAACAAGCTATACGGCTTTACTGCACCAATGCCAGGTACATTGGTGCTACATACCTGCCGTCAATAACGGCCCTTGCACCTTACCACAGTACACAGAAAAGTGTCTCGCATCTCACGCGCCATTCACCTTTAACATGCTGCTCTGAGTTCAGAGCGGAATAGTAAAGGTAAATGAAAGTATGACCAGCTGACTGGCTGGTACTTTGGTATCACAGAAAAGGGACATTTTAAGGCAATCTGGGGGATTTCACACAACAGGGCATGGAACAAAATCCCAGATAGTTACAATCCTGTTTTTTCCACTTATGTAGTGTTTGTAGGTTAAATTGGAGAAGCTAGGCCTTCCTGTAGGCAGTGTAAAGAAAATTAGAAACCTACCCAATATAATTCCTGTTCAACATAGCGGCAGGCTTGTAAGAAGCAGGAATTATCAAGAGTTTATCTTCCCATGTAATGTTTTGTTGTTTGTTGTTTTATGTATCCCTAGCCACATAAACATATAGCAAGGTGAAGCAGACTCTACAATATGAACAAGGACCTATAACTGACCATCACTTAAATGATACAGAAGGGGTGGTTGCTTGGCTTCATCCCTTACTAGCTATTCCTGGGCCCTATATAAAGGCAGCATCATGTCCACCCAGAACCATTGTCACCATTTTACATGACTTTACAATTGTAATACAGAATCTTGAAATATACAAGATTTATTAATTCAAACTCAAGTTTGGTCATTTATTGAAGTGAATAAATGACCATAAGGTAAAACAAGTGTGACCCTGGACTAACACACCCCTCCATAACAGTGAATTGACAGAATGTGTGGGTGTCACTGTGACTGATGGCGGGGTCACATGTTTATCATGGAGGCACCAGTGACTGGGGATCAAGCCTGGATTGCTTAAAGTGGACCACCCTGAATAAGAACATATCTTATATGTTTCCCACACCCTGTACGTACAGATTGCTTGCATTAAAAATAATCCAACCTGCATCTACTGCATGTTATGAACCTTTAAACATGGAGCATCAGGCAGCCTGCAAAAAGGAAGTGTCTTCTGACTGTGTTGCTCTGCATTCTGGGATTGCTGTCCTTTCCCTGACCCCAGCTCCACTCTGTCTGTGCAAAGCACAGCTATAAACCTGCCCCTTGCACTTTATCCGGCTCTCCTCTCCTCAATATGTGATACTTCTGAGGCAAGATGGCTGCGCCCTTATCCTAGACTCCTGAACAGAGTTGCAGCCCAGTGGGGGAAAGAATAATAAGCAAGTGACTAAAAACGTAAAATGTATTAATTTTAGATGCTGGGGAATAGGTTTTTGGACTTTTCATGAAATCATGCTGAAGGTCCGGTTTAAGACTCGCAAGTTAGCGATCAGGTGAGTTCCTGAGTGCTTGATTTGGAGCAACCAGCTATGGGACATAAATGGTGAGTATGACTTTGTTGTAAAGTTAGCATGAACAGTCCCTTTAAATGGCTATAAAGTAGAGTGTCTTTAATATACTTCCTTCTATTCAGTATACAGAAATATGTTTTCAATATTATATATGACAAATGGGCCAATGATAAAAATGAAAAAAAAAATAATAATAAAATAATGAAAAAAAATGTATACACCCACCATCAGGAAATATCCCACTAGGCTTGTTGTTTTATTTTAATAAGAAATCAGGAGGGAACAGGCTCTGTCCCCCCTGATGCACTAAAACCTGTCACCTTTGGATTTTATTCCTATCATGAGAAGAAACCACAAGCTTGGCAGGAGTTTTTTTATTTCTGAGGTATAAGGCAAATATGGATTTTTAATATTACACAACTTCGTGATACACCTCCTTTATCATATAAAATGTGCTCCTTGTATTTCCATGGGACAAAAAAGTAAATTATGGCTTTTTTCCTTTTTTTTTTCTTTCTTTTTTTTATTGTGGCCTTGCAATTCTAAGGGCTAAAAGGGTCGGTGAACTCCCGTCTTTCATAAGCTATCCCTGCAAGGTCAGTAACCTAGGCTTCATTCAAAAGCACAAAAAGCCACTGCAGACCTTACAGTTTAATTCTGCTGTGGTTATCATGGGTGTGTGAGGTCATTAACCTAGACTTACAAACCTGAAATCAATGTTTCCAGACAGTCCTTTGCAATTATTAAGCAGTTTTAGCAGTATATTTAAAATAACTCAACATGACAAAAGCAACTGCTGTCATCATGCTTCTGAGTTTGAAGTACAGATGTGTAAAGATTGCCTTTATTGAATCAAAATTCCACATTGAAATGAGAAAACTAAAAAATATCTTCTATCACCATCGTCTTGAATAATATACCTATAATATAATAAAATAATATACTATACTATAGAGCAGGGGTTTCCATCCTTTGCTGATCATGCACCACTTTACATTTTTGAATGATCTCAAGTACCCCCTGGGTGTTCGTATGGGTTGTTAATCACCTAACCCCCCAACACCACTTTTGGAGCAGTTTTGTCCTTATGGAGTAAATCAGGTTTTGGCACAGGTCAGACTGCAGCCTCATTACGTACCACCTGATAGCATCTTGCGTACCACCAGTGGTACTCATACCACCTCTGCTATAGAGGGTTACTCACCTGTTGGGAACCTCTACAATAGAGGGGTTTTTTTTTTTCAAATTCTTTTTATTTGAGTTTTTAACATTTTTCCAACATATGAGGTACATAGTTTGATCTTCTCAGGAAATTACAGCATAATTAAAGAGGTACAGACATGACATTGCATAAGAATGGACATCATTTTTTCTATTAACTGTGTATGTCAGATCCAGGTATCCAACATCAGAACATCTGATCTGAGTCACCATTGTTTGATCACAAAACATCATTTACACATGGTCCCGCCGCTCAAGGTGGGGGCCGCGCATCCCGCCCACATCCTCTCTCTCAAGATTAATTGGATCGTCTCCCTCCACCATTCTTGTCAAATACCAAGTGGTGTCTCGACAATAGAGGGTTTTAGAGGAAGTACCCAATGCTTAACAGTTCCTCATTTATTTTATGGCTGCCAATCATGTGACTGTCACCAAGCAAGTTTGCCAAGTAGAATTGCACATCAAACCAAAATGGTTGCCATCAGTCACATGATTCACTGCCATATAAGTGAATGAGAAAGTGTTCACTAGACTATACTTCTTTGACAGCCTCTGCATCTTCGGAGAAGCTGAGTTCGGAGAGACTTTCCAACTCAATGAACAATGCACTCAATCTGAAAAAAAAGATATTTTAGTACCTTATACTATGAGCATATGAGTATGCAAGCATTGTTCTCTTTTAAAGTTGACCAAAAGCCATGGAGATCAGCCCAGGACTCTATAAGATTTCCAGGCCGATTGATTCCTTCCCCATGTGGAATCCAAAAATCAAAATAAAGGCCTGCAACATTATGCAACTAACCACTGTCAATGCCAATGTGTCCATTTTGTATCACCTGACTAATGGAAGCTCTGTAGACGGGGAGGCCGATTTATTAATAGCGGCAGGTAGCGACAGATGAGCGACAGTAGCGTGATTTTCACAGCGCCTGCTAGTAGTCGCTGTGCTTGGCTGTTGTTCGGCTGTTGACAGCGACTCAGTCGGTTTGCCGTGATGTTGAATACGGGGTTAGGAGTCGCTGTTTGACAGGTTCCGCGCTGTATGGGAGCGCATGACAGCGAATGGCCATAGCGAACGGCTCCCAGCATATTCATTAAAAAATCACGCTCAAAAAATTCTCGCGCTGTGAAATGCATGTTTAAACCCCAGAGCGCTGGCGGCGATGGGTTAAAAGTAGTTTTTTAACCCCCAAACAACCATATTTTTGTTTAAAAAAAATAAACATGTTTTTATAAACATTTTGTTATATGAATACATTAATATCAGACCTGTAATATCAATTCTACACAATTTTTTTTTATTTTATTTTATTACCTTAAAAAAAAACTAACATTGCAGAAGTGGTCACAGAATTTTTGACATTTAAAAAAAAACAAAAAAAAAAACATTAATATCCATTAATTATGAATATTTAAAGATTTCTCCATTGAAATGCATTGGAGAGCGGCAGGTAGCGAGAGGTCATACCTGGCGCTGTGATGGGATTAGCAGCGGCGCTGTTCGCTGAAGTCTGGAACATGATGAATCCCGCGCTAGCTGACGCTCTCGCCGGTGCTAGCCTCATTTAGCGTGATAAATGCGTGATTGTGTTCGCAGCCTGGCGTTCTGGAGTCGGTAGCCGCCGATAGCTGGCGCTACCTGGCGCTAGTGAGACACTACCTGGCGCTATCCCTTGATAAATAAGGCCCTGAGTAAGTCTCTGTCAATAATCCATTTACTGATGGTGTTTATGGGGAGCTCTCTGTTGAGGACAGGACTAACATTTGGCAAATGCCTTAGGCCTTAGGCTAGGAAGGGCCCCTGGTCCCCAGGAGACATTTACATTTATTTTATTTTGCAGCCAAGTGAGACAGTCAGGGCCCACAAGGCTCAGAGGCTGTTTCTCAAATCTCTGGCAGGCTGGCAGTGGTGACTCCTCGCGCATGTTCATGTGTGCGCTGCTGCTTGTCTGTTTCTCCTTCCTTCAAAGCTTCCTTCCTGGGACCTTACATGGATGGGGCCCCTGGCCATGGGACTGAGGGGCGCACGCAGGCAGCTGGCTGGTAATGGGACAGGCTGGAATCAATCCTCCCAGTCCCAGCTGCACTACCCTGCGCTACATGAGTAACGTGGACAGGGCATCACATCAGGCTGGGAACTGGAGCTGCAGCCTGACTGGAGGGACATCAGTCACCCTATCTATTCAGAAAAGGCAACAGCAGGAGCAGAGAACAGCAGCAGGCTCACCACTATCTGGGTCTGACCGAGCATGTACTGAATAGGCAATAATCTGTTTAAATGCAACAATGCCCCGAATCTGGAGCTTATCCCTACTCAGCATCACAGGACTGCTGAGCATCACTAGGGCTGACAGAAAGTCATAGGGGGGCGATTCAGCACCAGGTGCACTTTGAAGTAAAAGTCACACCTTAGGTTTTATCCCAATGGTGTTCATCAGTCCTGTGGGACATTTTCAGTGCTGAATCACCCCTTTGATGTAGCATCATTGTAGGCTGCCATACAGGCTACAAGTCAGGATGAGCACACAATAATAGTAATAACTAATTCTGCCAGCACCACTTATGCTACAAAACTTTCTATGAGACTAGTCTACCACTTTATAAAACTATTAGTGGTGATGGTATTGCATTGCAAGTGACTCCACAGATAAAGTTCTCATTTTCTCATTCTGATACCATATTAGTAAGAGAACATTAGAAAGAGACCGACCCACAACCAGCCTATGGAGTGTGCAAGGAGTGCGGTCACACATGGTGCCATCCCAACCTCTCTGTAAGGGGACGCCAGGAGCTCACAGCTGGACCAGCAGGACCCTCTTTTTTCAAAATACCATCACCTTGTCTTTCTGGTTTGCACATTTCTATATAATCCCCCCCTCCTTTTTCAAGCCGTCTACACTTTCATCACCCTCTATTTTAGGCTTCTCCACCTCTTCCTCCTTTTTTACCTTCCCCCTATGTCTCTTCTTCTGTATCTTTCATTCCTTATCTCTTTTTGTTTAGGCCATTCTCTCTTTCTTTCTTTTTTTTTTCTCTTCTTCTCTTTTACTTTCTATCTTTCTTTCTCTCCCTCTTGCTATCTTTCTTTCCTATTCAACTCCCTTACTTTCGCTCTCTCCTCTCTTGTTTTTCTAGATTCCTCCCATCTTTCATCTTAGCTTCTAAGGTAAGAGGCACCCCCAGACAAGCAGCCTTAAAGCAGAACAAAACCCAGCAGCGGCGGGCCTGGAATTTTTGCCCCGTGATATCCCGAATTGGGAATGCCTCAGCTGTGTGAAACCCCCCATAAAGCTCATAAAATCTCACCCCTCCAGGCTCCAATGAAGCATGCATGGTCGAATGAGAGCCGTCTGCTGTGACTAAAACATTCGTCAGACGGCTCTTATTGTTTTGAATGGCGAGCCTCAGCCATTGAAGTCAATGGGAGCTGTTTACCAACAGCTCTCACTGGCTGTCCACTCGCACATGCTCCATTGGAGCATGAAAGAGGTGAGTTTTTTTAGGCTTTCTGGGGGACAAAAGGCTCTCATTGGCTGTGCAGCCAAGCATGGGCCGTTGGAATGTGGAAGAGGTGAGCTTTTTGGGACTTTTCGGGGGTTTCACACAGATCTACCAGCAAAACTCATGCATAGGTAATGTTTGTCAAATGGCTCATATTTGTGGCAATAGTAGTGCGAGTGGCTACATCCCCAGCAGAGGGCAAATCTGGGTGGCTCGGGCAGGAGGGCGTGCCCAGACCAAAAATGCTGGGTAAGCGGCAACTTATGCTGGAAGAGTTGAGTTTTGTAGCAATCCAAAGGGGGGATGACACAGCAGGGCATCCTGATTTGGGATGCCCAAGGAGCTGCCGAGCTGGGTTTTGTTCTGCTGTAATGTCATTTGGAGCCCCCACTAATTTTGCCTCGGGCCACATTTATCTAAAACTAGCCTTGGTTGAGGACCAGCAGTAAAACCAGTATTAAAGCAGAACTTCAGTTAAAAAGGCCCCCCTACCCTGCCACACTACCCTGGTGCTGAGGCAGGACGAGGGGGTTACAAAGGAAAAAAACCTATACCTTACCCAGACGCCTGCGTCTCCCATGGCTGCCGCATGTAAAGTAGCAAAGCCGCATACCCCTGTTCCACGTGCTCTCCCGCCGTCCATTCACTTGAATGGGTGGGCAGGAGCACGCACAGAGCGGGGGGATGCAGCTCTGTGTCATCCAGCCAAGATGGCAGCGCCCAGGATCAAGAGTGCCAAAGGAGCAGCACGGGTGCCTGGCTAAGGTATGGGGGTTTTTTTCTTTGTAATCCCCCCATCCTGCCTCAGTGCCAGGGTAGCGTGGCAGGGCGAGGGGCCTTAACTGAAGTTCCACTTTAACAAAGAAGGACTCTTTGCTTGGTTACAAAAAAATGACTGGTTGTATCCCAAATTTTACTGCTCTGATCACATCCAATAAATGTAAAATCTTTTAGATGCCTTGGTTACGGGAAAAAAAGGATGATAAAGCATTCACCTCTTTAATATGGAAAGGCAAATCCTCCTTTTGAGGAAAACCCAAAGGTAAGTGGAAAACCACATATACTTTCAAATGACAGGAAAAGACACTTATAGATGAAACAACCAGTTTTGAGACCTTTATGATGAAAGTTATGGGTAACAATAATGCAACATTTTAAGCCAGAAGTCGCCATAGCTACTAACTCAAACAGAGAATGTTGTAAATATGATTTGCCTGATGCTGGCCATGATATGACTAAGAGGGTCATGCTATTTATTTGATATAGCAAGATGCAACTTTGGTCTGCCTTGTGGTGTGAATTGCAACCTGCATCTCAGTGACCGTTTTAGAAACATAGAAACATAGAAGGGTGACGGCAGAAGGAGACCATACGGTCCATCTAGTCTGCCCTTATGTGTATACTGTATGTACTCTTTATCTTAGGATAGATGTGTGCTTATCCCAGGCATGTTTAAATTCAGTGATTGTTGATTTTTCAACTACCTCTGCTGGAAGTTTGTTCCAAGCATCTACTACTCTTTCTGTAAAATAATATTTTCTAACATTGCTCCTGATCTTCCCCCCGACTAGCTTCAGGTTGTGCCCCCTTGTTCTATCATTAAGTTTCTTCTTAAAAACACTTCCCTCCTGAACCTTATTCAATCCTTTCACATATTTAAAGGTCTCAATCATGTCCCCCCTCTCCCTTCTTTCCTCCAGACTGTACAAATTAAGTTCTTTAAGTCTCTCCTGATAAGTTTTAAGTTTAAGTCCTTCCACCATTTTCGTTGCCCGCCTTTGGACCCGTTCTATTTAAATAATGTCTTTTTGCAGGTAAGGTTTCCAGAACTGCACACAGTATTCTAGCTGTGGCCTTACCAGGGCTCTATACAGCGGCATCACAACCTCCCTCTTCCTACTGGTGATGCCTCGAGCTATGCAGCCGAGCATCCTGCTTGCTTTTCCCACTGCCTGGCTACACTGTCCACTCATCTTGCAGCTATCAGTAATCAGTACCCCTAAATCTCTCTCCTCCGAGGTCCTGGCTAACACAGTGCTGCCCATATGGTACTCAGAGCAGGGATTCCTTCTACCCAAGTGCATGATTTTACATTTAGAGACATTAAACTCTAGTTTCCACAGTTTTCATTTTAATACAAGGAATTTTCAGGACTTTAAAAACAGGGCCCTATGGGGCATGCAGAAAAAGATGCCAAATTCTACATAGCTCATAGGGCCCTATTTTTTCCCAACATAAAAAAATACTCTTACCTCATTGGAAACATTAGGTACCACACCCGTAAAAATGCCACATCGCAGGTACAGGTTATATTTTGGGAAAACATAGAACAAAAACATTTTATTGCACTTATGTGTTAAAATTAAAAATTTGCAGGCTGCATTCACACCGCAGGCCCACCCCTGGTTCACCCTGCTATGCCTAATAATTAGCATGATCCTCTAAGACTGTAGGCCAGGGTTACATAACCTGCACTGCCATCAGTTGTGACCCCCAGCACCAATAGGGAATCGGGGAGCTGAGTGCAAGCGACAGACCACTCAAGGGCAGTTCATTGCAGGTAGTGAGGCACGGATGAGTTTTTCTGTGGAGGTAGGTGACACTAAGATAATAGCACCCTCTATCCTTGTGCATATTAATCTATAGACACAGGTGATCATGTCATATCGGACATAACTGCCGTCTTGAATAAAACATTTTTTTGAATAAAACAACTTAATTTCTTCCATTTAAAATTACTCCATAGCCGTTATCACCATAAACATTTCAATACCCCCAGGGTGAATGCATTTCACAAAGTTAGGCTTGGTCACCATCCCTAGATATCTACAATGGTGGACAGCATAGTGTTATATTTACTTAACTCACATGTTTTTATCTTATTTTTTTAAACCAGGAAATTCTTCTGACTCACATATCATCATGGATTCTTAATACATCTGTGTCTGTATGGTTAGGGAAACAGCCAGCCCCAATGTCTTGCATGTAGTTTCAGTTTCATATCTAATAATACAAGCGCAGAGCAATTGGCCTTAGTATCTTTTAGTATTTTCTTAATCCCCTCGTACTTCTTGAGTCAGATGGTCGCCCTGGCACTGTGGGGGAGATCATAAATAGATGGCTCTCACCCGCCATGGTGGTTGTCAGAGTGTGTGCCCTTGCATACCAGAAGCTTCATCTGTTGCTTCCATATGTGTCTGAAGTTGCCTATGTAAACTCTTCCCAGCTTACCTCTTCCCATCTTACTTCTGCTTACGTCCCAAATTACCTGTATTAATTTCACCTCTGTTTACCTCTGCCTACCTGTACTCACCTTTTCCCACCTCCCCTCTGCTCACTTCACCTCTACCTATCTTTACCCACCTCTGCTTGCCTGCTCCCATCTCTCCTTTGTCCATCACTTCTCTCCCTTTCCCCTCTGTTCACCTCTCCCCACCTCCGCTAGCCTTACCCCTGCCAACTTCACCTTATCCAAACTCACAACTGCTTGCCTCTACCCACCTCTGCTCACCTCTTCCCACTTCAACCCTGCTCACCTCACCTCTTCCCATCTCCCTTTTGCTCAACAAACCTTTCTTTGCCTTCCATCATTTGCCTTGCAAAGGGTTCCTCCACCAGCCTTTGGGTCTATGGTTCGCGTGCCTGGGCAAGCCTTTTTTTGTTTTTACAAACCTGCAGCCAAAGCCACCACAGGGCAGGAAGGAGAGTCTAGAGCAGCAAAGCCGCTGTCAGCAACGTTACAGTAACGGGTAGTTGCAGAGCTGTCAATCGGTGGCTGCTTACTGAACATTGCACAGCCGCTGGCAGCTCAATGCAGGGGAGCAGTTTTCTGCTGGACTTGCTGGACGACTACACCTCCTTCCCCCCAGAATGGCAAAGCAGGAGTTTCCGAGCAGCACGCACCCGCAAAAGAGTGGCACAAGGGACTCGATTTGACGTTCCAGTAAGTGGGAGGGTGCCAGACAACCACCAATCAGTTACTTGGCTGGACTATTATTTTATAGGAAAAAAGAATGTATCTGGGGCCTCCACCAGATATTGTGCCCAGGTGCCTCCACCACACTTAATCGGCCCTGCCACCTCACCTTTGTTCGCCTCAGGTGTTCCCAATTTTGTTCATCCCACATTTTCCTGCCAAAAAAGTGTCTCGCTTCTGAGGATCTGTATCACAATTCTTGGTCCAGCATTCTATGTGTGTGTGTGTTTTCATGAGGCGTGTGGTCTCTGTGTGCGGATGGAGGGCCCCCGTTTTTTAGTTTCGACTATGTAGCCTTTTAATTGATAAAGGGATTTGGGTTTATGTATATGTGTGTCTTCGTGTGTGCTTTTGACATTGAATAAATCACTGTTTGTAAAGCAATATGTGCCTCTGATTACCCCTAGAGCCGGCCTCACACGTAACCAGGTTTCGGTGTGCAATATTTTAGTTCAGTAAAAGGTTAGTGAGGCATATAGGCAGTGCAAAGGAGGTTTATTTGATTGAGGATCTCCCAGGTTTTTTAAAAGTATTTTACCATTAAACATCCCAAACTCCATTCCTATTTAGCCATTAAAGCTGAAGCACAATTTGGCTGAATTGCGGCCTTGCAGCCTGAATTGTCTTCACACCTGGGTATTGCTAATGCAAATGTAATTGTGATTTCACAGCGCAAAGCTTTACGGCTTGCAATCGCCACTCAATAAAGTGTAAAATTCCCACATCTTATGAAATTTGGGAGCTGCCATCAAATGATAAATGAAGGGGGGCCTCACCCATTCTAACACTGACATTGCTAAAGCACTAAATCAAATTTTCAAACACATTTCATCGAGCCACAACCAAATATTAAACCACAATCTAGTTACTACTCTTTACACTCTGAAAGTTCTATCCTGCCCATTATGTAATTAGATGCAGTCTTCATTTTAATTATCCGCAAATGATTGGAACAGGCTAGAAAACATCCCCTACCATGCTGCATTGTGGGAATTTTTTTTAAGTGTGAAGAAATAAACCAGCACTCCAAAGCAATCTTCATAGATCAAGCAAGTATATTGAACTCAAAGTGTATATACTTTAATATACTTGCTTGATCTATGAAGATTGCTTTGGAGTGCTGGTTTATTTCTGCGCTTTGGATTTGCGGCGTCTCCGCTAACCGTGCACCCACCAGTTTACTACTATATTCATGTTAGGAGTGCGGCAGCCAACGTTTTTTAAAGTGTGGGCACACATTTCAATAAGCTCCTGCAATGAAAGTGGAAAAGACAAAGTATAATGGTTAAAGTGGAAGTTTAGTCAAAAAGTGACCCCCTGCCACCCTACCCTGGCACTGAGGCAGGACAGGGGGTTGGAAAGAAAAAGACCCCTTACCTTCTCCTTGGGCCATCAGCACACCCCCAGTCTCTGTGCGCCTGCTGGGAAGAAAGCACAATGCCGTATCCCACGGATCTGCATGCACCCATTCACTTGGGGATGTGGCTCTGTGCTTTCAAGCAAGATGGCGGCACCCAGGATGGGGAGCACCGGGAGAGCGGCGTGGGCCCTTGGATAAGGTAGGGGGTCTTTTTCTTTCTAACCCCCCCCCCCCCGTCCTGCATCAGCACCAGGATAGGGTGTCCGGGTGGAGGGGTCACTTTTTGCCTAAACTTCCGCTTTAACAATAATGACTTACAATGCATAAGTCAGTACTTTGTTTGAGCAGCAGGTCAAATGCCTAAATTACATAATTTTAACAAATGCAGACACTGCCGGACAATGAACTATGGGTCATTTACATGGCCATCAAACAAACCATTAATGATTTATGACACTTGGTTAATAATTATGACTTGCAATCCATATGTCAGTTTATCTAGACAGGTATATATATATATTTCCTGAGGGCAAGCAGAGTGCATCACTCCTGTAACTTTTAATTCGGTGCATCACAAGCCACACCAAGACTCACAATGGACTTCAGTGGAACTTGGAATGTCTACTCTCAAGAGAACTATGAAAATTTCCTGAGGGCTGTGGGTAAGTGAGGCATTCATTTAGGAGCAGAAACTGGCTTCTGTAGTAGTAATACTAGTATTTAAAATGCTTTTTGAGAGGTTGGATGGCTGCTACGGTTGTATTTTCCAGTGCACTAATTGCATACTTTAAAGTGGATCTACACTTCCTGGTAACCCTGGGAGTGTTCACAGGAACACTATACTAAATTAACACACCTTCTCACGCTATCAGTGAGCCCTGCACTAGAGAGATACACACCTTTTGCTTTTCAAGCTCCATCTGATGAGAGGACAGGAAATTGTTTTGTACTCATGTGACAGAGGCACCTCCACCAATAGGAGACATGCTCTACTGCAGTGCACAGCTATTTCCAGGCCCCCATCATACAGAGTTCCATGCCCAATTTTGGCTTCCAAATGAACTGTATAATAACGACCTCCCTGGGCCGTTGTGAAAAAAGGTTAAGGATAACCACAAATGGTTATATTATTATCTAGGAACGTGGGAGACAGGGCTGTGGCGGCAGGCAAAGCACAAGCGGTTTCCAGTTTTTTTTCACGGCAATAGTTTAGGTAATTCTAAAAGAAAATCATTCATTTATGTGTGGGAAAGGGTTTGATGGAGTAGGTGACATTAGAGGCCCCCGAATATCCCTCTTTTATAACAAAAGCACTAATTGTCTCAGCAATACCACTCAGTTTAAATATTCCACTAGTAGGTTCTGCACCCTCACTTATATCAAAGTTAGTTATTGTCTTCAAACATGGTAGCAAGACAAGGATTGTCTAGAGGATTATCTACTAAGAAAAGTCAGGTGTGGGATCATTACATTCAAAGTATATCCACCTTGCATGAAAGAACTCATCATCATTTGAAGAGTTCTCTACACTTTAATAAATACCCCACACAGCATTCTTGTTTTTCTAATCTGGAAAAAAATGCCCATAATTAATTGCAGACCTTCAGTACCTCACCTAAAAAAAGGTTCCTCCTCACCTCTCTGTCTTCTTAGTGAGAAAATCACTTCCCCATACAGCTTTCAGTCCCCACCCCGCTGATCTACTCCATCAATCAACCTTCGGTGGATCAAGGACAGAAACACTCCAACTCCCTGCCCATACTTCCTGATTGGCTGCCTCTTTCTGCAGCTCTGAAACCCCGCCCTCCTCTCTCCTTTCACACTCATCACAGTATACTTACATCACATCGCTATTGCCACACCCACTGTTTCTCCTCATTTTTACTCTGCATCTGCAATGCTCTAATACGTTTAAAGATCAGGGGCTGCATTTTTCATACTGTAAACCTTGCTGAACTTGCTTCCTTCTACTGACTGATCTTACTCTATGCCAATGAATCATAGCAAGGTAAGAGACATCTGCTAAAATAGTGGACTGCATTCCAAAACTGAGTTTTTAACAATATATTTATTAAAGCACTAACAAAAAAATCACAGATTAAAAGAATAAGGTGTGAACCTACCCTCATAATGGGGGTCAATAAAGACAGTAGAGTGCCAAAAAGGCAATACATATAGGCATATGAACTCACTGGTCTAGAGAACTGTTTCTCAACCTGCAGTATGCGTACCCCAGGGGATACTCAACAGGGTTCAAGAGGGGTCCGATGGGTCTGGTATATTATTTTAACAGTAAAACATTATTCTTTATTGCTTGAGAAAGTGCTACACATCTCATGACCTACTTATTGTGGTAATATTAGTAACTGATCTCCTTCTTAGAGGTACTTGGCTGTGATTGCATGTCGCCAGGGAGAACTTGGTTTAAAGCTTTTGAGAACCACTGGTCTAGAGGAAAGTACCGATATACAAAAAAATACATACGGTAATAATCACCAATAAATATATCAAATAGAAAAATATAGCTCAACAACCGTGGTTGAACTTGATGAACCTAGACCAGGATGAATGCAGACCCAAAACCCAAAAGTGCTCACCTCCACAGATGGTGAACATATTTTTTTATTTCTTATTGCTTTTTGGAACCAGGCATGTTATAATTGTATTATTAGATTTGTTTTGTGCCTAGACTGTGACATTATTAAACAAATGTACCTGTATTTATTTTCCAGGTTTGCCTGATGACATCATTAAAGTGGCAAAAGATATTAACCCAGTGATTGAAATCCAGCAAAATGGAAATGACTTTGTTGTTACTTCCAAGACCCCCAAGCAATCTCAAACAAATTCTTTCACTGTTGGAAAGGAATCTGAAATCACAAGTGTTGGTGGGAAAAAGATTAAGGTAATGGCACCAGAATAGCCATATCATTCCAACAACATAAAAGTAATAAAAGAATATTTGTAGGGAAAGGAAAGCTATTCATTCAAAATATAACCTGCGACAGTTAAAGCATGTTTCAGTATTGTAAAATGATTTATAAAACATAGATGGAATGATATCTATAGAAATAGAAATAAGGCAATGGGACTGTCTGTATAGCTCCTAAAGGTGCTTAGCTAGTCATTTGATTAGCCAAAATTAAAATTATTATTTAAAAAAATACTTCTATCGCAGTTCCAAAGTTCCAAAGTTCTCTTTGCATATGGAGAGAACTTTTGTTGGCATTTTAACTCACTGGGTTTGATTTACCAAGTAGACAGTTCCTTTTCAGTGAGCTGTCCTAGTTCAAATGACCAAGTGAATAATAAAAATAATAATAAAAAATAATGACTCAAAAACAAGGTCATGGTATATTGTTTTAGAATAATATACCAGTAGACTGCTTTCATCCCACAAATGCAAGCTGTACCCTAGTAGGAGAAGTTGTAGTAATATATATATTTAATATGTATATATTGTAGTAATATATATTGCTGGCTCAGATTATGGTTTCTACATAGTACAGAGTATAACCAAATATGATGGTTGGAACTGTCCAGGGATTTTTAGACTATGGGGTTGATTCAGAGCCAGGTGAGTAAACACACTCCTTTTATAGGTGGGAACACTGCCATTCACTTTCATTGTCTACCTTGAGGCTGATTCAACAACTGGATGTAAATTTTCACCTGGTGTTGAATCAGCCCCAAGGACGTCTTTCTCTCCTAAAAATGGAGTGGATTTTTTCACCTCGCTCTGAAAAGACCCCTATGTATTTAGTTTATTAGAACTATACTCACCATGTCATGATCTGCTCCCCTATATTTATAGTAAAGAAAAAAAGATTTTATAGTGTATTCAGTCATTGCTTTCTTGTTTTTCAGGTTGTTGTTAATCTTGAAGGTGGAAAACTTATCTGCAAGAGTGACAAGTTTGTTCACATTCAAGAAATTCAAGGAGACGAAATGGTAGAGGTATGCATCACATCATAGTGGGAGGCCAATCTATCACTAAGGCCTCGTAGTGTCACTTGACAAAGCACCCAATGCTCTTGATACATGGAACGCTACATGGCACTAGGAGAGGCGCAACATTTTTTTTTGCATCATAAATATGACTTGCTGGTGGCGCTCACGAAAAGCTCCTGCCGCTTTGTGTCACTACGTGGCATTAGCCTTTTTTAAATAAACCCCTCAGTAAAGAGAAAAAATATATACAGGTCCTTCTCAAAAAAATAGCATATAGTGCTAAAGTTCATTATTTTCCATAATGAAATGATAAAAATTAAACTTTCATATATTTGAGATTCATTGCACACCAACTGAAATTTTTCAGGTCTTTTTTTGTTTTAATACTGATGATTTTGCCATGCAGCTCATGAAAACCCCAAAATCCTATCTCAAAAAATTAGCATATCATGAAAAGGTTCTCTAAACGAGCTATTAACCTAATCATCTGAATCAACTAATTAACTCTAAACACCTGCAAAAGATTCCTGAGGCTTTTAAAAAAGCCCAGCCTGGTTCATTACTCCAAACCGCCATCATGGGTAAGACTGCCGACCTGACTGCTGTCCAGAAGGCCATCATTGACACCCTCAAGCAAGAGGGTAAGACCCAGAAAGAAATTTCTGAACAAATAGGCTGTTCCCAGAGTGCTGCATCAAGGCACCTCAATGGGAAGTCTGTGGGAAGGAAAAAATTTGGCAGAAAACACTGCACAACGAGAAGAGGTGACCGGACCCTGAGGAAGATTGTGGAGAAGGACCGATTCCAGACCTTGGGAGACCTGCGGAAGCAGTGGACTGAGTCTGGAGTAGAAACATCCAGAGCCACCATGCACAGGCGTGTGCAGGAAATGGGCTACAGGTGCCGCATTCCCCAGGTCAAGCCACTTCTGAACCAGAAACAGCGGCAGAAGCGCCTGACCTGGGCTACAGAGAAGCAACACTGGACTGTTGCTCAGTGGTCCCAAGTACTTTTTTCTGATGAAAGCAAATTTTGCATGTCATTCGGAAATCAAGGTGCCAGAGTCTGGAGGAAGACTGGGGAGAAGGAAATGCCAAAATGCCTGAAGTCCAGTGTCAAGTACCCACAGTCAGTGATGGTCTGGGGTGCCATGTCAGCTGCTGGTGTTGGTCGACTGTTTTATAAAGGGCAGGCAGGGTCAATGCAGCTAGCTATCAGGAGATTTTGGAGCACTTCATGCTTCCATCGGCTGAAAAGCTTTATGGAGATGAAGATTTCATTTTTCAGCACGACCTGGCACCTGCTCACAGTGCCAAAACCACTGGTAAATGGTTTACTGACCATGGTATTACTGTGCTCAATTGGCCTGCCAACTCTCCTGACCTGAACCCCATAGAGAATCTGTGGAATATTGTGAAGAGAAAGTTGAGAGACGCAAGACCCAACACTCTGGATGAGCTTTAGGCCACTATCGAAGCATCATGGGCCTCCATAACACCTCAGCAGTGCCACAGGCTGATTGCCTCCATGCCACGCCGCATTGAAGCAGTCATTTCTGCAAAAGGATTCCCGACCAAGTATTGAGTGCATAACTGAACATAATTATTTGAAGGTTGACTTTTTTTTTTTATTTCGGATGAAATATGCTAATTTTTTGAGATAGGATTTTGGGGTTTTCATGAGCTGTATAGCAAAATCATCAGTATTAAAACAAAAAAAGACCCGAAAATTTTCAGTTGGTGTGCAATGTGCAATGAATCTCAAAAATATGAAAGTTTATTTTTTATCATTTCATTAAGGAAAATAATGAACTTTAGCACTATATGCTAATTTTTTGAGAAGGACCTGTACATATATAAATATTTTAGACAACAGGATGACAAAACTACTCAGCCCAATGTATTGTTGCCTAAACCCCATACCGTCTGTATCTTCCCTTATATTTTAAAGTGGACCAACACTCTAAATATAACCCACCCTCTTCCCTTCGTGGTGCTGGGCCCAAGTTAGGTGGTTAAATGTTAGTCAGTCAGGATCTGCTTTAAAAGACTGTTTCTAATAATCTGACCACAGGCCCCATAATAACTAGGGATAATTTGTCCATTTGTGAAATACCGTACTTGCAGCAGATACTATGAGGTCACCATTGTAGGATTATATAGGAGAGCATGTAACCTCATGTCGTAAGCCCACCATCCTCAGCTGGCCAATATTCACTAACATTTGCAAAACCAAAAAAATGCAAACAAAATTATTTGAAATCCCATGAACCTAAATGGAGTTTGAAGTAGAGAAATTCCCCAGGTTGCAGAATCTTTCCTATGCACACATTTTTAAATATTAACCAGCTCATCAGGCTTTTTTTGAAGCATGTGTAGCTCTTTGCATGGCAAGGTGAGTTTGCAAAACAAGGTAGTGAGCTTTCATACATGTGTGCGGGGTGAATAACCCCCTAATGTTGGCCAGCTACAGAGCTATTAGTGCTCCCAGCAGTAGCAGTCCACAATTGGCCCATGAATGCTGCCTGATCACAATTTTGGGTCAATTCATGTTGATAGACCAGAATCGGTAGAGCCTGAGCTTGCTGCCAACAGTGAAGAACAATTGTGTTACCCCTTCCTCATAGGATCCACAAATCTGTTCTCTCATGTTAAAGGGAACTAAAGGTCGATTTACAGATTGGCTGTGGGTCTGATCTTAAGGGAATAAACTTTTAGATCAAGATGAGTGGATGGCCAGTAGTACAAGTTACATAGTAAAAACACAAAAAAGTAAATAACTAAGAGTGAAGTGGATACACAATATGTAACATGTAATTTTTTTTCTTCTTTCAGTCTATCACCATTGGCTCAGCAACACTGATAAGGAAGAGCAGGAGAGCATAAAAATGATATTATTTTTTTTTTACGATCAACATACAAAAGTTTGTGCCTAATAAAATAACATTTAAACCTTTATTGTGTTACCTGTTTATTTTAAATGTGCAATGAATCAGTTAAAGTGGACCAACACCCAGGATTTTGACTATCCTGGGTATTGGTCCACTTCCCCCGGGGCACCCCGATCGGGGGTGCCCCGCTGTGTGAAACCCCCCAGAAAGCCCCCAAAACTCACCTCTCCCTGCTTTCACGTGGCCGCGCCGTCCAATCGGCGCCGACGGACAAGCTGATTGACAGCGACGTACAAGCAGCTTGCCCGTCGGCGCCTCCCACGCGTCACTCTTGACGTGTGCGCGCCCGCGCCGGCCATTCAGAGACGGCCGGCGCGGGCACGCGCACGTCTAGAGGAGCGCGAGTGAGGCGGCAGCGGCGGAAGCAGCGGCTGGAGAGGTAAGGTTTTTCGGGGGTTTTGGGGTGTTTACACCCCGTGGGACATCCCGATCTCGGATGTCCCGCGGTGTGTGAGGTGATCGGCCCGGGAATCTTATAGATTACAGGGCCGATCACCTCAGGGTGTTGGTCCACTTTAAAATGATTTCTTTACTGAAAAACTATCACTACTTATCGATCAAATCCAACATATGCAGCTGTAATTGTAAAAGCAGACCAACACCTTTGGGGCCTCTATGTCGCTGGTACAGGAATCCTATGGCTTATACACTGGGGTATCTAGCTTTGCTACAATCCGCAGTGAAATGCTGCCCATATTAGTCTATGGGCCCTTTCACAAACTGCCCCAACAACGCAAGTTCTTGCAAGCACTGCAAGTGTCAGCCAACGGCACTGCCAAAAGTCGGATGGTGGAGTGCACTGCAATTCAAACACCCGGGTCTGTGCAGCGAGGGTGTTCGTGGCCGACGCACAGTGCAGGTCATGTCCACAGACTGCAGAGAGTCGGGTGTTTGTCTGTGATGGCAACGCCAGAGAAGAAGCACCGGCGGAAGCAGGGACCTTGGACATTGGGGACAGCGTGGACGTTGATGACCGAGGATCAGTTGCCCTGCCCGCCCACCTGCCGCTCCTCCCATCTTCTGGCCTCCCATGGCTTTCTTTTACCTATGGGGAAAGGGAAGGGGGTAATGACACACTGCCTGTGGGAATGGGAGGGGGGTAATGCCACTAAACCTGTGGGGAATGGGAGGGGGAGGGGGGATATCACACTGCCTGTGGGGGTGGGAGGAGGAAATGCCACACTGCCTATGGGGAATGGGATAGGGAATGCCACACTGCCTATGCGGAATGGGAGGGGGGAATGCCACACTGCCTATGGGAATGGGATGGGGGGAATGCCACACTGCCTATGCGGAATGGGAGGGGGGAATGCCACACTGCCTATGGGAATGGGATGGGGGGAATGCCACACTGCCTATGGGAAATGGGAGGGGGGAATGTCACACTGCCTATGGAAATGGGAGGGGGGAATGCCACACTGCCTATGGAAATGGGAGGGAGGAATGCCACACTGCCTATGGGAATGGGAGGGGGGAATGCCACACTGCCTGTGGGGGTGGGAGGAGGGAATGTCACACTGCCTATAGGAATGGGATGGGGGGAATGCCACACTGCCTATGCGGAATGGGAGGGGGGAATGCCACACTGCCTATGCGGAATGGGAGGGGGGAATGCCACACTGCCTATGGGAATGGGAGGGGGGAATGCCACACTGCCTATGGGAATGGGAGGGGGGAATGCCACACTGCCTATGGGAAATGGGAGGGGGGAATGCCACACTGCCTATGCGGAATGGGAGGGGGGAATGCCACACTGCCTATGGGCAATGGAATAGGGGAATACCGCACTGCCTATGGGAATGAGAGGGGGGGTACCACACTGTCTATGGGAATGGGGGGGGAGTGCCACACTGCCCATGGGGAATAGGGGGGACAATGACACTCTAACTGTAAGTGGGGGATTTTGCACCTTGCCTATCATCCTCCAAATCCTAGGTGCATCTTATAGGGAGAAAATAATAAAAGTAATTTTACATGCTGGGGAATCATTTTTTGGGCTTTTTATTAAATGGTGCTGAATGTCCAGTTGAACAACATGTATTTTTCGAAAAATGATGAATATTATTTATGCCATCATTTTCCATAGCACTATACAAAGTAATGGTGTGTTGTTCCCACTGGAGAAATCCATTGCTCTGATAGGCCAGCGCGGTCATGTAGGTACCGAAAATCGTCCAGCGCGGGCCAATCAGCGCTGAATTTCTACAGGGGACCGAATAGAAAGGTAAAATTTCCCCCATGAAAAAATGGGTGTTGTTCCAATTTCACCAGAGACCAGTCACATTTAGGTCACCCATTGCATGGCTCAAGTGGCTGCCACAGGCTACTCTGCAGCCGCCTATAAGCAGCTCCACTAGTCAACAGATGTCCCCGAGACATCCAGATCTGGGATGCCCCACTGTGTGAAACTGCCCAGTAAATGTTGGGGGCTATGGGGTATGCCTGCTAATGATGAGATCAATGCACACTCTGCGTATTAATCTGGAGGCCTGTGGATCAGTGCACACTCTTTAAATTGATTGTGGGGGCTAAAGGGAGAGGCAATTTTTAGATGTAAAAGGTTTGACATGCACTCTGATGTATATTCATTTTGGGATGCTAAAAGTAAATGTCCACTTTGAGTACTCACATACGCTGCACATTTATGTAGGGGTTGGGAGGCAATCCATGTGTACACTTAGGGGCAGCTAGGGGTGTTGCATTTTTTGAAATATTGATCTGATTCAACAAATGGGGAGCAATAGATATGTCTAGGACAGAGTGAACACCAAATTCAGCTCTCTGCCAGGCAACTAGCCATAAGGACATCTAGGAGAATTTCCGGTAGGCTCAGCTGGGTGTAGGCCCCATCATGCAGTCACCTTATCTGAAACCTGTGCCAGAATTTATGGTGGTGGACTTGTACCTCTACCACCACTCTCTGCACCCCTTCCCTTCATATTCAGATCCCCTTTAAGACACTTCAGCCCTGCAATGCTTATAGCCTCAGCAACATTGCTTAGAGGGGCGATATCCACCCTTGCCACATTATCGGCCCCTACAATGCTAAAGCTTCCGCACTATGGATTTAAAGGTGGATATATCTACCCCTGCTCATGATCTGTCCCTGCAATGCTATAGCTTCAGCCCCCTTACCAGTTTACAAGTAGTGAAAACATAAAGGAGCCCAAAAAAACAAACATTTTAGAAAATTCAATTTAACAGTACTCACTCCTCTGCATCTGTCAGCCACTATGGCACCCATTACCACCCCCCCCCCCCCCCCACACTGCCCTGTCTGTGCTGGACAACTGCTTCTTAGGCTCCCTCTGGATCCATCAGGCCATGAGTCCACAGTGTTAACAGGCTTCTGGGAAGGAACAATTATATACTACAGAGGTGTGACTGAAGGGAAGCGTAGAGGGGAATTCATGGTGAATCTGGACCCAGAGGGAGCCGTTGAGTCAGCTGACCAGTGCAAAGGACACAACCATGGGGGGGGGGGGGGGCAGAGGCTGCAAGACGTGAAGGGGTGACAATTGTTACATTTAAAGTCTTTGGCAAGTCAAAAGATACAAATAAATATCAGTAGCTTACCTTTCATTCAGTGGCTTAAGTGCTGTGCTTCTTCATCTGTCTGTCTCCTTAGTGAGGAAATTACTTTCCTATTCAGGTTCCAGTCTCCACCCCACTAATCTGGTCCATCAATCAACCTTCGGTGGACGGGGAGGCTGATTCATTAATAGCGCCAGGTAGCGACAGATGAGCGACAGTAGCGTTATTTTCACAGCGCCCGCTAGTATTCGCTGTGCTTGGCCGTTGTTCGGTTGTTGACAGCGACTCCCGTCGGTGTGCGGTAATGTTGAATACGGGGTTAGGAGTCACTGTTTGACAGGTTCTGCGCTGTATGGGAGCGCATGACAGCGAATGGCCAGAGCGAACGGCTCCCAGCATATTCATTAACAAATCACGCTCAAAAAATTCTCGCGCTGTGAAATGCTTGTTTAAACCCCAGAGCGCTGGCGGCGATGGGTTAAAAGTAGTTTTTTAACCCCCAAACAACCATATTTTTTTGAAAAAAAAAAAAGTTTTTCAAAACATTTTGTAATATACATTAATATCAGACCTGTAATATCAATTCTGCACAATTTTTTTTTTTTTTTTTAACCATAAAAAAAATATCTACCGTAACATTGCAGAAGTGGTCACAGAATTTTTGACATTTAAAAAAAAAAAAAAAAAAAAATACATTAATAGCAATTAATTAAGAATATTTAAAGATTGCTCCATTGAAATGCATTGGAGAGCGCCAGGTAGCGAGAGGTCATATCTGGCGCTGTTCAAGGTCGCTCGCTTGCGCTGTGGGGTGAGGCTGGAATAATGATGAATGATTCGCTATCTGGCGCTCTGTCAGTCGCTAAGCAGGATCGGCTTGATAAATGTGTGATTGCGGAGGGGAGCCGGCGTTCTCGTGGCGGTGACCGTCATTACCGTTCGCTCACCAGTCGCTACCTGGCGCTATCCCTTGTTAAATAAGGGCCCAAGAATGGAAACACCCCCCAATCCCTGCCCAGACGTCCTGACTGCCTCTCTCTGCAGCTTTGAAACCCTGCCCCCTCCCTCCTCTAACACTCATCACAGCGTTGCCACACCCACTGTATCTCTTCTCTGCATCTCCTATGCTCTAATGCTTTTAAAGCGGACCTTCATCCTGAATAAGAGCTTATCTTATATGTTTCCCCCACCCTGTACATACATATTGCCCACATTAGTAATCAATCTATCTGCATCTACTGCCTTTTTTAAGCCTTTAAACATCCAAGATGGTGGCCCATGGAGTTTCAGGCTGCCCGCAAACAGGAAGTGTCTTCTGACTGTGCTGCTCTGCATTTTGGGATTGCTGTCTTTTTCCTCACCCCAGCTATAACCTCTCCCCCCTGCACTTATGCCCCCCCCACTCTGCTCAGTATGTGATGTTTCTGAGGCAAAATGGTGGCGCCTGTATCCTAGGGTCCTGAACACGGTTGAAGTCCAGTGGCGGAAAGTATAAAAAGTAAGTGACTAATGTAAAATTCATTAGTTTTAGATGCTGGGAAATAGTTTTTTAATGGTTTGGGCTTTTCATTAAATGATGCTGAAGGTCCGGTTTAAAGATAAATTAGGAACTAAGGGGACTTTTTGAAAACGGATTGAAGTTTAGGGCAGTGCAACGTGTGGCCCGAGACAATAGCACAACAATCGGGCTTGCCTTTAGCATAACTTTATTAAAATGTGTGAGCTCTTATTTATTTTTACTACTTGTGAACTGGTAAGGAGTCCAAGGGACCCCTATTCCAGTTAGAAGGTAGTAATACCAGTAGAAGACCATTGGCCTGCTGGGGGGTACTGGCAGCCAGGCTTGGTGTTCTTTTAGGGACACCTATTCTGACTCACCAGATGGCAGCAGATGGAATCCTGTAGACAGCTCCACGTTCCTTGTGAGTGTCTGTGCTGGATGATTTCTTCACTCCATAGGGCTCGGCAGATAGCTCACTCAGTTGTTGGTTAGACCAGTGATAGGTTTTCAAAAGCTTTATTTCGGTACAGAATCTTGGCACAGCAGACATGTACCCTCAATGCAGCTGGAAAACTTGTGGTGAATCTATACAGCAACAACAGGTGAAAGAACTATAGCTGAAGACAGCAGCAGCAGCTGTGCACTCCTTGGATGTCAGGGTAAGAATGGCCACCAGGGAGAGGAAGAAGGGAGGAGTTACTTACATCAGAGCAAGACTAAGGGAGCCTGGAGGGGACAAGGGGGATTAAAGGCACAGTACAGAGCCTATGCAAATAAAAATATTTTAAAGTGGACCAACACCCATGGCTGATCGGCCCGGGAATCTATAAGATTCCCGGGCTGATCAGCTCCCTCCCCGCGGGGCATCTGAATTCGGGATGCCCCACTGTGTGAAACCCCCCAGGACGCCCACAAACCTTACCTTCTCCCCGTTCCAACGGCGCGTGCGCGGGCCGCCTCTCACGCTTCCCTCTAGCAGGGCGCGCACCTCCCTGTTAGAAGAAAGCGCGAGAGGCGGCCTCCAGCACGCTCAGAGCCGCTGTGGTTGTCTGTCGCTTGTCCGTCCATACCACAGCGGCTCTGAGTGCTCTAATTGGACGAGCGCTCGCGTAGGAGCCGGGTGAGGTGAGTTTTTTTGGCCGTTCTGGGGGGTTTCACACAGGGGTGCCCCGCAGAAGTGGACCAAAACCCAGGATAGTGAAAATCCTGGGTGTTGGTCCACTTTAAACTATTACCCCGGGTAGAATGAAATGTAAGGACATGACAACAACCCTGGAAGAGCACCAGACATATGCCACAGGGGGCGGGCAACTTGGAAGGGCCAGTCCTCTGGGTTGAGAATTCACTCATGGCCTTATCTCATGTGCTCTCACGTGCATGTGTTCCCTGAATGAAACGAGAAAGCAAGAACTTTGTTTTGTGAGAATCATTTTGTTGGGAACTGACTAATTCTCACTATCTTCCTGTAGTCTTCAAAACAATGCCTTAAACTGGACCTTCAGCATCATTTAATTAAAAGCCCAAACTTAAAAAAAAAATATTCCCCAGAAGCATCACATACTGAGGAGAGGAGGGGGGGGGGAGTACAGGGAGCAAGGTATATGCATAGACAGAGCAGAGCTGGGGTCAGGAAAAGGACAGCAATCCCAGAATGAAGAGTGGCACAGTCAGAAGACACTTTTCTGCTTGCAGGCAGCCTGAGCCTCCATCTTGGATAACATGCAGGAGATGCAGGTAGAATGATGTTTAATGTGAGCAATCTGCATGTACGGGGTAGGGGAAACATATAAGCAGGGGCGGACTGGGGCTAAAAAACGGCCCGGGACTTTTTGGGGTACACCGGCCCTGCTGCACTGCCTCTGGCCCAGTATAGTATCGTAATGTCACATTTTATATAAACCTTTTGTTTTCGTTCCACATCACGCACCCAGGGTTTAGAGGACAAAATAAGAAAGAAAATATTCTGAACCAAATGGTGTGATAAAATCCCCCCATTACAGTCAGTGAGCGGCATCCCTCATTACAACCATTAAGTAGCATCCCTCATTACAGGCAGTGGGGGAATCCCTCATTACAGGCAGTGGGGGCATCCCTCATTACAAGCAGCGGGGGCATCCCTCATTACAAGCAGTGGGGGCATCCCTCCATACAGGCAGTGGGGGCATCCCTCCATACAGGCAGTGGGGGCATCCCTCAGTACAGGCAGTGGGGGCATCCCTCAGTACTGGCAGTGGGGGCATCCCTCAGTACAGGCAGTGGGGGCATCCCTCAGTACAGGCAGTGGGGGCATCCCTCCGTACAGGCAGTGGGGGCATCCCTCCGTACAGGCAGTGGGGGCATCCCTCAGTACAGGCATTGGGGGCATCCCTCAGTACAAGTAGTGGGGGCATCCCTCAGTACAAGCAGTCGGGGCATCCCTCAGTACAGGCAGTGGGGGCATCCCTCAGTACAGGCAGTGGGGGCATCCCTCAGTACAAGCAGTGGGGGCATCCCTGAGTACAGGCAGTGGGGGCATCCCTGAGTACAGGCAGTGGGGCATCCCTCAGTGCAGCCAGTGGGGCATCCCTAATTTCCCCCTCCGCTGTACAAACACACACACTCACCCTGGTTCCTGGTGGGCGGAGGGCCAGTCTGCCCTTCACTGCTGTTCCGCAGAAGCCATGTATAGGCTGAGAATGACAGATGCGGGAGGGACTGTATCTGCCCTTTGTGGCCCCTCACTACTGTTCCCCCGGCCTGCCGGTAAACGTGTGTGTGTGTGTGTGGCGGCCGGGGGAACAGCAGTGAGGGGCCGCGAATGGCAGATGCTGCCCACCCTCCTGCATCTGTCATTTGTGGCCTTTGCTAGTGCCGGCCTACCGGGATTTTGCCCGGTATGCCCTATGGCCAGCCCGCCCCTGCATATAAGATAGACTCTTTTTTGGGGTGAAGGTCCAGTTTAATGGGCATACATAGGCGGTCATTGGAAATGGGGTGGCCATCCTGCTGTAGTGCATGCACATCCCCAGCACTCCTCCATGCAATGCGCCACCAGCAGAATGGCAGAAGAGACGGCCACCTGAAGTCAGTATGTATTCTAATTGGAGCAGAGCTCACACATATGAAAGTATTGAGCACTGGAAGATTACAGGCAATCCCAGGGGGGCAGGAGGGTCAAAATGCTCAAAGATGAGTGTTATTCTACTTACTCAGCCTCTATCAAACCAACAAATATCCCACCACTCAGATTAAAGAGGAACTAAACCCTTCGCAACCCTATGAGGTGGCCGCAGTGAGTGAATACCGACGATCTAGGGGGTTTCTACAGCGAGGGACGCCCCGAGGGAAACCAGCCCTGGAATCTTTTAGGTTCACCACTATCAGTAGTCTCTGCCCCTATTCTGTCACCTTAGATAAAACCCTGACATTTAATTTTACATTATGAGTCAAAGTGTGGAGAGGGGTGAACCGCATTTGTGAAACGGTGAGTAGAGGCGGTTGGAATATATTACATTGTAAGATAGCATGGTAACCAAGCAACGCTGCACATATATGAGGCCGCGAACTTTCCCGCCTCTCCCATTCTAAAACCCGCGAGAGTTGCGTCCACGAGAACGAAAGGCGAGGAGGTTGTGGCCATTGTGTCTCTTGTGTGTGGCGTGTCGGTTGTGTACTTGCTCTGAGCCGCTATGTCTCGCTACCTCCGTCCTCCTAACACGTCGCTCTTCGTGCGGAATGTGTCGGACGATATTCGGTAAGCGGACAGGGAGAGGAGGGTGAGAACCGGGCTTTGCAGACAGTCTGCCGAAAGCAAGGGGAAGCCTTCCCGGCGCGTGTGGGCTCTGCAGCCTCGCGGCAGCAGGGAATGGCGGGAAATGGTGAGGGCCGCGTATTCGGAGCTGCCTCCTGATAGCACGAGCGTGTGCCAGGGAACGGAGAGGCCGCTATGGCTGTGCTGGTGGCTGAGCGATTCTACTCGCACCTAATTTCTACGCCATGTGTATTGTGCGCTCTGCTTGTGTGAGCGTAGCTTTCTAGAGGCCTTATATAGTCTTATTGGGGAGATTAGTGTTACTCACTTAAAGCGGACCTTCACTCTGAATAAGAGTCTATCTTATATGTTTCCCACACCCTGTACATACAGATTGTCCACATTAAAAATCATCCTACCTGCATCTACTGCATGTTATGAGCCTTTAAACATCCAAGATGGCGGCTTATGGAAGCCGCCATCCTGACTGTGCTGCTCTGCATTCTGGGACTGTTGACCTTTTCCTGACACCAGCTCTGCTCTGTCTGAGCAAAGCACAGCTATATCCCGCCTCCCTGTACTTTATCCCACTCTCCTCAGTAAGTGATGCTTCTGAGTCAAGATGGCGGCGCCCGTATCCTAAATTCCTGAACAAAGTTGCAGCCCAGTGGGGGAAAGAATAATAAGTTAGTGACTAAAAACTTAAAATATATTAATTTTAGATGTTGGGGAACCGTTTTTTAAGAGTTTGGGCTTTTCATTAAATCACGCTGAAGGTCCACAGCTACGGGGGGGGGGTTGTTTGCAAGTTATCTATAGGACAGTAGTGTTTGTACTGTACTCGCTGGTTGTATCTCGGGGCATGTCTGTTGCATAATAACCTTAGATGAAGGTCAGTAGTAGCTACTGTACTGTACATGCTGGTTGTACACGAGGCCATGTCTGAATTATGATCATTTTCAGCTCTTGTAGGTTGTAGGCTCCCTTGTTTTGACTCAGCAGTAGTTTGCAGCCTGGCTGTGACTTAAATTAGGCCAGCCAAAATAACTAAATCTGTTAACATTACAGCAGCACCTCACACTGCTTCAATGCATCGCATGTGTTCAAAGTGTAGGTAAGAAGCAGGATATATAGATGGGACTATATGGCTGTTGATAGCTGCTGTATTAAAGTGGAGCAAAACCCTTCTGGGGCAAGGAGTTAAAGCGGACCTTCAGCAATATTTAATGAAAAGCCCAAACCCTTAATCTATTCCCCAGCATCTAAAAATAATATCCTTACTCTTTTTAGTTGCTTTTTATTCTTTTCCCCCACTGGCCTGCAACTCTGTTCAGGACTCTAGGACGTGGGCACCACCATCTTTGCTCAGTAGCATCACATACAGAGGAGAGGGGTCAAAAGTGTAGGGGAATGTGGAAATTGCACAAACAGAGCAGGGTTGGGGTCAGGAAAAGGTCAGCTATCCCAAAATGCAGAGCGGCATGGTCCAAAGACACTTCCTGTTTGTAGACAGCCTGCACCTCCATGGGCCGCCATCTCAGTCTCGGCAAATGCAATAGGTGCAGGTAGGATTTTTAATGTGGGCTGTATGTACAGCGTAGGGGAAACATAAGACAAACTCTTATTTAGGCTGAAGGTTCGGCTTAAGTTGGCTTAAAAAAAAAAAGAAACAAATGGTATTTTCTGTGCTGGGGTATCCCGTTTTGGATCACCTCATTCTCTCCGGCATTCCTACTGCTCATGTGCTGACTTTTTTCCAATCAGCACTCCAGCTGTACTAAGATAATATGGTGTTAGGCTGGTTAAGTAAAGCTGAACTGCCTGGCGTCGGTGTGAACATGTGCAGGGGTGTAGTCTTGGCCAGTGCATGCAGGTGAAGTATCCCAGGGAATCATAAGGTGCTATTCCTCAGTAAAGCAGAACAAAACCCACCAATGGCTAGACTGGAATCTGCAAGATTAACCGAAGATTGATTAATTACACATTTTTAAAGTGGACCAACACCCGATGCTGATCAGCCCGGGAATCTATAAGATTCCTGGGCCGATCAGCATCGGGCCTGCGGGGCACCCCGATCGGGGGTGCCCTGCTGTGTGAAATCCCTACCTGCTCCTCGATCCAGCGGCGCATGCTCGAGCCGCCACTCGCGCATCCCTCTAGCAGGGTGCGCACCCGCGCCGGCCGTTTGTGAATGGCTGCCGCGCTCCCTGTAAGACGCGCGGGAGGCGGCGGCGCGCTCGCTTGTCCGTCGGCGGGGATTGGCTGCAGCGGTCATGTGGGAGCGGGGACAGGTGAGATTTTGGGGCTTTCTGGGGGGTTTCACCGATCGAGGTGCCCCACCGAAGTGGACCAAAACCCAGGATAGTCAAAATCCTGGGTGTTGGTCCACTTTAACCCTCGTCCAGTCAGCGCGTCAAAGCTCAGCGGCTCCGAGCATGCTGGCGGCCGCATCTCGCCCGCGCATGTGCTGCTGGACCGGGATTCAGGTAAGGTTTGCAGGCATCCTGGGGATTTCACACAGTGGGGCATCCCATTTTTGGATGCCCCGCGGGGAGGGATTGGATCGGCGCCAGACCAATCAGGCAGGGTGTTGGTCCAGGGTGGTCCACTTTAAATCCTTTAAATAGTGTTGATATTTCACCTTGTGTAGCCAGATGCTCTGGAGGTTCAGTTTTAAAGTGTATATTGCACTAAATTGTGCGGTAATGTGAACTCTGTACACAAGGGACTCCTCTCTACCGAGGCCCCCACTGATTTCAATAGGAGTACCCTGTAACTGAGGTCGCACCCACCCACCATGCCGGCTTCTCATACAGGTAAGATGCCAATCGTGGGTGGAAGTTAAGTGGGGAGTCCCATGCCTGAGGGCACACCTGATCTGAGGTCTGACAGCAAAGTTTATGAAAGTGAGATGTCGAAGTGAGTATGTGGTGCATTTGCCTTGTTAAACGCCCACTTTGACTGAACTTAGTGTACATTATGGCGCCACAGTTCATGCCAAGTTGGTCATGTTTTTTTTTTTTTTTTTTTTTTTAACTGTTCTATACATTTTTCCTCTTTTTAGGCTATTAAGATAACCTGCCTTTTTGTTTCAGTTCTGAAGATCTTCGCAGGGAGTTTGGTCGCTATGGTCCTATCGTTGATGTATATGTCCCGCTTGATTACTACACTCGCCGTCCCAGAGGATTTGCATATGTACAATATCCTTCCTTCCCTCTACTGCGTGGTGGGAAAAAATATTTGCAAAGATTTTGTGAGAGGTAATCGCAATAGAGGAATTGCTTTGGTCATTTTTCTCATTGCTTACCGTGCATTGCTAAGAAATTCTGCCACGCATCTTGCTGTCTGTCTGGCAAAATCATAGAGCATGATAGTAAATGTCCAGCCACTATTGTTTGTATATGCGTCTGATTTGGATAGACGATTTTCTTTTAGGAAATCGGGTTATCTGTCCCAGCCAAGCCTTCCATTCGGAGAAGGAGACTGGCAATGCTATGCTCCTGGAAGTTGTGCTATTTCCAAGGTAGCACACCTATCAAGCACTACTTTTAGTGGAATTAACACCGCTTTTATGAGTCAGGCATTGGCAGTCTCCTAGATGGATTGGCTTAGATATGACACATTCCTTTGTGTTCTTTCCTAATTCTGCTGTTCTGTTATTATCTCAGAGCTGTAAAGCTGTACATAAAAGGCGAAACAACAAGGAAAGCATGAAAAGAACTTTAGAGTAGAAACAAATAGACAAAGCAAAGACACCTTAATGCTCAGGCTTGAAGATTAAAAGGGATATTGGGAAAAGAAAAGCTGGAAGAAGGACAAGCCAAATAGGAGTCAAAGCTTCGCTTTATTCACAAATATGTGGCCAGTTAAGTTTGAAAGTACAGTAAAAGATAAAAGCATGAAGCCCCTCCTGACAAGTCCTTCTGACAAGCTCTTAGAAATAAAAGATCAAGATGTCGTTGAATGAATGCTGACCAAGCTTACAGGAGACTGTGTATCCTACCTTGATGTGTCCAGCATTGTAAGTACACCATTTTGTAATGGGTCTAATCAATTGTAGGGTTTTTGTTACCTGTGTACATGCTGCGATCCTGCAGCTGAAGTGTCCTTAGTTATTCCTCCTTGGATGGAATATAAGCAAACCAATATATAACTTGGCAAGAGATATTGAGCAAAATACCCTTTTAGATCTAACTTTCTTAATGGGGTATGTTTAGAGGTACTCTTTCAAAAGGTTATTTATTGGCCAACATCTTTTTAAAGATGTCTCAATTAACCTTGGATCCACATTTCTAACCCTTAACAACCCCCACAGAGGGCATCCAAGTTTAGCATGCACCTTTTTAATCTCTAGGGAGCCCACAATTAAGCATGGGACCTAGTATAGCGATGGCGAAAGAACATTTGCACATTGCAGTGCCCTCCTTCTTGGAGTGTGCAGCTGTTTTGCAGCCCCTGTGGCTCCACAAGGAAGGGTGAGTTTCTCTGGGAGAATGCAGGGCTCACTGAGGAAACCAGTGCCTAGTTGTTGAAGCATATAATTTACGGGCAAATTCTTAACATTTTAGAACTTGCTCCTGTGTTAAATATCAAACAATTACCTTGTCTTTTAGGGCAGTATTTACTTTTGCCTGCAAGACCCTACACAGTGTTTGCTTCCTGTTTTGCCTGAAAGTTAGTTCTTGACAGTCTTAGCTTAATTTTTCCATGTTTTGTGGCAAATGTTAATGGGAGGATTCCCTGTTTTAGAGGAACGTTTCAAGTATTGGGGAGTTAATAAAAACTTTCCAAACCTGGCTTGCTTGGCCCACTGCCACTCGGTTTACCATTTGGCAATTTTAAACTTGTCTGTCTGGTCACATTGCATTCCATCATCCCTCGGTCCTGCGCTGTCTTCTTTAGGGCAGTGCCATCTTGTGAATGCGCATTGTTCCTGCAATGACACTTGCTGCAAACCTGCAAGATTTGAAGAGGGGTGGCAAAGGGTGAGTATGGGTAAAGCCAAAGTCTTCACTCAGCCACTGCTAGGGGGTGGAAAGGGGTCGGGAATGCTGCCCAATGTCTGCGTTTTATATACTGCCGACACCCAAAAGGCAGGGAGGGATGTTTAGAGAGGAAATCGGAAAGGTCTGATCCTTCTAAGGTCTGCACTCACCAATGCACTTCAGGTTTTTGCCTTCAGAAGGTAGTTGACATGCCATGAGAGCTGTCTATTTGCATTGTTGGGTTAGGACTGACAAAGGTAATCAAATGTGTTTGAGAATCGGGATAGTAGCTGGGGACTTCATTGAATACCGCATCAGGTAACTTCAGTATTAAGCCACATTTAAGAATAAACACTAGGTTTATATACATGCGTGGTGAATATCCTCCACCCCACAAAGCTGTGTCTCAGTTGGGCTATTAAAGTCACTTAACAGGCAAACTTTATAAGGGAGGGGTACCCTCCCCTGTGCAGGTGATCGGTAACTATTTGCCTGCTTGATCAGACTTGGCCAGAAGGCAGCAGTCCTGTTTTCCTAGTGCATGGCACGGCCTGCTTCACAAAGTCATAACATCTGGGATTCAGCCACAAGGTGGCGCAGTGGCACTGCTGAAGAGTTGTGGCTCTGCCCGGTACCATATGAAAACGGAATCACCATAGACTTATCCAGTTCTCTGCAGTGCTTACTGCGAAGGTCTCTCTATGCGCAGGTTTGAGGGGCAACCATGCCTGCGGCCCTGCACATATCATTTTTTTTTTTTTTCCACCCGTTTCTGGACCCTCTGTGCCTCCCAGCCTCGGCTGTCGGATCGGGTGAAGGTAGCGGAGCACTGGGGTCAAGTGCTAAAGGAGCGCTGCTCCAAGCTGCAGAGCCTGTACCACAAAGGGTAGCCAGCCATAGGCTTTATGGTGAGCCTACTAGGAATGCGGAATTCCTGTCCTAGCTTCTGAGGGGGGTGAGTGTTTTTGGACATGTTTTCTATGTTTGGGGTCCCCCCCCCACTGGCATGGGCTTCGCAGCTGCCTGCTCGCTCCCAACCCCCCCCCCCCCCCCCACTTCTCTCCCTAACGGGTGTTGGGGGGGGGGGGGGTGGGGGGGGGGATAGTGTGTTTTTTAGACCTTTTTTTTTTTAGGCGCTATATTTGTGAGGCGTTTTTTCACTGTGGTGATGGCGTCGGCGAGCTCACGTGAGCGCTGTTTTCGTGCTCTTCATGGGGCGGCGGATGACGTGTATCACGTCGTTCTCCCGCGGCCCGCGCCATCTTGCTTCTGCTGCATGTCTGGGGCCCTCTTCATCCCTAGGATGTGGCGGTGATTTCTGCCTGCGTCGCTTCCTCCGATGGTCTGGTGGCTGGCGCTCCTTGTCCTGCTTGGTCCGTGAGTCCCCTCTTAGGTTTTTGGTTATCCTTGGGGCATGGGCTGCGGGATACTTGTGCATGTTTGCTTAGGTCTTTCAGGCGGGACACCCGTTGGTTGTGGTTTCTCCTGGTCCTGCTCCTTACTCCCCCCCCCCCCCCCCCCCCCCCCCTCATCTCCCCTTACTGATTCTGGGGCATCCCGGGTGGCTTTTATTAGCTTTTACCCTGTGCTGGCATATTTCGCCTGTATTAATCACCATATGGAGGCTTCTGGGGGTAACATGCTCGGGGGTCCTAAGGGACAATCCCGGCTGTGCTCCATGTGTGGGGTATCCCCTATCAGTAATGACGTCACGGTGTGTGGGCCGTGCGCCCAGGCTGTCCCTTTGATTCAGTCTGGGCTGCCTGCTTCTTTACCAAGCTATGCACCCCCTTCGGCATAGCCTACCCCGCCGCGCCTGCACTTAGCCCTCAGTGAGGGGGACTCTAGCAGGGGGTCACAATCTGATTTCGCACTTTGTGTGGCCAGCATTGAAAGGCAGCTTGCCGGGCTTGTTCAGTGTAAGGCCTCTAGCAAGAAGCGGCACCTGACTTCCTCGCCTGCCCTGTTTACTGAGGAGCAGGAGGAAATTGATCTTTTTGAACGTTATTCCCTGGAGGAGGGGGAGTTTTTCCCGGGCTCTGACTCCTCTGGGGACCAGCAGGTGGGCCGCGGCAGTGACCCTGCGTCTGAGGATTCCTGGTTTGCTGAGACTAATCAGGTTTTGCACATTGCTGGAAGGGATTGGTATAGGACCCTTTTGCTGTGCTCTGAATTTGTTGCCTTTATTCTTACTGCCATGGATGTAGTACGGCTGAGGGGTAGGGCCTCTGCCCTCTTGGTGGCTATGCGCCGCTCTGTTTGGTTGTGTCAGTGGGCAGCTGACGCTGCTGCTAAGGCAGCTCTCACTGGACTCCCCTTTGTGGGGCTGCGGCTCTTTGATGAGCGCCTGGATGTTTTAGCAAAGGATGGTAGGCTGCCTCGGCGTAGGAGGCAGCCTCTGCCTTTTCGGGGGCCATCTGCTACAGTCTCCTCCTCCTTTCGTACCCCCAGAGGTGGTCAAGGGTCCCTCTTTTCAGTACCCGCAGGGGTTCTTGGGGCCGTGGGACCCCAAGCCCAAACCTTCTCCCAAGCCCCCTCAGGCATAAGGAAGCGCCCTCACCCATCTGGGTGGGGGGATGGCTTCGGCTCTTTGCTCGCGTCTGGAGACTCCACGTCTCAGACCGGTGGATTCAGGAGGTGGTGTCCTCCAGTTACAAGAGTTTGCAGCCTGGCCGCCCCCCAGATTCCTCCGATCTCGGATGCCTCACAACCCTCTGTCAGCTCGGGTTGTGCCTTGCGGTTCAACGTCTGCTGGAGTCAGGAGTCATTTGCCCGGGGTCAGGGTTTCTAATCTGTTCACGGTCCCCAAAAAGGACGGGTCCCTGAGGCTAATCCTGGACTTGAAGGGTCTCAACAGGTTTGTCAGGTTCAAGCATTTTTGCATGGAGACTCTTCGTTCGCTGTCCGTTCCCTTCGCCCGGGCGACTTCATGACCTCCGTGGACATCAAGGATCAGCATGATCAGTTTGTGGCCTTACCTTTTTGGTATCACCTGGGCTCCTCGGGTGTTCAAGGTGCTGGCGGGCTTGATGGCTCTGATTGCGGCACAGTCTCTTCGGCAGGCCAAGAGGGATACTCAGGTGGTGACCTCCACTCTCGAGTCCTTTGGCTGGGTGATCAACTATCCCAAGTCTTCACTGTTTCCGTCTTTGAGGTCCTTTCTGGGCATGACTCTGGATACCTCTCAGGTCAAGGTGTTCCTGCCCCAGCTGAAAGTGGAGGGCCTTCAGAAGCAGGCTCAGGCTCTGCTCTTGTGTCCCCCATCCCTCCATCCGGCAGGGGATGCAGTTAGTGGGTCTGATGGTGTCCTGCTTCGAGGCGGTCCCCTTTGCTCAGTTTCACATGAGGCCTCTTCAGTTGCACCTTCTGTCTGTTTGGAATCGGGACCCTGTGTCCCTGGATCAGGAATTTGCTCTGTCCTCCCTGGCCAGACAGTCCCTCTTGTGGTGGCTGGACTCGAGGAACCTTCTAGTGGGCAGGACTTTTCTGCCCCAGTGTTGGGAGACTTTCACCACAGATGCCAGTCTGACAGGTTGGGGGGGGCTTTTGGAAGTCTCTGCAGTTGCAGGGTCAATGGGGCCCCCAGGAGGCCCATGCTCCCATCAATGTTCTGGAACTGAGGGCAATCAGGTTGGTTCTTGCTCAGCTGACCTCACACCTTCGGGGTCGGGCTGTTCAGATCCGCTCGGACAACCAGACGGCGGTTGCCTACATCGATCATCAGGGAGGAACTCGGAGCAAGCGATCCCTCAAGGAAGTGTCCCTGATACTGTCTTGGGCGGAAGAGAATGTGCCTTGCATTTCGGCGGTTTACATTCCGGGGGTGGAGAACCAGGAGGCAGACTCCCTGAGCAGCGGGACCTCTCGGCTGGGTGAATGGTCTCTCAGCAACAAGGTATTTCACTCCCTGTGTCACCGGTGGGGTCTTCCGGATGTGGACCTGTTTGCGTCCCGCCACAATCGCAAGCTTCCCAGGTTTGTCTCCCTGTCACAGGACCCTCTGGCTGTCGCCACGGATGAGCTAGCAATGCCTTGGACGGAGTTTCGGCTCCTCTGTGTTCCCTCCCTTTCCTCTGCTGGGCAGGGTGCTGCGCAAGATAGCCCAGGAAGGGGTACCAGCCATTCTGTTGGCCAAGGAGGGTGTGGTTCGCAGACGTCGTGCAGTTGGCAGTGGATCAGTATGTCCTGCCCAAGGATCCAGATCTGCTCACTCAGGCACGGCTGTGCCATCCCAAATTTCAAACGCTGGCTTGCTGCTGAAACCTCTCTTGATGGATAAGGGGTTGCCGGCCTCTGTTGTTACTATGATTAGGGCTATAAAGAAGTCCTCGTCCTTTTATCTACTATAGGATTTGGCATGCTTACATTGCCTGGTGTGAGTCTAGGTCTCTGCCTTGTAGGGTGTTTTCTATTCCCAGGATTCTGGATTTTTTGCAACATGGCTTGGATTCGGGCCTTTAACTTAGTACCCTCCAAGGGACAGGTGTCAGCCCTGTAAATTTTCTTCCGAAGATCTTTTGTCAATCACCAGTTGGTCAAGACTTTCTTGCAGGGGGTTACTCATGTGCGTCCACCACGTAAACCTATGCTACCGGTTTGGGCTCTAAATTTTGTTGTCTGCTCTGCAGGGTCCTCCTTTTGAGCCCATCAGTGGGGCTGCCTTGTCTATTATGACTTTTAAGGTGGCCTTCCTGGTGACCATTACTTCGGTTAGGCGAGTCTCTCAGCTGGCTGCTCTTTCATCAAACCTCCTTATTTTGAGCGGCATCAGGATAAGGTGGTGTTTCGGCTTAAGCCGGATTTCTTGCCTAAGGTTCTGTTTTTCATCTCAATCAGGACATTGTTTTGCCTTCTCTGTGTCCTAATCCTGCTAATTCCAAGGAGTGGTTGCTTTATTCTCTGGATGTTGTCAGGGCCCTGAAGTTTTATTTGGTTGCTACTGAGTCTTTCAGGAAATCTTGACGCTTTTTCTTTAATGCATGGCACGGCCCGCTTCGGTATTCATAACTGATGGGTTATTCCGCCACAAGGTGGCACAGAAAGCTGTGGCAGCTCCCGGCTCCCTATAAAAACGGGATTAACCAACAAGTTCCCAGTGTTTCTGCAGTGACACTGCAAAGTTAGAAGATGGCTATCTCTCTTGCGCAGGTGAGCGGGGCAACCAAGCCTGTGGCCCTGCATGTCTGTTTCCATCCGTTTCTGGACCCAAACTGCCTCCCAGCCTCTGCTGACAGAATGGGTGAAGGTAGAAGAGCACTAGGGTCAAGTGCTCCTTTAGTGCATCTCTCCCCCCCCCCCCCCCCCCCTGACTTGTTCGGGGGGGGGGATGTGGGTGGTAGCGGCGAGTAGTGATATCTGTGGTGTTTTTTGGTGTTTTTAGCTGCTGCGCCACTTTGTACTACGCTCCGCGGCCGTGGGCCCTATAACCTGAGGTGATTTTGCTTTATGGCGCTGTCCGGATCACGTGAGTGCCGTTTTCACGCTCTTCAGGGGGCGTGGCCGCTTGGTGAGGAGTATTGTCTCCCCGCGGCCCGCCCCTTTGAGGTACCTCTGCTGGCGCCATTTTGAGTGAGCTGTGCATCTGGATTTCTCCCTTCCTGGCTGCTCCTCCGGTGTGTCGCTTCTCCTGTGCCTGAGTGACGCTACGGTGCCTTTGGTCCATGAGTCCCCCTTGGGGTTTTTTTTTATTGAAGGGTGTATGTGCTGCGGGGTGCTCATGTGTCCTTTTTCTTATGTCTTTAAGGCAGGATACCATTGGGTTTTTGGCATATCCCGGCTCCATTCCTTCCCTCCCCTCATTCCCCCTTCACTAATTTCTGAGGGCATCCCGGGTGGCCTTTGTTTAGCCTTTGCCCACCGCTGGCCTATTGCACCTGTGTTAATCACCATATGGAGACTGCTGGGGATAGCGTGCTTGGGGGCCCTTCGGGGCAATCCCTGCTGTGTTAAGTGTGTGCGTTCCATGTGCTGAGAGGGTCATTGCGCTTCAAGCTGTTTTGCCTGCTTCGCTTCCCAGCTCAGCACATCCCTCTGCTTCACCTACCCCCCTGCTTCTGCGACTGGGCCCCAGTGAGGGGGCGTCAGCAGGGAGTCACATTCTGTTTTGGCCCTGCGGGTGGCTAGTAAGAGGCAGCTTGCCAAGTCTGTTCCCAGGAAGGCCTCTGGAAAGAAGCGGCACCTGACTTCCACTCCCTCACGCTCTACTCTATGGGGAATTGGATGTCACTGCTGGACGCTATTCCCTGGAGGAAGGAGAATTGCCTCCGGATTCTGACTCCTCGGGAGACCAGCAGGAGGGTTGTGACAGTGACGCTGAGTCTGGGGATTCATGGTATCCTGAGGACACTGGTAATTTACTGAGGACACTGGTAATTTACTGTATCATATTTTTGAAATCCTACACATTGCCCCTCCTGTGCAGGCTAAAAGGAAACGGGGTGAGCTTTTTCGCCCTGTTAAACAGCGTCTGGAGTTTCCTGAGCAAGGTCATTTCAACTCTATGGTACTTAAAGAATGGGAACGTCCTAACAAGCTACCTGCTGTGCAAAAGTTTGGATAAGAGGTATCCCTTTTCTGCTGATCTTGTTCAGTCAGTTCCCCCTAAGTGGATTCTCCCGTGCTGGGCTTGTCCAACACTTCGGTCATGCCTTCCCTTGACACTACCACTCTGAGGGACGGTGAGGACAGGTGCATGGACCAGTTGGCCTGTCATGCCTTTACCTGTGTGGGGGCTGGATTGCGCCTGACCTGTGCCACGGCTATTGCTCTTAGGTCTCTGCTCAAGCGCCTCATGGATGGCACTTCAGCTCATGGAGAGGGGGAGGAGTTTAGGACTCTCCTGGTTTGCTCTGATTTTTTTGCCTTTATTCTTGCTGCTATGGATGATGCTGTGTGGCTAAGTGCCAGGGCCTCCGTGCTCTTGCGACGATTTGGCTATGCGACGATTTGTCTGGTTGTGCCAATGGGCTGCTGATGCTGCTGCTAAGAAAGTGAGCGTCTTGATGTTCTTGCTAAGGATGGCAAGCTGCCTCAGCCATTTCGTGGGTCCCCTGCCCCCCTTCCTTTCGTGTTCCCAGAGGAGGCCGGAGCTCTCTCCTCCCCAGTGGCCGTAGAGATGCTTCGGGCCGTGTTAGACCCCGTGGTCGTCCTGGTCTCTCCTGGAACTCCAAACCCAATCCCTCCCCTAAGCCCCCTCAGGCATGAAGGGGTGCCCTCACCCATCAGGGTGGGGGGACGGCTTCGTTTTTTTTTTTTTTTTTTGCTCACGTCTGGAGGCTTCACGTCTCAGACCGGTGAATACAGGAGATGGTGTCCTCCGGTTACAAGATAGTTTACAGCCTGGCCCCCTCCAAGATTCGTCAGATCCAGGATGTCTTTAAACCCCCTGTATGCTCAAGGGTTGCGTCTGGCGGTTCAAGGCCTGTTAGAGTCAGGAGTCATTTGACCAGTGCCCCCTCAAGAACTGGGTCAGGGTTACTATTCTCCCCAAAAAGGACGGCTCTCCAAGGCCCATTCTAGATCTAAAGAGCCTCAACAAATTTGTCAGATTCAAGCATTTTCGCATGGAGACACTATGCTCTGCTGTCAGTACCCTTCGACAGGGCATCTTCATGACCACTGTGGGCATCAAGGATGCCTATCTTCCTAGGTCATCGGAGATTTCTAAGGTTCACGCTGGAGGATCAGGATTGCCAGTTTGTGGCTCTACCCTTTGGGATCACCTCGGCATCTCGGGTGTTCACCAAGGTACTGGCGGGAGTGATGGCTCTGCTTAGGAACAAGGGCATCCGCATCATTCCTTACCAGGACGACATCCTGATTGTGGCCCAATCCTTTCCTCAGGCCGAGCAGGACACTCAGATGGTGACCTCCACTCGACAGTCCTTCGGCTGGGTGATCAACTGTCCTTGCTGAGGGGCTTTCTAGCATGACTCTGGATACCTCTCAGGTCGGGGTATTCCTTCCTCTGCAGAAGGTGGAGGATCTTCAGACGCAGGCTCGGGCTCTATCATGTCCTCAGCCCTCCATCCGGCAGGGGATGCAGTTGGTGGGCCTGCTGGTGTCCTGCTTCGAGGTAGTCCCCTTTGCTCAGTTTCATGATACATCTCCAGTTGCACCTCTTGTCAGTTTGGGATCGGGACCCTGTGTCCTTGGATCAGGAATTTGCTCTCTCCTCTGGCCAGGCAGTCCCTCTCGTGGTGGCTGGACTCAAGGAACCTTCTGAGGGGCAGGACCTTCCTGCCCCCGTGCTGGGGAGACGGTCACCACAGATGCCAGTCTGATAGATTGGGTTGGCTTCTGGAAGTCCCTGAGGTTCCAGGGTCGGTGGGGCCCTCAGGAGGACCATCCTTCCATCAACGTACTGGAACTGAGGGCAATCAGGTTGGTTCTTTCTCACCTGACCACCCCCCTTCAGGGTCGGGCTGTTCAGATCCGCTCAGACAACCAGATGGCGGTTGCCTACATCAGTCATCAGGGAGGTACTCGGAGCAAGTGAGCCTTCAAAGAAATGTCCCAGATTCTGTCTTGGGCGGAGCAGCATGTTCCCTGCATCTCGGCGGTCTACATTCCGGGGGTGAGAACCAGGAGGCGGACTCCCTGAGCAGGGGGACGTCTCATCTGGGGGAATGGTCCTTCAACAACCGGGTGTTTCTCTCCCTGTGTCACCGCTGGGGTCAGCCGGACGTGGACCTGTTTGCGTCCCGTCACAATCGCAAACTTCCCAGATTTGTCTGTCTCAAAATCCTCTGGCCTTCGCCATGGATGCCCTGGCAATTCCTTGGACGGAGTTTCGGCTTCTATGTGTTCCCTCTCCTGGGCAGGGTCATACGCAAGATGGTCCAGGAACGAGTACCGGCCATCCTGGTGGCCTCTTGTTGGCCAAGTAGGGTTTGGTTCACAGACGTCGTGCAGTTGGCAGTAGACGGGTATGTCTTACCCAAGGATCCAGATCTCCTCACTCGGGGGCGGCTACGCCACCCCAGTTTACAAAGCTAGCTTTAACGGCTTGGCTGCTGAAACCTCCATCTTGATGGGAAAAGGGGTTACTTGCTTCTGTGGTTGATACCATGATTAGGGCTAGAAAAGTCCTCGTCTTTCATTTATTACAGGGTCTGGCATGCTTACATTGCCTGGTGCGAGTCCAAATCTCTTCCCTGTAGGGTGTTTTCTTTTCCCAGAATTCTGGAATTCTTGCAACGTGGTTTGGACTTGGGCCTTCAACTTAGTGCTGTCAAGGGCCAGCTCTGTTTCAGCTCTGGCAATTTTTTTCCAAAGATCCTTTGCCAATCACCGGCTGGTTGAAACTTTTTTCCAGAGTGTTTCTCATGTGCGTCCGCCACGTAAGCCCTTGCTACCTGTCTGGGATCTGAATCTGGTGTTGTCTGCTATGCAAGTGCCTCCCTTTGAACCTATTCGAGAGGCCGCCTTGACCATTTTGACTCTTAAGGTAGCCTTTTTAGTGGCTATCACTTCTGTAAGGCGAGTTTCTGAGCTAGCGGCGCTTTCCATCAAGCCTCATTTTGAGCGGCATCAGGATAAGGTGGTGGTCCTGCTTAAGCCAGATTTCTTGCCCAAGGCTGTCTGCTTTTCACCTTAATCAGGACATTGTCTTGCCTTCCTTGTGTCCTAATCCTTCTAATTCCAAGGAGCGGAATCTGCATTCTTTGGACGTGGTCAGGGCTCTGAAGTTCTATTTGGTTGCTACTGAGACCTTCAGGAAGTCTGATGCTCTGTTCGTTCTCACTTCTGGGCCTAGGAAGGGGTTACCTCCGGCTAAATCCACTATCGGCAAGTGGATCCGTCAGGTGGTATTCTGCTAAGGGGAAGGAACCTCCCTTTAGAATTACTGCTCATTCCACTCGTGCTATTGGTGCCTCTTGGGCTTTTCAGCACCAAGCTTCTGTTGAACAAGTTTGCAAGGCCGCTATTTAGTCTTCTGTTCATACTTTTTCCAAGTTTTACAAGGTTGATGTTAAGGCCTCAGCTGATGGCACGGCCTGCTTCACCCCACCCTTGTTATGTTCTTGGTTGCCTCTTTATGATTGTTTCAATTTAGTTGGGGTTGTTATCTTTTATTTGTTCCCGGTTCTTGTATCACTGCTTGTCAACTACTGGATAAGTCTATGGTGGTTCCGTTTTTATATGGTACCGGACGGAGCCACAACTCTTCTGCAGTGCCCCCCCCCCCCCCCGTGTCCTCTAACAGTCCTAACAGCCCTAACAGCCCTTTCTGCCCTATCTGCTGACTGGGGCACCAAACAGTATTTCTGCTTTATAAAAATACTTTAGCAATGATATTTTAAGGGTCATCCTACAACATTCTGGCCACTGTGAAGTAACTTTGCATGTTAGGAAACTGTTAGGAAAGTTATTAAAAAAAAGTTGACAATTATTTGTAGGATCTCTGATTATAGCTAGGTCAGACTTTATTTGGGCTTTGCCAATGCAGCAGCTAATTTAATGTTTTCCCGTCATATCTTTTGCTCAGTGTCACCCAGCTTGTTTAGTGAAAAATAGGAGGTATATCGAAACATAGGAGGTATATCGAAACATTTAACTTTGACTTTTTTTTTTTTTTTTTTTTGTACTGGGCCACATATGGCTACTTCATTTCAATAAATGTTTAAATGGTAAGCTTTTTTTGGAGGGGGGGCTGGTAATTCATAGTTCAAACGCTGCTAGACCTTCATACTCATTTCTGAAGTACCTTGACTGCAAGCACATTTGAAGATGTCCGTGATGCTGAGGATGCTTTGCACAACCTGGACAGAAGGTGGATTTGCGGGCGCCAGATTGAAATTCAGTTTGCACAAGGTGATAGAAAAAGTAAGTACATGTATAATGGAAGAAAGGTTTCATGTTTTGTCTTCACAGGGAGTAGTACATTATAGTATTTTGAAAGGGATCCAGAATTTTGACACTGGCGCTTGCCCTGGCCAGGCCTTATTTTTTTTTTTTTTTTTTTTTTCCTGTCATGTCATAGCATATGCTTTCTTTCCGCCAATCATCTTTTTAATGCATATTAAAAAAATTCCGGTCAGAAATGGTTGTCCTCCTTTTAATATGCAACAACACCACTTAAAGTGGACCAACACCCACGTGTGATCGGCCCGGGACCGGGCCGATCACCTCCCTCCCCGCGGGACATCCGAGATCGGGATGTCCCGCGGGGTGAAACCCCCCCAAACACCCCAAACTCCTTACCTTATCTTGTGAATGGCCGGCGCGTGCACGTCAAGAGGGACGCGCGGGAGGCGGCGGAGGAGCCGCTTGTCCGCGGCTGTCAGATTCCTTGTCCGTCGGCGCTGGGAGCGGTGAGTTTTTCGGGGGGTTTCACACAGCGGGGCACCCCGATCGGGGGTGCCCCACCAAAGTGGACCAAGACCCAGGATAGTCAAAATCCTGGGTGGTGTTCCACTTTAAGAACGGGGGCCGCCCAGATACTTGCCCTTCTGTGTCTCACATGACTGCAAGCAGCCCTTCAGGGTGGCCGTGTGCTGTGCAGCAATTGACCGTGCTAGCCTGGTAGGCTGCTCTGCGGTAGAAGGATCCCAGAGAAGGCTAGAACCCTGGCATGCTCTTTATAGTTTAGTGGTGATGCCCAATCCAGACTGCCCTCTGAGTGACACAGCTAAATGGTAAGGGGCAAGCAACACTTTGGCCATGCCCAGCTGCACATACCTGCCCCTGACACTGGTGCACACTTCACATAAAGATCTAGATGGCCTATGGAAAGGGAGACACTGGTTGCGCCTTTCTATTTTGGGCTTTTCTTTTACAGAGAACACTATCCACTGCCCAAAATGTTAAATATTTGTTAAATGTTAAAGAGTTTAGTAGACAATAATGGTAGATTTCTCTGAAGTCAACCTTTACTGCTCCTGCAGGACAAGAGGTTTTGTTACATGACAAAGTAGGATTTGACACATCAACCTATCACTAGGATTTTCACCATCCTTTTGTTCTTAGTACAGGGGCTAACTCATTTGGGGGGGGCCTGGCTGACCCCCAAATCACTCTCCACTCACCTTTATCCCGTTACAACGGTGCATGCGCTCGTCTAATCAGCACTAATGCAAAGGCAAAGTTACATTTGAATCATGTAAACCGGCAAGTGGACAAAGGCCAAATGTAGTTGCCTGCCGTATGCTAGTGGTGGTTATCCAAAAGTGACAAATTCTAAGTGTGCCAAAACCTGGGATTAAGATTTACCATTAAAAAAAAGTGGCTGCAGCATCCTCCCTTAGGCATCCCAATTAGCTTGCCTCCCTGTAGTGAAACACCTGGGGCAAATTGCCTTTTCCGCTCAGCTCCTGTGCCCACATGATTGCCATGACAATTTGGGGTTCACTGGGGGTACCTTGTTGACTTCTTGGGAATATATTGCCAGCCAGCTGCAGCATACTAGGGGTGGGTAATATCTGATTTAGTAGCAGTGTTTTTTGGGAAGCTCCTGCTGTCCTGTGACATTACCAATGTGTCGTCATGGATGCGTATGTAGGTGACTTGCTGCCCTCATGTTCATATTTTATGTAACCATTTTTAGTTTACTTGGTACATATTAATGAAGGGTACTAAAACAAAATGTTACAGCTCCAAATCAGATGAAGGACAAGGAAGGAGGAGGAGGGAGGAGTTCTTATGGATCTTCACGATATGACGATTATGATCGATATAGCAGAAGATCTAGAAGCCGCAGTTACGAAAGGAGAAGATCCAGGAGTCGGTCATATGAGCAAGATTATGAAAGATCCTACAGCCCCAGAGGGTAAGTGCCGTGTGTTTGCATCGTTGACTTACTACAATTAGTGAAGTGTTTGTTTTAACTCTAACTCTGCTCTGCCGATTTTTTCTGTCCTTAGACGCTCTGACAGACGTCGCAGAAGCAGAAGTCGTTCGCATCATGGCAGGTAAGATTCTGCTTCAGCTAAAATCGCCCATAAATGTTAAGCTTAAATGGGCAGTTTTCTGCCTGCATTACGGCTGTATTGCTTAATTGGTAGCTGTTCGTCTAAATGTTCTCAGATCAGCATTGTCCGAAGTGACTACTGGGGAGGATGCCTGAAGCTCAGCTAAGCACCTGAAGAATCGTCCTTTCAGGAGCTGGATCGGATGCATCCAACACATTTATATTAGAGCCAAACTGGTTATTTTTTTTAAGCCCTTGCATGCAATCCAGCAAAGCCACTGCCATTTTAAAAATTGCTGGCTTACAGGTGAGGCTGGTGTGTATGTGTAGGGCTTATGTATACCCACCCTGTTTCAGTGCAGGGGGCCTTAACCATGGGCAGAATTTGACTTTTTGCTGTGTGAAAACTCGTCTGTCCAGGCTCCAACGGCGCATGCACGGGCTCCCGTATTGAGGTCATTTGGCAATCCGATATCGATTTACTAGAATCAGGAGCGCACCCACGCCTGCCCCAGGCTATCTGGAGGGGAGCGGTCAGCAAATGAGTTCTTTCAGGCATCTCTCATTGCTCTGGTGGTGCAGGGTAGGGAGTTGCCCCAGGGGTGGGAGTTCACACAGTGGGGCACTCTGGTTCGGAATGCCCCAGGCAAAAGCCAGCAGCCAGCCCAGGGCTCCGCTTTGAAAATGGGTGTTCCCAACATGGGGGCGTAAGCATCCCGATTGCTAATGCACCCTCATGCTGTAAAACCTTATAAAAGCAAAATTCATAACTTTCAAAACGCTTCCCTGGCATTGAGCCCTGCAAGAGCTGGTGTTCTCCCCTGTGTATATGCCCACAGGCAATGACGGGACCATGACAGCCAATCACTGTATTTTGCCAGGGAAAAAGTGTGCCTGGTAAATGCTAAAATCTTTTCAAATTGTTTTTAGCTTAATCAGCAAAAGGGAGAAATGGGGTGTAGGGTTTTTACCTTGAGGGCCTTTTGACTTATTGTTCTCGGGTCCTTATAGTGAGTGCTTCTGTGTTTTGGTCCAGATAATGTAGTGCTATTTTGACTTCATGTTATGTTCTAGTGATTTTGTGCTGAAACAAGCGTTGCCCAAATGTTACACACTGAAAATATGAAATGTCATTTCAGCAGTGTTGCTCGTTTTAAAGGTGCTAACCCACATTTTAAGTAAATCTTGATTATTTTCACTATCCTGGGTTATGGGCCGATTGAAGCCGCAAACCCTGGTATGTTGTAGGCTTCAGGGCCGCCATGCATGGTGGTTGGTCCACTTTAAGGTTTCGCCCTGCTGTACAGCATGGTGGAAATGTAATGCAAAGATAGCCTGCAAATGTGAAAGTCAGAATTCGAATTTGATTTGACCTTTGTTTTTTACCTTTACAATTTTAGATGGTAATAAGCGCTTGCACCACAGAAGAAGAAACCAAATGGACCTGAATGATTTAAAGGGAGACAGTCCAGGCATATATTAAAATTAAAAAAAACTTTGCTTCCTGCCCGCAGGCTAAATCCTATGTAGACCTGCGGGCTGCGGCTATTGACCCTGAAACGGATGCTCACGTGATGTGTTCCCCGCTGCCAGTGAACAAGGGATCATGCTCCCTCATGACTGGCAACAGGGATGCACATTACAGTAGGCTGGGGAGCGCACAGTAGGCACCGGAGCTGATGGCGCTGAAATGGCACCTGCTGCAGCCCACAGATCTATGGGATTGAACCTGCGGACAGGAAGGTAAGTGAACGTGTTTTTCTCTATGCCTGGACTGTCCTTTAAAGGTAAAATGTTAAAATTTATCAGCATTTCGTGTTTTTCTTTATAGATTTAATCGGCGTAATCGATCACCGTCCAGATCTCAAAGTAGGTCTCGCTCAAAGTCTCATTCTGAAGAAAGGAAAAAATGCTCTGGATCTAGATCTCACTCCAGATCAAAAACTGATGGCAATTATAAAACAAATTCCAAAGTGAGTAGGGAGTCTGGAAAAGAACGCAAAGCATCAAAGTCTCCATCCCATTCCAAATCAAGGTCACGCTCAAAGTCAAGATCTCGATCCTGGAATAGTCACAAATCCAGTGGCCATTAATGCTGCTTTCTGGGGGGCAGTTTTATTCATGGAAATGTGAATCATCTTTGAGTGTTACAAAATTTGTCTGCCAGCAACTGATCAAACTATTTTAGGTCCTCGGACAAGTGCAACCAGGATTTTACTTAGGGCCTTTTTTTAAGTTGCTTTTATACAGCCTTTTGGAGTATTGTAGGGTTTGAGTGCCTAGAAAGAAGCTGGGTGACACTAAACCAAAATCACAGGCCATGCAAGTATTTACTTTATATCCCTATTAGCCATCAGCTCACACAACACGGACTATGCCATTGTCATTTAGCTAGTTTGTATGTTTTCTATGGAACTTTGTTTCAAGTTTAAAAAGGGAACTGGCATGTCAAATGTATTGTCCTAAATTTGTATAAACCCGTGACAAATTACACAGGTGCAACATTTGCGGACTCCCCACCCTCACATGATTGAATCCTTTTTATATATTTTTTTTTTTTTAACCTCCTTTTGCCCCCACCCTTTCTTGCCTTTAGAAGCCATTTCACAAACCAGAAAGTGTCTAGGCATTTTTGTAGTTTGGGAACTGAGCTTGCCCTAAGTGAAATTGCGTAACAGTCGTTGACCTGAATTTCCCAGTGGGCTTGCACATCAAACCTGAGGTTTCCACTGGTCACCTGATTAACTGCCATTTGGTGTCACACACCATGAATGAGGAAGTTACTTTACTACCATTCTGCTTTCAAAAGGCATTACCTTGCCACCTGTGGGCTCTGTCCCTTATTTTCGCAGGCTGTTTTAGCCTTGCTTTTGCCTCCAGAGGTCCCCTTTGATCTGGCTGGGGAGTGTCAACATGGGTGCAAGAATGGAACCTCTCTGGCCTGCAGGGTTCCACAGGATTAAACCCACTGGTGGTAAAGTAATCTCCTTTCAAAAGCCTATAAGATCTATCCTCTTGTGTGGGCAGAGCATATGCCAGTTAGAGCTTTGCTTTTACTAGCTCTCTACAGAAACCTAGCCCTTTTTGTGTTATAGCCGTCTTTGGTGCAGTACCGCTGAACAAAACGATGAAGTCACTCTTGATCTGTGCAGAACAGGGCTTCTGTTAAGATAACTCAAACTCCGTGTCCTGAGTTATCTAACTGGGTTAGTGTTGGGGGCAAGAGGAAAAAAAGTGAGACTGCTATTTTGGTGACTGGCTGGATATATTTTCATTAGTCCCAATTGTCTTTTGGCTGAGTGTCTTAATTTCTTTTTAATCAGCTAGAATACCATGCATTAGCCACTCAGCAGCAGGAGAATGTATCCACTGAGGGGCAGAGGCTGTCTCTGATTTAAAATATATCCAACCTGTCCCCAGAAAGAGCAGGGAAATGCTTGCTTTTTTAAAATTGGCTCCGAAGATGCAAGGTGGGCCCTCAAATAGAACAAACTGGACTTGGAGGCCTCTAAAAGGTATAGTGTGGCTGGCAGTTTTAAATTTTGCCACAGCATTGATATGTACAGTTTAGATTGCACCGCCATTTCAAACATTTGTCCTATTATACAATGTTCTGGTGTGTACAGTTAGACTCCCAAAAAAACATTTAGGGCTTGGAGGTTTAAGACAATTTTCATACAGAAAACAAAAACTGCTTAACTCGTCTGGGCTGATCTGTGCATCTCTTCTATGCCCTCCGATGGAAACACTTGTAAGGTAAGACCTGCAGCCCCAGACTATGGGCGATGGTCTTTGAGGAGAAAAGTTTGTCTTCTGTCTGAAAATGGCTAGTCCACTGAAAATCTCATATTTACATTCTATATAGTACATCAGAAGCACAGACTGTTTAGATCGATTTACTTGTGTCTACATTTTGTATATATATTCTAAGTGTGCCATACACTCCACTTCGATCTTCATGACATGTGGGTAATCTCCAGTAGAGGGCGAACTTCTGCAGAGGTGAATATGCAAAAAAAAGGCCCCTGGGACCTCCCACCAATTTCCCAGTTCCTTCTCTGCAGGGAAGGCGACAAGACAGAAGATGAAGACTTCTTTTACTTGCAGGTAAGCCGGGCCCGCGTGCGGCCGTTTATTATCCCTATTACTGCCAGGACCCTTTTAAAATTACCCCTATTTGAGCCTCCCAGCTTAGGCTGCGGGTCCTGGTGAAGGTAGGAGCACCCTATGGGTGCGGAAGGAGCCTTGCTCCACCGTGAGGCCTCATTATGGGGTAGGCGGTTATCCAGGCTTTTGGTGATCCTGGTGCAGGATGCCCGTCCCTACATGCCTGTGGCCTTATTATGGCCGGGTTCCCCCCCCCTCCCTTCCGGGGGGGGCTGGCGGGCTGTCATCCTCGGTCTCTCCCTTTTCATTTATTAAGATTTATATGGGTGTATGTGTGTGTTGGTGTTTCACTTTACTGTGTGGCGCTGGCCCACCTCCTTCTCTTCCTGCTTCTCGGCTTCTCCTCAGATCGGGGGCCATTTTTGCTGCGGTTGCTGCTGCCGTTCTTGGGGACAGGTAGGGGCCTGTTGGCTACCTCTTCCTGTGGTGCTGGTTTTTTGCAGGTTTTGCCATTTAATTAAAATTGTATGATATATATATATATTATAGTAATTGATATGCCTTATTGTGTGTTGCAGATTGCGTCATTGTGCATGTTAAGGGGTTCCTGGCCCTGGGGTCCCTAGTGTAAATTTGATCACCTCAAATCCTCCCACCGGGACTTTTAAGGGCCATCCCGTGTTGCTTAGGTGTAAATTCCCTGCGGTCTTGCGACTGACCACAAAAATCACCATATGGAGGCTACGCCTCACCATAAAAATCACCATATGGAGGCTACGCAGGATACTGGGCTCGGCCTCTGGGACAATCCGGGCCATGTGTGGGGTATCCCTTACGGGGGCGAATGTACTGATCTGTATACCATGTGCACAAAAGGCCATAACACGGCAGTCTGGTACCCAGCCTTCTGGGTCGGCTCCTCCCGCTTCATCGCCTTCCCCTCCCCGCCTTATCTGTACCCCAAGTGACATTGGTGCCAGCGGGGAGTCGCACTCTGTTTGTGCTAGGTTGGCCAGCATTGAGAAATTTATTGATAGCATAGTGGGCAAGAAGGCCCAGGCTAAAAAGAGACATTTGTCGTCGGCCCAGCCCTTGTGGAATGTTGACGACGATTTCATTGATTTGTCGGATTATTCCCCGTTAGTGGAGGGGGAATTGTATGAGGAAACGGAGACGGACTATGTACAGTCTGGTGATGCTGATGTCGGGCAGGCGCTGGGGGATGCTGTTTTGTCACATCTATTGGAGGTGTTGGATATTGACCCGCCTGAGGCCACTCCTCTCAAGAAGGGGGAATTTTTGGGGGCCCGCAAGCCCCGTCTGGAATTCCTTACCCAGGGTCACTTTGATGCGCTGATCCTGAAAGAATGGGAAAGGCCCAGTCGGCTTCCTGGTGTTCCTCAGGGATGGGATAAGAAGTATCCTTTCCCGGTGGAGGCGGTTAAGCGATGGTCTTCTCCTCCCGAGGTCGATGCGCCAGTTTTGGTTTTGACCAACTCTTCTGTGCTGAACACCCCTGACGCCACTTAAGGATGGCGAGGACAAGCGCCTCGATCAGATGGCGTGTCATGCATTTGCCAGCGTGGACTCGGCCCTGCAGCCTGTTTGTGCATCTGCCCTGGTGTCGCTTGCTACCAGGTCTCTTATCAGGGACTGGCTGAATGACGCTCAGTTTGATCCGGCTAGCGCTGAGTTCGCTACCTTTAAGAGATGTGAATTGTTCATGGGGTTTGTCTTGGCTGCTATGGAAGATTCTATTGTCATGTGTAGCAGGACTTCAGCCCTATTGGTGGCTATGCGCAGATTGGTCTGGCTCTGTCAGTGGACGACAGATTTTGGGCTCTTCCCTTCCTGGGTGCGCGGCTGTTTGGAGATAAATTGGATGCTGTTGCTAAGGGAGGTAAGTTACCTCTGCGGAAGAAACAGCGCCGTCCCTTTTGGGGGCTAGAGGTTTGGCCTTCTCGGGTGTCAGGAGCTCGGCCTGGAACAGGGGCCGAGCACGTCCCGCGGCTGCCTGGGGTTCCAAGCCCAAGCCTGCCGTTAAACCGGGTCAGCAATGAAGGGGCGCCCTCACCCGCACGGTTGGGGGGGGGGCAGCTGCGGCTCCTCTTCCAGGTCACAGACACTTGGATTTTGGAAGTGGTCTCCTCCGGGTACAAACTGGAGTTCTGAGTACTGACCGCCTCCAAGATTCTTAATGTCTCAGGTGCCCTCGGACCCTCAGGCTGCACAGGGGCTCCTGTTAGCAGTAAAAAACCTTCTGGACATGGGAGTTATTTGCCCGGTGCCTCAGTTGGAGAGAGGCAGGGGTTACTACTCCAAACTTTTCATGGTTCCCAAAAAGGAGGGTTCGGTGAGACCCATTCTAGATCTCAAGGTTCTCAACAGGTTTATCAGAGCCAAAAAGTTCTGCTTGGAGACTCTGCGCTCGGCTATCAATTCCCTTCGCCAAGGGTATTATATGACATCCATAGACATCAAGGATGCGTATCTGCATGTTCCGATTTTTTCAGGCACATCAGAGATTCCTCCGGTTTGCGATGGAAGATCAACTTTTTCAGTTTGTAGCCCTTCCATTCGGACTGACCTCAGTGCTGAGGGTCTTCACCAAGGTCTTGGTGGGAATAATGGCTCTGCTCAGAGCTCGGGGCATTCGCATTGTGCCTTATCTGGACGACCTGTTGATCTCGGCTTCTTCCCTCAGTCAGGTGGTGTCGAAAGGTTCGGGTGGGTGATCAACCGCCCCAAGTCTTCTCTCTCTCCGTCACGTCCGTCACAAGTGATTTAATTTCTGGGCATGAATCTGGATACTATTCAGGCCAGTGTGTTTCTGCCCTAGACAAAGGTGCAGGGGATTCAGGATCTGATCATCCTTCTTTGGGCCAGTCCTTGTCCCTCTATCCGACAGGGGATGAAACTGGTGGGCTTGATGGTGTCCTCCTTCGAGGTGGTACCGTTTGCACAGTTTCGCATGAGATCTCTTCAGCTTCACCTATTGACGCATTTGGACAGGTGTCCGCAGTCATTGGATCAACCTTTCAGGATGTCTCACAGGGTTTGGCAGTTCCTTCCGTGGTGGCTGGACGCGAGCAACCTGTTGAAGGGCAGATCCTTTCTGGTCCCTTGTTGGGAGACGTTTACCACGGATGCCAGCCTGTCGGGCTGGGGATGTTATTGGAAAAGTCATCAGTTCAGCGGGGTGTGGGGTCCTCAGGAGGCTCACACCCCCATCAATGTCTTGGAGCTCAGAGCCATCCGACTGGTTCTGGCTCGGCTGACCTCACATTTACAGGGTCTACCGGTTCAGGTTCGTTCAGACAACCGAACGACGGTAGCTTGCATCAATCACCAAAGAGGGACTCGCAGCAGGCGTGGCCTCAGGGAAGTCTCTCTGATCCTGCACTGGGTGGAGAGCAATGTTCCTTGCGTTTCGGCAGTCTACTTTCCGGGAGTGGAGAACACGGAGGCGGATTCCCTGAGCAGGGGATCCTCTCGCCACGGAGAGTGGTCTCTCAACCCCGAGGTTTTTCTGAATCTTTGCCGCAAGTGGGGGACTCCGGAGGTGGATCTCTTTGCCTCGAGGCACAATCACAAACTTCCGGCCTTTGTCTTTCTCAGGATCCTCTATCTCTGGCAGTGGATGCCTTGTCCCTTGCTTGGTAGAATCTGGGTTTTCTGTACCTGTTTCCGCTGGTCTCCATGCTGGGCAAGGTAGTACGCAAACTGGTTCTAGAAGGGGCACCAGCAATTCTGGTGGCTCCAAGGTGGCCAAGAAGGGTTTGGTACGCAGACATTGTAAGGCTGGCCGTAGATCAGTACCGGCTTCCCATGTTGCCGGATCTGTTATCTCGGGGTCTACTACTTTACCCCAATTTACAAATGCTGGCTTTGACGGCTTGGCTGCTGAAACCTTCATTCTGAAGGAGGAAGGTTTGTCTGCGGCCGTTGTTCAGGCTTTGATTAGAGCTAGGAAGCGGTCCTCTTCTGGCATTTTCTATAGGACTTGGAGGTCCTATATTGATTTGTGTGCGGCTAGGGCCTTGCCTTGTAGGCTATTTTCGATTCCTAGGATTTTGGAGTTTCTTCAGCATCATCTGGATCTTGGGTTCCAGCTTAGTACTTTGAAAGGACAGGTTTCTGCTCTGTCGGTTTTCTTCCAGAGGTCTTTTGCCTTACATCCGCTGGTTAAGACCTTTTTTTCCAAGGGGATGCGCATGTGCGGCCCCCTCGGAAGGCTGTGGTTCCGGTTTGGGATTGGAATTTGGTTCTTTCGGATCTCCAGGGTCCTCCTTTTGAGCCGCTACAGGATATTGCTCTTTCGGTTCTCACTCAGATGGTTGCCTTCTTGGTGGCTATTACCTCTGTTCGGCGTGTCTCTGAGTTGGCGGCTCTGTCGATTCAGGCCCCTGGTGAGAGACACCAGGATAAGGTGGTTTTCGCTTTAAGCCAGATTTCCTTCCTAAGGTGGTGTCTGCCTTCCACCTCAATCAGGATATTGTTCTCCCTTGTGTCCTAAGCCTAACAATGACAAGGAGTGGGTTCTGCACAATTTGGATGTCGTTCGCTGCGTGAAGTTCTATTTGGTGACTTACTTTTTTCCGCAAGACGGATGTTTTTTTTCGTGGTGCCCTGCGGGCCCAGGAAAGGATTGGCGTCCGCCAAGTATACCATTAGTAAATGGATTCGTTAGGCTGTTGTTGGGGCCTATTCCGCTAAGGGGAGGACTCCCCCTTTTAGGGTCACGGCGCACTCTACTCGTGCTGTTGGTGCATCCTGGGCTTTTCAGCACCAGGCTTCTGTTGAACAAGTTTGTAAGGCTGCTACTTGGTCTTCCGTTCATACTTTTTCCAAGTTTTACAAGGTTGATGATGCGGCTTCAGCGGATGCTGTTTTTGGCCGCAAGGTTCTGCAAGCTGCAGTGGTTTGAGTTGGTACATTCTTTACTGTTTCTGGTTCCCACCCATGACGGACACTGCTATTGGATGTCCCACATGTCATGAAGATCGAAGTGGAGTGTATGGCACGCTTAGAATAATACTGTTTTGTGAGTACTCGCCTTTAAAACGGGTATTAGGAGTGTGCCATACACTCCACTTCGCCCCACCCCATTTTTCAGGTATTCTGGAGTTTTTTTATTTGGTGAACCATTGGTTTTGATTGTTAAGGTTATAATTGGTTCTTCCTGGTCCCCTTACTGCTTTTTACACTGGGAAATTGGTGGGAAGTCCTAGGTATATATGGGCTGGGAGGGGCTTTCTTTTTTTGCATATTCATCTCTGCAGAAGTTCGCCCTCTACTGGAGATTACCCCGATGTCATGAAGAAGGAAGTGGAGTGTATGGCACACTCATAATACCCGTTTTAAAGGACTCGCAAAACGGTATTTCTTGTAACATGCAGCACACTTCCGTGCCGGTTATCTAAATCCCATTGACTGTCTTATGCAAATACAGGTGTTTCTTTGGTGTTTCATTTTTTTCTAGGAAAGTTTATCAAATAGAATAGTTAACGCGTTTTTTTTGTTTTTTTGAAGTGTTTTTCAGTTGGCAGGTAATATTTACTATGCAATAGTTCATGTGCATGCCAGTATGTCATTAAAGCTCTTGTGAAAATTGGAATTAGCCAGTCAAATGCTAAATTTACATTTCTAAATTTTCTTTATAGAGGCTTACAAAATATTTTTATATGTTCATTAACCAGTGCTGTATACAAAGCTATTGGTTACCCTTTTAAAGGTTACAATCTTGTCATCACTGTAATATTTTGGCAAATGAGCTGAAATAAATGTAAATCTTTATGCTCTATAATCTTGATACTGTATGCATGGTGACAGTGGTGTAACTTGCCCTTTGGCATAAACCTGGGACTTTATTTCTCATTTATAGGTGTTATTTAGCAAAAGGAAGAGTGCTAAAGAAATGCACGGACTTCTGGAGATTACCCATAACAAGTTCCAATTTTCTTTAATAAAGGACTATAAGGGCTAGGGCTTATGTTAAAATTGCCTTATTGGTAGGCCCTGGACTCTAAAAGACCCCAGAGATGGACTAGGTTCCCACGTTGCATCTGCCACACTGTGTGAACCCCAGATTGGCTAGGATCGCCTTACGTCTGTCCTTTGCTGTGTCTGCATCCCTTCAGGTGTTGGAGCACCCATCCATATGCCATGTGCTTTCCCAATGGCTTTATGCCATGCATTAGTATGTACATCCTAATGCTCTGATTGGACGCACACTTACACCATGGGGGTGTTGAGTGGAGTAAGCACTGGGGGGTCACAAAGCAGGGCTTTCTGAATCGGCATGCCCCAGGAACAAGAACCAATCACCAGGTTAGTCAAAAACCTGGTCACTGGTCCACTTTAAACAACTGCCAAGCAACTTCCCAATCGCCTCACCATGTGTCCACTTGTAGCCTTCACATATGGATGGAGCTGTGTTCAGTAAATACCAAATACTCTTGGTGAACAGGGCATATCCTATCCATAGAGAGAAATGGGGAGCCTTCATTGTTGAGGTCATGATCATGGGTCCTTCAGTTTGCCAAGTAATGGTTTGGAGCAAGCTTGATCGTTAAATGTAGTTGTAAAACCAATATAATGTAAATTGTCTTATGCTTCAAGGGTGGTTCCCCTGTGGGGTGTCCCAACTTGGTGTGCCTGGCTATGTTAAATTTACTGGTTAACTTGTACACCTCCCTTGCTGTGTGAACAGGCTCCCAGTGGCATGCCCCACTTCCCCTTTAGAGATGAGTACAACTTCTAAAGGAGAGGTGCTGATTGCTGGCCTTTTATTTAGCTTTCTTAGTTGCTCAGTAGTTGGCCCAGCTCTAAAGTCCCTTTAGACTCCAGGGCTGGGTGAGAGGCTTTGGTCCACTTTTAACTGCTTATGTCAATATATTACCCAGTAGGTTTCAAATGTGTGTGTGTGTGTGTGTCATCTCAAGGAACCCAGTCTGTCCAAATCAGCCCTGGCCACATATCTTACACAGTGGCTCTCAACTTTTTCCAAGTCATCTTCAGCTTAAAGGAGCACTATCACGAAAAAATGGCCAAATGAAAATCCATATAAATATGCTGGTGGTGGGAGGAGAGGTCACTTATACACCCAGCATCAAGAAATATCCAGCCAGGCTTTTTTTTTTTTTATTTCATTGGAAGGAAGAGAGCATCTCGGGTGACACTCTGTCACCCCATATAGACTAAACCTGTAACCCCCAGGATATTCTTAGTATACAGTATGTCCTGCTCCAGATATAGTACTTACTATCGGTATTACTCCGCCAGATGGCACTGGACTGCAGAGACATTGAAAATAGGCTCCTCTCGGCCCCTCAAATACCCAGGGACCTCCCACAAATCCCCAGATATTCTAAGTATACAGTACGTCCTGCTCCAGATATAATACTTACACTTGGGTTATCCTCTGCCAGAGGGCACTGTGCACTGCAGACATGCAAAAACAGGCTCCTCCCGGCCCTTCATATACCCAGGGACCTCCCACAAATCCCCAGATTTCTCTGCAGTGCTGACTGCGAAGACATGAAGTATCACTCTCTCGCAGGTGAGCGGGGCTATTACAGCCTGCGGCCCTGTTGGGACTATTCCCACCCGTCGTCCTTGATGTGCCTCCCAGCCTGGGCTGCGCTGGCCGGGTGAAGGTAGGCAGCACCATGCGTGCTTAACGGAGCCATGCTCCACCGCAGTCCCCCACCAAAGGGTAGGCAGTTTAGGCTGATGGTGAGCCTCATAGTGGATGTCCCCCCCCGCATTATTGCCCCGTGTAGAGGTGGACCCTGTTTAAAGCGTCGCCATCCTCCCTCGCTTTCCCCCGTATTCGGGGGGAAAGGGGGTGTGTGTGGTGGTCTCGGTGTACTCTATTGTCACGCTTATGGCCGTACTTTCGCCTCTGACCGGCATCTAGGTGTCAGAGCCGCGCTGCTTGCTCCTTCTATTCTTGCCGCCGCCGTTTGTTTTTGACTTTCTCAATTTACCATGCAATTGTGTACTGCACGTTCTGCTTTATTATCCTGCAACTTGGACAGGAAACAAATTTTTGTACGGGCGTCGGAATGGTGGCAGCGTCTTTGGACTTTACGAGTATCCACTAGCAGATGCCTTTACTGGCATACTATATGCTTGGCTTGTCAAGCCTTAACGGCTGCTTCAGAGCTTCGCACTCTTCGGGGGAGGCGGGGACCTGGCGTGGCGCGCTCCGCCTCACGCCCAGATCAGACCCGCCCTCCAGGTTCGGTCGGCGCCATTTTGTGGATGCGTGCGTGTTGGCGGTCCTTCTCCTCCCCTGGTTAGTAAGTGCCCTTGCTGGCGATTTCATCTTTATTAATTCTTCTGCTGCGCATGGCCCTGACACCTTGTTCCCCTTCTGTCTTTCAGACGTCAAAGACTCCGGTGGCTTCTCCCGGCCTAACATAACTCGTAGCGGGCTTACAAACATTCTCCCACATTCCTAGCGGGCCTTTGGGACATCCAGGGTTGCCTATTGCATAAATCCCTACCGACTTATATTGCATTGATAATCACCATATGGAGGCATCTCGGAATTTTGTGCCCGGGGTCCCTCTGGGACAAGACCGGCGGTGTATAACGTGTGGCTACCCCCACTTTGGTGCTGACAGCACACCGATCTGTGCACCTTGTGCCGAGCGAGTACTGGTCCGGCAACCAGGATCGCCAGGGGCTGTTCCTCGCCCTAACACTCCTATCCCCCCCAGGCTTAAATCTCGCTTCTGAGTCGCTTTACGAGTGGGGAGTTACAGCCGGCTGCGTCTTTCAGACTGCCTACGGCTGACCAGACTATTACAGGGTCGACAAAACGCTCGGGCCCTGATAAGAAGCGGTCCTCGATGCCCCCTATTTCTGCCTCTGCTAAGGGATCGCAGGAGTTCGCTACTCCGCGTGCCTGCACCACTTGTGATGGAGGGTTGTTCTCTGACTCGGGCTCATCCGACGAGGAGCCGAGGAGTCATGACGATTCTAACCACAAAGACTGGAACCAGTTTGATACCGTTGGATTGTTGATTAGGATCTTTAAGACCCTGCCTATCTCCCTAACGCGGCTTCCCAGCCGAGAGGGGAGCGTTTCCATACAGCGACACCGCGCTTGGAATTCCTAGAGCAGGCTCACTTCATGCTCTCGTACTCGAGGAATGGGAACACCCCGGTAAACTTCCAGGGGACTGGGATTGGAAATACCCTTTTCCCCCTGAGATGGTTGATTGTTGGTCATCGTCCCCTGTGGTAGATGCACCGATCATTGGGGTTCCTAACCCCCCCTTTATTGCAGCTCTTGCTTACAGTACCCTTTGGGACGCCGAGAACCGGCGCATGGATAAGCTGGCTTCACACACCTTTTCCTGTGCAGGAACGGCGCTGCGCCCGGTCTGTTGCGGCCATCACTGCAGTGGCCGCCAAAACCCTCATCGGACAGATGCATGTTAACGATCTCTCCTGGGAGGTGTTTAATGCACTCTCCAGTTGCGATGTATTTGTAAGATTTATCCTTTTAGCTATGGATGACACCATTAGAATGTGTGCGAGGACTTCCGCCCTTGTGGTGGCTATGCGTCGCTTGGTCTGGCTGTGAGTGGGGTGCTGACTATGCTGCTAAAAGGACTCTTACCAGGTTCCCCTTTAAAGGGCATCGCCTGTTTGGGGCCCGTCTGGACCTGTTTGGAAAGAAGGGCAAGTTTCCCCGCCCGTCTCGACCCCCCCCCCCCCCCCCTTGGGACAGGGACACCCCTCCCCCTCCATACCATAGCGCTAAACAAGAACCGGGGGTGTCCTCCCGGAGTCTTAGTACAGACCCCTGCCCCACGAGCAACAGGCAACGCTCTGGGCCCTCCGGCGGGGTTAAACCTAAATCTTCCACCAAATCCCCTCAAGCATGATGGGGCGCCCTCACCAGCCTGGGTGAGGGGATGACTGCAGCACCTTGCTCCTATCAGGAGGCATATTCTTGGTGTGCCACACACCCCGCTTCACTTTTAAATATTCTTCACTTATTGGGTTAACTCACCGCCAGGTGACGTAGTGCAGAGAGGAAGTCTTGTAACGAGCCCCCTTCTGGCCTATATATACCTGGTACCTCCCTTCAATCACCAGTATTTTTCTCTCTGCTTGACGACAAGACAGAAGATTGAAGTCTCCTGCTTACAGGTAGGCCGGGGTTCTTACCCCGGCACCCCCCTTTTGGTCTATTTCTGCCCAGTTTGAGTGTTTATACCATTAAGGTGAAATGGAAGCCTCCCAGCCTTGGCTGCTCGCTGGGCAATCTGTAGACGGCACTATTGGTGCCTAGGAGCTTATCTCCTCCGCTCGACCCCCTCTTTTGGGGGCAATGCGGCTATCCGGCATGGTGATCCGGAAATGGGATGCCCCTGTCCCGAGGGTCCCCTTAGCCCCTTGCTCTCCCGTTACGGTCCCTTCTCCCTTCACTATGGGCGGGGGGGGGGGGGTAGAGGGTTGTGTATTATGTATGTGTTTCACTGTATTACTATCATTAACATATGTGTGTTAACCTTGTGCATAGAACAGACTGCACAGCATGGTGCACTCAGTCTGATATTTCTTGGAGCTCTTCGGGCAGATCCTTTATTAGCAGTGGCCAGTGTTTTGGTCAGCTTTAGGGGGGCGGTTGAGGCGGACCGCGCTGAGCAGGTTGGCTTGCTGCCTCAGTCTTCAGCCCCCTCCCGCCTCCCCCCTTCCCCGCTGGTCTCTGTGCGGCAGCCTGTATGGCTGCGCTCATGCCTTCTCCTCCCCCCTCCTCCGCCGCCTGTCTGTGTTTTATTTAAGCGGCGCAGCTGGTTGCAATCCCTGAATGAATTGGCTGCGCTGACCGGGCTGTAGGGGGCGGTTCCCTGTGACGGGGGCGTGGCGCCGGCAGTAGCGTCGCACGGTGGCCCCAGCCTCACTTCCTTCCTGTCTTAGTAAAAGGAGGTCACGTGGGGGGGGCGCACATGGTTTTGTTTATCTTTGTGGCTGCTGCTGCTGCATCGTCCCTCTGGTCCTGCGTTCGGCCCTGTCAGGTAAGCGGCCCCACTCTTGTGGGGCCGAGAGTGGGATTTTTTTGTATCCTTATTCTATTAATATGGGGGCGAGTTTTAAGGAGGCATTCTTATCATTTATTATAATTATGATTGTGCATAAGACATGCTGGATGTGTTACACTCATGGGGATCTGATGGTGTTTCCTTTCAGATCCTGGGATCCCTGATTATAGCGGCCCTCCGGCTCTGTTGCCTGGCTAGTCTCTTTTTAGAGAAAAGAAAATGGGGATATTTTTTATATTATAAGATATACACAGATAGATAGATAGATAGATTATTAAGGGGGACCTTTCTTTGTAAAAAAAAAAAAAAAAACCCTCCCTTCCGGGACATTTTCTATAAGGGGGCATCCCGGGTTGGCTTATGCCTTAAAGCCCAAATAATTGCGATACCATAAATCACCAATATGGAGGCTTCCGTTATTGCCGGAAACGACTCTTCAGAGCCGTCCAGGGGGTGCTGATGATGTCTTTATTTGCATTCCTTGTGCAAAGCAGAGCATTGCGCGTCAGTCTGTTGATCCGGCTGCTGGCCCGTCGCAACTTCCATCATCTCCTGCCTCTCCCTCCCTGTTCCGGACCCCGCATGACACTGTCAAAAGTGGGGATTCGCAATCCGAGGTGGCGGCAAGGTTGGCCAGCCTCCGGAAAGTATTGCCCGTTAAAGCAGGGTTGAAGGCCCCTGCAAAACGGAAGTGCCTGACTCCGGTACCTTTGGCTCCACAGGACGAGTTATGTGAGCCTGTGGAATGGTCCGATGGCTCCCCGGACGAGGACTAATTCCTCTTGGAGTCAGATGAGCCTGCAGATCAGCTTGAGGCTGATGCGATTGGGGATTGGTCGGCGGGGGTTGCCCTTGACACCCCCTCCATTCTGGCTCAAATGTTTGAAATTTTGAATTTAGATCCACCTGAGGCTGTCACCCTGCCAAAGGGTCAGTTGTTTAAAGAGCCTCAGCCGCGTTGGGTTTTTCCCAGACAGCACCACTTTGAGAGGGTGGTCCTTAAGGAATGGGAACATCCCACGCGGTTATCTGGAATCCCTTCCAGTTGGGAAAAGCGTTATCCCTTTCCGCCAGAATTGGTGAAGCTTTGGTCCGTCCCTCCTGACGTCGATACCCCTGTGCTAGGGCTCTCCAGCACGGCTATGGTACAGTCTGCTGAGACCACTGTCCCTAAAGATGGGGAGGATCGTCGGATTGACCAGTATGCTCGCCATGGTTTTATTTATGCTGGGTCAATGATGCGCCCGGTGTGCGCTTCGGCCCTTCTTCTGTTGGCGGTCAGATCTGTAATCCAGGGGCTATACGAGAATCTCAATCCCGCTTGTAAAGAGTTCACTGCGCTTAAGCAGTGTGACTCTTTTGTGTCCTATCCGCTCAGGACGATGCGCTGGCTATGAGTAGCAAGACAGCGGCAATGCTGGTGGCCATTCGTCGGTCTGTATGGCTGCGACAGTGGTCGGCGGATTCAGCTTCTAAAAAGGTGCTCACAGCTCTCCCCTTTTTGGGGCTGCGTCTGTTTGGGGAGAGAATTGATTCAGTCGCAAAGGGTGGTAAGATGCCACAACGCAAGAGGCCTCGACGTCCCTTTAGGGGGGCAGGTTCTGGTAGGCCTTCCTTTCGAGGATACAGAGCGGGTAGGGGGGCTTCCTTTCCCTCTACCAGTCGTACAGGTTGGACTCTGGGGGAAGGGCCGTCCCGCCCAGTCCTGGGGCTCCAAGCCCAAACCTGCTGGTAAGCCCGCTCAGCAATGAGGGGCTGCCCTCACCCGTGCGGGTGGGGGGACGATTACGACGCTTCTCCCAGGTTTGGAACCGGGAAGTTCCGGACAGATGGATCCAGGAGATAGTGTCGTCCGGTTACAAGCTGGAATTCGAGTCTCGCCCTCCTTCACGGTTCTTTCGGTCTCGGGTGCCCATCGATCCTTTGGCCGCACAGGGGCTCCTGGCGTCGGTAAAGAATCTGCTAGAGATGGCGGTCATCCGGCCGGTACCGCGCTTAGAGATGGGCCTCGGTTTCTACTCCAATCTGTTCGCAGTCCCCAAGAAAGATGGGTCAGTTCGTCCCGTCTTGGACCTAAAGTTACTCAACAGGTTCATCTGGTTTCGGAAGTTTCGCATGGAAACCTTGCGTACTGCCGTCGGCTCTCTTCGGCAAGGGGACTTCATGACGTCCATAGACATCAAGGATGCTTACCTTCATGTTCCCATCTGCCACGCTCATCAACGTTTTCTTCGATTCGTGATGAAGGATCAGCATTATCAATTCGTGGCACTTCTGTTTGGCCTTACCTCAGCTCCAAGAGTGTTTACCAAGGTGCTGGCAGGGGTCATGGCCATTTTCAGATCTCGGGGCATTCGTGTCGTACCTTATTTGGACGACCTTCTCATCATGGCTCCGTCACTCAATCAATCGGAGACAGACAGCAGGATGGTGGTCTCCACGCTGGAAAGCTTTGGTTGGGTGATCAACTTCCCCAAGTCCTCCCTCGCTCCGGCCAGGGTGGTGTCCTTCCTGGGGACGCAGTTGGACTCTCATCAGCACAGAGTGTTTCTTCCCCAGTCCAAAATTCATCTGATTCAGGAGTTGGCTCGGGTCCTACTCTCCAACCCTCGGCCGTCCATCCGTCTGGGGATGAGGCTGGTAGGGTTGATGGTTGCCTCCTTCGAGGCAGTTCCTTTTGCTCAATTCCACACGAGGACGCTTCAGCTCTATCTGTTGGCGTCCTGGGACCGACTGCCTCGGTCGCTGGATCAGCCCTTCCAGTTGTCCTCCCGGGTCCGGCAGTCCCTCCAGTGGTGGTTGGTCTCGACCAATCTCGTGAAGGGCAGGTCTTTCCTGACCCCCCTTTGGGAAATTGTCACCACGGACGCCAGTCTGTCGGGATGGGGCGGATTCTGGAAGGAGCTGCAGTTCCAGGGGCAGTGGGGACCTCAGGAGGCCCACTTACCCATCAATATTCTGGAACTGAGAGCCATCCGTCAGGTGCTTGCTCTCCTGACTCAGCACGTCCTGGGCCTTCCGGTCCAGGTGCGTTCAGACAATCGAACAGCGGTTGCTTACATCAATCATCAGGGAGGGACTCGCAGCCTGAGTGCTCTCAGAGAGGTGTCCCTGATCCTGACCTGGGCAGAGGCCCATGTTCCTTGTCTCTCGGCGGTATACATTCCAGGAGCGGAGAACCAGAAAGCGGACCGGTTGAGCAGGGGCTCTCCCCGTCTGGGAGAATGGGCTCTCCATCCTCAAGTGTTTCGCTCACTGTGTCTCCGATGGGGGACACCGGAGGTGGACCTGTTTGCCTCTCGTCACAATCGCAGGCTCCCGAACTTCGTGTCGCTCTCCCAGGATCCTCTGGCTCTGGCAGTGACGCCATGTCCCTGAGCTGGGGGGATCTGGGATTTCTATACATGTTTCCTCCGATACCCATGCTAGGCAGGGTGCTTCGGAAGTTGGCTCTGGAAAGGGTGTCCGTTCTCGTGGCCCTAAGGTGGCCAAGGCAAGTGTGGTTCGCAGACATCGTTCGGCTGGCAGTGGACCAGGTCGTTCTGCCTCTTCGGCCCGATCTGCTCACTCAGGGTCGATTGTGTTACCCCAATTTACCAGCGCTAGGTTTGACGGCCTGGCTGCTGAGACCTCCATCCTGAAGGAGGAGGGTCTTTCTGACTGATCAGTGCTCGGAAGAGGTCTTATTCTATCATCTACTATAGGACTTGGAAAGCCTATATCGCTTGGTGCGAGATAAGATCTTTTCCTTGTAGGTTCTTTTCGGTCTCCTGGATTCTGGAGTTTTTACAATCAGGGCTGGACTCTGGTCTTCAGCTTAGTACGTTGAAAGGGCAAGTTTCTGCCTTATCTATCTTTTTTCAGAAGCGTGTTGCGCTTAAGCCTTTTAGTTAAAACTTTTTTCCAGGGGGTTACGCATGTGCGACCTCCCAGGAAACCATTACTCCCGGTTTGGGATTTGAATTTGGTTCTTTCTGCTCTTCAGGCTCCTCCTTTTGAGCCTTTGCAAGATATTGCTTTGTCTACCATGACTCAGAAGATTGTCTTCTTGGTAGCTATCACTTCGGTCCGGCGTGTCTCGGAGTTGGCGGCCTTGACTATCCAGGCGCCTTACTTTGAGAGGCATCAGGATAAAGTGGTCTTTCGGTTCAAGCCAGACTTTCTTCCCAAGGTTGTTTCTGCTTTTCATTTGAACCAAGACATTGTTCTTCCCTCCTTATGTCCTAATCCTAAGAATGACAAAGAGAGGGTGTTGCATTGTTTGGATGTAGTACGCTGTTAAGTACTACTTGATTATCACGTCTCCTTTTCGTAGGACGGATTCCTTTTTTGTTGTGCCCCATGGGCCTAAGAAGGGTTTGGCACCAGCCAAATCTGCCATTAGCAAGTGGATACGTCAGGCCGTTACTGCGGCCTATTCTGCTAAGGGGAAGGTTCCCCCTTTTCGTATCACTGCTCATTCTACTCGCGCCATTGGGGCGTCTTGGGCTTTTCAGCACCAAGCTTCTGTTGAACAAGTTTGTAAGGCCGCCACTTGGTCTTCTGTTCATACTTTTTCTAAGTTTTACAAAGTTGATGTGCGAGCTTCAGCGGATGCTGTTTTTGGCCGCAAGGTTCTGCAGACTGCAGTCATTAAGTTATGCTTCACCTGGCCTTGAGTTGCCCATCCCTTGTGGACACTGCTTTTGGATGTCCCAATAAGTGAAGAATATTTAAAAGTGAAGCGGGGTGTGTGGCACACCAAGAATAATACCATTTTGTGAGTACTCACCTGAAAAATTGATATTGTTGGTGTGCCACACACCCCGCTTCACTGCCACCCTTTTCGGTAGTTCCGAAGCCTTTATATGGTGAAGCTTTTTATTTATATCAAATTTGATTTTGAGGTTACCGGTGGAATACTGGTACCTTGTCTTTCTGCTTTTTAATATACTGGTGATTGAAGGGAGGTACCAGGTATATATAGGCCGGAAGGGGGCTCGTTACAAGACTTCCTCTCTGCACTACGTCACCTGGTGGTGAGTTAACCCAATAAGTGAAGAATATTTAAAAGTGAAGCGGGGTGTGTGGCACACCAACAATATCCATTTTTCAGGTGAGTACTCACAAAATGGTATTTTTGCCTCTTTCTGGTGGATTCAGGAGGTAGGTTCCTCCGGATACAGGATAAAGTTTGCTGCGTGGCCTCCCCCATGATTGTCAGGGTACTCCTGGTCCCTGCCTCTGTTCGGGTGCTGGTGCAGGCCTGCGGGGTTGGAGGTAACTTGCAGTTTGCCCTTATCAGGCAGAGGCAGGTGCCGCTACACCAACCCCTTCACATTCTCCCAAAAGGATGAGTCTGTCTGCCCTTCTGATTTCACAGGTTGTTGGCAATTCAACTATTCAGGCAGTTTCTGCATGAAAAATCTGGGATGGGCCACTAGCGCCTTGCGCCTAGTGGGTCCTTGCCTTCTGGGGAGATCAAGGATGCTTATGCTCACTTCCTCGTGTCTTCTATAGACACCTAGGCTCTTCTTGTTTGTGTTGGATGTCCAACACTGCTAACCGTGGCCTTATTTGGCCTCTCTTCTGCCCCCACAGTGCTCACCAGGGTACTATTGGAAGCTATGTCTCTGAGACCAAGGGGAGTCCGCGTGAGGCCTGCCAGGTGGTCCTTCTCGCTTCCCAATCTGTCAGGTCGAGTTAGCTACTCGGCTGGTGGCGTCTCTTGGGAGTCATTTGGATGGGTGTTTCTTCACCTCAAGTCCTCCTTGTCCTCTTGATTGGTATCTCCATTCCTAGGGATGAATCTAGACTCGGTTCAGGCGAGAATCTTCCTCCCTCTACAATAAGGTGGACAATCTGGTTGCGTGGGTTCAGTCCCTACTTGCTGTTCTAGTCCCTTCACCAGGCAGGAATGCAGCTGGTGGGCCCGTTTGGTGACTTGCTTAGTTGAAGTTCCTTATATTCCTCTACCAGGGTTTTATTCTAAGCATACAGCACGTCCTGCTCCAGAACATATTCATAATGTATGGGTATACCTCCGCCTTCAGTGCTGTGCACTGCAGATCACTGCAGTTCCACCCGTCCTCATTGTGAAATATGCCTCCCAGCCTGGGCTGCACGGGTTGGGTGAAGGTAGGCAGCACCTATTGTGCTTATGGAGCTAGACTCCACCGCAATTCCCCAACCATAGGGTAGGCGGTTTAGGCTGATTGCGAGCCTCTAAGGGATGCCCCTCCTGCATTATTGTCCCGTACCCCGTGTAGTCCTGAGCCCTATTAGGGTCTCCATTCTCCCTCTTTTCTCCGTCTTCGGGGGAAAAGGGGGGGTACGCGTGTGGCGGTCTTAGTGTAAAGGTATGGCACGCTCGTGGCTTATATTATGCCTTCACTAAAATCAGAGATGTCGGGGCCGCGCTGATCGTTTCTTTCGACTGCCCGTGTGTTTTTGTCTAATGATTGCCAATTAATAGAATTGCCGCGGCCTCCGAGCTTACTGTCGGCGTCCTCTCTATGGTACGTTAGGCCGGCTGTTACTCCATTGCCTTAATTTTCGTTCAGAGCGTCGCGCTCTTCAGAATGGGCGGGGCCCTTGTCTGGCGCGCTCCGCGTCACGGCGGAGTATTTAGCCCGCTCTTCGAGCTTTGCTGGGCGCCATTTTGGTTAGCTTCCCGCGCACGCGTCATGACAGTCTCCTCCTCCACCTGAGCTGTAAGTGCCCTTGTGGGCGAGTCCCTTTCTTTTTTATCTGCGCACGTTCCTGACATCTTCCCCATTGTGTCTTGCAGACGCTGAGTTCCCGGCGGCCTCTCCCGGCCTCATATACATATATACCATTCATATAAGTACCTTATACGTATACATTGCTATACTAACTAGTATAAGGAGCAGGCCTTCCCAAAATCTCCCACATTGATCAGCGGGTAGTTGGGGCATCCAGGGTGGCTTACGGCATAAATCCCTATCGACATACTATAATCAAACAATCACCATATGGAGGCATCTCAGGATTGTGTTACCGGGGTCCCATTGGGACAGGACCGGCTGTGTATATCGTGTGGTCTCCCCCACGCTGAGGCGGACGGGGCACGGGTCTGCGCGTCATGTTCCGAACAGACGCTGGAACTGCGAGCGACGCTTGCGGTTTTTTCTCGCCCTTTCCCACCCCTTAACCCTTCCCCAAACCTCACTCCCGTTGTGTCTTGTACAGGTGAGGGGGTACAAATAGATCCCTCCCCTAGACGGCCCACGTTGGGCCAGATCGTGGAAGGCTTCTCTAGCCGGATCAGCCCTGTTAGACAACGATCTCCCGCGGCTTTGGCCTGTGCTATGGGTTCTGCGGAGTCCTTGTCTACACGTGCTAGCACCACTTCGGAAGAAGGGGACTTGTACTCTGACCTAGGTTCCCTGGACGAGAGATCGAGGGGTCAGGATGACGCTGATCTGGATGTCTTGGACCAGCTTGACATTGACGGCATGTTACTCAGGATTTTTAAGGTATTGTCCATTTCGCCTCCCGGCGCGGTTCCCGGGCCGAGAGGGGGGCGCTTTCATACCGCGCCGCCTCGGTTGGAATTTCCCCCCCCCCCCCCCCGAGATGATAGATGTTTGGTCCTCGTCCCCAGCCGTGGACGCTCCGATTATTGGGGTTCCTAACCCCTCATTCCTTACTTCCACGGCTTACAGCTCCCTGCGGGACGCCGAGGACTGGCGTATCGATAGGCTTGCTTCCCACGCCTTTACCTGCGCTGGCACGACGCTGTGACCTGTCTGTGCTGCGGCAATCATGGCTATGGCCGCTAAGACTCTTATATGTAAGTCCCTAGAGCATCAGCCTGAAGATTTACCCTGGGAGGTCTTTTATGCACTCTCTAGTTGCGATATTTTTCTTACATTTATCCTTATGGCCTTGGATGACACCATCAAAATGTGTGCTAGGACCTCTGCCCAGGCGGTGGCTATACGTCGCCTTCTCTGGCTTCGTCAGTGGGGGGCAGATGATGACACTAAGAGGATCTTGAAGGGGCTCCCCTTTAGAGGACATCATCTGTTTGGGGCACGTCTGGATTTTTTTGAGAAACAGGCCACCCAGTCAGAGGCGGCTGCTGCGTCCCCCGCTGGGCAAAGGCACCCCTCCCCCTCCCAACCTTCCGTTGCACAGGATCCGGGGTTGCCCCCTGCTGGACCTGGCCCAATCTCCCGCCCCAGGAGTGACGTTCAGGGCCGGGGCCCTCCGGTCGGGCTAAGTACTTTTCCTTCCCTGATTTCCCTCATGCATGATGGGACGCCCTCACCCACCTGAGTGAGGGGAAGGCCGCAGCACTCTACTCCTATCAGGAGGCATCCTGCCTCGCTCTGGTGGCTTTAGGTAGTTACCCTAGAGATGGAACGGTGTTTGCTGGGTAGTCCTTCCCCGAGTCGGTTAAGAGGTCTGTTTCCGTGCCCGTCCTCGGGCATGGGTGCAGGCTTAACTGGGCCTGCCAGGTATGGCTTCCCTGGTGGCTTTAGGTAGTTACCCTAGAGATGGAACGGTGTTTGCTGGGTAGTCCTTCCCCGAGTCGGTTAAGAGGTCTGTTTCCGTGCCCGTCCTCAGGCATGGGTGCAGGCTTAACTGGGCCTGCCAGGTATGGCTTCCCTGCTGAACGCCATTATCATATATATAATCTGGGGCCCCTGAGCGGGTCTGCCCCTCTTTCTCTCCCTTCCTCTCTCCCTTCTAGGATGAGGGAGCTTATCTGCCTAACACCTAGGAGAGTGTGGCATCTGTACCATAATCTTTCGGCCTGGCGCCCTCGACAGGGCTGTCTGTGCCCCATGCCCCAGGGACCCCCTGGCTGCTGGGCGTGTTTGGTTTTTTCCAGGGTCTGGGGAACCTTCGGGATACTGAGCCTTCTACCACTGGTATTGGTGTTCGCTTTCACCGTAGAGACTTAACCTAAGCCCCCTGTTTGCGCCTTTGTATGCACTGGGCTCCGGAAGGGTGTGTTGGCTCACACGTCACCAAGGGGAGTTTGGTACAGGGGACCTTTTAGGCTCCTCTGTTCCCTCACATGGAGCTGTGGGGATGGAACTTGACAAACCGGAGTCCTACTTGACTCCACCCTCTAATCCCTTGGTTTACACCAGATGTAGGTTTCACCCAGTGCCCCTTTTTTGTTTCCTTGACTATTAGGAGTTTACAGGTATGAGACCTCCGGTTCTCCATCCTGTATAGTGATTCCTCCAGACAGCTTCGCTTTCTGGTGAGCCGATTGGCGGCTCGTCCTTGGACACCATTCGCCCTGGGGTTCTTGGGCTCTGAAGTGACTTAGCCATTAGCCCTGGATGAGAGGGTTGCACCCTGGGCCTGGTTTTGACTACCCTACCACCTTGAGGAGGCACTTACTCTTCTACTGGGCTTGTGGATACCGCGGGGGAGCATTCCATACTCCTTGCCTTTTCCCTGATGGTTACCATGGTACCTATTCTGGCACAAAGGGGCCTATTCTTCTGAATTCCCCGGGGGTTCCTAGGAAGGGACCTTGAAGGTTCTGATTTCCTAGGTGAATTTTGGTCATAAGTAGCAAGTTGTGGGTCCTAGTTGGGGACTTCTCCTTCTTGTACTCGTCCATTGGGGGACTTTCTGCCTTAATAGGTCAGTGGTTGCGCTTTGTTCCTACGGCATTCTCGGGCATGGATCCTTACCGGGGAGCCCTGATTCCTTAGGGGACTTGGCATTCCTTGTCCTTCCTGAAGTATCCCTCCCTTTAGAGGTTCTCTGTTGTGCCTCCGGGCTCACACTGGCAGGGTCCTGCGGGACCCCGCCTCTATTACAGGGGTCTTCCCCCGTTATTGGCCAGATTGGTCTGCCCTGGTGGGGGCTAGTGGTTCTGGCTGGGTAGTTTACTTGATAATGTTATACCCTTGCCCTACTGGGTGCGGGGAGAGCTTGCGCTGGTCCCTGATGACTAGCAGCACCTTATGCTTGGGGCCTGGGAGGCCCAGCGGGGTGTAGGTTCTCGGAGTTCTGCTGTGTTCAGCTGGACGGTATGTTCCCTCACGAGGACAATTTTTTTAACATAATATGGTGCTGTTACCTTAGACTTACTTTAGCGTTGGCAGGATCGGGGGCTTGCCCTGGCCGAGATGACAGATCTCGAGGTGTCTTGTTCCTTGGAGGTTCGGGACCTTGTCTTCCTCCTTATCCTCTTCCTTCTGCCACGCTGGTTTAGATTATGCTGCCCCTATGCTATGCGCTGGGTCTAAGCCTCTTCCCTGGCGGGTTGGTATCTGCTCCCGGGATTAGGGTCCTACAAGCAGTGTTTGGTGTGGGCTCACTATTGACCCTGTTTATTGTTGGGGCTTGATCTGTTCTCCTTCTTACGAGATCTGACCCAGTATATTCTCAGTGTGCCACACACCCCGCTTCACTTTTAATATTCTTCATGATTGGGTTACTCACCGCCAGGTGACGCTGTTGCAGAGAGGAAGTCTTGTAACGAGCCCCCTTCCGGCCTATATATACCTGGTACCTCCCATTTATCACCAGTGTTTTTCTCTGCATGACGACAAGACAGAAGAATAAAGTCTCCTGCTTGCAGGTAGCCGGGGTCTTACCCCGGCATCCCCTTTGGTCTATTTCTGCCCGGTTTTGATTTTGTTACCTTTATGGTTAAATGGAAGCCTCCCAGCCTAGGCTGCTCACTGGGCTATTGGTAGATGGCACTATAGGTGCCTAGGAGCTTATCTCCTCCACTCGACCCCCTGTTTTGGGGGCAATGCGGCTGTCCGGCATGGTGATCCGGATTTGGGATGCCCCTGTCCCGAGGTTCCCCTTGGCCCCTTGCTCTCCCGTTACGGTCCCTTCTCCCTTCACTGGGGAGGGGGGGGGGGTAGAGGGATATGTATTTGCATGTGTGTTTTACTGTATGTTTATTTGCATGTGTTTTACTTTTTTAACACTTGTCAGGCTGCACCGCAAGCAAGGGTGCCTTTGGCCTGACTGATTCCTCCTTACATGGCACGGTTTTATCCCCTCTGACAGTTCTGCTTTTTTTTCGGGCTGCTGCTGGCCTGCATGGCCAGAGTTTGGGTCAGCTTTAGGGCGGTCGGGGCGGGACGCGCTGTGGCAGGCTTGTCTGAGGCTGCCTGCGTCCCTTCTCAGGTGGTTACAGCTCCCCTCCCCCCTTTGTCTCCTCTTTTAATCGGCACCGCCGTTCGGCGGGCCGCATGGTCAGCACTATTGCAGCGCAGGCTGCCTAGCTAGCTCTCTTTCTCCCCCCACCCCCCTCCATCTACTGAGGGCGTTGTGCGTCCTCTTGTTTTGCGGCACCGCTGTCTGGCGGGCCGCACTGTTTGAATCTGGAGGGGTGCAGGGCCCGGATGACGTCAGTGGGGGGCGTGGTTACGGCGGCGGCGTCATTCTACCCGGCCCCAGTCGCACTGCCTTCCCTTCATTAAGAGGACAGGTGCGGGGCTCTCAGCCGCATATGTGTTTCACCTCCACGGCCGCTACTGCCGCCATTGCGGCTACTGTTGCCAATACTGCCATTACTGCTGGTCGGGTGTCTTGGCTTCTCAGCCTCACTTGGGCAGGTAAGCGGCCTCACCTCGCGTGGGCCGTCCATGGTTATTATGACTGATTTTTATTAAAAAAAAAAAATTATATATAAGTAAGAAAAGGAGGAAAAACAGAGGACAAGTTTCTTTTGCCTCTTTAAAGCACTCTGGTGTGTGTGCATTATCATGTGTTACTTTGTTGCATGAATCTTGTATTGCATGCTGCCACTTGTTTTCTGGGGGTCTTACTGTTGTTTTTTTCTTCCCCCACAGATCCTGGGATTCCCTCAATACAGTGGCCTCCCGGTTCTATTATACCTGGCTAGTCCTTTTTTTCTAAATTGGGAGAGATAGAGAGATATTATAAAAAAAAAATTATTATTAATTAAATCCTCCATCCCGGGACATTAACATAAAGGGGCATCCCGGGTGGCTTATGCCTTAAACCCATGGTTTTGCGAATACCATAAATCACCATATGGAGGCTTCCGATAATACCGGAAATGGTTCTTCTGGGCCATCTAGGCTGTGTGGGGGCTGCGGGACTCCGCTCCCAGGCGATGATGTTATATTATGCATTCCTTGTGCAAGACAGAATATTGCGCGTCAGTCCGTCGCTCCGGCTGCTGGCTCTTCGCAACTTCCATCATCCCCTACCCCTCCCTCCCTGTTCCGGACCCCGTGTGACATTGTCAAAGGTGGGGATTCGCATTCCGAGGTGTCTGCACGATTATCCAACCTCGAGGATAATTTCCGTCAAAGCAGGGTTGAAGGCCACTGCGAAACGGAAGCACCTTTCTCCTGTACCTCCGGCTTCACAGGATGAGGTATGTGAGCCTGTGGATTGGTCCGATTGCTCCCTGGACGAGGAGGGGGAATTCCTGGTGGAGTTAGATGCGCCTGCAGATCAGCTTGAGGTTGATGCTATTGGCGATTTGACTGCGGGGGTTTCCCTTGACACCCCCTCCATCCTGGCTCAAATGTTTGAAATTTTGAATTTAGATCCGCCTGAGGCTGTCACCCTGCCAAAGGGTCAGTTGTTTAATGTGCCTCAGCCGCGTTTGGTTTTTCCCAGACAACAACACTTTGAGAGTGTTGTGCTTAAGGAATGGGAACATCCCACGCGGTTAACTGGGATTCCTTCCAGTTGGGAGAAACGTTATCCTTTTCCGCCAGAATTGGTGAAGCTTTGGTCGGTTCCTCCTGACGTCGATACCCCTGTGCTAGGGCTCTCTAGCACGGCTATGGTGCAGTCTTCTGAGACCACTGCTCTTAAGGATGGTGAGGATCGTCGGATTGACCAGTAGGCTCGCCATGGTTTTATTAGTGCCGGATCAACGATGCGCCCGGTGTGTGCTTCGGCGCTTCTTCTATTGGCGGTTAGGTCTGTTATTCAGGATCTGTGTGTGGATCTTGATCCCACTTGTAAGGAGTTTACTGCTCTCGAGCAGTGTGAGTCTTTTTGTTTCTTATGTTCTGACCGCTCAGGACGATGCGCTGGCTATGAGTAGCAGGACAGCGGCAATGCTGGTGGCTATTCGTCGGGCAGTCTGGCTGCGCCAGTGGTCGGTGGACTTAGTTTCTTAAAAGGTGCTCACAGCTCTCCCCTTTTTGGGCTTGCGGCTGTTTGGTGATAAAATTGATTCAGTTGCAAAAGGTGGTAAAATGCCGCAACGCAAAAGGCCTCGTCGCCCCTTTCGGGGGGCAAGTACTGTTAGGCCTTCCTTTCGGGGATTCAGAGCGGGTAGGGGGGCTTCCTTTCCCGCTACCAGAGGTGCAGGTTGGACTCGGGAGGGGCTGTGGCCGTCCCACTCAGTCCTGGGGCACCAAGCCCAAGCCTGCTGGTAAGCCCGCTCAGCAATGAGGGGCTGCCCTCACCCGTGCGGGTGGGGGGACGATTGCGACACTTCTCCCAGGTTTGGGACCAGGAGGTTCCGGACAGATGGATCCGGGAGGTGGTGTCGTCCAGTTACAAGCTGGAATTCGAGTCTCGCCCTCCTTCACGGTTCTTTCGGTCTCGGGTGCCCATCGATCCTTTGGCCGCACAGGGGCTCCTGGCGTCGGTAAAGAATCTGCTAGAGATGGCGGTCATCCGGCCGGTACCGCGCTTAGAGATGGGCCTCGGTTTCTACTCCAATCCTTTTCGCAGTCCCCAAAAAGGACGGGTCGGTTCGTCCTGTCCTGGACCTGAAATGACTCAACAAGTTCATCCGTTTTCGGAAGTTTCGCATGGAAACTTTGCGTACGGCCGTCGGTTCCCTTCGGCAGGGGGACTTCATGACGTCCATAGACATCAAGGATGCTTATTTTCATGTTCCCATCTGCCAGGCTCATCAACGTTTTCTTCGATTCGTGATGAAAGATCAGCATTTTCAATTCGTGGCACTTCCGTTTGGCCTTACCTCGGCTCCAAGAGTGTTCACCAAGGTGCTGGCAGGGGTGATGGCCATTTTCAGATCTCGGGGCATTCGTGTCGTACCTTATTTGGACGACCTTATCATAGCTCCGTCACTCAATCAATCGGAGACAGACAGCAGGATGGTGGTCTCCACGCTGGAAAGCTTTGGGTGATCAACTTCCCCAAGTCCTCCCTCGCTCCGGCCAGGGTGGTGTCCTTTCTGGGGATGCAGTTGGACTCTCATCAGCACAGAGTGTTTCTCCCCCAGTCCAAAATTCATCGGATTCAGAAGTTGGCTCGGGTCCTTCTTTCCAATCCTCGGCCGTCCATCTGTCTGGGGATGAGGCTGGTAGGGTTGATGGTCGCCTCTTTCGAGGCAGTTCCTTTTGCTCAATTTCACACGAGGATGCTTCATCTGTTGGCGTCCTGGGACCGGCAGCCTCGGTCGCTGGATCAGCCCTTCCAGTTGTCCTTCGGGTCCGGCAGTCCCTCCAGTGGTGGTTGGTGTCGTCCAATCTCGTGAGGGGCAGGTCTTTCCTGACCCCTCTTTGGGAAATTGTCACCACGGACGCCAGTCTTTCGGGATGGGGCGGATTCTGGAAGGAGCTTCAGTTCCAGGAGCAGTGGGGACCTCAAGAGGCCCACTTACCCATCAATGTTCTGGAACTGAGAGCCATCCGTCGGGTGCTTGCTCTCCTGACTCAGCACGTTCTGGGCCTTCTGGTCCAGGTGCGTTCAGACAATCGAACAGCGGTTGCTTACATCAATCATCAGGGAGGGACTCGCAGTCTGAGTGCTCTCAGAGAGGTGTCCCTGATCCTGACCTGGGCAGAGGCCCATGTTCCTTGCCTCTCGGCTGTATACATTCCAGGAGTGGAGAACCAGGAAGCGGACCGTCTGGGAGAATGGGCTCTCCATCCTCGGGTGTTTCGCTCACTGTGTCTCCGATGGGGGGGACACCAGAGGTGGACCTGTTTGCCTCTCATCACAATCACAGGCTCCCGAACTTCGTGTCGCTCTCCCAGGATCCTCTGGCTCTGGCAGTGGACGCCATGTCCCTGAGCTGGGGGGATCTGGGATTTCTATACCTGTTTCCTCCGATACCCATGCTGGGCAGGGTGCTTCGGAAGTTGGCTCTGGAAAAGGTGTCCGCCGTTCTCGTGTCCCCAAGGTGGCCAAGGCGAGTGTGGTTCGCAGACATCGTTCGGCTGGCAGTGGACCAGTTCGCCCTGCCTCTTCGGCCCGATCTGCCTGGCTGCTGAAACCTCCATCTTGAAGGAGGAGGGTCTTTCTGACTCAGTCGTTAAGACTCTGATCAGTGCTCGGAAGAGGTCTTCTTCTATTATCTACTATAGGACTTGGAAAGCCTATATCGCTTGGTGTGAAATGAGATCTTTTCCTTGTAGGGTCTTTTCGGTCTCCAGGATTCTGGAGTTTTTACAATCAGGGCTGGACTCTGGTCTTCAGCTTAGTACGTTGAAAGGGCAAGTTTCTGCCTTATCTATCTTTTTTCAGAAGCGTTTTGTGCTTTATCCTTTAGTTAAAACTTTTTTTTCCAGGGGGTTACGCATGTGCGGCCTTCCAGGAAACCATTACTCCCGGTTTGGGGATTTGAATTTGGTTCTTTCTGCTCTGCAGGCTCCTCCTTTTGAGCCTCTGCAAGATATTGCTTTGTCTACCCTGACTCAGAAGATTGTCTTCTTGGTAGCTATCACTTCGGTCCGGCGTGTCTCGGAGTTGGCGGCCTTGTCTATCCAGGCGCCTTACTTTGAGAGGCATCAGGATAAAGTGGTCTTTCGGGTCAAACCAGACTTTCTTCCTAAGGTTGTTTCTGCTTTTCATTTGAATCAGGATATTGTTCTTCCCTCCTTGTGTCCTAATCCTAAGAATGACAAAGAGAGGGTTTTGCATTGTTTGGATGTAGTACGCTGTGTTAAGTACTACTTGATTATCACGTCTCCTTTTCGTAGGACGAATGCCTTTTTTTGTTGTGCCCTGTGGGCCTAAGAAGGGTTTGGCACCGGCCAAATCTGCCATTAGCAAATGGATACGTCAGGCCGTTATTGCGGCCTATGCTGCTAAGGGGAAAGTTCCCCCTTTTCGTATCACTGCTCATTCTACTCGTGCCATTGGAGCGTCTTGGGCTTTTCAGCACCAAGCTTCTGTTGAACAAGTTTGTAAGGCCGCCACTTGGTCTTCTGTTCATACTTTTTCTAAGTTTTACAAAGTTGATGTGCGAGCCTCAGCGGATGCTGTTTTTGGCCGCAAAGTTCTGCAGACTGCAGTTATTTAAGTTATGCTTCACCTTGCCTTGGGATACCCATCCCTTGTGGACACTGCTTTTGGATGTCCCAATCGTGAAGAATATTAAAAGTGAAGCGGGGTGTGTGGCACACTGAGAATAATACCATTTTGTGAGTACTCGCCTGAAAAATGGATATTGTCAGTGTGCCATACCCCCCGCTTCACTCCCACCCTTTTCGGTATCCCGAATCCTTTATATGGTGAAGCTTTTATTTATATCAAATTTGATTTTGAGGTTACCGGTGGAATACTGGTACCTTGTCTTTCTGCTTTTTAAATCACTGGTGATAAATGGGAGGTACTAGGTATATATAGGCCGGAAGGGGGCTTGTTACAAGACTTTCTCTCTGCAACAGCGTCACCTGGCGGTGAGTAACCCAATCGTGAAGAATATTAAAAGTGAAGCGGGGTGTGTGGCACACTGACAATATCCATTTTTCAGGTGAGTACTCACAAAATGGTATTTTTGTTGGCATTCCTGGGGGATCCCTAGTTCCCCCTTTGGGGGGGGGGGGAGGACTTATTTTGAAACCCTACCAAGAGAGCTGTGAAGCCAGAGGCCTTGCTGGGAGGCTTATCCCAGGCAAGATGGAGGATTCTGGGGGTGAGTCGCGCCGGTACCCCCGAAGAAATACTAAACCACCGGACCCCGGGACTTCATCTGCTAGTGGCACTATTTCCACCACAGTGCCCCAGCCTGGTGAGAGTTTAAACTATGTAATTTAAAATTAGCCTTAAAAAAGAAGCGAGCAGACGTCGGCAGAGTAAAAGGATCGGATCGCCGCACTGCCAAGACAGAAATGTCAGATTTGGAGGCGCAGGTGAAGCAGCAGGTGAGGTTGGTGAAATCACTGAAGGAAGGCAGTGCCGCTTTTCAGGAGAAATACAGGAATGAGCAGCGCTTTAAGACCATGCAGCGCTCAGGTCAGGCCATGGAAGAGGAGGCAGACCACGTGGCGGAGACACCAATGGAGGACTCACCGGCTACATGTTCATCCCAGGCCATGGCAGTGGCAGAGTCGGGGGCCCCGGAACCGATGGCATTTATGTCTGGAGCAGTTCACCAGGTGTGTGCAGCTTTGGATTTCAGTGAAGGAGACCTGCCAGAGGGCGACTACCAGCAGGTATGTGAGGAGCTGATACCGGCTCAGTGCGATGCTACCCTAGTCAGCCATCTTGTGGAGGGCGCTGATAGCGCTGTGTCAGGTGGTGGTGAGGATTTTGGTGCTCCTTGTCCTGCAGTGGATAGGGTGGCACCAGTCTTGTCTACTGTCCTGGCACCTATCCCTGGTCCGGGGCTTGCTGATCTTTGTGGGCATCGGGCTATGAGTGTTTCACCCACAGGATTGGGTCTGGCTGGGAAGGTTTTAAATGTTCCTGCATCCTCTGGTGTGTCTGTTGCCAGCCTGCCCTCTCTGTCTCCTAGTCTGCCTCCTGTGTCTTCTGCCCCGTGTCTGCTCCAACTCTGCCCCCTATTGCCACTGCTGCTGCTTCTGCAGGCCTGTTGTCTGTGTCGGGTGCCAACCTGCCTCCTGTGTCGGGTGCCAACCTGCCTCCTGTGTCGGGTGCCAACTCTGCCCCCTATTACCACTGCTGCTTCTGCTGGCCTGCCTTCTGTCGGGTGCCAACCAGCCTCCTGTTTCGAGCGCCAACCAGCCTCCTGTTTCGAGCGCCAACCAGCCTCCTGTTTCGAGCGCCAACCAGCCTCCTGTGTCGGGTGCCAATCTGCCTCCCGTGCCTGTTGCTGGCCTATACAGTGGAACTATTGCTGTGACTTCTGTTTCTGTGAAGGAGGCCACTGACTGTCCCATTAATATCCCTATATCTACCCCTATTGCTACCCATGTGGACAAGACTGGGCCCTCAAATGTTGGAACCCCAGCTGCAAAGCGTCCAGCCTTGCACTTTATTCAGCGTGGTGGTGGTACTGCAGTGCAGCCCCCTGTGTCCTATGCCCAGGTTGCCAGGCGTGGAGGAGAAGCTGCTGGTGAGAGAATGTCTGTGCCCAGTGAGGCCAATGCCCCTGCCAGCGGCTTCAATAGGCGCAACCTGGTCCAGCTTAGGTGGGAGGGGGAGGGGCCAGTTATCACCCGACGGGCGGTGGTGGATCTCATCCTTGGCATGGGATTTCCAGCCGCAGACATTTTTGCCCTGATCAGTCCAGCGGGGAGTGCAGAACATGGCTTGAGCTTCGTCAGACCAGAAGGGATGGACTTATTTTGGGAGCGGTACGAGCTGCTGAAGCAAGATCCTGCCTGGAAGGGGTTAACTCCCATCCAGGTCTCCAGACAGCAGCTCGTAAAAAATGTCACCATACTGGTTAGAAATGAGTCCATTCCCCCCTCTGATTTGGCTGTCTGGCTAAAGCGTTATGGTGATGTTCTCACTCCCCTGAAGAAAATCCTAGACGATCGGGGTATCTGGACTGGGGGCTGGTCAGTGACCCTGAGGCTCCGCAGGAATGGCAACCAGGTCACCCACTTGCCATCTTCTGCCTATATTGGCCGTGACCGGCTGACCATCTTTTATCCTGGTCAGCCCAAGGTTTGCCATAAATGTGGGGCCAAGGGTCACTTCAGCTCCTCCTGCTCGCTTCTTAGGTGCTCATTGTGCCAGGGCTTGGGACACTTGGCTAAGGACTACAATACCATCCGCTGTAATCTATGTAACCAGCTTGGCCACCCTTATAGTCAGTGTCCTGAGGCCTGGCACAACCTGGACAGAGAAGTGGTGCAGGAAATACTGCGGCTGGATAGGGAGGAAGAACGTCCCCATGCTGCCCCGTCTACGGTCCCTCCCCACACTCAGCTGGGGGTTCCTGAGGCCCCTGCGCCCGCTCCTGTACCATCTGCAGGGGTCCCTAAGGTGAATCCCCAGTCTGCCCCCAAGTCAGCAACCACCAATTTCAGATCAAGTAATTTAATAGCTGAGGCGGCCCGGGGGGCTGGCACTGCAAGTACCAAGGGGGTCCCAGTAATCGTGGCTCCTGCTGTAAAACCTTGCAGGCTGGGGCTAGGTGATCCTGATCCTGCACCCCCTTCTGAGCAGGGTGGGAGTTCAGACCCCAAGACAGCGTGGTCTGGACTCTCCCTCGAGGATCAGGATTACCTTGCTCTCAGATTTGCTACAAAGAAAAAAAGGAAAGTACAATGGAGTGCCGGAGCCGGGGGAGAGCAGTGGGGTGCAGCTCTCCAACCGGTTTGAGGCACTCTCTGAGGACTCTATAGAAATTTCTTCTTTCGATTCCGAGGACTCAGATATGGAGGAGGAAGCACCAGTCTCCTCCACTAAGCGTTTAGGTTCAGATAGTGAGGCCGGAGGGAAGGCTAAGAGACATTCTCCCGAATGACTCTGATGGCAGTTCCCCCTCCGATAAAGGTGGCAACCATTAATGTTGCCAGCATTAAATCAGTAAGCACTCGTTTTATGGCCTTATTTTTTCTCAGCCAGTTTGATGCTGACATTTTGTTTTTGCAGGAGACCAGATTGGCTAGTCTGGCCGACATTCTCGCTGTGAAGCTCTTATTGGTCTCTTGCGGCCGAGCCTTACAGTGGAGTGGCGGTGCTTTTTAAAACCAACATGGTAACTTGCCGGCGAGTCATTGAGGTGGAGATTGGGAGGTGCATGGTCTTGCACGTCATTGTAAGGGGGCAGGACCTGCGCCTAATAAATATCTATGGACCCCAAACTAAGTGGGATAGGAAATGCCTCCTTACAAAGATCAAGCCGTTCCTTTTTACAGCCCGGCCAGTAGTCTTTGGAGGTGATTTTAACACCGTGACTAGGCCCATGGACAGGAGAGGCTTCAAAGGCAAGCTGGGCTGCGATAGTCTTTTTTTTGAATAGCATGGTGAGAGAGGCAGGTCTGGAGGATGTGCACATTAAGCACTTCCCGGACCTCACGGGCTTCACTTTTCAGCGAGGTAGCAGTCAAGAGTAGGATAGACAGGTTTTTTTTGAAGGAGGGCTTGGCTTCTCAGCCTCCCCGGCTGCAGGCGGTCGAGTTCTCCGATCACCTTTTACTATCGATGGTCTTGAATGCTTCTGACACACCCCCTAGAGGAAGGGGCATCTGGAGAATGAATTCGGCTCTCCTTGAGGAGGAGGGGGTAAGACAATCCTTTGAGGATTTTTTTCAGGCGCAGGTTTCCATTAAGGATTTTTGCAGCAGCAGGTCTGAGTGGTGGGAGCTGACCAAAATGAGAATTGCTGGGCTTTTCAGGGGCCTAGGGAAAAGAAAACAGCTTGATAAATACATTGCCTACCAGCGCTTGCGGAGGAAACTTGACATCCTTGTTTCGAATGGTGGAGATCAAGGGGCAATCTCTGAAGTCAAGCTTCTTCTCAGGAAGTGTCAGTATGACCAGCATGCTTCTCTGGGATTATGGGAAATACCACTCGCCTGATCCCTATCAGAATTGCAGACAGGCTGCAGCTCTCAAGACTGTCCTTGGTCTGAAGGATAGTACAGGATCCCTGGTAAGATATAAAACTGGGATCCTGGAGATCATTAGGTCCTTTTATGCTGGGCAGAAAGGTTCTTGATCGTGCAAGGATGGGGAGTTTCCTGGACTCTACTCCAGGACTGGAAAATGGTGACCTTTCTATCACTAGCTTGACAGAGCCGGTCACTGCTGATGAGGTGGTAAGTGCAATTGATCACCTTGCCATCAAAAAGTCACCCGGGTCAGATGGTTTGACAGCTGAATTTTGGAGGTTTTTAATTGCTGTCTGGCAGAGGGTTCCCTCCCTCCCTCCATGGGGCGCTCAGCCGTGATCCTTCTGTCAAAAGGTAAGGACTCTTCGATGATTGAGAACTGGCGCCCCATCAGCCTTCTCAATGTCGATAGAAAGATACTGGCAAAGATTTTGTTCTGGCGCTTGTCGTCAGTGGCGGAGCAATTGCTTTCCCGTCATCAGCACTGCTCCATCCAAGGTAGAAGCACCTTCTCAGCGGTTTTAGCTGTCCGGGAAGCCTTGGAGTGGTGCAGGGCTGCAGGCTGGGGAAAGTACTTGTTGGCGTTAGATCAGGCAAAGGCTTTTGATAGGGTCAATCATGAATACCTATGGCTGCTTCTTGGTAAGTACGGCCTGCCGGGCGGTTTATTAATTGGCTACAAACCCTGTATGATGGGGCTGAGAGCTTCCCTCTTGTTAATGGTTGGGTTGGAAGGCCTTTTGCAGTTGGCTCTGGTGTGCGACAGGGATGCCCTCTGAGCCCCCTACTGTATGTGTTTGCGATCGATCCCTTTATAAGGAGGGTCGAGAGCAGCATGTTATGTGGGGTTCCTCTGGGTGTGCCTGGTGAGCCTCCTTTGAAGGTCATTGCCTATGCTGATGATGTATCTGTGATTGTCTCTGGGACAAATGAGGCGGAGGAGGTGGCCTCTCTGATAGCACAGTATACAGAAGCGTCGGGCTCCAAGGTCAATCACGAGAAGAGTGAAGTTTTCTGGATGGGTGAGGGCGAGGGCTTCGAACTTCCGGATGCCTTCCCAGTGCCCCAGCAGGAAATTAAGATCCTTGGCATAAATTTCGGTCCTGGCGATTATGGCCAAAAAAACTGGGAGCGCAGGCTGGAAATTGCCAATGCCAAGGTTGCAGTCTGGAAGAGCTGGAAAATGTCTCTCAGGGAAAGGGTTGACCTTATCAAGACCTACCTGATCCCCATCTTTTTATACGTCAGCTTCGTCTGTGTTTTGCCAGTGTCTCTCTACACCAGGGTCTACAGCGTGTTTTTCCAGATGTTATGGGGAAACCGCATGAACCTGGTGAAAAGAAATGTCACCTACCTATCTAGGCGGGAGGGTGGCCTAGGGATAGTCAATCCAGTCGTGTTTTTCTCTCTTGTTTCTGAAACATAATTTTGGAAGCATGTTGGCAGAGAGCCCGCCTGGCTGGGTGGGTATTTTCCAGTCCTGGTTTAAGCCCTTCCTGTGAGACTGGGAGAATGGTGGCCGGATGAAAAGCCCTTGAGTTCCTCAGGCTCAGCTCCCGGCCTATGTTGCCCCGTGCTTGAAAATACTTCGGCAATGGCAATTGACAGCAGAGGACATGAGATCTACTCCGAGGAAGCTTCTGGTGAGTCGGGTCCTGGGTCTGGCTTTTCATGAGCCATTGTCCCTCAGGGATTGCCCAGGCTCCATCATGAGGGAGGGTTTGAGGCTTATTAACTCCTCAAGAATTCCTTTGAAATACCGGGATATAGCCTGGCTCTCCTTCCAAGGAAAACTCTACCTTAGGGGGATCCGGAAGAGTTGCAGCCTGCCAGAGATAATTTGTCTCCGGGAGCAGTGTCGGGATGAGGTGGAGACTATGGACCACTTCCTGCTCCGGTGTCCCTTTAATGTAGAGGTGTGTAAACAGGTGGGGTTGGCCCTCGGTGCCCCCTTCCTCTCCCAGCTTTCTTATGCTGAGTGGGTGTATGGAGCATTCAGGAACAGAGGGGATTTTTGTTTGGACACTTTATATCTAGTTATCCGCTATTTCACATGGAATGCACGGTGCCAGCTCTGTATTAGGAAGAAAGTCCTCCCTGTCCCGGTGGTGGTGCATGACATCCTGCATGAGGTGGGGAAGATCCGGGTGCTGGAGAGGGACAGATGGGAATGGGGGGCCTGGAGGAAGGCGTGGAGGAACATCAAGCCTCCTTGATCCCCATGACTTCCCTCTGGGTGAGCTTTCCTATCTCTTATCACCCATAGATTTTTATGACAATGACAGATTTTTGAAGAATGGCTGTGTGCACAGGTGACGGGGTCTCTTAGTCTTCCTGCTGGGTTGTGTAGAGTATAGTGTTTAGGTTGTAGATAGGATTGTATATAGAATAATGGATATTATATATTATATGCCGAATTGTTAGGCCTGTTTCTTTTTGTTTAGTTATTATTTATTTTAATTTTATTTATTATTGTAACATTGTATATATTGTATATGATTGCTTGATTTTACTCAATAAAAAGTTACAATACACTACAAAGTCAAACAATACTTATCTACTTAGACACACATTCACACCCCATTCATACCCGAGGCCCGGGAAAGGAAAGAGACCACTGGCAATACTACCGGGCCAGCTCAACAGCCGCCAGTATGAATTGACACACCTAGGGAGGGGGCACCACCACGTAGCTCCGTAAACCCTAATTCCCAAAATAAGGGGGGGGGGAACAACTCCTACCAGTCCGATCATCTGTAGGCCCATATTCACTTTCCATCTTGGGTTGGCAAAGGTTCTAACTGAGTATCACTCACACCCCTCAAGTGTCATCTGCCACAGTCTCTGAGCACTGCAACCAAGGCCCCCAGACCCTATCGAACTTTTGGGGAATCCCACGGGCATTATAGGTTAATTTATACATGGCCATTTTCTGGTTTATGAGCTTCTTCCAGGCCAACAGGGACGGGGTCGCCGGGTGCTTCCAATTCAGCAAAATACACTTCCTAGCATAAAATAATAAAAATCTCAGTAGTACCTTCACTGAACTTAGATCTGTGATTGGTTCTGTCACCCCCAGGAGACATGATTCCATCGAGCCCCTTACATGGAACCCCACTACTTTGCCCACTACTTTCATTACTGAAGACCAGTAGTGATTTAGTACCACACAAGACCATACTGCATGCTCCCATGTGGCACTACCATTTCCACATCGCGGGCACAGATCACTATCCAGCAGTCCCATCCTGTACAGTGTACCAGTGTGATGTACGCCTGATGGATCCATTTGGTCTGTATAAACCTATCTCTGGCCTCCACCACCGATGTGTGACTATTATCCCATACGTCTTCCCAGTCCTCTCTATCCAGACCGTGATCCAGCCCCTGCCACTTCGCTATCACCGCCTCCTGGGGGGAAATCAAGGTGCCCTGCAACGCCTTATATATAGTCGAGGTGGGTTTCTCTAAACTGCTCTGCCTGACTACGCTCTCTATTAGTGCTTCCGCGATCACTGGGCCCTCGCCAGGGAATTGGGTCCTCAGTGCGTGCCTAAGTTGTAGGTAATGAAAAAAAATTCTTGGACAACTGGAACCTCCCGCACACCTGCTCAAATGACACAAGGATCCCAGAACAGTAGAACTGGCTCAGCGAGTGGACACGGCGCCTCTCCCAGAAACTTGTATCCTGCATAGTCAGCAACTCTGGTAGCTTATGATTGTTCCACAAAGGGGTAAATGGTGAAACGCACTTAACCCCACTCATCCCTTCCTCTAGCCCGATGACCCTGTCCCAGACCTGACACACCACCCTCATACACCCTGTCGAAACTGGGCCATTTTTCATGCCTCTATATACCAGGCTGGACACCTTGTCTCCAGATCCCATCAGGGCCACCTCCAACGATGTCACCGGATTATCCCTAGGGGGGCATACCCACCAGTGCGCATATACCAGCTGCGCTGCGTAAAAGTACAGAAGCATGTTCGGGACAGCCAGCCCACCCTCTGACACCTGGGCTTTCATGATTAGTCTATTTAACTTTGATGACTGGCCCCATATGAAGCTGAATATGGTCGTATCGAACTCCCTGAAATGCGACCGTGGTATCAGCACTGGGGAGGCCTGGTATAGGTACAGTAATTTAGGTAGAAAAATCATTTTAAAAATATTAATTCTGCCCATGACCGATAGGGGCAGCTTCGCCCAGAGCCGTACCTTCCTCTTTAACTGCGCTACCACAGGAGAAATATTAAGATCTGTGAACTTACTAGGGTGCCGGCTGATCACTATCCCCAGATATTTAAATTGGTTGACCACTTTCAAACGTGACCTGGGCGAGAGAACTAAGCTATCCACCCCGTCCACCGGCATTAGGCTGGATTTATCCCAGTTGATTTTAAGTCCTGAGAATTTCCCGAATTCTGCAATGGTGTCAAGCAAGGCATCCAGGGACTCGAGACCATCCGCCAGGTATACCAGCGTGTCGTCGGCATACAGAGATATTTTTTCCTCAATCCCACCCACCCTCCACCCTGCAGTAAGAACTGACTGCCTGATCATTATCGCCAGGGTTTCGATAGCCAGGGCGAACAGCAGCGGCGAAAGTGGACAACCCTGTCTAGTGCCCCTACTCAGAGGGAACGGGTCAGAGTAGACACCATTAGCTCGCACCCTGGCCATTGCCCCCGGGTACAACAACTTCACATATTTAATAAAGGCATCCGGAAGCCCGAATCTAGCAAAGACCTCCCACATATAGGGCCACTCAACTGAGTCAAAGGCCTTCTCATTATCCAATGAGACGACCACCCTGCTACCCCAGTTCTCGTGAGTAATTTGAAGATTGGAAAACAGTCTACGAAGGTTTATATGCGTGGTTCGTCCCGGCATGAAACCAGATTGATCCGGTCCAATTAATTGGAGAATAACCTTGTTCAATCTGGCTGCCAGTATTTTCGCCAAAACCTTTGCATCCTGATTCAACAACGATATGGGCCTGTACGATGCACACGAGTCCGACGGTTTGCTTTCCTTATGTATCAGCACTATGTGTGCCTCTGATAAGGAGTCTGGGAGGCCACCCACGTCCCCCGCCCCCCTCAATTCCTCCTGCAACTTCGGAGCAACAATCTCATAAATTGCTTAAACCATTCGACTGGCAGCCCATCCGGCCCAGGAGCCCTCCTATTAGGAATAGAGCCAATCGCACGCCTGACTTCCTCTAGAGTGATGGGGCCACCCAGGGACTCACTATCCTCCGGGGATAAAACTGGGAGGTCAATGTCATTAAGATATCCAGCTAACTCCCCTTCAGTATAGTTCACCCTGGATTAATACAATTTCGCATAGTATGAGCGGAACTGACCCACTATATCTTCCCCTGTTGTTACCGATCCATTCCCCACAGAAATAGCGGCAATAGTATGAGGCACTTGTTCCGCTCTGGCCAGATACGCCAGGGCTTTCCCATTCTTGTCCCCTTTATCAAAGACATTGCTTTGTTTGACTAGTAGGGATTTTTTGGCAGCGTCAGTCAGAAGAAGATTATATTCTCTCTTTAGGGTCCATAAAGTTAAGTAAACCTCCTGGTCCCCTGTAGCTGCATATTCCACCTCCGCCATGGCCATTTTGTTCTCGAGGTTGGCTATTTCCTTACCCCTCTCGAACCTGTCCGCCTTGATGGCACTACCCCTGGTTACCGCTTTGAAGGCGTCCCAAGCTATCTCTCTACTTGTTTTGCCCGAATTACATTCCCAGTAAGAAACCATTGCTCCCCTCAAATTCTCCCTGACCCCTACACGATCCAGCTACAGGGGGCTAAGGGCCCAGCCGACTAAGCTCCTTCCCACATTGGACAGCCTAATTGTCAGAAGTAAAGGAGAGTGATCAGAAATACCCCTAGATAGGTAGTCGCAGGCCCCGACTCTAGGGAGGAGCTGTGGTGAAACCATGGCCAGGTCAATTCTAGAAAAGGTTCTGTGTGTACCCGAGTGATAAGAATACACCTTAACCCCAGGGTGCCTCCACCTCCACACCTCTACTAGACCCAGCGTTTCCACCCATGTTGCCAGTCTGGTCTTGGGGCCCCCTCCTCCCCCCATCTTATCCAGGGTCCTATCCATCACCAGATTAAAATTCCCGATCAATATCAGTGGGTCAGGCGGGTAGTCCATCACCTTCCCCACAATACGCTGCAACAGCTGCATGTCGGCTGGAGGAGGAACATACAGGCCCACCATAATGACATCCACATCAAACATCTTGGTGTGTAGCAGTACAAAGCAACCTTCTGGATCCACATACATAGAGTGCAGTGTAAATGGAGTAGCTTTAGATATTAATACGGAGACCCCCCTGGAGTAGGACGAGAACAAGGAGTGATAAGAGTGCGAGATCCATGGGCGCCTCAGAGCCAAGACTCGTTGGCCCACCAGATGGGTTTCTTGCAGCACAACCACCTGGGGTTTGTATCTCTTAATGTATTGGAATACTCTAGTCCTTATCGTTGAGCCCGCGGACATATCATGAAAAAATCTTACACTCCATCACCCCCGTTAATGTTATGGAATCCCCCCCCTCAGGAGGGTCTGCCCCCCCACCCCAGCGCCGCCCAATTTCCCCCCCTGGACCTCGCACTACCAACGAACAGCCATCCACCCAGACAAAGGACAGATAACACAGATAAACAAATTTTACAGCATAACATTACCCTACCCTTCCACCAATCCCAACTTCCCCACACCCACCCAGCTCTACCATCCCAAACTTTGGTGAGCTTCGACCCCCCCCCCAAACAACAAAAAAACATCTAAAGCAACTTAGGTGATAGTGAGTTGCTGGTTGGAAAGTGAGGCCTCACTCAGCAGGGCCTGCAAATCAGGATGTCTTCCTCCCAATCACCGACCGGCACAGCACCTGTCGTGGGCTCCCAGGGTTATAAAGGGAGGGTCTAAGGGCACGGGGGGTCACAGGACAGCATAATAAGGGAGGGAAGGGTTTCAAGCAAAGGAAAGACTTCAGAGGAAGGGAGGTAGGGGAACCATGGGAGCCTAGGACTATGAATGGCAGCACCCGCCAGCATCGGATAAATTCACCACCCAGACGGGAGTAGCATTAACTTCAACAGTCAAAAAACGTTCAAACCAATAAACAGGACCCTCACAGGGCCAACCGGACCACCAGCGCGCCAGCCGATGCCAGCAGGGACCCAACCAACCCAGCTGCAGTGCAAGTCCCCGGCAGAGAACCAGACAATCAGGTAGCCGGAAGCCACTTCCAGAATCCTCCGCCGCTTATCATGGCCTGGGGAGGGAGTCCAGCCAGCCGTTAGCATCTTCGGCTGAGATGAAGAATCTCGTTGTTTCCCCGTCCTGAACTCTCAGCCTCGCCGGGAACACACATGGCATATTTTATCATTTTCCGTCTGAGTCTTTCACGAACGTCATTAAAGGTACGCCTCTGCCTCTGGACCTCCGATGTAAAGTCCGGGAAAAAGGACAAGCGGGTATTGTTGTACATCACTGACCCTTTCAGCCGGGCCGCGGACAGGATGGCATCCCGATCCCTGTAGTGGAGCACTTTGATGATAAAAGGTCGCGGAGGTGCCCCGGGCGGGAGAGGTTTCATGAGGATCCTGTGTGCCCTCTCCACAGTGAAGAATTTTGTCAGGCCAAGAGGCGCCAATAATTCCTGAATGAGAGACTCTATGAACTGCTCCGGGGAGGACCCCTCTGACTTCTCCAGAAGGCCCAGTATTCTAATATTGTTCCTCCGGTTCCGATTTTCAGAGTCCTCAGCCCTCTCAATCAGCGTAGCCACCTGTCTCCGTAGGACCGCCACCTCCCCAACTTGGGCGGACATTCTATCCTCTACTTCTCCAACTCGTCTTTCCACCTCTCCTGTTCGATCACGGATTTTGTCCAGGTCATGGTGAAAGTAGTTAAATTGCTCTTGCAAGCTGTCGAATTTAGTAGTTAGGATATTCTGACACGAGGAGATGGCCGCCATGATAGCCATAGTATCAGGATTAGATGATGGCTCCTGCCCTGCCCCACTCGAGGTCTCCATTGTTTGGGTGCTACAGGAGGCGAACGTAGATTTATGTTTTTTATTGCCACCCATAGGTGGCTCCAGCAGGATGGTAGTGGGGCTGTTGTCTGCACAGCACTGTCAGTCCCAACAGACTTAGTTAACAATCGGAGGGGGAGGGTGGCAGCGGTGGATGGGATCAATCATAGGGGGATTGTACCTCACTGTAGTTGCCAGAGCTCCCAGCACACTTTAAGCAGTCTGGGGATTAGCACTTCTCCTCCAGACCCAGAGTTCTCACCCCAGCCCTAAGATGGTGATCAATCAATCAGGGCTCACAGAGGTCCCGCCCCTCTACCCGGATAAAATGGCGCCGGCACCTGCCTCCCTATCCTCACTCCACTGGGCCGTACCTCCCGCTCCAGCGGCCGCCCGTCGCTCCCCGCAGCAGAACCCCAGCCTCCTGCGGTGTTTCAGTACTGCCCCAACTGTCACACACGCTGCAGCAGCCGCTCGGTCGTCGGCTTGTCAGGTCTGGCCAGCTCTCAGTGTCCTCTTCACTCCCCGCAAGCAGCACGGGGGGAGGGCAGCACAAACGTCGGCTCAGTTCACGCCGGCGGGTCCAGCAGCCCAGGGGACAGGAATCGCCACTCAACGCCCGGGAATTTCACTCAGGATGGGGTAAGTTAGAAAAAATTTCCGGAGCCCCGCTTACACGCGACTTCTCAGGCCGCCATCTTAGCCACGCCCCCGCCCATTTTGATTCTTAAGGTAGCCTTTTTGGTGGCTATCACTTCTGTAAGGTGAGTTTCCTTTAAACCTCCTTATTTTGAGCGGCATCAGGATAAGGTGGTGTTTTGGCTTAAGCCAGATTTCTTGCCTAAGGTTGTGTCTACCTTTCATCTCAATCAGGTCTTGCCTTCATTGTGTCCTAATCCTGCTAATTCCAAGGAGCGGACTCTGTATTCTCTGGATGTGGTCAGGGCTCTGAAGTTCTCTTTGGCTGCTACTGAGACTTTTAGGAAGTCTGATGCTCTGTTTGTTCACTTCTGGGTCTAGGAAGGGTTTGCCTCTGGCTAAATCCACTATCAGCAAGTGGATCCGTCAGGCGGTGGTGCAGGCCTATTCTGCTAAGGGGAAGGATCCTCCCTTACGTCTTACTGCTCATTCCACTCGTGCTATTGGTGCATCTTGGGCCTTTCAGCACCAAGTTTTCTGTTGAACAAGTTTGTAAGGCCGCAACTTGGTCTTCTGTTCATACTTTTTCCAAGTGTTACAAGGTTGATGTTAGGGCCTCAGCTGATGCTGCTTTTGGCCGCAAGGTTCTTCAGGCAGCAGTGGTTTGAACTGCCTGCCGGTGCTATTTGGGGATCCCACCCTACCTTACGGACACTGCTTTTGGATGTCCCAGACGTAAGGAATAAGTGAAACAGGACATGCTGTATACTTGGAAAAATACAATTCTGTGAGTACTCGCCTGTAGAATTGTTTTTGTAGTATACAGCACGTCCTGTTTCATCCCTCCCTTGTTGTTATTATTCTTGGTCACCTCTGTATGTTTTGTTCAAATGTTCATTTTGGGATTTCTTTCATTATTGTTCTCCCGGCTTCTTGTCTAACTGCTTTGTAACACTGGGAATTTGTGGGAGGTTCCTGGCTTTTTTTAGGGCCGGGAGATGCCACAAGTCTTTCTGCAGTCCACTGAGCCACCTTGTGGTGGATAACCCAGACGTAAGGAAAAAGTGAAACAGGACGTGCTGTATACTACAAAAACAATTCTACAGGTGACTACTCACAGAATTGTATTTTTTTACATAGTCCCCTGGAGGAGGGAGAATTATTTTCTGATTCAGAATCATCTGAGGAACAGCCTAGGGTTTATGGTGATACCGGGTCTGGGGCTGACCCATGGTCCTCAGATGACACTGACAGGCTTTTGGCTCATATTTTTGAAGTGCTCTGTATGTCCCCTCCTGCCGTGGCTCCGCAGCAGCAGGGTGAGCTTTTTCATATGGCTAGACCACGCTTGGAGTTTCCTGAACAAACTCACTTTAATAATCTGGTGCTCAAAGAATGGGAACGGCTTAGCAAGCTCTCTGGGGTGCCAAAGAGTTGGGATAAGAGGTATCCCTTTCCTGCTGAGGTGGTTAAGCGTTGGTCATGTCCTCCCGAAGTGGATGCACCTGTTATGGGGTTGTCCAATACTTCCGTCATGCATTCCCCTGACACTACTACTCTGAAGGATGGTGAGGACCGGCGCATGGACCAGCTGGCTTGCCATGCTTTTGCCTGTGTGGGGACCGCGCTGCGCCCGGTTTGTGCTTCTGCCATTACAGCTATTGCTATAAAAGGCCTGCTTAAGAGTCTCTTAGATTGGGCCTCTGATGACGCGGGAGGAGAAGTGTGCGGTTCTCTCCTGCTTTGCTATGAATTTGTTGCATATGTTCTGTCTGCTATGGATGATACCATTAGAATGTGTGGGAGGACATCTGCTCTGCTGGTGGCTATACGCCGCTCTGTCTGGCTGCATCAGTGGGTTGCTGATAACGCTGCTAAGAAGGCTCTCACTGGCTTTCCCTTTAAGGGGCTGCACCTCTTTGGTGAACGCTTGGACTTGTTTGCTAAGGGCGGCAGGTTACCTCAACGTAGGAGGCAGTCCTGGTCCTTTCGGGGTACAGGTGCCTTTCTCCCTTCCTTCCGTGGTCCCAGAATTGGGCGAGTAACCTCCTTTGCTGGGGCCCGCGGAGATTATTGGGGAGGACCGGCGCATGGACCAGCTGGCTTGCCATGCTTTTGCCTGTGTGGGGACCGCGCTGCGCCCGGTTTGTGCTTCTGCCATTACAGCTATTGCTATAAAAGGCCTGCTCAAGAGTCTCTTAGATGGGGCCTCTGATGACTCGGGAGGAGAAGTGTGCGGTTCTCTCCTGCTTTGCTATGAATTTGTTGCATATGTTCTGTCTGCTATGGATGATACCATTAGAATGTGTGGGAGGACATCTGCTCTGCTGGTGGCTATACCCCGCTCTGTCTGGCTGCGTCAGTGGGTTGCTGATAACGCTGCTAAGAAGGCTCTCACTGGCTTTCCCTTTAAGGGGCTGCACCTCTTTGGTGAACGCTTGGACTTGTTTGCTAAGGGAGGCAGGTTACCTCAACGTAGGAGGCAGTCCCGGTCCTATTGGGGTACAGGTGCCTTTCTCCCTTCCTTCCGTGGTCCCAGAATTGGGCGAGGAACCTCCTGGGGTCCTAAGCCTAAGTCCTCCCCCAAGCCCCCTCAGGCATGAAGGGGCACCCTCACCCGTCCAGGTGGGGGGACGGCTTTGGCTCTTTGCTCACGTCTGGAGGCTTCACGTCTCAGACCGGTGGATTCAGGAGGTAGTGTCCTCCGGTTACAAGATAGAGTTTGCAGCCTGGCCACCCCCAAGATTTATCAAACCCCGGATGGCTCAAAACCCCATGTCAGCTCAGGGTTTGTGCCTTGCTGTTCAAAATCTTTTAGAGTTGGGGGTCATCTGCCCGGTGCCTTTCAGGGAAAGGGGCACAGGCTTCTATTCCAATCTTTTCACTGTCCCCAAAAAGGATGGGTCCCTCGGACCCATCCTGGATTTAAAGCGCCTCAACAAATTTGTCAGATTCAAACATGTTCGCATGGATATTCTGCATTCAGCTGTCAATTCACTGTGCCCGGGCGACTTCATGACATCTGTGGACATCAAGGATGCCTACCTTCATGTACCAATCTGTCCAGGTCTTCAAAAATTTCTAAGGTTCGCTCTGGGAGATCAGCATTATCAGTTTGTAGCCTTGCCTTTCGGTCTCACCTCTGCTCCCAGTGTTTTCACCAAGGTACTGGCTCTGCTGAGATCTCAGGGCATTCGCATCCTTCCTTAATTGGACGGCATTCTCAGCACTTCTCAGTCCTTCCAGCAGGCAGAGCTGGATACCCAGAGGGTGGTGTCCACACTGGAGTCTTTCGGCTGGGTGATCAACCACCCCAAGTCTTCCCTGTCCCCGTCATTGGTGAGGTCCTTTCTGGGCATGACTCTGGATACATCTCAGGTCAAGATCCTTCTCCCTCAGCAGAAGGTGGAGTGTCTTCAAGCTCAGGCCCAGCTTCTTCTGTCTTGCCCTCATCCCTCCATACAGCAGGGGATGCAGCTTGTGGGCCTGATGGTGTCTTGCTTCGAGGCAGCTCCATACACTCAGTTTCCTTTGAGACCTCTTCAACTTCACCTCTTGTCAGTATGGGATCGGGACCCTGTGTCCCTGGATCAGGTGTTTTGTTCTGTCCCCTCTGGCCAGGCGGTCTCTCTCGTGGTGGCTGGACTCAAGGAACCTGTTGGTGGGCAGATCCTTTCTGACCCCTTGCTGGGAGACAGTCACCATGGATGCCATCCCTGACCGGTTGGGGGGGCTCCTGGAAGTCCCTGCAATTCCAGGGTCAGTGGGGTCCTCAGGAGGCCCACACTCCTATCAACATTCTGGAACTAAGGGCGATAAGGTTGGTTCTCGCTCAATTGACTCCACACCTTCAGGGTCGGGCTATTTAGGTCCGCTCGGACAACTAGACGGCGGTTGCCTACATCAATCATCAGGGAGGGACCCGGAGCAAGTGGGCCCTCAAGGAAGTGTCCCTGATTCTGTCCTGGGTGGAGGAGAATGTCCCCTGCATCTCAGCTGTGTACATCCCGGGGGTGGAGAATCTGGAGGCAGATTCCCTCAGCAGGGGCATGTCTCGTCTGGGGGAGTGGTCCCTCAGCAGCAGGGTGTTTCGCTCCCTGTGCCACCGTTGGGGTCAGCCGGATGTGGATATGTTTGCGTCCCGTCACAATCACAAGCTTCCAGTCTTTGTTTCTCTGTCCCAGGACCCTCTGGCCTTGGCCATGGATGCACTGGCAATGTTTTCCCTCCGTTTCCTCTGCTGGGCAGGGTGCTGCGCAAGATTGCTCAGGAAGGGGTGCCAACCATTCTGGTGGCCCCCGGCTGGCCAAGAAGAGTGTGGTTCGCAGACATCATACAGTTGGCAGTAGATCAGTACGCCCTGCCCAAGGTGCCAGATCTGCTCACTCAGGGGCAGCTATGCCATCCCAATTTACAAACGCTGGCTTTAACGGCCTGGCTGCTGAAACCTCCATCTTGATGGAAAAGGGGTTGCCTGCCTTGGTTGTTAATACCATGATTCCGCTAGGAAGAAGTCCTCTTCCTCCATCTATTATAGGGCATGGCATACTTACATTGACTGGTGTGAGTCTAAGTCGCTTCCCTGCCGGGTGTTTTCTGTTCCTAGGATTCTGGAATTTCTGGAACATGGTTTGGATTTGGGTCTTCAACTTAGTACCCTCAAAGGTCATGTTTCTGCTTTGGCTATCTTTTTCCAGAGATCTTTTGCTCGCCATCGTCTGGTTAAGACCTTCTTCCAGGGGGTTACTCATGTGCCTCCCCCACGTAAGCCTATGCTACCAGTCTGGGATTTGAATTTGGTCTTATCTGCATTGCAGGGGTCTCCTTTTGAGCCTTTGCATGAGGCTCCTTTGTCCATTTTGACGCTCAAGGTAGTCTTTTTGGTGGCTATCACTTCTGATAGAAAGCGCCGCCAACTCAGAAATACCCCTATCTCGCCCCCTTCCTTTGAGAGACACCTGGACAAGGTGGTGTTTCGGTTTAAGCCAGACTTTCTGCCTAAGGTTGTGTCTGCTTTTCATCTCAATCAGGATATTGTTTTGCCTTCTCTGTGCCCTAATCCTAGTAACTCTAAGGAGCAGGTTTTACACTTTTTGGATGTGGTTAGGAACCTGAAGTTCTATTTGGTGGCTACTGAATCCTTCAGGAAGACTGATGCTCTTTTCGTGCTCCCGTCTGGACCCAAGAAGGGTCTGGCTCCGGCTAAGTCCACTATCAGCAAGTGGATCCGTCAGGCTGTGATACAAGCCTATTCTGCTAAGGGGATGGAGCCTCCCTTCCGCCTTACTGCTCATTCTACTCGTGCTATTGGTGCCTCTTGGGCTTTTCAGCACCAAGCTTCTGTTGAACAAGTTTGGTCTTCTTACGGACACTGCTATTGGATGTCCCAGGAGTAAGGAATATTCTGGAACAGGGCGTGCTGTATACTTAGAATAATACAATTCTGTGATTACTCACCTGTAGAATTGGTATTATTTGTATACAGTATATGCCCTGTTCCTGTATGGTGATTGTTCATATGTTCATTGAATTATGGTTATTATAGTTCTCCCGGCTTCCTCTTAACTTCTTGTCAATACTGGGGAATTTGTGGGAGGTCCCTGGCTTATATGGGGCCGGGAGGAGCCACAAGCTGTTTTCTGCAGTCCAGCGCCATCTTGTGGATGTATTTCCCAGGAGTAAGGAATATTCTGGAACAGGACGTGCTGTATACATATAATACCAATTCTACAGGTGAGTAATCACAGAATTGTATTTTTGCTACTTCAGTTGTTGGTTGTGCGGTGCCCCACGATGGTGGCTGGACCTTCAGTCATTTTGGGAGAGATTTGCTTTAGGCTTGCAGCTAAGTTGCCACCTGCAAAGCGTATCATCCCTATCTTTTTGTTTATGAAAATCTTGGCTGTAACAGAACAGCGTTTCTGATAACACTGGGATACCATTCTGGCCCAGGGACCATCCTGTTGAAAGTCCCAGGGGAGAATCGGCATATTGTTGTTTGTTCTTCCTCTGTCAGCCTCCTCTCCATCCCTTTTTAAACGGGTGTGATGAAGCCCATCGGTCTCTTCCCCACTAGTTTTGACCCATAATCCTTTATGACACTATGCTGGCAGTCTCACTTACAGCATATCCTAGCATATCCTAGCTCTAACCCGGAATTTGGAGTTGTAGGCAGGGCTGTAGAGCTGACAAGCCAAAGCCTGACTCCCTCATTTATGGTCAATAATTAGGAATTTATTGTAGTAACATGGGGCTTTCTTCAGAAATTGTATTGAAATAAATAAGCTTTATATTCGAACAAAAATCCTAAAGGGACAGATATTCCCAGAAAATGGTTAAAGTAATGAGGCTTAAAAGCTGGCCTTGCTGTCTGGTGATAGGTGTAGAGGAATAATTGCAATAGTGATAATTAAACACACATTTTATTTACATTTTCAAGTAATGAGCAAAATTGTGTACAGTATTTTCATAACCTCCAGTATTGGGAACCATTCCTTAAATTGTACATAAGAAAAGTAACTTGATAGTATTCTCAAGGAAGTTTAGTGTTGGAGAGAAGAGGTCCTCAGTTGCTTTGCTGGGGATATGTTTTTCCCTGTTGTTATTAAGCACTCGGGTTGCTCCCACTGCCCTGATGCATTTTGCCAATGAGCATTATCAGAGGGCAGGAGGATCCATTCTGCTGGGCTGAATAATTATATAAATATTTAAGTGCCAAGAAAGTGCTTAAATATAATGTATGCTGGCGTTGAGGTGTAAGCCAAAGATGGTAACCACTACTTTAAATGTCCATGTTGTAGTTAGGTGAGCATCTTTGTCTCTTCAGATTGGTATCTCTAAGGTAGGAGAGAAGGGAGCTTATGTGAAGGCTTGTGTGTACTACTAACCCAGTACTTTTTTTCTGTATAATTTAATGAGAGGTTCTCATAATACTGAATGATATGAAAATTCTGGACATACCTTTGCTCTATACTTGAAATGTAGATAACCTTTTCTGTTTAATTTTCATTATTACAATCAGCATTTCTCTACTGCACCTACAGTGAAACCACGTGGTGAGGACAGCTTTTATTCCTCATTTTTTTCAAGAGCCTCTCTCCAAGGCCTTTTTAGACTTACCTATCCAAAACATTTGACCTTTCTTACTAAAAGTAAAGAGTAAATCAGCATGCCTTCCCCATGCTGGCTGTCAGGTGCCATCTTTCATTCACCAACACTTAGCAGAGAAGAGTGAGGTTATCAGGAAATGCTGACACCTTTCTGAGTCCACAAAATAATTTTGCCTCCAAGAGGTCTGACACATTAAACATGCATGGAAGAGTCATCCTCTCTGCTGCTGAGAAGGCAAGCCGTTCACTAGCATTTATTAAGAAATATAAGGCAGGCTGAATAAAATATGCAGCTCCTCAAATTCAGAATGAAGAGCGCAGAAGATGGGGGGTAATGTCTCTTTAAATTTCCTTTCCAGGCAATAACATAAAAAGTTTTATATTTGCCTTTTGTCCCCCCACTGCTCCTCTGTGCAGCACAGCCATCTTCATACTTACCAATGATGGACACTGAGCTATTCTGTCCTCCATTGCTGGGCAGGCATGCTGGTGTCCACCAATATGGCTTCATGTCCCCTAATGCTCCTACTCTATTTATTTCAATGGAGGGGATGTGGTAAGGTCATTGAAATAAATGGAGTAGATTTCTGTGGTTGTAAACAAGGCTCCATGAGGTTCTGTCGGTGCTGGAAGATAGAATTGCTGGCTCCCTGCCATTGATATGAAGATTCTGCCACTGCATGAACGAGTTGTGGGGGAAGTATAGACTGGTTTCTGCATGGACAATACCTTTTACATTCCAGTATGTTTCAGTCAATGTAACTAGGGGTCTTGGTACAGAATAAAGATACCCAAGTATAAGGGACATGGGAGACTTCTTTGGAGGGCCGGACAGCCTTCCATATGCTAGCCAGATGTACAGTGACTGCCATTAGGTCCCAGGATGAGATTGTCAGACCATATGCGTGGACAGTATGTCCTGAGATCCTTCTGATGCATAGCAATGATAAGCCTCGTGTCTGAAGTGTGTCAGCGGTTCCTGCATGATGTAGGCATTGATGCTATGGACTGGCCTGCCTGTTCCCCAGACCTGAATCCAATTGAAGACATCCGAGACAACATGTCTTGTTCCATCCACCTATGCCATGTTTCACTACACACGGTCCAGAGGTTGACTGATGTTTAATTTGGGTCTGGGAGGAGATTCCTCAGGAGAACATCCGCCACCTCATTATGAGCATGCCCAGGCAATCTTGAGACAAGCTTTATTCAGCAGCAAACCAGATTGACTGGCAGGTAAGCAAACAGTGATTTGCTTTTCAATTGGCCTGGACAATCCCTCTATATAACTGAAGGTAACGGTACATTCATCTATTTTTTTTGGTCATTGCCCTGCCTCACCCAGACTTTCTGCCCCCTCAAATCTTATGTGATCTCCCAAGCACACACCAAGCAAGGACCTTTGGAACTATAAAAAGTAAACACAACCACTGCTAGTGACCTATTGCCCCTCAAAGTATAGGTTGTTTTGTCTGATCCTAGATTGCAGTTAAATCTTCATGTCTTCGTCTACCTTCTGCTATCAGACATGGGATCATCGATACCAGTTTGTGGTCTTGCTGTTGGGGCTGGACTTGGCTTCAAAGACTTCGATTAAGGTACTTGCCAAAATCTTTGGAAGGAAGGAAGGAGATTGGTAAAGCAGGTAATGGGTACAGTGTTCCATTTCACTGGTTAATGGTTAAGTAATGGGTGGCTAGAGTGTGAGGGAGGGGTTTAAATGTCAGTATTGGTACAAGGTCTTCAGGATACCAAGGTGCTCAGGATGATTCAGACATTACATATGCATAGCAAATAGGAAAGGTGTTTGTAATAGACGATTTGGAGGATTTCACAAACTGGGGCATGCCAAAATGGGATGCCCAAAGGGCAAGGAAACAAAACCTGCATGGAAATGCCACTGGATTCTGGAGAAAAGGTAAGGTGTTTCCCCCGTCTCAGTGCCAGGAGAGGGAGGTAGGATGGGGGGGACTTTAATATATAAACATTTTTGGTCATCGTTGGCTGATCTCAAGATTGCTGGATTTCACTCAAGCCATCAGGCCGCATCCCTGGTACTCTGATCGAGCACTTGCATATGCTTTCACGCTCTGCTCCACAGGGAACACTGGGGATGTAGCTGCTGGCAAACACAGCAGGGTTTCACACACTGGGCATCCTAGTATAGGATGCTCTGGGGGCAGGCTAGCGGCTGGCCCTTGAATCTTTTGATGGGTTTTGATCCGCTTAAAAAAAATACCATTTTGTGATTACTCACTTGTAAAATGGGTATTATAAGTATGTCTCACACCCTGTTTCGGAAATATTAATTACACGTGGGTTATGTCCAGTAGAGGGCGAACTTCTGCAGAGATGACCAGAAAAAATAAGCCCCTCCCAGTCCATAAATACCTGGGACCTCCCACACATTCCCCAGTATAAGAAAGCAGTAAGGGGACCAGGAAGAGCCAATAAAATCTAAGAGAAAAAAGTTTCACCATATAGAGGATCCAAGATACAACTCAGGGTGGGACGAAGCAGGGTGTGACATACTTATAATACCCATTTTACAGGTGAGTAATCACAAAATGGTATTATTCCAAGCATGTCTCACACCCTGCTCCGGAAATATTAATAACACGTGGGACATCCAATAGCAGTGTCCATCATGGGTGGGGATCCCAATACGGCAAAAAATGCACAAAGTTTAAACCACTGCAGCTTGCAGAACCTTGCGGCCAAAAACAGCATTCGCTGAGGCCCGCACATCAACCTTATAAAACCAAGTAGCAGCAAAACCTTGTTCAACAGAAGCCCCAACAGCACGTGTAGAATGAGAAGTGATCTGAAAAGGGGGAACCTTCCCCTTGGCAATATAGGCCCCAACAATGGCCTGGCGAATCCATTTACTAATGGTAGACTTGGCGGGTGCCAAACCTTTCCTGGGCCCGGAGGGCACCACGAACAAGGCGTCCGTCTTACGAAAGGGAGAAGTAGCCACCAAATAGTACTTCACACAACAAACCACATCCAAAGAGTGCAAAACCCTCTCCTTGTCATTGCTAGGCTTAGGACATAAGGAAGGGAGAACTACATCCTGATTGAGGTGGAAGGCAGAAACCACCTTAGGAAGGAAATCTGGCTTAAAGCGAAATACCACCTTATCCTGGTGTCTCTCAAAGTAAGGGGCCTGAATGGACAGAGCCGCCAACCCAGAGACATGCCGAACAGAGGTAATAGCCACCAAAAAGGCAACCTTTTGAGTGAGCACAGAAAGTGCAACATCCTGCACCGGCTCAAAAGGAGGCCCCTGGAGAGCCGACAGAACCAAATTCAAATCCCAAATGGGCAACAAAGGCTTTCTAGGAGGCCGCACATAAGTGACCCCCTGGAAAAAAGTCTTAACCAGAGGATGCAGAGCAAAAGTCAATATAGAACCTCCAAGTCCTGTAGTATATGTTAGAGGAAGATTTCTTCTTAGCTCTAACAAGAGTCTGAATCACAGCCTCAGACAAACCTTCCTCCCTTAAGATGGAGGTTTCAGCAGCCACGCCGTCAAAGCCAGCGTTTGTAAATTGGGGTAACTTAGACGACCCTGAGTGATCAGATCCAGAAACAGGGGCAGCCTGTACTGATCTACCGCCAGCCTTACGATGTCTGCGAACCAAACCTGTCTTGGCCATCTTGGGGCCACCAGAATTGCTGGCGCACCCTCTAGAGCCAGCTTGCGCACCAGCTTGCGCACCACCTTGCCTACCATGGAGAAGGGGGGAAACAGGTACAGGAACCCCAGATCCCTCCAGGCAAGAGACATGGCATCCACTGCCAGGGCCAGAGGATCCTGAGACAGAGACACAAACGTTGGGAGCTTGTGATTGTGACGTGAGGCAAAGAGATCCACCTCCGGAATCCCCCACTTGTGACAGAGGGACCAGAATACCTTGTGGTTGAGGGACCATTCCCCTCGGCAAGAGAATCCCCTGCTCAGGGAGTCCGCCTCCATGTTTTCCACTCCCGGAATGTACACTGCTGAGATGCAAGGAACATTGCTCTCCGCCCATGCAAGAATCAGAGAAACTTCCCTGAGGGCACTCCTGCTGCGAGTCCCTCCTTGGTGATTGATGTAAGCGACCGCAGTTCGATTGTTTGATCGAACCTGAACCGGTAAGCCCCGCAGGTGATGCGTCAAGCATGACAGAACCAACCGAATAGCTCTCAGCTCCAAGACATTGATGGAGGTGTGAGCCTCCTGAGGACCCCACAGCCCCCTGAACTGTTTCTTCCAAAAACCTCCCCAGCTCGACAGGCTGGCATCCGTGGTAACCGTCTCCCAACAAGGGGTCAGAAAAGACCTGCCCCTCGACAGATTGCTTGGTTCCAGCCACCACTGAAGGGACTGCCGAACCCGGGGAGACATCAGGAAAGACTGATCCAATGACTGCGGACATCTGTCCCAGGCCAACAATAGATGGAGCTGGAGCGACCTCATGTGGAACTGAGCAAAGGGAACTGCCTCGAAGGAAGCCACCATCAATCCCACCAGTCTCATCCCTAGCCGGATAGAAGGACGAGGTTTGGACAGGAGAAGACGTATCAGATCCTGAACCATCTGCACCTTGGACCGAGGTAGGAACACCCTGATCTGAATGGTATCCAGATTCATGCCCAGAAACGAGATATCCCTTGAGGGGGAGAGAGAAGACATGGGATGGTTGATCACCCAGCCGAACCTCTCCAGCGTCGCCACCACCGACCTGGTCTCCAGCTCCGCCTGACTGAGAGAGGATGCCGTAATGAGGAGGTCATCCAGATACGGCACAATGCGAATGCCCTGGGCTCTGAGAAGGGCCATTATGCCCGCCAGCACCTTGGAGAACACCCTTGGTGCCGAAGTCAACCCGAAAGGGAGGACCACAAACTGAAAGTGCTGATCTCCCACCACAAACCTGAGAAATCTCTGGTGTCCTGGGAAGATTGGTACATGAAGGTAAGCATCCTTGATGTCGATGGACGTCATGAAATCCCCCTGACGAAGGGAACTGATGGCTGAGTGCAGAGTCTCCATGCGGAACTTCTTGGTTCTGATGAACCTGTTGAGAAGCTTCAAATTCAGAATGGGTCTTATGGATCCATCCTTTTTGGGAACAGTGAAGAGGTTGGAATAATAGCCCCGGCCTCTCTCTGAGAAAGGCACCAGGCATATGACTTCCATGTCCAGAAGATTCTTTACAGCCAACAGGAGCCCCTGCGCAGCCCAGGGATCCGAGGGCACCCAAGACCTTAGGAATCTGGGAGGAGGCCGGTACTCGAACTCCAGTTTGTACCTGGAAAAAAACACTTCCAAGATCCATTTGTCTGTGATCTCCCGGGCCCAGACCTGGAAGAAGCGCCGCAGCCGTCCCCCCACCCGCAAGGGTGAGGGCGTCCCCTCATAACTGAGCTGGCTTGGCAGCGGGCTTGGGCTTGGAACCCCGGTTAGGGCCTGGACGTGCACGTCCTCTGCCTCTGTTCCAGGAATCACCTCCGAAATTAGAGTAGGCAAAACCTCTGCCTGCTCTGGCACCGTGAAAGGAATTGGATTGAAGGAGCCTGCCCCCCGAAAGGGGCGACGCTGCTTCTTAAGCTGAGGTAACCTTCCACCCTTCGCCACTGAATACAATTTATCCCCGAACAGCCGCGTACCCAGGAAAGGTAGCGCTGTGAGTGATTTCTTAGATGCAATGTCAGCCGCCGCGAATAGCTGGGCTCCGCAATGGCGCCAGAAGAGGGGGGCGGGCGCGGCGATCGTGCCGAACGCCTGGCCCCGCCCCCAGTCCGAGCGCACCTGAGGGGAAGAAGCTTCCCCAACAAAAAAGCAGCCACCAATGCGGCCATAAGGCCCAGTAGTAACAGAGACAGTGAAGCACAAGCAGACACCACACACATAGTAAACCATAAAATAAAGTTATGAGGGAAAGAAGGCCCCCCCCCCATAGAGGGGCACAGGGAGACCCGGAAGGGGGGAGAATCCCACACTACAGAGTAAAAGGGATATCAGGGACAGGGCATCCCAAACCAGGATCACCAACCTGGATACCGCCTACCCCTAAAAATGGGGTCTCACGGGGGAGCATGGCTCCCTAAAAACACCTCTAAGGTGTAGTCTACCGTCGCCCGGACCTATAGCCAAGGCTGGGAGGCATATATGGGACTTAAACAATCAAGGTCCGGGCAGAAATAGAGAAAAAAAGGGGCCGGGGGCAACCCCGGCTAACTTGCAAGGAGGAGACACGGCCATCTTCTGACTTCCTCGTCGTCTGCAGAGACGAAAACTGGGGAATGTGTGGGAGGTCCCAGGTATTTATGGACCGGGAGGGGCTTCTTTTTTCTGGTCATCTCTGCAGAAGTTCGCTCCCTCTACTGGACATAACCCACGTGTAATTGATATTTCCGAAGCAGGGTGTGAGACATACTTGGAGTAAAAATAATTATGTCAAATAAAAATGTATTTACACACATATTGCATGAAGTGCATTAGCAGTAGATTGAATACATTAACTCTTCATGTGACTGATGTCATACACAAAAGGTTAATCCCTCCGCCCCAAATCTTTCTCACACACATACCTTTCATTTCATAGTAGCTGCAGAGGTCCAGTGAAATCCTTACATCAGGTCTCCTGCCTGCTTCACTGTGCAGCAGAAAGGCATCTCACAGTTCACATGGCTGCTGTGGCCTAAAACCACCACTATCCTATGGAAACCTAGGTGGCCATCTTGCTGTGTATTGTGGTGTCTTTGGGCACCCTGTAATTTTACATGAACTTTGTGCCTAAACATGGCCCTGCATGGCGCCCCTAAAATGCCTTCTGGGGGCAGCACCCTGTGTGATGGCACACCCCAAAGGCCAGCCCTGCATGGAGCTGGGGAGTGTGTAAAAGTGGAAGCAACCCATCAATTACTTCCTGCTTGCTACAAAGGCCTGCCGGTTCATTAGTGGCAATACGTACACCCCAATTAGCATATGAGGTGTTTATTTCTACACATCTCTCTCCCTGCCCTACATTCTAGAAATGATAACATCCATCATAATCTGAACCTATCACTCCTGTTGACATAACTTCTCTGGAATGCCCTACCCCAGCTACTCCATTAAGTCACATTATCAACAGTTTGAAGCACTTGCTAAATATAACTTTTTAGGGTTGCCTACCACTTTCCCCTAATCTAACTTCTGCCACCCCCTTCAACATCATTCTTTTTCCAAGTCAGACTTCAGATTGACATGATGAGAGAATTATGTTCCACCCCCTATGAGGAAACACAAAACAGGAACAGAGGTTAAAAGCCCCACCCCTTCCTCCCACCTTCAGTTCTTTGTGTTTCCTCTCTGGGATACCTTGGAGCAGAGTGTACCTGGTGGTTAGAGTTCGGCCAGTTTGTTACTTTAGTTTATTGTTTTTACACCCTCCAGAGTCTGGAGTTAGCCAGCTGCATCGGACATTTAAATCACAGGAGTTCTGTGAAGAGTCGGCTGCACCTGGGGCTATTCCTTTCTAGAAATGTTTTCAGGCACTTGTTGTGTCCTGTCTCTTTAAATCCTGCTCATCAATGGGAGCAGGCATGCTGTAGCAGTGGTGCATTTGGAAGTAATCACTGGATGAATTGGTTGCACGGTTTTCATTTCCTTACAGGTGGTCATCTTTTTTTCCCTACAAAATGTTGAATTTTGGGGTGGGGAAGTGACGCTTTTTGCATCACTTCCGGTTTCGACAGCGTGTAGTGTGCTCCTGTCGGTGCGAGTAGCAGGCCGGACAGGAGTGATACAGGGGCAGCGGCGGCAGTGCTGTGAAGCCGGCACCCCAAACTGAGACCCCAGCAAAGTGGAGGACTGCAGCGGCAGAGATGGCGGAGAAGCCTGGCGGTGGACAGCAGGCGGTAGGCCTTACATTCCGCAAGTACATTTTATTCATTGTAAGGGGCAGTAACATTTAATAAGTGTATTTTTTTATTATGTTTTTAGAAAGAAAGTTAAAACTCTTCTGAAGATAAAAAAAATTGTTAAAGCAGCCAAGAAGTCCAAGCGTTGTGGTGTTTGTGCCAGTATGCTTCCGGATGCTTGGCAGATGAGTTTATGCTTGGGGTGTGAGAAGGCAAAGAAGGAGTCTGACTCTGTGGCCCTGTTCAAAGAGATTTCAATATTAAACAATTGGCTGCTATTGAAAATGCTCAGAAGGAGTGTGTTACTCAGGCCAAGTGATCCCTTGCTTCTGCACCTATTACCATACCTAGTACTAACTCTCAGGTGAAAAATACAATTCTGTGAAATACTCACCTGTAGAATTGGTATTATAAGTATACAGTACGTCCTGCTCCAGATAGATTACTTACACTTGGGTTATCCTCCGCCAGATGGCGCTGCACTGCAGAGACATGTAAAACAGGCTCCTCCCGGCCCCTCAAATACCCAGCATTGAAAAGCAGTGAACAAGAAGCTGGGAGAATTTAACCACCCAAAAACTGGTAACTATAACAAAAATAACAATCACCATACAGGGGATCCAGAATAATGCAAAAACCAGGGTGGGGTGGAGCAGGACGTACTGTATACAGTTTAAACCACTGCCGCCTGCAAAACCTTGCGGCCAAAAACAGCATCAGCTGAGGCCTTAACGTCAACCTTGTAAAACTTTGAAAAGGTATGAACAGAAAACCAGGACCAGAAGGAACCACAAAAAGAGCATCAGTTTTCCTGAAAGACGCAATGACTACTAGGTAATACTTCAGACACCTGACCACATCCAAGGAATGCAAAACCCTCTCCTTAGCATTGCTAGGATTAGGGCACAAGGAAGGAAGAACAATATCCTGGTTCAAATGAAAAGCAGACACCACCTTAGGCAGGAAATCCGGTTTAAAGCGGAACACCACCTTATCCTGGTGTCTCTCAAAGTATGGGGGCTGGATAGACAGAGTCGCCAGCTCAGACACATGCCTGACCGAAGTAATAGCCACCAGAAAGACAACCTTGAGGGTAAGTACAGCCAGAGCAGCATCCTGAATAGGTTCAAAGGGAGCACCCTGCAAGGCAGACAAGACCAAGTTCAAATCCCAAACAGGGACCATAGGTTTGCGTGGGGGACGCACATGAGTAACCCCCTGAAAGAAAGTCTTGACCAAGGAATGCTGAGCAAAAGACTTCTGAAAGAAGGCAAACAGGGCAGAAACCTGACCCTTCAAAGTACTGAGTTGGAGACCCGACTCCAACCCTTGCTGTAAAAACTCCAGAACCCTGGGAACTGAGAACATCCGCCAGGGAAGAGACCTAGACTCACACCAGTCAATGTAGGCACCCCATACCCTATAATAGATGGAAGAGGAAGTTTTCTTCCTAGCCTTCACCATAGTCTCAACCACCGAGGCTGACAAGCCTTTTTCCATCAAGATGGAGGTTTCAGCAGCCAGGCCGTCAAAGCCAGAATTTGTAAATTGGGATGGCGTAAGGGGCCCTGAGTGAGCAGATCTGGCACTCCTGGCAGGACGTACTGATCTACTGCCATCTGCACCACGTCTGCGAACCACACTCTTCTTGGCCACCTGGGGGCCACCAGAATCACTGGCACCCCTTCCAGAGCAATCTTGCGCAGGGGTAATGGAGGAAAGACATACAGGAGCCGAAATTCCCGCCATGACATGGACAGAGCATCCGGTAGACCCCAACGGTGACACAGGGACTGGAATACCCTGTTGCAGAGGGACCACTCTCCCTGACGAGAGGTCCCCTGCTCAGAGAGTCTGCCAGTAGATTCTCTGCCCCCGGGATGTACACAGCTGAAATGCATTGAACATTGGCCTCTGCCCATGTCAGAATTCGCGACACCTCCTGGAGGGCCCCCCTGCTCCGGGTCCCTCCCTGATGGTTGATGTAGGCAACCGCCGTCCTGTTGTCTGAGCGCACCTGCACAGACAGACCCCTCAGGTGATTGGTCAACTGCTCCAATACCAACCTGATTGCCCGCAGTTCCAGAATGTTGATGGGTAAGTGGGCCTCCTGAGGGCCCCACCTCCCATGGAACCGCAGGGACTTCCAGAATCCCCCCCATCCTGACAGACTGACATCCGTGGTGACCGTCTCCCAGGAGGGGGCCAGGAAGGACCTGCCCCCAAGCAATTTCATGTGGTCCAGCCACCACGAAAGAGACTGTCTGACCAAGGGGGGAAGCACACAGATCCTGTCCTAGGACGTTGGATCCATGTACCATACTGACAGAAGGTGAAGTTGTAGAGGCCTCAAATGAAACTGAGCAAAAGGCACCGCCTCGAAGCTTGCCACCATCAGACCCACCAACTGCATGCCCTGCCTGAGGGAGGGCTGGGGGGACGATAGCAGGAACCTCACCTGCACAGTTAGAGCTTCCACCTTCTGTTGAGGAAGGAATATCCTTGACTGAATCGTATCCAGAATCATTCCCAGCAATGGGGTCACCGAGGAAGGGGATAGAGAGGACTTGGGGTAATTGATCACCCAGCCGAAGGACTCCAGGGTGGACACCACCAGCTGAGTGTCCAACTCTGCCTGCTGCAGAGACCGAGAGGTGATGAGTATGTCGTCCAGGTAGGGCAGCACGCGTATGCCCCTTGACCTTACCAGAGACATCACCTCCGCCAGCACCTTGGTGAACACTCTGGGAGCTGAGGTGAGGCCAAATGGCAAGGCCACAAATTGGTAATGTTGATCTTCCAACGCGAATCTGAGAAACCTTTGGTGTCCTGGGAACACAGGGATGTGAAGGTAAGCATCTTTGATGTCCACCGACGTCATGAGATCCCCTGGGCGCAGGGAGCCAATGGCCGAGCGCAGAGTTTCCATGCGAAAGAGCCTGTTTCTGACAAATTTGTTGAGGATCTTTAAATCCAGAATGGGCCTGACTGACCCATCTTTTTTGGGGACTGTGAAAAGGTTGAAATTCCTCTTAAGGGGACCCTGCAAATGACCCCCAGAACCAGAAGGCCTTGCACGGCCTGCATCAAGACCTGAGCTGAGACAGGGTCCTGGGGGATCCGGGACCTGATGAATCTGGGGGGGGGGGGGGGGCGCGCGCACAGCAAACTCTATCTTGTAACCAGAGGACACTACCTCCTGAATCCACCTGTCTGAGACGTGATGCCTCCAGACGTGCGCAAAGTGCTGTAGCCGTCCCCCACCCTGATGGGCGAGGGCGCCCCATCATGCCTGAGGGGGCTTAGGATAGGGTTTTGGCTTAGACCCCCAGGAAGAGCCAGGATGTCGTCCTCTGCTCCTGTGCCAGGAATCTGCACGAGCCCCCGCGAAGGACACCCCTTTCCCCTGCTTAGCATCGCGGTAGGGGAGCGAAGGGGGGCCCTGGCACCGAAAGGGCCGAGACTGCCGCCTGCGCTGGGGCAACTTACCTCCTTTAGCAAAAAGGTCTAGGCGGTCCCCAAACAGGCGTAGCCCCTTAAATGGAAGCCCAGTAAGGGCCCTCTTAGCAGCATTGTCAGCATCCCACTGGCGCAGCCAAACCGCGCGGCGTATAGCTACCGCCAAGGCAGAGGTTCTGGCACACATCCTAATGGCATCATCCAAGACAGATGGGATAAAGTTTACAAACACATCACAGTTAGACAGTGCATTAAACGTATCAGGTGGCAATTCATCAGAACCTTCAAGTACACTTCTGATCAGGGCCCTGAGCGCCACAGACGTAATGGCCGAGGCGCAAACCGGGCGCAGCGCCGCCCCCACAAATGCAAAGGCATGACACGCCAGTTGGTCAATGCGCCAGTCCTCAGCATCCCGCAGCGTAGTAGTGTCAGGGGAGTGCATAATAGAGGTGTTAGACAGCCCTAGAATAGGAGCATCGACCTCGGGGGGCGATGACCAGCACTTGACCATATCAGCAGGAAAGGGATACTTTTTGTCCCAACTCTTAGGTATCCCGGGAAGTCTACTGGGACGTTCCCACTCCTTAAGCATGAGGTTATTGAAATGGGTTTGCTCAGGAAATTCCAAACGAGCCTTAGCAGTATGAAAAAGCTCACCCCTTTGCCTGGGAGCCGCAACAGGGGGAGAGATGGACAAAACCTCAAATATCTGGACCAGCAGTCATAGAACAGCTCCCCTTCGTCCGATGGGGTGTAGCCATATAGATGCAACAACTCATCAGATTCCATGGGAGACGGAGTGGCATCAGGAGTTAAGTGACGCCTTTTAGCGGTGGCCTTACGCTCTAAGGTATTAGCAATCAATTTTTCAACACTTGCCAGTCTAGCAGACACATCAGGTTGAGAATCCCCGCTTGTATGTAATTCAATGGGGGTGAGACTCAAGCTTGGGGGAGTAGGTGAAGTGAGACGAGGTGCAGGCCCAGCCACCGGAGGGGCGGGTTGCAACGTTAGCGCCTGCTGTGCGCAAGGAACACAGACCCGTGCGCTGTCACCGCTGATAGGTGAGACCCCACAAGCTACACACAGCCGGGCTTGTCCCGAAGGAACCCCGGTCCCATTATCCTGGGATGCCTCCATATGGTGATTATTAGGCACAATATGCCAGTAGGGATTGACGCTATAAAGCAACCCTGGATGCCCCAATTACCCGCTAGGGAAGTGGGAGTAATTATACTAGGCCCAACTACAATTACACCGGGCCGGGAGAAGCCACTGGATTCACCCGTCTGAAAGACACAATGAGAAGAAGGGGCGTCAGAGCCATACATAGTAAATAATGAGCATTAAAGTCGCCCGCGAGGGCACTTACAGGGAGGGAGGGGGGACCGCTACACACGCGCGCGCGACAGTACAGGAAAATGGTGCCGAACGAACCTCGAAGGGCGGGCCAGAGCGAGCCGTGACGCAGGGCGTGCCAGGCCAGGCCCTGCCCCCCTGAAGAGCGCGAAGTCCATCCGACAAACAGCCAATGAGGCTATATACTAGTCCCAACACACATGCCAACAGGAGGTATGCACGAATCACGATACACGCTCACCCACACCCCCCCCTTCTTTCCCCCCCCCCGAAGGCTACGGGGAGAATGAGGGAGGATGGCGGCCCTTTGTACAGGGCCCACCGCTACCGGGGCATGGGACAATAATGCGGGAGGGGCATCCCATAAAGGCTCACCATCAGCCTATACCGCCTACCCTTTGGTGGGGGACTGCGGTGGAGCGTCGCTCCATAAGCACACATGGTGCCGCCTACCTTCACCTGACCAGCGCAGCCCAGGCTGGGAGGCACATCACACGAAGGACGGGTGGGAATAGTCGCAGGCTAATAGCCCCGCTCACCTGCGACAGAGTGATAATTTCATGTCTCCGCAGTAAGCACTGCAGAGAAATCTGGGGATTTGTGGGAGGTCCCTGGGTATTTGAGGGGCCGGGAGGAGCCTGTTTTTGCATGTCTCTGCAGTGCAGCGCCATCTGGCGGAGGATAACCCAAGTGTAAGTAATCTATCTGGAGCAGGACGTACTGTATACTAAGAATAGTCAGGAGTTGCCGTTAATAGATTTAGGTCCTGAGGCACTTTCTGCAAACCATGCGCACATTGATTTGGTATCCGAACAGGGGGAAACAGGGAAGAGCAGGACTCCTCATATGATTCTATGGAGGAGGGAGCCAGGGAAGAGGGAGAGCAGGGTTGTTCTCGCTCTCTTTCAGAGGATCTGGAGTTATTATTGCAGGATGTTTATGAGACTTGGGAATTACACAGGAGGATACCCCCCTATCTCAACAGGAGGATATGTTCAGGGAAATTTTGCTTAAACGTACAGAGAAGGCCTTTCCTATTAATGCAGTTTTAAAAGATATGGTTAAGGCAGAATGGGATACCCCTGAAAAGTTTTTTCTGCCCAAATCCTTAAAAATAAAGTTTCGCTTTAAAGTGGACCAACACCCAGGATTTTGACTATCCTGGGTCTTGGTCCACTTCGGTGGGGCCCCGCTGTGTGAAACCCCCCCGATCACCCGGAAAACTCACCTCTCCCCGCTCCCAGCGCCGACGTACAAGGTAAGATCTTGAACGTCTAAGCGGCACTCGCGTCACTTTGAACGCGCGCGCCCCCGCGCCGGCCATTCGCAGACGGCCGGCGCGGAGGCGCGCACGCCTACAGGGGCGCGAGGGAGGCGGCGGCGGCCGGCCGCCGCCGAAGATAAGGTAGGTGAGTTGGGGTGTTTGGGGGGGGTTTCACCCCGCGGGACATCCCGATCTCGGATGTCCCGCGGGGTGGGGGGTGATCGGCCCGGGAATCTTATAGATTCCCGGGCCGATCACCCGTGGGTGTTGGTCCACTTTAAGGATCCAGTTATGGAACTCTAGAGCAAGTGTCCTAAGGTTGATGCTCCATTGGGTCAGATTTCAAAGTCTTCTGATTTAAAGGGGACCAAAACCAAGCAGGATCAGCAGGGGAACCTATAACATTCCTGGGTCGATCCATTCCCTCCCCCGGGGCATCCAAAATTGTGATGCCCCGCTGTGTGAAACCCCCTAGGTCGCCCGCTACACAGGGCTTTAGTCTTGCTCAGAGTAGACAGTCAGAATTTAAGAGACGCTGGAGTCAGACTAGATCCGAAAGGAAGTACTTGCTGGTAAGGCCTCCAAGGGGCATCAGCAGCAATCCTGACAAATAACTAGCAGTAGGGGGGAGACTTTCTGAGTTTGTACCCGCTTGGAAAAAGATTAACCAAAATCAGTTTGTGTTACAAACCCTAGAAAAGGGGTATCAGTTAGAATTTGCATCCCTACCCCAATCATCTTTCTTAATAATCAAATTGCCAAAGGATCCAAAGACGAGGGAAGCCTTTCCTTTAGTTCTGCAAGAGTTACTGCAGAAAAATGTGATAGAGGGAGAGCCTCAGGTCTGGAGGGATTCTACTCACATGCCTTTCTGGTAATGAAGCAATTAGGGAAGTTCAGGATGATTTTGAATTTAAAAAGGCTAAACAAACTTATCCGGTACAAGAGATTCAGGATGGAATCAATTTATTATGTAAGACAGGTGCTGATGGGTGAGGCCTGGCTGGTGAATTTAGATCTGCAGGATGCATATTTACATATTCCAATCCTGGTAGCTCACCACAAGTATTTGAGGTTTGCAGCGCAGCTAGAGAAGGAGACGCTGTATTTCCAGTACAAAGCTCTTCCCTTCAGCCTGTCCTCATCCCCAAGAATTTTCATAAAGATTCTAGCCCATGGCCCACCTCAGGCAGCAGGGGACAAATGTGATTTCTTATCTGGACAATCTACTGAGCAAAAACAGATCAATGACAGCATTGTTAGCGGACCGAGAAAAGACCCTGGTAATGCTGAAAAGGCTGGGGTGGGTAATAAACCTAGAAAAGTCCAGCCTGATACCCTCTCAACAGTGCAGATTCCTGGGGTTCTTAGTAGACAGCACTCAGAAATAGTTGTTTCTCCCGGAAGAAAAAAGGGAAAGACTAAGGTCAGAAATCCTTTCCCTGGCAGTAAATCCCAGAGTCTCCTTAAGGCTAATCATGAAGGTTCTAGGGTTAATGACTTCAGTCATGCCGGCAGTTCCGTGGGCACAGTTGCATTCAAGGCCCCTTCAAAGGTTCCTACTAGAGAATTGGGACAAGAGAAAGGAGTCTCTAGATCAGATGGTCCAGTTAAACCCAGAAATCCTAAGGGAACTGCTTTGGTGGACAGATCCAGTAAACCTGGAAAAAGGGAGAGAGTGGAGACAGGTCAGCCCAGTAATAGTAACTACAGATGCGAGCAGCTGGGGCGCTTACTTGGGAACACAGCAGGTGCAGGGGAGGTGGCCCAAAAGAATAGCAACAAAATTGTCAAACTTCAGGGAGCTTCTGGAAGTGAAGCTCGCAATGCATCACTTACATTCAAAAATTCTCGGAAAGGAGGTGCAAGTGAGATTAGACAACACAACAGCAGTAGCCTAAGTCATCAAGGGGGAACCAGGTCCCAAAATGTAATGAGGTTATCACAAGAAATGTTACTACCACCGCTGGATCAAATACAGTCATTAACTGCAGTTCATCCGAGAGGGAGCCTGAACATGCTGGCAGCTCTAAGTCGCAGGGGAATTCAGCAGACAAAGTGGTGCTTAAATCATAAAGTATTTCATCTGATCACAGGGACTTGTGGGGTCAACCTCATATAGATCTGTTTACCAGCAAGAAGAATGCAAAGTGCAGGGAATTCTTCTCTCTGGTCAGGGAGGAAGGTGAGGTAGCAATAGATGCTCTGGCCCAAAAATGGGACTTTCACCTTGTTTATGCTTTCCCCTCTTTCAGAATTCTGCCTCAGGTGCTCCAGAAGATCGCCCAGCAAGAAGTAACCGTGATCCTTGTTGCTCTTTTCCGGCCAAAAAGAGTATGGTTTGCGGAGTTAATCAAGATGGCGATAAAGGGACTGTGGAGCCTTCCGAACATTCCAGATATCATTCATCAAGGAATCGTCCTGTATCCAGACCCGTCAATACTACAGCTGAAAGCTTGGATCTTGAGAGGGCCTTGTTAAAAAAGAAAGGGTTTTCCTCGAAAGTAATAGAAACTTTAATAGAGTCGTAAGTTAACTGCGAGATTGATCTACGGAAAGGTATGTAAACTATTTTCTTCATTTTGTGAAGTTAACCATTTAAAGAATACCTACAGTGTTAAGAGTTTTTGCAGGAAGTTTTGACAAGGGACTGGCTGTGAGTACCCTGAAAACTCCCCCCACCTTATGTTTTTTTTTTTTAGCTTAAATTGAGACCGCACCCTTCCAGGGGTTTCCTACATGGGACTTGTCAATTCTATTAAAAGGGTTAATGGAGCCTCCTTTTGAGCCATTGGAGGTTTCAGAAATATGGTTATCATTGAAATGTATTTGTTAGTGAACTCCAAGCATTGTCCGTTAAAGAGCCGTACAGTGCGATACTCCCAGACCGGGTAATTCTTAGACCCAATCCTTTGTTTTTGCCTAAAGTAGTCACTTCAGAGAACAGGTCACAAGAGAGTTCTTGCCTGCCTAACGGAGCAGGAGAGGAAGAGGACCTCACACTGCTTGATGTCAGAAGAGCCTTGGTTATTTATTTGGAAAGAACCAGAGACTGGCGTTCAGCGGAGCAGTTACTAGTCACCTTTAGTGGTAAGAATAAGGGCTCAGTAGCTTCTAAGTCTACCTTAGCAAGATGGATTAAGCAGACTATCGCAAAGACTCTTACTCTACTAGGGGAGTTTCTCCCCCAGAAGTTTCTGCACATTCCACAAAGGCAATGGACGCATCATGGGCAGAAAGGACAGGCGATTCAATTGAAGAGCTCTGCAAAGCAGCAATGTGGCCATCACCCCACACCTTCCTCAAACACTATAGACTTGATTTACTATCTGCAAAACATCAGACCTTTGGTAGAAGAGTACTGCTTGCAGCATCCCACCCCTAAGGTATAATTACTTGCCTAATCCTCATCATGTCAAGCTGAAGTCTGACTTGGAAAAACCGGCATTTGACTTACCGGTAATGCTCTTTTCAGGAAGACTTCAGCTTGACCGTTTATTACCCGCCCATATTCCAAAGGGTTGGTGTATGATTACTGTTCTATAACTGAGGATGAAAGGAAGGGGTGGGGCTATGCAACTTATTACAGTTTGTACATGAACCTGCTTATTGGAAAGCACTGCAGAATATGTTGGCACTATATAAATGAAGATTATAGTAAGGTTTCCATGGGTGGAGGGAGCAGATAGTGGAACGGTGTCAACTTAAAGTGGAACAAAACCCAAGGCAATGGGCCTGGGCCTTCCCCAGGCTGTGTGAAATCACCTGAATGCTAGTAATCATTCATTTGTCCCCCTGGACAACAGCACAGGCTCTTATCCAATCAGAGCCATTTGCACTGGGAAACAGAACAAAACTTGATATAATTAAAACCCTGGGCTTTGTTCTGCTTTAAAAGGGCCACTCAAGCCCTTGGAGGAGTAGAGTTACATCTACAGTAGATGAGACATCTATTGTAACCACTGCAACAAATATAAGCGATCCCTTGCTGCATCATCATGTACAGCCTTCACCCCCCCCCCCAAAGTTATCTTCCATGTAAAAAATGTCCCCACCTCATCACATGCAACAATTAGACACAGACCAGCTTTAGGGGGAAAGTAATTTATTATAGCCATTTGTTTTCCTTTTGTCAAATTGTGTGTATTGTTACACTTTTTTTTTTTAATTTTTAGTAAAGCCAATTCCGTTTGGGACATCTCAATGACAATATACTGGGAAATACATTAACTTTTTTTTTTTTATAAATGCCAATTTTAAGTTAGGAATTCCATAACTCACAGATGTTCTGAATTGTAAGTGCTGCTGACACATTCTTGATGTATAAATAGATGGATTTTACATTCGGTCACATGATACAGAATACATTTGACACAGTTTAAAAAAAATATATATATGAATACAGCACAGCAGTATTCAATAAATGCTCAATAAAAGTTACAAGTGAAACATCAAAGACTACAATTTCTTTTAAATGGAAATTAATCATCTAATCCATTGTGCATAGCACAAGATCTAACCTGTCCTTGTGGGGTCAAAACATTGGATGCACCCTGTGTCAGTCCAGTTACAGTAATTCATGGATTGCCAACAAAGCAGACAGCCGTCCACTTGACTCAGAATAGAGATTGTCAATCATCACACATGCTTGCCATATTCTTGGCAAAACTATTTCACCAAGGAATCTTTTCTATTTAACGTTTTACCTAGTATTTGGTTAGGGTGCATCCATATGTCTACAACTAAGTTAGGCTTTTAGTAAGTGGTGTAGGCACAATGGCTACCTGAAATATTCAGCCTTACACAAAAAGTGATCAAGTTTAAGAAGGGAAGTAGAGCACATTGGGCTGGTCAACTAAGAATGCATAGAAAAGATTTGTCTTTTGGCTAGGTTTTCACCAACTAGCACATCTGCAATACAATAAAAGCTACTTTTCTATGTGATAAATTTCCATTTAAAGCATTCATAACAATAGTAATACCATCTGGAACACTGTGCTGCTCAAAGCTTCATGCAGAAGACTGGCGACATATAATGCCTGTGCAATGTACAAGTTCAAGACATCCTAAGACTAGGTCCACAAGAAGACAGTCTATTAAAGTTGTTCGGCAGTTTCCACTTGTGTAAACTGGTTACAAAATCCTTTGCAACTAGAAAATCACATTCGGCCGACTGATTTCATTCAGAGAACACAGATATGGACACTGTTGAGGATCTGAGCATTTGAAAAAACATTTATAGATATAAGCAAGGCAAGATTTGGAAATATTTTTGGAAAATAAGAGGATATTGTTTTAGGTGAGAATATTAAGCAGCATAGAAATGTCCAGTCTTTGAAAACAGGAATCCAGAATGGAAAGAGGTAAGGCTGTTGAAAGTACTATCGCAGTCACATTGGGCATGGTGTTGTGTATTATTCCACTTGCCAAAATCGTATTTAGTCAAAGGAGGTGGCAACGCACATGGCTGAACGTGGGTTTGGAATACTGCTAGCCAATGGAATGAAGGCCCATACAGTGCAACACTTCTAGATATGCTAGCTGAGACACAATTCATACATACTTTATACTAAACACAGCTTCACAACTAGGCCGAGCAGTGGGTAGACCCAGCCCTTTAAAAGGAAATATCAAAAATACATCTATTTATACAAAAACAATGTGTGGTCATCACATTTTAGCAGCCGATTTTTTTAAAGTTTTTTTGTTTTATATATATAAAAAAAAACAAATGCTTCATTTGCACCAATCCCACTACAGAACCAGTTACAAATGAACACGAGAATGTGTACATATTCATACTGGCACTTCGTGCAAAGGCTACACTTGTACACACACGCATGTGTTTAGTTATTTTTCTTAACAAAATATTCAGTATCTGAAGTCATGGCTTGAGCCAGACTACATTCAGCAGTTTGTACTAAAAAATACTTTATCTGTGCAGGATTTCCCGCATTCATTTACATATGCTACAACTTTTACAGGTTATTTACAGAACTCCAAAGTTCTATTTATCACATACTAGGTGGAAGGTGATTACAGAGTAGCAAGTTGGAGAGTGGCCATGGTTAAGCTAAAGCTATACACACACTATACAGCAGCAATGCTAATATAGACACTGCTAAAAATACAGCTTGTCACTATACAAAGCAGACCTGTACAAAGGAGGAAGAGGGGATGCAGCTTGCATACTGCACAAGTACGTCCTGAATAAAGAATCAAACTAAAGGAATTTCTGCAGCATAAAAGGCTTCACAGAACCTGATGGGCAGACAAAACTTTTCCCCTTCTAAGCTTTCAATCCCTGTCCAGGCAAATATAATAAAAACCTACAAAACATCTTTAGGCCATGCCAGATCGCCAGTAGAGGTAAGTTTGGAAACATTTCAAGAATATTGCCAATCAATAGCACTAGTGGAGAGCATGTACGATTTATTGTGCTCGCCTGGACAGAAGGTTTACTCACTCGCCGATTAGGAGCGCTGAATTATCAGCAATCATGACCAGCCTTCGCTGTATACACACATATGATCCAATCCTTGCCTTGAAACTTAGCCTTTAAATTAACAATGGCACAGACCGTCATCCCAAAATCCATAAGGCGTTCGAATAGCTTCTGGGCCAAGTTAACTAGTAAAGATAAGCTTGTCAAGTTAAAGATTACATCTGTACAAGCAATGGATGCCACAGCCCTGGATGAATTTAGCTTAAGGAGATGTTTCTATACACCTGGAAAGTTAGAGTAAAAAAAACGGGGGAAAAAAAATAAAGGGAGGGAAGGGGGAGCTTAACTGTTAAGTGGCAAAACAGGTAGCCACGAGGTACAAGTTCCTCTTTATTCAAGGACCTACTTGGCAGATTTAGGGCTGCGCAGTGCAGTGTTGGCTTGTTAGTATTTATACTGAATGCAAGGTCTGCTGTAAGTCATTTTTACAAGATCAAAGTACTCCCAATACCTAAAGTGGCATAATGGTCCGGTTAATGGTACAGAGCTTAAAGTCTCTTAATACAGTAACTTGAGTGCAAAAAAGTAAAAAAAAACTAAACGGTGGCGATATAATTTACAGTAAACATGATGCAGCTTAGAAGTGGTTGTAACCAACACACAGCCTGAAATGTTTTTATAAACAAAAAAAAAAAAGGTGAAGGCTAGAAGGTAATGGGTGGGGGGTACAACTTAATAAAGGCCACAAATGAATGGGCATGACATTTTAGATATTGGCAGTCCCTGGCAGTGCAAACATGCAGTTTTAATTGGCACAGTATTTATAAGTAATATACTTAATTACCAAACCAGTGTAGGAGGGATCAGCCTGGCAATCATACCCATCTTGCAGCTAAGCTGGCATATATAACTATAGTAAAGCAAAGCATGGTTGGGCATGATTACAGTTGGAAAAAGAAAGGCAAACTGGACTAAAGCTTAACCCCATTATGCTAGACTAATTGTAGACAAGAAAAGGCCCTAGGGGTGGGGGAAAATAAAAAAAAAAAAAAAAGGGGGGGGGGTCATCACAGCAAAAGAACAAATTAAAAATATACAAAAAAGGTGAAGCACAGTTAAAGACAAGCAGGAGAATGCTACTTGTTCCAAACCAGCTTTAGCTGCACCCACCAGTTCACGTCAAGTGCAAAGTATTGTATATACTTAATTTGGTTAGGAGGTGGCAACAAGAAAATTCAGTGCAATCCGCACAAATTGATGCTGTGAGAAAGTGCTTCAGATGCAGGAGTCTTCACAGAAGTGTCTCCCCACATTTAGTTCAGTCTAGCTCCTGAGCTACTTTAGCCAGAACAGATCCACTCCATATTGGTTTATGTGCCTTGCGATATGTTCAGAGCTGGAAAGGCAGAAACAGACAGTCTTCAACTTGCAACTCTGTAATGGCCTGTAATTGCTTGGTTGATTGTGTCCAGGATGCTTAGGCCTGGACCTTCAGCAGCGTCTTCAATTGGAAAGACATCAGTTCCTTGTCAGACGGACCACACGACAGATGGACCCAGTGACTTGGTGGTTTCGGGAGAACGCTTGGCGATGGTGGCTCACTGAATTTGGCACCAGCGTAATTCTGGTTCTCTTGGAAGAGGTTCTTCGGTCCGGGAAAACCAGAAGTCCAGTTCTGGTTTGGGGATCGATTATTATTATTGTTTGCTCTGTTTTGCATGGCCTGCCATGCAAAGCCAGATGGACCACGACCTCTGTCTTTTCCATGAGAATTGTTTATCTTCGGATTGTTCCGCTCTAATTTTTTTTGCCGGTTGTTCTGTTTGCCGTGATTGTGTCTGTGCTGCTGAATAGGAATGTTAAGTCTTTCACCTCCACCCATCTTCAAACTTTGTGTCACCTTAAACAAAAGCAAGCAATTTAATCTTCAAACCCAGGTTACATTGAATATATGCAACTGATTCATTTAAGGGGACCCACAAGCCTGTCTGGCGATACCCAACACCAACAGAGGACTCTGCAAATATGTGAACACCCCCCAACCAATCAGATGCATACATACTTCTAGTATGCAGCAGCCTTGTCTTATTCTGGGGGTAAGAAGCCAGCTACAGATTTTTATGTAACATAAAAAAGGGACAATACATGACATTACACAAATAAAATTAGCCTGCTTTACGCTCTCTCCATTGGAGGAGCTGCAGCTGGTTCATGTTTACATTAAATGACAATCTCTAAGGATGCCCCCACCTCTGCTGCACCTCCTCATATATGAGCCAACCAGGTGTGGTTTCAACATGTATAGGACTTTGACAAAAATCATCCCCTTTAACAGAAAACCAGAAAAAATGGGTCAAGCGTGTAGGGGCAAACCAAGTATGACGTGAGGGTAATCAGAAAAAGTCTAGTTATTGGGGGGGGGAGTGAGCAAGGATGAATGGTACCTAAAAATAGATATTAGCCCAACCAACTTACAGGCCAGATGTGTCTATACATATATCCCAAATCAAGTAAGCTTTTGAATGTGGTCCCCAAAGCAAACAATACGTGTCAAAGACTAGAGCAGTCTGCCAAGAGCTGAACCATCATCCCCAAAAAGAAAAAATAAATAAGATTGTTAATATAGGAATATGTACCTTCCAGCTGATCCTTCAAACTCCTCCACTCCCTTTGCAGATCTCAGATGTAACAAGGCTCTTGCGGTCCTCCTTAACTTGCCAGATGGTGTTTGCATGAGCCAGTAAAGATCCAAATCCAACATGAATCCCCTGGACTCTAGGTGGCAGGGGACAGAGCTGAGTGAAGCCTGCGCAGCTGTGAGGAAAAAAAAAAAAATGAAATGAGGAGGAGTGGTGAGGAGGGGGTGTGCCTAGGGGCAATGTATGCACACAAGGAAAGCAAAACAGACGGGGGTTTGAGGTGCATAATTTGCAAACGTCTAAACAAGTAACATGTATAAAAAAAAAACCCCAAACAAGTAACTGTTTTAATTCTGGGTTAAATCGCCCCCCCTCAAATAGCTACTACAGCAACAGGAACGAAGAAAGTGTATCAACAAAGCAATTCTATAGTAAGCACAAAGTTGATCCAACAAGAAACAGATCCTGAAACTTACAGTCATAGTAAATAAACACAAATTGATCCATTTATTTTCTTGATAGACATTTTGCTCGTCATTGGCTGGGCAATGACTAGAAAGCCACCAGGCTGATGTATTCCAAGAAAAAAAATAAACACTGAAAGCTCAGAGGAACCAAAAAGAAACAACAGGTCCCTGAACATACATCTGTAGTAATACATAAAGGCAAATGGATCAATTTTTTGGGGGGTTAAAACTGCTTGTGGTTTTTCTGTTACTGCAAATCTGTTTGCAGGATCATGGCCGCTAAATTTCTACCGATTACCATAGAAAAAGAGCTGGGCAATCGCACACGTATTCAGACATTCATTGTTGGTGTCTAATCCAATGTCCTTGATTGGACACAGATTTAAAAATACCCCCTCCCACACACAATGCCCATAACAGGAGATTGGGCATTAGAAGCTCATTTATGGATCTACACAGTTTATAGCAGAGGTGCCCAGGCCTTTGCCAAGCTCAGGCCACTTGAAACAAACACAATAAATAGGTTCAGATTTCTTCTTTTATTTGAAATCGCATAATAAAGATTCATTCAGGATACTCACAACCTTCACTTGAAGGTCCTTTCACCACACACCCCCTAAAATCATATGCAACAATCCCCACATGCTAGCAATACACATGCCGATCGGCTTACCAATAATCAACCCATTAAGCTTCCACCAATGTTAAGCATAAAATCACTGAAAATGTATTTAACCAAATTCTTCTGCAAATATTTCACCCACCCAGAGTGGTGGTGTACAATCAATATTAGCAGATTGCTCCATGCCAGCTCTATTTGCCAATCACCCCTCCTAGATCACCCTTTGCAACCTCCCATCTATACTGTACCCCTGTTTAACTGCCTTTTCATGTCAGTTCTATTTACCCCTCTCTCCGCACATCAGATGGTTGGGCCTATTCAGTGTATAGTATATTTAGAGGTTATACAGTAGGCGGTGTTGGTAAACAAAAGTAAAGCTCAGTGGGGGGAGCAGCTAAAGTAACAGCACGGCAATGTAACCCCCCTATTGTGACAGGTTATTATCTCAGTAACGGCCAAATATTAAACATAAACCGCCTGGGAATATAACCCGGCCAAACAACCGAACAAAGAGTAGAGCGAATAAACGGGAAATACATGGCGGCCAGGAAGGAGGGGCTAAGCGAACCAGCCGCGTAGAAACTTACCAAGACTCCGACACGGCCTCCTCACGCAGCAGTGGTGAACCTTCCAACGACTTGACCGATTTAGCACCGAACAAAGGCAATTGGTCGCCGATGTCCCAGCACCGAGGCGCCCGAACCCCTCCGCAGCCAACGCGCAACTCGCTGAGCGACCTTCTCCGCTCAGCCCACAAAAGTGGAACGTTTCCTCCGCCCCTGGCTGCGTCGTAGCCAATGAAATCGCGGTCAACACGGCAGCAGCCAATCAGCGCACTAGTTCCGTGAAAGGCGCCTGTTGCGGCGCCGAGAGAGACTTCTGCTTCTGCGGCTCCGCCCCCTGTTTCCATCCGAGGCAGCTTGTTATTGTGTGAGGTGATGGGGGAGGGGAGAGCGAAACAATGTCGTCACGCCGCACAGAAACTTCCCCCTCAGCTGGCTCTATCCGGTTACTGTGGGGGAAGGAGGGCGGCGAAGTCTGCCTTTGTCTATAGCAGACCCGATCTGTGTGTATTTCTTCGAAGTCATGAAAAGCTTGAAAAAAATAATAATTACATGTAATAAATATATTATCTATATATAACTATTGAGTGTGCTTGCAACGCACCTCACAACGTTAAGATATTGCCACTTTAGAGCTAACAGTCAAAAATGACAAAGTGGACCAACACCCAGGGGGGGGATTCCCAGGCCAATCAGATCCCTCCCCGCGGGGCATCCGAAATCGGGGCGAAACCCCCCAGAAAGCTTACCTTAACCCCGTTCCAAAGGCACATGCGCGGGCCGTGTCTCGCGCTTCCCTCTAGCAGGGCGCGCACCCGCGCTGGCCGTTTGTGGGCACGCTCCCTGTTAGAGGGAAGCGCGAGATGCGGCCTCCAGCGCGCTCAGAGCCGCTGTGGTTGGACGCCGCTTGTATGTGCATACCACAGTGGCTCTGAGCGCTCTGATTGGACGAGCGCCCGCGTAGGAGCGTGGTGAGTGTTTCTGGGGGGTTTCACACAGCGGGGCACCCCCGATCGGGGTGCCCCACCGAAGTGGACCAAAACCCAGGATAGTCAAAATCCTGGGTGTTGGTCCACTTTAAACTGGACCTTCACTATGATTTTTTGAAAAGCCCAAACTCTTATAAAACGATTCCCCAGCATCTAAAGTTAATATGTTTAAAGTTTTTAGTCACATATTCTTTCCCTCACTGGGCTGTAACTCTGTTAAGGACTTTAGGATATGGGCGCTACCATCTTGACTCAGAAGCACCACACTTACTGAGGAGAGGAGAGTGGGATAAAGTACAGGGGGGGCGGGTTATAGCTGTGCTTTGCTCAGACAGAGCAGAGCTGGGGTCAGGAAAAGGTCAGCAGTCCCAGAATCCAGAGCAGCACAGTCAGAAGGCACTTCCTGTTTGCAGGCTGCCTGATGTTCCAGGAGCCGCCATCTTGGATGTTTAAAGGCTCATAACATGCAGTAGATGCAGGTAGGATGATTTTTAATGTGGACAATCTGTATGTACAGGGTGTGGGAAACATATAAGATAGACTCTTATTCAGAGTGAAGGACCGCTTTAAACCAGACCAAAACAACAAACAGTGTTTATATTCATCCCTCCCCAGGCCAATTTAGGTTGCTGCACATACAAATTCATTTACTTTTTTTTCTAACCTCTGCTGTAAATTTTAAAAACAAAATGGTGGCGTCATGCATTTGCAGGCCACCTGCAAACAGGAAGTGCTGCTGGGCTTCCCATTACTGTGAATTGTCAGTTGAATCCAGGCAGCAGCATGGCTGAGATGCTGGGAGAGGAAGCTCCAAAATGGCCGCTACCTTTCTTTTCCAACTGTGCCAGGCTGTTGGTCCAGTTTAAGACCTTGAAAATTGCCCTTTGCCAACTCTGTGTAGCTAGAGGGATAAGAAAGAGGGCAAACCAAGCACTCCCAGCATGAGTCTCACAAATACATATAATACTAAACCGTTACTGGGCCTATGTTAATATTCAGTCTCAAAAAAAGTCAATTTTACCTTGGGGCATCCTGATTTGGGCTTCCCTGCCGTGTGAGGCCCCGTCATATATATATATATATATATCTGCATCGCTGTGTAATATGGTGCAGTGAGAGTCGTCTGCTGTGACGTCATACGACAGACAGCTCTCATTGTTTACAATAGGGAGCGTGCGCCATTTAGATAGGCTGTAAGCAATGGGAGCCATCTGCTGAATGACCTAGTCACAGCAAGTGGCGCTCATTGAAAGAGAGACCACGCATGCATGCCTCCCAACTGTCCCGATTTTCCCGGGATTGTCCCGATTTTTTAGAAGGATCCCGCGGTCCCGGAACATTACCAAATGTCCCGGGACCCCCTGCGCTGTGACAGCCCAGGGCCGCAATGACGCCGGCGGGAAGATAACTTCCTGGCGCGTGGGGTGAGAGAGTGGGGCGGGCGCACGGGGGTGGGTGGGCAGGCGCACGGGGGTGGGTGGGCAGGCGCACAGGGGTGGGGGGGCTACGTACCGCATGCAGGGGTGAAGGCAGCCGACATTGCTGGAGCTGGAGAGCGTGACGGGGGGCGTGGCCGGGGCGTGACGGGGTGTGGCCGGGGCGTGACGGGGGTGTGGCCGGGGGCATGGCTTGTCCCGCTTTCAAGCTTTCAGAAGTTGGGAGGTATGCGCATGCACTGTTGGGAGCGTGGGAAGGTGAGTTTTTATGGGCAAACTGGGAGGTTTCACAGGGCACTGAACAAAACTGCTGCTGCTTAAAGCGGACCAAAACCCATTGAACTTGAGAAATACATTTAGCCAAAGCCCCTGCCGATACTCCCTTCCTAGGGTATAGAACTAGAAATGGATATTTTCACATTTCAAATGGCCCTGGAACAAGTACAACTTGAGAAAGATGTGAGTGATGCCTACCGCTGACCGCACATTCGCTGTGGCCTCTATGGTGAGGTAAGACTATAGGAAAACTGGCAGGGCACATAGAGGGGCATCCCAAATCACAATGCTCCAGGACTGGATGTCCAACTGAATGTTTTGTAGACGCTAGGTCCAGTTTTGATCCACTTTAAACAAAAGATATTGCGACCTTCTGAGATATCCAGGTTTAAAAAAAGACCAAAAAAAGGAGCACGCTCACAGCCCGAAGAAGTCAATGAGAGCCCTTTGTTGAAGGATAGAAAGAGAGCAAATGTCTCTCATTGACTTCAAAGTGGAGCGATAGCGTCCGCATTCCCAGTAGCTCACGCACTCCTGTCCCAGCCTATCTGTATGGCCGGGGCGAAAGCGGGTGCACTGCCCAAAAATGTAGGGGTTGTGGCCACTCTCACTCCCCATTGTAAACAATCAGATTGTTTGACTGGGGATAGGTGAGTGATTGCTGGTGCTCGGCTGGGGGAGGGTTCACACAGGCCCTGGAATCTTTTGGAACAAGACCCATGATTTTGACTATCCCTGGTTTTGTTCCTTGCTCTTGGGGTGCTTCAGCTGTACTACAGCCAGCGCTTTTTCCACTTTAGGATCCAGGGTTTTGTTCCACTTTAAGCCAGGTTTTATGTTTGTGTGGGTTTTAAGGGAGATTTTGAAAGCTTGCAGAGTTGGAGAATGGCAAAGTGGGCAGGGGAGGGCATTCTAGAAAACTACAGATGTATGTGAGAAGTCCTGGACGCAAGAGTGATGAGAGGAGAAGGCCACTGAAGGCATTGTCTAGGTTGATATTGTTGGATTAGAGATGCATTTCTGGTTGAGGATCACCATGTATCAAGCTAGAGATCTTAGGAGGCTAATATAAATGGTCAGATGTGAAACAACAAATATTATATATGTATCACTAACCTTACCTGGTCCTCACGTCACGCCTTGCCTTGCCTGTGGGCAATGTATTTTTGCTGATGCCAACAGCAGATCATGGGTGATAGTCAAGGAATCTTGACTTTTGAACCAAATTGGGATACCCCCCAGACATGGACCAAATCCTGGGATAGTGATAGGTCCCCTTTAATGGCACATATTCCCTTAAAGTGGGACAAAACCTATTTTGCTGATCCTACCTCAGGTGATGCACCTGGCTTGATGCGGACCTGTTTTTTTAAAGCAGGTTTTTCTACCACAGAGGCAATTTTGAGATAACCAATTAGCTTATCTCAAGATTATTGACTGACATGACTAGCCCACTGGCTGCATCTACTGATTCCCTGTAGTCTGGGGAATCAATGTGCATGTTAAATATCCAAGATATTTTCCCATCTGTATTCACATAAATACGGTATGTTCATGAAGCTTTCTTCTGTCATAAATATTCCAGACCATTGGGATGTGCCTCCAGGACAGATTACCCCTTCAATCCATGAGCACCTTTAGTTATGTTTATTACCTAAGGTGCTAAAGACTTTGCAACATTGCAATTTAACTGACATACAACACCAGAGAGTTGCTTTGATGAAACCTGTGGTCTTGGCCTTTCTTTAGAATGTGAACAATCAGTCTAGTTTAGAGGGACTGCACGAAAGCTTTGTTCGTTGGTGATGAATTAGGGTTAATTACAATGTCAATGGGGCTGTGCAGCCATCTTGGTTCACATGTCTGGACATGCATTTCAGTTGCATGGCCAGCGAGAACAATTCCATGCTGGGTCTGATACATGGGTGTGGATTCAACTGTCAACTGTTATGCAAAGTAGAAGAAACAGTTACATGATCTTTATGTCTCCATCTTAGGTTAGACAGCTCTAGTGACAACCTTTGTGTATATGGGCAGAGGGTGGGAGAGAGGAGGGGGAGACACGCCCAGCTAATCCCTTTTTGTATCAATTCACTGATTTAGTTGTATATTTAGGCCAATCACCATTGTATTTCTTAAGATAATACTGGTGGGGTATTTAGCTGCAGTTTCTCATTATACCTCCAGAATTAATTTTCAGTTCTAAGAATTGTCCAGCACTGATCTGCTATAATGTCCAGGGCTGTTTCTAAGAGAGGGCGAGCACAGTGACTGCCCTGGGCACCAAGGCAATTGGAGGCACCTTTCACCCCACCCATCTTGTTTTCTGCAGATGGGTCAGGGCCACAGTTAATGGTGCAGGCAGTAAGACAGGCCCCTCATCCCCCATTTTGTGCTTAGTCATAGAGAGGGGTCCCTGTCTGCTGCTAAGGAAGAGATATAGTGCAGCATTTACCTGTACAATACAGAAGCAGCAACATAGGATGGGTGAAGCATTGAGCGCTATTCTGACTAGAAACTGCCCTGTTAATGTCATGTCCATAGTATATATTTAGCATAATAACACATGTTCTTCTTTAGATACTTCTATCATGATAGAACGTTGAACAACATGTTTAGAAAACCTTATCTATTTGCTGAGATGTGATCATAGATATGGGCACCATCAGATCTTCCTTAGATACTTCTATTATGATAGAACATTGGATAACATGTTTAGAAAACCTTATCTGTTTGCTGAGATATGATCTTAAATGTGGGCACCAACAGATTTTCTTTAGATATTTTTACCATGATAGAGTGTTGGACGTCACGTTTAGAAAACCTTACCTATTTGCTTAAAGTGGACCAACACCCAGGATTTTGACTATCCTGGGTTTTGGTCCACTTCGGTGGGGCACCCAGATCAGGGGTGCCCTGCTGTGTGAAATCCCCCAGAAAGACCCAAAAACTCACCTGTCCCCGCTCCCACGTGACCGCTGCAGCCAATCTCCGCCGCCGGACAAGCGAGGTCCGTCGCCGGACAAGCGAGTGCGCCCGCCGCCGCCTCCCACGTGCCACTCTTACAGGGAGCGCGCCCGCGCTAGCCATTCACAAACGGCCGGCGATGGTGCCCACCCTGCTAGAGGGATGCGCGAGTGGCTCGCGCATGCGCTGCTGGATCGAGGAGCAGGTAGGGATTTCGGGGCTTTCTGGGGGGTTTCACACAGCGGGGCACCCCAAATCGGGGTGCCCCACAGGCCCAATGCTATCTCATAGATTTCCGCACCGATCAGCATCGGATGTTGGTCCACTTTAAATGTGATGAGAAATTGTAGGTCTCCTTTCCATAAGTGTGATTTTTCTCTGGTTTTGCTCTTAGCCCTTCAGTTTTCCTAAACCTACCAGAGCTTAAGGCATTTACAGTAGACCTCCAATCATAATTGACTATAGGTTCCTACTAATAATTATTACCTTGGGGATCCTAAGTTGAGATGCCCACCATACAAAATATGGAACTTTGTTATGATGAGAGTACAAAGGATAGCTATCTAATGTGGGACTTACTAAAGGTGTGAGGAGGTGAATTATTCATGGACAGTGTAGGTCTGCTTTATCTTAATAGAGTTTTTTTTATCTGAGCCCAGCTGAGAGAACCTGTCAGAGCTAAGTTTGTGCCTGGAGGGGGCTGACTACATTTTGGGCTTGCCTGGACTAGTCTAATATACCGTACATTGAACGTGTGACTTGAGTGGCCTAGCTTTTTTCACTCTTGTTTATGTGCAAACGTTGTTCAAATCTCTCTATAATTGTCCTTTCTATAACTATATTATAACTATATTATAATTTCAATAAATTGATCAGTGATACACATTATTAGCATATGGCCGGCTAATTATTGGTGACTTATGCAACATACTTATTGATGTAAGCAAGTTACAAATCAAAGTAGGGAAAACTGCCAATCAAGAATTCATGTAGCCTCTGTGATGATTAGCTCTGGTAGACAGCAGGATGTTTGCAGTATAGAGGCTCAGAGGCGAAAAGTTAAACTTAAAGTCCGTGTTTATTCACACCAAAATCCATAAAAGCATATGCCCTTTCGGGTTACATCACCTTTTCAGGAAAATGCAGCATAAGTCAATCAGACAGGCAAACAGCGTTTTTAGTCCTTGGGCAAAGTTGCTGCTTTGCAACCGAATCCACCTTGGGTCCGCATGAAACCGCCTGCATAGGAGTTTCCAGCCAGGCTCACAGAGTCTCACTCCACAAGTGAGCTCCAGTCACAGACACTGCACAGCTGATTCCCCAGGCTATTTATGCTTCCTGTAAAACCCGGATCTGGGTAGTGGGATGAAGTCCCACCCTGCTCTACTCCATCCCAGTGAAACCGTCCCGGGTTAGACTTTCGGCTATACTAATTTCAGCACCAGATTGCCATTAGCAGCTGATGCTGGAAAACAGAACACATGGATTTACTGCACCAAGGCCAGGTACCTTAGTGCCACATACCTTCCGTCAATGATGGCCCCTTGCACCTTACCACACCTCCATTCAGTACTGTTGGTGGGTAAAAGAGCTAGGCCAAAGCTCTGATATTCTGAGTTTGCCCAGTTTGGACCGCAACCCTTATGAGATCGGTGCACAGAGTATAATATCAAGTATTTATTAAAGCGGGCACAGTTGTTGGTACCAATACTACCGACAGTCTGGGCAGGGCATCCAGAATGCCAAGGATCAAGGCTAAGGTAAGGTTTATGGGCGTTCTGGGGCGTTCTGGAGATTATTGGAACATTTTTTCCCAATCTAAATCCCTCCATAATCAGAGGAAATACTTAAAGTGGACCAACACCCAGGATTTTGACTATCCTGGGTTTTGGTCCACTTCGGCGGGGCACCCCGATCGGGGGTGCCCCGCTGTGTGAAACCCCCCAGAAACCCCAAAAAACTCACCTCTCAGCGCTCCCACGTGAGCGCCGCAGCCAATCCCCGCCAACGTCCAGGCGGGGATCAGGAACGTCCAAGACGCTTCCGCCGCCGCCGCCTCCCGCGCGTCACTCTCGGCGCGCGCGCGCCCCCGCCGGCCATTCACAGAGGGCCGGCGCGGGCGCGCGCACGTCTGGAGGGGCGCGCGGGAGGCGGCGGCGGCGGAAGCGGCGGCGGATCAGGTAAGGTGTTTTTGGGGTTTCTGGGGGGTTTCACCCCGCGGGACATCCCGATCTCGGATGTCCCGCGGGGTGGGAGGTGATCGGCCCGGGAATCTTATAGATTTCCGGGCCGATCACCCCTGGGTGTTGGTCCTCTTTAAATATAAAGAAAAAATGAAAAGTCAAAACACCCGATATGTAAAAGTGCCAAGTGCAAATTGTTCACATAAGAACTCAGTGCTGATCAAATGTAAAGCTACCACAAACACAGAGGGAGAAGCCAAAAAGAGAGGGAAATAAATACAGGATATGATATCGTCAATCTTTGCTCGAGAACCAAAGAAAAAAGTGCGGGGCTCATGGTGTTGCCCAAAATCCTCCCAGCCTGCAGGTTGTGGGCTCAGAAAGAAAAGAAAGTAACACATGGGTTTCTGGATCATGTTTTTCTTTTCCTGTGGCCCCAGTGCAGCTTTATTGCTCACTAGTCAACGATTGGGCACAGTGGGGCAAGGGGAAAATATAGACTGGAAGGGGTGTTAGACGAGGAATTTGAATTAAATTCTGAAACGAGGAATTTGAATTAAATTCTGAAACAAGCTATTGGTGAGATTGGCTACATGCTGGGGATACACCCATCCTAGCTGTCCCACTGGGAATTCTCCCTATGGCAGGTCCACCCTTGCACTTCTCCACTCTGCATTATACCCAGGCACTTGGGCACCATGTACCCACCAAGCCTCAACAAGCAAGCCCACAAGCACACAGAAGTGGTCTGCAAGCCATGTGGCTTCCATGCTACAGGCTGAAGACCCCGGATATTGAACTAGACCAACCACCTCCGATGGCTAGACTCTTCAATGGAGACTTTCAGACTTTAGGTCTGGTAAACAAGTCCACCTGGGACCTACAGCTTTGGGATATTCTGCTGTCTGATCTCCCCCATTTGCCTGAGCAATCACCTAGGTACTTCTTTGGGTTTCCCACACCAGGTTCGAGTGCCTCTTCTGCATCCTTGTAGCTGAGGCGCACTCCTGCTCACAGCCAATCATATAGGCGCACCTCAGACTGCAACTGCTCCACTTCCTATGCCCGAGTTCTGGTCTATATCATCTCGGTGTGTCGTGCATTAACATGTGCAATGGGGCATCACAAATCGGAACCAAAACCCATGATAGTGAAAATCCTGCCCTCCATGTATTACTCCAAGGACCAGACTACTATTCTGCCTGCAGTTCTTTTTTTCCCTACATCCAGTCCAAGCCGCCCCAATATCCTCACGATTGGGTGTTCGCAGTCAAGCGCCCCCTAGGGGCGAACACCCAATCGTGAAGATATCGGGACGGCCTGGACTGGATGGATACAAAAACAATTCTACAGGTGAGTTTCACAGAATTGTATTTTCTTACTGCCTATGAGGTGCAGTGATATCTTCAGAGCTTGCTGCTGGTGGAAGAAGGTTTTAACCAATTGATCACTTTCTTGGCTGATCATAAGCTTGGGTTTGGGAATAGCGTCTGGATGCAAAGGATTTGTGTCCAATACAGTCATCAACCGTGAGACCGCTCATGTAGTGTGCTTCAGTTAAGTGGGGACCACTGCTGAGTATAGGTCAGTTTTAAATCCCAGCTTGCTATTCTGGGCAGGAATGGAAAACTTACCATATTAAAGGAGCACTGTCGCGAAAAAAATGGCCCAGTGATAAAAATCCATATAAATATGCTGGATGGTGGGAGGAGAGGTCACTTACACACCAGGTATCGAGAAATATCCAGCCAGGCTTGTTTTTTTTATTTTAATGGAAGGAAGAGGACATCTCGGGTGACAGACTCTGTCACCCCTCATAGACTAAACCTGTAACCCCAGGATTTTATTCCTACCAAGGGAAGAAAACCACTAGCTTGGTGGGAGTTTTATTCAGTTCAGGTATATAAGTGACCCCTCCCCTCATTAGCTAAAGTGTTTATATGGATTTTTAATACTACACAATTTCGCGATAGTGCTCCTTTAAGTATGAAGTACAGGTGCAGCTGTTAAAGAGGAACATTGGAGGTCCTGGGGTCTAAATTCGGGATGCCCCGCTGTGTGAAACACCTCCCCCCCCCCCCCCCCGTTTACTAGTTTCACTCACCTTCTGCTGGAGCCCTCACCACATCTGTGCGCACTGGACCCATCCCCACTCACCTCTAGCCGTGTGCATGCCCAGCTTTTCTGGCATGCCATGGCTGCTAGGTGGGCAAGGGATGTGGCTGGTGGCAGCGCTCGGCTGCCTAGCCGTCTATGTGGCTCAGCCGTCAGCGGCACCGAAGGCAGCTGATTGGCAGTGAGAGTGCCACTCAGCCAATCAGAGCATTTGCTCTCGCCCGAGTCCGTGTCATGAGAGCAGAAGGAAGGCGAGTGAAATGGGGCGACCCAGGGGGTACACACAGCGGAACATCCCAATTCGGCAAAAGTAAAATTCCCATGTGTTGTTCCTCTTTATAGTATAAGTGGTACTTGGAAATTGGAGGGAACACCACTATTCCCAAAAACACAGACTAAACATAGATAAAATAATGTTTAGATGCATTTTTCACTGAAGAAATACGTATTCCAGTCACTCTACAATTATTATTATCAACAGAAAAATATGTGTTACCATTCTGAATAGAGAAAACCAGTTGGATGTCTAGTGAAACATCCACAAGAAAATAAAACAGTTCGGTCCAGTTGCCCTGATTTCTTCCTACAACTATACTATGGCCTGGATGAATAGGAGCTTTCACAAACATATGTGATAACAAGGACTAAGTGTAAACCCTGACATCTTTCACAAAAAGAGGTTTAGATCAAAGCAGACACAAGGGGAAGAAAAAAAAAAAAATAGAAACATCTCAGCTGGGCCTAGGACACAACTAACGTCTTCCTGTCTAGTTTACACCTATTGCTTAAAGTGGACCAACACCCAGAATTTTGACTATCCTGGGTATTGGTCCACTTCCCCGGGGCACCCCGATCGGGGATCGCTGTGTGAAACCCCCCAGAAAGTCCCCAAAACTCACCTCTCCCCTCTCCCACGTGGCCGCGCCGTCCAATCGGCGCCGACGGACAAGCTGATTGACAGCGACGGACAAGCAGCTTGCCCGTCGGCGCCTCACTCGCGCTCCTCTTGACGTGTGCGCGCCCGCGCCGGCCATTCAGAGACGGCCGGCACGGGCGCGCGCACGTCTAGAGGAGCGCGAGTGAGGCGGCGGCGGAAGCAGCGGCTGCAAAGGTAAGGTATTTCGGGGGTTTTGGGGGGTTACACCCCGCGGGACATCCCGATCTCGGATGTCCCGCGGTGTGTGAGGTGATCGGCCCGGGAATCTTATAGATTCCCGGGCCGATCACCTCAGGGTGTTGGTCCACTTTAAAGTGGAAGTCTAGGCTGGGGTAATCCCCCTGCCCTGCCACCATCCCCTGGCAGAATGGGGTTACAAAGAGAAAAACCCTTACCTCACAAGCAGTAAGGATCTCAGGAATAAGCCCAAGGGGACTAGAAGCAGTAGTAAGCAGACTGAGTAAATGAGTAAACTCGCTTAACCTACAAAGCAGAAAACAATTCTTGTCACAGATATACTCTGTCTTTTGAAAGTGCCTACGTGCTAGTTTAGAGACAGCCCAGCTTTCAGCTGACTTCACGTCACTAGCCCTACCTAGTGTGTTTGTTTTTGATTTAGTTCAGTAGTTCAGTTGATGAGTCAGCAAGTCGTGCATTTCCCTGCGACTGTTCATATTTGCCAAGCCTTGTTTTCCTCTGCTGCTTTCTATCATCTGATGTGACGTGAATATTATGCACACTTTCAATATAGCCAAACACTTGGAAAGTGTTTTCTATTTTGTTGATATATCTGAGAAGGTTCTCATTCGCCCAGGTTAAGGTATAGCTATAGCAATAAGGCAAGTAGGCCTGCTGAGCTTTTCCTTAAGATTTCATTAGTTATGCAACTGACTTTTTCCCAACCCCATATTTGTGTTGTAGGAGCGAAAAAAAGCCTACATTATAAATTACAGGAAAAAGTACCGTATTTCATTGGATTTTTGGAATTATAAATGTGAAATTAACAGACATACACCCACACACCTTGGTATATACTTATTTACATATTTAGGCCTTTATTTAATAGGAGTTGAAAAAAATCCAATTCATGAGAAAAAAGCCTGAGAATTTCACTGTTGCTAAATCACCATCTAGGCAAACAATGAAAGTCAATGGCACTTTTTTACTCCTAAGAAAAGTAGAGAACTGTTTACTCCTATCTATACTGTAGTAAAAGCTGCCATTGACGTTCATTGTCTTTTTATCTGGTGATTCAGTAACAGGGACATTCTCAGGGCTTTTTTTTCCTGAATTTTGTACTACCATAAGATTTATATGAAATTGAGGCTTTAGTATTCATATATTACATTAGGAGTCACAGAATCACTAGCAAAAGTGGAACAAAACCCCAGAAGATTACAGGTCCGGCCGCTGGCCTTCCCCCGACTTGGGATGCCCTGAGACCTCTCCAGATCGCCAAAAATAACTTACCTCTGCCCGGTCCAACGGCATTTGTCCTGATTGTGTCATTTGGCAAACAGCTCTGATTGTTTTCAGTGGGGAGCATCTTTGGGCTGTGCATGCGCTACCGCCCCAGCCATTCAGGTAGGCTGGCAGAAGTGAACGCCGCTAAGAATGCGGATGTTTGCGCTCCAATTGAAGCAAGTTTAGAGCCGTTTGTCGAATGACATAAGGGTTGATTCAGAGAAAGCACTATTTTTTTCCTCGGAGCAATTAAGCACCATAATAAACTTTGCATTTTTATCTTAACGTTACATGGTGCTGAATTGCACTGAACAAAAAAAAAGTGTTTTCTCTAAAAAAAACATGGATAAAAAAAAAAAAACAAAACATACGGCGCTGAATCAACCCTATAGTCACAATAAACGGCGCTGACTGGACACCTGGGGCATGGAACAAAACCGAGGATAGTCGAAATCACGTTTTTTTTTTCTACTTTAAACCGGACCTTCAGCGTGATTTAATGAAAAGCCCAAACTCTTAAAAAACTGTTCCCCAGCATCTAAAATTAATATATTTTACGCTTTTAGTTACTAACTTATTATTCTTTCCCCCACTGGGCTGCAACTCTGTTCAGGAATTTAGGATACGGGCGCCGCCATCTTGACTCAGAATCATCACACTTACTGAGGAGAGGAGAGTGGGATAAGGTACAGGGGGTGGGTTATAGCTGTGCTTTGCTCAGACAGAGCAGAGCTGGGGTCAGGTAACGGTCAGCAGTCCCAGAATACAGAGCAGCACAGTCAGGAGGCACTTCCTGTTTGCAGGCTGCCTGATAAGATGGCGGCTTCCATAAGCCGCCATCTTGGATGTATAAAGGCTCATAACATGCAGTAGATGCAGGTAGGATGATTTTTAATGTGAGCAATCTCTATGTACAGAGTGTAGGACACATATAAGATAGACTCTTATTCAGAGTGAAGGTCCGCTTTAAGTTAAGCAATATTACAAAAAAAGGTTGCAATATTTGTTGAGATTATGAAGGGAATCACACTTTATTTCTTGAGATCTGCTTTCAGAAGAGACATCTCATAGTGTTACTCGCTTGCTTTTGCCAATGTTCTAAGATAAGGATAACAATAACCTCCCCGCAGGAGTTACTCAGAGTTTTCATAATAATATCTCTAATTTCTTCTGTTTTCGTATTTCCAATTATGCTATTCCTTTATATGTTTTCATTCTAAGGCCAAATATAAAATGATGTTCTTCTGTAAAAGCTCATAAATATAAATATATATGAAATAAGCTGTGATAAGTGTATATATTTGTAAAGGTATAATAGTGAAGTGAGTTCCGCTATCACTTCAGACAACACCCGGCCTTGTCTCTATTCTGCATGTAAGAGAAATAAATGACCATTGTTTCAGAAGAATGCTGAGAGAGAATAATTCTTTTCTTAACAGTATCCTGAATTGGGGTGCCTGTCAGCAAAAGCAGGCCTGGAGCCCTGAAAACCTTTGTGGACTTTTCCACAGGCATAAGTCCAGCCAAGTGCCTACAGCAGTAGTCCTCAAACGTCCTCCTCAAGGGGCGAGACAGGCCAGGTTTTGCAGCTCTCTATGCTGATGCACAGATGTAATAATTAGGGCTATAGCTCTGTCTGAGCACCAGTTAATTCACCTGTGGAGTAGCGTGGAGAGCTGCAAAACTTGACCCGTCTCAGCCCTCAAGATGGAAGTTTGAGGACCCCTGGCCTACAGCTTCAGTTTGTAAAACTGGGAACTGCGCATCCTAGTTCTGGCTGGTGGGTGGCCATGTATTGGGGTGCTTATAGTTTTCAACAGACCAGAAAATGCAGTTCCTGGCTTCAAAAACCGGAGCTGCAGGAGAATAATTGGTGATACAAGAGCAGCGGGTAGGTAAGCGGGCCGCCCTGTGCCCCCTGACACTTGGCTGGTCTAAGGTTTGTGGAAAAATCCACATTTTCTTTTAAATCCCCTGCCCAGCCTAATAAAAAAACAAAACATTGTTGTCCTGTGGACTGCCATCTCCTGTATCAGCTCTGGTGCTGAGGCTCCCCAGTGTGCCTCAATGCACAGCCCTGCTTCTAGTCACAGGGGGACAGGTTTCCCTAGAGGGGGTGCATCTTGTGGGCGACCACATGCATTCCAGGGCTAGAGAGGAGGGAGCTCCATAAGACCAATGCAGTCCACAGGACTATGAGGAATTAAACCTGTGGGCAGGGAGGTAGGTATGTTTTTTTCATTAAAATGTATTGTTCTTTCAACAATAGGTATTGTATAGGTATTCCCTATTTGTAGACACATGGGGTAAAATCTGATGGGTAGCTGTAAAAAATTAACAGGCGGCTTATGCCTAAATCTTTAAACAAATAATACTGACATAGTCTTTGCCCTTTAGTATTGATAAAAATGACCTATTACCAAGCTAGAATGTCACTGTAGTTGATTTTCTGTCGGGGGGTGTCATGTGCAAGCCAACTCAGGACGTTTCACACAGAGCGGCATCCTAGCATTACATAAAAAGACACAGAGCTAAAAAGATTTTAGATCCTCTTTAAAGTCCAGACCAAGGATAAAGTAATGGACGCCAGTTTAAGTCCTCCTTAAGGTACCATCAATTGTTCCTTGTATCCACCATGAGAATAACGATTCAATATAATCAATGTGCTCCCACCACCAATCAAATGCCCTTACCAGAGGGTATTTAGTTGTACATATATATGGAGGGTCTCAAAATATATTCCCCAAACCGGATCAAATGCTGTTTAGGATTCCAGTATAATACTCAGCCGCTCAAATGATCTCACCAAATAGGGCCTCTCCCGGGCAGAGGGAGCGATATCCTCTGACCTTCCTATGGCTTCCCCGTCTCTCTCCCGCCCTGCGCTCGGTATTTTTTTCCTCTGTGGCCCGCAGCTCTCCTCACCACCTCCTCTGTTATCTCCTCCCCCTCGCTCCACTGGCGAGCGAGGCATCCTAGCATTGTCCGTTGTGAGGATCAGCTCTGGTAGACAGCAGGATGTCAGCAGTATAGAGGCTCAGAGGCGAAAAGTTCAAAGTAAAGTCCGTGTTTATTCACACATAAAGTCCATAACATAAAATATCCTTTTTAGGTTACATCACCTTTTCAGGAAACATGCCACAGAATTGCATCAGACAGGCAACGGCCTTTCTTAGTTTTAGCCCAAGCTTGCACACTTGCAGCCGAATCCACCTTGGGTCCACATGAAATAGCCTGCATAAGAGCTTCCAGCCAGGCACACAGAGTCTCACTCCACAAGTGAGCTCTAGACACAGCCCATGCACAGCTGACTCTCCAGGCTATTTATGCGGCCCGCAAAACCCGGACCTGGGTAGGGGATGGAGTCCCACCCTGCTCTACTCCATCCCAGTAAAGCCGTCCCAGGTTAGCCTTTCGGCTATACTAAAATTTTAGCAGCAGACTGCCATTAGCAGCTGATGCTGGAGAACACTGTACAGCTTTACTGCACCAAGGCCAGGTACCTTGGTGCCACATACCTACCGTCAATGACGGCACCTTGCACCTTACCACACCGTCCATGGCATAGGTAATTGTCTGGGAATTGCCCATAGGGCCGTCCAATTTCTACTCCCTGTGGCATCCCAAACTAGTATGCCCCACTGTGTGAAACCAATTACCGCACCCACTCACCTAACCTCATTCTAACAACACTTGCGCAGGTCACGGCCTCCCTATACCTTTAGCTAGACACATACTCGGGGCAGCCATTTGTGATTGACTGGCCTGGGCACACCCCCAGCTAGAGGTGAGCAGGGATGCAACCAGTGGCCTGCTCTGCACCATTCAGCTCGCTAGCTGTTGTGATGTCACAGCATCTTGTATAACTGAATGGAGTTGAGCACACTGATTCTGCAGCAGCTGGTTCACGTAAGTGCACAGTGGCTTCCTATCTGCTACACACTCTGCATTGTGTTAAACAGCACCACCCACTCACACGGGCCCATCCGGCATTACTGCCACTGATCTAACCCTGCCTCTGGGGGCCCCCTGGCAGGTGGGGGCCCCGTGCATTTGCCCTATGATCCCCCAAGGATCATGCTGTTTCAACCAAAACTGTAGTTGTGGTCTACTTTGAAGTGCACCAAACCCCTTTAAACCTGACCTCGGAGTCTAAACAATTCTCCTGATTTTGGATGCCCCTTGTGTGTGACACCCTCTTTGTTTATTACTTTCTTCTAACTGGTGAATGCATGTCAGTTTAAGTTAATGGCCAAACTACGGGGTTTTTTTCAGAAACAGGGGCATCCCAAATTGAGATGCCACTGTAAAGCAGACCAAAACTCAGGGGTGGAATTGCTTGCATAGTGGGTATGCCAGCGATCCCAGGGGGTTTCACACAGGAGGGAATCACAGATTGGGATGCTCCAGGGATAGGAAATCAGCTGGGGTGGGCAACTTAAAGCGTACCTTCACTTTGAATAAGAGTCTATCTTATATGTTTCCCATACCCTGCTCATGCAGATTCCCCACATTAAAAATCATCCTGCCTGCATCTACTGCATGTTATGAGCCTTTAAACATCCAAGATGGTGGCTCATGGAACATCAGGCAGCCTGCAAACAGGAGGTGTCTTCTGACTGTGCTGCTCTGCATTCTGGGACTGCTGACCTTTTCCTGACCCCAGCACTGCTCTGTCTGAGCAAATCACAGCTATAACCGCCCCCTGCACTTTACCCCACTCTCCTCTGCTCAGTAAGTGTGATGCTTCTGAGTCAAGATGGCGGCGCCCGTATCCTAAAGTCCTTAACAGAGTTGCAGCCCAGTGGGGGAAAGAATAATAAGTAAGTGACTAAAAACTTGAAATATATTAATTTTAGATGCTGGGGAATAGTATTTAAGGGTTTGGGCTTTTCAATAAATCATGGTGAAGGTCCGGTTTAAAAGCAGAACAAAACCAAGAACTTCCTCACCTGGAATCTAAATCGAGATGCCCCCATTGTGTGGATCCCCGCCATTCAAGGAGATGTGGGCACCAGCTGTGGTGGTCTCCTCCCAGTTCGGTGCAGGTCAAGCGCCGTTGTACACCCCAAAGGCTGGCCACGTCAGTGGGCCCCCCAGGGAGTGGGGGCCCCCGGCAGCTGCCCGGCCCTGCCAGGTGCTGACGCCGGCCCTGTAGAGCACCATCAGTCACAGTGGGCTGCCACACCCCCTCCATTGCAGTGAACGGAGGGGGGCATGGTAGCTCACTGTGACTGATAGCGAGGGCGTCACCCTGTCAGAGGGAGACAGGAAGAGAAGCCAGACGAGAGAACGGCGCTGTACAAGGTGCCGGAGCAGCTAGGGACCTGGATGAAGCCTTTCAGGGAAGAGCAGCAGCCCCAGACTAGGAGTGACGGTCTGAGTTGGAGAAAAGTTGTGTATAGCCCTTTAGTGCACCAATGAAAGCTAATAAGTTAACATCTTGTGCTGTGACTTCCGATGGCATTCTGTTCAAATAGCAGCACTAATAAAGAAAGAGATGCCAGCTCTCAAAAACTGCCACCAAAAAGATGCTAAACGGCACAATGAAGATATCAACAAATGTTCTCAGAAGGCAAAAGACTTTAGTCCGGCACACCTCTACCAAATGTCTATGTTATCAGTTTGCAGATGTTTGCAGACAAAGTTTGCTGAAGTAGAAACAATACTTCAAAGATGAGCTATGCCTATGTGTGGAGAGTATCTATTTATTTTGGCATCGTCAACAATGTATACATTATTTGGAGGCTATTTGCCCTGTTCTTGTCGCATCTAAATTGTTCCAGCTTCTTCACTCCCGCTCCACACCTTCTGACCACCACCCATCCAGGAAAGCAGGACCAAAAGCAAACTGGAAGCACAATGGGGAAGAATTAGGTACACTTCAATGCCCTTTTGCTGTCTGTATACCCTACTGGGGAGACATGGATGCCATCAGGACTATCTAATCTAAAACACTGTGGGCAGGTCCCAAATAGAGCTGAGGAAGCTGCTCCATGCTTTCTGTCCAAGACAACGGCACCCAGGACCTGAAGCACTGGGAGAGTGTTGCCGGATATAAGGCGAGATAAGATGTTTTTTCCATGTAAAATGGACCAAAACCCCCCAGGTTGCCAAAACAAAGTCACCTCTTCCCGGTCCTACGGCACATGCGGGGCTGCTCGTCCAATCAGCGCGGGCCTGCACCCTCCATTCTCATATGCCTGGCGCGGACACGTGTCCTGCTAGAGGGATAGCGGGGATGCTGCCGCGGCTCGCGCATGCGTCGTTGGACAGGAAAAGAAGGTAATTGTATGGGGCATCCTGGGGGATTTTACACAGCGGGGCATCGCGGTTTTGGATGCCCCGAGGGGAGGGAATAGATCGGCCCGGGAATCTTATAGATTCCCGGGCCAATCGGCATGGGTTTTGGTCCACTTTAAGGGTAAACTTGCATGGTGGGGTCTGGACAATAAAACACATTAAAAACAATACTGACCTGCAGGACCAGAGTAAAGTCAGCGACAGGATAGGGCACGATGACGTTTATACAACTGCCTGGCGTTTGCATATTACACATGCATCCTTTATCACACAAGGATTACAATTACTCATGCATTTGTCACTTCCTGGCTCTGGTAACGTAACGTAATACTCTACAGTCTTCCACATAGCAGACAAGAGTCCCTATAGGTATTTGTAAATAATGTGGTTGATTCAGTAAGAGTTGAAAGAAACTCTTTTGGTAGTAAAAAATTCACGTGAAATAATATGAGAATAAGGAGTTATTTTTTAATACCAAGATTGTTTTTCAACTCTTACCGAATCAAGGCCAATGTCTCTTCCTCATCGAAGCTTTTTCGCTCATGATTATATTTTTATGCAGAGAGAAAGTAGGGTTTTCTTTTAAGATGCACTTTAGGGCGATGCAAATCATTTCATAAATATGTCTTTAATATCTTTAATAGTATTGGACAAATACCTTTAAGTCCGGGTTCGGAAAATTCGCCCAAACTTTGAACAAATGTTCGGTTTGGGTACTTGAACTTGACCTGAACCTGAACACGGTCCCCACTGAAATCAATAGGAACCCAGAATTTGGGACCCAAAAATGTAAGACCCTAACTATCCTAGTGAAATATAAAAAAACTTCCAAAAAGTCCTACAATGTGTCTCCGTTAGCAAGGGGCAGCTCCAGACCCATGGTACAGAGTGTGGGGGTATAGCATACAGGCCTAGCCAACTAGCACACTAAGGGGTTTATTCATGAAGCTCTAAAGCCAGGTAGTGCTTCGTAGTGTCAGGCAGCGCCTGGTGAACGCCGGGCGCTGTACGCAATACCTCATGTATGAAAGCATTTCCATAGTGCGACTGGAACAGCTCCATGTAGCGTACAATTCATCGTTACAGGTGGCCCAGCGTATAGCGCCGGAGCTCTAGCTTCCATAGCGCCAGGTATTACCTGTCGCTACCTGTCGCGCTCCCATACATTTCAATGAATTTCTTATCTGCTTTTTAAACAGGGTTTTTTTGTTTTTAATATTTTTTTTTCTCTCAAATAATTGTGTCACCTCTTCTGGCCTAGAAAAAGTCATTTTTGAAAACATTTTTGTTTTTTGTATTTATATGCAGAATTGTCTTTACAGGTCTGGCATTAAAGTATTAATGTTACAATGTTACAATGTCATTCCATATGTTTTCGCTTTGTTACTGGTGGATATGTGTTCAAAAACAGACTTTAATCACACAGCGTCTGCCGCTCTATGCTATAGCGACCAGATCCAGAGCGCCTACGCTCTGTGTGTCTGATTGTTTGTTGAATATGTTGTGAGTTGCTGAGAGTCGGTCGCAATGAGCTGGCACTACCTTTCGCTCCCTGCAACGCTGTACTGGCGTTAGAACGCCCAACATACATCTCATTCATTAATGCCACCCAGGTTTCTACAGCGACTGAGGCGCTCTGTTACAGCGCACGATAGCCGATCACAGCGTATACTAGCGGTCGCTCTTAGCGCCTCTGTACAGACGCTCATCTGCTGATAGCTGGCGCTAGTAATGAATCAGCCTGCAAGCCAATCCTAAAAGACTTTTATTAAAAGGGCAAACCACATCCAAAATCAGTTAGGGCATTAAAGGGACAGTCCAGCCAATGGCAATAATATGATAGCGTGGAGGGTACATTTCTCCACAACCATAAACAAATGTGGTCACCTGGCTGCCCCTGTCCCTCAGCACTCCCATGTGTGAGTGAGCCCAGCAAGCCATAGTGAATGCTGTTGCTGGGATCTCTAATGATGGAAGTGCTGAGAGCCTGGCGGACCGTGCTACCACATTTGGGGCATGGAAAATTGAAAATGAATACTGGGACACATTTTGGAGACTTGCTACAGCATCTACATTTGGCTACAGAAATTGCAGAAGAGGCACATGGGACAAGCTTCAGGTCAGCTACTTGCTACCTTATTATTGCTTTTGCTGAACTGTCCCTTTAATATGTGTTGACAAGTGACAAGGCCCAGTCCAGAATCACTTTTATAAAAAGACTGTGGATGAGCACTGAAGAATTCTTTGCTATTACCCCCCCCCCCCCCCCAACCCACATAGTGTTATCTACTTTTAGCAGCTGACAGGAAGAAAGAAAAGTTAAAGTGTTGGAATTTTAGAACTTGTCAGCTCCATTGTAGTCTGCTTAGTCTGCTGTCTCGTCTTGTCAGCTGCACTTTCACCTTTACAGTGTTCCAGCATGTTGGGAATAAGGGGAGGGTAGTGACCATGTGGCATCTACAAACTGCTGCTATAGGGAACTCCACAGATAAAAAGCATTATAAACCTAAACATCTGCCTTTACAGCTAATACCTACATGCAATCCAATGAGATCAAAGTATGTTGGTCCTTATAGTCTAGTTAGACCAGTGTGCCTAGTCTTAACAAGGCATTTAGTTTATAGATAAACAAAGAGTCTTTTACAACAGAGCGTCTAGAAAACCAGATGTCCCATATTTTTGCTGTTCACAAACCTTAAAGCAGATGGAAACCCAAAAATGGGTCCACCGCGCTCTCAAAAGTGCCACTGTGACGAGGGTGCACCAATCTGGCTGCATCTCCGGAATGCTGTTCGGGCACGCACTCCCCCAGGGGAGCTGGGCATGGGGTCTGCAGGAGGAATCGTGTTGTGGTTAGGTAAGATAAGATCACCAGCGCCCCAGAGGGTTTCACACAGTGGGGCAGGATGCCCCGAGGGTAGGCTATCGGCCGGGCCTCAGATCTCTTAGATTCCAATGCCCAGCCACACGGGTTTTGAAAATGCCTCTGCCACCAAATCTGACCTTGTAGAAAAGCAGCACATACATAAAACCCCTGATGCAGTCTTATTTGCTTTTATTTCAATCTGAATAACTCACAACACTTTCTGAAAAAAAAGTTAAATTAGGTAAACTTACAAAGTGCAGACTCTGGAAGCCACAGCACACACTGGCTAGTGCCTCCTCCAATACGAAGTCCTGGTTACCCTTCCCGTGGAGACTAGGGCTGGACCAGGAGAGTATAATCAACTGTGGGCTGGGCTAGATAGAAAAGGGTTTCTAAAGGAGTATTTGCCTTAGGCATAACACAATCTCTCCCCCCATATGTGTTGCCTGGCCCACCTGAAGATGGGGGACTGGGAGCCGCAGCACACACTGCAGCAGCTGGAGGCTCTGTCAATAGGAAGCCCTTGTTGCTGCAATGTGTGCTATGGTTTCTGGTACCATTCCCTGCCCTGGATGGCAAGGAAGGTTGTTTAAAAGAGGGCCAAAAATCATATATCTTGGCCCTAGAGTCAAGGGTGGAAGCTTGCTGTAGGGGCATCCTGGTTTGGAATAACCTGCAGTGTGAAATCCTACCTGATTCTCCATACACTAATGGGATCCCACATGCATTTGTGGCTCCAGAGTGGTTTCTCAGCCCTGCACATTTGAGTTGGGGCTCTGTCATAACCCATTCCATACATGTGCGCTCTCCTGGCTGCTGTGGCTCGTCAGACAGAGCTGAGACATAGGAGGTGCTCTGTACAATGACAAGACAAGAAGAGTCTACCCAAAATGAGATGAGATTTCAGTTCATTCTGTACATGCCTAGAACAGGGGTATCAAACCCTCTCTTCAAGGTCCAGCAGCAGGTCATGCGGGTCTCCACCCATGTGCATGCCTTCCAACCTTTCAGGGTGAGAAAGAGGGAACATTTCAATATAAGCCACACTCCTCCTTTAGGGATGGATAGGGATGGGAGTTACAACAATATAAACATTTTGAATAGGCAAATTAATCATTTATTGATTACTGACCTGCATGTTACACATCAAGAGGGGTAAATAGGGAGGACATGGATTCAAAAGAGGACAGTCCCTTCAAATGAGGGACAGTCTGAAGGTATATTAAAGTGGACCAAAACCCAGGATTTTGACTACCCTGGGTTTTGGTCCTTTCCCCGGGGGTCCTACTGTGTGAAACCCCCCATATCGCCCAATCTCACTCACCTCTTCCCAGTCCCACCGCACGTCAAAGAGCAGAGACTCTGACGGCCTCATCCTCCGCTTCCCTCTGACAGGCAGCATGCCCATGCCGGCCATTCACAAAAGAGCTCTTAGATGTGCCGTGGGACCGGGAAGAGGTGAGTTGGCTGCAGCGATCTGGGGGATACCCCGGGGAAAGGACCAAAACCCAGGATAGTCAGAAGTATTGACTATCCTGGGTTTTGGTCCACTTTAAAGCAGACCAACAGTCAAAAATGACTTAAACCAGACCAACACAAAAAACAGTGCTCATATGGATCCCTCCCCAGGGCAATTTATATTGCTCCACATAAAAACGAATTTACCTTTTTCTAACTCCTGCTGTATTAAATTTTGAAAACCAAATGATGGCTCATGCATTTGCAGGCCACCTGCAAACAGGAAGTGCTGCTGGGCTTCCTGTTACTGTGCATTGTCAGTAATGTCAGTTGAATCCAGGCAGCAGCATGGCTGAGATGCTGGGAAAGGAAGCTCCAAAAAGGCCGCTACTTTTCTTTTCCAACTATACCGGGCTGTTGGTCTGGTCTGTTGGTGGCCCTTGAGCAGAGGGCTTGACACCTGTGGCCTAAAGGCAGAGATGGCAGCAGGTATAAGGGATGCTTGCTATAATTTAGCAGTGTAAAATGAAACTGCTGGGGGCGGGTGCTTATGAGCATGTGTCAGAATGATTCTGGCTACCTCCTATTCTGGTGTGCATAGCTGCATCTGAAAACTTATTTAAAGTGGACCAAAAAGCCAGGGTTTTTGACTATCCTGGGTTTTGGTCCACTTCGGTGGGGCACCCTGATCGGGGGTGCCCCGCTGTGTGAAACCCCCCAGAAAGCCCCAAAAACTCACCTGTCCCCGCTCCCACGTGACCGCTGCAGCCAAGCCCCGCCACCGGACGAGGTCCGTCGCCGGACAAGCGAGCGCGCCCGCCGCCGCCTCCCGCGCGTCACTCTTACAGGGAGCGCGCCCGCTCTGGCCATTCACAAACGGCCAGCGCGGGTGCGCGCCCTGCTACAGGGATGTGCAAGCGGCGGCGGCAGTCAGCATCGGGTGTTGGTCCACTTTAAAGACCACCAGCAAACCCCCCCCCCCAACTTGTAGCCCACCACTCTAGACATGTGCTCTTGGGATACATAAATGAAAACTAAAGGACTGTGTAGAATATTACAGAATTATTTCTGTATTTTTGGTGCAAGTGGAGAGCGGGTTTTAGTGCTCAAACATGCAAGGGTGTGAACAAGACCTTAAACCAAAACAACGCCCATTCCGGGAGCAGGGAGGCATCTTGATTGCAGATGCCCCATTTTGCATTAACAATGAAAAACAGGGGGTAATCTTAATTTTCTCCTCAGTCTCCTGGAGAAATCCAGTGCTGTGATGGGTCAAGTGACAGCCACCTGACCATGGTAGTCAGTCAGAGTGCTGGTTTTCTCAGAGGGACCAAGGAGAAAGGTAAGATTTCTCCCTTTTTTCGTTATTTAATACACAAGGGGGCATCCACGATGCCTCTCTTGCCCGGAACAACACCCATTTTGTGAAAAATGGGTGTTTCAGTTTAATGCAGTCTGATCTATCTTTGATCTACAATACATCCCATGGACAGCTATAGTTTTACAAAGGCTACAGTGTAAATGGAAATTGTGGGGCTGAAGGAAGCACTTCCTGGCTTTAGTGTAGGCACTGTCACCACAAGCATATTTTGTGAGGCTGATCTAATGGAGGAGTATGCCCTGTGAAATGCCCTGTGAAATTTTACACATGCTGGTGTGAATTGGCATCTTCTGTGATATGATTAGCATATTCATTCTGAAAACTAGTTTAACATTCACAGCAAGTAGGACATTCTGTTAAACACCACAGCATAGTTAATGTAGTACACAGCACAGCTAATTAATTTATTACTAATAATTGATGCATAGATGGCCATTGTATGCTTGCACACACATAGGAATTCATCCTCCACATTTAACCCATCCGTGCAGTGAGTGTACACATGTCCGGAGCGGTGGGCTGCCCTAATTACGGTGATTACGGTGCCCGGGGAGCAGTTGGGGGGTTAGGTGCCTTGCTCAATAGCACTTCAGTCATGTCCCAGGACTGGGATTCAAACCTACCACCCTCCGGTCACAAGTACAAGATAAGACCAAAATGTTGGCGCTCTAGAACTGGATACCCTTTGGGAACAAATTGAAGTTTTGGTTCACTTCAATGCAAAGGATGAAATGCTGTGTGTATACCCGGGTATTGTCACAAAAGCTCACTTGGCAATCTCATGGTGCACGTGTGGGTCGCTAGCCCATCAATGGCTCGCTCTCCATTCACTTTTTACTAAGCTGTTCTGATGTCAGATTGGCCAGTTAGCTAAATGGAGTGTGTGTGCAGCTGGACACTCACCCACTCCTCCACTTATGCAGAAATACCTGATGCGAGTATGTGGTTCAGCTAGGATGTAGGGGGTGATGCATCCTCAGTGAGGTGATTATACAGGGCAATCCCATGGGTTTGGCCTGAGTGGAGCTGTATGCAGGCCAATGGCTGCATCCCCATCAGCCTCTAGCAGAACTCGTGCTCGCACTTCCCATTGACAAATGCCTGACACGGGTATGCGCTTGGCTAAAGGTACAGGGTAGAGCAGCCACGTCCCATGCATGCACCATTGAATCAGGGATCAGGTAGGTTTTACTAGGAATTTGGGGGTTTTACACAGTGGGGCATCCTAAATCAGGGTGGGAATTAGGTGGCCTTGGAGCCATATAGATTCCAGGGCTGCCCGAGATGGGTTTTAGTCCACTTTAAGCACTTTGCTAATGGAGTGTAGAACAAACAGGTCTGTTGAAGTGTCTTAAAAAGGATCACGGCTACAGGACATTTGGCTGTTATTTACTTTTTTCTTTGTAGCTAACAGATGTTCTTTGGGGGTTTGGCGTTCCATTTCCTGCTTTGGCCAGAAGTGTAGAATTGCTATTTATTGAGGGTGGGGAATAGGGCTGCACCTATTGCCCCACTGTGAAGGAGTTTGTGTATCAGTGGATGACAGGAGATAGGTGGTGCCGCTTCTAGCTGCTTGGTGGGTTGAAAGCGTCTTTGTTGATACGGCAGAGATAGTTGAGAAAATGTTGCCTGATAAGCAATAATGGCACATTCGCTTGACCTCAATTGCGTGCTGCCCTGCACAAACAATGCTTGCTAAGCCAATATCCAGCGAATGGTGAACTTAACAAAGCTTTTCTGTAAATAATATGTGCACGCCAATATGGTCTTTGTACTTTTAACCGGCTGGACCATCTGCTTGTTGCTTTGTATCAGGTTCATACCTGCATTTGAAACACTAGCAAAATTATTTTTGTTTCCTGGAGCAAGCTTATTAATTATCTAATAAAGACACAGATGTCACGGGGGAAGTGCTGAAGAGAACAGCTTGAAAATTTGTGGCATGATGTTCTGCAAAGTTTTAATAGAATTATTACCCCCCTTTCCTGAATAGATGCACTTTTTTGGTCAAGGTGCCCCTCTAGTTTATGGCCAGGACAAAACCTATGAGTGCCCATAGTTAGAGTACATCTCCCCTATCGAATGACACTTATCTGCCTCCAGTTATGCTAGGATCTGCAGCCTCTATGAGCAAGAAGAGTTCTGATGTGACTGGTTGAAGCATTTTCAGCTAAATCTCTAGGCTTGCAATTCACATAAATCCCAGGTTAAACAGGAATCTTTCAACCCTGCAACATGGCAGAAGGCTTGCTGGATGGATCTAAATTTACTGATCCCAACTGTCTTGTGACCTAGTTTTGTTTGTCTCCCCTCCTCAGTCAGTGTCAGGATGGGGTGTCATGAAACCACCAATGGAACCGACTCCAACATTATCTACTAAAAACACATTAAAAACATGGATACTGTGCCTAAAACATGATTCACCACCAGGGGGGCCCACCCTCATAAACCCACATTATATAGATACACATTCAAACTACCCATTAAACTGACTACCCACCAATATTTACAATTATCTAAAGTGCAAATGCTTTTTCAAAGTGCCTATATCTCAAGTATAACATCCAATACAAAATTCATAGCCCATAAAGGCTAACAGTGCAAGACAACAAGAAATAAAACAAATAACAAATAAAACAAATGTGCTTACGGTATCCAAAAAGCAGTGCGCCCCCCCCGGGTTGCGACCAACGCGTTTCGAGTCCCACCAGACTCTTGCTCACGGCCAGTAATCCCTCTAAGTGTTAATAAGTAGCGGAGGCCCCAGAGCAGGAGCCCTGGTCCTCACCCCCTTTAATCCAGCCCTGACTACTCCTATCATAGTGCACCACCTGCAGGATCCACCAAGCACCTAATAAATTAGAAGCTCTTCCTTCTTTTGTACCCTGTATTATACCCTAATCAGTTGTAAGCTCTTCCATCTTCTGCAAATGCTCCCATTGCCTTTCTCCTCATTATGTCCAGTTAAGTACATCCATGATCTGTTTCTTCATTTAAACCCTAATTAGAGGCAGAGTGGCCATAGGGAGCACAGGGACATTTCCTTGTGGGTCGTAATGCTATCGGGTCACCTGGGCATTACGACTGTGTGTATGTGAGCTTACCATCGAGAAGAAGGGAGCTGTGGAAGTCTCATAATAGGGTATGAATTAGGACATCTGAAAGAATAAGGAGACAAGACTTGTGTGATCATTTAATAGTTTTATTGAGGTGGTGTATCAGCACAACACTGACTTGTAAATTGTAGAACCTTATGGTTCAGACACATTTGAAGTTTTCTCTAGCTGGTTCAATAGCAAACCATATTGTATTGCTAGAGGAAGGATGAGATTTATATATAGTTAAATATATAAGCTTGGTATGTCCTTTGTCCTTTAATGCAAAATTGTACTTATGCAAAATGTTCTCATATACTTTTTGTCCTGGAAAAAAACAATATTTAAAAAAATGTCTCAAAATGTAAATAGCCTAAATAATCTCATGTGGGCTTATTCCTGACCAAGGATGCGATCGAGCCAACTCTCTAGATCAGAAGAGTATCACTAGATACTACCATGTATGGTGCTATCTGTACTGTTAGGATTTTTTTTAGGGAGCCACCAGCTCAAGTACAGCCACAGTCTGCTAAAAGGCCATGGCCAGCATGCTGCCCCCTGCTGTTGCCAGCTTGAGAGCATGCTCTCATGCCCACTGTGTGCAGGAACTGAAATCTACTGATCTGGAAGCCTTTGAGATAAATATGTATCTTGACACAGATGATCTAACAAATCTCTGGTAATTCAAATCAGAATAGGAAATAAGCTGTAGAATGGGACGTTTTAATATGAGTCATCTTGAAGATATCTTTTGCATGACGCATCTCATGGCTTATGCAACTTGACATATTTTGTAACATTCATTCCAGTGTAAGACTACGAAAGCTCACATATTGGAAAGCACATTCTAAGATCATATATACCCTCACTAATATGGGTAGTTTAACATTTTACCTGGCTTTGTTATTCTCTTGGGATATAAGCATGATGGCTTAAGTGACCCTGATATGTTTTGTTATGGTTGTGAGTCCACTTCTGCTTTAAAACCCAGATCCAAACATTCTAGACAGATTATTGAATCATTTTTTGTGTGATTCCCAGTGCAGAGATTATATCTACAGTATTTCCCATTTGCATTGACCAAAGAAGTCTCGGCCGAGACGAGCAGACTATATCTGGCCTTGAAAAAGAGTCCTTTGGACTCGAAACGCGTGGGTTTCAGCCGGGGGGCGCATTCCTCATGTACACACGTAAGCACTTTATTATGTTGTATGTTTACCTCATCATACCTTGATTCTGATTGGGTTAAATGGTCTTGCACATGTTACATTCAATATGGATGCACTTTGATAAGCACTGACACTTTATTATTAGTACGTTTTGTATATAGATGTATAAGTAATTGAGTATATGGGTTAGAGGAGTCTTGTATACAATTTGAGGAAGTACACCCCCTGGTGGTGAATCATGTCAATGGCACATAACTATTGTTTTTAAATCTGGTTTTATTTTACTTACAATAAAATGTATATTTATTTGATGCTGTGAGTGCAATGGTCAGTCTCTGTGGGGTCAATTAGTAGGGGCGCTTAGAGGTCACCCCATATAAAGAATTCAAATAGAGAAAAAATAAAGGGATAAAGGGCAGTAAAGCAGTAGAGATTGGGCCTGTCCAGTCAATAGGAGACTGGACATCCACTTTCGCTTCCACAGTAGATGTGTCCTCCTGAAGTCCAGTCTAGACCTCTGCGCTGGGCTGGACACGGGATTTTCCACACTTCTCTTACTACCTGAAATCAGGCCTAAACCAGCCAATTCTGAGCCAAGGAGGGTCTTTGTTCACAGGGACACTAAACTAACTCAACCTACCCCCATCGGTAGATTAGAAGGAACCTTTTCCTAGTTGGGTTCCAACGTATGTGGGACTGAAAACAACGACACACACATGCAACAGGCATGTGTCGGTGCAGCATGCAGTTATTTCATGCCCACCATGATAGAGACCCTCATGTCTGATATTGTTGGGTTTCCCTGCAACCTCTTTAAGGGTCACAAAAACCACGTGGCATGGTCTTAAAGTCTAGACTCCAGGGCTATCCACTAACCGGGGGCATTTGAAGTCGGGTGCCCTGTTGTGTGAAACCACCAAGTCCCCAGTAATATTACCTTTCCTGGCAGCTGATGTGGCTTCCGGCAGCTACAGCACCGGCCACAAGCACGTAACAGTATAAGAGAGTCATCAGATTAAAGAAATTGGTGCATCCCATGGTGTAGTCAGAGCTGGCCAAAGCAGAAATTGGATCTGAGCGACCTCGCTTTTGCATTGAGCGAGCCAAAATGTGCAGCTGCACATTCATCAGTCAGAAAAAATTATTGGTGACAGTGCGATGGAAAATTGTAGAGGAGGCGCTGCCTGATGTCAGACAGGGACACATTACTGGAATCACTTGGACATCATTCTAACCTTTTGCCTCAACAGTTACTTTAAAGAGGACCAACACCCTCCGCAGCCAGGATGTTGGTGGACGCTAGTGCCGCCACTGTATAACAGGCTGGGGGGGGGAAGCATCTAGAATACTGGAGCTCTCTCCTCACATAACCCCGCAGGACACCGCAATCTTTTCCTTATCCTTGCTCCCCCGCCAGGAATCCAGCACAGTGACTGGCTGCTCAGTGCTCATGGACAGAACATTCGGCATCTGGAACACCACTGCCCATGTGACCGCCAGGCGGCCAAACGTAGTGCTGGATTCCTGGTTGGGGAGCAAGCTTAAGGTAAGGATTATGAACATTCTTAGGGGTTGTGTGTGTGTGTGTGTGGGGGGGGGGCTCCAGCATTCTGGATGCCTCCCTGCCTGTCATATAGTGGCGGCCCCGGCAGCCACCAACACCCTCACGTGGAGTGAAGGGCTTTAAGTGTGACAGCTAGATTCTGTAAGGAAATAAGTTATGAAGTAAGTTATTAGATTGGTCATCAAAGGCACACACTTGTGCATGTTCCATAGATTAAATTAAGGGAAAGCCTGCCCCTCAGCTTCAACTAGGGAGGTAGGTTATCTTTAATGCTGTGTAATCTCTTTAAAGAGTCTGAATTTTTTGTTCTGGAAGACTGCTGTCCCCAGCAAAACCATAGCAAAAGACAGCTGGCAGTCACATAGGTCTGGGACTGGCCACTGATGAAAGCAGTTCCCAAGGTATGTATATTCAGGGCACAGGTTTTAGGGTGTGTAGAGGGGGGGGGGGACATCACCAATTGAGATGCCCCCCCAGACACGAGCAGTGGTCCTGCACCACATTGCGTATGGGACAGCTTTAATCAGCAAACCAAGCTTTCATCTGATGGCCTGTATGGACAATTCATCTACACTACAGTACCTTTTATAACTGTTAGTTTATAGTCTATTGAACCTCAAACACAGTAAATGTGAATGTCAAAACATTGTAAAGTTGCATGAAAGTAAATCCTCAAAAATGTGTTTTCAATAAAATAAGACTTAAATTAATGCTTCATTAATTTTTAGACAGTTAACTGCCTTTCTCATATCATTGTTTTCAGACTTAGATTCACTTTTAATTTACTTCCTAAACGTGTATGACACATAAAATGTTGTTCAGCCTACTGTGTAATACCAGTGACAGTTACAGTGGGGAATTTCAAGACGCATCCTGATATTGCATTGGTAATTACTGGTATTGCAACATTCTATGGCTTGGCCAAGTTTTTCTTTTGACTCGAGAGTTGTATCATACATGCAGTTCTTTCGGGATATGACGAGTATTGCGTACAAATTCTCAGTGTTCTAATGTGAAACATACTTTCACTATTTCTTAGTACAGTAGTTCATGGGTGACTGTTTAGGAATTGATTAGAAACTTGGAAGCAGCCAGTGTAGTTACGGTATAATATGTAGATAAATAAGGGCCCTTATATAACATAATACATACACATAATAGAATAATATTACATGGATTTCTCAACAATACCTAAAAACAGTACCTTATTATTTTAATCTTCATTACAAAACAGGAGAGACACGTTCGCATGCTGATTCGCCAGAGTTTCAGTAGCAATAGTGCTTGCGATTGCTATTTGACTATGAGCAGTTGCAAGCAATTGCACATGTAGGGTTTTCGCTGGGCCAATGTGAAAGGGGCCATAGTTATCTATAGGTAGCTCTTTCAGAGTGTTTGCAAGGCAATTGGCAGCTAATTGTGATCCCCCTCCCCACAATCACCCTAGTGTTAAAGAGGAACATCGGAGCCTTGCCGCCGTGGCATCCCGGCTCACCTCTAGTGTAAAAGACTCCAGGGCCATCCGAGTTCCACTCCTTGGAGCATCCTGAATTGGGACGCCCGCTGTTAACCCCCCCAGAAGCCCCGTTTCACTCATCTTGTCCCGGGGCACGCGGCGGCTAGGAGGTGAGCGGGGGATGCTGCTGGCGGTACACTCGATTCCCTTCTGCACCACTCGCCCACTAATCAAGCAGCGCCTAAGGGAGCCGAAAGCTAGCTCATTCTTGCCAGAGTCTGCATCGTAGGAGTGACAGGAAGGTGAGTGATCTAGGGGCATACACATAGTGGATGCCCCCTCTGAGAGGAACAACACAGCGACAAGTGAAATTGTGGGCCTATAGTGTTTTGTCAGACGTCCTGCAGTTACATGGGGCACCAGAGGGAGCTAACCCTGCCTGATTTGAGAATGCCAAGAAATATTTATCCCAAATCAGGATGCCTCAGTGGGGATTGTTACAAGCAACCTAATTTTTGTCTTCTTCAAATTGTGATTGAGTTTCTCACAACACATGATGTATGAACTTTTCTTGCAAAAGTTAAGATGGCTGTTTATTTCCTGAACATTCAGTCCCACGACCTTCAAACTTGCCAACTGTGGCCTTACCACATCATTGGGTGTCCCAGCTTGCTGCCCACAAGACATTTTGTAGGACAGATAATTTTCTCTGCTTTTGGCAGCTGTGTTGTTTGGCCCAATTATAATGATATTTCCTTTAGAGTGTAAGCTCCCAAGGGCAGGGCCCTCTCTCCTCACGTATGCATTTGACTCATAATAATAATGCATGTATTATATGCATTTGTGGTTATATCTGATACAACTCATGATGTCCTGTGTATTATAAGTATGTTACTTGTCCCACCCTCCTGTAACTTACACTCTGTACAGCTCCAAGGAATACGATGGCTTAAACAATAATAATAATAATAATTGGTCTGTCTTATTTCATTTTACCTATGTGGTAACAATACATCTGCATTAGATTCTGCATTACAGCAGAACTTCAGTCAAATAATATCCCCTCCGCCCTGCCACCCTACCCTGGCGCTGAGAGAGGATGAGGGGTTACAAATAAAAAAAAACCTTACCTCATCCAGGGGCACGTGCCGCTCCTCCTGAGCCTGTTTGACGGCCACAGGAAAAGACACAAAGCTGCATCCCCCTTGTCAGTGCTCAATTCACTTGAATGGGTGGACAAAAGCACGCATGGAGATGGGGCATGTGGCACTGTGTCTTTAGTCCAAGAGGGCAATGCCCTGGATCCGAAGCACCAGAGCTGGTCCATGAAGAAAGTAAAGCGATTTATTTTTTGTAACCCCCGTCCTGCCTCAGTGCCAAGGTAGGGTGGAAGGGCAGGGAGGGTCTTAATTTTTCTAAAGTTCCACTTTAATGTTTGAGGCAGTAGTCAGAATCTGTGTCTTCTTAGTATTCTAAAGATCTGCTGAGTTGTGTTCTGTTTTTGGGGTTATTATAGCACAATAGTGCCAACGCTTCTAGCCCTGTGTGATAATTACGACCCCTGTATTGCCAGGTCAAGCTATGCCTATCGCTAGTTTGCAAATTGCTTTGAGTTTTCAAGACAGCTGTGCCTTTAGAGCTGCACGTCACCATCTGTTTTCTCCCCCTATTCAATGCCTGGATTTGCCTTGTGGTTTTGTTCCATGTTTAGCCAGATTCCAGCACAAAGGAGCATCTGTAATTCAGGTCACCCAAAGGAATGCCTCACTTCACTGATTTCACGGCGTGCAGCAAAAAGCACATATCTTCAGTCTTGATTAAACTGTGTTCTATACCCTTATATCTCTATAGTAGCCACAAAGAACCAGTGAACCAACATGAAGACTTTCTTGTTTGGTCTGCTCTGAATAACATGACTTAAACTCACAGTTATTATTGTTTTAATCATTGTATTCTATCTCATATTTGGGGTATGTAAAGCTAAATTATTTCCATTTTACAGCTTAACTAGTAAGTGGAGGGAAACTACATCACACTTGTGTCCTCTGCTTATGCAGAATAGCCCCCAGAGAAGGGGTGCACAACCTTTCTTGGTCGAATCCTTTTGTAAGTTGCAAATAAAGGCAAACCATTTCTGTAGGCAAGCTTTAATTTTAAAGGAGCACTATTGCCAAAAATGTCCCAATGATAAAAATCCATATATATTTCATGGATGTTTGGAGATGTCACTTATACATCCAACACCAAGAAATATCTAAATGGGAAAGGCCTAACAAACTACCGGCTGTACCTAAGGGCCTGGATAGGCAGTATCCCTTCCCTGAGGAGCTGGTTCGGCTATAGTCTCATCCTCCCGAAGTGGATGCCGGGGTTCTCTTTACGTGATCCAGCTGACAAGCGCATGGTTCAGCTGGTCTGTCATGCCTTCACCTTTGCTGGTGCCTTGTTTCGGCCTGTGTGTGCCATGGCTATTGTCTCCCTGGCCATCAGAAAGAAGGTGAGATGCCTTGTGGATAGCGCTAAGACTCGTAAGCGGGCGGAAGATTTAAAAGATCTCAAGGCTTGCGTGGACTTCATTGCCTTTGTTGTCTCTGCCCTGGACGATGGTGTCCGGCTTGGTGCCAGGATTCCGGCCCTGCTTGTTGCACTTCGCCGCTCGCTCTGGTTGTGGCAATGGTCGGCTGATGCTGCGGCCAAAAGGTCGCTTACTAATATCCCCTTCGTGGGGCACAGATTGTTTGGGGAGCATCTGGACCTCCTGGTCAAGGATGGTAGACTCCCTCAGAGACGGAGGCCGGCTCGGCCCTTTCGGGGCTCATCTGCCTATCGCTCCTTTCGAAGAGGAAGAGGCTCTTCATTTTCAGGTGGCCGCAGAGATACCTGGGGTAGAGGTAGGTCCCACGGCAGACCCAATCCCGCTTGGGGAACCAAGTCCAAGCCCCCTGCCAAGTCCCCTCAGGCATGAGGAGGCGCCCTCACCCATCCGGGTGGGGGGACAGCTTCTGCTATTTGCTTATATCTGGAGACGGCGCATCTCGGATCGGTGGATTCAGGAGGCGGTGACCTCCGGTTACAAAATAGAGCTGGCAGTCAGGCCGCCCACAAAATTTCTTCTGTCTCGGATATCCCTAAACCCATTGAAGGCACAGGGCCTGAGAATGGCCGTGCAACACCTCCTGCGGTTAGGTGTGATTTGTCCTGTACCTCGTCAAAAACAGGGTCAAGGTTTCTACTCCAATCTGTTCACGGTTCCCAAGACGGACGGAACGTTGAGGCCTATCCTGGACCTGAAGGGTCTCAACAGGTTTGTCAGAGTCAGACATTTCCGCATGGAAACCTTACGGTCAGCGATGAGCTCGCTTCGGCCCGGCGATTTCATGACCACGGTGGACATCAGGGACGCTTATCTGCACATCCCTCCCGATTTTCCAGGGACATCAGAAGTTCCTGAGGTTTGCTCTGGAGGATCAGCATTACCAGTTTGTGGCACTGTCATTCGGGATATCCTCAGCCCCCCGTGTCTTCACCAAGGTGCTGGCGGGCATCATCGCTATCTTAAGGAACCAGGGCATTCGTGTGCTGCCCTATCTGGACGATTTACCGATTGCGGCTCCGTCTCTTCAGCAGGCCGAGAGCAGTAACCGGACGGTGTTGTCCACTCTCGAGGACTTCGGCTGCGTAGTCAATTACCCAAAGTCTTTTATCACTCCCTCAACAGTGAGGTCCTTCCTGGGCATGACGATAGACACCTCTCAGGTCAAGGTCTTTCTGCCACAGCAGAAGGTTTTGGGCCTCCAGACGCAGGTGCAGGTCTTGCTGTCTTGTCAGTGGCCATCGATCCGTCTGGGGATGAGACTGGTGGGCCTAATGGTGTTATGCTTCGAGGCCATGCCCTTCGCCCAATTTCACATGAGACCTCTTCAGTTGAACCTGTTGACCGGCTGGGACCGGATGCAGGAGTCACTGGAACAGGAATTTTCACTGTCCCCCCTGGCCAGGCAGTCCCTCTTGTGGTGGCTGGACTCCAGGAAGCTATTGGTGGGCAAGTCCTTTCTGACTCCCCGGTGGGACATAGTTACTATGGATTCCCTCCGTTTCCACTCCTGGGCCGAGTGCTGCGCAAGATAGCCCAGGAAGGGGTACCAACCATCCTGGTGGCTCCTCGATGGCCAAGAAGGAGTTGGTTTGCAGACATAGTTCAGATGTCAGTGGATCGCTACATTATGCCCGACGACCCAGGGCTTCTCACTCAGAGGTCGCTGTGGCACCCCAATTTACAGACGCTGGCTTTGACTGCCTGGCTATTGAAACCTCGCTCCTGACGGAAAAGGGGCTGTCGGACGCGGTTGTGCATACCATGAAACAGGCATGGAAAAAGTCTTCTTCCATGATATACTACAGAGTTTGGCACGCCTACATTGCTTGGTGCGAGTCCAAGAGTCTCCTTTGCCGCACATTCTTTCTAGGATTCTGGAGTTTTTACAACACAGCTTAGATTTGGGTCTCCAGCTGAGCACCCTCAAGGGCCAGGTCTCGGCCTTAGCCATCTTTTTCAAGAGATCCTTTGCCAATCATAGGTTGATCAAGACTTTTTTCCAGGGAGTCACCCATGTCCGTCCACCGCGTAAGTCACTAATACCGGTGTGGGACTTGAATTTGTTGCTTTCTGCTCTTCAGGGTCCTCCCTTCGAGCCATTGTGCGATGCTGCATTGTCTATTTTGACTCTCAAAGTGGTCTTTTTGGTAGCGATCACCTCGGTGCATCGTGTGTCAGAGCTGGTCGCGCTTTGTATGAAGCCTCCTTATTTTGAGCGGCATAAGGATAAGGTGGTTTTTCGCATTAAACCTGATTTTGCCTAAGGTTGTTTCTCCCTTTCACCTTAATGAGGAAGTTGTCTTAACTTCCTTGTGTCCAGCACCGACTAATTATAAGGAAAGGACCCTCCATGCCTTGGATGTGGTCAGAGAGATAAAGTATTACCTGGTTGCGACTGAATCCTTCAGGAAATCGGATTTACTCTTTGTCCTAACAGAGGGCTATAGGAAAGGTCTGCCACCTGTCACGCTCGGGGTAACTCCAGCCCTCTTAATAAGCTCACAACCCCCAATCTCCACAGCCAGCTTCACCTGTAGGAGCCCCCGCTTGCCGGGACGCAAGATACGCCTACCCGGGATCGGTTGCCCCCAGGACTTAATGGCTCAAAGGATGTAAGCTTATATGTGGGAGGACTGGAGAACCAATAGCAAGAGCGTGAGTGACGGAAGTCCAGAGACAGGCAATAGGTCGATAACGGGAAGGCAGAGATCGTAGCGGCACCAGGGGTCAGGCAAGACGTAGTCGGGGTTCAGGCAGAGGTCAGCAACTGGGGATCAGGATCTAGAAGCGTCAGTTCAGGCAAAGGTCGGCAACAAGGATTCAGGATCGAGAGGCGTCAATTCAGGCAGAGGTCGGCAACAAGGATTCAGGATCGAGAATGGTCGTACAATCAAATAGGCAACAGGCTAGACTTCACAGGAGTAGGTAACACAGGGTTCTGAGCGCTATCACAGGCAATTCACAACTGAGAGGGAATTGCCTTTATAGGAACAGGTCTGAAGAAAGCAGTGTACTGATTGGAGCACATAGGATTCCAAGGGTAATTGGCTGCAGAGCAGAAGAGGGCGAAGCCCTCAATCCTCTAGGATTCATTAACCCTTTAATTGATCCTCCGGCGGGTGCGCGCCGCACAGCGCCGCCGGAGGGCATAACAGACACGTGCTCGCGGCCGCGCGTGAGCACGTCTCCTGGAGGAGGAAGCGGGGGGCGTGGCTGAGCTGGGCGCCGCTCGAGCCGGCGCCGCTCGGCGCGGCCGCCGCACAGTGACAGCTGCAGCTGGCCGCCTGGAGACGTCGCTGGAACGGGGATCAGGTAAGCGGTTCCTGACACCACCTTTGGCAGGTGCTTCCTGGGCTTTTCAGCACCAGGCATCTTTTGAACAGGTTTGTAAGGCCGCCACTTGGTCTTCAGTTCATACCTTTACCAAGTTCTACAAGGTTGATGTTAGGGCCTCAGCTGATGCTGTCTTTGGCTGAAAGGTGCTTCAGGCGGTAGTGAAATTAACTACATGCTGTTCCGCACTGGGGATCCCGCCCTTATGGACACTGCTTTTGGATGTCCCACATGTCATCACTTTGGGATGACCTGGACTGGATATAGGAAAAAATACAATTCTGTGAAACTCACCTGCAGAATTGTTTTTGAGTATATCCAGTCCAGGTCGTCGCACCCCGCCCTTGTTTCATTATCTCGTGTTTGCTTGTTATGGTGATTACCATTATTATCTTGGACTGTTGTCCTTAAGGTTTTTTGTTGGAGAGAGTACTTACTGAAGCTATGTGAAGTAACATGGTTTCTTGGCCTCCCGGCCTGTCTCTTGTTCTTACTGCTTTTTAACCACTGGGAAATCATAGTGAGACACCTGCTTTTATAGGGGGCCAGGAGGAGCGACAGCTTTTAATCTTGCAGTTGAGCGCCCCCTGGGGGCGAAATACCCACATGTCATCACTTTGGGACGACCTGGACTGGATATACTCAAACAATTCCACAGGTGAGTTTCACAGAATTGTATTACCGTATTTTTAGCCCTGTAAGACGCACGTGTTTTCCCCCAAAAGTGGGGGGGAAATGTCAGTGTGTCTTATCGGGCGAATATGGAAAAAAATAAATAAAAAGGAAAAGGTTAACTCACCTCTCCATCGCTCGCGCTGTCCCGGAAGCGGCGGAGGCAGCGGCGCCAGCACACACAGGCACTGGCCTGTTACAGTGGTGGGCGTGGCTGACGCTCGAGTATCGGCCACGCCCACCACTATACGAAGGCCGGGTGTTCACTCTGTGCGCTGGAGCCGCAGAGAGCGAGGAAGCGATGGAGGCAGCTGTATCTGCCGCCTCCTCCGCGGCGCCTGCACGTGCAGACACTGCGGAGGAGGCGGCAGGTACAGCTGCCTCCATCGCTTCCTCTCTGCGGCGCCGGCATACAGAGTTAACACACGGCCTTATACAGCGGTGGGCGTGGCCGACGCTCGAGCATCGGCCACGCCCACCGCTGTATAGTCCGGGTGTCTCTGTCTGCTGGGGCTGTGGAGAAGTGACAGGGACAGTGCGAGCGGCAGAGGTACAGAGACACCCGGACTATACAGCGTTGGGCGTGGCCGATGCTCGAGCGTCAGCCACGCCCACCGCTGTATAAGGCCGTGTGTCTGTGTGTGAAGACAGCAGGGACAGCGGGGAGGATTAAAAGGTGAGTTTACTTTTCTTTCTTTTTTTATTTACGATGAATGGAAGGGGGGAATGCCACTCTATCTATACGGGGAAGGGAAGAGGGGGGAATGCCACACTATCTATGGGGGAATGGAAGAGGGGGGAAATGCCACACTACCGATAGGGGAATGTAAGGAGGGGGATGCCACACTACCTATATGGGCAATGGAAGGGGGGAAATGCCACACTGCCTAAAAGGGGAATGCCACACTACATATAAGGGGAATGCCACACTACCTATATGGGCAATGGAAGGGGGGGGATGCCACACTACCTATAAGGGGAATGCCACACTACCTATATGGGCAAAGGAAGGGGGGGATGACACACTGCCTATATGGGAATAGGAGGGTGGATGCCACACTGACTGTATGGGGAATGGGATGGGGGGGGATGCCACACTGCCTATGGGAAGTAGGAAGGGGGGGATGCCGCACTGCACATGGCAGGGGGGCATCCCACACTGCCTATGGGAATGACGCACTGCCTATATGGGAATGGGAGGAATGCCGCACTGCCTATATGGGAATGGGGGGAATGCCCCACTGCCTATATGGGAATGGGAGGGGGGATGCCACACTGCCTATATGGGAATAGGAGGGGGGATGCCACACTGACTATATGGGGAATGGGATGGGGGGATGCCACACTGCCTATGGGAAGTAGGAAGGGGGGAATGCAGCATTGCCCATGGCAGGGGGGCATCCCACACTGCCTATGGGAATGGGGTGGGGGTATGCCACACTGTCTGCAATTGGGTGTTTTAGCACAACATTTGGCTTAGAATATTTTTTTTCTAGTTTTCCTTCCCAAAATCCTAGGTGTGTCTTATGGGCAGGTGTGTCTTATAGGGCAAAAAATACGGTATTATGCTTATAGTGCCTCTTTAAAGCATTGCATATGCTTTTATGTATATGCAAAGGTGAGCAGATGTGAGTCGGGAAGAGGTAAGCAGAGATGGGTAGATGGTGAAGTGAGCAGAGGGTAGCTGGGAAGAAGTGGGCAGAGGTAAGGCATGGAGGGGAGAGCTGAGCCGAGGTGAGGTAAGTAGAGGTGAGGTAGGCAGAGTTGAGCTCAGCTCTCCAGCTCTCTGTGGAAACTAAGGGAGGGGGGGGGTTGCGATTGACAGCTGTGCAGGCTGCATGTGGCCCCTGGGCCACAGGTTGTGCATACCTGCCCTAGGGTAACACAAAGTAGACTGCATAATCCTCTGGCATAATGTCGCATTAGGAAATACCTAAGTTCCACTTCCACTTGGTGGAGGATAGCATCTTTGTGTGGTTGTAAACCAGTGAAGCCAAGCCCAGGCATGCAGAGTAATGCAGGCTCAAGGCTCTAGTGATGGTGTTGAGGTGGCCCCTCTATTTCCCAAAGGTTGCAGTTGCAGGAATTCCAGAAGTTGAAGCTGAGGTCAAGAGGCACAAGTACAGGTAATAAAAAAAATCAGCCCAAGGTCAGAGAGGTTGGCAGCAAAAGTTTTTAACATGTCAAAAATTATATAACAGTGATTCCCAATCAGAATGGTACTAGAACTTTAGGTTTCATCTGATGGTACTAAAGTTATACAACAGGCAAGCCTGATTGTTGTCCCATTGTCTTGGGCTACACGTTGCACTGTCCTAGACTACAATCCGTTTTCAAAAAGACCCTGTAGTTCCTAAGTTATATTTAAAAGTATTAGAGCATTAGAGATTTATAGAAAAATGAGGAGAAACAGTGGGTGTGGCAACATCAGTATGATGTAAGCATACTTTGATAGGCAGAGAGAGGCAGCCAATCAGGACGTCTGAGCAAGAAGTGGGGGGTGTTTCCATTCTTGGTCCCCTGAAGGTTGATTTATGGACCAGATCAGCAGGAGGGTATTGAATGCTGAATATGCTTAACTTTTGACTTGCCAAACACTTCAAGGCTACTGGATATAAAAAGGAGCGGCGGACATGAAGCATTGAAGGAGAGATACTGCTCCAGCAGGATGTGCTAGATGGCCAAGTCAGTAAGCTTCAGAAGATGAGCATCTGATGGTGACTACATTGGGTGCGCGAGGTGCTAGAGGGACGCGCGGGAGGCGGCGGCGGGCGCCGCTGGATCGAGAAGCAGGGATGCCCCGCAGTCAGGGGACTGATCGGTCCGGGAATCTTATAGATTCCCGGGCCGATCAGTGGAGGGTGTTGGTCCACTTTAAGATAACTGCAAAATGGAAAGTGGTACCCCAGTAGAAAAAAGTTGAAAAGCCGTGGTTTAGAAGTCAGGAGGCAGACAGCTCAAGTTCATAATGATTAAATGAAGCTGAGAAGCTGTGGTCATGGGAGATACAAGGTAGTAAAAGAAAGTCAACAGGATCCAGAACAGGGCAGACACCCCTTCCTTTAAAAAAAACAACTTTTTCTAATTTAGTACTAATAGCTTGGGACTAACCCACAATGTCAAAACCTATTTAGGTTTCCCCAAAAGTTAGCAACATACTGTACACAGACTGGAAGAAAATCCCTGCACAATCATACATAACAGGGTGCACATAGTAATAAGCTCTTTACAATCTGATTGTCTGTAAAATGTATTGAAGACTCTGCACTTTGAGACTTTAAACTGCATATGTAAGAAGTTTGATGCATTATTAAAAGACCATTATCCTATGCAGAGGATAGCACTCCAGTACCCACAAAACTGAATTGTTTGCCTTAAAAACAGAGTACCTGTAATTAGCAGCAGACAAACAGCTATGTCGGTACTACAGTATCAAGCTAAAAGAACCCACCAAAGAACTCACTAAAAGGATTTACAGCATACAATAAATTCAATATGCTTATTTACAGATCACATTTAAAGAGAATCTGTCAACCCTAGACTCAGGATGGCTTCTTTGCATACAGTAGGAAACAGGCCTCTACTGGAATCAATAGGCTGGTTTGACTTTTTGGGAAAAGGTTGGGATATATGTATGCAAACATACTGGAGGGGGGCAGGGGGGCCCTTAAAAATGATTGCTGAAATTGTTAAATTTCTTATACATAAAGAGTAGGGATGAGCGAATCGGTTCTAACGAACCTGAATTCGCTCCGAATTTCAGGGAAAATTTGTTTCAGCGGTTCGTGCTGACCGAATTTTCCCTGAAATAAAATTTTAAAAATGCCGGCATGGTGGGAGCGGGGAGGCCGGCTGCGCTGTCAGCGGACGGCGGAAGCCGGCTTCCTCTGATGACGCATCCTCTGATGACAGCTGACAGCGCAGCCGGCCTCCTCGCTCCCACCATGCCGGTAAGTGTTTGCTGAAAAAAAAAAAATGCCGGCATGGTGGGAGCGGGGAGGCCGGCTGCGCTGTCAGCTGTCATCAGAGGACGCGTCATCAGAGGAAGCCGGCTTCCGCCGCCCGCTGACAGCGCAGCCGGCCTCCCCGCTCCCACCATGCCGGCATTTTTTTTTACATTTCAGGGCTTGGTGGGAGCGGGGAGGCCGGCTGCGCTGTCAGCAGGTGGCTTCCACCCGCTGACAGCGCAGCCGGCCTCCCCGCTCCCACCAGAGATGAGCGATTCGCTAAAGTTCGATTCAGACGAACCCGAATTTCTTTGAGAAATTCGGCGAATCACCCGAATCGAATTTTTGAGAAGTTCGCTCATCTCTAATAAAGAGGCTTATGCATTTTTCTCACAGGTATGTTCATGATTCTTTTTTTAAATAAATGAATCAATACAGTTTAAAAGCACTGGCTCTTCACTTTGAGTTGTATGGTAAGTGGGCATAATGCCATGCACTTACCATCATTTTTAGTAGTTTGAAGACTTGTTTTTACTGTTTGATACTCCAACTTGTTCTTAGAAGTTTAAGGGGCACTATCACAAAATTGTGTAACATTGTGTAAAAGCTAATGAGAGGAAGGGTCACTTATACACCCAAACTGAATAAAACCCCCACCAAGCTTGTGGTTTCTTCTCCTGGTAGGAATAAAATCCAGGGGTGACAGGTTTAGTGTATCAGGGTGACAGAGCCTGTCACCCTTAATTTCCTCTTCCTTCCATTAAAATAAAAAAAAACAAGCCTGGTTGGATATTTCTTGATGCCGGGTGTATAAGTAAGTGACCCCTCCTCCCGTCATCCAGCATATTTATATGGGTTTTTATCAGTGGGCAATTTTTCACGATAGTGCTCCTTTAACCATTTAAGTGCCAGCCTTCTTAGAGATTCTATCACCCTCTGTTGCTACAAGCCCACAAAACCTTCGTGGGCCACAGGCTCCTCTGCCCCCCGGGCTTTGGGGAGGGAGCTAGCCATAAGTGACTTGCAAGCCCCTCAAGCCTTGTGGGTATAGAGTCTCATGGACCCCTTACCAATTTACAAAGGGTAAAATGTAAAAAATAACACACACATATAGCAAAATATTTAATTTTTTGTAATACCTACCTCCCATTCACCCCTGAGCACTGTGTCCCACATCGATCACTCTGGCTTTTGCTCTCCTGCTGCTTTTGAAAGCCTTTTATACCTGCTGAGTAACAGGACATAAAGGGGTCAATACCAAAAAAATGACATAGGATCCACCCTCCTGGGGGGGGGGGGGGGGGGGGGCGCCAGGCTTAAAAACAAAACCAATGGTGTGGGGTCTCCTCCTCCAAGCATTACCAGCCCGCCCACCAGCTATGGGTGCTTGTAGACCAGGGCACGAAGGCCAGCCTCAGTGGCCGCTGGCACTGAAAGCTACAAACCCGCGTATCCTTCATGTCCCCCGGGCTCCTCTGCCCCCCTGGGCTTTGTGGAGGCAGGTAATGGAGGGCTTAAAATCCTGTGAATAAGCCACACCCATCACCCTGTAAACTGGTCTCCAAGGATGGCATCTCTGCAGATGGCAACTGTGCTCTGAGCATTTGCACTGAACTCCCTTCTGCTATGGGCCTGGTGCAAGCATTGTACAGCACAAACAGAATTAGGAAACAAAGATGTAGCCTTTCAAGCTTACAATCTACAGAATAAAAATAGATTGTGTAGTGCATAACCAGGCCACATGAAACATATGCTTGCTGTTATTCAGTATGATGCAATAAAAACAAAACTCCAGACACCTGATGGCAGTGCACACGCCTCCAGTCACACACTACAATACTCTTACAAAACAACTTTTAACAGATATATCTGTGTGTTGTAAGCCTAGAAGGGCACCTAGCTGGATTTTTCATCATAACCCCTGTCTGTGGAAAATTACAAACAGCCATCAAGTTATCAGAAAATGTATTCTCAGAGGATCCCTTATTGCCATGGTAACTAGCTCTTAATTGTACTGAGGGAAATGTTCTGCATTAAATCCGTCAAACATTTATAGCATCTTTCTAGACTACAGACTCCATTGGTCCTGGGGTTAAACACACATTTGTCTCTCTAAAAATGAAAAAGGTTTTACTCTGATTGTGTTGTACTAACAAAAGCTCTTTAGACATATAAAGGCTGTTTTTTTCCTCCATAATTAAAGGCATGGGAGCAGTACTGCGAGATGCTTCAAAAGGCAGCTGTGCCAGTATCTGGGACAGGGGTGCACAACCCTTTTTCGTCTGAGGGTAACATTTTCTTACTGTTCCACTTCAGGGGGCTGCAACAAAATGTGAAAACGCAAACAGTCTATTTAAACCAGACCAAGAGTTTGCTACAGTTGGGAAAGAACGATAACGTCCGTTTTTGAGCTTCCTCTCCCAGCATCTCAGCTATGCTGCTGCCTGAATTCAACTGACATAACTGACAATGCACAGTAATGGGAACCCCCCCCCCCCAGCAGCATTCGGCCTGTACATCTATGAACCACCATTTTGTTTTTAAAATTTGGAAAAAGGTAAAATAATTTTGTGCAGCAATCTGGGGAGGGATGCATATGAGCAGGGCCTGATTAAGTGTGCTGGAGCCCCCTGGGGACAGTCCAGTCAAGTAACTGATTGGTGGTTGTCTGTCATGTGCCTACTTACTGGAACATCAGATCCAGTCCCTTGTGCCATCCTTGTGTGGGTGGGTGCTGCTCGGGAACTCCTGCTTTGCCATCCTGGGTGGGGGGTTGGGTAGTCACTCAGCTGGTTCAGCAGAGAACAGTTCCCTGCATTGAGCTGCCAGTGGCTGTGCTTGGTGGCTTATGTGCAGTGAGCAGCCTCCGATTGACAGCTCTGAATGCAGCCATCACAGTGGTATTACTGACGGTGGTTTTGCTGCTCTAAACTCACCATCCTGCCCTGTGGTGGCTTTGGCTGCAGGTTTGCAAAAATAAAAAAGGCTTGCTCAGGTGCGGGGGGCCCCCACTGCCATCGCTAGCTTCATTGCTGGCCCTGTGGCCCATCAGACCAAAGACTCAAAAGCCTCCTGGACCAGACCATAACCCAAAGGTTGGTGGAGACCCCCTTTGCAGGGCAAGTGGTGGAGGCCCCTTGCGCCCCCCCCCCCCCTCATAATTCAGCCTTGCATACAGGCATGAATAAGGGCATCAAGCCCGAAACGTGTCGACGCTGCTACAGTTTTTATATTGCCTGTCTTGCATTGCTGTTACTACAAGGAGCATTTTACCAAGATTCATTAAACTGGACGTTTTATTGAAATACGAAGGCTGGCCGGTTTATTGCCTACAATACAGGCATGGTTTGTTGTGTTGATCTGGTTTAAACTGGACCTTCACCATGAATAAGAGCCTATCTTATATGTTTCCACCACCCCGTACATACAGATTGTCCTCATTAAAAATCATCCTGTCTGCACCTATTTCATTTTCTGAGCCTTTTAACATTTCGGATGGCTGCCCGTGGAGTCTCAGGCTGCCTGCAGACAGGATGCGTATTCTGACTGTGCCACTCTGCATTCTGGGATTGCTGACTTTTTCCTGACCCATCATATTCATCAATGCCGGCCAGCGACTGAGGCGCTCTGAAACAATGATCCATGGCCGAGCACAGCGACTACTAGCGGTCACTCTGAAATCCGCTCTACAGATGCTCATCTGTCGCTACCTGGCGTTGGTAATGAATCAGCCTGCCCATGTCAGAAGAAAACCCCTGTAAAAAAAGAATCACACCCTCTTTTTACCATCTGCTGTGCAAAATCCCAAGACCACCCTAAAGACTTTCCGCCTGTCCCATGGAGCATGTGCGGGCTCTTGTCCAGTCAGTGCTATAGGTCATGCATATTAATGTACAGCACACAGCCCTGTTTGGAACAGAGCATCTGCATAGGGAAAAGGGAGTGGCCGCAACCCTGGCCTCCCTAAGGTTGCATTGCACTCCAGTCATTCCAGCCCCGCAAGGAATGTGGCCCCTATCCCACTTTCAGATACATTCTATTACAGCTTACTAATGTTAAAAAAAAAAGTTTTTAAGAAAAAAAAGCAAGCTGGTTGAATTGGACTCAAATTTTGCCAATATTCTGTTTTAGCTGAACCAAACCAAATTTAACTTTTACCTGAATCCTAAGTTCAACACTATCGTTGAAGTCCCTCTCCAGGCATTAAAAAAAGGCTGTACTTTTTTTTACCTTCCCCCCCCCCCCCCCGCAGCTCCTCTGCATAGTGCTGCCATCTTCAAACATACTGCTGAAGGAGTGATTCCCTTCCTCCAGCACCAGACAGACATGGCGGCGTCCATCAGATTGGCTTCACGCCCCCAACACATCTACTTCATTCAGTGCAATAGAGGGGGTGTGCATCCACTTCACTGCAATAAATTGGGTATGCTGCGTTGGGGGTCTAAATAAGGCCCCGCGAATGCCACCATGTGAGGCTGCGGACAATGGGAGACAGAATCGCTGGATCTCCACTCTCAGAGGCCGATTCATCAATAGCGCCAGGTAGCGACAGATGAGCGACTGTAGCGTGATTTTTTCAGCGCCAGCCAGTATTCGCTGTGCTTGGCCGGCGTTAGCTTGATGACTGCGACTCAGTCGGTGTGCGGTAATGTTGAATACGGGCTGGGGGGTCGCTGTTTCACAGGTCCAGCGTTGTGTGTGAGCGCCTGACAACGAATGGCCAGAGCGAACGGCTAGCTTCATATTCATCAACAAATCACGCTCCGAATGTGCTGTCGCTGTCCATTCCTTGTTTAAACCCCAGAGCGCTGGCGGCGATGTGTATTAACTAGTTTTTAACCCCTAAACAACCATATTTTTTGAATGTAACATTATACATGTTTTTAGAATCATTTTGTAATATGAATACATTAATCTCAGACCTGTTAGATCAATTCTGCACATATTTTTTTTATTTTTTTTTTTTACTTAAAAATAAATCCTAACATTGCAGAAGTGTTCTCCGATTTTTTGACATTAAAAAAAAAAAAAAAATAATTTAATACCAATTAATTATGAATAATTATAGATTGCTCCATTGAAATGCATTGGACATCGCCAGGGAGCGACAGCTCATACCTGGCGCTGTGAGGGAATTTGCAGCGGCACTGTTCGGTCCAGGCGGCTTCATGATGAATGCCGCGCTAGCCGTCGCTCTCGCCGGCGCTAGCCTCATTTTGCTTGATAAATGCGTCATTGTGACCGCCGCCGGGCGTACTTGAGTCGGTAGTCGCCGTTAGCTGCCGCTACCTGGCGCTCATCAGACACTACCTGGCGCTATCGCTTGATGAATAAGGGCATAAGTAAATATGAAGATACCACCGCTGGACGGAGGAGCTACGGAGCAAAACAGGCGAGTATTTATTTTTTTGTTTTATCTTGGACAATCCCTTTAAGCCAATACAGACAGACAAAGTCAGCTGAAAAAAGATTCCTAACTGATTTTTCAATTTGTAAAAAGGTACCATACTGAGTTGTTTTTTAGCGGATAACCGTAGCAGAAGAAGTAAATAGAGCAACAAATATCTGGAATGCTCTGTCAATGTATTTATCGTCAGTATGCTGATTGATTGTAATTGCATGCCTGCACCCATCTTTTACTGTGTAACTGATGGAATATGTGCCGCAGGCTACAACTGGCCACCTTATTTCCTCCAAAGGAAAAAACGCAAATGCCAGTCCCCAGAAAGGCGTTGATCTTTTGCTTGTTCATTCAAGAAATCTGATTTGCTTTGATTTAATGTAGGAATATAGTAAAGACAATGCATGGGTTAAATAGATTAGATTCAACTTTAAATTCAAAGCATGTTTTTTTAAATAGATGAGAAGGAAAGAAAAATCAGTTCAAGTGTACAATCATTAATTGCTATTGTGAACAACACTGCTTAAAGAAGCTAGCCCCGCCTATTGTGTGTGGGGCGGATGACTTCACCAGTGACGTCATCCCGCTCCTGGTGCTGAGCTGTCGGATGCCGGGAGTTTGGAGGGGCAAGAGGCTGTGATCCTCTGCCTCTCCAGCGATGACCTTTGCCAGCTGTCACCTGATATCGTCAAGGGATAGGATCGCCAGGGGACTCAGGATCGGAGGTGAGTGTTAAAAAAATTAAATGAATAAATACGTATTTTTTTGGTCTTTTTTTTGTTTTTACATTTAACCCTTTATCAACTGGTACGGTATCCATGAGACCCCTATACCAGTTCACAAGTCGCCTACACTAGCTGGCGTCCTACCATTTACCCCTCAGCTCCCCATTACCTGCCTCCCCAAAGCCCAGGGGGGCAGTGGAGCCTGAGATCACAGAGGCTAAGCGGGATTGTAGCCTGCAGGGTGGGAGGCCACTGAGGCTGCCTTCGCACCCTGCTCTACAAGCCCCCATAGCTGGTGCCTGAGCTGGTTATGCTGGGTAAGGGGGACCCCACACCACTTTTTTAACCCTTAACAAACCAAAACAAATAGGGTCCCCACCCAGGACCCCACACTTAACCCTGTGTTAACTGATAAGTGGTCCATGCAGCTGAAAAACTGCAGGTGCGCATAGCAGTTGTATCTTATCTGAAAATCTCCTAAAGCGCTCTTTCAGTTTGGGGTGCCTCCTGGGCAGCAAATGGTGTCTACCAATACATTTGTGGTCCTGTTGTAACTGGGAAAAATGGGGCAATATTAATTATTTGGAAAACTTTTTATTACAAAAAACTGCACAAATTGATTTTCTTTTCACATATTTCACCCCAAAATTTTAAGATTACACTACAAAAGATTCACTAAGAGTTGAAAAAAATTCTCGTAGTAGTAAAATATTCAATTCATGAGAAAAAAGCCTGAGGATTTCACTGTTAGTGAATCACCAGATAAAAGGACAATGAAAGTCAATGGCAGTTTTTTACTCCTGGAAAAAGAATTGAACTTTTTACCCCCTTTTTACCTGTAGTAAAAAGTTCTATTGACAGTGAAATTTCTCATGAATTGAATTTACCATATTTTTCGCCCTATAAGACGCACCTGCCCATAAGACGCACCTAGGATTTGGGGGAAGAAAATAAGAGAAAAAAATTTTCAATCAAAAACGCACCATTACAGACAGTGTGGCATTCCCCTATCCAATTCCCATAGGCCGTGTGGGATGCCCCCATTCCATAGACAGTGTAGCATGCCCCCATCCCATTCCCCATATACCCATTGGCTGTGTGGCATCCCCCTCTCCCCCCATTAGTATAGGCTGTGTGGCATCCCTCTCCCCACATTCCCATAGGCTGTGTGGCATCCACCTCTCCCCCCATTCCCATTGGCTGTGTGGCTTTCCCCCTCCCCCCCATTAGTATAGGCTGTGTGGCATCCCCCATTCCCATAGGCTGTGTGACATCCCCCTCCCCCCATTCCCAAAGGCTGTGTGGCATACCCCTCCCCCCATTCCCAAAGGCTGTGTGGCATCCCCCTCCCCCCATTCCCATAGGCTGTGTGGCATACCCCTCCCCCATTCCCAAAGGCTGTGTGGCATTCCCATAGCCTGTATGGCATCCCCATCCCCCCATTCCCATAGCCTGTGTGGCATCCCCATCCCCCCATTCCCATAGCCTGTGTGGCATCCCCCTCCCCCCATTCCCATAGGCTGTGTGGCATACCCCTCCCCCCATTCCCAAAGGCTGTGTGGCATCCCCATCCCCCCATTCCCATAGGCTGTGTGGCATACCCCTCCCCCCATTCCCAAAGGCTGTGTGGCATCCCCCTCCCCCCATTCCCATAGGCTGTGTGGCATACCCCTCCCCCCATTCCCAAAGGCTGTGTGGCCCCTCTCCTCCCATTCCCACCCCCCTCCCCCCATTAGTATAGGCTGGCGCCATAGTAAAAAAAAAAAAAAGTTAAACTCACCTGTCCGCTGACACCACTGCGCTGAGCGTCCGGCTCCGTGAATGGGGTGGGCGTGGCCTGCGCCGCAGCGTCGACGCAGGCCACGCCCACCCCATTCACGAGCTGGCTCTGTCCCGGCCCCGCCGCTGCGATCGCTGAAAAGACAGCGATCGCAGCGGCGGGGCCGGGACAGAGCCCCCGCCGCTCCTCTGGCCTCTCGCAGTGTGCCAGACAACGCGGGAGCGCCGGGGACGGGTGAGTTTTTTTTTTTTTTACATTCGCCCGATAAGGCGCACTGACATTTTTCCCCCACTTTTGGGGAAAAATAAGTGCGTCTTATAGGGCGAAAAATACGGTACTACCGTGAGAGTTTTTTTCAACTCTTAGAACGGTAATGACGCTCACCGCCACGAGAACGCCGGCTCCCCTCCGCAATCACACATTTATCAAGCCGGTCCTGCTTAGCGACTGACAGAGCGCCAGATAGCGAATCATTCATCATTATTCCAGCCTCACCCCACAGCGCCAGCGAGCGACCTTGAACAGCGACAGGTATGACCTCTCGCTACCTGGCGCTCTCCAATGCATTTCAATGGAGCAATCTTTAAATATTCATAATTAATTGCTATTAATGTTTTTTTTTTTTTTTTTAAATGGCAAAAATTCTGTGACCACTTCTGCAATGTTAGATATTTTTTTTAAGGTAAAAAAAAAAAAAAAATTGTGCAGAATTGATATTACAGGTCTGATATTAATGTATTCATATTACAAAATGTTTGTAAAAACATGTTTTTTTTGTTTTCCAAAAATATGGTTGTTTGGGGGTTAAAAAACTACTTTTAACCCATCGCCGCCAGCGCTCTGGGGTTTAAACATGCATTTCACAGTGCGAGAATTTTTTGAGCGTGATTTGTTAATGAATATGCTGGGAGCCGTTCGCTATGGCCATTCGCTGTCATGCGCTCCCATACAGCGCGGAACCTGTCAAACAGCGACTCCTAACCCCGTATTCAACATTACCGCACACCGACTGAGTCGCTATCAACAACCGAACAACGGCCAAGCACAGCGAATACTAGCGGGCACTGTGAAAATAACGCTACTGGCGCTCATCTGTCGCTACCTGCCGCTATTAATGAATCGGCCTCTCTTAGTGAATCAAGGCCTTTATGTTAAAGCCCAGACACTGCTGAAAAAAAAAACAATATGTAATGTTCCTGGTAAAGCCCTTCAAAAATCACAGTGGAAAATGTTTAGCGCAAAATATTGAAAATGGTCTGGCAACAGAGGGTGACAAAATCTGCCGCAGGCACTGAAATGGTATCTACATCAGGGTCTGTTCCCATTTATTTATACCTCTGTTCGGAAACAATGGTATCTGTAAAGACTGGGTATTATAACGTCTTGTGACAGAGCAATAAGGAAGATTGTTTTAGGGGAACAATGGTAGACCCGCCCTGGTCTTTCATCAGCTATTCTATTCTACATTATAAAGCAGTCACTAAATCTATTTTTAGAAATTTGTATAATCATATAGTTTTATCCCGTTTCTGGGTGCTGTCTTTTCTTCTCTTCTGTCTTCTTATGTGAGTACGGATAATAGCTGTATTGAGTCTTTGAAATGCTTCTAAGGCCATATTCACTGCATGTTTTCCTATGTGTCTTTTAGGCTCTTTTCACACCTCTCTGCTTGTGCTGCAATGGGCAACGCAGTCAAGGAAAAACGCTGCCCATTGTTTTTAATGGGTAAGTTCACATATATATGCTGCATATATATGTGAACTGTCCCATTAAAAATAATGGGCAGCATTTTCCTTTGCATTGTGGCTACATTGCCCAACGCAGTGCAAGAGAGGTGTGAATAGAGCCTCACACAAATACATTTGGGACAAAATGTGTCCCCATTTACTATGGATGGCATTTAGGCATAGCTCTCAGCTTTCCAAACTCCTGCATTGGGGGTTGGAGTCCCATCATGTACGCTTGTATAAACATGGCCATGCATGCAGCTGGGTGTCTGTGTCTGCATTATCGCTGTACTGTTGTGTTCTCGTGTTTCCAGTCCTGTTAGCTATGCTGTAATCTGATAAGAGCTGTAAAACAGCTGGTTGTGCGTCTCTGAACAGCTCAACAACAGCTACACTGCCTCTGAAATCCAAGGACCGCTCCCCCAGCCGAGCTTTATAATTGCTCAATCTTGCCCTCCCCCATGAGCTCCATTTCCTTACTGCCAGGTCTGGCCTCCCTCCAGCCTTTCAGTTTACACTTGCTTAGTTGTGTATACACTGGCTCTGTTCATGGTTTTAACGCCTACAGTTTCTGCAAAAGCAAAACGACCTTTCTGTACAGAGTGGGAAAAAAACCCATGTCCATAAGCACATATAACCCTAAGCGATGACCTTCAGAAAGATGGCCTGCTGCAACTGCTATTTATATCTGGAGCTATGAGGAAGATGGTTTAATGTTCTCAGTAAAGGAATGAAACACAGCGTCTGTAAACAGTCCTTACATACTCTCTTTACTCATTAAAGAAGCTCTATCACAAAACTGTCTAAACATAAAAAGCAATGCTAAAACGAGACAAGGAGTTACTTATACGATACAACAAAAAATACCCCCAAGCTTGTGGTTTTCTGCTACTCCACGGGTTTACAGGGGAGACTTGCTTATCTCTATCTGCCTGTTACTCGGGCCAGCCTGTAAGGAAGAGTAGCATTAAATGAATGCTCAAAGTAGCATGATGGTTAAAAGGAAATGCAATAGCAATTAAACCAGACCTTAACCTCATATAAGACTCTATCTTATATGTTTCCCCCACCCTATACATACAGATTGCTCACATTAAAAATCATCCTACCTGCACCTAGTGCATTTTCTAAACCTTTAAACATCCAAGATTGTGGCCCATTGAGTCTCAGGCTGCCTGCAGACAGAAACTGTCTTCTGACTGTGGCCTTCTGCATTCTGGGATTGCAGTTCTCTTCCTAACCCCAGCTTTGAGCTATATGTGCCAAGCACAGCTATAGCCCCGCCCCTCTGGACTTGCCCCACCTCCTCTCCTCAGTATGTGATGCTTCTGGAGCAAGATGGCGGTGCTTGTTTCCTGGAGTCATGAACAGAGTTGCAGCCCAGTGGTGGAAAGAATAATAGGTAAGTGACATAAAACTTTAACTATATTAATTTTAGATGCTGGGGAATAGTTTTTTAAGGCTTTGGGCTTTTCATTAAATTATGCTGAAAGTATAGTTTAAGAGATTATTCAAGCGCAGGCTGGCTGAAGAGAGTAGTCCTCCCCTTTAAACCCAAAATGGTATGCTTTGCGGCACTGCATATTCTTCTTTTTTCCGGAGAACACATTTTACATTTTTTTAACATTATTAACATTTTTTGTCTTATGTCTGCTTTGTAAGTATGCATTAGAGCACACCTGTTATTAAAGTGTACCAACACCTAATTTTAACAAAATGGGTGCATCCCAATTGCTGATGCTCCCCACTCATATATCGACTGTAATTAGTCAATTAGTCAATCAGATCTTTCATGTGGGGTGTATATATAAAACTGAGTGCCCCTATATTGTCATAAAAGCAAAAGACTGCAATTGTACTAATGATTCTAGGGAACAAAAGCAAATGTTTAATCCCTGTGTAATTATGTGTTTGTCTGTTTATTATTAGCTGTCTGATAAGAAATAACAATAGATCAGTATGAATTCACAGATTCTAGAGAGAAAGACAAATGGGGCTGTTTAATAGTGGGGTTACTAATCCCAGGTTTTGATTATCCCCACTGTGTGAAACCCTCCAGATTAACAGTAACAGCTCACCTTTTCCCAGTCTAAAGACGCATACACGGGCTCTCGCCTAATCAGAGCTGTTTGCCATGCCTATGTCATTCGGCAAAAGTCTGCAATGGGGAGCGAAAGCGGGCGCATCCCCAGCAGCACATTAACTCCTGTCCCAGTCTGTCTGAAAGGCTGGAGTGGGAGCACACCCACAGCCCGAAGATGCTGGGGATGCGCCCGCTTGCCCCCTGCCCAGAATGCAAAGCAGGAGTTCCGGAGCAGCACGCACCCCCACAAGGGACTAGATCTGCTGTTCCAGTAAGTGGGTGGGTTCCAGACAACTACCAATCAGTACTTGGCTGGACTATTATTTTAAAGAGAAAAAAATACTGTATCTGGGGTCTGCTCCAAATTTTGTGTCCAGAGGCCTCCACCACACCATCAGACCTAAAATAAAAAGGGGCCAATATTTAGTTTTTTTGGTGTTGCCACTGCCTGCTGCGGTGACATCTGGCTGCTTCAGGGCCGATCCTCACGCAGGATTTCAGGGGCAGCTCCATTGCATCCCATTCATGGGCACTGCGCAAGCGCGAGATCGGGGGACGTGCGCAGTGCCTGATGGGATGCAAGATGGCACCGCCCTTTAGGAGGTCACCCGGAATCTGAGGGACCCAGAGGAGGGATCTCCCGGCGAAAAGCAGAAACAGATTTTATGAGCTCAGCCACATCCCTCCTAGGCCTGGGAGCTGAACTGGGCTAACCGCCAGGATCCAACTAACCGCCTTCTGCCCCTCCCCTCCCCCTAAAGCTTAGCCACCTACCCTCCTGGCCGGTTTCAGCAGAAACAGTCGCTTACTTGACTCCTCCTGCTACCCATTTTCTGTGCTCTCTCAGACCCGCCAAAGCTGGATGACACTAAATCCTTATCGCCGCCCAGGAGGCCCCCATTTTCGGGCCATCTTCATAACATGCTACCTTAATGCGCACCATCTCAGTCCCCTAATGCTGGCCCAAAACAGCTTTGCTTGCTCCTCTGGAATGTTGAGTTGTCTGCCACTCTGCCGCCATGATGCTCTCTGCGCCACCCAAAATATAAAGGAATGACCAACCCCCAGCACAGAGCATGCCAAATCTAAAAGAAAAATGTATTAGTAAATGCACAACTCTTTAACGAGCCACGCCGGCAAACCCAGTCTCGGGGCCTCCATTGCTGCCCCCATGTGAGAGAAATGAGTGCCGTACTCCCTGCTGGACAATACCATTTCCGCCAAGCATCTCCTGAACACGGCGAAAAATTGAAAACATGACAAAAAATGCCCCGTCCTCGTGCATGAACAACGTCCCTCTCCCCGCCTGACACCCAAACCCCCTCAACTCAAAGACTGGACAAGATGTGCAAGGCTCCAGCTGGCCCAGAAAAATACTTACCCCCTTTCCTCCCTGCGCCATCCTTTCAGCACCTGCCTTCCCCAGAACATTTTTGTAAAATCCTTCCATCCAGACAATCAGCACAAGAAGGCCAGCGCCGCCAGTTTTTTTATTTATTGAGGCTGGGGATTCCCCCCCTTCCAGCCGCTCACCTATCTACCATACAAACAAATTGTGCCTCTCCCCCTCCCATAAGGGGAACCCCAAATCCGTTTTCCAGCCTGGACCAGTGTTGCCACACCTTTGAGCAACATCTTCCCAGTAGATGGTGTGACCGACCTCAGTATCAACTCGACCAAGTGCCTTGTACAACCAACCTCCGGATCAACACGAACAATTGCCTCGTACGACCATGCGACCGACCTCTGTATCATCTTGAACAAGTGCTCCGCACGACTGTGCGACCGACCTCAGTATCAACTTGAACAAGTGCCTTGTATGACCGACCTACGTATCAACTTGAACAAGTTCCCCGTACGACCGTGCGACTGACCTCTGTATCAACTTGAACAAGTGCCTCGTATGACCGACCTCCGTATCAACTTGAACAAGTTCCCCGTACGACCGTGCGACTGACCTCTGTATCAACTTGAACAAGTGCCTCGTATGAACGTGCGACCAACCGCCGTATCAACTCGAACAAGTGCCTCTTATGGCCTCCATCAGCCATTCTGGGCACGCCTCGCCGACTTCCCTTGCCTCGGACCCCAAACTCCAAAAACGTTCCCCACAGTGATCAAGAGAGAGCATCAGCCACCCCGCTGACCACTCCTGGCCCCGGCGCCGCTCTGTACGGCACCAGCTGACGTAACTGTACGACGACCGATGGAGATAATTATGTCTGCGCGTTAACCGCTGCTACTACACTCTGCTGTTAATATTATGAAATGCTGACACTCGACCCTCGGAATACAGCTTGCCCAGCACACCCTGCAGCTGTCACATACCTACTTAGCCACGGGCCCATCACTTCTCCTCTCACCAGTGTTGTTCCTCTTTACAGGCCCCTCTGGGTTCCTTCTGAACCCCCCTGTCCCTGCCTAGCACACCCTTTTTTTTCTGACTCCGCCACCCCTGGACTGGCCGAGGTGGCAATGGCGTGAAAGGACGAGGCGCAGGTCGAGGCCGAATACACCCCCCCTGCAAGTTCATCACCCGCAGCCAAAGCCCAATGTCTCTATGATCCCATCCTAGCTCCACGCAAACTGACATCTGCTGCCGGAATTGATCATCGTACCTCAACCACGTCGATCCCTCATATACCCGATGGGCTTCCCATATTGCATCAAGATAAGAGCAGAGAACTATTTTCAATAAAACGCCTTACCCAGTCCTCGTCGCTCCACCTCCCGCCATAGCATCACCATGAGGGCTTCCATGGGGGGACCTGGGCAAGCTTCAGGATTGACTGCTCGTCCCAGGAGGAGATCAGGGGTCAAAGTGGAAGGGGAGGGGGCAACCAAGCCCTTTTATACTCCCCCTTCCCCTGAGGTCACTTCCCTCGCTCTTCCCCCTAATCCTATGGCTGGACAGTTTCCGGAGGAAGCGCAGGCTAGTCATGGGGCTGCCAGCCTTAAAGGGCCAACGCCCTTCTATATTATCAGATTTAATTTCTTACTTTTAAAGAACCCTCACCCTTTGAAGCCGCACGGGCAGCGGCGGGCGCGTGGGTGTCTTTGTGCGATCCCCCCTCATCTGATGACTGTGGCTCTGTGTGGATTCTGGTAGTATCATCTATTGAAATTGCTGGCACAATGTTTTATTGTGTTTAAGGTTCACATGATCACCTGTTCAGTTGGGTGGGATATGGTAGATATAGACTCCATTTTTGATTAGATATAGATTCCATTTTTGATTAGTTTAGCACTTGGTGTTGTACTATGGTATTCACTGGATAATAAGGTTTTCCTTTTAATATTGGTAGTTGCACATATATTGTTCATTGTTTCTTTGTAATAATACACTATTTATCAACTTTTCACATATACATTTTTTCTTGCATTCATTATTTTTCATTGTATATATAATTATTTGGTTCATTATGCCGGCATAATTCTTATGGACTTGGGTGTGTCTGTACAGACACACACATTTCCATGAAAATGTATTATTGATAAGCCTTTTTAGTACATTCTCTATTTACGAGAGCACACAGCACATGCACTTTAAATTATAGTGATTATTTGATCAAGATTTACAATTTATTATTGAGTATGTGAAGGGGGATCAGCCTTGTTTTTAATAGTCTAGTGGTGTATATTTGTGTATATTTGTCTTATATGTTTTTTATGATTAGCTATGTAATCAATAAAATGTATATAGATTTTTTGAAGATATGCTTTTGTGAAGATTTAATCTTTTTGGTGCTCCACATAGGGAGGGAGGTGTGATTCGTCACGTCCACTCCTAATAGAACTGTTGCATTGTTAGTGGTGTGAGCACAGACCATTGGACTAGTAGTGCACCCCATACAGTATAATTATAGTACTTTTAAAGTTTACATGTTAAGAAATGGTTTAATAACGATGTCCCATTATTCCAGTTCTCATTTTGTTTAACTTAATTTCTTTTGTTTACCTAACTGCATTTCTACTTGAATGCACGGTTTAGCAATCGTTGTTAATGACTGAAAATAATCTGCCTTTGGAATAGTAAAGCAAATAAATGTCCTTTGTGATTTCTGGAACGGTTTCTATCTTTTTTTGCTTTTTGTTTCCCTTCTGGCCCAGAAAGCTGCTATACTGTTCTCTGCTGGTGACCTAATTTCCATCATTGCTATTTATGGAGGTTGAGCAGCGTCACGTGACTGCCTGTTTCCATCTGGTTAGTCAGAAAGAAACTATGTTCAGCATCTGCCTGCATCACAGACCAGGGAAATTCCAGGAACACATCACAGTTCCCAAATCAAAGTGTCTTTAACTTCACTGCCAATAATTATTCCCAGCCTTCCCCTTCTGGTAATGTTATGTAAAGGATTACAACTTTATTAAGAGGCACCAAATAAAAAAAAAGTCTAAAAACAATGATCATCCTTCTTTTCTTATGTTTAAACTAGCTCTAGAGCTAAAAAATGATCTGATGCTAAAAAAAAATCTGCATGCTGAATGGCAAGAGACAGCCCCCCCCCCCCCCCCATATGAAAAAAAATCTAGTTAAGCTATTTTATTTATTTTATTGCTGGAGGGAAACTAGAATTCTGGGTTCATGAAGTTGCCATTCTACTTTTATAGGAGGACTACCAAACTCGAACATTCTCTACACTAACCTGTGGTTGAATAAAAGTTAATGCTATTGCAATTCTTCTGATGTGTGTAGATGGTTTTACCCATTATGCAATGCTTTGATCAGATAGATATCAGATATCTTATATGCTTTGATCAGATATGGAACTTTCTCATCCTCTTCCATTCCGGGCCACCACCAGTAGCAACATGTGGGTTAAACTCAATCATAGGCGGGGACTGAAAAAAAACACTTCCCAGCCTTTATAGGGCAGGCTGGGCAGGATCTCCTCAGTTCTTTTCTTGCAGTTGCAAGGGACTGTGAAAGTGTCTGGATTTTTTGTTTTGAGCACAGTGCTCACAGTGCATTCTTGGCCTGCGGGTTGATCTCAGGTGCAGGCAGGTTGCTTTTCCAGTAGTGCAAGCAGGTTTGACCTGTAGTCGACAGACAGGAGGATATGGGGACCAGCGCTCCAGCTGTATTGCTTAGCAGTTAGAGCAACAATGTTACCATGTCAGACACATCAGGGACACCAGAGTTAAGTATTTTAAAGGAGAGTGGTGCCGTGTGTCCCATGTGCCAAGCACGCCTGACCTCAGGCTCGGGGTGCACTACTGTCCTGCGCCACCTTACGCAGCTGGCAGGTTCCGTGCCTCAGTCATATCGTCCAGTTTGCCCTGCGGCTTCAAACTCAGGCTCGACGGAGTGGGATACCCCCTCAAGGGGGCTGTCAGGTCCATTTGTGCCCCCGGGTCCTTCTACGGATGGGGTTCCTCTTTCGGACATGGCGGACAGGGTGGCTCAGTTGGTGGGCTTCATCAGCAGGGGCATCCTGAGCCTGTCTATGCCCTCCCAGATGGGAATGGTACTGCCAAGGGTAGGCATATTCAAATGGAATCCCTAGAGGATTCTAGCTCCTACGTTGAGGACCTACTTAGGGTTTCCCACCACCTAGGTAGATGAAATGGTGTCAGCTCTGGCTCGGAACAACATTATCCCTACAGTGCGGCCTTGAGAAAGCCGGCAGATAGGAGGTTGGACCAGATGGCCAGGCATGTGTTCTCCATGGGCCAATCCTGGATCTCTTGAATCTGAACAGTTACTTTTTGGTGTGGAAGTTTCACATGGAATCTCGAAGGTTGGATTGTGATGCTGCTGCAACAGGGTGATTATCTGCAATGCTTATCTGCAAGTCCCTTTCTTCCCTGGTCACCAACAATACCTACGCTTTGTGGTGGGTGCCCGACATTTCCGATTTGTGGCACTGCCATTTGGACTGTCCACTGCCAGCGAGTGTTCATGAAAGTCTTGGCGGTGGTGATGGCACTTCTGCAGAGGCAGGGTGTGCACATCACCCCATATCTGGACGACTTGTTCATCCAAGTCCAATCTCTGTCAGAGGCATTGCGGGATGTCGGACGGTCCTGTCCACGCTGGAACTTTTCAGGTGGGTGATCAACTACCCAGGTCCCAGGTGGCTCCTTCCATGGTGGTGACCTATCTAGGCATGACATTAGATACTTGACGGGGACAAGTCTTTCTTCCAGTGCATTCCTGCCTCTGCCACTTTTGGGTCACGTGTTAAAGAATGTCAACTGCAGATTCCTATCATCCTGATCGACCCACACTGGCCCAGAAGGGTGTGGATTGCAGATCTGGTCAGCCTGGCAGTGGAGCCTCCATGGTGAGTCTCTAACCGCCCAGATCTTCTGCAACAGGGTCCTCTGCCGTTCTCCAATTCTCTAGAGCTGGCTTTAGCGGCTTGGCTGTTGAGACCAGCAGTATATTGGAGGAGGGGGGTTTGTCCGCTGCACTAATTCAGACCATGATTCAAGCACAGAAACAGTTGTCCTCTAGAATTTACTACAGGACTTTAAGGGCCTTTGTGTCTTGGCGAGAATCTGAGGGCCACTCCTGTAGAAGGTTCTCAGTACTCAGTACAGTAATTTTGGAGTTTCCCCAGCAAGGCCTGAATGCTGGCACCTTTGAGGGCCGCTTCTCGGCCTTGTCCATTTTTTTCCAAAGGACTCTTGTGAAGCATAGGTTAATTCACATTTTCATGCAGGGAGGTATGCATGTTCGGCCTTCGTGGCTAGTCCCACCCCAGGGATCTCAGTCTGGTTCTATCAGCACCCTATGAACCCATGGCGGAGGCTTCCCTGACGACACTCACATTGGAGATAGCATTTCTTGTGGTGATCACCTGCATCCTGCAGGTTTTGGAGCAGGCAGTGCTTTTGATCATCATCCTTTTTGGTGCTGCATGAAGACAAAGTGGTGTTTCACGTGAAGCAGGAATTTTTGCCAAAGGTAGCAAGGTGGGAGGGGTGGAGTGTGGGGGGAGGGAACATAACTGTGCATTATTTGCTGAAGATATTTGATTGTTCGTTTTTTCACCCCACTCTTCACTTATTAATTTATTTAAGATGCTCAAGAAATTTAGCAACATTTTGGGCTTAAAATTAAATGATCTGAGGCATTGAATTTGACACTCTTGGACCAAGAGCTTCTTCATTTAAAACAATCCTTTAATCTTATTTGGAAAACTGATAGTATTAATTATCTTGGGAACCAACTAACCCCACAGTTTAATTTATTATATATAAACAAATAAAATTTTGGGCGTCGGTGAGAGCTGTCGGTTACTTACACTTTGTTATTTAACCAGACCTTCACCATGATTTATTGAAAAGCCCAAACCCTTATAAAATGATTCCCCAGTATCTAAAATTAATATATTTTAGTTTTTAGTTACGTACTTATTATTCTTTCCCCCACTGGGCTGCAACTCTGTTCAGGACTTTAGGATACGGGCCCCGCCATCTTGACTCAGAAGCATCACATGTACTGAGGAGAGGAAAGTGGGATCAAGTACACGGGGGCGGGTTATAGCTGTGCTTTGCTCAGACAGAGCAGAGCTGGGGTCAGGAAAAGGTCAGCAATTCCAGAATGCAGAGCAGCACAGTCAGAAGGCACTTCTTGTTTGCAGGCTGCCTGATGTTCCATGAGCCGCCATCTTGGATGTCTAAAGGCTCATAACATGCAGTAGATGCAGGTAGGATGATTTTTAATGTGAGCAATCTGTATGTACAGGGTGTGGGAAACATATAAGATAGACTCTTATTCAGATTGAAGGACCGCTTTAAGGACATGCTGGTTTTTCATCTATGATTGTAAGCGCACTAATTGAATTAGGCAGTGTGGCATTACCCCCATTCAATTTCCCATAGACAGTGTGGCATTCCCCCATCCCATTCCCATAAGGGGCAGTGTGGCATTCCCCCTCCCATTCCAATAGACAGTGTGGCATTCCCCCTCCCATCCCCATATAGGCAGTGTGACATTCCCCCATCCCATTCCCCATATAGGCAGTGTGGCATTCCCCCTCCCATTCCAATAGACAGTGTGGCATTCCCCATCCCATTCCCCATATAGGCAGTGTGACATTCCCCCTCCCATTCCCCATATAGGCAGTGTGGCACCCCCCCATCCCATTCCCCATATAGGCAGTGTGGCATTCCCCCTTCCCATTCCCATAGGCAGTGTGACATTCCCCCTCCCATTCCAATAGACAGTGTGGCATTCCCCCATCCCATTCCCATAAGGGGCAGTGTGACATTCCCCCTCCCATTCCAATAGGCAGTGTAGCATTCCCCCATCTCATTTTCATAGGCAGTGTGTGGCACTACCCCCATCCCCTTATTCAGTGTGCCATTTTCCCCTCCCATTACCATAGGCAATGTGGCAGAATCACCCCCAACCCCCCAGGAAAAAAAGGAATACTTACATGAGCCTCACACCCACGCTACAGCCACCAAGAGGTCAGGTGGATAAATGAGCGCTGTTTGCTGTCCCCGCTCTGTCTCATGGCGCCACCATCACCTCTCAGGAAGGATTGTTTGTGTCAGCGCATGCTAACACCCACTGCTCAGCTGGCCTCCCGGTGGCAGCGGCGTGGGCACGAGACACAGGTAAGTATACTTTTTTTTGCCAAATAAGACGCACTGACATCCCCCCATGACATGAGGAACAAATAGTGCGTCTGATGGGATGAAAAATATGGTACTTTTTTATAGAGCCATGTTCAATAAAAATATCAAAATATTACTTAAAATGTAATTCACAGCGGTATCCCAATTTGTTGGACAATTGCTGTGGCAGCACACTCCAACCACCGACTATTCAGATCTGTTTGGCAAGGTGCCAGAGGCAGCCCCACAATTACTGTGAGAGTGAGGAACAAGGAAGGAATGGGGGGGGGGGGGGCTATAAACTGACCTTGCAGTCTAAAAGACTCTAGAGCCAGGTTACAAGGGTTTTGGTTCACTTTAAAAATAAAGTACCACCTAAAATGCGCAGCAGATGGCAGTAAAAGCTTTTTACAATCAGATGGTTCATGTGCAAATTAGGGCTGTCGTGGAGTCGGAGCTAGTTTTGGCCGGAAAAAAGACACCAACTCCCACTCCAGCATAGAAAGAAAATCTCTTTCCAATTATTGTATAATGAATGTAACTTTCGTAGAAAGTTTAGAAACATTAATAAATCTATTTTATGTTTTTCGATCTAAGGCTCTTGTCAGTGATAAGCAGCAGCAGGGTGTTCTAGTGGTGATCGATAATGAGTTCTCCAATCTCCCCTGTCCCTTATACTCAGTGTCTTCATGCTGCTCCAAGGCAGGGGTGCATCTGTAATGAAGCCATGTGAGGCAGCCTCCTTAGGTGGCACTGCAGAGGGGGGAGGCTGGATCTGTTTTTTATTATTAATTTTACTATCTCATTATTGGTTCAGTGGGAATCAGGGCACAGTCATTGGTGGCTCAGTGGCCTTGGCCTGACCCCCACTCCCGAGATTGCTCTATTGAGGAGTGGAGATAAACCTCCTGGGGACACCTTTCTATAGTTTGCCTCAGACAGCTATTTTTCAGGCAGAAGCAAACTAAGGGCTTTATTCAACAAGGGATAGCGCCAAGTAGTGCCTTGTAAGCGACAGGTATCGGGAGGTGGCGTCAGGTGAACGCACGCAATACCACATTTATGAAAGCGAATCTGGTGAGCACCTCTTACAGTGACACGTAGCGACCGATTCATCATCACAGACGGCTCAGCGGATCCCGGCGGTACTCTGGCTTGCACAGCGCCTGGTATTACCTGTAGCTACCTGTCGCTTTCCCATACATTTCAATGGACGTTACTTTTCTTCTCTTTAAACAGGGTTTTCTTTTATTAATTTTTTGTTTTGTTTTGTATCAAATCATTGTGTGACCTCTCCTGGCCTAAATACATTTTTGAAAACTTTTGTTTTTTTTTATTTTTTTATGCAGAATTGTCATTACCGGTCTGGTATTAAAGTGTTAATGTCACAATGTTACAACAATGTAATTCCATATGTTTTCGCTTTGTTACCGGTGTATCTGTGTTCACTTTAATCACACAGCGTCTGGCGCTCTGGGCTACAGCGACACAATTTTGAGTGCCGGCACTGTGTGAGGCTGTTTTTTTGATGAATATGGTTTAAGTCGCTCACACTGACCAGTTGCTACTGTTCGCTCCCATATAGCTCTGTACTGGTGTTATAGCTCACACATCAAATTCACCAATGCCGATAATGTTACTACAGCGACTGAGGCGCTCTGTAATAGCGACTCACGGCCGATCAAAGCGACCACTAGTTGTCGCTCTTAGCGCCACAGTACAGGCGCTCATCTGCTATTACCTGGCGCTAGTAATGAATATGCCTGCCAGTCTATACTCACCTGCAGCTCTTCTGTGCAGGTCCTGTGGGGAGCAAGAGATTCCATCTTCCAGCACTGGCAGCCTCACATGGAGGTGTCCTTGGAGCCTTGTTTACAACCTCACAAGCCTATTCCATTCATTGTAATTGAGGGGTCATCCAAAAGCATGTTCCGCACATGTGGCCTCAGCACGCCCCCTCTATTGAGGAGTGTTAGGGGACGTAAAGCCATATTGATGGATGCCACCATGTCTGCCCAGTGATGGAGGATGGAATTGTTTATTCTTCTTAATTGGTACATATGAAGATGCCTACACTGCACCAAAGGAGCTGTGGGGGAAAAGGGGAGCTTTTTAATGTTATTGCCTGGACAGGAACTTTAAAGGGACATTCAAGGCAAAGGGATACATTAGCCCATTTTCTGATCTCTCTATGCTGAGTGGCTGCATTTTATTTTTTATTCAGCCTGCTTTATATTTCTTTATAAGACCTAGTGAACTCACTCCCTTCTGATGAGCCTCCCCAGCAGCAGAGTATGACTTGTGTAACAGAGTGTAACAGTCCCTCCAAACTGAATTCATTTTCCAGAACTAAGAGAGAGGAGTCAACAGAAAGGAGCAAGTTCAACAGCATTTACCAGGTAAAGTGCAGGTAAATGAAAGATACCACCACTGACAGGCAGCATGGGGCAAGCAGAAAGCAACTAACTTAACCCTTTGCTTGACATGTCCCTTTAAGTCACATATGCTCAAGCCATTTGATGTGGCCCCTGACCTGCGGTGGCACCATAACAAGATACGTTTTTTCTAAATTTAATTGTCTGTTTAGCATGTGTATGCAATTAGACGGGCTGAATATTGGGAATACGATTATGATTTGGGATAGATGGCGGGATGGGCTATAAATATGGGACCTATATATTTGCAGAGGTGAAACAATCAGCATGTGTATTGGTAGCATTTGGGGATTGTAACATATTAATGTGGTAATGGGGTGGGGTCGTGGAAAGACATAAGAGTAAAATAATCTATGGAGTTTTTGCAGGCAGTGGGCCAATGAAACGAAAGGAACAAGGATCCTGCTTGCAACTATTACATGCCTGTTTATCTGCAGATTCAAAAATTAAACCCTTAAGTTTGGGATGCTCCACTTTGTGAAACTCAATATACTAACCAATCTGGAGACCCCATGGAGCATGTGCAGGTCACAGCAGCATCCATCGCATTCCGGGCCTATTTAAATGGCTGGTGTGAGCATGCACACAGCTGGAGGAGAGTGCACAACGGGAGGCACCTAGCACTCCATTCATTCTGAATAGATTGCTGAGTGATGCAGTCTATTCTGATTGGCTGGTGTCACCTGGCAAGTTATTATGATTGAGGGAGAGCACGACCATGCACCATGGGATAGTCAGAGAGAGAGATAAAAATACATGCTTTCCCGTGCTGGTCCCACAGGACTCGGGGAAAGAAGGAAGCACAGCGATCTGGATAGGTCATTTCCCTGTGTCTGATCTGGAGTTTCACAATTTACACCAACCCTCTGGTGCAGCTTTATAAATATAAAGGGTTCCTCAGTGGTCTCCTGATACACCGATTACACATCCTCTGTCTCTGGAAGCATGTTGGCAGATATGCCTTCTGTCTGTCTGTTGCAGCAGGAAGCTGTTGTACAACTTGGACCCTGGACACTGTGATCCCATCGGTGGTCGGCTTTCTTTCCTCTGTCAAATAGGTTACGGCCGCGGCTTCAGAAAGATGGCCACCACTCTCATGAGGACAATGGCAGATAAGTGTGATTCAGATAAGTGTGGTTCATTTATTTTGGTTTTTGTGCCAGCAAAAGGGTTTAATTAACTATATGAAATCATTTTGAGCAAAGAGAGACTTTGATAGGAGCATGCACTATATACTATATGGGTAGCTATTGAGGACAGGTGTATATACACTTATTCAGGGCAGGTTTAGGTGGCTTTTTCATTTGTCTTGTTGTTGTTTTTAAATGTGTGTCTTTATTATTGTATAATAAAAATTTCATAGATTTTTCATTGGTTGTGCTCCTTTCTGTGACCCCTGGGTCTGTTTCATCTTCGGGTTCACTTTGGTTTGGACAATGGCAGATGGCACTAGAAGTGCTGCTAACTGCTGCTATTGTTCGCACTCATGGGAGCGACAGCAATCTTTCTGAAGTCTGGCCATAGCCTATTTGATAGGGGAAAGAATGCCAAGCACTAAGGGAATCACAGGGCTCAGGTAAGTGTACAGCCGCTTCCTGCTGCACAGTCTGCATTGGTTAAAGTGCCCCCACCCTTCACCACCAATACTATTTTTTTTATCTCTGGGGTAAGGCAGAAACGCAAAGTCAGAATCCCCCCACCAAAGTTCAGGTCCCCAATGATTTCAAAGGGGATCGGATTCGGGTTCAGCTCATGTTTGGGTACCCGGGGTTGGGTTCACCCAACACTGCTGCCGACACCTATTGACTAATGTATGTGTATTCTGTGCACCAACCACTAGGTGGTGTCCAAGTAATGGCTAATGAACCACTAAATACTGCTCTGAAAAGCTTACAGTGCCACTAATTACATCAAAATACAATTGCTTTCAATAATATATATACACAACACATCTAAAAGCATTTAAGCCATATAAAACACCAAAGCAGACCTAAGGGGCACATGGCACCAGTAAACTGTGCAATTCAATAAACAAATGTATTTATTACTGTCTAGCTTTCATCTGGACCAGATTCCTAATCTATCACCTGTGTCAGGATCAGGGGTTGCTAACGGCAATGACAATTCTGGAAGCAGTCTTGATGATGAAATCAAATGGAGGATTCCAGGAAAAGTCAACCTTTTCTATCCAGCTTCAGATACCTGTGTGGGCTCAGATGGGTGGGTAAACTCTGGCCCGGAGGGAGGGGGGCGGCAGGTCGCACTACCAACCTACATTGCATTCTATAGAAATACTGGCCCAGACAAACCTTAACAAAATCTTCAGTGCCGATAAAGCACTGAAACAAAAGAGCCTCCTGGATTTCTTATCTCACCCAAGCCAGCATCCTGGGTGAAATATACACTTCCTCCACCGTACAGCTAGCTGCATGCCTACAATATATACAGTGCCTTAAAAAGTATTCATACCCTCTTGAACTTTTCCACACACAGCTACAAATTAAAATGTATTTTATTGAATTTTTATGTAATAGAGCATCACAAAGTAACAAGAGATTGTGAAGTGGGTGTGCATATGTATTCAACCCCCCGGAGTCAATACTTTATAGCACCACATTTAGCTACAATTACAGCTGTAAATTGGGGTAAGTCTATACCAGCTTTAGCTACAAATACAGCTGCAAGTCTATTGGGGTAAGTCTCTACCAGCTTTTACATCTAAAGGCTGAAGATGTTGCCATTTTTTTGCAAAATAGCTTTAGTTCGGTCATATTTGAAGGATTTGTGAACAGCAATTTTCAAGTCATGCCACAGATTCTTAAGTGGAATTTAGGTCTGGAATTTGGCTGGATCATTTCAATACATGACTATGCTTTGATTTAAACCATTGTAGCAGGAAGAAATCCCTCCCACCCCACTTTAATCACTCAAAGGACTTGTGTAAGGGAACAAATGGGTAGGAACAGGTAGGGTAGGGTTAACAGGGTCAGCTGGGGTCTTCTGGGAATAGAAAGGGATGAGGGATACAGGTGCCTGACATGAGAAAGAAAGGGACTCAGTTACTAGGAAACTGGTTTAGTGTCCCACCCAAGGGAATCCCAAGAATCTTAATATAGCTGCTACTAGGTAAGTGTAGGAACAATCATGTGAGCCCAAACAGGGAAGCTCTACATACCAGTCACGGGGGGTTCTGGGATGACAAACACTCCTTGACGTCCCGGGGGTACCGCCACCTTCAGAGATGTCCTGGTCTGCATCTGTGCATTGAGTGGTTAAAGGTTAGTAAGCAGCTTAGGGGAGGCCCCATTGTAGTATTGTTGCAGGAATCCTGGGACAGCAAGAAGGGCAGAGCCGCGTCTTCCTCGACAGGTTCCTCCAGCCCTGGGGAGCTAGGATACCCCAATGGTCCTGAGTTTCTAGGGGTCTAGGGCTTCTTTGAGGAGGACTGCCTTGCGCACCAGGGGTCCTCCCAGCGTGCAGCTCCCTCTCCACTGCTGTCTTCCATTGGAATGGTAGAGGAAAGGACAGGGGAAAGAGCTGCCTTTTAAAAAGATAGAAGTAGATGGAGTTTTCTTATCACAGGTAGATACTAGGAGAGAAGAGAGTGGAATTGCCCATTAATAAGAGGCCAAAAGGGTGGAGTTAGCCTTTCAGCTAGAAGAAAGGGGTGGAGTCCCCTTAAGAGGAACAGTGGATGGAGTTCACAGCCTGGTGAGGTGGGAAATTAGTGAAGCGGCAGGAACAGTAAGAGAGGGTTGCAGGGGGATATACTATTTCAAAGTGCAAGGGTCTAGGTCTGAGAAAGGGCTTTTTCAGGAAGGAACCCGGGGGGGTTCTTGCTGTGGATGAAACAGATAAGGAGCCCCTATCAGTGACTCCGGTAAGGTAAGGTGTGGTTGCCCATTTGAAGACCCTTAAGCCCTGTGGGAGTGTTGAGCCTGGCTGGGAGTACTGTCCCCAGAGATAACACTGAATTTGGTGGTTTTGTTTGGTGTGAGCAGTGGATATACTGAACCCATGTAGTGACTGTTGTTCCTGAAGTGGAGAAGCTCTCCCTTAGCTCTCATTACCCTGTGCCGCCCTGCCTAAGAAAGTTAGCTCATGTCGGTGTGGGGTGTAGGACCACCCGGAGCACTACTAGATTAACTGATATCTGTGATATTGTCTGCTGTAAGCTGAAACCATTACATTGCTTTGTGAAAGATACAGCCCCAATTTGCGAATTTGCCGTCAGTTGTTCTATGCTGCCAATTCAATAAAGTGAAACAATCTTGTTTAAGAGCAACCAGGCTGTGTGTGGCTTGATCGGCCAGCCGTGACCTATTATTTGGATTACACCATTTCATTGTAGCTTTGGCTGTATGTTTAGAGTCTTTGTCCTGCTGGAAGGTACATCCCAGTCTCGAGTTTTTGCATGCTCTAACAAATAGCATTTGGCATTTGGGGGGGCATGTTATATTGCACAGTTTTACAAATTGTTGCTGCTTCCCTCTCAGAATTTCAGCAGCTACTGATTATGAAAATGTGTTTGATTTCTTTGGCTGACATGCAAAAATATTAACTCGAAGGTCTGTCCGCTATTTTGGTTAAGAGAAAAACGTACTCAACAATTTCCATATAGAAATCATCCTACCCTGTGATGTAACAGATGTTGTAATCTGTGCTATTTAAACGTTTGTTGTGTGTTACGTTGTGTATTAGTAAGGTCAGGTAGAGCTTCTCCACTTCTAGGGCACATCATCACCTCTTGTGACAAAATCTATAACACAGGTTCACTATCTCCAAAGGGCTAGGGGTTGTTAGACAGGGGCTGCCACACCTTACCAGAGTCTAGGTACAGTTTCCTGATCCTTTTCTTTTAATCTTCTACTCTGTAGGGGCACCTCATCTGTCCTAGCACAATTCTGTTGCACCACCAATGACCCCAACCTGAATTTTGATTTCCCGCCCCACCGGGGGTTTTATACCATGGCCCATACCCAGCGGTACACCTGCCTTCTGTAAGTAGACAACCCCCAATCTCCACCGCCGCTTCTACCTTTAGACAAGCCCCCGTTTGCTGGGACGCTAGGAACTTAATAGGCACAAAGGATGTTTGCGTACGTTGAAGGCAACAAGGGGTATCCCAAAGCCGAGGTCATGCACAGGTAGTCAGTACACACAGGTGAGACAGGAGCGTAGTCGGGAGTAGCCAAAGGGTCAAGCTGGGAGGTCAGAGGTAACGAGGTATCCAAAAGGGGCAGGCAGGTTCGAGGTCAGGCAAGCAAAGGTCGGTTTTGGCAGCAAACAGGGATGGTCGATCAAGCCGGGTCGGAAACTGATAAGAACTAATAGAATTACACACAAAGACTTTAAGGAGCACTGAGTACTGGGCTAATTCCGTATTTATTGGGAAACTGACCAATGGCAACCCGGGAAGGGGAAGTGTGTAGTGATTGGTGCACTTTACAACCCTTAGCCAGATTGTCTGTACTTTCCAGGGTCTGGTTAGTCCTGGCAGCAAGGCTGACCAACCCCTGATTCCTATCACACAGCTAGAGAGAAGCGAGGGAGGCTGCCTGTACAAAAGCCTGTATTTGCCCCCCTGAGGCACCTCAATGTGCGCTAGGTAATGAGCCATTTTAGTCCACTTCAAAGAGCAGAACAGAGGTGAGCATGGCACTCCTTGCTTTTGCACCCCCATTGACATCAAGCTGGCTGATGGGCAGGTTGGGGCCTCGAGCAAATGGGAGCATGACAATGGTGCTCTGTGCGATAACACACCTCGCACACCCCAAAGGTCGGCCCTGTCCGTGCATCATTTACAGTGACTGCCTATGTTCTCTCCATCTCTATTCACTGCAATGGATGAGCCATGTCTCCAATATGATTAATGAAGCGCTGAAGTCATTGTGACTGACACGGAGGTTGACCACCAAATTGAGGTAAGTGTACAGGAAAACCAACAGGAAATGTGTACAGGAAATCCCAAATTAGGTGCCCCTAGGCCAGGGAATCAACTGGCCCTTAGTCTTTTCAACTTTAGAGCTGGGCAAAATAGGTTTTGGTCCGCTTTAAGAAATTATTTCCCTATTTTAAGCACCCCTCACTTTACCTTTAAAGTGGACCAGAATGAATAGGTCTGAAAGAGATTGTCCCTAAACTTACCACAATACCTAGATGCAGGCGCGAGCCTCCGGCAGCATTCCTGGCACCCACCAACCACTGCGCGCACACATGCCAGACATATCTGAATGGCCGGCGGTGGGTGGGCACAGCTGGAGGGAGTGGCCTGGGGGAGACAACCAGCAATCCAGTTACTCAGAAGTGATTACTAGGCAAGTGATTCAACATCCAGAAATAAAAATAAAAGGGTACTTACCTTTTGTCCCCCACAGCTAATCAATGCTAGTCTGTTGGTCAGCAACTCACCTGATCACAGCCACACCCTCTCCAATAGCACATTTATCAAAGCGATTGCGGTGAGCAGCATCATGTAGTGTCCGATTCATCATCACAGACGGCTCACCATATACCGCTGGTGCTCTGGCTTCCAGAGCGCCTGGTATTGCCTGTCATACCTGTCGCTCTCCCATACATTTCAATGGACGTTACATTTCTTCTGTTTAAACAGGGTTTTATTTTAATATATTTTTTTTAATTATTAAATCATTGTGTGAACTCTCCTGGCCAATTTAATGTCATTTTTGAAAATGTTTGATTTTTTAAATTTTTATGCAGGTCTTTTTTCATTAAAGGTCTGGTATTAAAGTGTTAATGTCACAATGTAATAGCAATGTAATTCCATATGTTTTCGCTTTGTTATTAGTGGATATTAATCAAAAACGGACTATAATCACACACAATTTTGAGCGCCGGTGCTATGTGAGGCTGTTTTTTTGATGAATATGGTTTGAGTCGCTCACACTGACCAGTCGCTACTGTTCGCTCCCATATAGCGCTGTACTGGTGTTATAGCGACTCACACATCAAATTCATCAATGCCGGCCATGTTACTACAGCGACTGAGGCGCTCTGTAATAGCGACCCACGACCGATCAGAGTGATCACTAGCGGTCGCTCTTAGCGCCGCTGTACAGAGGCTCATCTGCGGTTACATGGCACTAGTAATGAATCAGCCTGCCAGTGATTATACTGACAGCCATGAATAAGAATGGCTTTTTCTAGGTTTTATCCAAAGAACAATCAAACAAAACTATAGATCTAAAATGAAAGGAAATACAAAGAAATAGAAATACAAAGAAGAAGGGCAAAGAAAAAGTTAGTCTATAAAGACCACCCCAGAGTCCAAATCCCCAAGCTGCCCCCCCCCCCCCCCCCCACCTGGTTCTCTACATAGTCTATTAGCCTAGATCTCAAGTCCTTTGTATTTGACCCATGGATATGTCCAATAACATGGAATAGATGTTCTCGTTCACCATAATCCAATACATTTTGTGATGCACTGTATCTAAGGAATGTGTGGTTTGTGCCATGACGTGGCAATCACTATCTTGGCTGCGAGTATCACATACCCCAAAAACTTTCAATGTGTTTTTCATGGGCAAAAAAAAATTGCTTAAGCAAAATAAATTTGGGATCTAGAGGAATTTTGACCGTAAGTATCCTAAATATCCGATCTATCACTTTCTTCCAGGAGTGGACAGCAGGGCAACTCCATATAAATGAAACATATGCCCCTTGTAACCACAGCCTTTAGAACAATCTGAAGATGCACCAGGACTGGAAGCCCCCCCTTACAGTTAGAGCCCCAGACAGGGACACTTTATGCCCTAGGCAGCCTGTACCCCAGCATGCTAGAAGCCCCCTACCATCCCCTGATATTCCTGGTGAGTTCCCATAGTGGGCTTGTGTGCAGCGTGAGGCAGGCTGTAAACGTACAAGTTCCAGGTCCTGCATATGGTTCCCTCAGGTCTGCTCAAAAGCCTGTGTTATATTGTGGAGCCGCACACAGACCAGGGAGGAAGATTTATCTTTGGCTCTATCAATACATGTACTTTGTTGTTTACAGAAAAATAAGAGCAAAAAATAATATAATACCTTGTCTTATTGGCCTGTTTGTGGCCCTTGAGGAGGAGGTTTGGGGACCTCTGAACTAGAGAACACAAGGCAACATACATCACAAAACTCACATATTTTCATCTCTTTAATCAAAAGACAATGCCCCTTGAAATAAAGCATAACATAGCCACCTTATATGTAGTTCAAATGAAGGTGGATCCCACCAAGCACATCTATCACAAGTATTTAAAAAGAAGTGTCCATATATTTTTTGTGTGGGGGGGGGGGTGGAGAACCCCTGTGAACATTGATATAGAGCACTGTTCCTCAACCCTCTCATTGAGAGCCACCAGCAGGTCAGGTTTTGTGACTCTCCACACAGACAGCCATGTAGCTGTCTGAGCACCAAATACTTCATTTGTGAATCTGTGTGAAGTGCAAAGCATGACTTGTTGGTGGCCCTTGAGTAGAGGCCTGGGGACACCTGCTATAGAGGTTGTTACAAGCCTTACCTGTCCAGTATGTTTGTCAATGTGTTCCTCCAGCCAGAGCTGAATTTTGTTTTTTATCCTGGACAAAAGCATGACACCCAAGACTTTGTTCACCCATCAAGACTCTTGTTCACCGCTAACCTCTGCATTGTAACCACACAAGCTTTTCTGACAGCCAAACCCCTGCCTCTTATAGACCCGCCACACTTCCATCTGAGCCTCATCACACACCTGAATTTAAACCATAGGGGTCAATTCAGAGCCTGGTGAGAAAACTCACTCCATTTTTAGGTAAAAAAGTGCCTTTCACTTTCATTGTCTACCTTGGAGCTGATTCAACACCAGGTGAACATTTACATCCAGTTGTTGAATCAGCCCCGAGGTAGACAATGAATGTGAAAGGCACTTTTCTCTCCTAAAAAGAAGTGAGTTTTCTCACCTGGCTCTGAATCAACTCTATGTGTTTCCTTTTACCTGCTCCAGATGCTCAACATTCCTCCTCAAGTGCCACCAACCGTTCAGGTTTTGCAGATCTCTACACTAATGCACTGGTGGAGTAACTAGTGCTTAGACAAAGCCAAAGAGCCAGCACTAATTCCATCACCTGTTTGTCTGTGGGGAGATCTGCAAAACCTGGCCTGTCAGTGACCCTTGGGTTGAACACCTATGCTCTCCCGCAAAGCAGCAGATCAAGTATGAGCTTCTATAGAGTTCCTGATTTGTACTGCTTTTTCTCTTTTATACTATAATTGGCTACACGCAGCTTTAGCATTACTCAATTTAACCATTTGATTGCAGGCTATTTTGTATCCTCCCTTATATCCTGCATGCATATTGTAAAAAATACTCATACATTTGGACACCACATCCTTTGAAACTTTCTTTGTACCCGGGGAGGCCACAGGAGGAGATGCGGAGTATCCTACAGGATGTATCTGTGAGCTAGAAACCCTGATTTTACATGCTTTTTTATCATTGGATGTTTGCTCGAGCTCATGATTGTCAAAAACAGAGCCATTTGCTGAACACTACATATGCATGACAAACGGCTCTGATTGGACCAGAGCCCACACATAGCCATTGGGCTGGGGAAAGGCAAACAGCGGATCATCCCAAAATGTGCAAGAAACAAGATTCGGGATAGTTAAGATTCCAAGTTTTGTTTAAGGGAAATAATATTCCATGCTGTTTGTTTTAATCTCTCTGGTAAGCGCATTTTGAATACTTATGGTGGATACTTCACAAAGAGGTGAAATTTAGAAAACACTAAGCACTGCACATTTTTAATACGTATGGTGGAGGCTTCACAAAGAGGTGACATTTAGAAAACACTAAGCACTGGATGGTTCTAATGGACTTTGTTTTGTTCCACTGAATGGCCGCAATGGACTATCTATACTATTGATATGATTGCTTTTCTCCATATCCTATATATGTTGTTTTTTTTACTTTTGTGACTTTTTTGTACATGAAGTCATTTCTGATTTTGAGCACTATGTAACTTTTATTCTTTTTTTTATAATTATAATCTTTTAGTGCAATATACTAGGTTGTTATTCTGTGTAAAAATAAAACAGACTAGTAGAAGCCACCCGTTGGTTCACCCCTGAACATTGCTGTGGACCCCGGGGGTTATACATACCGCAGATTTTAAACCATGGCAAGGTCCGACATCATTCAAGCTAGTAAGAAGCAAAATTAGTAGGAAATTAAATGTAAATCACTTCTACAAACAACAAGTATGTGGTATAAAACAGGAAGTAAAACCCGGCACTTATCTATGAGAAGATCGTTGGTGTGAAATCAATGTGAGAATCTTAGCGGAAACCACCAGGTATTAGTATAATGCCACACCGTAGGCTCATGTTAAATGCTTATTAGGTGATTAGGCTGCTATGGACTGCTAGTTTAATAAATGTGTTTGGGCTATGCAGCCCTCATGCAAGGAATGTTTATAAGTTGCTTAATATTCCCAATGTAGGTTCCTTAGAGGCTTGACAACACATAGAGGAGACAGACAGTAATAAATATTTTAAATATAATTATATTGCAATTAAAATCCACACGGGGATATTAGGCAGCTCATAAACATTCAAAAATAGTTCAGCACAGAGGATGTCAAATAAAGGACAATATTAATAGCATACAGGCACATAATCAACATAGAGTAGGTTAATACATCAGCCTATACCCAGGGTACCAGAAAATTATATGCAGAGGAACACCGTTAGTACTTTATACAGAGCATCAGTCATACATGTATGGGAAAGAAAGAACAGGTTAAGGGCACAGCATAACCCCTTAAACCATGATCACCCCTCATACAGACCCGAAATAGTTACCCCTGAACCGTCCTTTCATCAGTACTGCCCCGGCACCTCTGTCCCAGGGTTCCTCTCTACAGCCTAGCAAAAGGCCTCTCACTCCCTACCAACTGGCTTGTTGAAATTTAAACCCTTTGATCAACTTTCTATCCTATACGTGGACCTTCTCTGCCCCTTGTGTAGTAGGCAACAAAACTGTTGCTTATTTACTAAGTTAAAAGAAGCCCTTGATCTAATAATTAGGCTTCCTTGATTCGTTATGCTAAATGAGGTTATTGCCTGTATGCTAAATTCCCTGAAGTTATTGAATTGTTTACTTCTAAACAACTTCATTTGGTGTTACCATTTTGGCCTGAATTTCGTCATGTTACAACCTCTGGCTGTATTGATCAATAACTTGATTATGTAATAAGCCAGCCAACCCTATTTAGCAAACATAGTGACCCTTTGAAGGCAACCAACAAAGGCTTTTTTGTTTAAGCAGACACTGGCTGAGAATACCTGCCCTCTTCATGGGCTTTTGAACAAAATGAAACTGCCTCGTTAAAAATCATATATGATCCTTCACAGAAATATCACATAAATATAATATTTCTGTAAATGATCAATATTCTTACCGGTCAGTATAAAAGCAGTGGGTGTGTGTATTTTTAATGTTCTAGGGGAGAAGTAGTGTCTGCAACTGATATGCATCATAACCAGCAACTAGCTCTCACCACAAGATGGGGGGTCCAACTAACCCACCTAACTTACTACCACAGCAGAGGGTGCTACAGCTGCTTCAGGGGTTATTGCTAGTGATTGCCAGTTGGGGTGGGAATAAAAGGATTCATTTTTTAAAATTTCATATTATCAAAATAATCCTACATTTGTCCAGGGCAAAATAATTCTGTGTCTATAACCATACATTTGAATGGTTGTGGTTATATTTTGTTTAAAGGCGACCCAAATGGTGAAGTGGAACTTCACCTCAATGCGTTTGGTTCTTGAGCTAACTCTTTCCATCTGCAAGGGGGTGAAAGGCAAGCCAGTTTGCTCTCTTAAAAGTGTTACTGTGATGGGGGTGCAGCCAGCTGGCCCTCACCCCAGCATGCACAAACGCAGGGGAGCTGGGGATGCGGCCACCGAAGGAATCATGTCGTGGGTCACTGGCCTCCTGGGGGGTTTCACACAGTACAGGATGCCCTGAGGGTAGGCTAGCATTCCATGGCCGGATACGCAGTTTTTGACCTACTTTAATAATTTAACTATATTTTTTTGTTTTTGCTAACCTCTTAGGCCCAGTATCCACATTTGTTTGACCTTATTTCTTTTCTTTTAGACAGCTTTTTATCATTTTCACAAAAAAAAGGGTCCAATCCATAAAAAGGAAGTTGTAGCTGATGCTTTCACTGTTAAAAAACATCCCGGATGGTGCCGACATGTGTTTCTGGAATGAAATAAGCCTGTTACTCATTGGCATCAGCAGTTTCCTCCACCTAATTTCTGGTGAAAATTCACTCTTCAAAATTCCCACATTTGCGCATGCTTTTCTGCCCTCTAAACATATCATAAATCAGGTGCGCCAAAATAGAGCTAGTGGAAAATTACAGCCGCAAATCAACGCATTGGCGAACGCCAGTGTGCAAAAACGAATGCGCATCTCATTTTGACAACCATAAATCAAGAGGAATCCCAATCGCAGTTTGGCACTCCAAATAGCGTGTGCATAGTTACTGGTGCACCACCATGAAATGACCCTATTGTCTATCAAATCTTCAACAAAAGTTTTGTAGCCTTTCGCTATATTCTCACTGCGTATGTGAATACGGTAAGTTGATCCTCTTCAATAAGTAAACTTATGGTGGCCCCTGCCTGCCTGTGTTTCTTGTCCCAGTTCTGATAAACATCCTGTGTCCTCTCTGTAGTGATAACCTCTCACAGGTCATCTCTGGATAATAGCATTTCCACTATACTTCCATAGCTGATAATTGTCATTGTTCAGTTTGGCCACTGAGAGTTTAGGCTCTGGGCTGCTGGCCATTCCCCCTCCTTTATATATAAGAACAGTCTTACTTGTATACAGGAAATGTCTCTGTGGAAGTTTCTTTCTCTGCACCGACTACGCTGTCTCCTGTTCTGAGCTTTTGTCTTCCTGGGCCGCGCTTGGTCACTGATCTTTATCCTGTTGGTTTGGCTTCATTCGGTCCCGGGGCTCATATCATGTTGTTAGTGTGAGTGCTGGGTGCAGCGGAGTCAAATTGAGATAAACATTTGTGGTGTAACAGGAAGTGGCTTTACATGAACATGTATGCAGTATGAGAATGTAACCTTAACATAGTGACTAACATAGACAGGAAATAGAAGTCATAGAGCAGAGCTGAATATACAGGAAATACAACACATCAGAACATACTACAGATAAATGTTGGTAATAGTGCCATCTACTGTCATTGCTTGTCATACCTGTAAACTGCAGTCATTCTGGCAAAAGTCCCTAAATCTCATTCAGAGACAAGCAGAAGCTTTTGCAAAGTATTGTATCTCTAACAAGGTGCACTTGGCTTGTCCTGGTGTTAGGCCCCTCCACTGGGCCAGTGGCAGAAGGTGTGAGGAGTGAGGGGGGGTTCTTGGACCTAGGATGGGTGTCACTGCGAGAGGTGTGGTACGGGTAAGGTTCGATAAGCCCAACTGGAGGGGAGAACTGAGAACCAGTGGTGGAGGTTTTTATATATTAAGACTTTTTTTTTTTTGTCTTAGATTTTCTTATCTAATGTCTTATGATTATGTAGACAGTTGAGCTGAGTTGAGACAATGAGCATTCTCTAACATGTTTAATCATGTTGTGGAAATAGGGTGCTGCTGCAAATAAGAAAAAACAATATTGCTGAACCCCACAAATTATGCTGAAGACAAAGCAGACTCTCCATGGCTGCTTTACACTAGGATGGAGAACCCTGGCATATTAAATGAAATAGTTCTGAGAAGGAGGATAATAAGTTTTCTCTTACAGAGTTGTATGAAACGGCTTTAAAAATATTGACTGCCCTGAAAAAAATAAAATCGACTTTTCAGTGAATGAAAGTAAATGGGGATCCACATTAGAATGGAAAAAGTGAGCATGAACCTGTTTGAGTGCCATTACTAAGTAAAGGGAACAAATAGGAAAGACTCCAATGGCCAAAAGCGCACAAAGTTGAATTAAATAGCAGTGCATCATCTGGTGTGAATAATGTATTTTTGAATGAATTTTGTATTTTTCTGCTGCACTATGCCCTACAAGTCTATACTCATTAGAGAATCATTAGAAAAGAAGAAGTTAATGGGTTTCTCCACATACTGGCTTGCGACTATGTTAAAAGAAGAAGTGGTAATTTTTAGACAACTGTGAGAGGCTCTCCTGTCTGCATGGGTGGTCACGCGCTATTAGTTGGGCATCCTTTATTAAAAAGCAATACATCTGATGTGAAAGAATGAACAGTGCACATGACACATGATTCCCATAACATTTGTCTGAAACATTTCCTATTGTATTGTTCAGATATTGTGGAAAAATGCATCAAATCATCTGTCATTATTATTATGAATGTTATGATTTTGGACAACCAATTTCTGTTAAAAGCTGGTTGTCAGGGTAGATTTTCAGGTGATCATCTTTCAGGCTCAGTTCACACAAGGGTTGTTCAATACTATAGAATTATTCATCTTTTGGTGCTTTAAAAGGTGTGAAAAAGGACTGACCTCTAATTAAGGTTGGCATAAAAAGCTCAAGGGCCCCTATGTTGATTTAAGAGGCCCAAATGGAGCCATATGAAACTAATGGGAGTTGTAATGTAATTGTACCTAGTGGGTGCTGAGCAGGGCTGCAACAATCAGTTTATAGAGAACACTCTGTGTACCTTTAATTGTTTTTGGGTCTTTGGGTCTGAATAACACTCCAATCTATAACAGTCAGTTCATCTCCTCAAGTTTATAGAGAGCACTCTGTGTACCCCTATTTTTTTTATTGTAATTAGTTGCTTGTGCTCTTTTAGTGTGAACAGCATGCTGGTCTCATACAGTCAGCTTATGTACACAAGTTTATAGAGAACACCTTGAGGCTGATTCACTACTAACACCAGGTATTGCTAGATGAGCGTCTGTCTATCGGCGCTTAGAACGGCCGCTAGTGGATGCTGTAAGCGGGTGTCGGGCACAGTAACAGAGCGCCTCAGTCGCTGACGTGACGCTGAAGCTTTCAATTTCGCAATGATAGATGTGATGTGTGTGTAGTGCTGTAGAGGCACTCTCCCTCATTCACTGCAGTGTCTGAGCATTTCAGTGCTGCTCTAAACCACCATTGTATCAGCAGCAGTGTTATTTTCCACCACATTAAAAAATGAGTTTTAAGAAATATGTATTTTATTGTTTTTTAAAATGTGACCATATACAAATGTTTATTTATTTTTGCTTCTTTTTTTTTTATATTTTTCTTTGTTATTTTTTCTTTTTTTTATCTGTTATTTTTTTCTTTTTTCTTGTTTTTTTATCTGTTGTTTTTTCCTTTGTTATTTTTTCTTGTTTTTTATCTGTTTTTTTCTTTGTACTTTTTTCTTGTTTTTTTCTTTTTTTTATTTGTATTTTTTTTTTCTTTAGTTTTTTTTTCTAACCCAGGTGCAAACAAAAATACCTAATCGTGTGTGTGTGTGTGGAGTCAGACAATACTATGATAAATAAAAACAAAACACAAATGTATGTTCAAATATAATTTTTTTTTATTTATAAAAATAAGCCAACGTGGCAACTTTAAAAATCCGCACAGCGGAAAAATTTGTTCCCCCCACCCTGTCTTTCATTTTTCATCTCCAGCAGCATTTGGTGAGATTCCCTCACATATTACCAGAGTCTGTGATGCTCTTAATTGTGTCTTTCTTTCCCACAGCTTGCAATTAAGTACTACAAATACAGTATATCCCTATGATCTTTGTTAAAGATTGATGTTTACCATAAAGTAACTTCAAAGATTTTAAAACATACACAACAGGCCAACCTTTCATAGTTTGTGATGGCAAAGTAAATTATCCTGTGTAGCTATTCAAAATAATCACCCTAGTCTAACACCACAAAGCAAATAACCTAACCAATTAAGGCCTACTTGACCACAGGAAGAATGTAGTTAATATAGTGGCCAATAACACCTGAGGCAAAATAAACAAAATATATCTTAGTGACCTTTTAATAGAAATATCGTTTAAAATCAAAACAATAGGGAATGCCGAATACAAAATGTAGCAGGAATGTAAAAGCAGCATATAAAGTACCAACTGCTGCCTTTATCAGGTAGCATCAAGTTACATTATCAGGGGCAGGGAACATGCATGCTTTGAGGCAATTCTGATTGATTATTCATAAAAGAGGCTCTCCAGGTATGAGTGTCAACTCTAGACTGCCACTAACATGGGTACATGATCATGGACATATACATATGCATGTCTACAAGCTTATTGTCACAAATCACATTACTCACCTTCACAGCTGTGGCCTTGGCCCATGCTGCTGGAGCCTCTGGGAGATGGGGTGGGGAGAATGACCACTGGGTCCGTCTGCATGGCAACATCTTTGTGTAGAATAAAAACATTGTAATACAACAATTTAGCTGTAGGAAAAAGTGCAATCTAGGTAGTTAATGGCCATGTGTTAGCTAAAACATAACTACTTTGGCAAACACATGATCGAGCCACATAATTGTTGGATCTTGTTGGACGCAGAAGATACCCTACTGTTCTGAGTAAACATGGCCACTCCACAACACAATTGCATGTCACATTAAAACACAGGATGCATATAGGAGTTGAGCTTTATTAAGGTCAATCTTACCTGTACCATGCCGGTTCCCAGGTAGGCCAACATCAGTGGAGGAGGTGGCAGCTCTATGATGCCCTGAAAAAGAATTTTGGACAAGTGAACAAACTTTAACACACAACAATGTTGCAAATTACCAGACAATCCAAACAATGAAGGAGGGGGATGAGATGTTGGTTGTTTCCCAGGGAGGGGTTACCCTCCTCCACTAGCTGTCACATGCCATATGGGCTATTGAAAACTGCTGCTGCTGTTACCCTCCTCCACTGGTTGTCACAGGACCTAGGGCTCAGAGATACTGTTGCTTCTGCTGCTGTTACCCTCCTCCACTGGCTGTCACAGGCCCTAGGGGCCCAGTGAGGATGCTAGTGGTGCTGCTGCTGCTAATCTCCTCCACCGGCTGTCAAAAACCCTAATGGCACAGAGAGACTGCTGCTGCTACACTCCTCCACTGGCTGTCACAGACCCCAGGGGTCTGCTGCTGCCATCATCAACTGTCTGTCATGGCCCTTTGGGATCAATAAAATTGCTGCTGCTTCCCTCTTCAGCGGTCTGTCATAGACCCTATGGGGTTGCTAAAAAGCAGAGAGCAGAGCGGGGGGTGGGAGGGTGGGCTGGAAATTCTGTTCATCTGCTCGTTCCAAGGGGGGGTCTTTCCTCTAGGATAAACAGGGGCTCCTTTGTCAGCTCCAAAGGGATGAGGCAGCATCACACCCCTAAAGGTGGGAGAGGGTGGGTGGGTTAGATAGAACAAGGGGAATATGGCAGGAAGGTCTCCTCCTTTCTTTCTGGGTCATTCACCTGGCATTAGGCCTTTGGCAAAAGGATGGTCCTGGGAAGTGTACTGGTTATCCCCAATAGCAGCCAAATGGCTGTGATCTATGGAAAGTATTGTACTCTGGAAGGTCTCCTGCAAGTTGAAAGCAGATTAGGAGTTGTGGTAAAGTGTATGGAAAAGTGCTGGATGGTGTATATATTTCCCTTGGTTTTTTCAGCCAGGCACGATCCATGCCGGGATAACAGACCTAAAGTCCGCATCCCTAGTCCGCTACGGGTTTTTCCCCTACTCCCAGGTTTTTCCAGGTGATTAGATTAATTGAAGAAAGAAAGCCTAATAAAAGGAGCTGCTGAGGCTTCCAGTGTGGAGAAGGAGAGACTGGGATAAGGAGCCTGTGCCGTGCTGCTCCCAAAACCTACAGGTCTGAACTGCATCCGAAGGACTTTATGTGTTATGTTTTTGGAGCCTGTGGATTAGCAGCCTGCTGGGGTTGTATGCCCTGAAAGTGGACCTGTGATATTGAGGTCTTGCACCACTCTGTACCTATCAGACTATGGTCATTGCTAAAGCTGGTAAGGAAACCGCTGACGTTTACTGCATTGTACCCTGCATTATACTCTGAATTTAAGAGATTTTTCTGTTGGACTTTGTCTTCAATAAACCGCTTATTAATTCAATAAGAACTGTTTCCAGTGTCATTGGCGTTAGCACCCCAGATCCTGACAGAGGGTTCAGATAGATAATGACTTAGAGGTCCCCTGGCCCAGATAGAAAGAAAAGCAGACTTACCTGGGCCCCACATAGCCACCTCTTGGATGCCAGGAGGCCAAAGCCCTTTTATATTTCATGTGGGCGGGTGGTTGAGGCCCCCAGAAACTCCAAATAGGGGGCCCTATGTAAAGATGTTGCAGACATATGTGTATCATCAGGCTCTAGATTAAGGGCTGGGCTGTCCCCGGGATCAACTCAAGTGGAGGTGGACGCCCTCGGGTTCTCCATAGACTCTGGGATTCAGGGGTTGCCCTGGGCTGAGGGGTCCCCGGGCCCCCGTCCGGTTCGGCGGCTCTAGGATTAACTGGGCTGGTGGCCTACATTCTGGCTCAGTGTGAAAAACTCACAGGAAGAACAGGAGGAGCGACAGGAAGGAACCATACACCATGATCGGTAGCTTTGGGAAAGAAGGGAGGGCTGCTTAAGGGGGCCCCCTATACAGGTCAGTAAATAGGGGCCTTCCCTCAACCAAAGGCATTTTCCTGGAGACCTCTAGACACCCCACAGTCTGTTGAGTGCCAAGGTTACGGGTCCAAAAAACTTTGGCATGTTTCTGCTTGCCCCAGGCATTCAAAATGTGCTATAAAAAACGCATCTATATTAGTTACGATTATTTTTAGCAATCCGAATCGAACCAGAATCTTTGGAAGAAATTTAACAAATTGGCCAAAACAAATTTGTAAAAAGTTTGCCCATCTTTATTGATAAGCAAATCAAGTAAGTGAACCTTCCCTACGAGACTGTGTCCTGTTTATCTGTACTTCTGTCAGAGCAACACCCACAGAACAACCCATGGTCCAAGAAGACTGGTGATACCCCTAAGTGTACGTGTGCAACATATGGATTAAAGCCACAAAGAAGTCATGCCGTGATTAATGGTAAATTCCATGCACTCTTTAGAGTCAGCAGGAAAACGTTAAAAATAATTCACATTCAAGTAAGAATATTGGCCGTCAGTACATCTACACCAAAATGTAAACACATAGATCAGTAACAACTAGTCTAAGCAGTTATAAAACCAGATTTCAGAGGCATCTAACCACATCAGGTTGTTTTGTCTGTGGTTTGATTTAGCTATGCAATTTTGTTCAGTTTTTGTTTGCTTTTATTATCTTTTATTGTATAGTATTTTCTTTTCTATATTTCTACCAACTTTATTAGGTGAACTTACTATATATGTGTATATATAATATATATATATATATATATATATATATATTACGCTATATACGCTGTGATCGGCTATTGGGCGCTGTAACAGAGCACCTCAGTTGCTGCAGTAACCTGGCCGGCATTGATAATTCAGATGTATGTTGGGCGTTCTAACACCAGTACAGGGTTGCAGGGAGAAAGGTAGCCCCAGCTCAGTGAGACCGACTCTCAGCGACACACACCATATTCAACACAAAAACAGATTTACAGAGAGTAGGCGCTCTGGATCTGGTCGCTATAGCATAGAGCGGCAGACGCTGTGTGAATAAAGTCTGTTTTTGAACACATATTTACCAGTAACAAAGTGAAAACACATGGAATGACATTGTTGTAACATTGTGACATTAATATTTTAATGCTAGACCTGTAATGACAATTCTGCATAAAAAAAAAAATACAAAAATTACTTTTTGACACAATTATTTGAAAGAGAAAAAATGTAAAAACAAAAAACACTGTTTAAACAGAAGAAAAGGAACATCCATTGAAATGTAAGGGAGAGCGACAGGTAGCGACATGTAATACCTGGCGCTTTGGAAGCTAGAGCGCCGGCTCTATACGCTGAGCCGCCTGTAATGATGAATCGTACGCTACATGGTGCTGTTAGAGTCCCTCACCAGAATCGCCTTCATAAATGAGGTATTGCGTACAGCGCCCAGCGTTCATCAGACGCTGTCTGCCGCTACGAGTCAATACCTGCAGCTATCCCTTGATGAATAACCCCCTTAATAAACTCCTAATCCTTGGTGGAATTATGCCCTTTAATGGGCTCTTTACATTTAATAAATATGTATGTCAAATATACAGCAGGATGTGGTCACAGCAGGCCCACAAGATAAAATATAAATAAATACACTATTCTGTAAAAGCGCAATACAAAATGCTGATCATGCATTGATGCTTGTGAACTGTTGCAAATTCATGTACAATTCCTTAAAGTGGACCAACACCCAGGGGGGATAGATTCCCGGGCCGATCAAATCCCTCCCCGCGGGGCATCCGAAATCGGGATGTCCCGCGGGGTGAAACCCCCCAGGAAGCCCACAATCCTACCTTTTCCACGCTCCAGCGGCGCATGCGCGTCCGCCGCCTCCCGCGCGTCCCTCTAGCAGGGCGCGCTCCCGCGCCGGCCGTTTGTGAATGGCCGGCGCGGGTGCGCTCCCTGTAAGAGGGACGCGCGGGAGGCGGCGGCGGACGCGCTCTGCTTGTCCGGTGCTGCCTCTCTCTTGTCCGCCGGCGGGGATTGGCTGCAGCGGTCACGTGGGAGCAGGGAGAGGTGAGTTTTCGGGGCTTTCTGGGGGTTTCACACAGCGAAGTGGACCAAAACCCAGGATAGTCAAAATCCTGGGTGTTGGTCCACTTTAAAGTAGATCAATCTCCTGAGCTGTATGGTAGCCCTCCATACAAGCAGACTGAGTGCATTGCATTGGAATGAGTTGGAAATGACTGGTCAATCCCATTAAGCCTGTTAGCTGAAAATCTCTATAGACCACTATCTCTTCTTGCCTTTAGGCAGCTTTACTTCTCATACGAAACAAAGTTACAAAATTGCAGTGATGTGTCATCTTTCCCATCCTAAAATCTATTATTTGTGTCTGGAAACAAAGCATTGTACATAATGCAGAAAACCCTGACTGGCTGACAGTGCTGTCCCATCCACCCTGCTTTTTTCTGTGGAAGAGCCTGTTAGCTAATATCAAAACACATTTTATATATTTATTTTCTCCAGATTTCTGTAAATGTATGCAATAACTGTGGATTCATGTTTTTTTTATTTTCCAGGCTAAAATAACAATCATACTTTAGCCATTTTGGGTGTGGTTTGAAGTTTGCATTTTTGTGTTTCCACATCCATTTTCAGCTCCTTCTCCCCAGCCATGACTGATATATGGGAAATGCCTGCATGAGCTGATATCGTACATATTTCTAATTCAGAACTCGTTTGTCCTACGGTCCCATTCGCAATTCCCGGACCTCTTCAGCTTCCTCGAAATTCTGAATATACAGCTGGATGATTGGTTATCACCTGTCCTGGGGGGACCCTGGGGAGCAGGGCCGGCCCCCACGCCGTGGAGTACAGAGGCCCCGGAGAAATGGAATCAGAGGTGGTGGACGGCGTCAAATCACTTAGCCATGTTCTGCAGTAATCTTGGTGGCCTTAAAGTGGACCTTCACCCTGAATAAGAGCATATTTTATATGTTTCCCACACCCTGTACATACAGATTGCTCACATTAAAAATCATCCTACCTGCATCTACTCCATGTTGTGAGACTTTAAACATCCAAAATGGCGGCTCATGGAGCATCAGGCAGCCTGCAGACAGGAAGTGTCTTCTGACTGTGTGGCTCTGCATTCTGGGATTGCTGTCCTTTCCCTGACCCCAGCTCTGCTCTGTCTGTGTGCAAACCACAGCTATAACCCCACCCCCTGCACTTTATTCCCCTCTCCTCTCCTCAGTACGTGATGCTTCTGAGTCAAGATGGCGACCCCCTGTATTCTAGAGTCCTGAACAGAATCTATTAATTTTAGATGCTGGGGAATAGTTCTTTAAGGGTTTTGGCTTTTCATTAAATCATGCTGAAGGTCCGGTTTAAGTCCTGGCTACCTTCCATGTGAATAGACCTGGCTTTAGCGGAATTGTTTCTTTTTCTTTTTTTATCTCTTGCCCTCATGTGTTATCTTGATGCCCTGCCTCCCCTCTGTTGTGCCCCGGCGGTCGGATGTCTGTCCGGCGGTGCGGGGGGCCGGGGGTTGGGCTGGCTGGGTGAATTGTTGGTTGGGACACCTGGGGCGCCGGCCGTCCCGATCTGGGAGGCCCTGCTCTGGCTCATGTCCCCTCCTGCTCAGGACTTGATCTCTTGGTTATAACTTTCTGGACTCTGACCCGCTCACCATGCTGGGAACACTAGTTCACGATCCATAAACTACAGACAGCTGGAGGTACGGGGAACTCAGGTTCCCACCCCTGGGTTGGCTAGGACCCGCTCACCATGGCATCGCTGCCTGTGGTGGGCTGCAGGCGGGGAGGGCTGGAGTGGCGGCACGGTTTGGACGGACTGGTGTGATTATAGCTCGCTGGCCTGTCGGCGGTGTGGTTCTCCCTGGGCCCCCCCCACCCCATGGCGGCTGCGCTGCAAGCCTGGAATGGCATGGCACTGCCTCGGGTAGTTGTTGTGGCTGGACGGGCCGGGGGGCACCCCCCTCTCGGCTCTGGTGCCGCAGCGGTGACATTGGTGCCCACTTATCGACAATTAGCGGATGCTGAGCGGTCAGGGAGGATGGGTGGCCACGTGGCTGCAGTCAGGGATCCGGGGCTGCGGGGGTGGGCCGTGGGTCAACCAGGTGGGGATGGGGGGGCGCACATGTGCACTCTCATAGTCCCCTCATATAGAATTGGGGGGTTGGGCCCCTCCCGTTGGTCCGGTGAGCGGGGACGGGGCCAGGCCTAACAGAGCACGGATATAGCTCCATAGTTAAGATGTGTGGACGGCTCGGTCTCGCGTCCGCGGGCTGGCTCCTGCCGGAAGGTTAGACTGGTGTAATGCTGGGCACGAGGTCACCAGTTGAGCTGCATGACTGGCCATGGCCGGGCTTTTGGTTAGATCCCCCCTGCTGATGCCCCTCACCCCTAGTGGGGGTCGGGTAGTGGGGAGGGCCATTGGCCATGGTTATAGTTATAACTATAGTTATATAGCTTTGGTTATGAATATGTTCTCTGTTAATTCACAATGCTAGATGCAGATGTGCGCAGAAGATATATAATGATGCATCTCCTTTGCCTACATCTATAGCCTTCCACTTCCCCCAGTAGGACTGTTTGCTTAATCAGTATAGGAGAAACTTGGTGAACACTAGCTTTAGCTCTTATCTGCTTAACCTAGCAATACTTTTCTTGTTAATCTTTCTTCCCCCTCATCTCCTCCTCTTGTGTTCCACCCCTTCTCCACTCCCTTCTTCCCTGCCTAGTACCCCATTCTCCCTGCGGGGCCGGAGATAGGGGTGCGCGGGCAATGGTGGAACTAATAGTTGGCTCCTTCAATGTTAAGGGGCAGAATATCCCTGAAATTAGATCACAGGTTTTGTATGACATGTATTAACACAAAGTGGCGATTCTGCTTCTTCAAGAGACGTACTTTAAAGAGGGTCACTTACCCACTATTAAGAATCGGTACTATCCTTAATGGCACCATGCCCCTAACCCCAACACTAAAGCGGCTGGTGTATCAATTGCCGTCCACAAGTCCCTACCCCACAAGATGATAGAGCTCAAGTTTGATCCCAATGGTCGGTTCATATTCCTCAAGGTTGAACTGTTCGCAAAGGTGTACACCATAGCAAACATCTATGCCCCCAATACCGACCAGGTCAGTTTCAGCGTGAGAGTGCTCAAGATGTTAGACAAATTCTCGGAGGGTACTCTGATAGTGGGGGGGATCTTAATATTCCCATGCAGCCAGAGGTGGGTACCTCCTCGGGCAGGTCAGTGGTGTCCCTGAGCAAACGGAATAGATTGAAAAAATGACTCTCGGATATGTGACTGGTGGATTCCGGGTGGGCCCTACATGGACGAGATAGAGACTTCTCGTTCTCTGCTGCTAACAATTCTTATAGTAGAATCGATTACTTGTTACTTAGCCACCACGCAATGGATTGGGCTCCACAAGCGTGGATCAGCCAGATTTTATGGTTGGACCATGCCCCAATCTTTCTCTCAGTGGCCCTGCCCAGGCTCTACCCAAAATTCTGGAGCTGGAGACTTAATAATAATTTGCTGGGGGATGCTGTATGCCTGTCAGGTAGTCCGGGGAGAATTTATAAAGCACGGGACCAGACTAAGGAAGGAGCACGGTTCCATGATTTCTGACATGCTACAATTGATCCAGGGCCTGGAACAGGATCACAAAAAGAACTCGTCTGGCAACCTCTTGACTTAATGAAAGCTAGAGAAAAGTTGCAGGGCCTCTATAACCAGACATACCTGTGGTACAGAGAGAGGCAAAGAGCACTTTACTATATATCTTTAGATAAGTGCAGGAGGCCTTCATCCGTATACATCCCATGTATTAAAGGACTACAGGACCTATACAGGACTACAGGGTCTACTATGGTGCCCTCCCAGATCACAGATGCCTTTAGGGATTATTATCAATCTCTCTACAATCTCCATCGAGGGACATCCTGATCAATGCAGAACACCCGGATGAGGTCCTGGCGTACATTCACAATACACCCCTTCCCCCTATCCCTAGAGAAGAAGCCGAGTCCCTGGAGGAACCATTCTCTGAACAAGAGGTGGCCAGGACAGTTAAAGAGACGCTGCAGCGTAGGAGCACAGGGGCCGATGGCTACACTCCTAGATTTTATAAACAGTTTGCGCCCAAGTTAGTTCCTGACTAAGGTATTTAATTCCATAGGGCCAGAATGCGGGTTCCCCCAGTAGTGTTTGGAGGCCGTTATTTCAGTCCTCCCTAAGCCAGGGAAAGACCCATCCCTATGCAGCAGCTACAATAATTAATTAATAAACGTCGACTTTAAATTGTATGCTAACTTTCTGCCTTTCAGGCTTCAACCACTTCTTCTGGGGCTGATAAAATTGGATCAGGCTGGGTTTGTGCCGGGGTGGGAGGCGCGGGACAACACCAATAAGCTTTTTAACTTAATAGCCCACGCCGCCGCGAATAGATTCCCGGCATGCCTTTTATCGTGTGATGCAGAAAAGGCATTTGATAGGGTGGATTGGATGTTTCTTAAGGCATCCCTTCAACAGGTTGGTGTTGACCTGTCCCTCCTGTCCAGGATACTGGCTTTGTATTTCGAGCCTACAGCAAGGGTGAGAGTAAATGGCCTGCTCTCCTCTTCCTTCAATATCAGCAATGGCACATGACATGGAGTTTCCCCACTGCTTTATGTCATCACCATGGAGCACCTAGGGGTGGCTATAAGACAGCACCCGGATATCAAGGTCATAGTGGACTGTGAATATAAGGCCTCTTTGTATGCAGATGACCTTCTCTAACATTTGACAGCCCCCTTGACCTCTTTTCCTGCGGCCCTTAAGGAATTTGATACATTTGGCCGCATGAGTAATTTCAAGATTAACTACTCCAAATCGGAGGCCCTAAACATATCCCTCCTGTCAGACTGTAGAACAACTTGAATTGAACTTCTCCTTTAAGTGGCAATCCCATTCAATTAAATATCTCGGAGTTCAGATCCCTTCGGACCTCTCCCGCCTGTATGAACTCAATTATTCCCCCTTACTCCTAAAGACGCTGAATTATCTAAACTCATATGACAAACTGCATTTTTCTTGGTTTGGGAGGATAAACGTACTTAAAATGGACATTCTTTCTACATTTCTGTACCTCCTCCAGACAGTACCCATCCACTTTCTCAATGGTTTCTTCATGAAACTCAAGACCACATTCCTGAGATTCGTATGGGGTACAGGGAAAACCGTGAATAAAATTTAGCACATTGACTAGGCCTAAGTCAGATGGTGGGAGTGGCCTCCCTGACCTGAAAACTTATCATGCAGCAGTAGTATCACTACGAATACTCGACTGGGAAACAATGGGTTAGGATGGAGAGGGTGATGTCTTCTATCAATCCTATTTCTTTACCTTAGAGAAGCCTACTTCCCAGGCACCATAGAGACTCCCTGCCATTTCTGGCTGGACAATTCTTATTGGTTTGTGATAATCTGACAAGATGGCACGCTGAAATTACTAGACCAGGCCCCCTAACCCTGCTTTTTGATAATTATTCCTTTGCACCAGGCATGCAGGTAAGGAGTTTCTTATCGTGGGAGGCCTCCTCTAACATCACTATGGGTAGCATACTAGCATCAGGTAGGCTTCCTACACTTGGTGAGTTGAGGGACAGAGCACCGGGGGCAATACATCTCATGGTTCTTCCACAGGCAGTTCCTCCACAGGCAGTTGAGTGGCTTTGTGACCCAAAGCCTTATGGAGCGGGGTATCAGGCCGTTGACGCAGCTAGAACACGTCCTAACTCAGGCACCCCCCCAAAAATATGCTGTTGCATACTAGAAGCACTACATGAATCCCCGCCGGGATTCATTAGGAAGTGGGAAGAGGAATTGGAAATATCTATATCTAGGGAGGATCTCACCAAAATATATCTGTTTACCCAAGTTATCGGTCCCATGTGCAGCCCAAGAGTGGAATTATAAGGTCCTGTCCTGTTGGTATAGGTGCCCGGTAGATCTGAACAAGTTTGACGCGTCCTACCCAGATAGGTGTTGGAAGTGCCTGGAAGGGCCCGGTAGCATGGCCCATATATGGTGGAGTTGCCCGACTATTAAGGCCCTATGAGGGAAGGTCCTGTCCATCTACAACTCCATTACGGGGGAGTCTGTGCAGAATATGCCTCAGCTGGCACTGCTATCACTGCTCCCGGGCTCTATCTCCAACAACAAAAAGGGGGTTCTGTGGCACTTTATAACAGCAATGAAGACAATAATTCCCAGGCATTGGAGGTCAGTAGCCTCTGCAATGCTTATGTAATGGGAGATTAAAGAATATATGGATACAAAGGAGTGGTGTTCAATAACATGGGCCGCTTGGGTGGATTACAGAGACACTTGCCTGCTCCTCCAGGCACGATAGGTGACCAGTTGTCTGCAGGCTCCTGTTTCTGGCTCTCAACCTATTTCTGACTCTTGCCCCGCTCCTGTTTCCAACTCTTAACCATTTCTAACCCATTTCGATCATAGCTCCCCTATTTTTGTCTAATCTCTCTCCCTTTGTCCTTGAGTGCTCTACACCCCCGCATCCCCCTGTCCTTTCCCCTTTCACCATCCAGGTTTACATATTTCACTTCTTAATGGAGGTCTCCAGCCAGATCGCGACATCTCCCACCCGCCTTGTCCACTCCCTGTGGCCTTGCAACTAATATGATATATCCAGTCTTGTATTGTCCTCATGCACAGCTACTAGGCCCCCGGGCTGGGGGTTAGAAGGGAAGAGACGGGGGGGGGGGGGCGTTCACTGTACATCAGTCCTACGCATAGCCTGGTAATGTTCCATTGAGGTATCATGCCGGGGATGGGGCTGGTGGTTACGGGAACGGGTGGGGATTAATGTCAATCTCAGTATGTGGTTAACATGTATATGCCTGTGAATCTGAGACCAACATGTTCTTTCCTGTACTCTTGTACCCCTTTCATATTACTGTTACTCTGTTTACTCTGATGTATATTGCAAGCTATAATAAAAAAATTGCACAATAAAGATTTATAATTTGGCCTGTTGGGTAGTACGATATAATAGGTAGTAATGGGCAAAACTCTCACTCTTCCATTTCTCATCAATAGCAGTGTTTGCTGGGAGCATATTTACTACCTTGCTGGTGACCAACATGGTTCACCAGGTGGGCGTGCATGTGCCGTGTGCAAATCCACATGGTAAACCCCCAGTGCATGGTAAATGGGATGCAGGAGTGGCATGGAAGCATGGACCAGGTGAGTAATTCTGAGGGGAGGAGTGGGCGTGTAGGCAACCTAAAATTTTATGTGACTTTAGGTCTGTTTCAAAACAGAAGATCATGTGACAGCTGAGTCACATGTATCAATAGAACAAATGTTAAAGGGTTTGTCCAGACTGTATAAAATCAAAGTAGTCTTTATTTTTGTCTCACATTTAACTGATCCATCCTTTCGTGCAGCTTATGATTTCTAGCCATATTATTTCCATGACTAGTAAAACATCTTCAAAAGACTTTGAAGCAGCCATTTTTTGTCCAAAATGTGAAACTGGCGCTTTGCAATAAAGCAATTAACTAGACTTGGCTCTTGTGTCTTACAATGTCACTTCCAATTTTTCACATACACACACAGGACAGATGAGGTACCAGCAGATGTTAGCGCTGCATTTTAGGGCAGGAGAATGTGTTAATACTGGATGTACCAGACTTTTAGGGTTTTAATAAAAATGTTGTGGGTGAGGGATGGAGGGTAATGCCATACTCCGTGCACCTATAATAATAAACCATTGCTTGCAGTTATCAGCTGCAGTTATCTGAGCAGCAGGTGCTGAGAGCAGATCCAGACTATCTTTGTTTCTTATCCAAGATCACAACTGTGTGTAACAGAGCAACCTCAGAGAGCGTTTTTTATTTCCTGTGTAACCACTTCTCTGGTTCCATTTTAGTGCAGACCTTGGAGTGCTGTATAATACAATGGGAAGCCCACAGAGCTGCCAGGAATGGCACCTGCAGCACCTCAGCCATTGGACTGAGAAAACCATGGTGTAGATGAGCGCAGCTCATGTACTACTACCTCACAATGGCTCTCAGTCTTTAAGTAGTTAAAGGGTAAGTCCACTTTCACATTTTTGAAAGTGTTTATTTTTTTTTGCCAAAAGGATGTTCTCAAGGTGCTGAGCTTATCTAGATTTTTTTCCTATGTTACCAAATGTGTGTTTTATGGAATCAGTTTTCACTATCTGTAATCTGTTTCCACTGGCAACGTACACCAAGTCTGTGCAACAAGAAGAGAGATGCGAGTCCTGTACACACAGAACAAAACTCAGGCCCACCAGGTACTTCTCTCGGGTGGCAATCCACCCCGAGGCCCCAGGCGATGCTCCATACAGGTTGACACCAGTTGGTCACCTCCACCAGCCACTAGCCAGTCCAGCACTCAGTGGGTGATCTGCAGCAGATCCAGCACTACATCTCTTGGCTTCTTACTGGACTCTATTGCCTTGTGCAACCAACCTGGGCACTTCATGGGTCTTCCCCTTTTTAACTACAGTGACCAATGGCAAGAGGCAGTGGAATGTGCTTATGACATAATACTTTTAACCCCTTAAGTGGAAGGGAAGTAACCTTCCCCTAGTGAACCCCACTGCCCCTGGCAGCCAGATATTACCCTTAGACCCAGGGAGCCCTACCTTTCTTTTTTTTTTACCTTTCTAGCCCCGGGATGGGGCTAGGCTATTACAGCCAATTCCGGGTCTACCAGTTGTGGAAAGTGTCTCCACATCCCAGCCCCACAGGTTCCACTACTACACCTCAGTCCTAATTCCCCTCCAACCCAGCCCGCAGCATAAATAAAAATACAACCCATTCAGCATTAAATACCCCCGCCCACAGCAATTAATAAATAACTCCTCCCCACAGCATTAATTAAATACCCCTGTTTGCTGCTTGCCTACCTACAGTGTTGCCACCATTTTTACTGCAGCAGTTTGTACAGGATTAATCTACTCATTCACTCATCCAGCAGCCCTAGTTCTCTTAGTTGGGCAATAAATGCCCTGCCTTGACTGGAGTAGTCAGAGTAAAAGGACACACTGCAATAGCCCAAGACTAGTATTATCTGTACACATGGGTGTACATTCAATATGGGCAGTGTCACAGAACATCCTAGGTGGATTTTATTTCTCAATGCGTGTAGGTTGGTGTAATATATATGTGTGTGTGTGTATATATATATATATTGTAGACATGTCACTGGAGAAGTGATCGAGGGGGTGTACATTTCACCTAGGTTACTACGCTGGGTGAGATGGTAAGTCCAGGATTGATTTGTTTCCCAGCAGTGGTATGCTGCTGAGGTGTTGTTCAATTTTGCCGGGCCTGGATTTATATGGAATGGCAGGTAGGTTTGGTAGAGGGACCTGTCATTCCACACCCCTCCGATCCGGTTTGGGTTTTGGATCAGGTGAGCTCTGATCCTAATTAGCCTGGGAGGTAAAAGCCCTGCAGAGACTGCAGGCTATTGCTCTCAGCCAGAAATGAACAGCCTGAGTGTGTGTGAAGGAAGCTGCGAACGCAGCCATTGCTGGAGCTAAAACTCACCCTGCGATATCCAGGCTAACGCTGCGTTATGAAACTGCTAGATAGGTGAGAAGAACCTGTTAAGTAAGCGCCCAGACGGGCTAGGTCTTTATTTTGTTTGTACACAAATGAAGCACGCTGCTGCTGTATGTTTTGTTACTGGACTGTTTATGCCATGAATAAACGTCAAGACCTGCTTTTATAACACCTAAGTCTGCCGTGAACTGTGTCCAAACACACCATCCCCCGGGAAGATCCCTACAATTGGTGCTGCGGAGCGGGCATTACGGTTGCTAGGGGCAACGGTGTGGACAGACTTAGCTACAGCTGCTTATGTCTTGGGTGAAAGCTGCAACTACACTCCAAGAACAGGCGGGCAACATGGAGGAGATGCTGAAGCAGTTTATGCAAGTAAGTTTGCAACAACAACAGGCTCAGATAGAGGCCAATAGACAACAACAACAGGCTCAGATAGAGGCCAATAGACGACATGAACAGGCTCAGATAGAGGCTAATGGACGACATGAACAGGCTCAGATAGAGGCTAATAGACGACATGAACAACTTATTGAATACCTGATAGCAAAACAGGAGGCGCCTGTGGTTGCTAACCCCCAAACAGTGGTGCGAGCCGCTCCAGAGACTTTTGATGTGAGAAGAGCTGTGCAGCGAGCGCTGCAAAAGATGACTGCTGAGGACGATGTTGAGGCCTTCCTAACTGGGTTTGAGCGTGCGGCTGAGCGAGAGAAGTTACCCGTCGCTGAGTGGGCAGAGGTAATTGCGCCCTATTTAACAGGGGAACCTCAAAAGGCCTACTATGACCTCAGTGAGCAAGAGGTTAAGGACTATACTCGGCTAAAAGCGGAGATACTTGCCCGGCTAGGCGTTACTACTGCGGTCCGTGCCAGGAGGGTACGCAACTGGAGCTACAGTTTGGACAAATCGGCGAGGTCCCAGATGTATGACCTGATCCATTTGGCGAGAAAGTGGTTGGAACCAGACACTTCTACTCCTGCACAGATCCTAGAGAGGGTTGTGATGGATCGCTACCTCCGAGCACTTCCTGCTGACCTGCAACGCTGGGTGGGACAAGGTGACCCTAAGAATGCAAACGAACTTGTCAGCCTTGTGGAGAGGTTCCAAGTGACTGAGGACTACCTCCGTGATGTTTCTACAGCATCTTCACCTCCCCGGAGTGCCAGATCTGTGCCATCAGCTGGTAAGAGACTTCCATCTATTGGGGGAGTGTGGAGGGGTGCTGAGGGAGGAAAAAGGGCTCAAGTGGTGTCTCAGGGGCAAAAGACTGGGGATGGTCCCGGGTGGCTAAGTGGCCCTAAAAAGGACTCCTTGCCAAGGAGACCAGGCCCTATCCGGTGCTGGAGATGCCATGAGACGGGACACGTGTCTGCCCATTGCCCTCTTACCACTGAGCCCATGGAATGTGAGGCTAATCGGTGTCAGTCGCTATTTGCGGAACCATCTTGTGTTGCAGTTCCTGGACTAGAGACTGAACCGCAAATCTGCAACGTTACAATTAATGATTTTCCTGTTAAGGCGTTGCTGGACTCAGGAAGCCTCGTAACCTTGGTGCATGCCAGCCTGGTGGCTGGGGACTTTGAGTGTAAAAAGCATATGAGTGTTGTTTGTATACATGGGGATACAAAAGTGTACCCTATAGTGCTGGCTGAAGTCGGGACTGAACAAGGCACCGTACAATATGAAGTGGGTGTGGTTAAAAACCTCATGCATAACGTAATATTGGGGCGCGATTTTCCATTATTCTGGGCTCTCTGGGGAAAAAGAAAATCCCCCGAAAGGAGTGAGGATACTCCTAAGGTTGTTGCATTACCCCCTCTAAGTGATAAAAGTGTGCAGGATGAAAATGATTGTTTTCCTTTGCAGGTCCTGGCTGGAGAGGAGGAGGCTCCTCCCACTGAGCAAAATATACCAGACTTAGAGGTGTCTAGGGATAATTTTGGGACTGCACAGTTACAGGACCCCACTCTCAAAAATGCGAGAGAGCAGGTTTCTGTCATGAATGGGGTACCTCAGGAACCAGATGCTGAGAAAAGATTTCCACATTTTTCTGTGACTAATGATCTTTTCTATAGAGTCACTAAGATTAAGGATGAGATTGTGGAACAGCTTCTGGTGCCTAAGCCGTACCGGCGTCAGGTGCTGGACATGGCACATAACCATGTTCTTGGGGGACACTTGGGGACTGACAAAACGCAGGAGAGGGTTCTCCAGAGGTTCTACTGGCCGGCGATATATAGTGATATTAAAAAGCACTGCAAGTCGTGCCCCACATGTCAGCTTAGTGCCCCAGTGTCACATTTTCGCAGTCCTTTGGTTTCGCTCCCTATTATAGAGGTGCCTTTTGAGCGTATAGCCATGGATTTAGTGGGTCCCATTGTAAAATCCGCTAGAGGACACCAATATATTCTGGTGGTCATGGATTATGCGACCCGCTATCCTGAAGCTGTGCCCTTAAGAAACACCGCATCTAAAACAATTGCACGTGAGTTGTTTTATATGTTCTCTAGGACTGGAATCCCCAAAGAAATCCTAACTGACCAAGGTACACCCTTTATGTCAAAGGTGATGAAGGAGTTATGCAAACTATTGAAAATCTCACCCATCCGTACCTCTGTATACCACCCCCAGACGGACGGATTGGTGGAGAGATTTAACAAAACTTTGAAACATATGCTGAAAAAAGTGGTGGAAAAAGATGGCCGTGACTGGGATCATTTGTTACCCTACCTCATGTTTGCTATTAGGGAAGTGCCCCAAGCGTCCACAGGGTTCTCACCATTCGAGTTGGTCTATGGTCGTCACCCTAGGGGTCTACTGGACATTGCAAAAGAGACATGGGAGAGCGAGTCCACCCCATACAAGAGCGTTATTGAGCATGTAGCACAAATGCAGGACCGTATAGCCGCTGTAATGCCCCTAGTAAGGGAACACCTCCAGAGGGCGCAAGAGGCCCAAAGTAGAATTTACAACCGGTCTGCAAGAATCAGGACATTTAACCCAGGCGATAGGGTCCTTATACTAGTTCCCACTGTTGAGAGTAAATTCCTGGCGAAGTGGCAAGGTCCCTATGAAATTGTGGAAAAGGTCAGTGAGGTGAACTACAAGGTACACCAACCAGGTAGAAGGAAGCCTTTCCAAGTTTACCACGTAAACTTGATTAAGCCCTGGAAAGACAGGGAATCCTTGGGGGCGACAAATACTGTTAGTAATTTGCCACAACCAATCCCTCCAGTCAAGGTTGGTGATACCCTATCAGTGTCACAGAAACAGGAGGCTCAGGAATTTTTACAGAAAAACAAAGACAAGTTTTCTGACCTCCCAGGGCGTACACACCTCATCTATCATCACATTGAAACTGAGCCTAGAAGCAGAGTAAACCTCAAGCCCTATAGGATCCCAGAAGCCCGTAGGGAAGCCGTATCTGCCGAGGTAAAACGTATGCTTGATCTGGGAGTAATTGAGGTGTCACAGAGTGAATGGTCCAGTCCGATTGTATTAATCCCAAAGCCTAATGGAACTTGGAGGTTCTGTAACGATTTCAGAAAGTTGAATGAGATCTCAAAATTTGATGCCTATCCTATGCCCAGGGTAGATGAGTTGATTGAGAAGTTGGGTAATGCCAGGTACATAACCACCCTCGATCTCACAAAGGGCTACTGGCAGATTCCACTTACTAATGAGGCTAAAGAGAAAACTGCATTCTCCACCCCTGATGGGCTATTCCAGTATGTAGTGATGCCGTTCGGGTTACATGGAGCACCTGCGACTTTCCAGAGGTTGATGGACTTGATTTTGCGACCACATCGTGATTACTCAGCTGCCTACCTCGATGATGTGGTCATTTTTATCCCTGATTGGGAAAGTCACCTCTGTAAGGTACAGGCTGTATTGGATACCATAAGTGATGCGGGGTTGACCATAAATGCCGAGAAGTGTGCAATAGCCCTAGAAGAGGCCAAGTATCTGGGCTACATTATTGGAAGAGGGTTGATTAAGCCACAGCTAAATAAAGTGGAGGCAATACAGAATTGGCCTAGACCCCTGACAAAGAAACAGGTCAGAGCTTTCCTTGGTATTACGGGCTATTACCGTAGATTTGTGCCGAACTTCGCCTCAGTTGCTGCTCCCCTAACTGACTTGACCAAGGGCGGAAAGAGAGCCATGATCACGTGGACTCCAGAGGCCGAGAAGGCTTTCCAAAGCCTTAAGTCTGCCTTGTGCCAACAACCTGTGTTAGTTACCCCCGATTTCAGGCGAGAATTTCTGGTCCAGACAGATGCTTCTAACACAGGCTTAGGTGCAGTACTCTCACAAGTAGTAAATGGTGAGGAGCATCCGGTGATGTACTTGAGTAGGAAGCTAACCCCGGCCGAGAAAAATTATGCCATTGTGGAGCGAGAATGTTTGGCGGTGAAGTGGGCCCTCGAATCCCTAAAATATTACTTGCTAGGCAGGAAATTCAAGTTAGTGACAGACCATGCCCCCCTAACATGGATGAAGTTAAACAAGGAGAGAAACGCAAGAGTGACTAGATGGTTTCTGTCCCTACAAAACTTTAATTTCACTGTGGAACACAGGCCAGGGAAATTACAGGCAAATGCTGACGCATTGTCGAGGGTACATTGTCTGTGGGGACAAAATGCTCAGCCCTCCGGTCTGAAGAAGAGGGGGGGGGATATGTAGACATGTCACTGGAGAAGTGATCGAGGGGGTGTACATTTCACCTAGGTTACTACGCTGGGTGAGATGGTAAGTCCAGGATTGATTTGTTTCCCAGCAGTGGTATGCTGCTGAGGTGTTGTTCAATTTTGCCGGGCCTGGATTTATATGGAATGGCAGGTAGGTTTGGTAGAGGGACCTGTCATTCCACACCCCTCCGATCCGGTTTGGGTTTTGGATCAGGTGAGCTCTGATCCTAATTAGCCTGGGAGGTAAAAGCCCTGCAGAGACTGCAGGCTATTGCTCTGAGCCAGAAATGAACAGCCTGAGTGTGTGTGAAGGAAGCTGCGAACGCAGCCATTGCTGGAGCTAAAACTCACCCTGCGATATCCAGGCTAACGCTGCGTTATGAAACTGCTAGATAGGTGAGAAGAACCTGTTAAGTAAGCGCCCAGACGGGCTAGGTCTTTATTTTGTTTGTACACAAATGAAGCACGCTGCTGCTGTATGTTTTGTTACTGGACTGTTTATGCCATGAATAAACGTCAAGACCTGCTTTTATAACACCTAAGTCTGCCGTGAACTGTGTCCAAACACACCATCCCCCGGGAAGATCCCTACAATATATATATATATATATATATATATATATATATATATATATATATATATATAGACTTTAGCTGGCCTTTGGTGAAAACCCCTCATTTCTTGTCCCCCCTCCCACTTGGGTTTCACCGTTATCTAACCCTCACATGCCAGGTCAATGCTGATAACCCCCATCAAATGTGTCCTGTCCTACTCACATGCTTTCCCCCCCCCCCCCCCCCCCCCACCTAGTAATAAAACCACTCGGAAAAGCAAAATAAACAAATCGCAAATAGATCCCGAATTGAGACGTTGAGGTCCCTCTCATGTTTGTCACTTCCTCCCTTGGAATGTGGTCAGTTGGTATCATATAGCAGAAATGAGATTGGAATATTCTGAGGCTGTGATACCAACACCAGGCCCTGGTGGGAGGGGTAGGGAGACCCCTTGTTCTAGGGCTATAAGCATGGCTGGGAAGAATGGCGAGAGACACTCGATCTGACCATCAAGAGTGACATCAAGAGTGACACACGCTGCTTTTAACATCCAAGCGAAAAGAAGACCAGAAAGCGCATGGGGACAATTTATTTCATCAAGCAGAACGCAGCCCAGATGGACTCTTAGGTATATTTTTCACCTTTTCTTATTTTGCATTGCTATTTATCTTATTTACCGTGTTTTATAGTTAATTCTGTTTTTTTTCACCTTGCATCGTGTTTCTTGTTGTTTTTGTGTTTTTCTGTTTGTTTAAATAAATTCTAAAAAAACGTATGCTCTTAAACATCTAAAAAGCTCACGCTATTTCCGAAGAGCCTGGCTACCTTACTTGCCTAGGACGCTCGATCGCCCCCGCCTGGAAGTGGTTGTGGGTCGATTGGTACGTTTGATCTGATTGTATTGTGTGTGGCCTGTATTATATTATAGAGTTGAGCACTGTTTGTGCTCTGGTGGCAGCAGTTTATAGCCACGTGTGTTGCCAATTGAACAATTGCGGTGACACATGTGGGGTACGATTGACCGGTCTGATCAGATGAACGATCAATAGGTCTGATCAACCTGTGCAATCGTCACAGGCAGTGCAGGCACATGCCCCCAGGCCAATGGAATCAGGGGGCGCAATGCAAGCAACCTGCACCACTGCTACTGAATGTATGCCCCCCTATCTGTATACCAATACTTCCAACCCCCTTTTCTTTACAAAGAAACTGCGGTGTCTGTCTACAAGGTGCACAAGTTATTGTACCAGAAAGCCTATGCATGACTTGCAGTTTGTCCATGTATGCTCTCTTATTTTAATTATAGTACAGCTGTTTTCATATCTCTGCCTTCTTTGCGCTCTGCCAGTCAGGGAAACCAACACACTTCCTGTAGGTTTTGCCACTGGCTGGTATCATGCAATACTTCTTACAGCTACATCTACATTGATGATTTCCTTATTCTAAGCATTTTACCAGACATCACAAAGAAGGAGGACTGATCTGATGCAATTTGAAGGCAGCATTCCAATCAAAGAGAAATGTGCAAAATGAGGTACGTTGGCTTAATATACTAAAACAATGGTGTAACTATAGTGCTACAGTGATTAACAGCGATGTTCATTAATCCGGAGTTCTGCAATCCAAGGGGCTAGAAACCATGGGGTTAACTTACTAAAGGAATATCCTATTTTGTTTTGGTGTAGTCAAATAATTTGCATATATAACACTTACATATTTAACACATTGGCCTTGATTCACTAAGAGTAGAAAAAAGCCTGAGAATGCCACTGTTATTGACCACCAGATAGGAAGACAATGAAAGTCAATGGCACTTTTTTACTACTGAGAAAAGTATTGAACTTTTTACCCCTTTTTACCTGTAGTAAAAAAGTGTCATTGACTTTCATTGTCTCCCTATCTGGTGATTCACTCATGATTTGAATTTTTTACTACCATGAAAATCTTTTTCAACTCTTAGTGAATCGAGGCCATTGGTCCCAGTGGTGAGAGTAAGTTGCTAAGGGCTCCAGTGAGCAGTAAAGACATAATTCTAGTATGGGACCCAACCAACTGTCTTCTGTGAATGGGGTCCATATAGACCCCCTACATTTAGCATGTTGTTCTAATGTATCTAATGGCTCCTGGCTCTTTTTCTGGCAGAGACATGTTTCCCTAAAGCAGAACAAAATCCAGGATTTGTTCCGTGCCCCTCAGGCATTGGGATCCCCCACTGTATGAAACTCCCCAGATTGGCACATTCAGATTACCTCTTCACGATCCAACAGTGCCTGCCTGGACTCTTGTTCAATCCAAGCTCTGATTATTGTGGAAGGGAGAATGCGAGTGGCACATCCCCTGCTGCCCCATACTCACGCCCCAGCCTAACTGAATGGCTGGGAGCCAGAGGTGCGCAGCCAGGGGATGCAGCCACTCTTGCTCCCCATTTACAACAAACAGAGCAGCGGGCATCTCTGATTGGACGAGAGCCCACTCATGAGGGGTTTTACACAGTGGCGCATCCCAATTTGCAATGCCCCTGGGGGGAAAGCCAGTGGCTGGGCCTAGTGGGTTTTGTTCCACTTTAAGCATTTGGCATGGTTACTGGGGGTTGTAATAGGATACTGGGGGAACTACCTGAATTTGGTTGTATGGTGTCCCAACTATTAACATATAAGTTCATGGGACCTTCCATGTGGCTCCACTAAATTAGTGGTCCATCACTTACCTAAAATGGGTCAAAACCCACTCCTGCTGCAGTCAATTTTAAAATGGCTGCTCATGGAGCTGCAGGTTGTCTGCAAAGAGGAAGTTTCCTGACATGCATTGTGGGGTTATGTCATTCAGGCAGCAGAACGTCCGGCATGGAAAGGAAGCTCTAAAGTGGTGGCCACCAGGAGAAAATCTGTGAGGCAGGGTTTTAGCTTTAAGTGGATGCAATAGAAAATGTAAGGGAGTTTTGGGCAGTTTTTTTTTCCAGATGTGCCAGGTTGTTGGTCCAGTTTAAAGCAAATGGTTGCTAAGTTTTAGGTCCGTTAACAAGTGAGTATGATGATTCTTATTATTTCTAGTTAACTGTGTGTAACTCTTCCTTGCTCCTGCCATGATAAACTCCTTGTATGAGGTAGAAATGTAGGCGACTGACTGGGGGGGGATCCTAAGTGCTGGAGCCCCCCAATGCACATAACCCCCCGCCATCTCCAAATGTCTCTTAACTGAACCACGATCCCCAATCGAAATGCGGCCCTGTGATTGCCCGCTAGCAATCACAGTCTGGACCAGCTTTTCCGACCAATAGTGAGGCCGCATGTGGCTGGAGGATAGCGGCTCTGGTAAAACTCTGAGTTTCAACGGGTAAAGCGGGGGGGGGTTGGGAGGCAATTTGGATGTCGCCCCAAGTCTTGACCGTGGGTCTGATCAACTGGGAAACTATTGACCTAATGCCATGGGAATGGCTAGCTCAGGTACTGCGATTAAAAGCATTAGTAGTTTTAAAAATGAAATGTATTAAGTATCTATGTAATTATAATTATAATGCATATTTCTCCTAGTGTTCCAAATAATTACTACCAATAATATTCTGCAAGGACACTTGAAAAGCAACCAGTAACCAAAAGATGGACAACTGCAATACCAGTGGAAACGAGTCCTCTGCAAAATGTTCTACCCAGGGTATCGAAATCCATTGCTACCTGATACTAAACAGTAATTCACAGAAAATCATCATTGCAATGCTTTGTATTATAACCGGGGCTTTCTGTATTCTGGAGAACATCACAGTGCTTTCCCTGATCTTCACCTCTGCTCATCTCAGAAGGAAACCCTCTTTCCTGTTTATTGTCAGTCTGGCCTCAGCAGACTTACTGGCCAGTCTTATTTTTGTCTATAGTTTTGTTGACTTTCATGTTTTCCATGGAGCAGGTACTCCAGGTGTATTCCTCTTCAAACTTGGTGGTGTCACCTTAGCCTTCACTGCATCGCTTGGAAGTCTACTGCTAACAGCATTTGACAGGTATATTTGCATTCACAAGCCATCTGCATATAAGGTGATAGTGACAAGAAGAAGAGCGATTTGGGCATTGTCTACAATGTGGCTTGGAACTATGATCATCTCATATCTACCGTTAATGGGTGTAAATTGTTGTGGTCTTGATTCTACTTGCTCAGAACTATTCCCCTTGATTGACCATAAATACCTAGGAAGCTGGATTGCCCTAACTATAATTCTTCTATGTTCCATAATTTTTTCCTACATCCACATTTTCTGGAAGGCACATAAGCATACAGTTTACATGGCGAGGCATGCCATACAAGCAGCTAACAGACAAAAGTGTACAAGACTGGATTTCAGACTGGCCAAAACCCTAGCATTAGTTTTGACAGTGCTTGTGGTATGCTGGACCCCCACTCTCGTTCTTATGATATACAGCTTGATGTTCCCACTGGACAGGAAGATAAAAACTGTTTTTGCATATATAAGCACTCTATGCTTGGTCAACTCCATGGTCAACCCTGCCATTTATGCCTTAAGAACTAGAGAACTGCGCAAAAGGTTGCTCAGATATCTACACAAGCTTCGATGCATTAAACGTCCAGAGACAACATCAGACAATGAAAGGGCTCAGAAACATGTGGGGTCTGACACAACCTGCGAGGACACTGTTTGCAACACTGAGTTAAGTGTCTAACAGTTTTCAGACTGGCAAGACATTGATATACTGTAAATCCAACTGAGGTGCCAGCATCTTTCAGTAATATTCAGACAAAACCTGGTTTAACTGGATAATATAGATTGAAGTCAATGAATACCAATATAATGACCAAATACAAGTGTCCAGATTCTGAAAGCATTGACATTGTGAAAGTATCAAATATGAATTCTTTAAACATACTTGCTCAGCCAGCGTGTTGATTAAAAGCTGTACTATAGCTAATTCCTAATAATGTTACCAAGAAATGTTTTACTGATTTAGGAAATAGCTAAAGAGACTCTAAAGTCTCCAAACTGGTGACCCGTGCCCCATTGTTGCAAAGTGAAGGGGGTTAAAAAACGTAATTTCCCAGTCTGTTTCTTGCAGAGGCTGCAGTGGGGCTGCACAGATGAGCTATGAGGGATGCTGATCTGTGCGGCCACCTGGGGAATGCACTGGCTAGGGGGACCAGGTAAGTCTCTTTAAATTTGTTGTCATGTATTATTACTGTTCGAAGCCTTTGTGTGGAGATTTACCTCTAAACCCTGACCTAAAAATACATTACATGGACTTTCCCTACAGACCTCAGATCAGGGGGTGCTGAGGCACCCTGCTTACCTTCCACCCGCTCCCACATTGCTGATTGCTTCCCCACAGCCGTAGAATAAAGAACAAAGAGTGTGCGGTTGGGCATTGCCTGTGTCCAGAAGCTTCTAATATTACAAAGGCCACATGCCGTGTGGCTTCCAACAGGATTGTTACCATGCCTCACTTGCGCCTCATGTAACTGGCAACCAGGGTTCATTGCCGAGGATTGGTCAACAACAAGCCAGGAATGTAGAATGATGAGTACTAGAGCCTGATCGTCACATATAGGGGCACTCCTAATCGGGATTCCGGTTTGGGGGTGTAAGTGGACATTTTTTTTACTACAGGTATGCTTCAATGGCTGTCACCACCAGTCCATTAGCCTCACCCAGAGAGCACTAATTATATGTATCCCTGGTTTTTGGGGGGTGATAGATGTCTCTCTGACTCAAAGAACCTCATATCTTCTAGCACCAACCAACAGTGTTTCCAGAGGACAGATTTTGCAGCCGGCAAAATTCTGGATGACCTCTGTACATTTGTGGTCCAAACTGGGGTGCCCATTATGTCCCATAATCCGATCTGTCCTATACAGCAAAGTGCTTGTGTCAAAGTTTTTATAAGAATTATAATTAGTTATACTTATGCCTGACCTAGAACATGTTCAATAAACCAATGCTAGATTTAGCTGTTACACTTAGTTTTGTGCATTTGACTTACTTGGCAAGTGTTATGTTGGGACCAGGTTTAAGTTTACAGACAATTTCCACTTTCATCAGAAAGTGAAATCCCTGTGTTTGAGGGGTTTGTAAGCTGATTAGCACACTCAACAGTATTATGGTATCTAGAAACTCTCAGTTCACAAAATATAATATATTCGCGTTAGATGTGTTCAATTAGGTAGGCATTTGTGCAATGTCTTCCATACAGGCAGAGAGAAAATATGAAATACCACATGTATGGACAGTGCAACACCATTATGGAAACATTCTAAATATTCACTTTGTGGCCAAAAAAGGTGCCACGCTCTAAAATTTTGTTGGACTGCATTTAGCTTTGATTACAGCACACAGTCGCTGTGGCATCGTGTCTTCTCTAGCACATTCCAAAGATTCTCAGTGGGGTTCTGGTCTGGACTTTGTCCATGTGTGAAAATTACAATAGTAAAAATTTGAGCCCAATGAATCCCAATATTGTCAATGTGCCATCAGGGAACAAATACCGTATATACTCGAGTATAAGCCGAGTTTTTCAGCCCACTTTTTGGGCTGAAAAAAGCCGCCTCGGCTTATACTCAAGTCCAGGGGCGGACTGCCAGGGAAGGCCGCAACCCTGAACCCAATAGATGCTGGAGGGTGAGGGGCGGCCGCTGCGGGTCCCTGCTGTACCCGCTGCCGCCGCTGCCGCTCTCATACACACAAACACGCACACACATTCACACACTGACCGGCACTTCCAGGCTGCTGCGCGCTGGTCGTCAATGGGCGGCGTCCAATGTTTTCATTGGACGCCTGCCATATGGGGCACGCCCACTGACGACGAGCGCGCAACAGCCAGGAAGTGCTGGTGTGTGTGTGAGAACGGCGGCGGCTGGCGGCTGCGGAGGAGCGGAGGAGGGGAGGAGGGGAGGGGGACCCCGCTGCCCCTCTGCAGGGTAACCTCGGCCAAACCCTGACCCTCGACACCTGCACGTCTGAGAGCGGCGGCAGCAGCAGCAGGTACCCACAGTGTGTGTGTGTGTCTCTGTGTGTGTGTGTGTCTGTTTCTTTTTCTGTGTGTGTGTCTCTTTCTGTGTGTGTGTCTCTTTCTGTGTGTGTGTCTCTTTCTGTGTGTGTGTCTCTTTCTGTGTGTGCATACCTCCCAACTTTTGAAAGCAAGAAAGAGGGACAAATGTTGCCTTTTTTTTTTACCATTAAGCCACGCCCCTAGCCACGCCCCCTAGCCATGCCCATAAAGGGAAACACCACCTAAAAATTACATAATGATGAAATTAAAACTGGCAAGCCCTCGCGCACACATGCATACAATAGTGTGATAGTGTGAGAAAAGGGAGAAAGACAAGAGAAAGGAGAAAATTGAGGAAGAAAGAGAGAGAGGGAAAAAGAAAGTAAGAGGAAAAAAAGGAGAAAGTTAGGAGGTTGGGAAGACGAGTAAAGAAAGAAAAAGGAGAGATAAAGAAGGTGAGAAATAGAGAGAAGGAAAAATAAAAAGAAGGAAGTGAGTGAAGCAAGGAAGAGAGGGAAAACAGAAGTGGGAGAGGTAATGGAAAAAGAGAGAAAGAATGTATAGCAACAGTGAGTGAAAGAAAAGAGAAAGGGAGGAAGAGGAAGGAGGGAAAGAAAGAAAGGAGGGAGAGAGAAAGAAATAAAGAGAGAGAGTAAAGAGACGGGAAGAAGACAGAATGAAAAGAGGAGAGGAGGAATGGAGTAAGAAAAGAAACGGGGAGGGAACGAGAGAGATGGAAGTGAGAATTGAAGAAAGGGAGAGAGAGAAGAGCAAGGACAGCAGATAAGAAAGAGGAAGGGCAGTGAAAGAACAAAAGGAAGAAAGAAGGCGGTATGGGAGTGAGGGAGAAGGAGTGAAAGGTGGAAAGGGAAGAATGTAAGGTAGAAAGAAAAGGTGAGAAAAAGAAAGGGAAGAAGGAAGGAGTGGGGGAAGGAAAAAGAGAGGAAATGCAGAGAGGAGGGGAGAGAGGGAAGGATGAAAGGAAGGAGTGAGGGAAATGATGAAGGAAAGAGAACAAAAGAGAAAGAGAGAAGGAAAGTTGAAAACGAGATAGAATAAAGCGTGGTGGAGAGAGAGAAAGAAAGGCAGAGAAGAAAAAAAGAGAAAAACACAGCGAGAAATGTGCGGAGGGGGAAAGATAAAGGAAGAGAAAAAGAATAAAGGAATGGACAAATAAAAGAAGCAAGATAGTTCAAAAAATTAAAGCAGGAAGAAAGAGAGAGAGATGGGGAAGGAAGGGGGAAAGAAAAAGAAGAACAGTGATAAAGCGAGAAAAGGACAGAGAATAGAAAGGAAACCCAGAATAGAAGCGAATGAGGCAGACTGGCCACAACTAATATATCATTCACTTGCCTTTTCTCTACTTTACTCTTGTGTCCTGCAAGTCTGACACCTCCAGGACACTGATGATCGCAGCGCGCGGGGGGGATCGGCGGAACAGCCTCACTCGGCAAGCCCCCTCCCCTGTGCAGTCTTCTGGAACTGACAGTCGGGGGAGGAGGGCAGAGATCAATCACTCCGACAGCCAAACATGATTTAAAAGAAAGTCCCCGGCGGCTGGTGGGAGCGCTGCGGGAGCTCTGCAGCTTTTTGATTTTTACCTTATCTTCCCCCTCCCTCTCCAGCCATCCTATCTTCAGCACAGAGCCCGGGCACAGCGTAATTGTGCCCCGCCCACTCCTCCATCATTGGCCCAGCCGTGATTGGGCCTCCACAAACCAGCTCTGCCTCTGCTGATGCCGGCGCACAGCACGTTACTAACCGAAGCACAGCGCTCCACAGCGGGGGGCGGTAGCCGGGACATTTCTTGAAAGGGCGGGACCACGGGACATGGGGGGCTTCCCGTGAAAGTCCCGGGCAAATCGGGACACTTGGGAGGTATGTGTGTGTGTCCCTTTCTGTGTGTGTGTGTCTCTCTTTCTGTGTGTCAACTCCAATTCCAATTGAAAAAAGCTGCCTCGGCTCATACTCGAGTCAATAACTTGTTCCATTTTTTTGTGGTAAAATTAGGTGCCTCGGCTTATATTCGGGTCGGCCTATACTCGAGTATATACGGTAATCAATTGATGGCATAAGCTGGTTGTTTAGTATATTCAGGTAGTAGGTTGACCTCATTCTTTGGGCACATAATGTTGCTAGACCCAGACCTGACCAACTACAGCAACCACAGATCATAGCACTACCCCCACAGGTTTGTACAGTAGGCACTAGGCGTGATGAGTGAATCACTTTAGCAGCCCCTATACTTATGCTGACATGCCCATCATTCTGGAACAAGGTAAATCTGGACCCATCAGACCACATGACCTTCTTTTATTTTTCCAGTTTTAATGCAGCGGTCCCATACCCGTATTCAAAAATAATAGGTGTGGGATGGCACTATGACAGGTTTAGTGGACATCCGGATTGCTGGAGCCACCCTGTGCAATAACCCCTGAAATTCTTACCTTAACCTTGCTCATTGGCTGAAATTTGGTTCTCCGATTTGCTGCCAATGGTCACGTGGCCGTCTTTTCTTTCCGCCGGTGGCCAGTCACAGGACCACATTTCAGCCGAGGATCATGGTTAAAGCAATTATTTCGAGGAGATTGTGGGGATCATTGCACACCTGGATGCCCCTCCCAGCCTGTCACAGTGCATTACATTTAAAACAGGTGTACAACCACTTTAAGGCTACACAGCTGTAATGTAATGTATTTACTGAAAGATTTGTTTGAGGCTTCACTTTACTTTAAATGGCTGAACTTCTATTTAGTGGCATAGCCATTGTTTCTGAGAGCTGCTTGATCGGTGTTGTATGGAGTCGCCCAAACTTTGGCACCTCTTAACAGGTTCCAGTCCAGAATGATTGGACTACAAAAAGTTCTCTGTAGGATTAAGGTTGGGGTATCAGGCTAGCCATTCAATTCCCTCAATCCTGTGATGTTGTTTGGTTCTTTGTTGTATTAAAACACCAGTTTTAATGGCATTTCTTTTTAGACATGATCTTCTCAAGTATTCAAATTTATTCAGACTGATGCTTTGGCTGCCATTTTAGCTATTTTTCAATGAATTTGAATAGAAGATCTCTGTTGTTTTGGTTGTCCCTTTCCAGACACACACTAACTTTCTCCCCTCTTATTCCACTTTGGAAAAGTATAAAATAATCCATTTCAAAGCACCTGAAAATCTCAGATCAGAGGCGTGTATACCATAGAGGCAGGGGAGGCGGTTGCTGCCGGGCCCTTAGGAGAAGGGGCCGCATGCAGTGTTCCCTTTAAGGTGCGCGGCCGCCAGCTTCGCCCAGCGTATGCGCATCTGTCGTGTTTTTTTTGCATCCCATCCACAGCTGTGGTTCAATGTGGTGCAAAGGTCTACTGCCTGTTTCCTTTGACAGGAGCAGCGTGTGGCGTGCTGGCTACATGTTGGAGTTCTGGGGGGGGGGGGGACGTCAATGCGCGTGCATGCTGGCTGGCAAGTTAGCAGGAGGGTGATGGGGGATGCCAAATGCACCCACTGATAAGGCTTCACAGGGGTTGGGGGGCTTAACTTTGTGTGTTGCTGGGGAGGAAAAGTGGACCAATCAACATATGGCCGGTCCTGGAGTTTGAAAGACTCTAGAACTGCCCAATCAAGTGACCTGTGAGCCTCCCAATATCGCCACACTTACCAGCCGCATCTGTATCCTCGGTCTCTCTGTAGTTGAGGCTGGGGGCAGGAATGCTCCACCGTTCACAAGGAAACCTGGGATGTGCCTGCTCCTACTTCCCTTCCCTCTCATACAAATTGCACTTTATGCCGAAAGATAACATTTCGCAAGTTTGTGTTTGTTAATACGCAGGCGCATCCACAATCAGGATGCCTACCTGCACCCCGGACCACAACAATTTTGTGATGGTTTAGAGTCATTGTCCAGGCATTAAAATAAAAAGGCTATACTCACATTTTATCCCCCACAGGCGATCTCCCTTAACCTGGCATTCGCCTGACTGGCCATGTGACTCAATTGACCTGTGCTTCCATAGTTCAGGAGCGCCGGACATCTTGCCATATCAGAATGTTGTGTTCATACAAATATTAACTGCAGCTTTCCTAATAAATTTCAGGGGAGTATTATGAATACGACAGTGTACCATGTTTCTGACACAGTATATTGCATCACTATTTTATGTAGAGAGCTGCTTGCTTGATTTCACATACTATGCTGACTCAACATGCTATGACACAACATAGCTGGCTGCTTCACAATAAGCACAACCACTTCTTCTTTCCACTCTGCAGGTGAAGTGTTGTATACTGTATTCATACTGCTTTACACAACATATTGCTATAATCTAAGCATCTGAATTTGTAAAATCATCTCTATACAACTACTCTGCCTAAAGTCTTAATATGTCATTAGCATCCAGGCTCCAAAATTCTGCACAGTACGCCACCTGTAAGAAACTTGAACTGACGGTAGATCTGCGTCACGTCCCCAGCACAGCCTGCAGGGTGGCTGGGAGCGTACCCTGAAGATGATAGATGCTTGTTAATTTGCCTCTTTGGTGGCACTGTGCTACTCGCAAAGCCACCAGAGGCTTACAGAGACAGACTTCTGTAGCCAATGAGCCCCAGGTTAAGTTAACCACGTGTGTCCCAGCTTCCTTTCTGGGCCAAAGAACCCTGAGTTTGCATGGAAATAGGTCCTAAAAGTCCTCTCTATGCCAATGGTCTATGACCATTCCTGACCCTTATGTGTGTCCTGACTGGCCGTTATTGAAGTGAAGCTGTCCATGCCATAGTCCCCAAGACCCATGATATGTGTGGTTACTAGGCATAAAGTTGCTGTTCGTCTATCTGTTGCTGACTTTCTGCTAGTTATTTGACTATACCACCTGTGCTGGGGCAGCATACAACCACCCCAGATTTTTTTTTTAGATAAGGGCTAATAGATGGGGGCAGCAACTCCACTCAGAGGGGAAAGGTAGACCTGTGAATAAAAGGTCTCATGGTTTATGCCTCTGGGTATATCTTCTGGGGGCTCACGTGACATGTGAAAGAAGTCCCAAGGATTCTAGCCAAGCGGGTTCTGCTCATCCCTGTGGTTGCCCAACACCTCTTTGAACCAAGATAAACTGACATTTTCTTTGCTAATTCTGTCTGTAATTTACCACTTGTAACTTGTCTTCAGACCTGTATCTAAATCTGTTCATTGCTTGTATATTGCCTAGTGTGCCCTTGAGGCGATTAAATATGTAACTTGAGCTTGGGCTGCTCTTTTTACCCTCATCCTGAACCCATCATCCATGCTTTCAGTTAAATTACAGGCTACTGGGCTGGCTTCTGTCCCTGATAATTCCCACTAACGGAGCAGGAGTGCATAATAGAGTTTTTGGCAGGACGTCGGTGGTGGTGGGTGTCTGAGAGGCTGCGGAAGCCGGGAGTCTAGGAGGCAGGCTTTATGGTTCAGTGGGTGGGGGCAGGACTTCAGGAAGAAGCCTGTTTCCGCAGCTGATCTGTTGGCTCCCTGGAGATCACACAGGAAGGGGAATCGCCTGCACTGGTGAGTGTGTGTCTGTGTCGCCCCTAACTGGCTGCAATGAGGGATGCCCCACACTGACTGTAATGAAAGATGACCCTCACTGGCTGCAATGAGGGATGTCCCTCACTGGCTACAATGTGAGATGCCTCTCACTGGCTGCAATGAGGGATGTCCCTCACTGGCTGTATTGAGGCATGCCCCTCTCTGACTGTAATGAGGGATGTCCCTCACTGGCTGCAATGAGGGATGTCCCTCACTGGCTGCAATGAGGGATGTCCCTCACTGGCTGCAATGAGGGATGTCCCTCACTGGCTGCAATGAGGGATGTCCCTCACTGGCTGCAATGAGGGATGTCCCTCACTGGCTGTATTGAGGCATGCCCCTCTCTGACTGTAATGAGGGATGTCCCTCACTGGTTGCATTGGAGGGATGCCCCTCTCACTACAGCCCTTGGCTGTAATTTGTTTGTGGAGGCCTTGTCTGTATTATTATTTATTTACTTCTTAGGTGGCGTTTAAGGGTGTGGCTAGGGGGGTGGCCAGGCATGGCTTAATGTTTAAAAATGTCTTCTCGTGTCCCTCTTTATGGCTTTCAAAAGTTGGGAGGTATGGAATCCAAAGAGGGTATCTAACAGAGCTGGTATCGGTAATTTATGGCAGGGCTCTTCTCTTGTGGCAGTGTAAGGGTGCCGCAGTTGGTTAGGGTCATTGGATAGGTATAACTCAGCTGCAATGTCAGTAGGGCTCATGTGTCTCAGGTTACATCACTGTGGACTTTTCCATAGAATCCAGATCAGCTAGTGCCATGTTTTGCAGCTTTGGTCAGAGCAAGCCGCTCCAGTGCATTCGCAGCTCCATGCTTATACCCACCCTGGCTGGGTGAACTACAGAACTAAACCCCCTTCCTTCACACTTCCATGGGACTTCAGACTTTATGTCTCAGAAGCAGGGGGCTGGGAGGGGGGTGAAAGACATGCAGGGACTTGTTTGCATTATCAATAGTCTACCAGAAGATCAGAAATCAGGGCAAATGAGACAAATACACCTCATTTTATATTTAGTACATATTTAGATCAGACATTTAAAGATATGTTTTGGGCAAAGGGGTAAATTCGCCTTCTTTCCACAAGCTGGCTGTCGGGAACTTCATGTTTTATTTATCATCAGTTTGCATTTTTTGGTAATCTCTATAGTACTTGTGAAGGGACTATAAGATATTGAGACATGCATTGATAAGTCATCCTCTGCTATTGAGGAGGGCTTGACTAGTTTATTAAGAAATATAAAGCAGGATGAATGAAAGATGCAGTTCCACAGGGAATGCAGATTTCTAGCAGGCTAATTTAACCCTGCCTGGAATGTCACTTTAGTGATGTTTAAAATTTACATTAGCAGTGGCGTAACTAAATGTGATGGGGCCATGGTGTGAAAATTAAATTGGACTCCTTTATGTCATTTGGATGCAGATAGACAACTAAAGACTGAAGCAGCCGAGATGAATGGTGCATCCTTTCTTTGAATAAAGCTAAGTGAGCACAAATAAGATGGAGGATCGACAATTATGGGGCCCCCTTGACCTCCTGGGCCCCGGTGTGGTTGCACCCCCTATAGTTACACCCCTGTGCAGCTTGGTCTATCACATTACAAAAGGACATATATGAGAACAATTTAAAGCCACTGTTGCTTAGACTTTGGGGAGACATGGACATAAAAGTACTAAATCGTTTACCAAACAGAACATTTCACCTATTTAATGTGAGGTCGTCAGAGGAAGCTGGTCATGAATTTAAAAAAAGCTGCCGGAAAATCAGACATTCACATATTTGGAGTGGACACTTATCACCCTCTAGTGGCTGCAGGTTTATGCACAAACTACTGTAAGTAGAAAAATATAGGAAATAGGGAATTTACTCTATCTGATACTTCTTACTAACAACATGTGAATACATAAAGCCATAAGGACTAAAGTAGGGAAACACAAAAGCCGGGTAACTTGCACCAGCTGTTAGGTAGGTGGTCAGCAACTGCAACCTTTGTTTTCCCTACAGCTATGTTGTTTCGTTTAGCTGTGCTAGAGATTTAAAATGCTGGCCCCGGAGTCCAAAAGACTCCCTGGACAAGCAAAATAATGCTCCTGGGCATTCCAATTGGGATTCCCTGCTGTGTGAACCCTGCAACTCCAGCATACGCTAATCATTCACAGTGGTTCCATGCCACAAGACACATGGGTCACATAGGCGGGCTCCCACGAATGAATAGAACAGACTACCGGACGCCTTCTGCTTGCCACTTCCCTCTGTTGTGGCCAGTTTCTGCCAGTCATTCCAATATGCTGGCGGTGGGTGCACGCATCAGTTAAAAAAATCATGGCGTTTACGCGGGAGGCCTGCACATGCACTGTGAGATTAAATCCTGAGGGAGTATCTGGGTGACTGGGGGGGTTTCACACAGCGGACCATCCCACAAGATGCTACAAAGTGAAAGCTATCAAAACAGTTTAGAATATGAGAAAGCCCTGCCCTTACAACTTTACATAGTAAAGGATAACAGGTAGAGACAAAGGGGAAAGATCACAAGTGCTAGGTATTGAGTTTGGCATCATGTGCCCTGTGGAGATTATAAGGGTTACTTAAAGCATAACAAAATGTTCCCCTGGGGCATGCCGAACTGGTTGTCAGTAATCTAAAATGTGTTTAAAATGTTTAAAGAGGAACAATGCCTGGGAATTTCAGTCAACTGGGTGTTGTTTCTCTCAGGTAGGGGATCCCGATTTGGGATTCCCCATTGTGTGTATCCTCCCAATTGGGGATACTCCAGGGAGTGAACTTCAACTATAAACATTTAATCAATAGGGAGCAGTTCTATACTTACGGAGAAGTATAGGTAAAGCAAATGGGGTTGGGTATAGATTAGGCTGCAGCTTCACTGCACCTTGGGTACCACTAGTTGTTCTATGCTTATATGATAGAGCCCAAACCCACCAGCAACATTATGCCACATTGGGGCATGGCGTAGGAGGGTCACAATCTGGAATGCAACATACTAAAAAGTCTAAGCATTTCTTATATAGGGGCTTTGAACAGTAAGGGACAGGAGTTGAACGGTAAAGTTGTTACTTTAGAGGTTATGGTTGAGACACAGTTGCATCAGGAACCCATTAGATAATAAAATGATAATAAATAAATAGGTCATTTGACATTATGGGCGGCTCCCAGGGTGCTGGAGATGTTCTTAGATGGTTTAGGTGGGCAAAAGCATGGTCAATGCGCCCCTACAATAGAAACAGGGCAAAACAGGCAATGAAGAAGACTGCTCTCCAGAGAATACATTTTTGCAGTAGTAACATCACAGAGTGCTGGGGATGGTTGGAAGTAGCCCATTTTTTTCCAGTTTGCTGCATTCCACACAAAGCATCACATCTTCTGTGTCATGGAAAATAAGTATGGAGGAGACCCGAAAGGAATAACACTCCACGGTATGATGAAGCCACCAGATTCTTCTTGGGGGACATGTTGTGCGCCCTGCAGTTTCTGCAGACCAGACGCATCGTCCACAGAGACCTGAGGCCATCTAATATCCTCTTGGACAGTATTGGCCAGAAAGAAGCTTTGTGCCGATGATGCATGCCATGTTACATGGCCCCAGAGATATGGGACTAATTACTTTCTATTTGGGGTAAATAAGATGGCACATGGCCTATACCCATTTAATAACCATGGAGATACATTAGGCTAATACAGTCTGCATGCAGAGACTTTCCTCACTTCCCTAAAACCATTAACTCTGGCGTGACCAGCTTCATTTTAAAAGCGGAATAAATCTTGGGATTTTGACTATCCTGGTTTTGTTCTGTGGCCCTGGGGCTGGGTATGGTACAGATGAATTGGGTTGCAGGCTGGGCTGTGGTGCAGATAAATGGGGTTATTGTTGGGTTTGGTACAGATGAATGAGGCTGCAGGCTGGGCTGTGGTGCAGCTGAATAGGTTTATGGTTGGGTACGGTAAAGATGAATGGGGCTGCAGGTGGGGTTGTTGTGCAGATGAATTAGGTTATGGTTGGCTGTGGACAAGTGAAATGGGCTGCAGGTTTGGTATTGTACAGAATAATTCTTAGTTTGGGATCTACTCAGTTTCAGTTTCCCTATCCTTTGTGGTTTCTAGAAAATAAAAAAAATTAAGTTCGTTACCTGGTAACTTCTTTTCTAAACATCCAAATGGGCAGCATACTCGAGACCTTATGGATCAACCCCTAGGTAGGAACACATGACCACCAGAAATGCATAAAGCTTTGGCTCCTCCTCCCAGCCTCCAGTTGTTAAAAAGATCTACAAGATAACATTGTCTGAAAAAAACTTTCTTAGAAGCATGGCGACTTCAGGGTCCACAGAGTCAAACGCCACCTCTGGGGATCTTGACCTCCGCGGAAGCTCCCAGGGATCCTATATGGACAGTGTCTTCAGTGTTGAGGACCAAGGTCTCGTTGGCCACCAAGGGGCCAGAGGCAGAAATGTAGCTGTCCGACCGGATAACTTGGTAAGAAGCAAAACTGCAGCTCCTTGTGATAGGGGTATGTAATTGTTGCTATCAGCTTAGGTTTGACAATGACTGACTCTTTGAACCACTTTCCTTGAGCAGTCAAGGACCTGCAATGGACTCCCCATGAGGAGGAATCCATCGTTACAATCTTCTCGGGATCTCTCCAAGTTGTTAAAAAGATCTACAAAATAGATGCAGATGACAGACCAGAACATTTCTTCACCATGTCTGAGATCTCCATCAAGTCTTCTAGGGACTCCCGAGACTTGTCCCAGGTGCTTAGGATTTGCAGCTGGAGAGTCCTTGCGTAAGCTTACCCTACCTTAACGCCAGGAAGGCTGAGGTCAAAACCCCCAAGACTCTCATAGCTTGACGCACCGGGCCGTCTGATTGGAGCACAGAGATTGAACTGCTTCCTGGAGAGTCTTTATCTTTTGGAAAGGCAAGATAATATTCTGAAGGATTATATTGATCTTGAACCCTAGACTGGATTTTACATAGTTCAGCAACAAATCCTTTGTTACACATAGAACCTGGAGTAATTTCTCCCAGTTTAGGGCAAAAAGTAGATCGTCCAAGTAGCCCATGACCTCAATCCCTTTTTGCCTTAAACAAACCAGATATTCGGCTAGAACCTTGGTAAAGATCCTGGGAGCTGATGTCAGATCAAAGGGCAGGCAGACAAATTGAAATTGAACCTCTGGTCTCCTATCTTTATTGCAGACCTCAGGAAAGTTTGAGCATAACGGCTCATTGGGACTTGCCAGTAGGCATCCTTCAGGCCTGTTGAGACCATAAAGGAACCTGGCGGAAGCAGATTCCTGACAGAAAAGATAGATTTCATGCGTAAACGCCTGTAGCGTACCCAAGAGATTCAGTTTCTTGAGGTTGAGAATGAACCCTTCTTTACTAGAAATACTTGAGTCCCCCACTGCTGGCAGGGAACTGAGACAATCACCTCCATGTCCAAAAATACCATTTTGTGAATACTCACCTGTAAAATGGGTATTATAAGTATGTCACACACCCCGCTTCCACTTTAATAATTACGATTGGGTTAATCCACCAGCAGGTGGCGACGTTGCAGAGAAGTCTTGAAAAAAAAAAAAACGAGCCCCTCCCGGTCCATAATACCTGGGACCTCCTACTTATTTCCCAGTTTTCAAACAGCAGTAAAGACAAGGTACCAGGAAAAACCCATAAGTAACCCTCAAACTGTAAACAAAGCTTCACCCTATAAAGAATCCAGAATACCAAAAAGGGCGGGTGAAGCGGGGTGTGTGACATACTTATAATACCCATTTTACAGGTGAGTATTCACAAAATGGTATTATTCTAAGTATGTCACACACCTCGCTTCCACTTTAATAATTACAATTGGGACATCCAAAAGCAGTGTCCACAAAGGGCGGGTATCCAACAAGGCAATAATGCATAACTCAAACCACTGCAGACTGCAGAACTTTGCGGCCAAACACAGCAACCACTGAAGCCCGCACATCAACCATGTAAAAACTTGGAAAAGGTGTGAACAGAAGACCAAGTAGCAGCCCTACAAACTTGTTCAACAGAAGCCTGGTGCTGAAGAGCCCAAGACGCTCCAACAGCACGTGGAGAAAAAGCAGTAATACGAAAAGGGGGAACCTTCCCCTTAGCAGAATAGGCCCCAATAAGAGCCTGACGAATGCATTTGCTAATGGAAGACTTGGCCGGAGCCAAACATTCCCTAGGCCCACAGGGCACCACGAATAAGACCTCAGTCTTACGAAAAGAGGATGTAGCAAGCAAATAGTATATCACACAGCGTACCACATCCAGACAATGCAAAACCCTCACCTTGTCATTCCTAGGCTTAGGATACAAGGAAGGAAGAACAAGGAAGGAAGAACAATGTCCTGGTTAAGAAGAAAGGCAGAAACCACCTTAGGAAGAAAGTCCGGACGTAGAAAGAGCAATATCCTGCAAAAGCTCAAAGGGAGAGCCCTGAAAAGCAGACAGAACCAGATTCAAATCCCAAACAGGGAGCAAAAAATTCCTAGGAGGCCGCACATGCGTACCCCCCTGAAAGAAGGTCTTGACCAAAAGATGAAGCGCAAAGGATTTCTGAAAGAAGACAAACAGAGCAGATACCTGCCCTGTCAAGGTACTCAGCTGGAGACCCGAGTCCAGCCCAGTTTGCAGAAAATCCTAGAAATAGAAAAGACCCTGCAGGGCAAAGCCCTGACCTCACACCAATCAATATACGTCCTCCAAGTCCTATAGTAGATGGTAAAAGAAGATCTCTTTCTAGCACAAACAAGAGTCTGAATGACAGAATCGGAGAAGCCTTCCTCCAGCAAGAAGGAAGTTTCAGCAGCCAAGCCGTCAAAGCCAGCGTTGGTAAATTGGGGTAACGTAATTGACCCTGAGTGAGCAGGTCCGGCCGAAGGGGCAGAACGAACTGATCCACTGCCAGCTGAATGAGGACTGCGAACCACACCCGCCTTGGCCACCTTGGAGCCACCAGAATGGCGGGAACCCCTTCTAGGCCAGCTTTCGCAACACCGTGCCCCGCATGGGAACCGGGGGAAACCAATAAAGAAACTCCAGATCCCCCCAGCTCAGGGACATGGCATACAATGCCAGAAGTTTGTGAATGTGACAAGAAGCAAACAGGTCCACCTCCGGTGTCCCCCACCGGAAGCAAAGAAACCAAAATAACATGGGATTGAGAGACCCTTCTCCCCGGCGGGAAGAGCACCTGCTCCGGGAGTCCGCCTCCGCGTCTTTCACTCCCGGAATGTACACCACCGAGATGCATGGGACATGGATCTCCGCCCAGGCCAAGATCAGAGACACCTCTCTGAGGGGACCCCAACTGCGAGTCCCTCCCTGGTGAATGATGAAAGCAACAGCCATGCGATTGTCCGACCGACCCTGAACCGGCAAACCCTGTAGATGCTGTGTCAAGTGAGACAGAACCAACCTAATGGCTCTCAGCTCCAGACCATTGAAGGGCCAGTGGGCCTCCTGAGGCCCCCACAGCCCCTGGAACCGAAGATCCCTCCAGAAGCCTCCCCAACTCGACAGACTGGCGTCCGCGGTGACAGTTTCCAAAAGAGGCGTCAGAAACGACCTGCCCCTCAAGAGATTGGCTGGAACCATCCACCACTGCAGAGACTGCCGAACCCGGGAAGGCATCAGAAAGGGCAAATCCAACGACCTCGGACACCGGTCCCAAGCTGCCGACAGACGAAGCTGAAGCGTCCTTGTGTGAAACTGAGCAAATGGAACCGCCTCGAAGGAGGCCACCATCAATCCCACCAGTCTCAACCCCAGCCGGATGGACGGGCGAGGGGTGGACCGAAGAAGCTGAGTCAATTCCTGAACCAAAAGAACCTTGGAGTGAGGAAGGAACACTCTGTGTCGGGAAGAATCCAGAGACAATCCCAGGAAGGACACCACCCTGGAAGGAGAGAGGGAGGACTTGGGATAGTTGATTATCCAGCCGAAGCTCTTCAGAGTGGATACGACAGACCTGGTATCTGTCTCCGATTGACTGAACGAGGAGGCCATGATGAGAAAGTCGTCCAGATAAGGCACGATGCGAAGCCCTTGGGCTCTGAGGAGGGCCATCACTCTATGGACGTCATGAAGTCCCCCTGCTGAAGAGAAATGACGGCAGAGTGCAGAGTCTCCTTGCAAAAGATCTGGGGATGGATAAACCTGTTGAGTAACTACAGATCCAGGATGGGACGAACTGATACGTCTTCTTTGGGCACTGTGAAGAGATTGGAATAATACCCCAGGCCCACGGCCGAGGGAGACACTGGACAAACGACTGCCATGCCCAGAAGATTCCTTACAGCCGCCAGGAGCCCCTGCGCAGCCAGAGGATCCGCAGGCACACGAGACCTGAAAAACCTGGAAGGAGGCCGGGACCCAAACTCCAGCTTGTAACCGGACGACACCACTTCCCGGATCCATATGTCCGAGACCGCCTGGTCCCAAACCTGGGATAAGTGTCGCAACCGTCCCCCCACCCGCAAGGGTGAGGGCGCCCCCTCATTGCTGAGCGGGCTTGGCAGCGGTCTTGGACTTGGAGCCCCAGGAGTGACCAGGACGGGCACGACCTCTGCCCCTGTTCCAAACGGCACCCCTGGTGGCGGAGAAAGCCGAACCCCTGCCAGCTCTGGCTCCCTGAAAGGACGAGTTAAAGGAAGCCGCCCCCAGAAGGGAACGGCGTTGTGTCATGCGCTGAGGTAACTTACCTCCCTTGACAACAGAATGCAATTGCTCACCAAACAGGGGCAGACCCACAAACGGGAGAGCCGTAAGAGACTTCTGTGAATTAAAATCAGCAGCCCATTGGCGCAACCAAATCGACCGCCGGACAGCCACCAACAAGGCCGCGGTCCAACCACACATCACCATGGCGTCATCCTGAGTGGCAAGCACAAGAGACAAAAACGACACACAACGTTGGAGAGCGACAAACTCCTCACAAGCCGGATCAAGGCCGGAAGAAGTCAACCATCACCACAGCAGCCTAGGCTGGGAGGCTTCTCTAAGGGGCAAAAACAAAGGAGCCGGGCAGAAATAGAACCGAGAGGGGGGCCGGGAGTTACCCCAGCTACCTGCAAGCAGGAGACTTCAATCTTCTGTCTTGTCGCCATCTTGCAGAGAAGAACACTGGGAGATAAGTGGGAGGTCCCAGGTATTATGGACCGGGAGGGGCTCGTTTTTTTTTCAAGACTTCTCTGCAACGCCGCCACCTGCTGGTGGATTAACCCAATCGTAATTATTAAAGTGGAAGCGGGGTGTGTGACATACTTAGAATATATAATCTAAACTGTTCCAGATAGCCAGTCTTTCCTCCCTTCCCCTTTGGAGAGGAGTAACAGATTTTTTTTTTTTTTAGGAATCCTTCAGCATGACCACGCGAGAGTACTAGGTGGTCATGCTGAAGGCACTCGGAAAAACTACAGTTAGACTTACCGGCATGACCACCTAGTACTCTCCCTGTGGTCATGCTGAAGGATGACGTGGAAACATTTGTGGGGGGGGCATAAATTAATTCTATTGGGAAGCCTTCTCTTATACCCTTGGAAAAAAAAGGGACAATCTAGTAGGGCTTCCCACCAGATGTGAAAGGATCTTAGCAGAGCCCATATAAGGGACCTGGTGTCATTGCTTCTTAAAGCCGGGTTGTTGGGTACCAAACATGGTGGATCCCCCTTATGCCTGGTGGGAAAGCATTTGTTCTTGTCAGCTGACCTATCTAATACCTTCTCTAGCTCTGGACCAAAAAGGAACTCCCTACTAAAGGGCATAGCACACAGACAAATCTTAGAGCCTGCGTCCCCTGACCAGATACGTAACCACAAGGTTCTGCGAACCAAAATGGACAGGGCCATGGTTTGGGCCACAAACCTTACTGATTCAGCTGTAGCATCCGACAGAAAAGAGACTTCTGAAAAGAGAATAGGTAAAGCCTTTATAATTTCCTACTAGTCTGCTTTAACAAACATGACTTAAACCAAATGATCAAATTCCTAGCGACACAGGTAGAAACTAGATTAGTTTTTGCTTAGCCGCCTGGAATTATACATGTGACGCTACATGTCGATGTTAGAGGCGCTAACCAGAATCGCTTTACTAAATGTGGTTTTACATACAGCGCCCATCGTTCACCAGACACTGCCTGCTGCTACGAGGAGCTACCTGGCACTTCTTAAATAACCCCCATAGACAACTGGAGTCTGGGAAGAGGAGCCCTAAGCCACAAGCTTTATTCATTTCTGGTGGTCATGTGTTCCTACCTAGGGGCAGTGCCATAAAAGTATGCTGCCCTGAGGATGTTTTGAGAAAAGGCTTCCTTTCTATTGTGTTTTAAAGTGGACCTTACATAGACTTTTCAGCCCACTTAAAATGGTGTTATATAGGGATGCCCCATACGGGATCTACAGTATTTTAGAATTTGCTTGTGCTTTAATGCTTTTTTTCTTGTATTTTAATTGGGTGTCTGCAGCAAATAATGAGGTGACAGGATAAAGGCTCGAACCCTGGGAGACTCCCTGTGTCTGCTAAATGTATGAGGGTGCCGCTACAGTGCTCCTGCACTGGAGCTAGAATATCTACAGGCAGCTTCTCCCCCAGGCTTCCTGGGGAGGGAACACGCACACATCCACCGCCAGGCTGCCTGGTGAGGCAGCAGCACAAACACCCCCCCCACCAGGCTACCTAGTGAGGCAATAGCACCCACAAACTTCCCCCTCCAGGCTCACTAGTGAGGCAATAGCACCCAAACACATCCCCCGCCAGGCTCCCTAATGAGGCACCACACACACACACTGGTGAGGCAGCAGCCACATACATGCTCCGCCAGACTCCCTAGTGAGGCAGCACCCACACACATGCCCCAACCAGGCTCCCTGGTGAGGCAGCACCCACACACATGCGCCCACCAGGCTCCCTGGTGAGGTAGCACCCACATACATGCCCCCACCAGGCTCACTGGTGAGGCAGCACCCACACACATACCCCTTTGAGGCTCAATGTTGAGGCAGCACCCACACACATGCCCCTGCCAGGCTCCCTAGAGAGACAGCAGCACCCACACACATACCCCTGCCAGACACCCTAATGAGGCAGCAGCACCCACACACATACCCCTGCCAGACTCCCTAGTGAGGCAGCAGCACCCACACATGTGCCCCGCCAGCCTCCCTAGTGAGGCAGCAGCACCCACACACATGCCCCTGCCAGACTCCCTAGTGAGGCAGCATCCACAAACATGAACAATTTCAAGGTTCATTGGTGAGACCACAGCCACAAACATCCCCCTGCCAGGCTCCCTGGTGAGGTAACACCCACATACATGCCCACACCAGGCTCACTGGTGAGGCAGCACCCACACACATTTCCCTGCCAGGCTCCCTAGTGAGACAGTAGCACCCACACACATACCCCTGCCAGCCTCCCTAGTGAGGCAGCAGCACCGACACACATAACCCTGCCAGACTCCCTAGTGAGGCAGCACCCACTCATGTGCCCCGCCAGCCTCCCTAGTGAGGCAGCAGCACCGACACACATGCCCCTGCCAGACTCCCTAGTGAGGCAGTAGCATCCACACACATGCCCCACCAGACTCCTTAGTGAGGCAGCATCCACAAACATGAACAATTCCAGGTTCATTGGTGAGACCACAGCCACAAACATCCCCCTGCCAGGCTCACTGGTGAGGCAGCACCCACACACATCCCCCTGCCAGGCTCACTGGTGAGGCAGCACCCACACACATCCCCCTGCCAGACTCCCTAGTGAGGCAGTAGCATCCACCCACATCCCCCTGCCAGACTCCCTAGTGAGGCAGTAGCATCCACCCACATGCCCCGCCAGACTCCCTAGTGAGGCAGCACCCACAAACATGAACAATTTCAGGCTCCCTGGTGAGGCAGCAGCACTCACACACATGCTCCTGCCAGGCTCACTGGTGAGGCAGCATCCACACACATCCCCTTGCCAGGCTCCCTAGTGAGGGAGTAGCATCCACACACATACCCCGCCAGGCTCCCTAGTGAGGCAGTAGCATCCACACACCCCCCCTGTCAGGCTCCCTGGTGAGACAGCACCCACACACATGCTCCTGTCAGGTTTCCTGGTGAGACAGCACCCACACACATGCTCCTGTCAGGCTCCCTGGTGAGACAGCACCCACACACATCCCCCTGTCAGGCTCCCTGGTGAGACAGCACCCACACACACACACCCCCTGTCAGGCTCCCTGGTGAGACAGCACCCACACACATCCCCCTGTCAGGCTCCCTGGTGAGGCAGCACCCACACACACCCCATGTCAGGCTCCCTGGTGAGACAGCACCCACACACATCCCTGCCAGGCTCCCTGGTGAGACAGCACCCACACACATCCCCCTGCCAGGCTCCCTGGTGAGACAGCACCCACACACATCCCCCTGTCAGGCTCCCTGGTGAGACAGCACCCACACACATCCCCCTGTCAGGCTCCCTGGTGAGACAGCACCCACACACATCCCTGCCAGGCTCCCTGGTGAGACAGCACCCACACATCCCCCTGCCAGGCTCCCTGGTGAGACAGCACCCACACACATCCCCCTGCCAGGCTCTCTGGTGAGACAGCACCCACACACATCCCCCTGCCAGGCTCTCTGGTGAGACAGCACCCACACACATCCCCCTGTCAGGCTCCCTGGTGAGACAGCACCCACACACATCCCCCAGCCAGGCTCTCTGGTGAGACAGCACCCACACACATCCCCCTGTCAGGCTCCCTGGTGAGACAGCACCCACACACATCCCCTGCCAGGCTCCCTGGTGAGACAGCACCCACACACATCCCCTATCAGGCTCCCTGGTGAGACAGCACCCACACACATCCCCCAGCCAGGCTCTCTGGTGAGACAGCACCCACACACATCCCCCTGTCAGGCTCCCTGGTGAGACAGCACCCACACACATCCCCTGCCAGGCTCCCTGGTGAGACAGCACCCACACACATCCCTGCCAGGCTCCCTGGTGAGACAGCACCCACACACATCCCCCTGCCAGGCTCTCTGGTGAGACAGCACCCACACACATCCCCCTGCCAGGCTCTCTGGTGAGACAGCACCCACACACATCCCCCTGTCAGGCTCCCTGGTGAGACAGCACCCACACACATCCCCCAGCCAGGCTCTCTGGTGAGACAGCACCCACACACATCCCCTGCCAGGCTCCCTGGTGAGACAGCACCCACACACATCCCCCTGTCAGGCTCCCTGGTGAGACAGCACCCACACACATCCCCCTGTCAGGCTCCCTGGTGAGACAGCACCCACACACATCCCTGCCAGGCTCCCTGGTGAGACAGCACCCACACACATGCTCCTGCCAGGCTCCCTGGTGAGACAGCACCCACACACATCCCTGCCAGGCTCCCTGGTGAGACAGCACCCACACACATCCCCCTGCCAGGCTCTCTGGTGAGACAGCACCCACACACATCCCTGCCAGGCTCCCTGGTGAGACAGCACCCACACACATCCCTGCCAGGCTCCCTGGTGAGACAGCACCCACACACATCCCTGTCAGGCTCCCTGGTGAGGCAGCACCCACACACATCCTCCTGTCAGGCTCTCTGGCGAGACAGCACCCACACACATCCCTGCCAGGCTCCCTGGTGAGACAGCACCCACACACATCCCCCTGCCAGGCTCTCTGGTGAGACAGCACCCACACACATCCCCCTGCCAGGCTCCCTGGTGAGACAGCACCCACACACGTGCTCCTGTCAGGCTCCCTGGTGAGACAGCACCCACACACATCCCTGCCAGGCTCCCTGGTGAGACAGCACCCACACACATCCCCCTGCCAGGCTCTCTGGTGAGACAGCACCCACACACATCCCTGCCAGGCTCCCTGGTGAGACAGCACCCACACACATCCCCCTGCCAGGCTCTCTGGTGAGACAGCACCCACACACATCCCCCTGCCAGGCTCCCTGGTGAGACAGCACCCACACACGTGCTCCTGTCAGGCTCCCTGGTGAGACAGCACCCACACACATCCCCCTGTCAGGCTCCCTAGTGAGGCAGCACCCACACACATCCCTGCCAGGCTCCCTGGTGAGACAGCACCCACACACATGCTCCTGCCAGGCTCCCTGGTGAGACAGCACCCACACACGTGCTCCTGTCAGGCTCCCTGGTGAGACAGCACCCACACACATCCCCCTGTCAGGCTCCCTAGTGAGGCAGCACCCACACACATCCCTGCCAGGCTCCCTGGTGAGACAGCACCCACACACATCCCCTGCCAGGCTCCCTGGTGAGACAGCACCCACACACATCCCCCTGCCAGGCTCCCTGGTGAGACAGCACCCACACACATCCTCCTGCCAGGCTCCCTGGTGAGGCAGCACCCACACACATCCCCCTGCCAGGCTCCCTGGTGAGACAGCACCCACACACATCCCCCTGTCAGGCTCTCTGTTGAGACAGCACCCACACACATCCCCCTGCCAGGCTCCCTGGCGAGACAGCACCCACACACATCCCCTGCCAGGCTCCCTGGTGAGACAGCACCCACACACATCCCCCTGTCAGGCTCCCTGGTGAGACAGCACCCACACACATGCTCCTGCCAGGCTCCCTGGTGAGACAGCACCCACACACATCCCCCTGCCAGGCTCTCTGGTGAGACAGCACCCACACACATCCCCCTGTCAGGCTCCCTGGTGAGACAGCACCCACACACATCCCCCTGCCAGGCTCCCTGGTGAGACAGCACCCACACACATCCCTGCCAGGCTCCCTGGTGAGACAGCACCCACACACATGCTCCTGCCAGGCTCCCTGGTGAGACAGCACCCACACACATCCCTGCCAGGCTCCCTGGTGAGACAGCACCCACACACATCCCCCTGCCAGGCTCTCTGGTGAGACAGCACCCACACACATGCCCCTGTCAGGCTCCCTGGTGAGGCAGCACCCACACACATCCTCCTGCCAGGCTCCCTGGTGAGACAGCACCCACACACATCCCCCTGCCAGGCTCCCTGGTGAGACAGCACCCACACACATCCCTGCCAGGCTCCCTGGTGAGACAGCACCCACACACATGCTCCTGCCAGGCTCTCTGGTGAGACAGCACCCACACACATCCCCCTGCCAGGCTCCCTGGTGAGACAGCACCCACACACACCCCCCTGCCAGGCTCCCTGGTGAGGCAGCACCCACACACATGCTCCTGCCAGGCTCCCTGGTGAGGCAGCACCCACACACATGCTCCTGCCAGGCTCTCTGGTGAGACAGCACCCACACACATCCCCCTGCCAGGCTCCCTGGTGAGACAGCACCCACACACATCCCCCTGCCAGGCTCCCTGGTGAGACAGCACCCACACACACCCCCCTGCCAGGCTCCCTGGTGAGGCAGCACCCACACACATGCTCCTGCCAGGCTCCCTGGTGAGACAGCACCCACACACACCCCCCTGCCAGGCTCCCTGGTGAGGCAGCACCCACACACATGCTCCTGCCAGGCTCCCTGGTGAGGCAGCACCCACACACATGCTCCTGCCAGGCTCCCTGGTGAGACAGCACCCACACACACCCCCCTGCCAGGCTCCCTGGTGAGGCAGCACCCACACACATGCTCCTGCCAGGCTCCCTGGTGAGACAGCACCCACACACACCCCCCTGCCAGGCTCCCTGGTGAGGCAGCACCCACACACATGCTCCTGTCAGGCTCCCTGGTGAGGCAGCACCCACACACATGCTCCTGCCAGGCTCCCTGGTGAGGCAGCACCCACACACATGCTCCTGCCAGGCTCCCTGGTGAGACAGCACCCACACACACCCCCCTGCCAGGCTCCCTGGTGAGGCAGCACCCACACACATGCTCCTGCCAGGCTCCCTGGTGAGGCAGCACCCACACACATCCCCCTGCCAGGCTCCCTGGTGAGGCAGCACCCACACACATCCCCCTGCCAGGCTCCCTGGTGAGGCAGCACCCACACACATCCCCCTGCCAGGCTCCCTGGTGAGGCAGCACCCACACACATGCTCCTGCCAGGCTCCCTGGTGAGACAGCACCCACACACATGCCCCTGCCAGGCTCCCTGGTGAGGCAGCACCCACACACATGCCCCTGCCAGGCTCCCTGGTGAGGCAGCACCCACACACATCCCCCTGCCAGGCTCCCTGGTGAGGCAGCACCCACACACATCCCCCTGCCAGGCTCCCTGGTGAGACAGCACCCACACACATCCCTGCCAGGCTCCCTGGTGAGACAGCACCCACACACATCCCCTGCCAGACTCCCTGGTGAGACAGCACCCACACACATCCCCCTGCCAGGCTCCCTGGCGAGACAGCACCCACACACATCCCCTGCCAGGCTCCCTGGTGAGACAGCACCCACACACATCCCCCTGCCAGGCTCCCTGGCGAGACAGCACCCACACACATCCCCTGCCAGGCTCCCTGGTGAGACAGCACCCACACACATCCCCCTGCCAGGCTCCCTGGTGAGGCAGCACCCACACACATCCCCCTGCCAGGCTCCCTGGTGAGGCAGCACCCACACACATGCTCCTGCCAGGCTCCCTGGTGAGACAGCACCCACACACATGCCCCTGCCAGGCTCCCTGGTGAGGCAGCACCCACACACATCCCCTGCCAGGCTCCCTGGTGAGACAGCACCCACACACATGCTCCTGCCAGGCTCCCTGGTGAGACAGCACCCACACACATGCTCCTGCCAGGCTCCCTGGTGAGACAGCACCCACACACATCCCTGCCAGGCTCCCTGGTGAGACAGCACCCACACACATGCTCCTGCCAGGCTCCCTGGTGAGACAGCACCCACACACATCCCTGCCAGGCTCCCTGGTGAGACAGCACCCACACACATCCCCCTGCCAGGCTCCCTGGTGAGACAGCACCCACACACATCCCTGCCAGGCTCCCTGGTGAGACAGCACCCACACACATGCTCCTGCCAGGCTCCCTGGTGAGACAGCACCCACACACATCCCCTGCCAGGCTCCCTGGTGAGACAGCACCCACACACATCCCCCTGCCAGGCTCTCTGGTGAGACAGCACCCACACACATCCCCCTGCCAGGCTCCCTGGTGAGACAGCACCCACACACATGCTCCTGCCAGGCTCCCTGGTGAGGCAGCACCCACACACATCCCCTGCCAGGCTCCCTGGTGAGACAGCACCCACACACATCCCCCTGCCAGGCTCTCTGGTGAGACAGCACCCACACACATCCCCCTGCCAGGCTCCCTGGTGAGACAGCACCCACACACATCCCCTGCCAGGCTCCCTGGTGAGACAGCACCCACACACATCCCTGCCAGGCTCCCTGGTGAGACAGCACCCACACACATGCTCCTGCCAGGCTCCCTGGTGAGACAGCACCCACACACATCCCCCTGCCAGGCTCCCTGGTGAGACAGCACCCACACACATCCCTGCCAGGCTCCCTGGTGAGACAGCACCCACACACATCCCCTATCAGGCTCCCTGGTGAGACAGCACCCACACACATCCCCCTGCCAGGCTCCCTGGCGAGACAGCACCCACACACATCCCCTGCCAGGCTCCCTGGTGAGACAGCACCCACACACATCCCCTATCAGGCTCCCTGGTGAGACAGCACCCACACACATGCTCCTGTCAGGCTCCCTGGTGAGACAGCACCCACACACATGCTCCTGCCAGGCTCCCTGGTGAGGCAGCACCCACACACATCCCCCTGCCAGGCTCCCTGGTGAGGCAGCACCCACACACATCCCCCTGTCAGGCTCCCTGGTGAGACAGCACCCACACACATCCCCCTGTCAGGCTCCCTGGTGAGACAGCACCCACACACATCCCCCTGTCAGGCTCCCTGGTGAGACAGCACCCACACACATCCCCCTGCCAGGCTCTCTGGTGAGACAGCATCCACACACATCCCCTTGCCAGGCTCCCTAGTGAGGCAGTAGCATCCACACACCCCCCCTGTCAGGCTCCCTGGTGAGACAGCACCCACACACATGCTCCTGTCAGGCTCCCTGGTGAGACAGCACCCACACACATCCCCCTGTCAGGCTCCCTGGTGAGGCAGCACCCACACACATCCTCCTGTCAGGCTCCCTGGTGAGACAGCACCCACACACATGCTCCTGTCAGGCTCCCTGGTGAGACAGCACCCACACACATCCCCCTGTCAGGCTCCCTGGTGAGGCAGCACCCACACACATCCTCCTGTCAGGCTCCCTGGTGAGACAGCACCCACACACATGCTCCTGCCAGGCTCCCTGGTGAGATAGCACCCACACACATGCTCCTGCCAGGCTCCCTGGTGAGATAGCACCCACACACATGCTCCTGTCAGGCTCCCTGGTGAGACAGCACCCACACACATCCCCCTGTCAGGCTCCCTGGTGAGACAGCACCCACACACATGCTCATGTCAGGTTTCCTGGTGAGACAGCACCCACACACATGCTCCTGTCAGGCTCCCTGGTGAGACAGCACCCACACACATCCCCCTGTCAGGCTCCCTGGTGAGACAGCACCCACACACATCCCCCTGTCAGGCTCCCTGGTGAGACAGCACCCACACACATCCCCTGCCAGGCTCCCTGGTGAGACAGCACCCACACACATCCCCCTGCCAGGCTCCCTGGTGAGACAGCACCCACACACATCCCCCTGTCAGGCTCCCTGGTGAGACAGCACCCACACACATCCCCCTGCCAGGCTCTCTGGTGAGACAGCACCCACACACATCCCCCTGTCAGGCTCCCTGGTGAGACAGCACCCACACACATCCCTGCCAGGCTCCCTGGTGAGACAGCACCCACACACATCCCCCTGTCAAGCTCTCTGGTGAGACAGCACCCACACATCCCCCTGCCAGGCTCCCTGGCGAGACAGCACCCACACACATCCCCCTGCCAGGCTCCCTGGCGAGACAGCACCCACACACATCCCCTGCCAGGCTCTCTGGTGAGACAGCACCCACACACATCCCCCTGCCAGGCTCCCTGGCGAGACAGCACCCACACACATCCCCTGCCAGGCTCTCTGGTGAGACAGCACCCACACACATCCCCCTGTCAGGCTCCCTGGTGAGACAGCACACACATCCCCCTGCCAGGCTCCCTGGTGAGGCAGCACCCACACACATGCTCCTGCCAGGCTCCCTGGTGAGACAGCACCCACACACATGCTCCTGCCAGGCTCCCTGGTGAGACAGCACCCACACACATCCCCCTGCCAGGCTCCCTGGTGAGACAGCACCCACACACATCCCTGCCAGGCTCCCTGGTGAGACAGCACCCACACACATGCTCCTGCCAGGCTCCCTGGTGAGACAGCACCCACACACATCCCTGCCAGGCTCCCTGGTGAGACAGCACCCACACACATGCTCCTGCCAGGCTCTCTGGTGAGACAGCACCCACACACATCCCTGCCAGGCTCCCTGGTGAGACAGCACCCACACACATCCCCCTGCCAGGCTCCCTGGCGAGACAGCACCCACACACATCCCTGCCAGGCTCCCTGGTGAGACAGCACCCACACACATGCTCCTGCCAGGCTCCCTGGTGAGACAGCACCCACACACATGCTCCTGCCAGGCTCCCTGGTGAGACAGCACCCACACACATCCCCCTGCCAGGCTCCCTGGTGAGACAGCACCCACACACATCCCCCTGCCAGGCTCCCTGGCGAGACAGCACCCACACACATCCCCTGCCAGACTCCCTGGTGAGACAGCACCCACACACATCCCCCTGCCAGGCTCTCTGGTGAGACAGCACCCACACACATCCCTGCCAGGCTCCCTGGTGAGACAGCACCCACACACATCCCCCTGCCAGGCTCCCTGGTGAGACAGCACCCACACACATGCTCCTGCCAGGCTCCCTGGTGAGACAGCACCCACACACATCCCTGCCAGGCTCCCTGGTGAGACAGCACCCACACACATGCTCCTGCCAGGCTCCCTGGTGAGACAGCACCCACACACATCCCCTATCAGGCTCCCTGGTGAGACAGCACCCACACACATCCCCCTGCCAGGCTCCCTGGCGAGACAGCACCCACACACATCCCTGTCAGGCTCCCTGGTGAGGCAGCACCCACACACATCCTCCTGTCAGGCTCTCTGGCGAGACAGCACCCACACACATCCCTGCCAGGCTCCCTGGTGAGACAGCACCCACACACATCCCCCTGCCAGGCTCTCTGGTGAGACAGCACCCACACACATCCCCCTGCCAGGCTCCCTGGTGAGACAGCACCCACACACGTGCTCCTGTCAGGCTCCCTGGTGAGACAGCACCCACACACATCCCTGCCAGGCTCCCTGGTGAGACAGCACCCACACACATCCCCCTGCCAGGCTCTCTGGTGAGACAGCACCCACACACATCCCCCTGCCAGGCTCTCTGGTGAGACAGCACCCACACACATCCCTGCCAGGCTCCCTGGTGAGACAGCACCCACACACATCCCCCTGCCAGGCTCTCTGGTGAGACAGCACCCACACACATCCCCCTGCCAGGCTCCCTGGTGAGACAGCACCCACACACGTGCTCCTGTCAGGCTCCCTGGTGAGACAGCACCCACACACATCCCCCTGTCAGGCTCCCTAGTGAGGCAGCACCCACACACATCCCTGCCAGGCTCCCTGGTGAGACAGCACCCACACACATGCTCCTGCCAGGCTCCCTGGTGAGACAGCACCCACACACGTGCTCCTGTCAGGCTCCCTGGTGAGACAGCACCCACACACATCCCCCTGTCAGGCTCCCTAGTGAGGCAGCACCCACACACATCCCTGCCAGGCTCCCTGGTGAGACAGCACCCACACACATGCTCCTGCCAGGCTCCCTGGTGAGACAGCACCCACACACATCCCCCTGCCAGGCTCTCTGGTGAGACAGCACCCACACACATCCCCCTGTCAGGCTCCCTGGTGAGACAGCACCCACACACATCCCTGCCAGGCTCCCTGGTGAGACAGCACCCACACACATGCTCCTGCCAGGCTCCCTGGTGAGACAGCACCCACACACATCCCTGCCAGGCTCCCTGGTGAGACAGCACCCACACACATCCCCCTGCCAGGCTCTCTGGTGAGACAGCACCCACACACATGCCCCTGTCAGGCTCCCTGGTGAGACAGCACCCACACACATCCTCCTGCCAGGCTCCCTGGTGAGACAGCACCCACACACATCCCCCTGCCAGGCTCCCTGGTGAGACAGCACCCACACACATCCCCCTGCCAGGCTCCCTGGTGAGACAGCACCCACACACATCCTCCTGCCAGGCTCCCTGGTGAGGCAGCACCCACACACATCCCCCTGCCAGGCTCCCTGGTGAGACAGCACCCACACACATCCCCCTGTCAGGCTCTCTGTTGAGACAGCACCCACACACATCCCCCTGCCAGGCTCCCTGGCGAGACAGCACCCACACACATCCCCTGCCAGGCTCCCTGGTGAGACAGCACCCACACACATCCCCCTGTCAGGCTCCCTGGTGAGACAGCACCCACACACATGCTCCTGCCAGGCTCCCTGGTGAGACAGCACCCACACACATCCCCCTGCCAGGCTCTCTGGTGAGACAGCACCCACACACATCCCCCTGTCAGGCTCCCTGGTGAGACAGCACCCACACACATCCCCCTGCCAGGCTCCCTGGTGAGACAGCACCCACACACATCCCTGCCAGGCTCCCTGGTGAGACAGCACCCACACACATGCTCCTGCCAGGCTCCCTGGTGAGACAGCACCCACACACATCCCTGCCAGGCTCCCTGGTGAGACAGCACCCACACACATCCCCCTGCCAGGCTCTCTGGTGAGACAGCACCCACACACATGCCCCTGTCAGGCTCCCTGGTGAGGCAGCACCCACACACATCCTCCTGCCAGGCTCCCTGGTGAGACAGCACCCACACACATCCCCCTGCCAGGCTCCCTGGTGAGACAGCACCCACACACATCCCCCTGCCAGGCTCCCTGGTGAGACAGCACCCACACACATCCCCCTGCCAGGCTCCCTGGTGAGACAGCACCCACACACATCCCTGCCAGGCTCCCTGGTGAGACAGCACCCACACACATGCTCCTGCCAGGCTCTCTGGTGAGACAGCACCCACACACATCCCCCTGCCAGGCTCCCTGGTGAGACAGCACCCACACACACCCCCCTGCCAGGCTCCCTGGTGAGGCAGCACCCACACACATGCTCCTGCCAGGCTCCCTGGTGAGGCAGCACCCACACACATGCTCCTGCCAGGCTCTCTGGTGAGACAGCACCCACACACATCCCCCTGCCAGGCTCCCTGGTGAGACAGCACCCACACACATCCCCCTGCCAGGCTCCCTGGTGAGACAGCACCCACACACACCCCCCTGCCAGGCTCCCTGGTGAGGCAGCACCCACACACATGCTCCTGCCAGGCTCCCTGGTGAGACAGCACCCACACACACCCCCCTGCCAGGCTCCCTGGTGAGGCAGCACCCACACACATGCTCCTGCCAGGCTCCCTGGTGAGGCAGCACCCACACACATGCTCCTGCCAGGCTCCCTGGTGAGACAGCACCCACACACACCCCCCTGCCAGGCTCCCTGGTGAGGCAGCACCCACACACATGCTCCTGCCAGGCTCCCTGGTGAGACAGCACCCACACACACCCCCCTGCCAGGCTCCCTGGTGAGGCAGCACCCACACACATGCTCCTGTCAGGCTCCCTGGTGAGGCAGCACCCACACACATGCTCCTGCCAGGCTCCCTGGTGAGGCAGCACCCACACACATGCTCCTGCCAGGCTCCCTGGTGAGACAGCACCCACACACACCCCCCTGCCAGGCTCCCTGGTGAGGCAGCACCCACACACATGCTCCTGCCAGGCTCCCTGGTGAGGCAGCACCCACACACATCCCCCTGCCAGGCTCCCTGGTGAGGCAGCACCCACACACATCCCCCTGCCAGGCTCCCTGGTGAGGCAGCACCCACACACATCCCCCTGCCAGGCTCCCTGGTGAGGCAGCACCCACACACATGCTCCTGCCAGGCTCCCTGGTGAGACAGCACCCACACACATGCCCCTGCCAGGCTCCCTGGTGAGGCAGCACCCACACACATGCCCCTGCCAGGCTCCCTGGTGAGGCAGCACCCACACACATCCCCCTGCCAGGCTCCCTGGTGAGGCAGCACCCACACACATCCCCCTGCCAGGCTCCCTGGTGAGACAGCACCCACACACATCCCTGCCAGGCTCCCTGGTGAGACAGCACCCACACACATCCCCTGCCAGACTCCCTGGTGAGACAGCACCCACACACATCCCCCTGCCAGGCTCCCTGGCGAGACAGCACCCACACACATCCCCTGCCAGGCTCCCTGGTGAGACAGCACCCACACACATCCCCCTGCCAGGCTCCCTGGCGAGACAGCACCCACACACATCCCCTGCCAGGCTCCCTGGTGAGACAGCACCCACACACATGCTCCTGCCAGGCTCCCTGGTGAGACAGCACCCACACACATGCTCCTGCCAGGCTCCCTGGTGAGACAGCACCCACACACATCCCTGCCAGGCTCCCTGGTGAGACAGCACCCACACACATGCTCCTGCCAGGCTCCCTGGTGAGACAGCACCCACACACATCCCTGCCAGGCTCCCTGGTGAGACAGCACCCACACACATCCCCCTGCCAGGCTCCCTGGTGAGACAGCACCCACACACATCCCTGCCAGGCTCCCTGGTGAGACAGCACCCACACACATGCTCCTGCCAGGCTCCCTGGTGAGACAGCACCCACACACATCCCCTGCCAGGCTCCCTGGTGAGACAGCACCCACACACATCCCCCTGCCAGGCTCTCTGGTGAGACAGCACCCACACACATCCCCCTGCCAGGCTCCCTGGTGAGACAGCACCCACACACATGCTCCTGCCAGGCTCCCTGGTGAGGCAGCACCCACACACATCCCCTGCCAGGCTCCCTGGTGAGACAGCACCCACACACATCCCCCTGCCAGGCTCTCTGGTGAGACAGCACCCACACACATCCCCCTGCCAGGCTCCCTGGTGAGACAGCACCCACACACATCCCCTGCCAGGCTCCCTGGTGAGACAGCACCCACACACATCCCTGCCAGGCTCCCTGGTGAGACAGCACCCACACACATGCTCCTGCCAGGCTCCCTGGTGAGACAGCACCCACACACATCCCCCTGCCAGGCTCCCTGGTGAGACAGCACCCACACACATCCCTGCCAGGCTCCCTGGTGAGACAGCACCCACACACATCCCCTATCAGGCTCCCTGGTGAGACAGCACCCACACACATCCCCCTGCCAGGCTCCCTGGCGAGACAGCACCCACACACATCCCCTGCCAGGCTCCCTGGTGAGACAGCACCCACACACATCCCCTATCAGGCTCCCTGGTGAGACAGCACCCACACACATGCTCCTGTCAGGCTCCCTGGTGAGACAGCACCCACACACATGCTCCTGCCAGGCTCCCTGGTGAGGCAGCACCCACACACATCCCCCTGTCAGGCTCCCTGGTGAGACAGCACCCACACACATCCCCTGCCAGACTCCCTGGTGAGACAGCACCCACACACATCTCCCTGTCAGGCTCCCTGGTGAGGCAGCACCCACACACATGCTCCTGCCAGGCTCCCTGGTGAGACAGCACCCACACACATCCCCCTGCCAGGCTCTCTGGTGAGACAGCATCCACACACATCCCCTTGCCAGGCTCCCTAGTGAGGCAGTAGCATCCACACACCCCCCCTGTCAGGCTCCCTGGTGAGACAGCACCCACACACATGCTCCTGTCAGGCTCCCTGGTGAGGCAGCACCCACACACATCCCCCTGTCAGGCTCCCTGGTGAGGCAGCACCCACACACATCCTCCTGTCAGGCTCCCTGGTGAGACAGCACCCACACACATGCTCCTGTCAGGCTCCCTGGTGAGACAGCACCCACACACATCCCCCTGTCAGGCTCCCTGGTGAGGCAGCACCCACACACATCCTCCTGTCAGGCTCCCTGGTGAGACAGCACCCACACACATGCTCCTGCCAGGCTCCCTGGTGAGATAGCACCCACACACATGCTCCTGTCAGGCTCCCTGGTGAGACAGCACCCACACACATCCCCCTGTCAGGCTCCCTGGTGAGACAGCACCCACACACATGCTCATGTCAGGTTTCCTGGTGAGACAGCACCCACACACATGCTCCTGTCAGGCTCCCTGGTGAGACAGCACCCACACACATCCCCCTGTCAGGCTCCCTGGTGAGACAGCACCCACACACATCCCCCTGTCAGGCTCCCTGGTGAGACAGCACCCACACACATCCCCTGCCAGGCTCCCTGGTGAGACAGCACCCACACACATCCCCCTGCCAGGCTCCCTGGTGAGACAGCACCCACACACATCCCCCTGTCAGGCTCCCTGGTGAGACAGCACCCACACACATCCCCCTGCCAGGCTCTCTGGTGAGACAGCACCCACACACATCCCCCTGTCAGGCTCCCTGGTGAGACAGCACCCACACACATCCCCTGCCAGGCTCCCTGGTGAGACAGCACCCACACACATCCCCCTGTCAAGCTCTCTGGTGAGACAGCACCCACACATCCCCCTGCCAGGCTCCCTGGCGAGACAGCACCCACACACATCCCTGCCAGGCTCCCTGGTGAGACAGCACCCACACACATCCCCCTGTCAAGCTCTCTGGTGAGACAGCACCCACACATCCCCCTGCCAGGCTCCCTGGCGAGACAGCACCCACACACATCCCCCTGCCAGGCTCCCTGGCGAGACAGCACCCACACACATCCCCTGCCAGGCTCTCTGGTGAGACAGCACCCACACACATCCCCCTGCCAGGCTCCCTGGCGAGACAGCACCCACACACATCCCCTGCCAGGCTCTCTGGTGAGACAGCACCCACACACATCCCCCTGCCAGGCTCCCTGGCGAGACAGCACCCACACACATCCCCTGCCAGGCTCCCTGGTGAGGCAGCACCCACACACATCCCCCTGTCAGGCTCCCTGGTGAGACAGCACACACATCCCCCTGCCAGGCTCCCTGGTGAGGCAGCACCCACACACATGCTCCTGCCAGGCTCCCTGGTGAGACAGCACCCACACACATCCCCCTGCCAGGCTCCCTGGTGAGACAGCACCCACACACATGCTCCTGCCAGGCTCCCTGGTGAGACAGCACCCACACACATGCTCCTGCCAGGCTCCCTGGTGAGACAGCACCCACACACATCCCCCTGCCAGGCTCCCTGGTGAGACAGCACCCACACACATCCCTGCCAGGCTCCCTGGTGAGACAGCACCCACACACATCCCCCTGCCAGGCTCCCTGGCGAGACAGCACCCACACACATCCCCTGCCAGGCTCCCTGGTGAGACAGCACCCACACACATCCCCTATCAGGCTCCCTGGTGAGACAGCACCCACACACATCCCCCTGTCAGGCTCTCTGGCGAGACAGCACCCACACACATCCCCCTGCCAGGCTCCCTGGCGAGACAGCACCCACACACATCCCCTATCAGGCTCCCTGGTGAGGCAGCACCCACACACACCCCCCTGTCAGGCTCCCTGGTGAGACAGCACCCACACACACCCCCCTGTCAGGCTCCCTGGTGAGACAGCACCCACACACATCCCTGCCAGGCTCCCTGGTGAGACAGCACCCACACACATCCCCCTGTCAGGCTCCCTGGTGAGGCAGCACCCACACACATCCCTGCCAGGCTCCCTGGTGAGACAGCACCCACACACATGCTCCTGCCAGGCTCCCTGGTGAGACAGCACCCACACACATGCTCCTGCCAGGCTCCCTGGTGAGACAGCACCCACACACATCCCTGCCAGGCTCCCTGGTGAGACAGCACCCACACACATGCTCCTGCCAGGCTCTCTGGTGAGACAGCACCCACACACATCCCCCTGCCAGGCTCCCTGGCGAGACAGCACCCACACACATCCCCTGCCAGACTCCCTGGTGAGACAGCACCCACACACATCCCCCTGCCAGGCTCTCTGGTGAGACAGCACCCACACACATCCCTGCCAGGCTCCCTGGTGAGACAGCACCCACACACATCCCCCTGCCAGGCTCCCTGGTGAGACAGCACCCACACACACCCCCCTGCCAGGCTCCCTGGTGAGGCAGCACCCACACACATGCTCCTGCCAGGCTCCCTGGTGAGGCAGCACCCACACACATGCTCCTGCCAGGCTCCCTGGTGAGGCAGCACCCACACACATCCCCCTGTCAGGCTCCCTGGTGAGGCAGCACCCACACACATCCCCCTGCCAGGCTCCCTGGTGAGGCAGCACCCACACACATGCTCCTGCCAGGCTCCCTGGTGAGGCAGCACCCACACACATCCCCCTGCCAGGCTCCCTGGTGAGGCAGCACCCACACACATCCCCCTGCCAGGCTCTCTGGTGAGGCAGCACCCACACACGTGCTCCTGTCAGGCTCCCTGGTGAGGCAGCACCCACACACATGCTCCTGCCAGGCTCTCTGGTGAGACAGCACCCACACACATCCCTGCCAGGCTCCCTGGTGAGACAGCACCCACACACATCCCCTGCCAGACTCCCTGGTGAGACAGCACCCACACACATCCCCCTGCCAGGCTCCCTGGCGAGACAGCACCCACACACATCCCCTGCCAGGCTCCCTGGTGAGACAGCACCCACACACATGCTCCTGCCAGGCTCCCTGGTGAGGCAGCACCCACACACATGCTCCTGCCAGGCTCCCTGGTGAGGCAGCACCCACACACATCCCCCTGCCAGGCTCCCTGGTGAGGCAGCACCCACACACATCCCCCTGCCAGGCTCCCTGGTGAGGCAGCACCCACACACGTGCTCCTGTCAGGCTCCCTGGTGAGGCAGCACCCACACACATGCTCCTGCCAGGCTCCCTGGTGAGACAGCACCTACACACATGCTCCTGCCAGGCTCTCTGGTGAGACAGCACCCACACACATCCCTGCCAGGCTCCCTGGTGAGACAGCACCCACACACATCCCCTGCCAGACTCCCTGGTGAGACAGCACCCACACACATCCCCCTACCAGGCTCCCTGGCGAGACAGCACCCACACACATCCCCTGCCAGGCTCCCTGGTGAGACAGCACCCACACACATCCCCTATCAGGCTCCCTGGTGAGACAGCACCCACACACATCCCCTGCCAGGCTCCCTGGTGAGACAGCACCCACACACATCCCCCTGTCAGGCTCCCTGGTGAGACAGCACCCACACACATGCTCCTGTCAGGCTCCTTGGTGAGACAGCACCCACACACATCCCCTATCAGGCTCCCTGGTGAGACAGCACCCACACACATCCCCTGCCAGGCTCCCTGGTGAGACAGCACCCACACACATCCCCCTGCCAGGCTCTCTGGTGAGACAGCACCCACACACATCCCCCTGCCAGGCTCCCTGGTGAGACAGCACCCACACACATCCCCCTGTCAGGCTCCCTGGTGAGACAGCACACACACACATCCCCTATCAGGCTCCCTGGCGAGACAGCACCCACACACATCCCCTGCCAGGCTCCCTGGTGAGACAGCACCCACACACATCCCCCTGCCAGGCTCCCTGGTGAGACAGCACCCACACACATCCCCTATCAGGCTCCCTGGTGAGACAGCACCCACACACATGCTCCTGTCAGGCTCCCTGGTGAGACAGCACCCACACACATCCCTCTGTCAGGCTCCCTGGTGAGACAGCACACACACACACCCCCTGTCAGGCTCCCTGGTGAGGCAGCACCCACACACACCCCCCTGTCAGGCTCCCTGGTGAGACAGCACCCACACACATCCCCCTGTCAGGCTCCCTGGTGAGACAGCACCCACACACATGCCCCTGTCAGGCTCCCTAGTGAGACAGCACCCACACACATCCCCCTGTCAGGCTCCCTGGTGAGACAGCACCCACACACATCCCTGCCAGGCTCCCTGGTGAGGCAGCACCCACACACATCCTCCTGTCAGGCTCCCTGGTGAAGCAGCACCCACACACATCCCCCGCCAGGCTCCCTGGTGAGGCAGCACCCACACACATCCCCCTGTCAGGCTCCCTGGTGAGGCAGCACCCACACACATCCCCCGCCAGGCTCCCTGGTGAGGCAGCACCCACACACATTCCCAGCCAGGCTCCCTGGTGAGACAGCACCCACACACATCCCCCTGCCAGGCTCCCTGGTGAGGCAGCACCCACACACATTCCCAGCCAGGCTCCCTGGTGAGACAGCACCCACACACGTGCTCCTGTCAGGCTTCCTGGTGAGGCAGCACCCACACACGTGCTCCTGTCAGGCTCCCTGGTGAGACAGCACCCACACACATGCTCCTGCCAGGCTCTCTGGTGAGACAGCACCCACACACATCCCTGCCAGGCTCCCTGGTGAGACAGCACCCACACACATCCCCTGCCAGACTCCCTGGTGAGACAGCACCCACACACATCCCCCTGCTAGGCTCCCTGGCGAGACAGCACCCACACACATCCCCTGCCAGACTCCCTGGTGAGACAGCACCCACACACATCCCCCTGCTAGGCTCCCTGGCGAGACAGCACCCACACACATCCCCTGCCAGGCTCCCTGGTGAGACAGCACCCACACACATCCCCCTGCCAGGCTCCCTGGTGAGACAGCACCCACACACATCCCCTGTCAGGCTCCCTGGTGAGACAGCACCCACACACATCCCCCTGCCAGGCTCCCTGGTGAGACAGCACCCACACACATCCCCCTGCCAGGCTCCCTGGTGAGACAGCACCCACACACATCCCCCTGCCAGGCTCCCTGGTGAGACAGCACCCACACACACATCCCCTGCCAGGCTCCCTGGTGAGACAGCACCCACACACATCCCCCTGCCAGGCTCCCTGGTGAGACAGCACCCACACACACACCCCCTGTCAGGCTCCCTGGTGAGACAGCACCCACACACATCCCCCTGTCAGGCTCCCTGGTGAGACAGCACCCACACACATCCCCTGCCAGACTCCCTGGTGAGACAGCACCCACACACATCCCCTGCCAGGCTCCCTGGTGAGGCAGCACCCACACACATCCTCCTGTCAGGCTCCCTGGTGAGACAGCACCCACACACATGCTCCTGCCAGGCTCCCTGGTGAGATAGCACCCACACACATGCTCCTGTCAGGCTCCCTGGTGAGACAGCACCCACACACATCCCCCTGTCAGGCTCCCTGGTGAGGCAGCACCCACACACATCCTCCTGTCAGGCTCCCTGGTGAGACAGCACCCACACACATGCTCCTGCCAGGCTCCCTGGTGAGATAGCACCCACACACATGCTCCTGTCAGGCTCCCTGGTGAGACAGCACCCACACACATCCCCCTGTCAGGCTCCCTGGTGAGACAGCACCCACACACATGCTCATGTCAGGTTTCCTGGTGAGACAGCACCCACACACATGCTCCTGTCAGGCTCCCTGGTGAGACAGCACCCACACACATCCCCCTGTCAGGCTCCCTGGTGAGACAGCACCCACACACATCCCCCTGTCAGGCTCCCTGGTGAGACAGCACCCACACACATCCCTGCCAGGCTCCCTGGTGAGACAGCACCCACACACATCCCCCTGTCAAGCTCTCTGGTGAGACAGCACCCACACATCCCCCTGCCAGGCTCCCTGGTGAGACAGCACCCACACATCCCCCTGTCAGGCTCTCTGGCGAGACAGCACCCACACACATCCCCCTGCCAGGCTCCCTGGCGAGACAGCACCCACACACATCCCCTGCCAGGCTCTCTGGTGAGACAGCACCCACACACATCCCCCTGCCAGGCTCCCTGGCGAGACAGCACCCACACACATCCCCTGCCAGGCTCTCTGGTGAGACAGCACCCACACACATCCCCCTGTCAGGCTCTCTGGTGAGACAGCACCCACACACATCCTCCTGTCAGGCTCTCTGGTGAGACAGCACCCACACACATCCCCCTGTCAGGCTCCCTGGTGAGACAGCACACACATCCCCCTGTCAGGCTCCCTGGTGAGGCAGCACCCACACACATGCTCCTGCCAGGCTCCCTGGTGAGACAGCACCCACACACATCCCCCTGCCAGGCTCCCTGGTGAGACAGCACCCACACACATCCCTGCCAGGCTCCCTGGTGAGACAGCACCCACACACATGCTCCTGCCAGGCTCTCTGGTGAGACAGCACCCACACACATCCCTGCCAGGCTCCCTGGTGAGACAGCACCCACACACATCCCCCTGCCAGGCTCCCTGGTGAGGCAGCACCCACACACATGCTCCTGCCAGGCTCCCTGGTGAGACAGCACCCACACACATCCCCCTGCCAGGCTCCCTGGTGAGACAGCACCCACACACATCCCTGCCAGGCTCCCTGGTGAGACAGCACCCACACACATGCTCCTGCCAGGCTCCCTGGTGAGACAGCACCCACACACATGCTCCTGCCAGGCTCCCTGGTGAGACAGCACCCACACACATCCCCTGCCAGACTCCCTGGTGAGACAGCACCCACACACATCCCCCTGCCAGGCTCCCTGGCGAGACAGCACCCACACACATCCCCCTGTCAGGCTCCCTGGTGAGACAGCACCCACACACATCCCCCTGTCAGGCTCCCTGGTGAGACAGCACCCACACACATCCCCCTGTCAGGCTCCCTGGTGAGACAGCACCCACACACATCCCTGCCAGGCTCCCTGGTGAGACAGCACCCACACACACCCCCCTGTCAGGCTCCCTGGTGAGACAGCACCCACACACATCCCTGCCAGGCTCCCTGGTGAGACAGCACCCACACACATCCCCCTGCCAGGCTCCCTGGTGAGACAGCACCCACACACATGCTCCTGCCAGGCTCCCTGGTGAGACAGCACCCACACACATCCCTGCCAGGCTCCCTGGTGAGACAGCACCCACACACATGCTCCTGCCAGGCTCTCTGGTGAGACAGCACCCACACACATCCCCCTGCCAGGCTCCCTGGCGAGACAGCACCCACACACATCCCCTGCCAGACTCCCTGGTGAGACAGCACCCACACACATCCCCCTGCCAGGCTCTCTGGTGAGACAGCACCCACACACATCCCTGCCAGGCTCCCTGGTGAGACAGCACCCACACACATCCCCCTGCCAGGCTCCCTGGTGAGACAGCACCCACACACACCCCCCTGCCAGGCTCCCTGGTGAGGCAGCACCCACACACATGCTCCTGCCAGGCTCCCTGGTGAGGCAGCACCCACACACATGCTCCTGCCAGGCTCCCTGGTGAGGCAGCACCCACACACATCCCCCTGTCAGGCTCCCTGGTGAGGCAGCACCCACACACATCCCCCTGCCAGGCTCCCTGGTGAGGCAGCACCCACACACATGCTCCTGCCAGGCTCCCTGGTGAGGCAGCACCCACACACATCCCCCTGCCAGGCTCCCTGGTGAGGCAGCACCCACACACATCCCCCTGCCAGGCTCTCTGGTGAGGCAGCACCCACACACGTGCTCCTGTCAGGCTCCCTGGTGAGGCAGCACCCACACACATGCTCCTGCCAGGCTCTCTGGTGAGACAGCACCCACACACATCCCCTGCCAGACTCCCTGGTGAGACAGCACCCACACACATCCCCCTGCCAGGCTCCCTGGCGAGACAGCACCCACACACATCCCCTGCCAGGCTCCCTGGTGAGACAGCACCCACACACATGCTCCTGCCAGGCTCCCTGGTGAGGCAGCACCCACACACATGCTCCTGCCAGGCTCCCTGGTGAGGCAGCACCCACACACATCCCCCTGCCAGGCTCCCTGGTGAGGCAGCACCCACACACATCCCCCTGCCAGGCTCCCTGGTGAGGCAGCACCCACACACGTGCTCCTGTCAGGCTCCCTGGTGAGGCAGCACCTACACACATGCTCCTGCCAGGCTCTCTGGTGAGACAGCACCCACACACATCCCCTGCCAGACTCCCTGGTGAGACAGCACCCACACACATCCCCCTACCAGGCTCCCTGGCGAGACAGCACCCACACACATCCCCTGCCAGGCTCCCTGGTGAGACAGCACCCACACACATCCCCTGCCAGGCTCCCTGGTGAGACAGCACCCACACACATGCTCCTGCCAGGCTCCCTGGTGAGACAGCACCCACACACATCCCCCTGCCAGGCTCTCTGGTGAGACAGCACCCACACACATCCCCCTGCCAGGCTCCCTGGTGAGACAGCACCCACACACATCCCCTGCCAGGCTCCCTGGTGAGACAGCACCCACACACATCCCCCTGTCAGGCTCCCTGGTGAGACAGCACCCACACACATGCTCCTGTCAGGCTCCTTGGTGAGACAGCACCCACACACATCCCCTATCAGGCTCCCTGGTGAGACAGCACCCACACACATCCCCTGCCAGGCTCCCTGGTGAGACAGCACCCACACACATCCCCCTGCCAGGCTCTCTGGTGAGACAGCACCCACACACATCCCCCTGCCAGGCTCCCTGGTGAGACAGCACCCACACACATCCCCCTGCCAGGCTCCCTGGTGAGGCAGCACCCACACACATCCCCTATCAGGCTCCCTGGCGAGACAGCACCCACACACATCCCCTGCCAGGCTCCCTGGTGAGACAGCACCCACACACATCCCCCTGCCAGGCTCCCTGGTGAGACAGCACCCACACACATCCCCTATCAGGCTCCCTGGTGAGACAGCACCCACACACATGCTCCTGTCAGGCTCCCTGGTGAGACAGCACCCACACACATCCCCTATCAGGCTCCCTGGTGAGACAGCACCCACACACATGCTCCTGCCAGGCTCCCTGGTGAGACAGCACCCACACACATGCTCCTGCCAGGCTCCCTGGTGAGACAGCACCCACACACATCCCTCTGTCAGGCTCCCTGGTGAGGCAGCACCCACACACACCCCCCTGTCAGGCTCCCTGGTGAGACAGCACCCACACACATCCCCCTGTCAGGCTCCCTGGTGAGACAGCACCCACACACATGCCCCTGTCAGGCTCCCTAGTGAGACAGCACCCACACACATCCCCCTGTCAGGCTCCCTGGTGAGACAGCACCCACACACATCCCTGCCAGGCTCCCTGGTGAGGCAGCACCCACACACATCCTCCTGTCAGGCTCCCTGGTGAGGCAGCACCCACACACATCCCCCGCCAGGCTCCCTGGTGAGGCAGCACCCACACACATCCCCCTGTCAGGCTCCCTGGTGAGGCAGCACCCACACACATCCCCCGCCAGGCTCCCTGGTGAGGCAGCACCCACACACATTCCCAGCCAGGCTCCCTGGTGAGACAGCACCCACACACATCCCCCTGCCAGGCTCCCTGGTGAGGCAGCACCCACACACATTCCCAGCCAGGCTCCCTGGTGAGACAGCACCCACACACGTGCTCCTGTCAGGCTCCCTGGTGAGGCAGCACCCACACACGTGCTCCTGTCAGGCTCCCTGGTGAGACAGCACCCACACACATGCTCCTGCCAGGCTCTCTGGTGAGACAGCACCCACACACATGCTCCTGCCAGGCTCCCTGGTGAGACAGCACCCACACACATCCCCTGCCAGACTCCCTGGTGAGACAGCACCCACACACATCCCCCTGCTAGGCTCCCTGGCGAGACAGCACCCACACACATCCCCTGCCAGACTCCCTGGTGAGACAGCACCCACACACATCCCCCTGCTAGGCTCCCTGGCGAGACAGCACCCACACACATCCCCTGCCAGGCTCCCTGGTGAGACAGCACCCACACACATCCCCCTGCCAGGCTCCCTGGTGAGACAGCACCCACACACATCCCCTGTCAGGCTCCCTGGTGAGACAGCACCCACACACATCCCCCTGCCAGGCTCCCTGGTGAGACAGCACCCACACACATCCCCCTGCCAGGCTCCCTGGTGAGACAGCACCCACACACATCCCCCTGCCAGGCTCCCTGGTGAGACAGCACCCACACACACATCCCCTGCCAGGCTCCCTGGTGAGACAGCACCCACACACATCCCCCTGCCAGGCTCCCTGGTGAGACAGCACCCACACACACACCCCCTGTCAGGCTCCCTGGTGAGGCAGCACCCACACACATCCCCCTGTCAGGCTCCCTGGTGAGACAGCACCCACACACATCCCCTGCCAGACTCCCTGGTGAGACAGCACCCACACACATCCCTGCCAGGCTCCCTGGTGAGACAGCACCCACACACATCCTCCTGTCAGGCTCCCTGGTGAGACAGCACCCACACACATGCTCCTGCCAGGCTCCCTGGTGAGATAGCACCCACACACATGCTCCTGTCAGGCTCCCTGGTGAGGCAGCACCCACACACATCCCCCTGTCAGGCTCCCTGGTGAGGCAGCACCCACACACATCCTCCTGTCAGGCTCCCTGGTGAGACAGCACCCACACACATCCCCCTGTCAGGCTCCCTGGTGAGACAGCACCCACACACATGCTCATGTCAGGTTTCCTGGTGAGACAGCACCCACACACATGCTCCTGTCAGGCTCCCTGGTGAGACAGCACCCACACACATCCCCCTGTCAGGCTCCCTGGTGAGACAGCACCCACACACATCCCCCTGTCAGGCTCCCTGGTGAGACAGCACCCACACACATCCCCTGCCAGGCTCCCTGGTGAGACAGCACCCACACACATCCCCCTGCCAGGCTCCCTGGTGAGACAGCACCCACACACATCCCCCTGTCAGGCTCCCTGGTGAGACAGCACCCACACACATCCCCCTGTCAGGCTCCCTGGTGAGACAGCACCCACACACATCCCCCTGCCAGGCTCTCTGGTGAGACAGCACCCACACACATCCCCCTGTCAGGCTCCCTGGTGAGACAGCACCCACACACATCCCTGCCAGGCTCCCTGGTGAGACAGCACCCACACACATCCCCCTGTCAAGCTCTCTGGTGAGACAGCACCCACACATCCCCCTGCCAGGCTCCCTGGTGAGACAGCACCCACACATCCCCCTGTCAGGCTCTCTGGCGAGACAGCACCCACACACATCCCCCTGCCAGGCTCCCTGGCGAGACAGCACCCACACACATCCCCTGCCAGGCTCTCTGGTGAGACAGCACCCACACACATCCCCCTGCCAGGCTCCCTGGCGAGACAGCACCCACACACATCCCCTGCCAGGCTCTCTGGTGAGACAGCACCCACACACATCCCCCTGTCAGGCTCCCTGGTGAGACAGCACACACATCCCCCTGCCAGGCTCCCTGGTGAGGCAGCACCCACACACATGCTCCTGCCAGGCTCCCTGGTGAGACAGCACCCACACACATCCCCCTGTCAGGCTCCCTGGTGAGACAGCACCCACACACATGCTCCTGCCAGGCTCCCTGGTGAGACAGCACCCACACACATGCTCCTGCCAGGCTCCCTGGTGAGACAGCACCCACACACATCCCTGCCAGGCTCCCTGGTGAGACAGCACCCACACACATGCTCCTGCCAGGCTCTCTGGTGAGACAGCACCCACACACATCCCCCTGCCAGGCTCCCTGGTGAGACAGCACCCACACACATGCTCCTGCCAGGCTCTCTGGTGAGACAGCACCCACACACATCCCTGCCAGGCTCCCTGGTGAGACAGCACCCACACACATCCCCCTGCCAGGCTCCCTGGCGAGACAGCACCCACACACATCCCTGCCAGGCTCCCTGGTGAGACAGCACCCACACACATGCTCCTGCCAGGCTCCCTGGTGAGACAGCACCCACACACATGCTCCTGCCAGGCTCCCTGGTGAGACAGCACCCACACACATCCCCTGCCAGACTCCCTGGTGAGACAGCACCCACACACATCCCCCTGCCAGGCTCCCTGGCGAGACAGCACCCACACACATCCCCTGCCAGACTCCCTGGTGAGACAGCACCCACACACATCCCCCTGCCAGGCTCTCTGGTGAGACAGCACCCACACACATCCCTGCCAGGCTCCCTGGTGAGACAGCACCCACACACATCCCCCTGCCAGGCTCCCTGGCGAGACAGCACCCACACACATCCCCTGCCAGGCTCCCTGGTGAGACAGCACCCACACACATCCCCTATCAGGCTCCCTGGTGAGACAGCACCCACACACATCCCCCTGTCAGGCTCTCTGGCGAGACAGCACCCACACACATCCCCCTGCCAGGCTCCCTGGCGAGACAGCACCCACACACATCCCCCTGTCAGGCTCTCTGGCGAGACAGCACCCACACACATCCCCCTGTCAGGCTCCCTGGTGAGACAGCACCCACACACATCCCCTATCAGGCTCCCTGGTGAGGCAGCACCCACACACACCCCCCTGTCAGGCTCCCTGGTGAGACAGCACCCACACACACCCCCCTGTCAGGCTCCCTGGTGAGACAGCACCCACACACATCCCCCTGTCAGGCTCCCTGGTGAGGCAGCACCCACACACATCCTCCTGTCAGGCTCCCTGGTGAGGCAGCACCCACACACATCCTCCTGTCAGGCTCTCTAGTGAGACAGCACCCACACACATGCCCCTGTCAGGCTCCCTGGTGAGGCAGCACCCACACACATCCCCTGCCAGGCTCCCTGGTGAGACAGCACCCACACACACCCCCCTGTCAGGCTCCCTGGTGAGACAGCACCCACACACATCCCTGCCAGGCTCCCTGGTGAGACAGCACCCACACACACCCCCCTGTCAGGCTCCCTGGTGAGACAGCACCCACACACATCCCTGCCAGGCTCCCTGGTGAGACAGCACCCACACACACCCCCCTGTCAGGCTCCCTGGTGAGACAGCACCCACACACATCCCCCTGTCAGGCTCCCTGGTGAGGCAGCACCCACACACATCCTCCTGTCAGGCTCCCTGGTGAGGCAGCACCCACACACATCCTCCTGTCAGGCTCTCTAGTGAGACAGCACCCACACACATGCCCCTGTCAGGCTCCCTGGTGAGGCAGCACCCACACACATCCCTCTGTCAGGCTCTCTGTTGAGACAGCACCCACACACATCCTCCTGCCAGGCTCCCTGGTGAGACAGCACCCACACACATCCCCCTGCCAGGCTCCCTGGTGAGACAGCACCCACACACATCCCCCTGTCAGGCTCTCTGTTGAGACAGCACCCACACACATCCTCCTGCCAGGCTCCCTGTTGAGACAGCACCCACACACATCCCCCTGCCAGGCTCCCTGGCGAGACAGCACCCACACACATCCCCTGCCAGGCTCCCTGGTGAGACAGCACCCACACACATCCCCCTGTCAGGCTCTCTGTTGAGACAGCACCCACACACATCCCCCTGCCAGGCTCCCTGGTGAGACAGCACCCACACACATCCCCCTGTCAGGCTCTCTGTTGAGACAGCACCCACACACATCCCCCTGCCAGGCTCCCTGGCGAGACAGCACCCACACACATCCCCTGCCAGGCTCCCTGGTGAGACAGCACCCACACACATCCCCCTGTCAGGCTCTCTGTTGAGACAGCACCCACACACATCCCCTGCCAGGCTCCCTGGTGAGACAGCACCCACACACATGCTCCTGCCAGGCTCCCTGGTGAGACAGCACCCACACACATCCCTGCCAGGCTCCCTGGTGAGACAGCACCCACACACATGCTCCTGCCAGGCTCTCTGGTGAGACAGCACCCACACACATCCCCCTGCCAGGCTCCCTGGCGAGACAGCACCCACACACATCCCCTGCCAGACTCCCTGGTGAGACAGCACCCACACACATCCCCTGCCAGACTCCCTGGTGAGACAGCACCCACACACATCCCCTGCCAGACTCCCTGGTGAGACAGCACCCACACACATCCCCCTGCCAGGCTCTCTGGTGAGACAGCACCCACACACATCCCTGCCAGGCTCCCTGGTGAGACAGCACCCACACACATCCCCTGCCAGACTCCCTGGTGAGACAGCACCCACACACATCCCCTGCCAGACTCCCTGGTGAGACAGCACCCACACACATCCCCCTGCCAGGCTCTCTGGTGAGACAGCACCCACACACATCCCTGCCAGGCTCCCTGGTGAGACAGCACCCACACACATCCCCTGCCAGGCTCCCTGGTGAGACAGCACCCACACACATCCCCCTGTCAGGCTCTCTGTTGAGACAGCACCCACACACATCCCCTGCCAGGCTCCCTGGTGAGACAGCACCCACACACATGCTCCTGCCAGGCTCCCTGGTGAGACAGCACCCACACACATCCCTGCCAGGCTCCCTGGTGAGACAGCACCCACACACATGCTCCTGCCAGGCTCTCTGGTGAGACAGCACCCACACACATCCCCCTGCCAGGCTCCCTGGCGAGACAGCACCCACACACATCCCCTGCCAGACTCCCTGGTGAGACAGCACCCACACACATCCCCTGCCAGACTCCCTGGTGAGACAGCACCCACACACATCCCCTGCCAGACTCCCTGGTGAGACAGCACCCACACACATCCCCCTGCCAGGCTCTCTGGTGAGACAGCACCCACACACATCCCTGCCAGGCTCCCTGGTGAGACAGCACCCACACACATCCCCTGCCAGACTCCCTGGTGAGACAGCACCCACACACATCCCCTGCCAGACTCCCTGGTGAGACAGCACCCACACACATCCCCCTGCCAGGCTCTCTGGTGAGACAGCACCCACACACATCCCTGCCAGGCTCCCTGGTGAGACAGCACCCACACACATCCCCCTGCCAGGCTCCCTGGTGAGACAGCACCCACACACACCCCCCCGCCAGGCTCCCTGGTGAGGCAGCACCCACACACATGCTCCTGCCAGGCTCCCTGGTGAGGCAGCACCCACACACATGCTCCTGCCAGGCTCCCTGGTGAGGCAGCACCCACACACATCCCCCTGTCAGGCTCCCTGGTGAGGCAGCACCCACACACATCCCCCTGCCAGGCTCCCTGGTGAGGCAGCACCCACACACATGCTCCTGCCAGGCTCCCTGGTGAGGCAGCACCCACACACATCCCCCTGCCAGGCTCCCTGGTGAGGCAGCACCCACACACATCCCCCTGCCAGGCTCTCTGGTGAGGCAGCACCCACACACGTGCTCCTGTCAGGCTCCCTGGTGAGGCAGCACCCACACACATGCTCCTGCCAGGCTCTCTGGTGAGGCAGCACCCACACACATCCCTGCCAGGCTCCCTGGTGAGACAGCACCCACACACATCCCCTGCCAGACTCCCTGGTGAGACAGCACCCACACACATCCCTGCCAGGCTCCCTGGTGAGACAGCACCCACACACATCCCCCTGCCAGGCTCCCTGGCGAGACAGCACCCACACACATCCCCCTGCCAGGCTCCCTGGCGAGACAGCACCCACACACATCCCCTGCCAGGCTCCCTGGTGAGACAGCACCCACACACATGCTCCTGCCAGGCTCCCTGGTGAGACAGCACCCACACACATCCCCCTGCCAGGCTCCCTGGTGAGGCAGCACCCACACACATCCCTGCCAGGCTCCCTGGTGAGACAGCACCCACACACATCCCCCTGCCAGGCTCCCTGGTGAGACAGCACCCACACACATGCTCCTGCCAGGCTCCCTGGTGAGACAGCACCCACACACATCCCCCTGCCAGGCTCTCTGGTGAGACAGCACCCACACACATCCCCCTGTCAGGCTCCCTGGTGAGACAGCACCCACACACATCCCTGCCAGGCTCCCTGGTGAGACAGCACCCACACACATGCTCCTGTCAGGCTCCCTGGTGAGACAGCACCCACACACATCCTCCTGTCAGGCTCTCTAGTGAGGCAGCACCCACACACATCCCCCTGTCAGGCTCCCTGGTGAGACAGCACCCACACACATGCTCCTGCCAGGCTCCCTGGTGAGACAGCACCCACACACATGCTCCTGCCAGGCTCCCTGGTGAGACAGCACCCACACACATCCCCCTGCCAGGCTCCCTGGTGAGGCAGCACCCACACACATCCTCCTGTCAGGCTCTCTAGTGAGGCAGCACCCACACACATGCCCCTGTCAGGCTCCCTAGTGAGACAGCACCCACACACATCCCCCTGTCAGGCTCCCTGGTGAGACAGCACCCACACACATGCTCCTGCCAGGCTCCCTGGTGAGGCAGCACCCACACACATCCTCCTGTCAGGCTCCCTGGTGAGACAGCACCCACACACATGCTCCTGCCAGGCTCCCTAGTGAGACAGCACCCACACACATCCCCCTGCCAGGCTCCCTGGTGAGACAGCACCCACACACATCCCCCTGTCAGGCTCTCTGGCGAGACAGCACCCACACACATCCCCCTGCCAGGCTCCCTGGTGAGACAGCACCCACACACATCCCCCTGCCAGGCTCCCCAGTGAGGCAGCACCCACACACATGCTCCTGCCAGGCTCCCTGGTGAGACAGCACCCACACACATGCTCCTGCCAGGCTCCCTGGTGAGACAGCACCCACACACATGCTCCTGCCAGGCTCCCTGGTGAGGCAGCACCCACACACATGCTCCTGCCAGGCTCCCTGGTGAGGCAGCACCCACACACATCCCCCTGCCAGGCTCCCTGGTGAGGCAGCACCCACACACATCCTCCTGTCAGGCTCCCTGGTGAGGCAGCACCCACACACATGCTCCTGCCAGGCTCCCTGGTGAGGCAGCACCCACACACATCCCCCTGCCAGGCTCCCTGGTGAGGCAGCACCCACAGAAATCTCTCCCACCCGCAAGGAGCAGCCAATGACCTCTACCCTTCTTGTATTAGTGTTTGTATTAGACCGTGCCACTTTTCTTCACAGACAGGGGTGGCTAGAGCCGCATCCCAGTCCCGCACTAGTGTGACGCAACGACGCTCCGCTTCTCTCAGCACAGACCGCCATTCTACAATTTCCGGCATCATTTCTTGTTCTGTGAGCTAAAAGGCGGCCAGGCAACTCTATCCCCCCTTCTCCTGGTATGAGAGTGGTGGCGTCCAGCCGGTGACGTCACAATCGCGGCTGTTGGCCGGTTGCCGGGGAGGAGTCGCCATTGCTGTAGTGAGAAGTTCTCGGAAAGCAGAAGCAAAGGGAAGCGCCTTGAGCCGTGTGAGAGCCGCCGCTGCCTTTCCCCTCCATTGCTCAGGCAGAGCCGCGTGACGCGCAGACACCAGGCCCAACATGGCGTGTGGAGCCACCCTCAAGCGCTCGATGGAGTTCGAGGCCTTGATGAGCCCGCAGTCTCCGAAGCGGCGTCGGTGCACCCCTCTGCCCGGCTCCCCCGCCACCCCATCCCCCCAGAGGTGCGGACTGAGGCCCGATAGCCCCCTGGGCACCCCGGCCTCCCCTCTGCCTCAACTGGGCGGCGACCTCCGGCTCACCCCGGGTATGTACCCTCCCCCACCCCTCTTTGTGTGCTGCCTATGGGCCTGCTGGGATCACCCTGTGCCGCAGGAGCTTACACTCTCTAATGGCCTTGTATTGTCCTGCATTTGCTGGCTAGGCCTGAGTTACATGCAGTGTGACAGGCAGCCATGTCTGGCACTGGGGTGCTTATCACCTACCATGTAGACTGCCTATTGGCTGGGTGATATGCTGCAATGCTTGACCAGGAGTTGCAATGCATTATATGGAGGAAAGCTGTAATGGGCTTCTTCTTGTGGGGGAAGGGGGGAGAGATTTGTAAAGGTAACATCTGTCTTAAGGGTGGACCTAAACCATCATTTGCAATGCATCATGGGGCACCAAAGCAACTTAATTCCTCCATCTTACCTGTTTTAGATATTCAGCTTTTCCTGGCAGAGCGTGAATTGATGGGGGACAGGAAAGACTTGCACACACCTGCAAGCCAATGTTCTCTAATGTCTCTGCATGGGCACGCAGCCGACATGGGAATGAGGTGGAGGTGGGTTGCACTGGGTGTTCTGGAGGGATTCACACCAATTAGTGATGCCTCTGCGGAACAAAACCCAGGAAAGTCCAATTCTACTGTAGAAACTTATCAGCTGATGAGACTGGTAACCCCACCAGCATAGCATTTCTGATTCTCTACCTCTCTTCTGATCCCTCATCTGCTTGGCTAGCCATAGTTACTATCAACAAGCATTATATGTTGGTGGCTGGTACCAGATAAATGCTGGCCACTAGATTCTAATAGCAAGCTAATGTCTGAAATGCCATTGCTTGTAAACCAAGCACTTGCCCTAGCAGTCTGGATTGGTACAGATGCAGAGGTGGTAGCATTGTCTAGTATTTTACAAATGAGCTTTCATTTTGTACATACATTGGTTATTGTAACTGTTTAGGTTTTTTTATTTTTTTTTGGTCCAATGTGCATGTGTAACGCCTAGTTGCTTTCTTTTTGTTAGGTCATTGTGTGGTGCTTAGCATTTCTTTTCAGCCGCTGGAGCTTTTCAGTGATTTGTATGGGTTTTCTCTGGCCTATTGAGAGAAGCTTATGTAGCACTGTGCAGAACTGATGGTGGGAATAGAGATTGTTTTCGCAGCTGGATCCCATGAATCAACAGCATGGCTACAGTTGCCTGGGATGCTTTATGATGCCTGTTATGCTATGGGACATTTAGTGGGAGCTTGCTCTCCTCTAGGGCACTGCCCTACTCTGCTTGCAAGCCACGCTTTCCCCAGATTTTATCGGAACATTTGTTCAGGCAACAAGGTAGTAGATTAAAAGGCTAATAATGGTCCATGGCAAATTCCTTAATGTCCCTTTTTGCTGTGGGGTGGAATGTGTTTTGTCAAGACCCATTGTTTTTGGCTTGGTTAGCTAGTGACACCAAACTCGGGCTATTAAAAATGATTTAAACTAAAGGTATTTAATAAAAACTCCCCAAACCTGGCTTGTGGGCCCCTCCGGTTTAACAATTTTGCAAACTTGCCTGTCTGGTCACATCCCTCAGTCCCGTGCCATCTCCGTCGGGCCGTACCATCTTGCCGTCCCATCATGCACTGCTCCGCACCTCAGATCTTGCGCATGTGCACTGTCACTGCAAAGGCTTCAGTGACACTCTGCGCAGAAGAGTGTGAGATCCAAGGAGGGGGGTGCGAGTTTTGAAGGGAGGACGGCTAGATGTAAGTACGGCTAAGCCAGTTGCATTCAGTGAGCAACTGCTAAGGCTGGGGGGTGCAGAGGGTCCAGGAATGCTGTCAGGTGTCGGCGTTTCAGATAATGCCGTCATCCAAAAGGCAGTGAGGGAGGTGTGTTTAGAGAGGAACATCAGAAAAGGTCTCATGATCCTCTTTAGGACGTCTCAGAAACCAAAAGACAAATCTGTATGAGGGGGACAGAAATGGTTGCATGCTTAGGCGGTGAATTAGGTTGGTGTCTCCTTTTGAACCACGTTCCTCCCTGGCACCGAGTTGCTTGGGGGTGGGGGGCTTTATTCACGTTCTCAGGAAAAATGCCAGTCATGGTAAGAAACATGACCAAGTCTGTAGCCTGAAAAATTGTACACTGGGGGCTTGTATACATGCATTTTCTCACAAGGTCTATTTCGGGGATGGTTGTGTTTTATATCAGCCTAACACTCATATGAGTTGGTCCTTCTTTAAAATACCCCGAGGACATCCTGATTTGGGATGCCCCGATGTGATATATGCCCTGGTTCACGTATACTTGCCTAGATCAGATGATGCCTGTGGCACATGCGTGGGCCTTCCCTTGCTATACACCCTCCAGCATCTGCATCTGGTAGACTTGAATATCTGCCATTGTGAGCAAGTCAAGTGCGGCAGGTGTATGGTAAAGCTCTGCATCTGGCAGTGTTCCTGCTACAACTTCTGGGCATGATTGCACTGGCAGCCATTGAAAGCTGTTGGGCACCACAGGTGCACACAGTAGGGGAAATGCCTGGCAAGGCCTGTGCAAGTTCTGTGGGATCGCTGGATCAAGGGGAATATACGTACTTGCCAGACAAGCTTCCGTTCATAGCACATGACAACCAAGAAAACAATTGGTTCTTGTTAAAGAGGAACAAAACACTGCAGCACTTGCCTTGAATTGCGGTTAGGTAAGGGTGGGGGTAGTTTAAAAATGGGCAGTCTGGCTGTACTGATTTTTTATTTTTAGTTTTTTCCAGTTTGGTATACCCTGGGGGATGGGAATAAGAAACTGGAGTCTCCTAGACTCCATGGCCAGTTTTGGTCCACTTTAGGCAATTACAGACCTAATTACATTTTAGTACTGTTTAACCACCGCAGGTAAAGCCTATGATGTATTTTGGGAACTACTATGCCATATTGTCCTTAGGGAGGTTTCTTTGCTGATAGAGTAGACCCACACCTTTTGGTTCTGACAAGGGGAAACCTGTTCCAACAACAGAGCTTGCAGATGTAGATGCTGCAGGTCAGGTGGGTCAAAGTGATCCTATACCCAGCAAGGTAGTTTGATATCATCTTCTTTTCGTCTTTTACTGAAGCCCTTGTCCAATTTTCATAAAAACACTAACTAGATTTTCTGTTACATAATGGCAGTTTCTAGTCTGTGTGCAATATATACAGAAGAAAATAAACTGGATGATGAAAAAAGGTCCCACGGGTTTCCTGAAGAGGAAACAATACTGAAGACCCTACCTCCCCCCCCCCCCCCCCTTGTCTTCAGTATTTCCTCTTCAGGAAACCTCTGGGACCTTTTTTTCTTCATCCAGTTTATTTTTTTCCTGGGAGCGAGCACCTGGGTAGGTGCTCGCCAACCACCTGGCTGTGCTTCCACAAGGCAGGGTACCTGTGGCCAGGGGGTCAGCTGGAGCACCACATTACCTACCATGGCTGGCTCCTGATCTCCTGCAGTAGCTAGGAGGCTTGCAGTCCGGTCGGCGTGAGCCTCTTTCGGTGGGAGCGCTTTGGTTAATGTTCCTAAGTCTCCTCTCCGGTTCTCCAGGGGTAGATAGGTGTGTCCCAGACGCTTGCAGTCGGACAGCATGGGGAAGCTGGTTGGGCATACTTCTGATGCCAGAAGAGCCTCTCTGTTCAGGGCTTCTTAATGTATGAAAATGTTGGTTGATTTCATTTTTTTAAATGAAACCTGTGTTTAGTTTTGAATTGTAAGTTACACACTCAAGATCCTCTGGGATAACCAAATAAGCAATGGGTGTTGCAGACACAGCCCAATTTGTAATCCACCCACTTGGACAACCAGCTCTAGTCCCAGGACCAGTTATCCAAGAAGTGCAGTCCCCACTAAAAGCAGGGGAACCTTCTGATTGATTTTTAGAGACCCTGTATATTTGCGGGAGCATATACATAAATGTGCCTTTTGCGGCCCACAGCCACACCACCCTGAATACATCTGATCTCAGGGTCAGTACTTTGACGGGAGACCATCTGGGGCCACTACCTTTTTAGTATATCCTCTGCCCTTTGAATCTTTAAGAAGATTCTGACCAGCGCGATGTGTTGTCTGAGGTCAGATTTTTGATCATGCCTTACCTAGATGACCTCTGGGCATTAGCCAGTACAGAGGCGATCTTGCAAGAGAATCTCTCTCTCTCTCGTATACCTAGAGAGCACACAAAAGAAGACTTCGCCATTGCCCTATGTATCTTGATGGTCCTGTGCGAGAGGCATAAGGTGAAGGGGCCTCAGTCCAAGCATTGAATGCCCCCCACATGGCTCATACAGTAACCTTTTTCCTGTCATTTAGCTGAATTGGAGACATAAAAACTATCCTTTCTGTACGTGAATGAGATCTCAAATAGGAGAAATAATCATGGGGCCCCCTGACCTTATGGGCCCTAGTGCGGCCGCAACATCTGCATCCCCTATAGTTGCATCCCTGGTCCTGGGTCTATGACCTACAACATCCCGGAGATTACCAGGCTGTGAATTCACTGCTGGCAGTTGCAAGCCTTTTTCCCTAAAGAAATGGGATCACTCCTATTGGGGAACACCACTGCTTTCCCAAATGGTCAGAGTAAGTGGTGGTTGGAGTCTCTAGTACTCCAAGGCAGTTATTGGAGATTTAGAGGTCTTTTTATCGCAACAGATTCTAATGCTTGGGAGCACCTCTGATTATCTCCACATCCAGGGGCATAGTTTAGCAGAATTCTTTACTGAATCATCAAACTACAAAATGCAGCATTTGCTTACTCACTGAGCCACTTTGATTACCATGTCGTTAAGTGGCGTATCTCAATTTCCAGGTAGGTACCACATCAGTAGCCTTTCAGAATCTGGCCTATACATTTCCGATAAACAGGAAGACCACTACGGATAGAAATTCTTATGTAGGAATTCTATGTTGGTGTTTATCGGATTCCTGCATAAGGGATTCGAGTTAGGTCTAGCCATAAATATTTTAAAGACTCGGTCTTCAAACTTATCAGTCTTGTTAGTCAAAGGTCTAAATTTGTTCCCCCATCAGATTTGTGGATCCACAAGATTCTGGTGGCTTGTAGATTGTCCTTCCTGGGATTTGTTGTTAGTTCCTAAAGGGCCCTCAACTTCAGACAACATCTTAACACTTGAATCTGGTTTCCGGTTGAGGATTACCTCATCATTAGGACATTTTGGTCATTACAGTCCTGTTCAGAGATCCCTACTGTTCGATCCTCCTGAATGAAGTTTTTTCTTAAGTCCAGGTCCCCCTTTTCTGCCTAAAATGGCAGTCTCTTCCTTGCACAGCTAGTTATCCTGACCTGTGTTCTTGGTTTTCAGGGAATTGTTTTTATTAGAATACACTCCCAAGTTTTTCTTCACAGATCACCTGTTAGTTGCCTATTCCTTTCCAAATAGAAAACAATCTGCTTCGAAAGCCACCAGTCATAGCTATGTACTATACAGGCCAGATCCTGGGCCCACACTTGTATGGATGTTTCCGCTTCATATATCTTGTCTCATTCCATGGCAGTCTCCACTTCCTGGAGTGAAAGATCAGAAGCTTTCATAGAATTTTGCCAAGCTACTGCTAGGTCTACGCCCGCACCTACAGTTGAAACCTTTTTTTAGACAAATAAGCCCTGGTATAAATGAACTGCAACCGGTATCCCACCTTAGAATCTTTATTTCTTGATTATCCTTTCTGTGGCCATCCTGAAGGACAATGAGAAAATCCCCATTAGATTTACCGGTAACGGTATTTTCATTTTTTTTTTTTCTTGTACAATGTGGAGGACTGGGTGGGAAGGGGTAGGGCTTTTAAACCTGCCCCAGTTTGTTTCCTCTCAGTGGGGAACCATGCACAGCCTGAGGTTGCAAGGGATGCAGCAGTGTGTGCTCCCCTTTGAAAGCAATGAGAGGTTTGCCGACTGACCTGTTTATGGCAAATGGTAGAGCGCCCCTGCATGCGGCGTTGGGTCTGTGATAGGTAAGTGATTACAGGCTTTCTTGGAGGTTTTGGGGGAACGGAACAAAACTTGGAAGACCCACATACGCATTGTGATCTCCAGATTCCAAAAATTCTACTGGAGTGATCTATACACTTCAAATAAGGCCTTTAGTTTCTGTCTGTACAGGCCAGGAATGTGATGATATATTTTTGTCATATTCCTCACAACCAGGATTTTTACTATACTGGTGATAGGTCAGTTGTTGATTTGTTATCCTGATTTGGCATTCCACGCTGTGTGAAACCCCCAAGATCGCTCACACAGCTCACCTTAACACTGCTTCTATGATGCATGCACAGGCTCTCGTCCAATCAGCACTTTATGGCATGCATCCTAATGAACGACATAAAGCACGGTTTTAAAAAGGGCATAGGGAGCAAACGCACCCCTGTTTTCCCTGCAGTCGGAAGCGAATGTCTGCTTCAGGGGTGCTGGGGAGGTGGGTGTGATCATGCTGCAAGACCACTGGAAAGGTGGTCGGCTGTCAGTGGCACTGATATGTCCACTTTAAGCTATGCACCTTTTTGTATGTTTAAAAAAAAAAAAAATAATAAAAAATTGGTCTGGTTCTGGTGTCTTAGTATTTCTGTCTATAGTTCCTGTGTTTCAAGCATTTTATTTTTTTTTTCCTTTTTATGTTCATAAGAACAAATTTTTCAGAACCTGCGACAAGAATATACACGGTACCATAGACGGCGACAGCTTGAAGGTGCGTTCAGCCAAAGTGAAACTGGACACCCAGCTGAGGTTCAAGCCAGTTCATCGCTTACAGCACCAGCGTCACCAGGTAAATACTGCGGCAAATACAAGGCATGTTGACATGTTTGGCAATGTATACATGACTGAAAAGCACATTTGCTTTGGGCTTCCTTGGACCATATACATTCTTTATTGTCCTTGAAATACCTTATGAACAGCCACCACCCTTTTTATCACATAAGTGTCCCCCCCCCCCCCCCCCCCCCCCCGGGCATCCTGAACTGGGATGTCCTGCTGTGTAAAACCTCCCAGGGCGACCAGTGAATTAAATTTCCCCCTGAGACCACGGAGCATGCACAGCCAGAGCCGGCATCATTTGGGAGCCACTCGTAAGGGCAGCTAGAGATTCCATTCAGCTTCTCTAGCCGCACATTAATATGCACGGTGGGAGAAGCTGATTGAACGAGCTGCCACATCGAGGTGAGTGAGCATGTGCACTCTAGGGAAATGGCTCTTATGTGTTGGAATGGATAGACTGATAGATTAACTAATTAAATGCTGTACATTATCTTGGGTAGATGACCTAAATTACAGACTTAAAGGAATAAAAAATGGTCCTACATTTTTAGCAGTTTTAAATAACTATGTAATATGGACACATCCGTGCAGTGAGAACAAAGGCCAACCCACATTGCCTGGAGAGATGGGCTGCCTCAACCACTGCACCCACGGAGCAGTGGGCGGCTGGGTGCCTTGCTCGAGAGCTATTTAATCAAACCTTCAACCCTCTGGCACTACGACTCTCTGCAGCCGTAGGCTATAGCTGACCCTAATGAACTGCTTAACAAAGCACCCTCACCCTCCTTGATTTGGGACAAACTTCTCAATTGTGCTTTTGTGCTGGTCTCTGCTTTTAACATTGTTTTTACACCCCCCTTTTGGTTATACTGACACTATATTCCAAGTATGTCTCGCACCCTGCTTCGGAAGATTAATTACACATGGGTTATAGTCCAGTAAAGGGCGAACTTCTGCAGAGATGACTAGAAAAAAAGAAGCCCCTCCCAGTCCATAAATACCTGGGACCTCCCACACATTCCCCAGTAATCGTCTCTGCAGACGGTGAGCAAGTCAGAAGATGGCTGTCTCTTCCTTGCAGGTAAGCCGGGTTCACACCTAGCCATCTTTGTCCCTATTTTCTGCCCTGACCTAGTTACTTTAGTCCCCTATGCCTCCCAGCCTTGGCTGTAGGTCTGGGTGAGGGTAGGGTTCACCTTAGCAGGTATATTGATAGGAGCCATGCTCATCCGTGAGACCCCATTACAAGGGGTAGGCGGCTACCAGGTTGGTGACCCTGGTTTGGGATGCCTTGTCCGTTTTCCCCAGTTCTACTATTGTAGTTGGGGACTCCCCCTTACATTACTCCCTTCTCCCGCAATGGGGGGGGGGCGCTGTGCCTTCTCCCTTGTGACCTTTTCTCTTCTTTTCCTGTATGAGTGTGTGTGTGGTGTGTTTTATTCACTGCATTGCTGCGGCCGCGCTGGGAGCTGGCCGTCCTGGCTGGATCTGCGCTCGGCGGGGAGAGCTTCTTCTCCTCCTTCTGTCAGGGAAGGGGGCCGGGCGCTCGTCGCGCTGGCGGCGGACCGCCCCCTCTCTTTGCCGACATTGGCCGGGAACCGCGTTACTTGGTAAGAATGGGGAGGGGGCGGAGCCAGGTGCGGCACGCGATCCGAGCTGGCCCGCCCTTCTTCCTCTTCTCTCTTCACCTCTGGCTAGGAGAGGCGCCATTTCGAGTACTGTGAGTGCCCTATGGGTTTTTCTTGTTCTTTTTCCTGCTAAGTGTTTATGTGCTCTTACATAGCGCGGTGGTGGCCATTAACCTTCATTGTGCTTACTGCGCATACATAGTTATCAGGTGTTTTTTATGGAGAATATATATATATATATATATATATATATATATATATATATATATAATCTCTCGTCAATTTTTGCAAAATGTATGACTGCCTTTTTTATCTTTCGGGAGGACTCCCTGATAAGTTAAATAAGGGGGTTCTCCCGGTCCTAGGGTCCCTTGGCTAAAATTGGGGCATTACAAATCCTTCCACTAACGGACTTAAGTGGCATCCCGGGTAGCTTTCTAGCGTAATTCCCTCTGGTCATTGTGACTAACAAAAAATCACCATATGGAGGCTTCCCAGGATACCGGGCTCGGGCTCCCTTCGGGCCATTCCCGGCAGTGTGTGGGTTGTGGGGTATCCCTTGCAGGGATAATGTGCTGGTTTGCTTACCATGTGCACAGTAGGCCATAACGCGGCAGTCTGGGTCAGTGCCGCCGGCCTCATCACCTACTACACCTCGCCTGATCCGTACCCCAAGTGACACTGTCATTAGCGGGGAGTCGCAATCTGATGTATGTGCTAGATTGGCCAACATTGAGAAATTGATTTCTAGCTCTGCGGTCAGTAAGGCCCCGCCTAAGAGGAGACATTTGTCACCGGCCATGCCGGGTTTTGAATTTGATTCCTATGACTCCTTTGACTGGTCTGACTATTCCCCGCTGGAAGAAGGGGAATTGTTCTTTGAATCTGAAGGCTCTGAGGATCAGCAGTTTTTGAATGCTGATGTTGGCCGGAGCGTGGGGATGCCATTGATACCCCCAAGATTCTGGCCCATATATTTGAGGTGCTGGCTATTTCTCCTCCGGCGGAGGCCTAGATTGGAGTTCCCAAAATCAGAAGCATTTTGACAATTGATTCTTAAGGAATGGGAAAAGCCTAGCCGACTTCCCGGTGTTCCTCAGGGATGGGATAGGAAGTATCCTTTTCTGGCAGACGCGGAGAAGCGCTGGTCTTCCCCCTCCCGAAGTCGATGCACCCTTTCTGGGTTTGTCTAACACATCCGTTGTGCATTCACCAGACGCCTCCACGCTGAAGGATAGTGAGGACCGATGTATTGATCAATTGGCATGTCATGCCTTCGCCAGCGTGGGTTGCGGCCTGTTTGTGCTTCTGCGCTCACGGCTGTGGCTACCAGGTCTGTAGTTAGGGGCCTGTTGAGTGGTTCCCAGCTTAATCCGGCCAGGGATGAATTTGCAGCTCTTACGAGGTGTGATTTGTTCATGACCTTTGTCTTATCTGCTTTGGATGACACAATTTGTATGTGTAGCAGAACCTCTGCATTGCTTGTGGCTATACCCCTATCGGTCTGGTTGCGCCAGTGGGCAGGGCTACCCTTTTTGGGTATGCGGCTGCTTGGAGATAAATTGGACTCGGTAGCGAAAGAAAGGAAAGCTACCACAACGCAAGAAGCAGAGTCGCTCCCTTCGGGGGGCAGGCTCCTTTTAATCCTTCCTTTTTCGTGGCGCCAGAGGAGCTGCCTACTCTGCCTTCAGAGGTGTCTCCTGGGGCAGAGGACGTGCCCGTCCAGGACCTGCCTGGGGTTCCAAGGCTGCTGCCAAGACAGGTCAGCAATGGGGGGGGGGGGGGGGCGCCCTCACCCTTGCGGTTGGGGGGACTGCTACGGCTACCTGTTTCCCCCCCTTTTCCATGGTAGGCAAGGTGGTGCGCAAGCTGGCTCAAGAGGGTGGGCCAGCAATTCTGGTGGCCCCAAGTTGGCCAAGACAGTTTTGGTTCGCAGACGTCGTGCGGCTGGCGGTCGATCAGTACAGGTTGCCCCTGTTTCCGGATCTGGTCACTCAAGGTCACCTTTGTTACCCCAATTTACAAACACTGGTTTTTACGGCGTGGCTGCTGAAACCTCCATCCTTAAGGAAGAAGGTTTGTCTGATGCGGTTATTCAGACACTTGTCAGGGCTAGGAACAGATCTTCCTCTAACATTTACTACAGGACTTGGCGGTCCTCTATTGATTGGTGTGAGGCTAGGGCCTTGCCTTGCAGGGTGTTCGATTCCTAGGTTTCTTCAACACGGTCTGGACCTGGGTTTCCAGCTTAGTACCTTGAAAGGGCAGGTCTCTGCCCTGGCGGTCTTCTTTCAGAGGTCTTTTGCTCTTCACCCTCTTTGGTTAAGATTTTTTTTTTTTTTCCAGGGGGTCACTCATGTGCGGCCCCCTCGAAAGACTTTGTTGCCGGTTTGGGACTTGAATTTGGTTTTGTCGGCCCTCCAGGGGCCTCCTTTTGAGCCGGGGCAGGATGTTTCTCTTTCTATTCTCACACACAAGGTTGCCTTTTTGGTGGCTATTACCTCTGTTCGGCGCGTTTCTGAGTTGGCGGCTCTGTCTATTCAGGCCCTTACTTTGAAAGACACCAGGACAAGGTGGTTTTTTGCTTTTTAAGCTAGATTTCCTACCTAAGGTGGTCTTTGCCTTCCATCTCCATCAGGATGTGGTTCTCCCTTCCTTGTGTCCTAAGCCTAGCAATGACAAGGAGAGGGCCCTGCACTCTTTGGATGTGGGTCGTTGTGTGAAGTACTATTTTGGTGGCTACTTCTCCCTTTTGTAAGACGGACGCCTTGTTTGTGGTACCCTCTGGGCCCAGGAAAGGTTTGGCGCCCGCCAAGTCTACCATTAGTAAATGGATACGTCGGGCCATTGTTGGGGCCTATACTGCCAAGGGGAGGGTTCCCCCTTTTCAGATCACTGCTCATTCTACTCGTGCTGTTGGGGCTTCCTGGGCTTTTCAGCACCAGGCTTCTGTTGAACAAGCTTGTAAGGCTGCGACTTGGTCTTCATACTTTTCCAAGTTTTATTAGGTTGATGTGCGGGCCTCAGCGGATGCTGTTTTTGGCCGCAAAGTTCTGCAAGCTGCAGTGGTTTAATTTGTGCACTATTGCCTGCTGGGATCCCCACCCTTCTTTTTTGGACACTGCTATTGGATGTCCCACGTGTAATTAAACTTCCTAAGCAGAGTGTGAGACATAATTGGAATAATACCATTTTGTGATTACTCACCTGTAAAATGGGTATTATAAGTATGTCTCTCACCCTGCTTCGTCCCACCCTGAGTTTTATCTTGGATCCTCTATATGGTGTAACTTTTTTCTCTTAGATTTTATTGGCTCTTCCTGGTCCCCTTACTGCTTTCTTATACTGGGGAATGTGTGGGAGGTCCCAGGTATTTATGTACTGGGAGGGGACTTCTTTTTTTTCTAGTCATCTCTGCAGAAGTTAGCCCTCTACTGGACTATAACCCACGTGTAATCTTTCGAAGCAGGGTGTGAGACATACTTATAATACCCATTTTACAGGTGAGTAATCACAAAATGGTATTTTTAAAATGCAATTGGGCATGACACATGTATTTTCTCTTTAGGTTCCATTGTGAAGAAAGACCAACCAACATTCAGCTTACGACAAGTAGGCATTCTGTGTGAGCGTCTTCTAAAGGACCATGAAGACAAGATTAGGGAAGAATATGAGCAGATCTTAAACACAAAACTAGAAGGTTTGTGTATCCAGAGTTTTTTATTTTTTCTAGCCGAAATATTGTGGTTTATCTGTACACAAACCGGACCAACAGCCTGGCACGGTTGGGAAAGAAAGGTAGTGGCCATTTTGGAGCTGCTTCTCCCAGCTTCTCAGCCATGCTGCTGCCTGGATTTAACTGACAGTTCACAGTAATGCGAAGCCCAGCAGCACTTCTTGTTTTCAGGTGGCCTGCAAATGCATGAGCTGCCATTTTTTTTTTAAACCACAGCAAGAGTTAAAAAAGGGTAAATTAATTTTGGTGTATACAAATTGCCCTGCTCAGGGATGCATATGAGCGCTGTTTGTGTTGGTCTGCTTTTAAATATGTACTTCTTTCCCCAGAACAATATGAATCATTTGTGAAATTTACACATGACCAGATTATGCGACGGTATGGGACAAGGCCTGCAAGCTGTGAGTGTTTTCCTCTTATAACTTTTTTTTTTTTTTTTTCTCTCCCTTGCCTATGCTTACTAGCTGGAGCTTGACAAGGTTGATTTTAGCATGCCTATACTCAGTGGCCTATTCTGTCAAGTAGAGTCTAGGTCCACAAGTCCTAACCTATCATATTCCATTCCAGGGCGTCACCGAAATGGATACGAATAGGTTAACACTTGTCCAAAGGACGGGACTGTAAGATAAGGTGTAGTTCCTCCCTGCCTATATATATACTTCCGACTGCCCTCCACAATCAAGTTTCGTTCTTGCAGTTTGGCTGCAAAGGTTGTGCTTGGATTCCTTTTCCTTTTTAAATTTTTTTCCTTTTTGTTTTTTGTTTTTTCCTTAGGTTTTTGTTCAGGAAGCAGGGATTTAACCCGGTCTTCCAGGCTCTGCTGATCCGGTGGACCCACTATCCCTCCTGGAGTTGGTTAGGCCAATAGTGTCTGATCATGGGTAAAATTAAGGGTAGGCGCCAGGGTCCTACAGGCGTTATGGGCCGTCACTTCAAGTCTTGTGAAGGGGACCCCCCAAAGGCTGGTAGATCCCTGCTAAGACCTCCAGCCGCAGGTTTTGTCTGGTAACCTGTATGGTGAACCATGGGGAAAATATTTCCCTTTGCATGTTCCTTTCCACTTTTTGGCAGTGGAGCGAGAGCAGGGTTTATTGTGGATTGGAAGACACGGGAAGGAGACGAGCTTTTTTTTTTTTTTTTATTTTTTTTTTTTGCACCAGATAAATGGTGCACTGCCATTGGTCGAGGGGCTGGGTTGCGGTCTCGCTTCTAGCTGGGAGCAGTTTGCAAGTGCTGTTCCTGGGTTGCGGCTTCTGTTTTGGGCTGCCGGATTTCTGCCAGCGGAATTACTGCTGCGGTTGAAGAGCTTGGGGGCCTTGTACTTCGGACCGTTGCCTCGGGCCTCTGGTTGTACCTTGCGCGGGCCTTCACACGTCCTTGGGCCAGTGGCTGGTTCCCCAGTGGGGAGAAGGATCCCCTCGCCGGCACTTTCAGCTCTGCTCTCCATGCCTCCACCTATGCCTGCCTGCAACCCCTCCAGCCGCCTCGGTACAGTCGCTGTCGGACCTGGACCTTCTCTGATCCCTGGATCTGGTAGGATATTCCTTTTATTTTCCTTTTTTAAATTTTTAGTTTGAAAAAAAGTAGACTTTTTTTTTTTTTTTTTATATTTTGTGAATAAAGGATATTGGGTTGTGGTCCACCCCCCAGGGGGTAATGGACTGACTTCACTGTGACGAAGTCATCTGGGCTGTCTGGTATACTAGCAGAGTGTGTCACCCCATGTCCTCTGTCTGCAGAGGCCTCCAGAAGAGGAGGCCCCTATCTATTCTGAATACACTACCGCGGTGGTGCTTTCCAGATTGAAGAGGCAGCTCCCAACCTCAGAGGTATTTCCCTCTATGGGAGCCTCAGGATCCTCTTGCTTGGGGCATACAGCTCCTACGGTGGCTCCACCCCAGGGTTTATTTGCCTGGAAGGCTTCCAACCTAGGGATCCTGATGATCATCCGGTCTTGATCTTTAAAGGATTCTTTAAAAAATGGAAGCATTTGCTTCCTGTGGAGTCTTCTGCATCTGAGGAGGAGGATATTTATGCTGCTTAAGAATATCGGGCAAATTCTTCTGAAAGGGAGCACTCCTCCAATAGGAAAAAGAGTAGTTCGGATTCAGGTCTTCTAGGTCTTCTATGTTTAGGGCACAAATGGATAATTGACATCCAGCTCCTAGAGCCCCTAAGGGGGAATCCATACAGATCTGAAAAAAACAAAGGCAGCTCTTCCTGAGCATTCTCATTTTACTAAGCTTAATGAATGGGGTAAACCTGACAAGCTCCCCACCATTCCTAGAGTTCTGGATAATAAGTATCCGTTTCCTACTTTAGACAGTGCATCCCTAAAGCACGGTGGATAAGCGCCTGGATCGGGTATCCAGGCAGGCTTTTTCCATGGTAGGATCAGCCTTACAGCCATGGCAAGCAGGAAGTGGTTAAAACAAGTGAGTTCTAAGTTTCGGGCTCGTCACTCCTGTAATTCACGCTCTCAGTTGAATAAGTCCAGAATGGAAATCTACCAGTAGGTCATGCCTGCTATGGATGATATTGTTAGACTAAATGCCTAGGGATTATCCCTGTTGGTGGCACAGAGGTGTTATCTATGGCTTAAGCAAAGGTCGGCTGACACAGTTTCTAAGAATACTTTCAGGAGGTTGTCTTTTTGGGAAACGTTTGGATGATATTGTGAAGAGAGCCACTAGGGGGCAGGTCTACCAGACTTCCGCAAAGAAGGAAATCTAATCGTTATCGTAGATTGTCCAATACTCGTCTATTTGGTGGCAGAGGTTCCTTTTTCCTCTAGACGCCAAGAGGAGTTCTGGAATAAACCTATATAAGCTATTCCCGACTTGAAGAGACACTTTCACACTTACGGGTGGGGGGGACACCTTCTGCTTTTTGCTCCTCCCCCTTTTTTTATTTTTTTTATTTTTTTTGGAGACTGATGCATGGATCCAATAAATATTTTTTTTTTACACGATCGAGCAGGGGGTTAGAACGTTTTTTTCCAGAAAAAACAGAAGCATGAAGATCCACGGGGGCTCACCTATTACAGCTAGGAATAATCCATCCCGTTCCTCTTTCGGAGAGAGGTTACTGATTTGGCTCCAATTTGTTTGTAATCCCGAAGGACGGTTCAGTGCGCCTAATTCTGAACCTCAAAGGCCTCCACAGTTTTGTCCGGCTTAGCAGATTTCGCATGGAGTCATTAGGATCCACAATAACTGCTGGGGATAATATGACCACTGTGGATATAAGACACTTACCTGCATATCCCTATCTTACCGGACCATCAGATTTTTACGTTTCGCAGTAGATGGCCTACATTTTCAGTTCGTGGCTCTCTGTCCTCTGCTCCAAGGGTTTTTAACCAAAGCTCTCTGACCAGGGGATCCGAATCGCCCCATAGTTGGACTATCTTCTGATCCAAGCCCCATCTTTACAAGAGGCCTTAAGAGATTCATAGACCGTCCTATTGACACTAGATGACTTGTTAGTCAACTATCCAAAGTCGAATATCATTCCCTCAGAGTTGTCTCCTTTCTGGGAATGACTTTAGACACCATTCAGGCCAAGGTTCTGGAGCAGAAGACTCTCACTTCAGGCCAGGGTAGAGACTCTCTGCCCTCACCCAATTATCTGTCAGGGAATGCGTCTGTTGGGCTTGATGATCTTTCTTTGAGGCAGTGCCATTTGCACAATTCCACACCAGACCCCTGCAGTTGGAATTACTGTCGATTTGAGATCAAACCACTGAGACCCCCTTTTTGCATGACACACTAAGCAAGGCAGTCTCTAGCCTGGTAGTTGAATCCCCAACCTCTGCAGGTAGGCAGATCCTTTCTTCCAGGATGGTTGATGTTTATCACGGATGCCACCCTAACAGGTTGTGGTGGCGTTGTGGGGTCACAAATGATCATAGACAGTGGGGCTGAGGGAAGAGCAGGCTTCCTATAAATATCCTGGAGCTGAGAGCGATTTCTACTGTCTCGCACACATTGACCATATGAGGGGTCATCCCTTCAGGATTCAAGCAGACAGGACAGTGGTGCACTGTATAAACCACCAGGGGGCGCTAAAAGTAGACAAGCTTTCAAGTAGGTGAGCCGGATCTTACTCTGGGCCGTGAAGAATGTTCTGTGCATCTCCGTGATCCACATACCAGGAGTGGACAACGAGCAAGCCATTCACCTAAGTAGGGCGACTTTGGTCAGGGAGAATGGTCTTTTAGAGGGATCTTCCGAGCCCTATGCATGCACTGGGGGCTCCCAGGCAAGGATCTTTTCGCATCCTGCATTAATCGGAAAGTCCAAGGACCCTTCTGGCTGTAGCAGTAGATGCTCTGACCCTTCCTTAGTCGACATTCAGGCTTTTTTATGCATTCTCTCCATTTAAAGAAAGTAGCTTGCAAAGGGATCCCGACCATCCTTGTAGCATCCTAGTGGCCAAGGATGCCACTTCTGGTTGAAAGGTTGTAAAAACGGTAGTGAGCTCTTCAGCTGAGGTGTCACGCCCACCCTGTCTGCTACACTATCCATTCCTTGGATGGCATAATCCTAGTGAAGCCTTGTAACTATGTAAATATTTTAAAAACAAAGGTTAAAGAAAGTTGACAAAGTAGAGTCCTCTAAATTTCAATTATTGGCTGTATCGGCAGATTAATCTCTTTGCAGCCCTGATAAGAATGGGGCACTTACCACCGCTGCCTGGGGGTTAAAAAACCTGACCTGGGCCCTTGAGAGTTAACAAGCTTCAGGTTCGTCTTTAGAAGTGGTTATCGGGTGTGCTTGCCGTGTATTTCGATGTAGTCAGGGGGTTATACTATTTTAATATTAACTCTTTTATATATAACAAAATAAAAACGAAATAAAACCAAACAAGATGGTAGACGAAGTAGTTAGTTGCCGTAGTTACTGCGGTTAAATGTCCAGTTAGTTCCTAGTCTGAGAGGAGGGAGAGAGCTTCCAGCACAGCTACGTTTCCTGCTGCTTCTGTAGAACGCACGTTTAGTCCTTCGACGTCCTCAGGTTCTGATTGGTAGAGCCTTAGGGTAGTTTTCTATAGAGCTTGCTTGCTTCATCTGGGGAACTTTGGGAGATGTAGTCTGTGAATGTAGTCCGTGCAGGTGCGGCTTCCGTGCAGCTTTAAACAGCTTTTGAACTTTTGTTCAACTTCTTTCACTTATCCTCAGAATAAAACCTAAAGATTCATTGAGAGTTGAATGAAATAGTTTGTTCATTTACTGAAAACGCTTTTTGGTTATATTTACATTAAGGACTAGAATATGCTAATCTAAATAGCAATATTCAAATTCTGGTGTCAGTTGTTAATGCAGGCTTTGACTATTCATATTTTTTTACTAAGATGTGGGACAAACAAAATAGGAATATCATGCAGAATGTCTAAAAAGCGCTGAATGCTCAAAAAAGAGCAGTTATTGCATATGTAAATACATCCATAAGTAGAAAGATTGATAAATTACAGTCTTGCGCTAATGTACTGTGTATAAAACATCAAGGATCTATTGACGTAATTAAAAAAAAAAAACTCTATTAGGCGGCTCCTAGAGATTACCCTAATATTACATATATTTGCGGTTAGAATCCTCTGAACTTCAGTTGCACTGCAATGAATAAATGTTTAATTGTCAAGTTTTTTTCCATCTACTTTGTCAACTTTCTTTTAACCTTTTGTTTTTACAATTTGAGCTATCCCCTCAAATCAGTTGCTGCTCTGTTTATGTACTCTAGCGCTTCCCTACAACACTATAAAAATGTAAATATTTTGTATTAGCATTGAACAAAAAAAGGAAAAATAGTAGACACGTTCTAACGTGTCTTCTTGTTTTCCAACTATATGTGGGATCTCTTAGTTTTTATATATTATATATTATATATCCACGCCTTTGTATCTTGCAGTCCTGCCTTTTCGGATAAGTTAACCCGTTCGTATGTGATTTGGTAACATCTTGGAGTGAAAGAGAGGGCAATTCTACAGTCATAGAATTGTAATTTTTTTTTTTTTTTTTTTTTTTTTTTTTCTTGGGATCTATCATCTGTACAATAATCTGCTGGTTTGTCATTAATTGTGTTTACTGAATTTCTCTTTTTTTCCAGATGTGTCTTGAGGAGTTCATCTGCCATCTGGGTACCAGTTCTGACTTCATTTCTAGCTGCTCTACATTCTTGCCCACCTGTGAGGTGCCACATTTTTATTTTGTTTTTTTTTTTCTCCCTGTCGTGTCACCTGAAGAATTTTATTGTCGTTGCTGGCTGCCTTCATGATTTTTTTTTTTTTTTTTTTAATTTTCTTTAGATGGACATATGTTTTTCATACTACTCATAAAACAGACTAATTATCAGCCATCCTCATCTCTTTTGCCCTTGGCTCTACATACAATTATGTTTTCCTTTTTACCTAAATACATCTGAGGATTTTTCATCTTTCTACATGCACTACAATTTTTTTTTTTATTTTTTTTTTTTTTTTTTTTAACCCATGTGTTGAAAGGAGCCTCAAAAGATGCTAATAAAGGACCATGCAGGCTGTTTCTGTGGTGTACTTAGTGAATAGTGATTGTAACCTGTATACATAGCTGCACCCTTCTGAGACTAATTCTGAAATGCAAGCTCTTTATTTTTCTCCCTCCTCTTTGAAATTTTTTTTTTTTTTTTTTTTTTTTTTTTTTTTTTTTTTTGCTGCGGAAAGCATTGTTTTATTATGTTTGTACAAATATATCTACTGGACGTTTGGAGCATTGAAGGTATTTTGTTTTTAGCATGAGAACCAACCTCTTTATAAGGATTGAAGCTTGTTTCAGTGGTAACAAAATTGGCTTTTATTTTTCCCATAGAGGCAGGACAAAAGCCAAAATAGTTTTCTTTTTTTATTTTATTTTTTTTGCTTCTGTCATTGTAAAGAGGTAAGACTGTACATGCAACTACTAATACTTTGGGTGGTGAGGGTTGAATGAAGTTACACATAGCCTTTATATAATATTGTGCCTCTAATGTCCTTTTGAAATGGATAAAATAAAATTACCTGGGTGAGAGACTGAGTAGTTCTGATTAAGACTGGTTTGTCTTGCCTTACAAAGCCTTAGAGACCTTCCAGGCAAAGGGTTCATTTATCCTGCTTGTTTGTTCCATGTTTGTTTCATTCACTAGCACTTTGCACTTCACTAGCACAAACCCCTATTTAACTCCCCCCTTATTTTCCCTTCGTCCCATGGAGAGCAGGTCCCCCCCCCCCCCCCCTGAATTCCTGGTATATCCTTCCAGGAGTTTATTTATTTATTTATTTTTTTTCATTCCCAAAATGATTCCCTTCTGAGGGGACTGTCATATTGAAAGTAAAACTTGCATGGGTTAGCCGTCTGCTGCGAAGGAGGCCCAGCAGAAGGGGGGAGTGTTTCTTAAAAAATCAAAGTAAAGCAGTCTGCTTTATATTCCTAATTCCTAAGAAACATGCAGCCCTGGAAAGCCGGCTAATTTAACACTTCGCTTTAAGTTCCACTTGCATCTTTACCCATGACTTGCTCCATGTGAAGTAATTAGGTTTGTTTGTCTACAGATTACATTTAAAGGCTAAAAGCTTACCTGACCATTTTCTGTCTTAAATCACAGTCCTGTCCTGCTTCTGCAACCCCGTCAGAGTCAAAATTGCTTGACATCTCTGTTCAATCATCCCTTAGCTTTCTACTTGATATCTGTTATGACTCATTGCTCAGAGGGCTCTTATAAACATTGGATCAACTGTTTAATGCTCTGCAGCTGCTAACCCGTAGTGTGACATACTTTGTGTTCCTGTCCTCCACTACCTATTGATTCAGTGTGTGTGTATGCAGCAGAGATGCTGCCCTGTCATAAGCAGCTTTGCTGCTGCCTCCACGTTGACAAGCTGCTGTGTGGTAAGACCAAATAACATGAGCACACTGTAGCCCAGCTGGGAACTTTCATTTGATCAAGCCAGCCAAAGAGGTTTTTATCTTTCTAACTTGGTGTGAAAACTCTTTGCAGCTGAGCTGATATGATCAGCACATCCTGCCAATGTCTGTGTGCTAGTAGAGCCGCCCACATTCATGCTCACGTTTAAGCAGGGCTCTCGTGTGTAACAGTGGCCACTCCCAAGCAATCCAAGAGCACAGCATCTGCAAATTATATTCCACAACATCTGTTTGGGGTTAATCCCTCTCAAACTGCATATATCACTGTTCAGAGGGGGGCTCAAACTAAAACTATGCACAAAACTAGGTCAACATAGCATATTTGTGTACAATGCTCCTTAAATGGCCTGGGAGTATATACTGAAATGGGTGAGCTGCAACTAGTAGTACTAGTAGGATCAATGAGGCAGGTAAGTACTTAAAGTGGATCGAAACCTGGGACTTTTGCTATCCCCAAGACGCCAATAAACACTCGCCTTTCCCTGGGCCCACGTTGCATGAGCACTTTCGCCCCAGTTATTCAGATAGGCCGGTGGCGCGAGCGTGCACTGCCAATTTATCCCAATCGGAGCTGCTTGCTGAATTTAATCATCGCAGCAAACTGCTCTCATTCCACGGGAGCCTGCACATACGCCGCTGGACAGAGTTGCCGGTAAACAGATTGGGCGATTTGGAGCGTTTCGTACAGCAGGACAACTGGACGTCCCAGAAAAGCGAAACCCTGGAAGTAAACAAACCCATGTTTTGTTCCGCTTTAAGAAAATTTGTAGCAAAATTTTATAATTAAAAATTCTTAGAGGAACAACATGCCTGTTTTTACACTCTTTGGGGTTTTTCCTCTTGAATGGGGTATCCCAAATCGTGATTCCCTACTGTGTGCATTTGCCCTAACAATTAACCCCTGAGCGACCTGCTCAAACAATCGCCATGCTCTTTCACTCTGCAGCCAAGTGGCACCGAAGGGAGCAGACATGACTACAGGTGAGCCGGGATGCAGCGAGGGCTCTGGGACAAGGTAAGTAAAATGACTTCTGGGGTGTTTTATACAGTGATGCATCCTAATTTGGGATGCCCCACGGTGTGGAACTCAGGTGGCCCTGGAGTCTTTTAGATTTTTTTTTTTTTTTTTTTTGAAGTGTGTGTTGTATTGCAATTGGGTTATTGCTTCCTTCTGTTTTGATAGTCACGGGGCATTGCACAGAAAGTCCATGAGGGTGGTTGGGATTAAAAATGTTCTATTGCGAGTGCCATTAGAAAGGACACATTTGTAATAACCTAAAGGTCATCCTGAAAGTGGAATAAAAACACAAGGGTGGCTCTAGGCCTTGAAAATTTTTACAGAAGATGATGCATTTATGGGCAAGTTGCTGAATTCCACCCTCACATCATATCATGGGCTGCAACAGACCTATCCAAGCACTGCCATTGTTGTTGGGGCTGGCCATGCGATGTTGGTCACATGCTTGTTAAAATGGAACTATAGTCAACTCAGTCAATGTCATTAATTGTATGGCTGCCAATCCTTTTGACTGCTGGTAAACAAGTAGGTTTTTCTGATTGGACTTGCACATCAAATGAATGTTACATCCTGACTTGTCTAACTTGTGATTTCCAAGCTAAATATAGCTATCTGGAAACTTATTAATGAAATTGGAGTTATGTGCCTTCTATATAATATATAAATTACCTACGTATAATACACGGGGCAGGGAGTCATATATAATAGATATGACCATGAATGCATGTAATATTTACCGTATTATGAGCCAAACAGAACACATTATTACAGGAGTACTTTGGGAAAGAATGATAAAATAATGCATTTGTGCACCTTAAAGCGGTCCTTCACTCTGAAGTCCTGAACAGAGTTGAAGCCCAGTGAGGGAAAGAATAAGCAAGTGACTAAAACATAAAATATATTAATTTTAGATGCAGGGGAATCGTTTAAGGGTTTGGGCTTTTCAATAAATCATGGTGAAGGTCCGGTTTAAAATGCCCTCCTTTCCAGAGAAGCAAATTGTGAAATAACCGGTTTGCAAAGTTATTTCTGAAGTTCCATGCTATGACAAGTAGTGGCAAGGTTTAGAAAAATGGCATATGTGTGCAAAATAGCCTCAAGAACAGGAAATACTAATAATCTTTTCAGTGTCTGGCTAATGTGTTCAGGAGCTGATTTGGCAAGGAATATTTCTTTTTGGCCAATGAATTTCCTTCCGCCATATTTGGTGGTCCCCTTCTAGTTGCAGGGTGTCACTCTTAGTGGACCTGTATTTTTTAGAAAAGGTGTGTGTAGATAGCGCTATAGGAGTTGTCAATGTAGCTGCAGCCTGACCGGGTGGCTAGTCCGTGTGTGAACCAATGGGGAGAAAAGATTAAAGCAAACACCACAATGCAACAAAATATTATTATATAGAAGCTCTGATCTGCAGGCGCGCTGTATTATTGTATGAGCAACAATGTATCAGGATCAAGAGAACATATATTCTTACCCTGTCTGGAAAGATATTCCAAGTATACAGCACGTCCTGTTCCAGAATATTCCTTACACATGGGTTATACATCCACAAGATGGCGCTGGACTGCAGAAAAGACTTGTGGCCACTCCCGGCCCCTTAAATAGCCAGGAACCTCCTACCAATTCCCAGTTCTTATCTGCAGTCTGGACTGCGAAAATAGAAGATGGCTCTCTATACTGCGCAGGTGAGCGGGGCTTATCAGCCTGCGGCCCTGCAGGACTATTTCCACCCGTTTCCGGACCCACTGCCTCCCAGCCGTGGCTGACTGGTTCGGGTGAAGGTAGGACAGCACCAGGGTCAGGTGCTGCGGAGCGCTGCTCCTACCGCAATCCATGCACTGACATGGGTAGACGGTATAGGCTTATGCTTATGGTGAGCCTTGTGGGATGCCCCTCCCTGCACTCTGGGTTTTCCTTACCCCAACCCCCCCGCCCTCCTTCACTTTACTGTTGTGTGCTGTGCTTTTTACTTTGCTCGCCGCCGCCCCGCTTGTACAGCGCTCCGCGGACGGCGGCAACATTGCCTCAGCCACTGCTGAGACGCGTGGGACGCGTTTTCGTGCTCTTCGGGGGGGGGGGATGGGCTCTGCGGATGACGCTTTTTGACGTCAAACCTCTGCGGCCTGCCCCTCGGGGTCTGTGCGGGCGCCATTTTGCTTCTCTTCCTCTGCGTGCGCTGCTGCTCCTTGCCAATGCGGTCCGTGAGTGTCCCCGAGGGGTGTTTTTTCTTTCTACTATCTCACTTGTAAATGCTTATGGGGATGTCTCTTTATGTCTTTCAGGCAGGATATATATATGATATGATTGTGTAATAAAATAGTGATATATTTTTATAATTGGGTGTGTGCAATAGTAAATCTTTGGTAGTATTTTTCCTATTGGGGTTTTGGGGCATCCCCATCTCTTGTGCTTTCAGGCGGGATAAACGTCACTGTGGTTTCTCCCGGCCCTCTTCCCTTTTGTAATCTCCCACCTTCCTAGCGGGTTTTGGGCCATCCCGGGTGGCTATTACTAGTCTTAACACTATACTGGCCTGTTGTGCCACTCAAATCACCATATGGAGGCTTCTGGGGATAATGTGCCTGGGGTTCCTTCGGAACAGGCCCGGCTGTGTGTTGCGTGTGGCGTTTCCCCTGTGAGTGACCATGTCGGGGTATGTGTAAACTGCGCCCAGCAGGCTCTTGCGCTGCAGTCTGGGCTGTCTGTTGCGGGCCCCGGTGCTGCGCCCCTTTTGGCTTCACCTACCCCACCCCCACGCTTGCATCTGACCCCCAGTGAGGGGCACACTAGCGGGGACTCTCAATCTGATTTGACTGCACGGGTGGCCAGCATTGAAAAACACATTGCTGGATCAGCCCTGCGTAAGGCTTCTGCTAAGAAGTGGCATTTATCTCCCGCTGCTTCCCTCTTTCCTGTAGAGGATGAGGGACCTTACTCGCTTTCTGGCCCTTACCCCCTCGAAGAGGGGGAGTTGTTTTCTGATTCAGAATCCTCTGAGGAACAACCTAAGATCTATGGTGGAGTGGGTCTCCCTTTGGGGAAGACCCATGTTCCTCAGATGATACTGACAGGTTGTTGAGTCACATATTCGAAGTGCTTTGTATTTCTCCTGCAGTGGCTCCGCAGTGGCAGGCTTTTTGATACGGTTAAGCCACGCTTGGAGTTCCCTGAGCAGACTCGCTTTAATAATCTAGTGCTCAAGGAATGGGAAGGGCCTAGTAAGCTACGTGGGGTGCCCAAGAGTTGGGACAAGAGGTATCCCTTTCCTGCTGATGTAATTAAACGTGGGTTCCCCCTTTTTAAGAGGTTGCGCCTCTTTGGTGAATGCTTGGACTTGTTTGCTAGGGGTGGTAGGTTACCTTAACGCAGGAGGCGTTCTCGGCCCTTTCGGGGGTCTGGTGCCTCTTTCCCCACCTATCGGGCTTCCAGGGCTGGTCGAGGAGTTTCCTTTGCTGGAGTACGCAGAGACTATTTGGGCAGGGGACGTGGCTGCCCTGGCCTCTCCTGGTGCCGCAAGCCCAAATCCTCCCCCAAGCCCCCTCAGGCATGAAGAGGCGCCCTCACCCATCCGGGTGGGGGGACGGCTTCGGCTCTCTGCTCACGTCTGGAGGCGACGTGTAGCAGACCGGTGGATTCAGGAGGTGGTTTCCTCCGGTTACAAGAGTTTGCAGCCTGGCCACCCCCCAAGATTCATCAGATCCCGGATGGCTCAAAACCCTCTGTCAGCTCAGGGTTTGTGCCTTGCTGTCCAAAAGCTTCTGGAGTTGGGGGTCCTCTGCCCTGTGCCCTCTGCCCTGTGCCTTTCTGGGAAAGGGGCAGAGGCTTCTATTCCAATCTCTTCACGGTCCCCAAAAAGGACGGGTCCCTCGGGCCCATCCTGGATTTAAAGCGCCTCAACAAGTTTGTCAGATTCAAGCATTTTCGCATGGAAACCCTGCGCTCATCAGTCAATTCGCTGCGCCCGGGCAATTTCATGACTTCTGTAGACATCAAGGACGCTTACCTTCACGTACCAATCTTTCCAGGTCATCAGAAATTCCTCAGGTTCGCTCTGGAGGATCAGCACTACCAATTTGTGGCCTTGCCTTTCGGTATCACCTCGGCTCCCAGGGTATTCACCAAGGTGCTGGCGGGCGTGATGGCTCTGCTGAGATCTCAGGGCATTCGCATCCTTCCTTATCTGGACGACATTCTCGTCACGTCTCAGTCCTTCCATCAGGCCGAGCTGGATACCCAGATGGTGGTGTCCACACTAGAGTCCTTCGGCTGGGTGATCAATCATCCCAAGTCTTCCCTGTCCCCGTCACTGGTGAGGTCCCTTCTGGGCATGACTCTGGATACATCTCAGGTCAAGGTTTTTCTCTCTCAGCTGAAGGTGGAGAATCTTCAAGCTCAGGCCCAGTTTCTGCTGTCTTGTCCTCATCCCTCCATCCCGCAGGGGATGCAGCTGGTGGGACTGATGGTGTCCGGCTTCGAGGCGGTACCCTATGCTCAGTTTCACATGAGACCTCTTCAGCTGCGCCTTTTGTCAGTGTAGGATCGGGACTCTGGGTCCCTGGATCAGGTGTTTGTTCTGTCCCCTCTGACCAGTCTGACAGGCTGGGGGGGCTTCTAGAAGTTTTTGAAATTCCAGGGTCAATGGGGCCCTCAGGAGGCTCATACCCCTATCAACATCCTGGAACTGAGGGTGATAAGGTTGGTTCTTGCCCAATTGACTCCACACATTATTCGGGGTCGGGCTGTTCATTCGCTCGGACAACCAGACGGCTGTTGCCTACATCAATCATCAGGGAGGGACCCGGAGCAAGAGGGCCCTCAAGGAAGTGTCCCTGATACTGTCCTGGGCGGAGGTGAATGTTCCCTGCATCTCAGCTGTGTACATCCCGGGGGTGGAGAATCTGGAGGCAGACTCTCTGAGCAGGGGGACTTCTCATCTGGGAGAATGGTCCCTCAGCAGCAGGGTGTTTTGCTACCTGTGCCACCACTGGGGTCGGCCGGATGTGGATCTGTTTGCGTCCGGTCACAATCACAAGCTTCCAGTCTTTGTCTCTCTGTTACAGGACCCTCTGGCCTTGGCCATGGATGCATTAGCAATGTCTTGGAAGAGTTTTCAGCTCCTCTATGTATTCCCTCCGTTTCCTCTGCTGGGCAGGGTGCTGCGCAAGATAGCCCAGGAAGGGGTGCCAACCATTCTGGTGGCCCCCTGTTGGCCAAGAAGGGTGTGGTTCGCAGACGTCGTGCAGTTGGCAGTAGATCAGTTTCCCTGCCCAAGGATCCAGACCTACTCACTCAGGGGCAGCTACGCCATCCCAATATACAAATGCTGGCTTTAGCGGCCTGGCTGCTGAAACCTCCATCTTGACGGAGAAGGGGCTGCCTGCTTCTGTAGTTGATGCCATGCTTAGGGCTAGGAATAAGTCCTCATCCTTTATTTACTATAGGGTATGGCATGCTTTCATTGCCTGGTGTGAGTCTAAGTCCCTTCCCTGTCGGGTGTTTTCTGTTCCCAGGATCCTGTAATTCCTGCAACATGGTTTGGACTTGGGTCTTCAACTTAGTACCCTCAAAGGTCATGTTTCAGCCTTGGCTGTTTTCTTCCAAAGATCCTTTGCCAACCATCGGTTGGTTAAGACCTTCTTCCAGGGGGTTACTCGCGTGCGCCCTCCACGTAAGCCTATGTTATCAGTATAGGATTTGAATTTGGTCTTATCCGCTATGCAGGGTCCTCCTTTTGAGCCTCTGCGTAAGGCCCCTTTGTCTATATTGACGCTTAAGGTAGCATTTTTAGTGGCTATCACTTCTGTTAGGTGTGTTTCTGAGTTGGCGGCGCTTTCCATCAAACCTCCTTATTTTGAGAGAGACCAGGACAAGGTGGTGTTTTGGTTTAAGCCAGATTTTCTTCCTAAGGTTGTGTCTGCTTTTCACCTCAATCAGGACATTGACTTGCCTTCTCTGTGTCCTAATCCTAGTAACGCTAAGGAGAGGGTCTTAAATTCTCTGGATGTGGTTAGGACTGGTCAGGCGGTGGTGCAAGCCTTTTCTGTTAAGGGGAAGGAGCCTCCCTTCTGCCTTACTGCTCATTCCACTCGTGCTATTGGTGCCTCTTGGGCTTTTCAGCACCAATCTTCTGTTGAACAAGTTTGCAAGGCTGCTACTTGGTCTTCTGTTCACACTTTTTCCAAGTTTTACAAGGTTGATGTTAAGGCCTCAGCTGATGCTTCTTTTGGCTGCAAAGTTCTGCAGGCGGCAGTGGTTTAAACTGCCCGCTGTTACTTTTGGGGATCCCACCCTATCTTACGGACACTGCTATTGGATGTCCCATGTGTAAGGAATATTCTGGAACAGGACGTGCTGTATACTTATCATACCAATTCTACGGATGAGTACTCACAGAATTGTATTATTCTAAGTATACAGCACGTCCTGTTCCAACCCGCCCTTGTTAGCATTATTTTTGGTTACCTCTGTATGGTGATTGTTCATTTTGTGTTTATTATTCTCCCGGCTTCTTGTATGCTTGTCTACACTGGGAATTGGTGGGAGATTCCTGGCTATTTAAGGGGCCGGGAGTGTCCACAAGCTTTTTCTGCAGTCCAGCGCCATCTTGTGGATGTATAACCCATGTGTAAGGAATATTCTGGAACAGGACGTGCTGTATACTTATAATACCAATTCTATAGGTAAGTACTCACAGAATTGTATATTCTAAGCGGACAGCACGTCCTGCTCCAGACATAGTCCTTACATGTGGGTATATCTCCGCCTTCAGCGCCGTGCACTGCAGAATCATGAAGAAAACAAGCTCCTCCCGGCCCTACATATACCGAGGGACCTCCCACAAATCCCCAGATTTCTCTGCAGTGCTGGAACTGCGAAGACATGAAGTATCATGCTCTCGCAGGCGAGCGGGGCTTTACAGCCCGAGTCCCTGCGGGACTATTTCCACCCGTCCTCTCTGTGAAGAATATGCCTCCCAGCCTGGGCTGCGTTGGTCGGGTGAAGGTAGGCAGCACCTCGTGTGCTTAACGGAGCCATGCTCCACCGCAATCCCCCACCATAGGGTAGGCGGTTTAGGCTGATGGTGAGCCTCTAGTGGATGCCCCTCCCGCATTATTGCCCTGTGTAGCGGTGGACCCTGTGTAAGGGTCGCCATCCTCTCTCATTCCCCAACTAGTTAGTGGGAAAAGAAAAGGGGGGGGGTATGTGTGTGGCGGTCCCTGTGTACCAGTATATCACGCTTATGGCCTTATTTCTGCCCTTCATTAACATTGAAATGTCAGAGCCGCGCTGCTTGCTCTTTATTTGGTTTTCGGCTACCGCCGTATGTCTTATACACAGTTTGCTGCGTTGTCCAGATGCTGTGGCGCCTTTTCCTTACTAGACGTAACGGTTTTTCTACAAATCCTTAAGCGTGTGATTGTATCCTTGCTTTGCCGTTACCTCAGAGCTTCGCGCCCTTCGGAGTGGGCAGGGACTTGAATTGGCGCGCTCCCCGTCACGGCCGAGCATCGAGCCCGCCCTTCGAGGTTCGCTGGGCGCCATTTTGCTGATCTTCGCGCGTGGTGGCGGTTTCCCTCCTCCCTTGGTCTGTAAGTGCCCTTGCGGGTGACTCCTTTATATGTTTTCCAGCTGCGTATAGCTCTGGTACCCATTCTTTTCCTTATGTCTTTCAGACGCTAAGATTCCGGTGGCATCCCCCGGCCTGATATATATCCTAAACGGGTTCACTTTTATATTCTCACACATTCCTAGCGGGTCTTGGGGCATCCAGGGTCGCTTATAGCATAAATCCCTGCTGGCATATTGCGTTGATCACCATACGGAGGCATCTCAGAATTGTGTCCGGGGTCCCGCGGGGACAAGACTGGCTGTGTACTGCGTGGGGACCACCCCACGCTGACGCTGACAGAGCACGGGTCTGCGGACCATGTGCTGAACAAGCACTGGCCCTGCAATCAGGTTTACCAGTGGCTGCACCTCGCTTCAATACACCTGTCTCCCCTTGTTTAAATCTCACTCCTGATGAGTCGCACTTGAGCGGGGATGACCAGCAGGTGGTGCTGCGCAGGCTACCTACGGCTGAGCAGGTGATGCCTGGTTGGCGGAGCGCTTGGGCGCTGGAAAGAAGCGGTCCCTGACGCTTCCTGGTTCTATGTTTCCCAATGAAACTGAAGAGTCTGCTGCTATGCAGGTCCTTGATCCTTCTGATGAAGGTGGACTGTTCTCAGGTTCCGGTTCCTCAGACGAGATACCTTGGACCCGTGATAATTCTGGCCCTGGTTCCTGGTGCCGGTGTGACACTGATAAATTACTTGTAAAGATCTTTAGAGTACTGTCCATCTCTCCTCCGGGACAGCTTCTTAAGCCCAAGAGGGAGAGTTTCCACACAGCGACGCCGCGCTTGGAATTTCTGGAGCAGGATCATTCCAGGCTCTTATATCTAAGGATTGGGAATCACCTTGTGAACTTACAGGAGTTCTGGGGGTCTGGGATTGGAAGTACCCTTTTCCCCCTGATGTGGTTGGCTGCTAGTCAGTCCCTCCCGAGGTGGATGCACCTATTATTGTGGTTGCTAACCCTCCCTTCATGACAGCCTCTACTCATCGTACCCTTCGGGATGCTGAGGACCGGCGCATTGCCAGACTGGCTTCCCACGCCTTTTCGTGTGCAGGGATGGCTCTGCGCCCGGTCTGTGCCGCGGCCATCACTGCGGTGACCGCCAGGACCCTTCTTAGGAAGATACTTGACCACCAACCGGATGATCTCCCTTGGGAGGTCTTTAAGGCACTGTCTGATTGTGATGTTTTTGTGAGTTTATTTTCTCAGTGATGGATGACACTGTTAAAATGTGCACTAGAACCTCGGTTCTTGTGGTGGCTATTCGCCGCCTGCTTGGCTGCGACAGTAGGGGGCTGACAATGATACTAAAAAGGCTCTTACTGGCCTTCCCTTTAGAGACGACGCTTATTGGGGCCCGGTTGGACCTTTTGGGAAAAAAGGAGTAAGGCACCCTCGAGCAGAAGGCCGTCTCGGCCTCCCAGGGGCAGGGACACCCCTCCCCTTCCCTACGTTAGTGCCAAGCGCGAACCAGAAGTGTGCTTCCAACTTTTTGGAGTGGAGACCCGCCCCGGGGGGGCAGGCAACGCCCTGGGTCCTCCGGCTGTGCGAAGTCCAAATCTGCCGAAACCGCACAAGCGTGAAGGGACGCCCTTGTTGGGCGAGTGGACTGCTGCAGCACTGGGCTCCTATCGCAGGGCGCCATGCTTCTTCAGGTTGTTACAGGAGGTAGTCCCCCCGGATGCAGAATGGACTCTGCTGGGCGGTCCTTTTTCTAAGGTTATCAGGGTTCTTCTAGTCCCTGTTTTCCCTTCGGGAGTTGAGGCAGGCCGAGTTTGGCGTGTAGGGTCTGGGCTCTCTTACAGGTTGGCCCTTGACCTGTGATTGCATCCACATTACCCTTCCCCTCCGGGATGAAGCAGTCTGACCCAGGTTGGCATTCTGGGGCCTAGCATTTATACCTTCACAGGCAGTTTCTACATGGTGTCTACCTGTTGGGCCGCAGGCGCTCTTGTCCAGTAGACCTCTTGATGCATGTGAGGAATTATAATCCCTTTTTAGTCCCCTGTGCCTTCAGGACACCTAGGACACTTCCAGCCAGTGTTGAAGGTCCAACTCTGCGCATTGGGGTATTGTTTTTGGTTCCTCTCCTGCTCCCAGATGACTCACCAAGGCGAATATGGGAGTGGTGTCTTGGACGTGCCCGTGTGGCGTCTGCGCTAGGTTCTACTTTATTGTCCTTCTTTGCTTCCTATTTTTGCATCAGGCCGTGTTGGCTATTGACTTGTGGCTCCTTTGGGAGTCCTGTGGATTGGTGCTCAGGCACATCACTTAGTGTTCCCCAGTTCGGTATCTCCCTACGGGGTGGCATTTAGATTGGTTCATGTTAGAACCTTCCTTCTGCTAAATGTGAACTTGTTATGGAAAGGGCCTTGCCCTCTTTGATGTCACACTACCTTTACCTTGCAGCTGGTGGGCCTGTTGGTGGCGGCCCAGATGCTGTCCCTTATTCTCAGGAGCCCTTGGGCCCTGCGACACCTTAGGTTACTTATCCTGGACAGGGTTACAGCACCCCTGGAACTAGGTCAGTACGCTCCCCCTTGTTACGGGGGTTCCTTTTGAGGTTGTAAATTCAAGGAAGATGTCTGGGACCATTCCTTCCTTCTCTCTTCTCCCTGTAGATGGTCATCATGGGTACCAAGTCTTGCAGGTGGACTGGGGGGGTCTTATTTCTTCTGTAATCCCCTGTGGTTCCTAAAGGGGTCCCCTTAGGGGATCCATCTTCATACGGTTTTTTGGTTGACACATTGAGCCTTGGTGGGCTCTAATTTGCTGGACTACTCCTCTTCAGGACTTGTCCTTTTTGGGGACTCTCGGTCAGTCTGAGGACAGTGGCTTGTCCCTTTTTATCTGTGAAGGTCTCGGAACAGGTTGACCCTTCAAGAAGGTTCTGGCTCGGTTCTAAGTGGGGGTTTACATCCCTTGTACTTCATTGATATTTGCTTGGCTGGCTGCCCTAATGTGGCAGGAGGGTCTATTCTAGTATCTCACTGAGTCCCTACTGGTGTGGCCCTGTGGGGCCCCTTTGCTATTACAGGGACTCTGTCCTGGGTTATTGTCCCAGGACTCTCTGGCCTTGCTCATGAGGGCCTAGTATTGCTTCTGTCAGGACATTATATTCTATATGTCTTAACTTCTTTCACCCTGCCAGGCGGGGTTCTGCATAAGATTGCAGTAGAAAGGGAGAACCGTTATGCTGGGGGCCCTGGGTGGCCCAGCAGGGCGTGGTTCGCAGATTTTCTGCTGAAGACAGTCGTACTGTATACCCTCTCAAGAGGGCTGTTCTGCCTATTCAAGCTCCCTACTACGTCGCCCTTACCTACAGGCCTTTTAGGCGATTGATCGGTTGGCTTTTCACCCTATTGGAGATGGGTGTCTTTTCTCTATTGGAGGGCTGGGCCTAGCGCCCTCCTCTTCTTCTCCCTTTTCTGCCGGCTATGTTGGAGTATGCTCTTCTAGTCTGCTTGCTTGGACTAGCTCTTTCCTGCGGGATGTTCCCTATCCCTGGGTCCTAGAATTATTATAGCACGGTTGAAGTTGGCTCCCCAACTCAGTGCTCTGAAGATTTCAGGGCTCGCCCTGTTCACCTACTGCAGAAGTCTAGTTCAATCTTCTGTGTTGCGCATTCCTCAGGGGTTGCTCAGGTGCATTCCCCAGGGAATTCTATGCTCCCTTTTTGGGGGGTTACTTATCCGGATGCCCTGCTAAGGGTTCCCTGGGGTCTTATTCAGGTTCTTGTCTGAACTGTTCCTTCCCTCATATCGCTCTTCTGGGGCGGTTGCTTCAGTCAGAAATGTGCCATAAAGGATGGCTCTGTTAGCGGTCCTAGAGATAGAGATATATATATATAATATATATATATATATATATATATATCTATACACCATGAGGTGAGGGTGTTCCGCCTTACGCCGAATTGGGTCCAGGCGGTGTTCTTATTCTCCTTTAGTCCAGACCCTACGGTCTCTGGGCTATTGTATGGCTTACTCTGAGCAAAAGGGATCTGTATCCCTCATCAGGTGTTGGGAGATTCCTGGTCTTTCTCTTGTCCCTGGTAGGGATTATGCCCCTTGGGGCTTATAGGTTTCTCCATCCTTATGTACCAGATCTGATTGCTAACACGGGTGTAGGTGCCCCTTGGCTTGGTCCTGCTCGGTCGCTTTTGTTCCTCTGAGCCTAAAGTAAACGTCTCGGCTCTTGCTGAGCCTTGTTAGCGTTGTTTTTCAGTATTCCTGCTGGTCTCGCCTGAGACCTGGGTTCATATTCCCAGATGGGGAGAGCTCTAAGGTTGCCATGGCTGTCCTTTTTCTCCAGTAGCATGGTTAGGCTGTTACTCTGGCCTACTCGTTAGGGGAAGATTCTTCTTCTCTCTTGCTTTTTGCTCTCTTACTACTTGTGCTTGGCTTGGGCCTTTCGGCACTAGGTTCTGTTGAGCAAGCTGGCTAGTCCGCTGCTTGTGTTCAGTTCTGCCTTTACAAGAATTCAAAGGCTGTGGTTAGAGCATTGCTCTCGTTGCTCTTGGTAGCATGGTTAAGGTGACAGCACTTTTATGGTTGTCTGTGCCTTTTTTCACGGGGATCCCACCCTACTTATGGACACTGCTATTGGATGTCCCACATGTAAGGACTATGTCTGGAGCAGGACGTGCTGTCTGCTTAGAATAATACAACTCTGTGAAGTACTCACCTGTAGAGTTGGTATTATATGCAGACAGCACGTCCTGCTCCACCCCATCCTGATTCACCTTGTTCTGGATCCCCTGTGTGGTGATTATTATCTTGGATATTTTTGCCAGTCTCTGGGTGGTTGTTTTCCTCCTGGCTTCTTCTCACTGCTTGTCAATGCTGGGGATTTGTGGGAGGTCCCTCGGTATATGTAGGGCCAGGAGGAGCTTGTTTTCTTCATGATTCTGCAGTGCACGGCGCTGAAGGCGGAGGTATACCCACATGTAAGGACTATGTCTGGAGCAGGACGTGTTTTTTTTTTTTGTATTATTTTGTTCTAAGGACTATGTGGAAGTAGGAAGAGCACTAGAGACCCCTAAGTGATTGTTTTCTAATATTTAAAAAGTTTAGAGAATTAGATCAGGTTGTTTGTTAATAATATTATTATTAAATATTATTATTTATATAGGTTAAACAACATGCTTACAAATCTGAAGGGTGGGTCCAAGGTACTCCAGTCCAACACTGCAAGTGAGAATGATCAGCTTGGGGAGTCAGCCCTTGAGAGCCACCTGCTGGTGAGCACTAACAAACAACCACAGAGCTGCTGGCTAGAACATTGCCACCAGCAGGTGACTAATAGGAACTGCATACCCCTGACAGTATGAAAGCACACACACTGAATGTTTAATTCATGAGAAAAAAGCATGAGAATTTAATTTTATTCCTGAGCAAAGTATTGCTAGTTTTCATATTTATTTTTTTTACTACCATGAGATTTTTTTTCACTCTTAGTGAATCAAAGCCTGTGTGTGTGTTAGTAAAGTGCATATCGAAATTTAAATAAAAGCCTACAAGTAATTCAGCACCAGTTATGTTGGCTGAGTTATATCTGTGCCCTTTGGTTGTCTCTAATGGAGGCATCAAGAGATTCCTTTGAGTTAATATCTTCATACCTCCCAAGTGTCCTTGATTAGGAGTCCCTCTTTTCCTATTGTATGGCACGGCCTGCTTCCAGAAGTCCTTGCGCAATGGGTTATTCTGCCACAAGGTGGCGCAGTGTACTGCATAAGAGTTGTTGCTCCTCCCGGTACCATATAAAAACGGAATCCCCATAGACTTATCCAGTGTTCTCTCTGCAGTGATTCTGCGAAGATGGCTCTCTATATTGCGCAGGTGAGCGGGGCAACCAAGCCTGCGGCCCTGCATGGCTATTTCTACCCGTTTCCGGGCCCTCTGTGCATTCCAGCCTCGGCTGACAGATCGGGTGAGGGTAGAGGAGCACTAGGGTCAAGTGCTCAAGGAGCGCTGCTCCAAGCCGCAGACCCTGTACCACAAAGGGTAGCCGACCATAGGCTTTGTGGTGAGCCTGCTAGGGATGCGGAGTTCCTGTCCTAGCTTCTGAGGGGGTGAGTGTTTTTGGGGACTGTTTACTTGTTCTGGCGTTTTGGGGTCCCCCCCCATCCCTGGCCTGGGCTCTCGCCGCTGTTCGCATCGCCTTCCTCTCTCCCTCCCCATCGTGTGCTCGGGGGAGGGGGGCCGGGTGGTAGCGGCGAGGGTGTTTATTCTTAGTATACAGTACGTCCTGCTCCAAATCTAATACTTACACTTGGGATATACTCCGCCAGATGGCGCTGGACTGCAGAGACACCGAAAATAGGCTCCTCCCGGCCCCTCAAATTCCCGGGGACCTCCCACAAATCCCCAGAATTTCTCTGCAGTCTGGCTGCGAAGGACGAGAAATGGCACTCTACTCGTACCACTAGTAATATGTCTCCCAGCCTTGGCTGCGCTGGTCAGGTGAAAGTAGGCAGCACCGCTGTTAGGTGCTTAGGAGCGCTCCACCGCAATCCCCCACCAAAGGGTAGGCGGTTCAGGCTTATGGTGAGCCTCTATGGGATGCCCCTTCCGCACTAGTGCCCCCTTGCACCTGCTCAGCGGTGGGCCCTGTTTAGGTGTCCGCTGTCCTCCCTCATCCTCCTTGTAGCCTTCGGGGGAAAAGAGGGGGGGGGGGGTGTAAATGTGTATGCTGTGCATTCTGTGTTTTACACTTTTTCCATTCTGTTTAGTCTTGTCAGCCGCCGCGCTGACTTGCCTTTACTGTCTTTTTAAAATTGCCGCCGCGCGCTGACTTGGTTCCGCACTTGGTGGCGGCGTTACCTCAGGCGCTGGTTGGCTGATTGCACGTTCTGGCTTCGCACTCTTCGGGGGGCAGGGCCCATCTTTGGCACGCTCCGCGTCATCGCTGATTCTGGCCCGCCCCTCGAGGTATACCGACACCATCTTTAACCTGCTTGGTTGGCCCATGCGGGACGGACCCCTACCTACCGCGGTCCGTAAGTGCCCTCGCGGGCGGCTTTATATCTTTCACTTTTGTTACTGTGTGCTTACAGGTTTTGTCTGTTATGTCTTTCAGGCGGGGTGAACCCTTTTGGCTTCTCCCGGCCCTGTATTAGTAAGTAACTTGTAGGCCTTGTAAAACTTCCCTAGCGGTTATTGGGGCATCCGGGGTTGCTATTTAGCGTTATTCCCTATCGGCGTATAGTGCTGCTATAATCACCATATGGAGGCATCCCAGGATAATGTGACCGGAGTCCCTTCGGGACAAGACCGGCTGTGTGTAGCGTGTGGGCAGCCTCATGCTGACAAGGTGCGGGTCTGTGTACCCTGTGCTGAGCAGGTGCTTGCATTGCAATCTGGCCTGCCAGTGGCTGTACCTCGTTTCACTTCGCCTACTCCCCCCAAGCTTAAACCTCACTCCTACTGAATTGCATACTAGTGGGGATTCTCAGCCTGATGTGTCTTCTAGACTGGCTACTGTTGAGCAGTTGATTGCTAAGTCCTTAGCGCATAAGGCCCCTGCTAAGAAGCGGCACTTGATGCCTAATGTCACTGTTATCCCTATGGGAACTGAGGAGTTTTGGAATCTTTGTGGCTATACCCCGTCTGATGAAGGGGAGCTCTTTTCTGATTCAGGCTCATCTGATGAGAGACCAAGGGGTCATGACGATTCTGGCTCTGACCCCTGGGCCCTGGATGACACTGACAGATTATTGACCCAGTCTTTTGAGGTTCTGTCCATCTCTCTCCCTGTTGCGACTCCCAGGCAAAGAGGGGAGCTTTTCCATACAGCAAAATCACGTTTGGAATTTCCCGAGCAGGCACATTTCCATAACCTTGTGCTCAAGGAATGGGAGCGCCCCAGTAAACTACCCGGGGTTCCAAAATGTTGGGATAGGAAGTATCCCTTTCCTGCTGAGGTGGTTAAATGTTGGTCATCCCCCCCCCCCCCCCCCCCCCCCGAGGTGGATGCATCGATCCTAGGGCTATCTAACACCTCTGTCATGCATTCCCCTGACTCCACTACCCTGCGGGATGCTGAGGACCGGCGCATTGACCAGCTGGCATCCCATGCCTTTGCATGTGCGGGGACGGCGCTGCGCCCGGTCTGTGCCTCTATTACTGCTGTGGCCACTAGAACCCTTATCAGAAATATGCTTGATAGTGCCCCTGATGATTTGCCCTGTGAGGTGTTTAATGCACCCTCCAGTTGTGATGTTTTTGTAAATTTTGTCCTCTCAGCATTGGATGACACTATCAGAATGTGTGCCAGAACTTCTGCCCTCGTGGTGGCTATACGCCGCTCGGTTTGGCTGCACCAGTGGGCTGCTGACAACGCTGCCAAGAAGGCCCTCATTGGGTTTCCCTTTAAAGGACTGCGCCTGTTTGGGGACCGCCTGGACCTTTTTGCCAAGGGAGGCAGGTTACCCCAGCGCAGGCGGCAATCTCGGCCCTTTCGGGGTCGGGGTTCCTTCTCCTCCCGTTACCATGGTGCCCGGGGAGATTTCTGGGGTAGGGGCAGAGGACGTGGACGTCTGGGGTCCCAAAGTAAAATCCTCTCCCAAGCCCCCTCAGGCATGATGGGGCGCCCTCACCCATCCGGGTGGGGGGACGCCTGCAGCACTTCGCTCACGTCTGGAGGCTTCATGTGTCAGACCGGTGGATTCAGGAGGTAGTGTCCTCCGGTTACAAATTGGAGTTTGCTGCCGATCCCCCTCCAAGATTCATCAGATCCCGGATTCCTCAGGACCCTGTGTCAGCTCAGGAGCTAGTGCAAGCAGTGCAAGGCCTCCTGGAGCTGGGGGTCATCTGCCAGGTCCCCTTAAGAGAAAAAGGCAAGGGCTTTTATTCCAACCTATTCACAGTACCCAAAAAAGATGGTTCAGTCAGGCCCATCCTGGACTTGAAGATCCTCAACAAGTTTTTCAGGGGCAGGCGCTTTCGCATGGAAACTCTGCGCTCTGCCATCAGTTCCCTGTGCCAAGGGGATTTCATGACTTCTGTGGACATCAAAGATGCTTATCTTCATATTCCTGTGTTCCCAGGTCATCAAAGGTTCCTCAGGTTCGCTCTGATGGATCAACACTACCAGTTTGTGGCCTTGCCCTTTGGCCTCACTTCAGCTCCCAGGGTGTTCACCAAGGTGCTGGCTGGCGTGATGTCTTTGCTCAGATGTCAGGGCGTCCGCGTGCTTCCCTATCTGGACAACATTCTCATCACTTCCCAGTCTCTACATCAGGCAGATTTGGATACTCAGCTGGTGGTGTCCACTCTGGAGTCATTTGGATGGGTGATCAACCACCCCAAGTCCTCACTGTCCCCTTCCTTTGTAACTCCATTCCTAGGAATGAATCTGGATACAGTTCAGGCAAGGATCTTCCTTCCTCAACAGAAGGTGGACAGTCTGATTGCACAGGCTCAGTCCCTCCTAGCTTGTCCCCATCCCTCCATCAGGCAGGGGATGCAGCTAAGGTGGGCCTGATGGTGGCATGCTTCGAAACGATCCCTTATGCTCAGTTCCACTTGAGGCCTCTGCAACTTCACCTATTGTCAGTATGGGACAAGGACCCAGCGTCCCTGGACAGAGTCTGTGTGCTCTCCCTCCTGGTCAGGAGGTCCCTCTCGTGGTGGATAGACTCAAGGAACCTGTTGGGGAGCAGATCCTTTCTTGCCCCTTCCTGGGAGATGGTCACCATGGATGCCAGTCTGTCAGGTTGGGGGGGGGGGGTTTCTGGAAGTCCCTGCGGTTCCAGGGGCGGTGGGGCCCTCAGGAGGCCCACACTCCTATCAATGTCTTGGAGCTGCGGGCGATCAGGTTAGTTCTGGCTCGCTTGACTACTCGTCTTTGGGGCCTGCCTGTTCAGGTGCGCTCGGACAACCAGACGGCAGTTGCCTACAGCAATCAGGGAGGGACCCGGAGCAAGGGGGCCCTCCAGGAAGCGTCTCTGATCCTGACTTGGGCGGAGGCCAATGTCCCCTGCATATCAGCTGGGTACATCCCGGGGGTGGAAAATCACCTGCCGGACTCTCTGAGCAGGGGACCTCTCTCCAGGGAGAATGGTCCCTATGCAGCAGGGTGTTTCAATCTCTGTGTCACCGTTGGGGCCAACCAGATGTGGCTCTGTTTGCGTCCCGCCACAATCACAAGCTCCCAGCTTTTGTCTCTGTCCCAGGATCCTCTGGCCTTGACCTCGGATGTGCTAGCAATGTCATGGCAGGACTTTCAGTTCCTGTATGTCTTCCCTCCAATCCCCCTGCTGGGCAGGGTTCTGTGCAAGATTGCTCTGGAAGGGGTGCCAGCAATTCTGGTGGCCAAGAAGAGTGTGGTTCGCAGACGTGGTGCAGCTGGCAGTAGATCAGTGCGCTCTGCCCTTGGTGCCAGATCTGCTCACTCAGGACTCTCTACACCATCCCAATTTACAAACTCTGGCTTTGACGGCTTGGCTGCTGAAACCTCCTTCTTGATGGAGAAGGGGCTGTCTTCCTCGGTTGTGGATACTTTGATTTAAGCTAGGAAGAAGTCTTCCTCTTCCATTTATTACAGGGTTTGGCGTGCCTACATTGACTGGTGTGAGTCTAGGTCTCTTCCCTGTCGTGTGTTCTGTATTCCCAGGATCCTGCAGCATGGGTTGGAGATGGGGCTCCAACTCAGTACTCTGAAGGGTCAGGTTTCTGCCCTGGCTATTTTCTTCCAGAAGTCCTTTGCTCAGCACCATCTGATCAGGACTTTTTTCCAGGGGGTCACTCATGTGCGCCCCCCACGTAAGCCTATGGTGCCTGTTTGGGATCTGAACTTGGTTCTGTCAGCCTTGCAGGGTGCTCCCTTTGAACCTGTGCAGGATGCTGCCTTTGCCATTCTTACGCTCAAGGTTGTATTTCTGGTGGCTATCACTTCTGTCAGGCGTGTAAGTATTAGATTTGGAGCAGGACGTACTGTATACTCATAATACCAATTCTACAGGTGAGTAATCACAGAATTGTATTTTTTGCTATTTTCAATATGTTTTTTACTGTGTTTTTAACTGTTTTTCACAGACTCGCCGCTTTGTACTACGCTCCGCGGCGGGCGGCGCTATATCTGTGAGGTGTTTTTTCTACTGTGTGATGACGCCGGCGAGGTGACCGCCATTTTTGCGGTCTTCGGGGGGGCGGCGCCAGAGGATGACGCGTATCGAGTCGTCCTCCCGCAGCCCGCCCCTCAAGGTTCCTCTGCCGGCGCCATTTGATTCTGCTGCACGTCTGGGGCCCTTCTTCCCGGAGCTGCGGCGGTGATCCCTGTCTGTTGTCGCTTCCTCCTGTGGTCTGTAGGCTGGTGCCCTTGCCCTGCTTGGTCCGTGAGTCCCCTTCGGGGGTTTTTCGTTCCTTGGGGCATGTGCTGCGGGTTGCTTATGTGTCTTTACTTCTACCCCCTTACCATCCCTCATCTTCCCTTACTGGCTTCTGGGGGCATCCCTTGGGGGGGCATCCCAGGTTGCTCTTATTAGCCTTTAACCTGTGCTGGCCTGTTGCGCCTGTGTTAATCACCATATGGAGGCTTCTGGGGATAGCGTGCTTGGGGGTCCTTCGGGGCAATCCCGGCTGTGTTCCATGTGTGGGGTATGCCATGTGAGTAACAGTTTCACGGTGTGCGTGCCGTGCGCCCAAGGCATCATTGCGGCCCAGGCTGCCCGCTTCTCTTCCTGGCTCTGCGCCCCCTTCAGCATCGCCTACCTCCCTGCGCCTGCATTTAGCCCCAAGTGAGGGGGATACTAGCAGGGGGTTAGTCTGATCTGGCACTGCGTGTGGCCAGTGTGGAAAGGCAGCTTGGCAGGCCAGTACCACGTAAGGCCTCTGGCAAGAAGCGGCACCTAGCTGCCGTGACATCCCTCTTTCCTGAGGAGGATGAGGGTCCTGATACTTTTGTTGGCCTTTACCCACTAGAGGAGGGGGAGCTTTTCCAGGACTCTGACTCCTTTGGGGACCAGCAGGAGGGTTGCGGCAGTGACCCTGGGTCTGCGTCTGGGGAGGACTCATGGTTCCCTGAGGACACTGATAGCCCGTTAGTTCACATATTTGAAATCTTGCACATTGTCCCCCCTGAGGTGGCTAAGAGGAAGCAGGGTGAGCTCTTTCGTCCTGATAAACAGTGCCTGGAGTTCCCTGAGCAGAGCCGTTTCACTAATATGGTGCTCAAGGAGTGGGAACTTCTAGTAGGTTGCCCGTGGTGCCCAAAGAGTGGGATAGGAGGTATCCTTTTCCTGCCGACCTGGTCAAGCGATGGTCGTGTCCCCCTGAGGTGGACGCTCCCGTGCTAGGGCATGCCTTCCCCTGACACTACTACTCTGCGGGACAGCAAGGACCGGTGTATAGATCAGCTGGCCTGCGAATGCTTTTACGTGTGTGGGGGCTGTGCTGCGTCCGTTCTGCGTTGCTGCCATTACAGCTATTGCCCTTAAACAGCTCAAGCGTCTCCTTGAGGGCGCTACGGCTGGTAACAGGGGGAGAATTATAGGTCCCTTTTGCTCTGATTTTGTTGCCTTTGTCCTTACTGCCATGGATGATGCGGTAGGGATGTGTGGTAGGGCCTCTGCCCTTTTGGTGGCTATGCGCCGCTCTGTTTGGCTGCTTCAGTGGGCGGCTGATGCTGCCGCTAAGAAGGCTCGCACTGGGCTCCCCTTTACGGGGCTACGGCTTTTTGGTGAGCGTCTGGATGTTCTAGCCAAGGATGGTAGACTGCCTCAGCGTAGGAGGCCTATTCGGGGGCCCTCCTCTTCCCTTCCCTCCTTTCGTGCTCCCAGAAGAGGTCGTGGCTCCCTCTTCTCGGGTACCCACAGGGATTCTTGGGGCCGTGGCAGATCACGTGGTCGTCCCGGTCTCATGGAGCCCCAAGCCCAAACCTTCCCTCAAGCCCCCTCAGGCATGAGGAGGCGCCCTCACTCATCCGGGTGGGGGGACGGCTTCAGCTCTTTGCTCACCTCTGGAGGCTACGCGTCTCAGACCGGTGGATTTAGAAGGTGGTGTCCTCAGGTTACAAGATAGAGTTTGCAGCCTGGCCTCCCCCAAGATTCATCAGATCCCAGATGTCTCAAAACCCTCTGTCAGCTCAGGGTTTGCGCCTTGCGGTTCAACGTCTGTTGGAGTCAGGAGTCATTTGCCTGGTGCCTTCCCAGGAACGGGGTTGAGGGTTCTACTCCAATCTGTTCACGGTCCCCAAAAAGGACGGGTCCCTGAGGCCCATCCTGGACTTGAAGGGTCTCAACAAGTTTTTCAGGTTCAAGCATTTTCGCATGGAGTACCCTGCCCCCGGGTGACTTCATGACCTCAGTGGACATCAAGGATGCCTACCTTCTCGTGCCAATCTTTCCAGTCATCAGAGATTTCTCAGGTTCGCTCTGGAGGATCAGCATTACCAGTTTGTGGCCTTACCGTTCGGTATCGCCTCGGGTGTTCACCAGGGTGCTGGAGGGCTGCTTCGCATTCTCCCTTACCTGGACAACATTCTGATTGCGGCTCAGTCTCTTCATCAGGCCGAGAAGGATTCTCTTGTGGTGACCTTCACTCTCGAGTCTTTCGGCTGGGTGATCAACTAACCCAAGTCTTCACTGTCTCAGTCTTTGGTGAGGTCCTTTCTGGGCATGACTCTGGATACCTCTCAGGTCAAGGTATTCCTGCCTCAGCAGAAGGTGGAGAGCCTTCAGAAGCAGGCACGGACTCTGCTCTTGTGTCCCCATCCTTCCATCCGGCAAGGGATGCAGTTAGTGGGCCTGATGGTGTCCTGCTTTGAGGCTGTCCCGTTTGATCACATGAGGCCTCTTCAGTTGCACCTCTTGTCGGTTTGGGATCGGGACCCTGTGTCCCTGGATCAGGAGTTTGCTCTGTACCCCCTGGCCAGCCAGACCCTCTCGTGGTGGCTGGGCTCAGGGAGCCTTCTAGTGGGCAGGACCTTTCTGCCCCTGTGCTGGGTGACTGTCTCCATGGATGCCAGTCTGACCGGTTGGGGGGGCTTTTGGAAGTCTCTGAAGTTCCAGGGTCGGTGGGGCCCCCAGGAGGCCCATGCTCCCATCAATGTCCTGTAACTGAGGGCGATCAGGTTGGTTCTGTCTCGGCTGACCACACACCTTTGGGGTCGGGCTGTTCAGATCCGTTCGGACAACCAGACGGCGGTTGCCTACATCAATCATCAGGGAGGGTCAGCCGGATGTGGACCTGTTTGCGTCCCGCCACATTCACAAGCTTCTCAGGTTTGTCTCCCTGTCACAGGACCCTCTGGCCTTCGCCACGGATGCACTAGCAATGCCTTGGACGGAGTTTCGGCTCCTCTGTGTTCCCTCCATTCCCTCTGCTAGGCAGGGTGCTGCGCAAGATAGCCCAGGAAGGGGTACCAGCCATTCTGGTGGCCCCCTGTTGGCCAAGGAGGGTGTGGTTCGCAGACTTCGTGCAGTTGGCAGTAGATCAGTATGTCCTGCCCAAGGATCCAGATCTGCTCACTCAGGGACAACTGTGCCATCCCAATTTACAAACGCTGGCTTTAACGGCTTGGCTGCTGAAACCTCCATCTTGATGGAGAAGGGTTTGCCGGCTTCTGTTGATACCATGCTTAGGCCTAGGAAGAAATCCTTGTCCTTTATTTACTACAGGATTTGGCATGCTTACATTGCCTGGTGTGAGTCCAAGTCTCTTCCTTGTCGGGTGTTTTCTATCCCCAGGATTCTGGAATTTTTGCTACAGGGTTTGGATTCAGGCCTTCAACTTAGTACCCTCAAGGGACAGGTGTCAGCCCTGGCAATTTTTTTCCAAAGATCCTTTGCCAATCACCGGTTGGTTGACTTTTTTCCAGGGAGTTACTCATGTGCGTCCGCCACGTAAGCCTATGCTACCGGTTTAGGACCTGAATCTGGTGTTGTCTGCTCTGCAGGGTCCTCCCTTTGAGCCTATCCGTGGTGCTGCTTTGCCCATTCTGACTCTTAAGGTGGCCTTTTTGGTGGCCATTACTTCTGTCAGGCGAGTTTCTGAGCTGGCGGCGCTTTCCATCAAACTTCCTTATTTTGAAAGGCATCAGGATAAGGTGGTGTTTCAGCTTAAGCCGGATTTCTTGCCTAAGGTTGTGTCTGCTTTTCATCTCAATCAGGACATGTTTTGCCTTTTGTGTCCTAACCCTGCTAATTCCAAGGAGCGGACCCTTCACTCTTTACATGTTGTCAGAGCTTTGAAGTTTTATTTAGTTGCTACTGAGTCTTTCAGGAAATCTGACACTCATTTTGTTCTTCCTGCTGGACCTAGGAAGGGTTTGCCTCCTGCTAAATCCACTATCGGCAAGTGGATCCGTCAGGCGGTGGAGCAGGCCTATTCTGCCAGGGGGAAGTTTCTCATTTCAGGGTTACTGCTCATTCCACTCGTGCTATTGGTGCGTCTTGGGCTTTTCAGCACCAAGCTTCTGTTGAACAAGTTTTACAAGGTTGATGTTAAGGCCTCAGCTGATGCTGCTTTTGGCCGCAAGGTACTTCAGGCGGTAGTGGTTTAAACTGCCTGTTACTCTTTTGGAATCCCACCCTACCTTACGGACACTGCTGTTGGATGTGCCATACGTAAGGACTTCTGGAAGCAGGCCGTGCCATGCAATAGGAAAAAGACAATTCTGTGAGTACTCGCCTGTAGAATTGCTTTTACTATGCATGGCACGGCCTGCTTCAACCCACCCTTGTTATCGTTATTCTTGGTTGCCTTTTTATGGTGATTGTTCCAAGTTAGTTGGGGTGTGTTACCTTTTTTACTTTTATTATCTCCCGGTTTCTTGAATAACTGCTTGTCAACACTGGATAAGTCTATGGTGATTCCGTTTTTATATGGTACCGGGAGGAGCCACAACTCTTCTGCATTACACTGCGCCATCTTGTGGCGGAATAACCCATACGTAAGGACTTCTGGAAGCAGGCCGTGCCATGCATAGTAAAAGCAATTCTACAGGTGAGTACTCACAGAATTGTCTTTGTGAATCTATGTCCCCCTGTCCCTGGTTGTTCTCATTCATCCCTCTTTGAGATTTAACATGCAGATCTGCATTAATAAATGATTCAATTGCCTATTAAAAGTGTTTATTGTTGTAACTGTTAGACCCTATCTCATATCCATCCCTAAATGAGGTGGCATGACCTAATTTAAAAATTGTCCATCTTTCTCACCCTGAAATGTTGGAAGGAATAGTTAATATAAACGTTGACATCACCTTTTCTGTTCTAAAGGTAAGGAAAATCCCCTTCTTGCTGACAAAGGCCACCTTGTATATAACCGTAGAAGGAAACCAGTGCAAACTGACAGAGCAGTGTGAGTCACATTTTCTTGTGCAGGTCCAGTCTAGATTTTCTGGTTTAGAAGGAAACAAGACCTAGCAGCAATTTCTTTTTTACAGGATCTCTGATGGTGTAAATGGGATAATTGCATATTCTGTGAATCATAGTGGAACTGTGGGTTTAATCGTTATTCTGATATGTCAGAATGTATGTAAATCAGAACTTGCTGAAACCTATGAGGTCACACATGCAGGATATACTGTAGATTCAAGTACGTATTCTGAGAATTAAGTCATTATAGTGGAGATTTTAGGTAGAGAGTAAATGCACACCCAAAAGTTATCAGCTGTGTTACTAAACAAAGGGGGGCATTATTTGATGAAGCAAAGTGCATTTTTGGTATGGCAACCTGCATCTCAGAGAGCTTTTTAATGTTAACACCCAACAAGTGCAACAAAGTGTGCTTCAGTTTTTCCCAAGAAGTTGCTTGTGTCTGTGATGAAGCATTGTATAGGCATTTTTTTTAGAAACAATAGGTCCCTAGCCAAATTATTCTGCCCATAGGGTGCTGTCACGGGTGGATTGGTCATAGGGAAACTGGGGAGATTTCCTGGTGGGCTGCACTGCTTTGGGCTAGTTGGGCTTCTGCTCATACCACCCCCATCTAGGTCTCCCTTACAGAAGCCCTGTACCTGCCCACCACTGTATTTGCCCAAGCCCATGTTCTGCCCCCAATGCTACAGCCTCACAATCATAACATGACTGTCAATCAGACTCTTTGTCCTGTTATGGTTTACCATAACAGGGACGATTTGCAAATTCTATATGCATGGCTATTTTTTTTTTTTTTTTTATGAGACATATTCAATCAATGGCTACACCCTCCAGATTCCCAGCATTGCCAGGATCACAGCAGCCTCTCCCAGCCTGGGTTGCGAAAACATCATGGTACTGTAATCTGGTGACACAATTAGATGGGAAAGGAAGAGTTAAATGATCGTAGGAAAGCTTTAAATGCGTGTGGAAATGCTGACATGCTGTAAATGATGAGGCATTTGGTGCTTCAGTTGTGTAGTGGTATATACTGCAATGCACATCGGCTTTCATTCAAGGTTCCTTTTGATGCGGTATCCTTTCAACCTGCCAAGTGTTTCCTGTAGCTCACTACCCTCTCCACACTCATGGATGACTCCTATGTACCTTGCAAGGTGATTCTTGCAACCCCCCAACCCTTTCGAACTATGATGCCCACCCAAATACCTTTTTAGGGTAATTCCTGCAACTTCCTCCCTCATCCATCCAGTTGCTGCCCCCCCCCCCCCAATGTATCTCCAGCCCTTCCAGGATTTTTCTTCCAATCCATTCCAGGCCGTCCCTTAATCATTACACCTGGGTAATTCCTGCCCGGAGGGTGTAGACTGCAAGATCAAAGGTGTGGCTCCTCCCGGCCCCTATAAGTAGCAGCTGCCTCTAATCAAAGACCAGTTCCTTTCTTGCAGTTTGGAAGTACCGTGAAGATGGCTTGATTCTCTCTCAAGGATTAGGTATTTGGCAGCAAGCAGGGAATATAACCTGTCGGCTTCCTGCACAACCTTATTCCCACGGATTCCTCTGACCCAACTCTATGCCTCCCCAGCTTTGTTGCTGTTTAAATTGGGGTCCGTAAAGGTAAGGTGAAGCGCCGGGGTCTGGGGCGCTCTCTGTTAAACCCTCAGAGCTGCAGGCTTCATTAAGAGGCCTAGCTCTGGTGGTCATCTTAAGGCGTGCTTTATGGCTTAAGCAATGGGCAGCTGACATAGCCTCTAAAAAAGAATATGACGGGACTCCCCTTTTAAGGTGGGGCATCTGTTTGGGGAGTGCTTGGTTGACTTGGTAAAGCATGCTAGTAGTGGTAAGCCATTTAATCTGCCACAGAAGCCGAAGTCGAATACTGCTTCCGCAGGGCCTCTAATACTCTGGTGTTCCGGTTAGAGGTTCGGCCTCTTCAGGATACCGAAGAGAATTATTTTGGAATAAGACAAAGTTCCAAACTAAGGAAACAGGTGTCTGGCAAAATAAAGCCAGACCCCCTTCAAAGCCGGCTCAGGCATGAAGGGATGCCCCCGCCCTTGAGGTGTGGGAGGGAAAAGCTTCTGCATTTGGCTCATATTTGCAGGCTTCATGTAACAGATATTTGGATACAGGAAGTTGTATCCTCAGGTTACAAAATCAAATTTGGAACCAGACCCCATCAGAAGATCTCTGGTCAGGGGTATCCCAAATTCAGCAGAAAGCAGAAGGATTGAGATCTGCCGTATCTCACCCTTTTAGAGATTGGAGTTTTTATAACCACAGTGTATATATAAGGATGCATACCTACATTGTTGTTGGTGGCTTACTTCTTCAGTTTCTGGCGCTACCCTTCGGTCTATCATCAGCACCAAGGGTGTTTACCAAGGTGTTGGCAGGTCCCATGTTTTTCTCTAAGAAGTCAGGGATACATGTAAAACCTTACTGAGTCTGGCTGATATGGGCCCCATCGTGTCAGGGGGCCCAGAAGGATATATTTTCATAGCTTCAAGAGTTATTCTTTTCTGGGAATGTCATGACATGTCTTGGGCAAAAGTGCTTTTCCAACACAGAAGTGACTCTTACTTCAGGCCAGGGTACAGAGTCTCTTGTCTTGCCCTCACCCGATGATTCATCAAGGAATGTGTCTGTTGGACTTGATGGTATCTTGCTTGAGCCAGTACCTTTTGCACTGTTTTCACAAGACCGCTGCAGATGGAATTGCTCACAATCTGGGATCGAGACCCACACACTCTGGATCACTCTTTGCATGACACCGTCGGCAAGGCAGTCTCTAGCCTGGTCCTTAGCCTCTTCAGATCCGCAAATCCTTTCTTCCAGTACAGTGGAAGATCATCACCATGGATGCCAGTCTATCTGGTTGGGGGAGTGTCATGGAGTCACAAACGATCCAGGGACTGTGGAGTCCGAAAGAGAGCAGAATCTCCATAAAGATCCTGAAACTGAGAGCTATTCTATTGTATTCAGACCATCCCATCTGATGGGGCATCCTGTCCGGATTCAAACAGACAATTGGACGGCGGTGGTATATATCAACCACCATGAGGTCATCAGAAGCAGTAAAGCCCTGATGGAAGTGAGCTGGGTTTTTTACTTTGGGCCGAGAAACCGGTTCCATGTCTTTTTAGTGGTACACATACCTGGAGTGGACAACTTGTAGGCCGATCATCTCACGGTCCTGCATCAGAGGGAATGGTCTCTTAGCCAGAGGGTTTTTTAATCCTTATGCATGTGCTGGGGGATCCCAGGCGTAGATCTCTTGCATCACGGCTCAGTCGGAACGTCCAAAGTTTGTCTCAGCCCAGGGATTCTGTAACAATAGCAACAGATGTCCTGGCTCTAAAGTGGTCAGCATTCAAGCTTCTTTATGCATTTCTCTCCAATTTCACTCCTGGGTCGAGTACTAAAAAAAGGTTTAGCTCACAAAGGAGACCCAACCATTTTGGTGGCTCCTCGGTGACAAGAAGAAGGTGGTTCTCAGACATAGTAAGGATGTCACAGGGCAACTTGTGGAGGCGACGATCCAGATCTTCTCACACAGGGACTTCTAAGGCATCCCAAATCACAAGTTCTGGCTTGGAAGCCTGGCTATTGAATCCTTTGGCAGAAAAAAAACATTTCTTCCAAGATAGTCCTCCAGACTATGATTCAGGCCAGGAAGAAATCTTTATCAAGTGGTCTACTATAGAGTCTGGCAAGCATTTATCGCTTGGTGTGAATTCAGGGGTTCGCTTGTAGTACTGTTATGTTTACAGAATGTATTCATTTTTTGCAGAAGTCTTGATGAAGGTCTTCAATTGAGGACAAATATCTGTCTTCTTTCAGAAACCCATAGCGGAGAATGATTTTATCAGAACTTGTTTTACAAGGAGCTGCTCATGTGTGGCCTCCTCCTAATCCACTTCTGCCGGCTTGGGACCTGAACTAGTTTTTCAGGGTCCCCTTTTTTTGAACCATGGTAGATGTGTCATTAAGTCTAGAGGCTCTTATGGTTATCTCTTAGTGGCAATAACCTCAGCAGGTGGGTTTCTGAATTAGCAGCTTATCAGTAAGTTTGAGTTTGAATGTTTAGGAAGAAAATCCTAAAAGGTATTTTTTCATTTTAATGAAGAGATGGTTTTTGCCTTCCTTATGTCCTGCTCCAGTGTCTAATAAGTAAGGGGTGTTCTTCACTGTTTGGATGTACTGAGAGCACTAAGATATTATCTCACTACTACACAATCTTTCCATAGTTTGGACTTCTTATGTCATACCAGAGGGTCCACGGAAAGGTCTTCCACCAGCCATCAATCGATGGATTAGACAGTGGTAAGAGTCTATTCTGCCAAGGGGAAGGAGTCCCTTGTTTGGGTCACAGCTCTTTCCACTAGGGCCTTTGGTGCTTCCTGGGCTTTTCAGCATCAGGCCTCGGTGGAACAGGTTTGTAAAGCTGCCACCTGGTTCATACATTTACCAATTTTACAAGGTAGGTGTTAGGGCCTCAGTTGACGCTGTATTTGGTCGAAAGGTACTTCAGGCGGTAGCGAATTGAACTACCTGCTGTACCGCGTTGGGAATCTCGTCCATATTAGGCACTGCTTTTGGATGCTCCAGGTGTAATGATTAAGGGACGGCCTGGAATAGATTGAAAGAAAAAACACAATTGTGTGAGACTCACCTGTAAAATTGGTTTTGATTCTGATCCATTCCAGATTGTCCGAGCTGCCCTCTTTTGGGGTTTATTATGTCCTGGATGCCTTTTTTTATGGCGATTACTCCATTTATTATTTAATAGGACACTTGTAAATGGAAAAAAAAAAGGACGAGAAGGATTTTTCGAGAGAAAACAAGCGGAGGCGGTGTGAAGTAACATGGTCTCCAATATTCGGGGCCTCCCGGCCTTAGCCTCTTGTTATAATTGAATGCTACTTATGGGGGCGGGGATGAGTCACACCTTTAATCTTGCAGTACACGCCCATCCGGGCAGAAATTACCCAGGTGTAATGATTAGGGACGGTCTGGAATGGATCGGAATCAAAACCAATTCGACAGGTGAGTCTCACAGAATTGTGTTTTTGTGCTTTTCCACGCTTTACAAGCTCCCTCATGACTTTCATTACTGTCCCACCTCAACAAACCCCAATTTCTAATGTTACATTGGACCTATTTACTCTCAAGAGTATTGCCAGCGCAGCCCAGTACTACCCGGAGTCACTATCACAGGGGTGGCTCCTGAACCCCCCCACCACCCATATTGACAGTAAAGCACAGTGCTACCTGGAGTCACTATCACAGGGGTGGCCCCTGGACCCTCCGCCACCACCCATATTGAAAACGCAGCACAGTACTACCTGGAGTCACTATCACAGGGGTGCCCCCTGGACCATCCGCCACCATCCATATTGACAGTGCAGCACAGTACTACCTGGAGTCACTATCACAGGAGTGCCCCCTGGACCCTCTGCCACCACCCATATTGACAGCACAGCACAGTACTACCTGGAGTCACTATCACAGGGGTGCCCCCTGGACCCACCACCCATATTGACAGTGCAGCACAGTACTACCTGGAGTCAATATCACAGGGGTGCCCCCTGGACCCTCTGCCACCACCCATATTGACAGCGCAGCACAGTACTACCTGGAAACACTATCACAGGGGTGCCCCCTGAACCCTCCGCCACCACCCATATTGACAGCGCAGCACAGTACTACCTGGAGTCACTATCACAGGGGTGCCCCCTGGACCCTCTGCCACCACCCATATTGACAGCGCAGCACAGTACTACCTGGAGTCACTATCACAGGGGTGCCCCCTGGACCCCCCCGCCACCATCCATATTGACAGTGCAGCACAGTACTACCTGGAGTCACTATCACAGGGGCGCCCCCGGGACCCTCTGCCACCACCCATATTGACAGCACAGAACAGTTCTACCTGGAGTCACTATCACAGGGGTGCCCCCTGGACCCTCTGCCACCCCCCCATACTGACAGCGCAGCACAGTACTACCTGGAGTCCCCATCACAGAGGTGCCCCCTGGACCCTCCGCCACCACCCTTATTGACAGTGCAGCACAGTACTACCTGGAGTCACTATCACGGGGTGCCCCCTGGACCCCCCGCCACCACCCATATTGACAGCGCAGCATAGTACTACCTGGAGTAACTATCACAGGGGTGCCCCTGGACCCCCCGCCACCACCCATATTGACAGGGCAGCACAGTACTACATGGAGTCCCTATCACAGGGGTGCCCCCTGGACCCTCTGCTACCACCCATATTGACAGCGCAGCACAGTACTACCTGGAGTCACTATCACAGGGGTGCCCCCTGGACCCTCTGCCACCCCCCATATTGACAGCGCAGCACAGTACTACCTGGAGTCACTATCACAGGGGTGCCCCCTGGACACTCTGCCACCACCCATATTGACAGCGCAGCACAGTACTACCTGGAGTCCCTATCACAGAGGTGCCCCCTGGACCCTTCTCCACCACCCATATTGACAGTGCAGCACAGTACTACCTGGAGTCACTATCACAGGGGTGCCCCCTGGACCCTCCGCCACCACCCATATTGACAGCGCAGCACAGTACTACCTGGAGTCACTATCACAGGGGTGCCCCCTGGACACTCTGCCACCACCCATATTGACAGCGCAGCACAGTACTACCTGGAGTCACTATCACAGGGGTGCCCCCTGGACACTCTGCCACCACCCATATTGACAGCGCAGCACAGTACTACCTGGAGTCACTATCACAGGGGTGCCCCCTGGACACTCTGCCACCACCCATATTGACAGCGCAGCACAGTACTACCTGGAGTCCCTATCACAGAGGTGCCCCCTGGACCCTTCTCCACCACCCATATTGACAGTGCAGCACAGTACTACCTGGAGTCACTATCACAGGGGTGCCCCCTGGACCCCCCGCCACCACCCATATTGACAGCGCAGCACAGTTCTACCTGGAGTCACTATCACAGGGGTGCCCCCTGGACCCCCCCGCCACCATCCATATTGACAGTGCAGCACAGTACTACCTGGAGTCACTATCACAGGGGCGCCCCCGGGACCCTCTGCCACCACCCATATTGACAGCACAGAACAGTTCTACCTGGAGTAACTATCACAGGGGTGCCCCCTGGACCCTCTGCCACCACCCATATTGACAGCGCAGCACAGTACTACCTGGAGTCACTATCACAGAGGTGCCCCCTGGACCCTCCGCCACCACCCATATTGACAGTGCAGCACAGAACTACCTGGAGTCACTATCACAGAGGTGCCCCCTGGACCCTCCGCCACCACCCATATTGACAGTGCAGCACAGTACTACCTGGAGTAACTATCACAGGGGTGCCCCTGGACCCCCCGCCACCACCCATATTGACAGGGCAGCACAGTACTACCTGGAAACACTATCACAGGGGTGCCACCTGGACCCCCCGCCACCACCCATATTGACAGCGCAGCATAGTACTACCTGGAGTAACTATCACAGGGGTGCCCCTGGACCCCCCGCCACCACCCATATTGACAGGGCAGCACAGTACTACATGGAGTCCCTATCACAGGGGTGCCCCCTGGACCCCCCGCCACCACCCATATTGACAGCGCAGCATAGTACTACCTGGAGTCCCTATCACAGAGGTGCCCCCTGGACCCTTCTCCACCCCCCATATTGACAGCGCAGCACAGTACTACCTGGAGTCACTATCACAGGGTGCCCCCTGGACCCCCCGCCACCCCCCATATTGACAGTACAGCACAGTACTACCTGGAGTCACTATCACAGGGGTGCCCCCTGGACCCTTCTCCACCACCCATATTGACAGTGCAGCACAGTACTACCTGGAGTCACTATCACAGGGGTGCCCCCTGGACCCCCCCGCCACCATCCATATTGACAGCGCAGCACAGTACTACCTGGAGTCACTATCACAGGGGTGCCCCCTGGACCCCCCGCCACCACCCATACTGACAGCACAGAACGGTACTACCTGGAGTCACTATCACAGGGGTGCCCCCTGGACCCTCTGCCCCCACCCATATTGACAGCGCAGCACAGTTCTACCTGGAGTCACTATCACAGGGGTGCCCCCTGGACCCCCCCGCCACCATCCATATTGACAGTGCAGCACAGTACTACCTGGAGTCACTATCACAGGGGCGCCCCCGGGACCCTCTGCCACCACCCATATTGACAGCACAGAACAGTTCTACCTGGAGTAACTATCACAGGGGTGCCCCCTGGACCCTCTGCCACCACCCATATTGACAGCGCAGCACAGTACTACCTGGAGTCACTATCACAGGGGTGCCCCCTGGACCCTCTGCCACCCCCCATATTGACAGCGCAGCACAGTACTACCTGGAGTCACTATCACAGGGGTGCCCCCTGGACCCCCCGCCACCACCCATACTGACAGCACAGAACGGTACTACCTGGAGTCACTATCACAGGGGTGCCCCCTGGACCCTCTGCCACCACCCATACTGACAGCGCAGCACAGTACTACCTGGAGTAACTATCACAGGGGTGCCCCCTGGACCCCCCGCCACCACCCATATTGACAAGGCAGCACAGTAATGTCTGGAGTTAAAAACATGTATACTGGTTAAAGCAGTGATTTTTTATATATCCAATTTTTTGGCTTTATGTCAATAGACAATAACTGTACTAGTTGGAAGTTCAGGTGCAATTGCATAGTTTATATTACAGTTTATTTTCTTATGTTTCCAGAAAGCAATAGCACTGTGCTATATTATTATTTTCAGAAAGCCCAGGCGTATTACAGAGGAAGAACTGGTTAGATAGATTAACGGACTGCCACACCCCAGGGTGTTAGCACAGTATACATACACACACTTTACAGAGCAAGCATGTATTATGCCACCATCAGTCAATAAAACAAAATCCTTTAATAGTTTATGTAAAAAACACATATTTATTCTAGACACCATAGGAAAAAAAAAACTTACACCAGGACTTCTTTTTTTTACCTCTTAGCATATGAGTTATCTATTGTTTGTTTTCAACGTATCCTACACAATGCTGCTACACAATAGGTACCAGTCACGTGCTACACCCTTGTATTGATACTGAGAGAACTCCTCCTCATGAATTAAATTAGAATGTCCTTTTTTTTCCCCAGTTTTTGTCTTTATGTGTGTAAATAGCCCTGAGGCTTGAGGCTTACCAGCCTCACATTCTCCAAATTCAGCGTGGCCCAGAGGTGGAGTAACAATCTGGGAAGCCCTGAGTAATTCCACACCCATTCTCACCAGTCGCAGTGTGCAGGATAAGGCGTACAGAGGCACACAGGTAAGCGCTTCAACTTATTCTATGTATTTCTTATTCACTTTACAGAGGTTTTAGCACAAAACTGCTGTCACACTTATTTTACAAACGAGTTGTAAAACTACAGAGACACGTGGACAAAGTTCAGATGCTTTCTGTTAGTCACCCCATGCTGTCACTGAACTGTGTGTGTCTGACCCATAACCATCAATATCTGATGTACCACAATTCTCATGATCTCTAATCAGCACGTTTACGTTATAATGTAGCTTATTAAGAAAATTTAAAAAACCCTCCTTAGTTACTTATTTGTTGTCTGAAAACACATAGAAACATAGAAAGTTAATGGCAGAAGGAGACCATACGGTCCATCTAGTCTGCCCTTATGCGTATACTGTATGTACTCTTTATCTTAGGATAGATGTGTGCTTATCCCAGGCATGTTTAAATTGACTGTTGATTTTTCAACTACCTGTAAATAGCTACACAACATATAATGAATGAATTATATAATGGTGTGTATCAATTCAGAGCACTGGTTCTCAATCTGTGGTAGAGGTATCATTGAGGGTATGCTGAGATGTTTGGGGGGTGCACCGACAGCAGGGGTCTGATGGGTCTACTTATTGATCCCCTCCTTAGGGCTACTCTGTTGGAACTTCTTGTCTCTAGGGGGTACTTGGTGTAAAAATCGGCTGTTATAGTGTGTATGCTTTTTATTGTGCGTATTTCAGATTGGATGCAAGTCAGTGACGTAACTAGATGTGACGGGGTCCTGGTGAGAACATTAAATTGGACCCTTTCAAGGCTTATACAGTAAACCTTTTTCTGTCTTTTAATCTAAAGTGGACCAACACCCAGCCCTATCGGCCCGGGAATCTATAAGATCAAAATCCTGAGTGTTGGTCCACTTTAATGGTGCTTCCTTTCTATAAATAAGCTCAAAACTGATAAATAAGGTGGAGGTGCAACAATGATGTCCTCCCAGGCCCTGGCCTGGTAGCATCTCCTATAGTTATGCCCCTGGAATGACTGCACTGTTATTTAATTATTTTACTCTAGAGTTAAAAAAAGATAGGATTTTCATTATCCTGGGTTTCGTTCCTCCTGTTGGGGACATCCCTGTTTGGGATACCCCGCTATATGGATCCTCTTAGATTTCTCATAGACTCACCTTTCCTCCTCTCCCACGACCTATGTGCTGGCTGCCGGCCAATCAACAGCACACATTCCATTCAGCTTTTGTTTTGCAACTCAAAGTGACAAGCAGAGCTGAATGGAGAGCACACTGCTGGCCGCACCCCCCACTCCTCACACGTGGCCAGGCCAGGCATTTCTGAATGGCACAGATAGAGGTAAGCGGGGATGAGTCCACAGCAAGCACATGCACACTGGGGGTCAATGGAAATGTGAGTTTCAGGAAAGAGGGAGACCACCAGCCCTAAAGTCGTATAGAGTAGTGGTTTTCAACTTTTTTATGCCAAGTACCCCCTAGTGACAAGGGGGTGATTAAATATAAATATCATTAAAACAAACAGGCCACAGGCATCATAATACTTTTAAAGCAGGAAGGGAAAAGGTTTCACTGGTAAAATAATAAACCACACCAGTCGGACACCCCCTATTGTTCTCCTGAACACTGCTCTGTACCCCCTGGGGTAGGTGCACTGCAGGCTGAGAAACAGTGGTATAGAGGAACAATACTGAAAAGGAAGTGCCCCTATACTCGCCTCGTTCCAGGATCGCCCTTGCCAGCTGCCGCATCGCAGACCCATGTGTTGTCTGGTAACCAGTGGGGGTGTGTCAGGCTGGCATACAGCACTGTGGAAGCCCGTCTGGTGACCTTAAATGACTGCCCCCTGTCACATGGGTCCCTGATGCACCACAACAACGCAGAAGTATGAGCCAGGGGTCAGGGATCAGGCTTCCTTGGCCAGTGTGCAGTGCAGGACATCTGTCAATCAACTATCTAGTTCAGATGAACAGCACAAATTACACAAAGTTATTAATCAGAGACATCCAGGGCTTCATGAGTCCTTCACTGTTCTGCATCTGCTTCACAAGCACTTTACCATATAGAATCTGAGTTTCAACACTTCTACTGCATACCCACAAGAGTAAATGGCATTGCTTTGCTATGCATGTGAGTTGCTAAAAATTGCACACCAGACAAAGATCACCAATGCTAGTTAAAAGGACAATCCAGGAAAAGGGTTAATTTACCTGCTTTCTGCTCCCCCTCCTAGTTTGACTGTGCAGAGCCGCATTTTTCATTCAGCCTGCTTTAAATATTTTGATAAATCCTAGTGAACTCTCTCCCTTCTGCTGGGCATCCACAGCATGCATGCAGTGTCAAAGTGAGGTCCCTTCAGAAAAGAAGTCCCACAAGGAGACTCAGAATGATGGCAGGGAAGTGCTGGTGAATGAAAGATGCAGCCCCTGACAGCCAGCATGGGGATAGCAGTATCTTAAATAAACCCCATAGTATTTATGGGATTCTTGGGCATAATACATAATAGAAATGCTGCAAAATATCAGAAATAGAATCGTTCTTATATTAATCGTTCTTATATTATATTTTTTTTTTAGATGGGATTTGATGGGTGATAACGTTTGAGCAACTATAGTGATTATACTACGGTCTGTGTTTGGGTTGTTTTAGTTTAGATACATATAGAAGCCGATGCCTCTCATTTCTCCTTATTACATAGCAATTTTGTGTTTTCCTCGGCTGGGAGTTGTCAGTGCAGCAAGGCCGCGGCACAGCAATGGTTATCTCGGCATCCCCCAGCTACACTCTTCCATTGGTCATGTTGGGAGTGGATTCAAAACCACCAGAGTATAAATAGAATGAAAGGCTACACTGAGCCATTTTGGTAAAAACAAACAGCAGCTCGTCTTGTGCTCCACCCTCAATGTACCAAGGTCTCATAGCCTAACATTTTTCAGAAATGTGTATATGTCTGATTTGTGTGTAAATCATCAGTACAGTACTTGTATACTTTGAGGTGGCGGGATAGTGAGATCAAAGGACAGCTAAGAGGCAATTCCAGCTATGCAAAACTACAACTAGCACAGCACTTAAAACTCACAGGGTTACATTGTACTGAAGGGTGCTGCAACTTCCAAATAAAGTAAGCATGACTTATTTACAAAAGGTGATTGTTCCATGCATCCATTAATGAGCCAGATCTATAGGCCTGAACATGTTCACTTGTGCGGTGCAAGCCCACCTAATTGATTGGGAGAAATGGAAACAATAAACCTTTGCCTTTGATATTAAAGGAACATTCTCAAGAACTCTCGACAGTAGAGTTTAATTAATATGACCGAATATAAGGATGACATCATTTTACTAATAAACTTTATTAGTCTAAAATATACATTTGTTGTGTAAGGTTTCAGAACAGAGCTGTAATGCCAGAAAGTGACAGAGCAGGCAGACACAAATCTGGAGTGGGTTTCCCTACAGAGTTTTCATACACAGTGCAGGGTATGCTGGAGGGGGACAGGGGAGCAAGCCAGATTTGGACTATGGAAAAATACTTACCTGTACGCAGTGCTGAGTCACAGGTGAGCCACCCAACCAGTGTGCAGCTTTGTTAAGCGGATAATGCGGCTGACAGATGGATTAAGTGACGGCAGCCAAATTGCTGGGCTGGGCTTTTGTCGTAAACTGATCATTTTTTGGGGTAAACTGAACCAGTTATGGGTGATGTGTGTGGTAGGGGTGTGGATTAGTGTGTGGCTTAATTACAGGTCACATGCTCTAGGAATATTTGGTCTATAAAAGATGTTACTGATTGAGCCAGTGCCCAGAAGTCTATGCATTCCACTGCCAGAGCAGTTGTAAACCACCCAGGCATCCGGCATTCTGCATTTGGTGGGTCAGTGTTCCCCATGTCCGCAAAGTGGGACATTTAGGTATCCAGAGTTTTTGGAGGGACAGTGGGCCTTAAAGTGGGACAGCTGGTCAGCTTATTCTGACGTAACCTGTAGGGGATCAAGGCTACTGGGTGAGTATTATGTCGGTGTCTATATCAGGCTTAAGGAGTGGAGGGAGGACTAAATGGTTGACAGTCCTCTTAGCGCCTATGGCTTGTCCAATGTATACCTGCCGCAAGCAGTACATGCATACACATCCAGGGCTCTATTTTCTATTAGGAAAACCCAGGTCTGTGCATAGGGCAGCCACCTGTGCAGTTACTGCTGTAATAAAAAACACATTTCCGCCCACCCTGCCTCCTCCTCGGCCCCCTGAGGTCTAATACAGAACCTAAAGTGGGCAGCAATCGGACACACAACCTCCGGTGCCAACCTTAATATGTTCCTCTTGCGCGGTGGGGGCATGAGGGCCTGGGGCTCCCCCCTTCTCCCCCCTCCTCCATCACTTACCTTTACTTGCACCCTTTCCTTCTACCCCTCCCATTTTTTTTTTCTTCCATACACCCATTTTCCTCAGTAGGCCTGGCCCTGGCCACGAAACATCGCCGCCGGTCGGGCCAACTGCCGCTCAATGCTGGCCACGCACAGCGCCAGATCTGATTGCGACCCCCTGCTAGTATCCCCCTCACTGGGGGCTAAATGCAGGCACGGAGGGGCAGGAGAAGCCGTAGGGAATGCAGGACTGGAAAGAGAAGCGCTCGGTCCAGCCTGACCCGCAATTATACTTTGGGCGCACGGCACACAAACCGCGCCACCACCACTCAAAGGGGATGCCCCACACATGACACAGCCGAGGCTGCCCCGAGGGGCCCTCAAGCTCGCTATCCCCAGAAGCCTCCATATGGTGATTATCAAACAGGGCACAGTAAGCCCACCAGGAATAATGGCTAAAAACGCCCACCCGGGATGCCCCTAAGGGATGCCCCACAGCGCCGGGAGGGGGGTATTGGACCGGGAGAAACCACAATGCTGATCCCGTCTACAAGACATAAACATAACAATCATGAGCATCCCACAGCACATGCACCAAAAACAACCCCCGTTGGATCAACTCATGGACCAGCTGAGCAGCTCCGCAGCACACACAGGAACCAGGACACCGCAAGAGAGGGCCAGCGACGAAGGTAGAGGGACCAGGCCGCGGAGGAAGCCCCAGCAGCAGGAGAGAGTGGCCTCCCAAAATAACGGCAAAGATCCTCGAGGGGCGGGCCGCAGGAGGATGACGCGAAAAGCCTAAAAATGGCGCCGGAATAGGGACGCCGCACCGAGCGGCTGAAGCCCGCTTGCATCCGACCCCAACACCCACACCGTGTGCCCCCCGCCCGCCGCAGCCAGACCGCAGAATAACGAAGCGGGAGGCGAGGGGAGGAAGAGGGAGGGGGGGACGGGGGGGAGAACGCACGGTGTGCGGAAGACGACCAGTCAAGGTGGGGGGGGGGGAATGGGGCCCCCCATAAGGAGAGTCCCTTACAGCACAACCCCCAATAAAGACTCACCCCCAAACAGGCACAACACAGTCAGCAGTGGTTCCTCTGTACCCCTAGGCTAACTATAGGCCTATGGACCGGCTACCCTTCAGTAATAGGGTCTGCAGTCTGGAACAAAGCTCACCGAGCACCATGACCCAGGCACTCCCCTACCTTCACCCGATCCGACAGCCAAGGCTGGGAGGCAGGAGGGACCGGAAGAGGGTGGGAATAGGTTTGCAGGGCCGCAGGCTTGGTTGCCCTGCTCACCTGCGAATAACTGTAGAGAGCAATCTTCACTGGAGGTCTTTTGGTGATTCCTGGTTTTATATGGGGCCGGGAGGAGCCACAAACCTTCTGCAGTCAACTGCGCCACCTTGTGGCGGAATACCCAGAAGTAAGGATTAAATGAAACAGGCCGTGCTGTACACTTGGAAAAACAGGCCAGCGCCACTGTTACCTATATGTCATCTTTGTATTTACTCTGAACTGCTTGTATCTCTCATATCTTACTGTCTTGTATTTGAAAAACTAAATAAAGAATAAAAAAAAAACAAAAACATTTCCACTGACTGCGCTTTAATGCCCCCACACATGTGCCCCCCCTGCAGCCACAGAAAGATGCAGACAGCGTTCTGTTAGCATGTGACCACTGTGTGCAAATCTTTATTATCACCTTGCACCAGGGGCGTAGCTTGAGGAGGCCCCATCATTGTTGCTCCCCCACCTTACGTATCAGTTTTGTGTATACTTAGCATCATTTAGAGAAAGGAAGCACCATTTGTCTCTGCTTAGTTGTTAAAACTCAGGAAAAAGTTTACTGTATGAGACTTAAAAGGGCCCCACTTAATGTTCACACCAGGGCCCCCTCACATTTAGTTACGCCAGTGCCTTTCACCCTCTCCTCCCTGCACTGCTATGGTTCTTTCTGTGCCCTGGGAGGGTTATTGTTGGGGTGCTATAAAGACACTGTATATTCATCGTGGGGGGAGGGGGGGTGCACAGTCCACTTATTAATTTTGGGGGCTTATGGGGGGATATTAAATGGTGGGGGGCTGAGGGGGATCGATGCACACTCTATGTATTCAGATTTGGGGACTGATGGGGGTATCCACATGTATGCTGCATATTAAATGGTGGGGGGCTGAGGGGGATCCATGCACACTCTATGTATTCAGATTTGGGGACTGATGGGGGTATCCACATGTATGCTGCATATTAAATGGTGGGGGGCTGAGGGGGATCCATGCACACTCTATGTATTCAGATTTGGGGACTGATGGGGGTATCCACATGTATGCTGCATATTAAATGGTTTCTCAAGGAAATCGCTCTTGTTATTATCTGTATATAATCTTTGAAGATACCATTCTATTTGTCACGTGAAATATCACCACTGCTGGTACACCACTATGAACTTTTCAAAGTAAAAAATATTTTTATATGCATATATTTGGTGTGCGCCCAATTTTCATATAGGATTTCTCCAGACCAAGAAGAAATACATCTAAATCTTTTAGGATTGAGGTGAGTATACAGGGAACTTGGGGGGGGGGGTCCCAATTGGGATGCCTTTGGGGGGATCCAAACAGGGGGGTGATAATACAGGTTTTGGTCCTCTTTAAACCACTAACCTGTATTAAGAGTATATAAAAAGTGATTATCTATTGCAGTTAATGTGAATATTGACTATTTTCATGTTTCGTTCTATTTGTAATTAGACTGACAGCATTGCCATCATGGCCGATATGAAGCTGGAAAACATGGCAGGTTGGGAAGGAGAAGTTGAGGAACCAGATGAAGACCCGCCACCTAAAACACGTTGGGACAAATTTCACTCAACTGTTTCAAATTGGATGTTGCCATCAGACCTGAGAGACACCTATTTGGAAAGAGCAAACTGTTTGCCCCCTCCTCTTTTTATTATCCTCATAAGTATTGCGGAGGTAATTATATAATGTAAATAACTGTGCAGGACTCAGAATTTGAAAACATAATTGGGTCTACACAAGAGAATCCCAAAATAAGCCTCACAGGTTATAAAAGTAAAAAAAAAGGTTTTAAAAAAATCTTTATTAAACCCCTAAAAACACTAGACAAGACACATAAAAGCATTTAAAATAGGGGACTTGAAGTAGACCTATCACTATCGTGGCCGGGCCGGCTGACAAAGATTTGCTGGGACATCCCGATTTGGAATGCCACACTGTGTGAACCACCCACAGATGCCTGCAATCTCTTAGCTTTCTGCTGTTCCTGCGCCGCTAAACTAAGGCGCATTCCCGCTCCCAGCCATGCAGATAGGCTGAGTGCAGGAGCACGCTGCACACCACAGGGAAGGGGGGTGTGGCCACTCCAGCTTCCTGTGCCGATGCTCTGTTCAAAACAGTGCCTTATGCCGTGCATTAGGATTACTATGCATTGGCACAGCATAAAGCGCTGACTGGTTGAGAGCCTGCACATGTGTTGTGGGAAAGGTGAGTTGATTGGGCTATCTGGGTAGAATATATAACTATGCGGGGCATCCCAAATCAGGATTTCCCAGGATAGGTCCACTTTAACCGGGCAACTCTAAACCTAGGCAGCTGTGCCAAATAGAAAATCCAGTTTTGATCCACTTGAATGAGATCGTTATTGAATATACAACTGGTCACTAGGGAAGCACTAGCCAAAATAACTAAAAACTATAGGTAAGAAAATGCAAATACATTTTATACCTGAGAAGTTCTGTAACTGAGCTCAGCGCAGACAAAATACTGTTCTATTTAAAAAGTAAACATTTATAAAACGGTCTATAAATGAAACTTTTCCCTATATCCAGTCCAGGTCGTCCCAAGTGATGACATGTGGTATTCGCCCCCTAGGGGGCGCTCGACTGCAAGATCAAAGATGCAGCTCCTCCCGGCCCGTATAAAGGCAGGTGTCCCACGCCGCCGAAGGGGGCGGAGCCTGACGCCCATGCGCGTCGACGTCATCACGTCCTGACGGCGCCGAACCCCCCTCGAGGATCCTTCCAGAACTGGCTGCTGCTGGGGCCCGCTGGACGCTGCGGAGCCTGTTTTTTTCCTGCTGCTGCTGGGGGATAACGCTTGTCATCGGAGGCTGCGCTGTCCCTCTGTCGGTGTTGTGAGTCCCTCTTTCTTTTCTGGCTGTATTTTTGACCAATTGCATCTTGCTTATTCTGATCATGGGCCTTTCTCCCCCTCTCATGTATTGGTTTGCGGACATAGTTCAGATGTCAGTAGATCGCTACATCATGCCCGAGGACCCAGGGGTTCTCACTCAGGGGTTGCTGCGGCACCCCAATTTACAGGCGCTGGTTTTGACGGCCTGGCTATTGAGACCTCAATCCTGACGGAAATGGGGCTGTCGGCCACGGTTGTGCATACCATGATACAGGCTCAGAAGAAGTCGTCTTCCATGATATACTACAGAGTTTGGCACGCTTATATTGCTTGGTGCGAGTCCGAGAGTTTCCCTTGCAGCACATTTTCCATTTCTAGGGTTCTGGAGTTTTTGCAACACGGCTTAGACTTGGGTCTCCAGCTGAGCCCCCTTAAGGGTCAGGTCTCGGCTTTGGCCATCTTCTTCCAGAGATCCGTTGCCAACCATAGGTTGATCAAGACTTTTTTCCAGGGAGTCACCCATGTCCGACCACTGCGTAAGTCAGTATTACCGGTGTGGGACTTGAATTTAATACTTTCTGCCCTTCAGGATCCTCCCTTCGAGCCATTGTGCGATGCTACACTGTCTATTTGTATGACGCCTTCCTATTTTGAGCGGCATAGGGATAAGGTGGTTTTTCGCTTTAAACCTGATTTTTTGCCTAAGGTCGTTTCTCCCTTTAACCTTAATGAGGAAGTCGTCTTACCTTCCTTGTGTCCAGCACCGGCTAATTCCAAAGAACGGACCCTCCATGCTTTGGATGTGGTCAGGGCCATAAAGTATTACCTGGCTGCGACTGAATCCTTCAGGAAATCGGATTTGCTCTTTGTCCTAACAGAAGGCTCTAGGAAAGGATTGCCGCCAGCCAAGTCCACTCTCAGTAAGTGGATCAGACAGGCGGTGGTACAAGCATATTCTGCCAAGGGGAAGGAACCCCTTTTCGGGTCACAGATCATTCTACCAGAGCTATTGGTGCCTCTTGGGCTTTTCAACACCAGGCATCAGTTGAACAAGTTTGTAAGGCCGCCACTTGGTCTTCAGTTCATACTTTTACAAAGTTTTACAAGGTTGATGTTAGTGCCTCAGCTGATGTTGTCTTTGGCCGAAAGGTGCTTCAGGCGGTAGTGAAATGGACCACATGCTGTTTTCGCACTGGGGATCCCGCCCAAATGGACACTGCTTTTGGATGTCCCACATGTCATCACTTGGGACGACCTGGAATGGATATAGGGAAAAATACAATTCTGTGAAACTCACCTGTAGAATTGTTTATATATCCAAAAACAATTCTACAAATGAGTTTACACTTCAATCAATTCACACAACACTTCAATCAATTCATGCACCAGGGCCCAACACCAATCCGCACGTACCAGTAAAGAAATGATTGTGGGCTTTTCTTATATTAGCAATCTATTGTAGGTCCACTTGAAATAATGCTCGTAAAACCGCAGGGTTAGCAAATCCTCTAATTGATCATAATTTACTTTCCATCAATAATGCCAAATGTGCTCATAAGCATACAGGGAAAAAAGGGAAAGGAAAAACACAATCGTGTAATGTGGTTTAAAACACGGGAAGCGCAAATGCCCCACTTTTTTTTTGTGCTTACCAAAGAAGCATAAACAAACAGCTTTAAAATCCACATAGAAGTACGTTAAGTCAGCAGATTGAGCTTTCAATATTTAGTCTCACCACCTCTTTGTGTTATTTCAATCCTGTCCACTCTCCCCAGCCGAAGGAGCTGGCAGGCTGACGGTGGTGTGAGGCTGAAACCGAAAGTAAAAGAAGACACAGCATGTTGCTTAGCTCCGCCCCAGACGCGTTCCATCACCAACGGACTTGTTCACTGGGCCGAGCAACTCGCTCCATATATACTTAAGGATCACTACACAAGGCAGGGTTCGCCTGGATTAACCCTTCATCACCTCTACTGAAATAAATCAGCACAGCGGAATAGATCCTTGGTTAGTTTACTGTCATCGGTACAAAATACAGTTTTAGGATTAGAGACTAATGCTTGAAGACTCATCCTGCTAATAATGCATATACAAAATTAAAAATCATACCAGACATTTGAATTTAATAACAGCATCACTTAATAATATAAAAAATGTTCATATACAAAATTAAGAGGCAAGGAAGAACATTTAAACCACATCAAAACATGATTAAATTGTCTCAAACACCTTTACTTCATATCCTTTTCTTACCCAAGCTAATCCAAGTTTCTAGTGAAGGTATCCACAATGAAGTGGACCTAAATCAGCTTCTATATTTACTGAAATCTTATAAATTATCCTGATCCAATAAAACAATTCAGATCAAACTCAACATTGAGTCCGATCAGATGAAAGGATTGCATCCTATAAATCCAACTCGATTCTAGGTGTGATAGCTTCCTAATCACATTTATCCCCCTCTCCAATTCTGATTGATATGGTCTATGCCCATGCAACGCAGGCCAATGGGGTCACAATTATGGGAGATTTTTAAAGTGAGCCGACAGACTATGTTGGTCGAACCCTCTTTTTATATTATAAACATGCTCCCTCGTGCAGACCTTAAGGCTCATACATGTTCTGCCAATGTACTGTTTGCCACAAGGGCACTCGATCAAAAACCACATTTGCAGTGTTACATGAAATCAAAAAAATGTTAAACCATTCACCGGTGCCAAAAGATTGAATGCTTTTAATACATGTTTCTTGTTTCTCCCCACTAATTCTGCATCCCATGCATTTTCTGCATTTAATTAATAAATCCTCTCAGGTCTCCCAACCGACCAGCATTCCTTACACGGGTTTTTTTGAAACTTTTTACTAAATGGGTAGATAAGGTGTGGGGTTTTCTAAAAATAACTTGAGGCCTGTCAGGCAAATGAGGTCCTAAAACCTCACCCCCCCCCTTAATGATGGACCAATGTTTTTCAAGAATATTTACAATTAATTTATAGTAAGACCCAAACTGTGTGATTTGTGCAAAATCAGCTGCTTTATTTTCCCCTTCACTCCTTTGTGACACTTTAAGTAAGTTGGACCTCTCTATAACATAAATACATTTTATACCTGCTTTATAATTTGTACTTCATAAAATAAGGTATTTCAAGTAAAAAAAAGTATGGTTACTTACATTTTACAAGACCATGCCCCCACAAGACCACACCTCTACAAGACCACCCCCATGTACCCATGAAAAGGCCGGTATTTTTCCAATCCACTTTTACAATATATTTAAAATATGTAATTTTTGAGGAACAAAAGCAGCCCTAGAGTTTATAAGAGTCTATAAGACTGCCAGTTTGTGAGGGTGAAAACAAGGCCCCTAGGAGAGGCCAAATCCAGAAGTTTGACTTTCCCAGGTTTTGTTCCTTTCCCCAGGGTATCCCAGAATGCATCACCTCTTCCTGGTTCCAACAGCCCATGCGCAATCTCTTATCAAATGCCATTACTATGTCATTCGGCAAACAGCTCTCATTGACTAGAATGGAGAGCTTAAATTATTCAAACATTTGCATAGCTAAAACCAATGCTGAAAAAAAAGTGAGAAAACGGCATCGAATCAGCTTTATAGTCACGACAGATGACTCTCATCATTGGATGGGAGACTGCGCATGTAACATTGGAACGGGGAAAGGTGAGTGTTTATGGGAGGGAAGGCCAGCAGGAAGAGAATGTGTGAGCAGAACTTAGGGTTTGGAACTTTGTCCCTGTCATGTGTGTAACATTTTCTCCTTCTCCTGCACCAGTTGGCAGTGTTTATATACTATGCGGTCTGGAAGCCACAGAGACAGTGGATCACACTGGACACTGGCATCAATGAAAGTCCTTTCATCTACCTACCAAGAAGGCGAGAAGAAGCTTGGCGATTTGTATCCTACATGCTGGTTCATGCTGGGTAAACATCCTTTTTTTTTTCTTTTCTATAATAATTGGATAGATACAAATAAAGAAAAATGGTAAGAGCTGGTGGTACACATAGTGGACCTGAACTCTCCAGGCAACTCTGTACCTGACAAAGCCACCTGCTGCCTATGAGCCCCACATTTATTAAATAATCACCTTTTTCCTTATGAAGCTCTGTATAACAGGAGTCAGGAAACACATGCACTTTACAGTAAAGCATGCCTTTTATTAGAGGAGGTGTGGCTGACCCATGTGTGTGCAGCTGCTTCCTGTCCCCCCAACATAAGGGGCGGGGCTAGGAGTAGGTGAATATCACTTTAATGTAGGGCTCACTGATGGCCTGAGAGGGTAGCATTAATCAGTTTAGTGTTCCTTGTAAATCAGGACCATCCCTGCCACAAAGTTACAAAGGTATAGGTCCGCTTTAATATGATATTGGAACAGTGTCTTTATTTTCCTCACTAATCAAGTGTCTATTTACACCCATCAAACATGTTTGTATGACTATCACTTTAACCTAAGTACTAACCATAAAGGGTACTAACCCTTTAGTACATACTGCTATACATGAGCATGGATGGAGTTTAAAGTCATTGTCCCAGCTCAAAAATGTAAAAAATAAGCTTTTTTCCCTTGCAGATGATCCTGCACTTTGATTCTTACCTGATCTCTGGAACCAAGCCCTGCATTATCTACCCTGAATATTCATCCCATCCCTATTCCTGCTGGACACGGCCCCACCATCAGAAACTGTGGTGCAGGAGAGCCCCCTTCATTCATTGCTATGGAAAGGGTGTGATCTGGCACACCCCCTCTATAGATGTAAATGGAGTGGGTGTGTTGGCTCTACAGTGGCTGATGGAGAGAATACAGAAGCCACAATCTGGTTTTGTGGCCAAACAAACATATTAGTTGGGCATCTATGTCCATTTGATAATTGCTAAAAATAAAGCAACTGTTCCAAGATGTTGGAATATATATATATATAGCATATATTAAAATATACCTATAGCATGTATATCCTTCCTTTCAATGTGTTCCATGTTATAAGAAAATTGATAAAAGCTAAATTGTAGCTACATAATGGGTAAGTCAATATGCACTAGAAAAACAGAGGTTTAATCCTATTCTATTTCCTGTGTACAGTGTACAACACATCATTGGCAACCTAATGCTTCAACTTCTCCTTGGAATTCCTTTGGAACTGGTTCACAAAGGACATCGGGTTGGATTGGTGTACCTGGCAGGAGTCATAGGTGGTCAGTATTGTTAATAACAGCTGTAAGCAATGTTAACCCCAAAGCTTTGCTCTGCAATCAGTTGGGCTTTGTAGCCCCCCCCCCAACAGCCATCCCTTCCTGCCTTGTACTGATGAGGGTCAAACGCCTAAGTTATAATTATAAATGATGGGTGTAAAAATCTTATAGCTATACCCAAGCATTGCATGCCCAGCAGCTTCTTTCTGAGCACTTGGGATAGTAACGAGATTAACAAAGTTGATTGGCTTGGCTCCACCTACTCAATAAAAATAATGGGTATAGCTTGTTGTTTTGGGTCTGTATGTGTCATTTAAATACTTTGTTTTAAGAACGCACTCTTTACCTAGTAAAAAATATTGAAATTCTTTCATTAGTATTAAAGTTTGACCAGCCATGTTAAAGTCTCTGATTATTTATAAATCCCTTATGTATTCTAAGCGAAGCCACTTTCTTAATTTCAATTTCTGGCTTGAGGCTGAGCTGGGAAGGGCATGTCGTGGCGCAGCTTTATAAGTCATGAGCTTGTCGTGCTGTGGTCAGAGAGGTTAATGTGGCTTGCCATGCTCACCCATATTGAGAGCACCAAGGAACATAGTGGCTGTTAGACCGCTTTTTTGTGTGGTCCTGGAGAAATGAAATTAAAAGGAGGGCAAACTCTGGAGCCTTGATATTGATTCTACCTTGTGCTGCAGGAAATGGTGGAGAGGCACATAGAACAGTTTTACCCCTTGTATACTTGAAATAACCTTTATATGTTAAAATGTGTAGGGAAATGTAAAGAGAAAATACATACCAATTTTTTAAATTTAAAATTGCTAAAAATCTTCACCGTTTTCTTTAATACCAGGGTCTTTAGCCAGTTCCATCTTTGATCCATCTGTAGCTCTGGTTGGGGCTTCTGGAGGTGTGTATGCCTTAATTGGGGGCTATTTCATGAATGTCGTTGTGGTAAGTACAATACCATACATTTTAAAAATGATTCTAATTTAGGTACAGTTAATGAGCATAAATGTACTGAGGTTACAATTAGAATTGTTATACATATGTCCGCTACCTCCACTCTGCATGACGTAAACTAGCAGGGTACTTGTTGGTTGGGTGTGTTGGGTTCCGGGATGCCGAATCCATGCAGCCTTGATGTGGGGGCCACCAGGGCCACTGTAAGAACAAGCTTACTCGAGGCTGAACACTGCGGACAGGGAGGGAATTTAGTAGTAGACCTTAGGGTCTCTGTATGATACTGTAAATCTCAGAGGCTATAACTTATGGAACCTGGGAGGACGAATAATAATCAGGTTGCTGCAAAGACAGAGGTTAATGTGACAATTGCACAGGTTGATCAGACAGTTTGATCGTTCACCTGATCAATCCTCCTAATCGCACCCCACATATGTCATTGCAACGTTGTTGAACGTTGAATAATTTGACCCACGACCACTTCCAGGCAGGGGGCGATCAAGCGTTTTCCACTTTAAAGAGTTATTTTTATAACTTGCTTGCAAAAATATAAAAATAAAAAACACTACAAGCATTGTTATAGCACAGAAAGCCTAACAGGGCAAAAGCATATATTAAAATCTGTTTAATCTAGTCCATGCAGAAATTAGGCCTCATCCAATCTCCAAACAAGATGGCTGCTGTATTCAAGTTCACAAAGCAGGTGTCTCTATCCTAAACCTCATCTCATCATTGTCTGTCTCCATTGAAAACACGACTGTGTGTGTCCTTCAGCTGCCCTAGCGAATCTCCTCTCACTCACCGGCCCGATCCTTTTCCCAGGCTGACCCCCTTGTTTCATTTGAAATAACGCTGGTGATCTCTGATTGGGTCAGACAAACTAACCAGGTGATACTCTGATTGGCTGAGATAAAACTATCACAGGTTATTTTCTGCTGGCCAACTTAGTTTGCATGCGAATGCACATATAAACTCTGGCTAAAAGCTACCAAGCCCAGTCTTCAGAACAAAGGAAGGTCTCCCACCTGCTGTATATTAATTAAGGAGCCAACCATGCTGGCTAAAAAAATAGGGGTAATCCTATATACAGTGTGCTTTTTGATTGTATAAGATTTTTTACAATTTATTCGGGAACAAAATATATAAAAATACCATAGCATTACAAAGATTTTCCCATTATTTGGTACCTGGGGTTAGCCCATATGATATCCCCCATCTGTTGTGGGATTCCAAAGGGATGAGGAGGACATTCCAAAGAAGGGGGCAAGAGATGGACCCTGTCTATGCATGATTTTTCTGTTTATGTTTGAGAGTTTTATGGGGGGAGAAAGTCATCACAGCTGAGCCTGTGTGCATGTGGGGGGTTATATGGTGGGCATGTGGGAGGGGGAGACATGAGGAGCAAAAATAAATATATATATATATATATATATATATATATATATATATATATATATATATATATATATATATAGTATGTACATGGTTATTCTTGTACATATACGTAGTGCACTGTTAGGACATGTTCTGTCACAGTTAAAGTGAAACCCCTCTCACACCACAACTTCTCACAAGGTCCCTATCCCACGTCCCTGGCTCTATATGTTGTAAGTTAAAGTGATCCTATACCCAGAAAGGAAGTTTGTCATCCCCAGCCCAATGCCCCAAAACAGCATGTGTTTCTTTTTTCTTTACTAAAGCCATTGCTCAATATACATAACAACACATAACACATAAAAACAGGAAGCAGTATGATATCTGAATGCTAATTCATTCCATTAAAATTAAACTGTCACATAATAGCAGTTAGGTTGAAGTGTCCCCCAATGCTCAGCCGTGTGTAGCTGATTGCATCATTGTGCTTCTTGGACAGAAAGCAGTATGGCCGACTTCATCTAGTTTGTTTTTTTATGAATATTGGGCAAAGGCTTTAGTAAAAAAAAAAGAAACACAGGCTGTTTTAGAACACTGGGCTGGGGATAGAATGTGAAAACATAAACTTCCTTTCTGGGTATAGGATCACTTTAACTTGTAACAAAAAGAGTCTGCAAGAGGACAGAGGCCTTGCGAGGAGTAAAAGGGGTTTTCTTTTCAAATTGGTAAAATAAAAAAGGTCGATGTGTAGCATATCCCAAATAAAGTGGGAAACACAGGGAAAGTTTAGTGGAGAGAGAAAGGGGGGAATAGCTTGGTAACTGAGATCCATGGGTAGCTGGTTTTAGGTTTATGTGCAGTGTATACATATGTTTAATCCTACTCTACATCTTCCTACAGAATTTCAAAGAAATGGTGCCGCTGTTTGGAATTTTTAGGATTATGGTCATTGTAGTCATAGGTAACAAACTTTATTGTGATATACCTGTTTTAGATATATATGTTTTTAGATATTTTTCATAAAAACGTTTGCCTGAAAATCATAAAAGAGATTTGGAGGATTCTAGCAGGGGAGCGCAGCTATTCATATACCCAAGGTTGATGCTTCGACTACCGGGCGCAGAGACGTCAACCTGACCCATTCCTGTAGGGTGATTTTTCTTCACTTAGCACTGACCCTGAACACACCTGGGCTCAGCCAATTAACTGGGTTAAATAGTAGTTCTAATTATCTGAGAGAGCCCTCATTCACATTTAATTTTTCTCACAGTGCCATAAGCAGTGTTACCCAACCCTCTCCTCACAAGCCACCAACAGTCCAGGTTTTTGCAGATCACCCCCATATACACATGTAGAGTAATTCATTCTTAGGCAGCTCTGATCTGTATTTCTGTTTGTTAAAGAGATTTACTATCACTTGTAGATGTGTCACAGCGCTGGGCCTGCCCCTAGGCTCAGAATGTTTCTAAATTAACACATTTCACAGGCTGCTGTAAATAAAAATAATGGGTGACTAGCAATGGATACAAATGCCCCATTTAATTTGAAGCAGACTGCAGTTTCTTTTTAAGGTCATATTTAACCATGTTTTGGCCCCCACCGCTGCTTCCTGTACCTCCAGTGCTCTAAAAGTCACCTGTTTCTGACATTTGGTCCCACATTGTATGGGCACCTGGGGATTCCTCCGGGGCTCATCCACCATTTGCAAACAAATTGGTGGACAATACTTCACCCTCTGAGTCACAGTGACTGGAGCATACTGGTCCATTTACTATAACAGAGGGGGTATGCCAGGCACTGCCTTATCAAGCTTCCTCTGTAGGAGGCGATGGCGGCATAAACATATTACAGAACCCAAACTAAAATTTTCAGGGCATCAGAGTTAGAGAAAACTGATGTGGGTGAAAGAAAGTAAGCATTGTATAGTTTTATATCAGTGCCATGATGTGACTTTTAGGTCTTTCATTCATTGATAGCTCAGATATAAAGCTTTGCCTATGTTTGTTGTTCGTACAGTTGGAACAGATGTGGGATTTGCGCTTTTCCGAAGATACATCTCTAAAGTGGCTGGACCAAAGGTTAGTTTGTTTTGTTCTTAATGTAGTTAATAACTAAACATAACTGCATGAAAGTGGTTGTAACAAATATTCTCTGGCATTAACACATGGCAACCTTCACAATGCCAGAGTCTTGGTGAGTTAGGTGTGTAGAGGAGACTTGGCCAAGATGCCCACAGGGAATAATGGGTTCCTCAGTTTTGCCTCGTAATCCCACCTCATTTCATCTACCCTGAGAAGTCCACATGCAGGGTGCAGAGCCATTCAATAACCAGGACTAAGGACTGTCAGCCAGGGGCAGATTGGCAATTGGGAGAGCCTTACTTTCTGTCCTTCTTTCCTTCTCTTCTTTTTTTCTTTCATCTGTTCTTTCTGCCAGTCCTTCTGATATTTGTTTTTCCTTCTAGTCTTTTTCTTTCTTTGACTCCATCTAACCATTGTTTCTTTTTTTACTATCTATTTGATCTGCTATTCCTTTTTTTTTCTTCCCTTCATCTACCTTGAGAAGTCCACATGCAGGGTGCAGAGCCATTCAATAACCAGGACTAAGGACTGTCAGCCAGGGGCAGATTGGTAATTGGGAGAGCCTTTCTTTCTGTCCTTCTTTCCTTCTCTTCTTTTTTTCTTTCATCTGTTCTTTCTGACAGTCCTTCTGATATTCATTTTTCCTTCTAGTCTTTTTCTTTCTTTGACTCCATCTAACCATTGTTTCTTTTTTTACTATCTATTTGCTCTGCTATTCCTTTTCTTTTTTTCTTCCCTTCTATTATATTCTTCTGTCAGTCCTTCCAGTCTTTCTTTCCTTCCATCTCTTTTTTTTCTCCCATTTCTTTCTATCGCTTTCCTGATTTGTTCTGTCATTCCTAGTATTCTTTCTTTGTGTCTGTCATTCATTCATTCTCTTTCTTTGTTTCTGTCATTCATCCTATGCTTTTGTATATTTCTTTATTTATTCCTATCTTCTCTTTCCTGTTTTATCATTCCTTTTCCTGCTTTTAATTTTTTTCTGTCATTCCTTCTATACTTTGTAATTTCTTCTATTATTATTTTTTTTTCTTTATATTCCTTAGCAGTATCATACCATACCGCAAGGGGCTCATTGAGACTTGCGCCTGGTGTGGGATTATGAGAAGATCAATGAGACACCATGAGAATCACTGTGAGATGCTCACTGGGGCAGTGGTGTGCCAGGTACAGTGATAGGTAACCCGAGACCAACAGCAGCTATGAGGGTTTGGGTCTGGGGTCTAAGAAAAAAGTCCACAGAAGCAGCTTCAGAACACACTTACATATGATTATAAGTGCCTTAGAGTGACAGGCACTGTGTGAATGCTTCCATGTATCCAGGAATATGTCAGCCTTTATAAACATGTCTAACAAATATATCATTTTGCTTTTTAGGTTCAGCTTTGACTTACAATTCTTTCATGTCTCTGTGACTTTTATTTCTAGGTATCCTTTGTAGCTCACTTTGCAGGAGGGCTTGCTGGAATGTCCATAGGTTATGTTGTGTTTAGTTGCTTTGACAAGAACCTGATAAAAGACCCCAGATTCTGGCTGTGCATCGCTGCATACTGCATTTTTCTGGTTTTTGCAGTACTTTTCAACATATTCTTATCACCAGCAGCTTAAGTAAACGACGTTCAGAAAAAGAATGTGCCATACTCTGAAGCAAAATGTCTGGAAAGACCTGGGAGATTTTGAACTTGTGGATGTCCATGGATATTACCATAACTACCTTGTAAAGCGCTACGGAAGATGATGGCGCTATATAAATAAACAATAATAATAGCTCAGATACTTTGACAGGAGTGTCTGGATATAATTTCCATGCCGAATGGACCAAAAGGATTGAATTCAGCTGCCCACAATGTGGGCCCTAAAAAGTCTTGAACATTGTATACATTCTAATGGTGCTTGACTGTTTCTGCGTAGATGGATTTCTTTCATAGACTAAGGCCTTACCAAGGAATGGAGTGACTCTCACAATATCAGTGCCAATGTCGCCACAGGAAATCCACATTATCATTTGCAGGTTGTTAGGCCCCAATACTCTCAAACGACATCAGCATTTTATTAATGGGAAATTCTTCGTCCTAACACTGCTGAAAAACTAGATGTCATATAGCCCGACCGGGAAAAAGAAGAAGCTCACTATTAGATTTAGTATCATATTTATCACTATCATTTAGGACAACAACCAAAACACACATGTAATGATCTGAAGTGTCATACCTAATTAACATGTGCAATGAATACTTTAATCATGTTTTAGTTTTTTACATATGTAGCGGGTGCGTGCCTGGCCAATGGCACACGCTCTGAGGAGCGAGGGGGGTTCTTGGACCTAGGGTAGGGCGACTCAGGTTGGTGTGGCATGTGTGGGGTGAGGTGCACTTACTTATTCAGCCGGCGCTGACAGGGCTCTAATCTTTCCTATCTGTAGTGTTGACCACTGTACCCACCCGTCACATCCTCCCCTGCTTTTAACCCTTTAACTGCCAGCCTACCTGGAGATTTTGTCACCCTTTGTTGCCAGACCATTTTGCCCTATTTTGTGCTCCACGTGTTCAACTGTGATTTTTAAATGGGATTTCCTGGGAAAATTATATATTGTTTTGTTTCAGCAGAGTCTCGGCTTTAACCTGGAATGTTTTGTTTGTCATTTTTTAAGTGTATTTGCAATATTTTTGGCAAAATATGTGTACAAAAAAAACATTTTTTAATGATTTGTACTACTTTATTGTAATAAAAAAATGCACGTTTCTCAATTAAATCTTATTGCATGTAAAAGCCCCATTTCTCCCGGTTACAGCGGTACCACCTATGTATTGGTAGACACCCTTTCCTGCCCAGGAGACTCCCCCAAACTGAAACAGCACTTTAGGAGATTTTTAGCTAAAATACAGCTATGCTATGCGCACCTTGCAGTTTTTTAAGAAAAACAACCCTTTGCATTTGAAATACCCTCCACAAACTATATTCTCTGGAAGTACACACCTCAAGCTTTCTAGACGTACCAGGCTTGTTGACGTGGCCACAGTTTTCAGGCAGTAATTCCTCAATTAATTCTTTGGTTGCACAGGGTTTCCCTAAAAAAAAGAATAAAAAAGCTAATTCAAAGCCACATTTTCTTTAAAAAACATTATGCAAACAAGAAAAACCAAGTTAAATGTGAAAAAGCAACATTCCCCGAACAGAGCAATACCCATCATGCATTGGTACTGTCATAGGAAGAGTTGCCAAACACCCCAAAGTAAAGCATGTGCGTAACGGTAATTTTACTGGAAAATTTCAGCTTCGCAGACAAAGTGCGCACCTTACACTTTTTCAACCAGAACAACCATTTACATTTGGAATACCCCCCCACAAACCATATATTCCCTAAAAGAACACATGTTAAGCTTTCTAAGTGTACCCAGCTTATTGTAGTGGCTTCATCTTTCTGGAAGTAATCCCTCAAATAATTTTTTGGTTGCACAGGGTTTACCTAAAAAAATGAATAAAAGCAGAATAAACAAATTTTCCTAAAATATCAATATTCAAACAAGAAAAAACAAGCTAAATCTGGAAGCACAAGGTCCCCCAAGCAGAATACCCGACATTCATAGGTACTTTTAACCCTTTTCACTGCCAGCCTACTTGAGATTTCGTTGCCCTCTGGCTGGTTATTTTTCACCATTTTTCGTGAAGTTTAACTGTGATTTTTGCAGGAATTTCCAAGAAAATTACATATTTTCTTTTTGCGGCGGAGTTTAGGCTTAAAAAAAAAAAACACAAATTGGAGCTAAATTAAAGGGCACTACAACCCAATAATAAAAACATTCTTTTTATTATTGATTAATAAGGCCACAAGCAACATCTTAAAAAACATTGACACATGAAACAGCTTAAAAACAAGAAAAAAGCCTGTCTATTCTGGACCCAAATATCTAAATATATATGAAAATTAGTGGGTAAAATAACCTAAGTGGATGTTTAATATACTTAGGTCCTCCCCACAAATTCCTCACTGTATAGCCAGCAACTACTATGGAAATTAATTAGGCCATCTCAATAATCTTCACAAAAAAAAAGATTTCAGTACATGATAATTTCAATACATAATAATATCAAATAAAGTGCTATTCATAAACCGATATCCAGCCTAAACAATTATTTTTGCATATAATAAAGTGCAGTGTTGTATGTAAACATAATACAAAAAATGTGCTGTGCAAATAATCTCACATGTGCAACACCATAATCTATGTCAACCATCAGAGCAGCTATGTGCTCAAAAAAGACTAATATGAAAAAGGAGGGGAAAGGGGGAGAGAGGAGGGAGGAAATGAGGAGGAACAATCGATCTAATGTTTCAGTGCCCTGATAGTAACTTAGCAACCGCCCCCTGAGAGTGTAGCCCCCCAAACTGAAAAAAGCAATTCTGTGACTACTCACCTGTAGAATTGTTTTTTTTTTTCTTGCATGGCATGGCCCGCTCCGGTATTCATAACAGTTGGGTTATTCCACCACGAGATGGCGCAGTGGTACTGCAGAAAAGCTGTGGCTTGTCCCGGCTCCCTATAAAAACGGGCTTAACGTAGAGTTCCCCATCGTAAACAAGCAGTGAGACAAGAAGCCGGGAGAGAATAAAGTAAAACAATGTGAAAAAGGTGAAAAAAACCCAATTAACTTGGAACAATCACCATAAAGAGGCAACCAAGAATAACGATAACAAGGGTGGGGCGAAGCGGGATTTTGTGCTTTTTTTTTGCTTTTTTCTTTATTGCATGGCATGGCCCGCTTCGGTATTTATAACAGTTGGGACATCCAAAAGCAGTGTCCAGAGTAGGGTGGGATCCCCAAAGAGTAATGGCCAGTAGTTCAAGTCACTACCGCCTGAAGCACCTTGCGGCCAAAAGCAGCATCCGCTGAGGCCTTAACATCAACCTTGTAAAACTTTGACCTACTACTTGACCAAGTAGCGGCCTTGCAAACTTGTTCAACAGAAGCTTGGTGCTGAAAAGCCCAAGAGGCACCAATAGCACGAGTGGAATGAGCAGTAATCCTAAAGGGAGGTTCCTTTGCCTTAGCAGAATAGGCTTGAATCACCGCCTGACGGATCCACTGGCTGACGGTCCAGAAGTGAGAACAAAAAGAGCATCAGACTTCCTGAAAGTCTCAGTAGCAACCAAATAAAACTTCAGAGCCCGGACCACATCCAGAGAATGCTCCTTGGAATTAGTAGGATTAAGACACAATGAAGGCAAGACAATGTCCTGATTAAGATGAAAGGCAGACACAACCTTTGGCAGGAAATCCGGCTTAAGACGGAACACCACCTTTTCCTGATGTCTCTCAAAATAAGGAGGTTTGATGGAAAGTGATGCTAGCTCAGAAACTCGCCTTACAGAAGTAATAGCCACCAGAAAGGCTACCTTAAGAGTCAGAATAGACAAGGTAGCTTCACGGATAGGCTCAAGGGAGGCCCTTGCAGAGCAGACAACACCAGATTCAAATCCCAGACTGGTAGCAAAGGCTTACGGGGTGGACGTACATGAGAAACACCCTGAAAAAAGGTTTTAACCAACCAGTGATTGGCAAAAGATCTTTGGAAAAAAATTGCCAGAGCTGAAACATGGCCTTTTAGAGTACTAAGTTGAAGACCCTGATCCAAACCATGTTGCAAGAATTCCAGAACCCTGGGAATAAAACACACCCAACAGGGAAGAGACTTGGACTCACACCAGGCAATGTAAGCATGCCAGACCCTGTAATAGATAAAGGACGAGGACTAGCCCGAATCATGGTATCAACAACAGAAGCAGGCAATCCCTTTTCCATCAATATGGAGGTTTCAGCAGCCAAGCTGTTAAAGCCAGAGTTTGTAAATTGGCGTAGCTGCCCCTGGGTGAGACGATCTGGATCCTTGGGCAAGACGTGCCGGTCTACTGCCAACAGCACGACGTCTGCAAACCAAACTCTTCTTGGCCAACAAGGGGCCACCAGTATGGCTGGTACCTGCTCCTGGGCTATCTTGCGCATGGCCCTGCCCAGGAGAGGAAACGGAGGGAACACATAGAGAAGCTGAAAATCCGTTCAAGGTATTGCCAAGGCATCCGTGGCGAAGGCCAGAGAATCCTGAGTGAGAGAAACAAATCTGGGAAGTTTGTGATTGTGACGGGACGCAAACAGGTCCATGTCCGGCTGACCCCAGCGGTGACAGAGGGAGAGAAACACCTGGTTGTTGAGAGACCACTCCCCCAGACGAGACATCCCCCTGCTCAGGGAGTCCGCCACCTGGTTCCCCACCCCTGGAATGTAGACCGCTGAGATGCAGGAAACATGCTGTTCCACCCAAGACAGAATCGGGGACACTTCCTTGAAGGCTCGCTTGCTCCGAGTCCCTCCCTGATGGTTGATGTAGGCAACCGCCGTCTGGTTGTCTGAGCGAATCTGAACAGCCCGACCCCGAAGGTGAGTGGATAGGCAAGAAAGAACCAACTTGATCGCCCTCAGTTCCAGGACGTTGATGGAAGCATGGGCCTCTTGTGGGCCCCACCGACCCTGGAACCCAGGGACTTCCAGAAGCCTCCCCAGCCAATCAGACTGGCATCCGTGGTGACCGTTTCCCAGCACAGGGGCAGGAAGGACCTGCCCCCCAGAAGGTTCCTTGAGTCCAGCCACCACGAGAGAGACTGTCTGGCCAGGGGAGACAGAGCAAATTCCTGATCTAGGGACACAGGGTCCCAATCCCAAACTGACAAGAGGTGCAACTGAAGAGGTCTCATGTGAAACTGAGCAAAGGGGACTGCCTCGAAGCAGGACACCATCAGGCCCACCAACTGCATCCCCTGACGGATGGAGGGATGAGGACATGACAGCAGAGCCCAAGCCTGCAGTTGAAGACCCTCCACCTTCTGCTGAGGAAGGAACACCTTGACCTGAGAGGTATCCAGAGTCATGCCCAGAAATGACCTCACCAAGGACGGGGACAGAGAAGACTTGGGATAGTTGATCACCCAGCCGAAAGACTCCAGAGTGGATGTCACCATTTGAGTGTCCCGCTCGACCTGAGGAAAAGACTCAGCTACAATCAGGATGTCGTCCAGGTAAGGAGTGATGCGGATGCCCTGGTTCCTTAGCAGAGCCATCACTCCCGCCAGCACCTTGGTGAACACCAAAGGTGCCGAGGTGATACCGAAGGGTAGAGCCACAAACTGGTAATGCTGATCCTGCAGCTCCAACCTTAGAAATCTCTGATGACCTGGGAAGATAGGCACATGAAGATAAGCATCCTTGATGTCCACAATGGTCATGAAGTCGCCCTGGCGAAGGGTACTGACAGCAGAGCGCAGCATCTCTATGCGAAAATGCTTGAATCTGACAAATTTGTTGAGGCCCTTCAGATCCAGAATGGGCCTCAGAAAGCTGTCCTTTTTGGGGACCGTGAAAAGATTGGAATAGTACCCCTGACCTCTTTCTTGATGAGGCACCAAACAAATGACTCCGGACTCTAACAGGCAATAAACCGCCAGAAGCAACCACTGAGCGGACAGGGGGTTTAAAGACATCCGGGATCTGATGAATCTTGGGGGGGGGGGCAGGCTGCAAACTCTATCTTGTAACCGGAGGACACTACCTCCTGAATCCACCAGTCTGAGACATGAAGCCTCCAGACGTGAGCAAAGAGCCGAAGCCGTCCCCCCCACCCGGATGGCTGAGGGCGCCCCTTCATGCCTGAGGGGGCTTGGGAGAGGGTTTGGGTTTAGGATTCCAGGAGAGACCGGGATGATCACGGGTTCTGCCACGGCCCCAAGAATCTCTGCGACCACTGAGGAAGAGGGAGCCACGGCCCCCTCTGGGAATGCAAAAGGAAGGGAGGGGGGCAGAGGACCCCCGAAAGGGCTGAGACTGCCTCCTATGCTGGGGCAGCCTCCCATCCTTGGCTAGAACATCAAGACGTTCTCCAAACAGCCGCAGCCCCACGAAGAGGAGGCCAGTGAGAGCTTTCTTAGCCGCAGCGTCAGCTGCCCACTGGGGCAACCAGACAGAGCGGCGCATAGCCACCAAGAGCGCAGAGGTCCTTCCACACAGCCGCACAGCATCATCCATAGCAGTAAGGATAAAGGCCACAAAATCAGTGCAAAGTAAGAGAGTCCTATATTCCTCCCCCACACTACCAGCTGTTGTGCCATCAATGAGACGCTTGAGCAGTTTCTTAAGGGCAATAGCAGTAATGGCGGCAGCACATACGGGGCGCAAGCCAGCCCCCACACAGGTAAAAGCAGAGGCATGACCGAAGTATTGGACAAGCCTAGCACGGGAGCGTCCACTTCAGGGGGAAATGACCACCTCTTAACAAGATCAACAGGAAAGGGATACCTTTTATCCAAACCCTTGGATACCGCAGGTAACTTGTTAGGATGTTCCCATTCCTTAAGCACCAAGGTGGTAAAATGTTCCTGCTCAGGGAACTCTAGACGCTGTTTACCAGGGCGAAAAAGCTACCCCTGCTTTCTTTTTGCTACCTCAGGGGCAGCAATGTGCAAAATTTCAAAAATATGTGACAGCAGATTATCTGTGTCCTCAGGATACCATGATTCCTCTCCAGACGCAGACCCAGGGTCACTATCACAACCCTCCTGCTGGTGCCCAGAGGAGTCAGAATCCTGGGAGAGCTCCCCCATCTCAAGGGGGGTGACAGTCACCAAGATCATCAATCCCCACATGCATCTCAGTAAGGGGAGCAGTCCTGGGGTGCAGGTGTCTCTTCTTGCCAGAAGCCTTCCTAGGAGCATTCCTGGCAAGCTGCTTTTCAATGTTAGCCACCCGCAAAGCCAAATCAGAATGTGACTCCCTGCCAACATTCCCCTCACTGGGGCCCAATTGTAGGAGCTGGGGAGTAGGTGAAGCCGAGTGAGGCGCAGAGCTGGGAAGTGAAGCAGGCAAACCAGCTTGAAGCGCAAGGACACTTTCAGCGCACGGCACGCACACTGCGACACTGTTACTCACAGGGGATACCCCACACTTGGAACACAGTCGTGCTTGCCCCGAAGGGCCCCCAAGCGCGCTATCCCCAGAAGCCTCCATATGGTGATTAGCACGGGTGCAATAGACCAGCAGTGGGTACAGGCTTAAGACAGAAGCTACCCGGGATGCCCTCCCACGGGATGCCCCCAGAAGTTAATAAAAGGGGGGATGAGGGGAAGCAAGAAGTGGAGCCGGGAGAAACCACAACCCAATGGTATCCCTCCTGAAAGACATAAGTAAAATCACACATGAACATCCCGCAGCAAAATGCCCCAATTCAATAAAAAAAACCCCAAGGGGGACTCACGGATCAAAGACACCGCGGGGTCACACAGGGACAAGCCACAGCTTTTCTGCAGTACCACTGCGCCACCTCGTGGCGGAATAACCCAACTGTTATGAATACCGAAGCGGCCCGTGCCATGCAATAAAGAAAAGAGCACTTTATAACATTTACAAGTAAAATACAACTAGTATCCACACTACAAATGGTTAAATGTAAAAAAATTGACGCGGGCTCCCCCTTCCCGGGGGGGGGGGGGGGGGGGCGGCTAGTGGACCCCATTTTTTTGTTAAAAAACCTTAAAAAAAAACAAAAAAATGGCATGTGGTCTCAGCACAACCAGCCCGGGGCCAGCTTCACAGGGCTTGTATAGAACAGGGTGCAGGGGACAGCTTTGGTGGCCCCTGGCCCTGCAAGCTACAACCCAGCAAAGCCTATGGCCACGGGCTCTTCTGCCCCCCCCTGGGCTTTGGGGAGGCAGGTAATGGGGGGGCTCTGGGTTAATGGCCAGTCACCCACTAGCCACAGGTGACTTGCCAGACCCAGAGCCTTGTGAACTGGTATAGGGGTCACATAGATCCCTTGCCATTTTACAAAGGGTTACATAAAAAAAAGCACACAGAGAAAAAAATATATATATATATTTTTTTTAATACTTACCTTCCATCCATTCCAGAGCACTGTGTCCCATGCTGATTACATTGGCTTCTGCTCTCCTGCTGCTGCTGGAAGGCTTTTATATCTTCTTGGTGACAGGTAACATGGGACATGGGGTTACTTTAAAAAAAATGACATAGGGTCCCTCCTACCCAGCGTAACTAGCCCGGGACCAGCTATGGGGGCTTGTAAAACAGGGCACAGGGGCCAGCTTTGGCTACAAGCCGGCATAGCCTGTGGCCACGGACTCTTCTGCCCCCCCCCCCCCGGGCTTTGGGGAGGCAGATAATGGGGGGCTCGGGGTTAATGGTAAGTCATCCCCCGAGCATTGTGAACTGGTATAGGGGTCTCATGGACCTGTCTCTGGCCCCGCCGCTGTCATCGCTGCCTGAAAAGACAGCGATCGCAGCGGCGGGGCCGGGACAGAGCCAGCTCGTGAATGGGTGGGCGCCCACCCCATTCACGGAGCCGGCTGCTCAGCGCAGAGGTGTCAGCGGACAGGTGAGTTTAACTTTTTTTTTATATACATGGCACCTGCTTATACTAATGGGGGGAGGGGGGTGGGAATGGGGGGAGAGGGGCCACACAGCCTATTCTATTGGGGGGAGAGGGGCCACACAGCCTATACTAATGGGGGGAGGGGGATGCCACACAGCCTATACTAATGGGGGGAGGGGGATGCCACACAGCCTATGGGAATGGGGGGAGGGAGATGCCACACAGCCTATGGGAATGGGGAGAGGGGGATGCCACACAGCCTATGGGAATGGGGGGAGGGAGATGCCACACAGCCTATGGGAATGGGGAGAGGGGGATGCCACACAGCCTATGGGAATGGGGAGAGAGGGATGCCACACAGCCTATACTAATGGGAGGAGAGCGGGATGCCACTCAGCCAATGGGTATATGGGGAATGGGATGGGGGCATGCTACACTGTCTATGGAATGGGGGCATCCCACACGGCCTATGGGAATTGGATAGGGGAATGCCACACTGTCTGTAATGGTTCGTTTTTGGTTTAAAATATTTTTTTTCTTATTTTCTTCCCCCAAATCCTAGGTGCGTCTTATGGGCAGGTGCGTCTTATAGGGCGAAAAATACGGTATTTACAGTATTTACAATTTTAAGGTTGTTGTCTCCTTAACAGTACACCTGCGGCTTCGCCGACTAAATGTAATTAGTGGGGCCTTACTAGACCTCCCAGAGGATTCACCCCTGTGTGAACGATAGGATGAGACTAAGGCCTATCAGTGCCACTTCTCAAACACTATAGGTGGGCATTCTAGAAAGAACCCCTGGACCTTCAACTCCTCCTGTTGAATGTGATGATGAAAGGAGCGTTTGGCCACAACAACTACCTTCCAAGTCAACATTCTCTCCCCTTTTCTTGTACTTTCAGTACTTTATAGCTGTCATGGCATCTTTTCTCATTCTAGCACTCCACTTGTCTCTAGGCATGGACCTATGCAACCCACAGATCACTCAAGTCTTATAAGCTATATGTAGTACCACCCTTTTCAGACTGCACTTACTTCCTCTGAGAGACAAACCAGACTTACCGCTGGCTCTCCCCCTTCTGCAACCCTGCAGAGATCAGCACCCAGACTGACAGCACAGTGTTTCAGTCTCACACCACTCCACATTTTCTCCTTAAACCCAGTAATGAGTTCCACTCTCAGCAGCAATTACTGTATTACCAGTTAATGGGGTCAGGCATCTGGCTCCCTGATTCAGCCAGGCAAAAATTCGGACCTGTGATGAGGAGTTTGGCTCTTTAATAAGTAGCTTCACTCATTGCACCACACTCCATTTCCAGTGTTCAACTTAATATAACAATAAAATATATTTCTTCAAAGCTTCAACATTATTACACACTCTATTACATGTAAACTTTACTCTCCAACCTTCAGGGTCCACACACTCTTCCTAAAGGACCACTGCAACTCCTAGGAAATGGTTAGTCTCGGCTGGCCTCCCTAAGAGTTAATCCATTGGCCAGACAAATCCCCAATTCCTATTCCTAAAACGCGTCAGCATGTAGATTATGAGTCTACGCACTGGGGCAGTCTCCTAACTAACACACATTTTAACAAAAGACTTTCTAAAAAAGTATCATCTAGTGGTTATACACAAAAACACAGTTACTGTACTATCCTCTTACACAGGGGTGGGCAATTATTTTTTCCATGGGTCCACATGAGAAACTTAAAATATTGTGAAGGGCCGGGCCAAAAGGCTTAACTCAATTCTGCATAATATTAATTGTATTGTATTATATTAATTGTATTTCCTGCCCCTCCACCCAGGCAAGATGGCGCCAGAGCCTACCTCCTTCTCCTCCCCTGGTTGGGCTCTTCTTTACTGTCGGGCGCCCACCCGTCCCTCTTCGCAGCGGGTCAGCGCCTCCCGCACTGAACACAGGCGATCACTTAAACCGGACCAACACCCATTATTACATTAACATTAACAACATTATTACATTGCTGCTGGGAGGAAGTTCGAGGGGGCATCCTGAACGCTGGAGCCCCCTCGCACCTAACTGCACAGAACGCTTAAAATACTCACCTTCCTTAAGAGCCAGCGCAGAGAATGGAGTCCCGCTATTGGCCACCGGGCTGTCGTGTGGGCTGTAGTCGCGTCCTCTGTGCTGGCAACCGGCAGGACCCGCCCACGTGACCGCCCAGCGGCCAATCACGGCCCCCACGTTCTGGATGCCCCCCCGGGTTTCTTCCCAGCAGCAAAGAGAGGGACCAACACCCGTTAATGAGTGAGGAAGGGAGAACGCGCCAGACCCGACGGGCCGGTCGGCTGCTGCTTAAGTGATCGCCCGTGTACAGTGAGGGAGGCGCCGACCCGCTGCGAAGAGGGACGAGCAGGCGCCTCCCAGGCAGCACGAGTGGAGGGACGCCGAATCACGAGCAGAGGGACTCCGCCAGCCAGCTCAGCCCGGGCCGGTCAGAGCCAATCAAACGACCGTTCAATGCCCAGGGCTGCTCTTACAGAACCAATGTGCTGGAAAATGTTTGACCTGTAAGGGAAAAGTTAACATACACGTAATAACATTTACCATCATTATCTACTATATAAATAACTTTTAAAGGACCGTGGTTTCTGGAAAACATTTTTATTCTTCTTCCAAGCATGATTTAAACTAATGCAACCATCAGCATACACAGTATTTCTTCAGCAGTCAGAAACCAAGTGGGTATGACAGCCACCCTCCCCTGCTTTTACAAGGGCACATGGTGCCTTAATACCTTAAAACATTATTTTTATCTATAAAAAATAACTTCTTATTTCTTTAACTAAACATGGTTCAATCCCAGGCATCAGCTTTAAACAAAACCTCAGTTTCCAACAGTGCTATAATTAACTTCACTACTTCTATGCACATGCAGCAGCATCAGAAAAATGCAAAAACACAAAATCAGTGTTCTGTTTTTTTCAGGATTCAATCTCCTGCTCACAGGGCGTAGTAAGCTGGGTCAGGCAAGTAGACCAGCTTGTCCTTTTTCCAACGGCTCCCACTGTGAAGTCGAGGCCCACCACTTGGGCTGATCATGACTAACCGGTCAATGTATATATTCCGTCCGTGATGGATTTGATGATAAATGTCCTGGTATTTGTCCCAGTCTTCCTGATTTAAGTCATTTAAGGACACACCCTCCGGCCAGTACAGTTTTATGCGGATTTTCCCTTCTATCCACGCTTCCCGCATTTCCTCAACATACTGCATGCCCCCCTCGTCTAAGTACGGGTACGTTTGTACGTGCATCCACCTCTGAGCCTTGGACAAGCATGACAGTTTTGCAGGGTCTCCCATCCTAGGCAAAAGATAGGGGTCCTCTGCTTGAACCATAAAATGTTTGTACTGGGGCACTGGGCGAATGGGGAGAGGGAACACTGGGGCCTCCCCTTTACACATGCTCGTAATCGATGAGCGGCGGCTTCCCGGGACAGGGCTTGGGCAATGGTCTCCCCCAAGCCAGGGATTTACAGTACCTTCTTGGGGCACCACAGGTGTGGTGGCAGCAGCGGGTTTTCTCATCACTGCATCAGCCCAGCTCTTTTCTGCAGTGCGGCTCCACCCCCTCGGACAACGGCGGCGGCGTGATGCTGGCCACTGTCGGCTCCGACCCGTTCTTCGACAGCTCATCGAACAACTCTTCCATGAGCACATCAGCAGATTCTGTCTCTTCCTCCTGGGGTTGGAATCTTCTCCTCCGTCTGCTGTAGCAGCATGGATGGCAGGATCCTCCGGCTTGTCAGCTTTTGGCTCCACAGCTGGCTCTGCGGCTTCCTCAGACACCGGGGCGGCGGCAGAGACTTTTTACATGCCCGCATCCCCTTTTCACCCATGACTCCTGTCATCAAGGAGGCTGTCCCCTTGAGGGTTCCCGGCATGGTGACAGCAGTCCGGGTGGCTGGCGTGGACGCTTTGGCAGCCTGTGCTGGGGTCTTCCACAACAGTCCAGGGACCGGGTTGTGGCGGTACTGCACGGGGCCGATTCCCTGCTCAACAGTGCACATAAACTTTTGTGGCAGAAATGGGCACTGACGCAGTCTTGTCTTTAGGGCCACAATTTGTCCACAGATCTGGTTAGCAAAGAAGTGTACTAGATATGTTATCATCTATTTTGAGTGAAATATCAAATGGTTACTGTAGGCAAAACAACAGCTTATACTTACTTTGCCCCTGGGCAGTGCAGTGAGGATCCAATGATAAGGTTGCTTCATCAGTCAGCTGTCCTCTGTAGGTCTATAACAAAAAGTAGACAGTTCAAAAAATCCCCCAGTAGGGAAATGCTGGGAGCATGGAAAGACCTCTGTTTGTCTTGAAACCATGTGAATACAGCAAAGCCAGCTCACCAGGATCTCAAATAAAACTTAACATTTATTGAATATTATTAAAAGCCATACATGTCCCGTGCAAGGTGTGCATTTTGATGCCTCAAATAAGGTGACGTGTTTCGGGGTTACCTCACCCCTTAATCCTACCTTAAATCCTGTGTCGCTCCTATATACTGCTGTGGAGATGGTTTTTGAATTGTCTGCAGGGGCCGCATTTCCGGGAGTGCGTGGAACGGCTGGATAGTCCTGCCTTCCCCCTGCACACCTCTGTAGGTACCAGAACAGGCTCCCATCCTTCACACGTGAGCAGGCTCTCACTCAGAGTGAGGGACAGAGTTCTTGGTCAGGGGGTGTCACTGTCATCTCGAAAACAGCTGACTGTCGAAGAAGCAAAAGGTTTTTACAGTTCCTGCTGCAATTAATCAACTGGCCCATGGTTTTATTTTCCTGTATTCGTAAAATTAAACTAATGTGTTCTACGGTGTAAGGAAAAACAAACAAACCCTGGAGTAATCCTTTATATTTATTAAATATTAAAAACATTTTGATATCACAGGTGCCCCATCATTGTTGCCTCTCCACCTTATTTATCAGATGCAGCACAGATGTGCTCACCTGATGTCATGTACCAAAAGAAGGCACCATATGTATTGTTTCAGTCTTTATTTGTCTAACTGTATCCTATTCAGTTGAAAATGACAGTAAAAAAGGGGGTGGGGCCTAGCATATCAACGTTATAAACAATATCAATATAACTAAAATATTATATCAATATCTAGATATTAATTTATAACTATAAATCTCCTGCCTGGGTCGCCACTTGTAAACAATATCATATTAATAAACAATATTAATAATATCTCCTGGCTGGCCCAAGCCAATTATGTAAACAATATTAATAGCATAAACAACTAAAATATAAATAATATTATGTATATATTTATATCCTGCCCGGCTCGACTAAAATAGGCAACACATATACTAATATTATCAATATCTGGCCAATGATCACGCAATGGATACACGCATAAGACTATAAGACTGTAGGTTCTTTTGACTTCTGGTAAATGCAAGAGACACTGGGACAAGTAGTAAATAAAGAGATATATTGTTGACAAAATAACACAATAGTGCAATCAAATCTCCAATCAAACACAATACAATCCAGTTATGAGACTGGCATACATATATACAGGGAAAGACAAATTACCCTCCTGATACGGCACTCACAAGCGGCAGACCTTTTCAGCTGGTAGCCTTCATTCCCTCTTTCCCCTGTCTTCCCTCCTGCCTCTCGCCTGGCCCTTCTCATGTGCAAGCAGTCTCAGGTCCAAGCCGTCTCCTCCCTTCTGCCCCCTTCCTTCTGCCTCCTCTAATTATACTAAAAGTGGGCTTCTGGTATTCCTTTGATCTTTTACGACCCTAGAGACAGGTTTTACTCTTCCTTATCTCATCTCTCTTACTCTGCTTTGTTTAGAATGTATTACTTTATAGACCCAGGATGCTCACCCACTCTATTGAATACCTCCCCTAGGCCTTCCTCCTGCTGTTGTGCCATAAATTCTTTGTTTTGTATATCATATATAATCAACATTATTAACAATTCTCTTCCAACTCATATACCCCTGTATATTTACAGCGTGAGGACACAAGGTAGGTGTGCTTCTGACTTCTATACACTAAGGCTAAGCTGCAGAGTGTTCGGCTGAACTGCTGCCCCTGAGAGGCAGCTGGGAAAAGCATCTGTTTAGCCCCCGGAGATGGGCGGCAGAGCTAGACAGAAACCGCTGCAGAAAAAAGCTCAATGGATGACGGTCGGGTTGGGTGACGACAGTGAAGGGAGGAGGAAGTCGAGCAGGGCAGGCGCCACAAGAAGCCACAACGCAGAAGTGAGTGTTGAAAAAGCAAGGAGTATTAGCGCCGGAGCCGAAGTAGAGCCCCTGTCCTCCCACGATAGCAAGGGATCAGGTGACTATAGAATCTACAGCCAAAATGAAGCAGAATGTGATGGGGGTTGTTCTGCAACACAGTCTTCTATAGGGAAGATGGGGGGCTCTGTCACACAGTCTGCTATGAAGGGGGTTTCAGTGGCAAATCCTTTTTATCAGTTCTAGTCCCCTTCTATTGGACTCCCTGTCTGAAGGGGCATCCAGTGAGGATTCGATCAGACAGTCGGGCGGCGGTGGTTTACATCAACCATCAGGGGGGCACCAGGAGCAAGAGTCTCTCAGGGAGGTAAGCCTGATCACTCTCTGGGCAGAGAGAAATTTTCTTTGTACCTCGGCAATACACATTCCAGGAGTAGACAACTTGCAGGCCAACTGTCCTGTACCAGGGAAATGGTCACTCAGTTAGAAGGTGTTTCAGGCCCTTTGCTTGCGCTGGGGTCAACCGGATGTAGATCTTGCATCCCAGTACACTTCTGCGAGGTGCTTCTAGCGATTGCAATGATGCACGGACTGTTTCCTGGTCAGTGTACAGCTTTCTTTATGCATTCTCTCTGTTTCCACGAGTTTCCACGAGTTCTCTCTGTTTAGGCATGTCCTAAAGAAGGTAGCTCAAGAGGGGGTGCGAACCATCCTAGTGGCCCCTCGTGGGCCAAGGAGAAGCTGGTTCTCAGACATAGTAAGAGTGTCGGCAGGGGAGCATTGATGGCTCCTTGGCGATCCAGATTTTCTCACACAAGGGCCTCTTGGTATCCCAAGTTACGATTGCTGGCTTGACGGTCTAGTTATTGAGACCACGATCTTAACAGAGAGGGGTTATCGGTCAGGCTAGTTCACACCATGGTCCAGGCCCGGAAGCAGACTTCTTCAAGGTTATACTACAGGGTTTGGCAGGCTTCATCGCCTGGTGTGAAGCTACCGTAGGAACCTTTCTTGTAGAGGTTTTCTATCTTCAGGATCCTGGCATTTCTACAGAAGGGTTTGGAGGATGGACTCCAAGTAAGCATGTTAAAGGGGCATATATCGACCCTATCCATCTTTTTTTCTGAAAACCTATTGCCAAAAATAGACTTAAGACCTTTTTTCCAAGGAGTTACTCTCTTGCGCCTACCGCGCAAACCTATTGTCAGGAATGACTTGCCTTCAGTCCGTGCCCGTGGTGTCCCTAGGCAACTGGCCAGGGTTTCTCCTGCCCAGCAGCTGCCTCTGCCTCCAATGCCATCCCCAGCGGCGCGTGTGTCGCCGAGTAAGTCCTCCCCCCTTGCCCGTTGTCACTCAGCTTGTGCTTGCTGGCCTTTACAGTCAGCTCATGTCTTCCGGGGGTGCAATACTCAGAATGGCCACCGGAGGCTGTTTAAGAGAACAAAGTCTAGAAGGTGCAGCTCTGAGCAGTCTGCCTGGGAAGCTCAGCTGGAGCAATCAGCCCAGAGCTCACCAATCAGACCACAGGGCCAGTGCTCCAATCTGCCGTCAGATCCTAAGTGCACCAATCCCAGCCACTGTCTCTCTGTCCAATCCTGCCGGTTTTCCCATTGCAGCTCTGAGCAGTCTGCCTGGGAAGCTCAGCTGGAGCAATCAGTCCAGAGCTCACCAATCAGACTACAGGGCCAGTGCTCCAATCTGCTGCCAGATCCAAAGTGCACCAATCACAGTCACTGCCTCCCTGTCCAATCCTGCCGGTTTTCCCACTATAAAGGGATTTCCACTGCAGTGTGTCATTGCCTGTTATAGCGCCTAGTACCAAGCATTGAAGCTCGTTTGATTCCTGTTGTCAACCTCAGCCTGAACCGACCTTTTGCCTGCCTGACCACGATTTTCGCCTGACCCCTCTGATACCTCGCCCCGTGACCTCCCGGCTCTGACCTCGGCTTGTAATCGGACTTCCGCCATCCGGCATCCTCGCTTGGGACTCCCTGCCGTTCATCAGACTCCACCTTAAGCTGATAATCTTTGCGCCCTATAAGTCCTGGGGGTAACCGAGTAGGAGAGGCATTACCCGCGTCTCCTACAAGCGGGGACTTGTCTATAGGCAGAAGAGGCGGTGGAGATTGGGGATTATCAGCTCAAGACAGACTGGTGTCCGGTACAGTCCTTACACCTATTTTACCAGTTTGGGTCTTGAATTTATTATTGTCGGCCCTGCAGGGCGCTCCTTAAGCCCATGATAGGTTCTTCAACCTCATTGATTCTTAAGGTTATTTTTCTAGAGGCTATTACTTCGATTTGACGGGTTTTCTGAATTAGCAGCCTTGTCAGTTTGGTCTCCTTATTTTAAGTTTCACACGAATAAGGCTGTCTTCCGGTTTAAGCTGGATTTTCTTCCCACAGTGGTTTCTTACTCTCATCTTAATGAGGAGTTGGTTTTACCATCTTTAAATCTAGTTTCAGCTTATCTCATGGGAAGGCTCCTTTATTTTTGTACGTAGTAAGAGCTTTACGGTATTATATCTCTGCTACAAAGCCCTTTTGTAAGTCGATAGTTATAACAAAAAAATCCTCGAAAGGGTTTTTTCCGCCAACTAAGCCTACCATCAGCTGATGAATAGGACAGGTGGTAGTCAGGACCTATGCTGCCAAGGGGAGGAACCTCCCTTTCGATTTACTCCTCATTCCATTCGAACTATGATGCTTCCTAGGCCTATCAGCATCAGGCCTCTGTGGAGCAGGTATGTAAATCCGCTACTTGGTTCATACATTTACCAAGGTTCATACATTTACCAAGTTTTATAAGGTAAATGTTAGAGCCTCGGCGGATGCCGCTTTTGGTAGAGAGGTTTTACATACAGTAGTTAGTCATGTTGTTTTTGGCTACTCTTTGCGCTTCGGGATCCCGCCCAGACCTAGGCACTGCTTTTGGAGGTCCCATTCGTTACTGAAGCAGACAGCCTGGAATGGATTGGGAGAGAAAACACAATTCCGTGACACTCACCTGTAGAATTGGTTTCTCTACCACATCCATTCCAGGCCGTCAGACCCTCCCTTCTTCTGGGTTACGGTTTTATATTCCTTAGTTGCCTAGTCCTATTGTATCTGTATATATGTATAAATAGTGTATTCTACATTAAACAAAAAGGGTAAAAAAGACAGGAATTTGAAAAAGAAAATGAGCAGAGAATGGTGTGGATTAACCTTTTTTCTCTTGTAGATCATAGCTGCCTTAGCCTCCCGGACGGTGGTGCTACTGCTTTTTAATTACTGGGCAGCTGGAAGTATATAGGGCCGGGAGGAGCCACACCTTTTAATATTGCAGTCCACCCCCTCTGGGCAGGAATTAACCCATTTGTTACTGAAGCTGATAGATGTGGTAGAGAAACCAATCATACAGGTGAGTGTCACAGAATTGTGTTTTTCAAGCTCTGCATATGTTGCTGTGCTCCTATTGATGCATGTGCGCACCTTCCAATGACATATACTTTAAGCTCTGAATATGTTGTTGTGCTCCTGTTCATGCACGGGCGCACCTTCCAGTGACCTATACTTCAAGCTCTGCATATGTTGCTGTGCTCCTGTTAATGCATGGGTGTACCTTCCAGTGACATATTTTTCAAGCCCTTTATATGTTGCTGTGCTCCTGTTCATGCATGGGCGCACCTTCCAGTAACATATACTTCAAGCTTAGCATATGTTATTGTGCTCCTGTTCATGCATGGTAGCACCTTCCTGTGACATATACTTCAAGCTCTGCATATGTTGTTGTGCTAAAACACCCAATTACAGACATTGTGGCATTCCCCCAAACTCCATTCCCATAGGCATTGTGGCATCCCCCTCCCATCCCATTCCCATAGGCAGTATGGCATTCCCCTATCCCATTCCCCATATGTAGTGTGGCATTCCCCCATCCCATTCTCCATATGTAGTGTGGTATCCTCCCCATCCCATAGGCAGTGTGGCATACCCCCATCCCATTCCCATGGGCAGTGTGGCATCCCCCTCCCCTCCCATTCCCATAGGCAGCGTGGCATCCCCCATCCCATTCCCCATATGCACAGTGGCATTCTCCATTCCATTCCCATGGGCAGTGTGGCTGAATCCCCCCCATCCCCACTGTCCCTGCTCTGGCCGCTTGCTGGCACCGCCACTACTTCTCGGGCCTACATCCAGTGGGTGTGGCCTGCATCTGCTTCCTGGCTGCATGGACCGGGGGGTGTGCGCGTGTCGGCAGCGGCCAGAGTGGGGAATTTCCGGCTGCACTTACGGCCAGTACTTGCTTGTAAGTTTGGGCTTTCCTGGTGTGTGGGAAAATGGAATGGACTCCTCAAACCATTAATATGGCGAGCGTCTGCATTGTCAAGTCTTGCTTTGCATATATGTGTGTGCGATTGATTGCTTGCACATGGTGCTGGTGCCTCCAATCATTGGTGAATATATCTACAGGTATGTCTTTGTTTGCCATTTGCCTCATTCATTTCATACAATGTAGTTAATTATATTTGTAGTCTAGCTTCACCATATTTAATAGACATTTTAAACTTCCAATGTATTAGCTCCTCTAAAGTGGAACTCAATCTCCCCTTTCAACTAGTAGTCCCAAAGGCAACAATGTTTTTGTCCCCTTCCTTTTTAACACACAAGTTATAGCCCCCCACCTTACAAAATCAGTTTTTTAATACTCCGACAAAGAAGGCAGTCTCACCAGTGGTTGTCCCTTCCTTCTTGGCATCTTAGCATCAGTGTAGGTGTGCTTGAATGTAACTTTGCTTTTGACCGGTGTGGTGATGTATTCAAGTCTGGAGGGTGGCTACTTGGTAAATCGTAACATTATTAGTCCTTTATTCAAGTATATTTGCCTCATGTCTAACTATTGGACATGTGAATGCATCCCCTGCCCCCCCCCCCTTTTTTCCCTTTTCAGTTGTTATTGTTTGTATGATGTTTGTGGCTCATAATTGGGTTTTTTTTGTAGTTGATTCTGGTTACTCCCTACTTCCATGGCTCATAACCCCAAATCAGCGACCTCACACTCAGCGACATACAGCCTACAACTGCGCAAATAGGAAGAACCCATCTGCTTCCAATGTTTAATGTGTACTTTTTCATATCTTTCATGGTCCACCAACAACACTTAGGCCCGGACCATGAACTAGACACTTGAAAAGAGTCATACATCTTTTGAGATTAAGCAACCCAAATTACTGAACCCACTATAGCAGCAGCAGCACACATGTCTGAGTCGATGGTTCCTGGCAAGCCCTGCAGGGTAGCTGGGTTCAAGAGTCTATACATAATTTCTTCAGCTGCATTGAATTGACTTTTTGTGGTATTCCACCTCCGGTTTGCAACCTTAAACAAATACACCAAGGATGTTGTCTTGCAAGGTCAGGTCCAACATCAGCATTCCACGACAACAAAAAACATTGTTACCCTTGTTGTTTGTAGTTGCAATTGTTTGGGATTACATTCCTGCATATTTTATGTAGGAATGAAGGGATAGGGGCAATTGATAAGTTCCTGAAGGACTCTCATATTCCAGAGGACCTATGTGTTTTTGTGATAAAATTACTTGACATCATACTGAAAAAAAACTATTTTATGTTTAATAATTCTATTTTCAACGAAAGGGCACGTCGATGGGGGCCAATTTGGCCCCAAGCTATGCAAACCTATACATGGCAGATTTCGAGAGGGAACAGGTCTACAGCTCCCCACAATTTTTAGGTACATGCACTATTGTGGTGTTGTTATATAGACAACATCTTCTTAATATGGCAGGGATCACTATCCTCTCTACACGGATTCCATAACACTCCCAATCAGGCCAGACCCACCATAACCCTCTCACTTAAAACTAGTCAAGAAAAAGTACATTTTCTTGACATATTAGTACAATTAGAAGGTGGCAAGATCATAACTGACATGTTTAAAAAACCAACAGATAGAAATACATATTTAAAAGCAGATAGCTTCCACCCTAGAGATCTCATATGCGACCTACCATATAGCCAGTTCCTTAGGACTAAATGTTGATTCAGATGAACTGTTTGAAATAAGATCGGAAGAAATGAAGAGGGACTTCTTGGCCCGGGGTTACGAGGTGGAGGTGGACAGCAATTGATTGAAGGTGAAACAGAAAGTGAGGCAAGACTTACTAAGGTTTAGCCCAAAGAAAAATGACGATCAAATACCATTAGTTCTTACTTACTCCCAACAATCGAATAAGATCAAGAAGATAGTAAGGCAACACTGGACGATATTAAGTAGTGATGAGAAACTCCAAATGGTATATAGGGAGCCACCTATGATGGTGTATAACAAGTCCCAAAGCATTAGGGACAGACTGGTACTGACATTGTATTGGAGGAGACTCGAGACAAGGGCCAGACATGGTTAACTATTGTGTTCAATGTAGTTTTGTCATATGCATAAATACTATTAGCCACTATTAGCCAGAATAGGAGAACATACATCGGATATTAGAGGGGTAACCTTGATTCACCTTTAACTAAACATTTTTCTCTCCCAATCTATTCCAGGCTGTCAGCTTCAGTCACAAAAGGGTTCATTCCTGCCCAAAGGGCATGACCTGCCAGAAGGATAGGTGTGGCTCCTCCCGGCCCTATATATATCCGGCTGCATCAGACCAAGCCACTTTTATTCTTGCAGTTGGACTGGACTGTGAAGGTCGCTTGGAACATGCTGTTCAGGTCCAGTCAGACAATTGGACAGCAGTGGCTTACATCAACCACCAGGAGGGTACAAGTGAGCTGGATAATGCTATGGGCAGAGGAGAATGTCCCCTGCATCTCGGCAGTTTCTATCCCAGGGGTAGACAACTTGGAGGCCGACTCCCTGAGCAGGACGTCTCACAATCACAAGCTTATGTTTGTGTACCTATCCCGGGACCCTTTAGCCATGGCGACAGATGCTCTGACAACCCTGTGGTCAGGGTTCAATCTCCTATATGCATTCCCTCCATTTCCACTCCTGGGTCGATTCCTACAGAAGGTAGCTCACAAGTGAATACCAACCATCCTGGTGGCTCCTCGTTGGCCAAGGAGAAGCTGGTTCTCAGACATAGTAGGGATGTCGGCAGATCATTGGCACCTTCCCGACAATTCTCACACAAGGATCTTTTCAGCACCCGAATTTACGAATGCTGGCTTTGAGGGCCTGGCTATTGAAACCACGATCTTGACAGAGAGAGGTTTATCGGCCAGAGTAATTCATACCATGATCCAGGCCTGAAAGCAGTCTTCATCAAAGATTTAATACAGGGTCTGGTGGGTGTTCATATCCTGGTATGAGTCCAGAAAGTTTTCTTGTAGAAGGTATTCTGTGTCCAGAATCCTAGATTTTCTGCATAATGCAGGATACAGTGCCTGAATATGACTCAGAGATCATAGAACCTCCACCTTTGGGGACGCTCCCAATCAAATGCATTTGTTTCGTGTCCATCAAGGGGTGAAGGAATGGCCCCGTGCGCCCACCTCTCCATATCGATGACGCATGCTCAAGCGCCATCTTGGAGGTGGCGGGCAGCGACCTTGCTCACCTCTTGGTGATGACACTGGTTAGCGTTCATTGGAACACTCTCAGTAACGTCACCGGCCGGCCGCAAAAGCCCGCCAAAGGATCCTCATTTAAAAACCCGGTTGTTCTACTGAGCCACATCACAGCTTTTTGCCTCCCTGAGGAAAGACCCTGCAGGGTCTGAAACGTTGGACATTCATCTGCCTGGCTGCTGCAGCGTTTCTGCATGTCAAACTTTGTGATCGCTATATTGGGGTGCGTTTACATACTTCTTTTATGATGGACGCTGTGGTAACTGCGTTTGTACCATTCTTAAGTTTAAAGTGGACCTTCACCCTGAATAAGAGCATATCTTATATGCTTCCCCCACCCTGTACATACAGATTGTCCACATTAAAAATCATCCTAACTGCATCTACAGCATGTTATGAGCCTTTAAACATCTAACATGACAGCTCATGGAGCATCAGGCAGCCTGCAAACAGGAAGTGTCTTCAGACTGTGTTGCTCTGCATTCTGGGATTGCTGTCCTTTCCCTGACCCCACAGCTATAACCCCGCCCCTGCACTTTATCCCACTCTCCTCTTCTCAGTATGTGATGCTTCTAAGTCAAGATGGCGGCGCCCGTATCCTAGAGTGCCGAAGAGAGTTGCAGCTGGTGGGGGAAAGAATAATAAGTACGTTATTTAATTTTTGATGCTGGGAAAAACTTTTTTAAGTGTTTGGCCTTTTCATTAAATCATGATGAAGGACCGGTTTAAGGTGAACTGACTACTGGGGCCACCGTGTGGACGAAATAGGTATTGCTATTGTCTAACTATTAGATACAGACATCTTATCAGCTATTTATGTATTATGTCTATACTACTCTATGTTAACTGAATACCGTGTGGCTGGGATTTATATTGCAATTCTCTAATAGCTATATGTAACTATGTGCCAAATATCGATTTACCATTTACATTTTCTCTACAACTGTCGATCATTACCTCCGGTACTACAAAGGAGGAATTATTGTATTTAATTGTTTTTCTCTTATATCATTACCAATACACTTATTTAATTGCAAATCATAACCCCTGAGTAAGGCGTTATTTTTTCCAATCTCTATTCATGGTATTGTGTAGAATCAAATTGGGAAACAGATCCTGGGAATTATTTTTGCACCCATCATATATATACATTTGTATGTGTTTTTTGTCTCGTTGTGGTGCGAGATTGCTAGATTAATTTCTATGCGGTACTGGAGCTCCCCTCTGGTGGAAGTCAAGGCCACTGGAGGTGAAAATGGGGGAATATGATGGACTGTCAAAAAGCTACAGCTCCAATTTGATGTGCCAGGGGGCCAAGTCAACACATTTCAAGAGTGCAGGTGTGGAGCATCTTGGTATGACTGCATTGCAGGCAGAAGAGCTTGTACAATACACCCTACCAGAAAAGTATAAATTAGTGGTACTCAATGAAAATAGGTTTGGAAGTCCTGTCCACCAACAATGCCCCTCACCACATCTATATATGACCCTAGATACATCAACAATTTCCTTCATCATCTCTTTATACAAACCCTAGATCCACCAACAATATCCTACACCACCTCTATAAATGACCATAAAATGATTAACAGTGTCCTTCATCAATACATGCATTTCAACAGGTGACAACCCATAAGTAGCACCCAAATGGTACTTGTAATAAACATAAGATAATTGCCCAAAAAGCACAATCACCTGCTGGAGCAGCCTTGTCTATTTTGAGATAATCAGATTTGGGTAAAACATAGATAGCAGCAGATTGGGTTGGGGTACAGGTTAGCCTGCAGATTCACAGGACCTCACATACAACTGGCTGGGAACCCCTAGTCTAGGCATTTTTGAGACTGGAGGGGTACCTGAACTGGGCACCATCTGTGACAAGCATGATTAATGCAGTCAGGCTGCCAGATAACCATCTTGGCAGGTTCCAGCACCTCATTATCCCAGTTCTTTATGGCTGGAGCATAAGATCAGCCCTGTGCAATCTGAATTGTATGCTCAGGAACCTGTCGCTCCAGGATTTTATTTCACCCAGGAATTTCTTTGTTGGGCAGTCTAAGTAACCGCCTTCTCTCTAAATTTTTAATACTGAACAATTTCGTGATACAGCTCATTTAAAGTGGACCAACACCCAGGATTTTGACTATCCTGGGTCTTGGTCCACTTAGGTGGGGCACCCCCGATCGGGGTGCCCCGCTGTGTGAAACTCCCCCTAACCCCCCGAAAAACTCACCTCTCCCCGCTCCCAGCGCCGACGTACAAGGGAAGATCTGGAACGTCTAAGCGGCGGCCGCCGCCGCCGCCTCCCTCGCGTCACTTTTGACGCGCGCGCGCGCCCGCGCCGGCCATTCGCAGACGGCCGGCGCGGAGGCGCGCACGCCTACAGGGGCGCGAGGGAGGCGGCGGCGGGTGAGTTGGGGTGTTTGGGGGGGGTTTCACCCCGCGGGACATCCCGATCTCGGATGTCCCGCGGGGTGGGGGGTGATCGGCCCGGGAATCTTATAGATTCCCGGGCCGATCACCCGTGGGTGTTGGTCCACTTTAAGAGTTGAATGAGCAAAGCCCAGGTGTGAGAAATATCACCCTGCAGGAATGGGTCAGGTTGGCATTCCTGACATTAGTCGCTGGTGGATATGTGAGACTAGGGTTGCCACCTTTCCCAACAAAAAATACCAACCAGCTTTTCAAGGGTACAGAGGTGTTGTCATCATACTTTTTTACTTCATTTAAATACTTCATTTTTCACTTTCTAAAATTAAATTGCTACCAAAAAAGCTCCAAAAAGCCTAGTGTGGTTTGACTTGCTACTTAATGACATGCTGATTGGCCGAACGTTCCCCCCCCCCCCCCCCCAGGGCATCCAAAATCGGGAAACCCCCCCAGGTCACCCCATACACTTACCTAGTTTCCTGGTCCAACAGCGCATGTGCGAGCCGCGGACACATCCCCGCTATCCCTCTAGCAGGGAGCATGCCTGCGCCAGACATTTGTGAATGCCCGGCGCAGGCACACTCCCTGTTACAGGGAATCAGGGGATGTGGCCGCCAGCCGCATCGTGCCATCAGCGATCTGAGGGGTTTCACATAGTGGGGCACCTCCAATCGGGGTGCCCAGGGGGAAAGGACCAACATTCACTGCCTTTTTTTCTCCCTGATGGGGCATTCCAATTTGGAACTATCCCCAAGTATCTCCGAAAAACTAACTTCTTTCTGGTTCCCATGTGGGCCGCTCAGCCAATCAGAAGCACTCAGCACCTCTAGTTGTGGGCTCATCAGCACCGGCCATTCAGAAAGGCATGGCATGAGTACACGCCACAGATATAGAGGTACACTGGGGATGTGGCCATGGTGCCTAGCGGGAACAGGTGAGTGAACTGGGCGTTCGAGGGGGGATTTCACACAGCGGGAGACCACCAGGAAGGTGGTTGCTCCTCTTTAAATGCACTATTAAACACATTTAATCTTAAAGGGGGTAACTATAAACTGATAGTCAGGATATAGGCTCAGACTAGCTCACCAGGAAATCCCCCATTTCACAACACCCACCTTCCAGTCTAAATATTCCTTTATCTATGCACTCCCCCAGGCCTCTCCGCAGTTACCTGCCTGACTGGGCATCTCCCCAGCCACCTGTCTATGCTTCTATGGAACAGCACCTTCTCCATTCAAAAGTGGGGTCCCATGAGCCAGTGGCCACACACAGGAGCTGTGCGGGTGATGGTGGGGAGCTGCGCTCGCCCTGTGAACAACCCTATTTGTTACAGCACAAAGTGACAATAGTCTGGGTGCCTGCAGCCAGTGACATGCTTAGCCATGCAAATGCATGGTCTGCCAGGGGGCCCCCAGAGGCGGGGTTAGGTCAGTGGCCTTTTGTTTGCTAGATGGGCCCGTGCAAGTGAGGGGTGCTGTGTAACATAATGCACAGTGTGCAACTGATAGGAAGCCACTGTACACTTACGTGAGGCCGCTGCTGTCAGTGTGCTCAGCTCCATTCAGTTATACAAGATCCTGTGACATCACAGCTGCTAGCGAGCTGAATGGTGCAGAGCAGGCCACTAGTCTAGTGTGCCCCCCCCGCTCACCTCTAGCTGGGGGCGTGCCCGGGCCAGCCAATCACAAATGGCTGCCCCGGGTATGGGCGTAGCTAAAGCCTTAGCGAGGCCGTTACCTGCGGATGTGTTGCTGGAATGAGGTTAGGTGAGTGGGCGCGGCCATTTATTGGGGTTCCACACAGTGGGGTATCCTTGTTTGGGATACTACAGGGAGTAGAAACTGAAAGATCATATGAGCAATTCCTGGACAATTCCATATGCCATAGATGGACAATGCCAGGATGCCCCTCTGTGTGAAACTATCTGCTCCCACAGCACATAAGCAAGGCCGCAGCTCCATCCCTGACAAGGTGTGTTAATATTGTATTTTGCTTTGATTAGGGCCCCCAGACAGAACTTTGCATGGGGCCCCAGAAATGATAAGCCCGTCACTGTCCACAGCCAGGCTGCTCCACGCTGCCAAGCTAACGCATCTCTCCTCGAGCCCACAGCGACAGTAAGGCGGATTTTCCAATCAGCTTCTGCCACCACGCATATTAATGTGCGGCTAGAGAGGCTCACTATAATCCCTAGCCGCACTTACAAGTGGAGCACAGCATCACTTCCTCCCTTCGGCTCTGCGCGGGAATGCCCTGGGGGGGGGGGGGGGGTGGAAGCGTGCCCTCCAGGATGGGTTTTGGTCCACTTTAAACAAGAAACAGCTTACCTTCTGGCATTCCAACACTACATGTCGCTGACCTAATCTGTGCTTGCCCTTATCCTACATGAAGTTAGATCCATGGCTTCCAACTTTTCAGACTGGGAAAGAGGGACAAACACCTTCATTGAGGGATGGCCAAAAGATAGGCTGTAACAATTACAATATAAACACTTTGAGTAGGCTAATAAATCAATGATTGATTCAGATCTGCATGTTACATCTCAAAGAGGGACAAATGAGTACAACTAGAGATGAGGACATGGACTCAAAAGAGGGACAGTCCCTCCAAATCAGGGACACTTGGGAGGTATGCTTGCACCATGGGCTCGTTGGAAAGGTAGCATTTGTAGGCGGGAGAATCAGCCAGCCCTGGGGACTCATAAGGCCGTTTTGGTCCACTTTAAAAATATGAAAAGGTAAAGATGGTGCTTTATTGCACTAGGAAAAAAAACAGTATCAAAAAATTTTCTCGAAGAAAAAACGTGAGAAAAAAAAGGTCACGGTGCTGAATTAGCCCCAGGTGTTTGTGGCTCACAGGCGCTGTCAGTCGCCATGCCATATAGCCATTTGCCAGCAGGTGGCGCTATAGCGCGCGTCTTTATTCTCATGCCGGAAGGAACGCACAGTGCGGAACTTTTGTTTCACGGATTCCAAATTCCGGGGAACCGTTTTGCACACGGCGCTTCCGAGTCAGGCCTTGCCAACATGGAGACTATGCTAGAGCAGCAGCGGCGCTACCATGAGGAAAAAGAGCGACTCATGGACGTTATGAGTAAAGAGATGATGGCTAAGAAGGGCACGGTAAGTACAACGTGTAAAATAGCGGGAGCGCCCTAGAAGCCGGCAGCCCATACTGAGCAGCCTCTGCTCGCTACAGTCTCGTTGTGCTTCTCTAAGCGACTTTTCTGGCTGTTTGTGATGGGTGTGCCTGCAATGATCCATGGAAAGTGTTCATGTAAGTGGTAGTAAGTGCCCCATCCTCTGGGCATTCAGCCTGGCAACACCTCTGCCCCTCTGTGGCCATCTGGGGACCAGCAGCCATGTGACCTTTACAGTGTAGTGGCGCAAAACTAACCACAATCTTGTGTTTGTTTCTGTTAAAGCAGTCTTGCGCCTGGAAAAGTGGTCGGGATTTTCCCTATGATGTGTTTGCTGTGTGAGACACCTCTCTGGTTCCCCAATACACATACCTCAGTGGGGTTCCCATGGCGCATGCACGACTCTGTTCCAAAGGATAAAAGCAAGCAGCTAAAGAATCTGAAGCCACTAACGGCGGCCATGGCACCCCTTTCCAACTGTGCGCAGCCATGCCATCTTTTCAGTTACTGTGACAAACGTAGAAGAATGTGAGAGATGGTGCCACCGGTGGCACATGTGTTGTGGGTTTGCTGTTTAGGTAAGTATCTTGGACGACCAGGGTTTCACAGCAAGTTGCAGCCTTTCCCTTGCAACTACGTGAGGAGAGACTGAAGTGCACAGCTATTTCATGTTTCCATCACAAAGGGCTTAGTCAAAATCCTGGGGTTTGGTCCACTTTAAAGCGGAACAAATCCCAGGGTTTGTCTGTGCCTTTCCCTGGTCCTACGGTGCATGCATGGGCTCTCGTCCAATCAGAGCCACTTGCCTTGCATATGTAATGTTCGGCAAACGGCTCTGTTTACATGCAGAGTTTGACAATCGGGAGCACATGCCCAGCAGCATGTGCACTCCTGTCCCCAGCCTACCTGAATGGCTCGGGATGGGAGCGCACTCATAGCCTGAAGATATGGGGATGTTGACATAGCTGAGGGCATACCTGCCAGGGAAGGCAAGCAGCCGGCCCTGTTTTTTTTCAGGGCCGGTCGTCCTGGTTTTTTTTCCTCCTGTAAAATTAGCGGCATTCCAAGTTATGGGATGAGTGCTCACACTGCCTCAATCGTGTTGTGATTGCGATAATACTGTCCTGGGGTCTTAGGAGCGACATAGAAGCATTGCTAGCTCTCTTGCTCCCAAAAACATTGGAAGTATGACTTTTTTTAGTCGCCCAGCTTCATAGAAAACAATGCACAGCGTTTGTAGGGCAATTAAAGTTGCCCCGTTACCATAACCCAGCAGTGTGAGCAAGGTCTTAAAAGAGACTTTTGGTCTGGTTCAATGAATGAATAAAAAAGAACGCCCCCCCCCCCCTTGAGTTTTCTTACAAGCAGCTCAGCTCACCTGACTTCCCCTCTGGGCCACCCTATTTTACCCTTCACCCTGTCACCAGTGCAATTCACTATATATACTAGGGGGAATTGAGAAGTCGGAATGAGGGCACGGACGTCTCAATACAACCTAGTTTATAGAATGAATTGCACTGGTGCCATGCTATTTGTTGAGCTCTTGGGAGAGGCTGTGTAGTGCGTGATCGGTGTTAATTTTCAGTAATGGAAGCATTATAGACGGTTTTCAGGCAAAAGTAAAAAAAAAAAAAAAAACCTATACTCGCCTTTTTACCCATGCAGACCATTGCTCCTAGTCCAGGACTGCAGCTCCTACCTGAAGGCTGGAACCTTCCTTGTTCTGTGTCCGGGAGACGCACCTGCCATCAGTGATGGCACACTCCCCTCCTTGCACTGCAATGGAAAGGGGCATGTGAAGACCTAACGCCCCCCCTTTCCATTGCAGTAAATGAAAGAAAGCATGCCAGCTCCGAGTGATTGAGTCATGGAGTCTGCAGCTTAGGAGCAATGGTCTGTGTGGGGGGGGTTAAAAAGATATATAATTTTTTTTTTTTTTTGCATAATTACATAATTATCTTTAACCCTTTTGTTGCCAAGCACGTAACACCCACGTGCTGGCTTGGCTGGGCCTTAAGTGCCAAGCCCGTAGGTGTTACGTGCTTGAATTTCCCCGCTTCTAGTTTAAAAAATAAAAATAAAAAATACTCACCTGACCCCTTGTTGGATCCGGCCGGGTCTCCTCTTTAATTTGGTGGAGCCCCCGGAATAGGCCGCCCCCCCCCCCCCCCGCTTTGGCAGCAGACGCCGCTAACTGTAAAAAAAAAAAAAAAAAAAAAGAAAAAAATGACATTCACTTACCTGTGTGTGCGCTGGCTCCCGCTGTCCCTCCTCTTCACCTGGGGGGCCTCCGATCCCCCCCCAGGACTTACTGATCTTCAGGAGAGAGCCCGGGATGCTCTCTCCTCTCTCCTTCTCGATGGCGGCCCCCTTGGGGGCGGGGCTTATGACGTCATCCCGGCCCCGATCTCAGGCTTCAGCTTTCTCAGCTTCTCAGATGCCGGTGATCGGCACAGGGGAAGGAGGTGACAGGAGATCCTCTGATCTCCTGCCTTCTCCTTCTCTGGATGCCGATCACCGGCATCTGTCAGCTGAGCGGCGAGGGACAAGAGCTTGCAATCGAAGGTAAGTACAGTAAAAAAAATTTTTTTTTTTTTTAATAAAATACTTTTTATTATTGTGTGGTGTTTTTTTTTAACAGTTAACCCTTTGTGAGCTGGTAAGGGGTCCATGAGACCCCTTATACCAGTTCATAAGGCTGGGGGGATGGCAAGCCACCTGCACTAGCGGGTGGCTTGCCATTAACCCCTGGCACCCCCATTACCTGCCTCCCCAAAGGCCAGGGGGGGGGCAGAAGAGCCCGGGCCCACATAGGCTATGTGGGCTCGTAGGCTGCAGGGTGGGGGGGGCCACCAAAGCTGGCCCCCCCACTCTGTGCCTACAAGCCCCCATAGCTGGTCCCGGGCTGATTATTTTGGGTAAGGGGGACCCACGTCATTTTTTTGGGGGGATTTTTAAGGGTTTTCACACGCAATAAGATTTTATTGACAAACTTACATTTTTTATTACAAACAAAATCTACAAATTGTAAAAAAATAATTTTTTTTATTTTTTTTCACACATTTCACCCAAAAATATTGAGAATACACCTAAAAAATACAAACAAGACATTTCATGTTAAAGCCCAGACTCTGTTGAAAAAAACAATATATCATTTTCCTGGGAAATCCCTGGAAATCCTTTCAAAAATGACAGTTGAACATGTGTAGCGCAAAATAGTGAAACATCGTCTGGCAACAGGGAGTGGCAAATGCTGCAGGTAGGCTGGCAGCGAAAGGGTTAAGTAATGATGACTGTGGCAGTTGTACAGCAGAGGAGCACAGGCCTATCCAATCCGGTAAGGAGAAGGCTGTGTAAGGGCAGAATTACTACCTGCCTCATAGAAACATAGAAGGTTGACGGCAGAAGGAGACCATACGGTCCATCTAGTCAGGCCTTATGTATATACTGTATGTTCACTTTATCTTAGGATAAAGAAACAAAGGAGGGGTGGCAGCCGCTCAGACCAATCTATAACTAACATGGGAGGTGCACATGAGCAGGGCAACCAGGATACACAAGTCTTAAAAGGAGCCGCAGCACTCAACCCTGTTAGCTTGCAGACAAACCTACAATCTGTCTCTAAACAGGTCTCTGTCCACACATATCTGCAGAAGTATGCTGAATCTGCACCACCAAGTGCCAGGGTGCCTCTGTTGGGTGCAGTCCTAACTCTAATCTCTGAGAGCCCCTTTGGGACATACAATGCAATAGATAAATTGGGAGCAGGCTTACCTGAGGTTGTCCTATAACCTGGAGTGCAGCCCATGGGGTAGAAAGGTCGACCTTCCAGGTTAGTTATAGATTGGTCTGAGTGACTGTCACCTCTCCTATGTTTCTTTGGATTTTGTGCAAGCACATGGTATGGGGTCTAGGCTGTACTGCAAGGTCTTCGACCCTTCTACCCCATGGGCTGCACTCGAGGTTATAGGACAACCTGAGGTAGGCCTGCTTCCAATTTATCTATTGCATTGTATGTCCCAAAGGGGGCTCTCAGAGTTTAGAGTTAGGACTGCACCCAACAGAGGCACCTTGGCGCTTGGTGATGCAGTTTCAGCATACTTCTGCAGATGTGTGTGGACCAAGACCTCTGTTTTTAACCAGATTTAGAGACAGATTATAGGTTTGTCTGCAAGCTAACAGGGTTGAGTGCTGTGGCTCCTTTAAAACTTGTTAATCTTAGGATAGACTGTTGATTTTTCAACTACCTTTGCTGGAAGTTTGTTCCAAGCATCTACTACTTTCTGTAAAATATTATTTTCTAACATTGCTCCTGATTTTTCCTCCGACTAGCTTCTCCTTTTACACTGTGCAATTCCACCAATATACAAGTGAGTCACAGCACAATCACCCCCCCCCCTTTTTTTTGTACTGCGCCGTGCCTCCCCATAGGCTGCCCTGAAGCGTCCATAGTTTCCTGTCCCCTTGGTGAGATGCAGAGGATGAAGGATGAGGCGGCAGGACCCAGCTGTGGAAGTACCTGTTACTGAAAGGATCCAGTGACAGGAGGGGAATGCCTGAGCTGATGATCCCCAGGAGGAAAGTATGATCTGCCCCACAGTGTTTCCCAAAACACTGCAGCCAGAAACCCTGTGTTGGTTATTTTGTGGCGTGGGTGCTGCTCTTCCAGGATCTTCAGTGACACCAATCCCATGCAGCAGCCATACTGACTGGGTGAACTGTGCGCCCTAGCAGCACCAGGTCTGCTGCCACTGTGAATATAGCTCTTGGGTGAGTAGAGGATTTACAGCAAAGACCCAGGTTAGTATTTTTTGCCATCATTAAACAAGAACAACCTTAAAGATTGGTTCCTCTGGATTGCACACCTGCACTATCCAGATCCTGGCCGGGCTGTGGCAGAATTCACGTACCCTCTCAATAGGCAAACACGGGTGCGCAATGCTTGTGTACACACCCAAGCAAAACAGCTATACATGCCTGACCCACTCGCCTGGCATTCCAGAAACATGGTGGCCAGTGACTGGTGGTCCACTTGAGCCGACGCCACTCACATGTGGATTGGTGTGCAAACCCTATTGGTCACTGACAAACTGTTTAATAGAAGGGTGAGTATTTTCCAGTTATGACTTCTTTTGCCTTCTTTTGACACATAAACTGCAATTTCTTTGGAAGCTTTGATTTTTGGTTTATTTCTATTTGGGCTTAGGCTTAGTTATTTTATCTTGATGTCCATTTCATTGCAGCTGCGGGAACAGATCAATTCAGATCACAGAGCACGAACAATGCTAGATGTAAGTACGGGTACTGCTCTATATACTTCTATTCTTCTTTTTTTTTTTTTTTTCTTTAGAAACACTGACTTTCCTAATGTTTTTGTTTTAGAGGTACATGGATGTGAGTGAAAACCTAAGAGATTTGTATGAAGATAAGGATGGGTAAGAATATGTGCCAATTTTCCTATACAGTATGTGACTTGTAAACTGAGGGACAGGGGTAGTATTTCCCCAAGTTTTGTTGACCACTTCCTTTCCTCTGATTTATTGAAGAACCATTGCTGTGGTACACCTGCAGGGAGTGTCTTCCAAAACCCTGCCATTCAATTCGGTAGCACGCCATACATTTTACCATTAACAAAGGTAAAAACAGAAAATGCAAGCGCTGCACTGCTTTCCCCTGGATGCCTAATTCTGTAGTGGTCAGCTGTATTTCTGAGGGGGTAAAGTGGTCCAGTTTATGCATCGACTCATGACCAGCCCCTGTGCACTTTGGAGCACTCGCCACCAATAGCGTATCGGCGGTGGACTCGTATGGTGTGGCTCATGCTGCCAATCAGCGAGGGAGTTTGCTCCCTCATATTTAGAAGCAGGGGCATAGCTAAGCAGTGCAATGTCACCATCAGAGTTGATAACACAGAAACGTAACCACTTCACTATTTTTGTATTTGTATGTTAATAGACCTTACAAAAACACTGTTTATGTGATTGTTTTTTTCTGTTTTGAGTATTAAAAATAAGAGTGTTTGTCATTTACAGACTGCGAAAGGAAGAACTGAATGCAATATCTGGCCCTAACGAGTTCAGTGAATTTTACAACAGACTTAAAACGATTAAAGAATTTCACAGGAAGCATCCAAATGAGGTAACCCTCAATTCATAAGTTGTTAGGTTAAAGTCATTGACCAGACATGAACATAAAGGCTATACTTGCCCTTTATCCATCGCTTCTATTCTGGTGCTCTGACTATTTGGCAATCACGCCTCCTGGCCTGATCATCCAACAATTCCATAGTATTGATGCTGAACCACCCCACTCCATTTTTCGAAGAAACTATTGCACGCACCCTCCATTTACTGTAGTGAAGGAGGCAGTGAATGCTTTCTAGCCTAGCAGTGGCCAATTAAACGCTGCCATCCACCTTTGGAAAATGTTAAACTAATAAAAGTGCTAGATAGCTAAATGCTGGACTCCCAACCCCCCCCGGAATACCCGATATGCTTGAGCCAGCGCCAGGAAAGGAGTCCCGCGACTGTCCACCAACGCCATGTAGGCGGTCGGGGACAAGACCATGGCCCACGTGACCAGGCGGTGACCAATTGCTTGACTCCATTCCTGGCACAGACTTGAGTTGAGGGTAAGCATATTGGGTGTTCGGGGGGGGGGGCTCCAGCATTTTGCATGCCCCCTCCCCCAAGCTTGGCAAGTGGCCAAGCCAACAAGCTGCAGGAGTGGAGCATCTTGGGATGACTGCATTGCTGGCAGAAGAGCTTTCATTGCTGGGCCAGTATCGAACTTCCACCCCTTCAGACGGAGGTTGTATTAATGGTAATGGGGTAGTACTTGCCTTTGTAACAGCAGCAACAACTTTCTATTTTTTCTTCCTTTTTATATTTCTAACAGATTTCTGTCCCCATGTCGGTGGAATTTGAGGAGTTGCTTAAATCAAGAGAGAACCCAAGTGAAGAAGCTCAGAGTGAGTATTCTTTAAAACTATTTTTCATTTATTATAAAATGTCTTTATCCTTCTGCCACATGTCACAAATGCTGAATCCCTTTTATGGAGGGACGAACATATATCTAAAGGAAATCCTATTGTTAGAGACACTTCTGGCCTAGCATGGTGAAACCTTTTACATCAACGATTCGTACTTTGCAGGGCTGCAGAATAGTTACTCAGGAAAATGTCACCATGTGATGATTGATTTATAATTAATACTTGTCTAACTTTTATAAATTGACAATGATTTGTTTTATGTACTATCTTGGGAAGCCCACTCCTGAATCTGTCACAGCACAGGGACACAGAATGTAGGTGCTTTCAAGTGCATTACTCATTAGCCTCTGCTTTGCTATGGTTATTCTTTTTTAGCATATGTGCTACAAATTCAAATGCCCCAAAAATCAAAAATCTTGATAAGCTGTATGTGTTCATTAGACAGTAAAATATAAGGGCTTAATCACTAGCTACAGCTCTGTATGCTGGTGAATTACACTTCCACCATTCCCTTCTGATCAAGCCCTGTTGTCCCCTGAATCCCCTATTTACCATATACTATAAATTGGAGCAACTAGCCAGACATGGGTGTGGAAAATGGGAGCTTTATTCATGCTTATCCCGGGCACGTGACCCTGGCAACTACAGTGTTTTATAGTGTGGGTAAGCAAAGAAAGCTTTCTTGTTCTTGTCACTGCAGGTTTTACTTTATCACTTATTATATACAAATGTCTGCTCATCCAGCTCTCATAACCATAGAACCATGTGCGCAGGAAAAGGACTAGCCCTCCATAGCAAAGAGGAAAAATTCCGGCACCATGTAATCCAATAAAACTTTGTTCAATGTCTCTTGTTAAAAGTGCATACAGTGGTAATCCAATAAAGTGCTTATAGTTACTGATACAGATGGTGCATTTTGCCCCCCTTAGTCTTACCTGAGATTGTTAGCTCTTGAGATGCGCTAAATAGCAGAATGGCACCCCTCCAAGGGGTGCACTGCTTGAGTTGACATGAAGGGCACTCTGGAAACCGTGCCATAGGCTGTGCCACAGGTGCCCTGCTTTGCATCCTGCTGTGAACAGCAAACGTCACCCGCAGCGATGGGAAGTAACGGATGGTAATGCCACTCCGTACCAGATTGGATGATGAGCCAACAGGGTGGAGTGCCCAACAGAAGCACTCCTACCAAAGACTGCCAACCAATTCCCATGGTTCCCAGGCGGGACAGAGAATACTACCCCCTCACTCCTACCTAGGACACTGAACAAAGCCTATAGGCCACAGCGCCCACTGTGACCTCCATAGCTGGCCATACTAAACAGAGGTCCCAGGAACTAAGTTAATACAAAAAGTGTAATCAATCATTGCATATTAAAACCTTAATAGCGGAAACCAAAAGCACTGGAGCTAAAACCAGCTCTATATTTTTTGTCTTACCCTGCAAATCTTCCCCTATCTGCAAGGACAGTCCTCTTTGAATAGGGGGGATGTTGTGCTCGAGCATGGATTGCAGGCTAGAAAGAGGTCTCTACCTAAAAACTATTTGACACAACTTTTGCACCAATCTTTGTTTTAGTTATTAGAACGCTTAGAAAATAATCATGAATATTTGCTATTAAAGTGGACCAACACCCAGGATTTTGACTATCCTGGGTTTTGGTCCACTTCGGCGGGGCACCCCGATCGGGGGTGCCCCGCTGTGTGAAACCCCCCAGAAACCCCAAAAAACTCACCTCTCAACGCTCCCACGTGAGCGCCGCAGCCAATCCCCGCCAACGTCCAGGCGGGGATCAGGAACGTCCAGGCCGCTTCCGCTGCCGCCGCCTCCCGCGCGTCACTCTCGGCGCGCGCGCGCGCCCCCGCCGGCCATTCACAGAGGGCCGGCGCGGGCGCGCGCACGTCTGGAGGGGTGCGCGGGAGGCGGCGGCGGCGGAAGCGGCGGCGGATCAGGTAAGGTGTTTTTGGGGTTTCTGGGGGGTTTCACCCCGCGGGACATCCCGATCTCGGATGTCCCGCGGGGTGGGGGGTGATCGGCCCGGGAATCTTATAGATTTCCGGGCCGATCACCCCTGGGTGTTGGTCCTCTTTAAATTTGAATAATGCCTACAAAAAACTCCATTATATTATGGTAAATCAGAATGCATTGTTATTAGTTACTAATTGACTGTCAGTGTGAGTAGCAGACCCCAATGTTCTGTGACACCATACTATTTCACAGATAGAAACCTTGGCAAATTTTTTGTCAAAGATTATTTTTGGTACTCGCTGTGTTAATGGACCGGCATTTATTTAGTCTTTTTTAAATGTTTATAGATTTGGTGGAGTTCACAGATGAGGAAAGCTATGGCCGATACTTGGACCTTCATGACTGTTACTTAAAATATATCAATCTTAAATCATCAGAGGTAAGACTGAAGGCAGTTATATGCTGGCCTGGGCTGACACGCTGATAGGACATATGTAAAAGATGCCTACTCTTGTATGGGGGGGTGCACTTCAAAACAGACCTGTACAGACACACACACTACTACTACTACTACTACTACTACTACTACTACTACTACTACTACTGCAACTAATGAATTGCCATGTGATTAACTTGAATTCCTGCTCCATTTGGAGTTGTATTTTAGCTCCCCTAAAGATCCTTTGTGTGGCTGCCGTATGACATAATAGGTTACTTTTTTTTTCACTCAGTCACTGTAATAGCTATGGTCCAGCTTTTATTTTATTTCATATGGCTGTTCCAGTTACGGATAATAATGGGGAAGGTTTTTTCATTTAATGAATATGAGCCCTGGAGGTCTGCTTTAAAGGGCAATGGCAAAAATAGGGCAGGAAGGAACCCCCCATGATACCTGTATAAGCTATAGTGGCTTTCCAAAGTTTGCATCATTCCTTTCTATTTCGTTTATCTATGATGACCTCCAAATGTGGTCACACGGCTGCTCCTGACGCTCCAGTTTTCCCATCGTAACCAAGCCTGACATACCACAGTGGTCACATTTGCTGGGCTGGCTCACACAGGGGACACTGACAGGGGCATCCATGTAACCACATTTGGAGTGTGGTCATAGAAAAAGTAGGGGCCAAGTTTGGAGAGGCACATGGTATGGGCTTCAGTTAAGCTCCTTTCTGTCTTTTTATTGCTGTTGAAAACACTTGACACTTGCCTTACCCGTAGTCCACTGGTGCCGAGCGTCTGATCGCAGCACCAGGCGCACGGAGAGCTTCCAGTCTGGCGGCATCGTGCAGTGGAAGAAAGATAGTGGCGCTCGCCACCGGTGACCACAGGCGGCCAATCATGAGGAATGGGGCTTTTACACATAATATGGTTGAACATGCATATATAGCGCAAAAATTGTGAAAAATGGTCTGTCAACGGAGGATGACAAAATCTCTAGGTAGGCTGGCACTGAAAGGGTTAACGGATCTTTATGAATGTGTGCACATTTGATGGATTAAAACACATTTCAATGCAATCTGAATGTGTATGTAATTTTATACGCTTTCTTTGATTTCAGAAATTGGATTACATTACGTACTTATCAACTTTTGACCAACTTTTCGACATTCCGAAAGAACGCAAAAATGCAGAATACAAAAGGTTAGTGACATGCTGTTTTAGCTGTAGGTGATGGTCGTTTGGTCTTTTTTCCCTCTGTAAACCCATGAAAGGGCTGCAAAACATCTCTCATTTTACAGTATATTTTTAATTATTGCTCATTTGCGCTATTGTGTTTAAAAATATTTGTACATCTAAAATTTGAGTGTTTGTAACCTTTTGTAGGTATCTGGAATACCTATTGGAATACCTTCAAGATTACACAGATCGGGTACAGCCGCTGCTGGATCAGAATGACCTTTTTGGAAAGATCCAGGTTGATTTTGAGAAGAAATGGGAGACTGGGAGCTTTCCGGGATGGCCAGTAAGCATTTATTTACCGTGGCTACGCTAGAAAAAAATGGCATCTGCAAAGATTAACTGATACATCTATGTCGTAGTTTCAGTACAGGCTGCTGTACCTGGTCATGGAGCCTGTTCTATACTTCACCACAAACTTCCACTATACCTGAGTGTGTAAGCTATTGTAAAAATGAGGCTGGCAGCTTGTTCTTGATAGAGGGGGAGGGGGGGGGGGGCGATGCAGCCTGGATTTCACCCCTAGCTTTCATTATTTTGTACTTGGTGGCAGCTTTTCTTATCATCCCTGGCTTTATTGTAGCTGGTATGTGATTTACTTTTCATTGTTCAGGGGACTGTCCTTTTTAATGTTATCTCTTGCTTAAAAAAGAAAAACACCTGCAGCCACGGTCTATCATGTGATCCACATTTATACTTGTGTGCTGGCAAGAGAAAATTATAGTTGTAAACTTCTAGATTGATATTTGTGATGTCTTTCATTTTAGAAAGAGACAAGCAGTGCTCTGACACATGCCGGTGCTCATCTGGACCTTTCTGCTTTCTCATCTTGGGAGGTAAGATGTGTGTTTTTCTATCAAGGTGAGCAAGCATATAAAAAACCTACCTACTCTAGCGGCCCAATAACTGGTTGCCTGGGCCAGGAGGATAGCAGTGGGAGTGCATCCTTCTCGGCAAACACTTAACGAAATGCGTCCAAATGTGTCTTACAATGGGGTTCTGTCCCTTTTCACTTTCCACTGCCCCCAAGACCACCCTTTATTGCATTTCCCAGATACCATATCATCCACCAATTAATATACAAGGACCCACGTTTATGCACCTTGGCGCACCAACTTTCTAATATTTTCTAGTGACCCAAAGGATTCTCTGGCCCAAATATGTAAAATAAAAATCATTTGAGGGTCAGTGTCAACACCTTCCTTAAAAGCCTTTTGCCACATGGATAAACATTCAGCAGTTTCGTCTCTCTGTCTGTGGCAAGTAGTAGATTTGGGTAGTTTAACACTTTTTTTTTTTGTTCCTATATTAAAACTGGGATAGTCTTACACTTTTCATTGTTTGATTCATAAAGAACAAATGGTTTCATTTGAGCTGTCTTTATAAAGAATTATGGTCAGTCTTTAATAGGTGTTGGAGGCCTGTTTTGCCTCTTAACTGACACTTTTTAGGAAGGTGCTATATAAATATTATATATTATACAAAATGGCCAATAGTCCAGACACTGTGAAGGTCTCATTTTTATTAACCCAGCTGGCCTCCCTGCTTTCCTTACGTTATATACTCGAATTGATAGCAAAGCACTAAAGCAGACCTACAGTACAGCCTCCCACAACCCTCTTCATTATTCTACTTCCTCTAAAAGCGTCTTCATGGATAACTGGGTACAGATCTGCCGATAGGGTAGCATTGACTGCAGATGCTCTATGATGGAATGCTCTTGGGCACTCGGCACTATAGAAATCTAGCTGGCATCCTTTAGCTCCATGTAAACCCATCTTTATAAACACAGGCCAGGTCATTATGTAAACCAATGCTCTACTCCTTGTTAGGCTCTGTTCCCACCTCTGTACTTACTCCGCGTTGTTGCACTGCGTTACAACAGAGGAAACGTACATTATTATAGATGGGATAGTTCACATATCTGCGCATTAAAAAAGCGTTAGACATCTTTTTCAAGGGCAATGTTAAAACCGCACAGGTCAATAGATAACGCATGTATAAAGCACTGTGCTTGCGTTGCAATAAACTTTACCATTTACTTTTGTTTACTGTTTTGATACAACGCCCCTCTGGCATATTTACAAAACTCTTGCTCTTAACGCAGCGGAGAGGTGTGAACAGAGCCTTAGTGTAACTTAAAACAGTATTTGTTATCTATGACATTCACAAGAATTATATATGATTTCTTGTGTTCCACACAGGAGTTGGCTTCCCTTGGATTGGACAGGCTGAAATCTGCTCTGCTGGCGCTGGGTCTCAAATGTGGAGGGTAAGTTGACCATATTTTAATTGCCATAGTTATTATTTCTAATCTGTGACAATGAATACTAATTACAGTATTCTGGTAGTGTGAATCTGCTCAAACCATTACAAACTGCTACAAAGTGGTGGTCAGATTTCTACAAAGTGTTACCATTTAGTGGGTTTTCTAAAAAAAATGCAGACATGCACTTCTGCAATCTGCAAATATCAAATGATCTGTCTGAACAACCCCAGTGCCCTATTCTGTTTTGTAAAGCCTATTTGTAGGTGAACACCTCCATACCAACTAAGTTGGTCCTGTTGGAGGTGCTATATGCAGTGGAAGATTGTTGTGATTTGTGTGTCAGTGTATTTTAGCCACCCCCTTCCAGTAAAAATCTGTCAGGGACCGACAGAGCTGCCAAGGTTGCTGACCAGTGTGTAGCGGTTGCTTGTTGTGATTGGTGTCTCAATCTATTTAAGCCACCCCCTGCCCATAGAAAGCCTGTCAGCCTGGACCAATGAGGCTGCCTGTTGCTGATCAGCTGACCAAAGTGCAGTGCCTGTTGTTTTTGTGATTGGTGTATTAATGTTTTTTAGCCTCCCCTCCCTGTAGGAAGCCTGTCATCCTGGACCAACAGCTGCCAAGTTTGCTGATCACTGTGCAGTGGCTGCTTGAGCTGTGCGATGTATTATATACAATATGATTTGCTTACATATGAGTAACATTGCTATATTCTGGTGAAATACCTACATTGATGTAATAGATTCATTGCTGGCTGGCAAGTGTAAACATCAAGGTTGATGGGCTGGTGACTGTCATTCAAAAAGCTTAGCTGATGTAAGTCACCTTATATCTGTATTGCAGAGATTTGTGTAAAAAGCCGCTGTCCTAATTTTAATGAAATATTTCATTAGTTGACCATATTGCCATTACAATTATTTCTATATGGTGAGGGCATGACTGAGCCATAAATAATGATTTTCCACAGAAAACAAAATAAGTATGATGTAAATTAAAGCATACATATTTTAGGTACTAGCTGGATCTTTCAAATTGTTTCCCTATTCTAAAACATTAACTTTTCTTTGCCTTTTATAGGACCCTTGAAGAAAGAGCTCAGAGGTTATTTGGCACTAAAGGAAAGTCTATGGAAACCTTGGATCCTGCTCTCTTTGCCAAGAACCCTAAATCAAAGGGTATCAGAAGGTAAACAGCTTGATTTGCTTGGTATAACCATTTTACTTTATGTTCCATTTGCTTGGACCTAAATGTAATGATAAATGCTTCTGCATTCAGCTAGAATTAAAGAGCATGTATTACCTATATAAAAGTGAGTGCAAAAGCACCTGCAGTATGCTGCCCCACCCTGGCCTTAGCAAGTTGATGCCATATCCTGGCTGCTAAAGAGGACAGGAGGAGGTTGAGTGTGGGGGGACTTCAAATGCTTTTCAGTTTAAGGTCATTTATCCGATGTGCATTTACCATATTTTTCACACCATAAAACACACAGGGTTTAGAAGAGAAAAAAAATGTTGGTACCTAATAGCTTGCCAATACACATCTCTAAAAACAGGAAGATGCAGAATCCCCTCCAGTGATCTTGTAACAGGCAGTGTGGCAGAATCCCCCCCCCCCCCCCCCCCCCGATCCAGTGATGCCAGGGGAGCGCGGGCAGCTTCACAGACGGGCTAATTCACAGAGCAGGGTAAGCCGCTTTGTGCAGCAAATCTAATATGGCTGAACTGGGGCTTCCACTGGATCCACGCCACGGGGTAAGGAGTTTTATTTTGTTTTAACCCTCCCGATCCCTCTCCCTGTCCATTCGCCTTACTTGAACTCCCGCACTGCTGTGTCCTGCATCTGATCTTCCTGCAGACCACCAGAACCTGGGTTCAGATGCAGGTGGACAAGCAGTGGTGTGGGAGTGCCAGTAAGGTCAGGGGAGTTGGCTTTTCTTTGACATTCGCCCAATAAGGTGCACAGACATTTTTTCCCGTACATTTTTTGGGGGAAAAGTGCAACTAATGGAGTGAAAAAGAAATGGCACCAGTCCTGCAATATGAAGATTCTAAGCCAGGCCTTCTTTCTATCCCCCGCCCCCCCAAAATATAGGTAATAGTAGGCTAGTCAGAATATATATACAGACGGGTCAGTCTGGTGGATCTGTTTTTGGTAAAATGGCTAGATTACCAGATTGTCTTATGCCTTCACATAGCCTCTGCTAGCATTGCACACTTACATTGCTGATTTGTATGCCAGAAGCTGAATTGGCTGTTTCCAATTCATTATAGAACTCCATACAAGTAATCCAAGAACTTTTTAATAGATTTTCGATCAGCAGACATAAAATGGGCAATTAATCGTAAAATCTTGGTATGTGTTGTCTTCTGGTCTATGTATTCCTTTTTGTAAGTATTTTGATGTTGTACTCTGTATATTTTAAGGGACACTGAAAAAAACAAGGATGTTGCCTTCTTAGAAGCTCAGGTTTATGAGTATGTTGAAATCCTATCGGTAAGTTTTTTTTTTTTTTTTTTGACAACTTAACCTCATCAAATAACCGTGTTTTTGATTAGTAAACAAGTAGGTGATTTCTCCTCTGGAAAAAAAAGTGAAGTTTTCTGTGATGAATGTGGAGGAAGGGCAGGAGGATGAAGGGACCAGCAATTCACTGAGCTGATTGGGGGACAGAATAAAAAAGAGAATGTCATAGGCTGAACCTGTAAATCTCAATATCTTGGCCATTTCTGCTCCAATTTAAGAACGGAAAACGGTAAAGCCCCAGACAATGGTTTAACTATTAGCTTTACCAGCAGTATCACTTTAATCCAGTCCTAAAGACAAGTTTGGGAAATGGCTTTAGGCTTAATTGTTACATACTCCGTGTACTCTTAAATGGTTTGGCTCTTCATATGCAGTCCAGTTGGAGCACAGCAAGCAGGACTTTTTGGCTACATTCCAACCGCACTGTATCAAAACGGAGAGATGTGAAAGTGGTCATACAGGATACATTTAGTGCCTTTTTCTGCAGATCTGCAAAACGCAGAAATGGACAGGTGTGAATTTTTTAAGATACAATCTACACTAGAACTCATTAAACTGGACCAACAGCCTGACACAGTTTGGGAAAAAAACACACGCTTGCCCCACCTGCATGTATGATACTGGATCATCGTCAGTACTTAGATTTGCTCCTGCACCCACTCAAAGCTGAAATGCTGCCTTGCAGATTTTTTTATTCCTGGTAGTGGCCATCTTGCAAGACCTGGGAGGTTTCTTTTACCAGCATCCTAGCCATGCTGCTGCCTGGATTCAACTAACCCCAAAATGCAGTGGAAGGGAACCTAGCAGCACTTCCTCTTTGCAGAGGGCCTGCAGCTCCATGGGATTTTGTTTGGAAAATTGCCCACAGCAGGAGTTAGAAAAAGGTAAATACATTTTTATGTGCAGCAATCTGAATTGCCCTGGGGAAGGATGCATAGGAGCAATGTTCCTTGTATGGAAGTTGGTCCAGTTGGAGGCTTGCTATGTAGAAAACATTGATGGGTTGTGCCTCACTACCACTTTCTTCTTAAACCTTGAAAGTGGGTCTAAATTAGACCCACATTTATACATGGAATGAGTATTTAATGTTTATTTACCTTATTACCACCATTCCTGTAATCTAGATTTTAAAGCAACTAGGGTGATGGGAGCCAAAACATCTAAAAGTTGTAGTTATGTGTTGGAGCATCTAACTGATTTAATAAACTTAATTGGGCCAAAACCTGAGTTTTTCACTATCCCTGTTGTGGCCCGACCAAAGTAGGATGCCTTTTTCAGTGAAACCCCGCCAGTGGCCAGCTTTTCTTACCTGTCCACAAGCCCACAGCGCAGGCACGGGTCTTTTCCAATCAGCTGGATTGAATCCTGTGCGCGGAACCCTCTGCATTCCTAGGCTTGCATGGCCATGCCAGACTTTGTTACCATGCACCATGGCTCGTTGGCAGTAAGCATATCGGGTGACTTGGGGGGGGGGTGGTTCAGGTGGAATGCTAACCAGATCTAGCCAACCTGGACCTAGTGTCTTTTAAACACTAGGCTCCGTTTTGGTCCATTTTAAACCCAGAGATAGCCACCCAATCATGAAAAGATTCTGCCAAGGAAATTTTTACATAATCCTTTTTGTTCCAGAATACATTAAAGCAGAACTTGGGTGTTGCTCAGGCCGGAGGGAGGCCCACACCCCCTGGGACATGACCCAGAAAACGCCCGAAACGCACTCAATGCTCTGCTGGGAATACAGCCCCGCGATTGGTTGCGAGCGCTTTCCTGCAGTCTGAACAATGGACGCACTCACTAAGCACGTTACCGCCGGCAACCAATTGCAGTGCTGTATTCCCGGTGGAGGATCTAAGGGTTTATGTGCAGCCTGTGTTATTGTGGCTGGACGAACAGCCGCACGGGTGTTGGTCCACTTTAAGGTTTTGTAGCTTTAAAGCAGAGCTTCACCCTAAATAAGAGCATATCTTATATGTTTCCCACACCCTGCACATACAGATTGCTCACATTAAAAATCATCCTACCTGCATTTACTGCATCCTACCTGCTCATGGAATATCAGGCAGCCTGCAAACAGGAAGTGGCATCTGACTGTCGCTCTGCATTCTGGTATTGCTGTCCTTTCCCTGACCCCAGCTCCGCTCTGTCTGTGCAAAGCACAGCTATAACTCCACCCCCTGTAATTTATCCCGCTCTCCTCTCCTCAGTATGTGTGATGCTTCTGAGTCAAGATGGCGGCACCCATATCCTAGAGTCCTGAACAGAGCAGCCCAGCGGAGGAAAGAATAAGTGAGCGAGGGAATAGTTAAAGGCTTTGGGCTTTTCATTAAATCATGCTGAAGGTCCGGTTTAAAAATGGTTTGGTTAATGGTTACCATTGGCATTGTCCTACTCGCCATACCCAATGTTTTTGGTATTATAAATGTACATGTGTGTCCCCTTGTATATCAAGTACATGCAGATTCTCTTTTCTTGGTGTCCTGCTCGGGTCGCTTCATTCTTGACAGTTGGGTTATCCGCCACAAGGTGGCGCAGCGTTACTGCAAGACAAAAAAGCAGTGACTCCTCCCGGCCCCCTATATAAGGCAGGTGTCTCATTAGAATCCCCAGTGTTCGCTTGCAGTATTCCTGCGAAGACGTCTGGATACTCTCTGGAATATCGCAGCTGAACGGGGCATCCCAAGCCTGACGGCCGCTGCACCCCTATTCCCACTGTCTCCGTGGACCCACGTTGCCTCCCAGCCGTGGCTGTACGGGACAGGTGAAGGTAGGGAGAATGCCGAGGGTCAGGCGTTCACAGAGCTAGGCTCTGGGCCGCGGATCCTCCCTTAAAGGGTAGCCGGCCATAGGCTAATGGTGAGCCTCTTGGGGGGGAGGAACCACTGTAGGGACCCCTTTTTGTTTTATCCCACAAGCTTTATTATGGTGTGTGTGTGAGTGTTGCTGTTACACCGTTGTTTTGCTACTACTTACCTCCCTCGTTCCCTCCGATGCTTCTTCCTCCTTCCCTCCTGCTGCTGGTGCATTCCGCTGAGAGGGGGCTGCCAGCAGCCTGACAGGGAGCTGGGCTCCTACGGCCGCTGGTTCTGTTGGGGTCGTGGCATGTGCTGGGGGGGGGGCGGGGCCTCCGCCATTTTGGCTCTCTGTGCGTTGGAGGATGGTGTGCTTCGCACCGCGGGTGCGGCCCGCCCCTCAGGCAGAGCTAACAGACCGTTCTAGTGGCGGCGCCATCTGGCTGCGCACTTGCGGGGGGAGGTCCTTCCTGGGCTGAAAGGCTCCTCCCGCCTATATACTTCCTGGGTCTCCACGGGCTTTGTCCGGGATGAGCGCGCCGGCTGGCCTCTTCTTCCTTCCTGTGCTGCTGGGAATCCTCCACGACACCGTGAGTCTCTTGATTTCTCTCCTGTATTCTGGTGCATGTGCTGTGGGATGCCTCTTTTTGTATGTTCATGGTCCTTGTTGCGTTGGTTGTGGTTCCTCCTGGGCTCCCCCCCCCCCTCTCCCCTTCCCCTTCCATTATTAGTAAGAGGGATCACTGAAGGAGGGAATATACTGGGGGGGTCAGTGGTTTGGGCCGTTAGTGCTCTGTAACCTTCTGAACGGTCTGTTGATCACCATAATGGAGACTTCTGTGGATAGTGAGCTATGGGCCCTATCTGGCGGGTGAGGCTCTGCCCCATGTGCGGAACCGCCCCCCCCCCGGGGGGCCTGATTGATTTCACTTGCTCTTAGTACGCATTTGGGAGTATGATGGGGCTGGCGCATCTGCCCCTGGCCCCTTGTCGCCTGTGGCCTCGCCAGCACCCCTACCTTTGCTTCTGCCCTCTGTAAAGGGGAAGCCAGCTGGGGTCACGTGCATTTTGACATGCCGGGTGGCTGGCCTTGAGAGTCTTCCCTGGGCTTGCCGATATCCCGCACGGCCCTGGGGGAGGTCTGGGCTCCATGGATTTCGGCTATTGCCTTAGGATTCATTTCTTTGGGATCGTTCGGCCGGCTATGGCAACGAGCATGGCGCCTCTTCGGGAGGATGGGCCCTCGCATTACTAGCTTTACCCTTCAGTGGGAGTCGTTGCTTATTGTTCCTCTTAAGTGGCTTAGAGGGAGCGGGTGATTTGCTCGGGCCTGAGAGACTGAGGTTGCTTCCCTGAGCAGATCTGTTTTTTTCATGTTTTATGGATGGGGAATGGTCTAATATTTACCATCAATGCCCAGGACAGGCGGTACCTCCTTTGGTGGAGCCGGTCCGTCTCTGATCCTGCCTTCCCGACTGTTTCTCCTGTCAGGGTTTTCTTCTCCATGCCGCAGTTGTGCCGTCACCGTGTACTGTGTTCCTTGCACAATCCTGCTGACAGGCACATGGATCGCTGGCATGCCTTATTCACCTTGCCGAGCTTGCTTCACCCTGTGGTGCCGCAGCCTTTGTCTCTTTGCCATGAGGAAGAGGGTGAGACGCCTTGTTGATTTTGCCAGGCCTCGCAGGCGGGGGGAGGAGTATAAAGACCTCTAAGCCTGTGTGTATTTTATTGCTTTTGTAGTCTCGGCCATGAACAATAGGGTCCGGCTTGGCACCAGGCTTCAGCCCTGCTTGTTGCACCTTGTCCACTAGTATCCCCTTCCTGGGGCTTAGGTTATTCGGGGAGGGGCTGGACCTTCTGGCCAAGGATGGAAAACTCCCTCAGCGACTGTAGCCTGCGCGGCCCCTTCGGGTTTCATCTGCCTATCGCTTCTTTCGAGGAGGAAGAGGCTCTTTATTTTTGGGTCACCGCAGATTTTCCGGGGGACGAGGTAAGTCTCGCGGCTGACCCAATCCGGGGGAGCTAAATCCATACCCCCTGCCAAGCCCTCTGACATGAGGGGGTGCCCTCACCCACCTGGGTGGGGGGACGGCTTATGCCTTTTGCTCACATCTGGAGACAGCACGTGTCGGATTAGTGGTTTCAGGAGGTGTTTTTTTCTCCTGGTACTATATAGAGCTGGCAGTTTTGGCCGCCCTCAATATTTCTTTCGTCGCAAATTTCCCAGAACTCATGGCGGCGCAGGGCCTAAGAATGGCCGTTCAACGCCTTCTGCTATCGGGTGTGATTTGTCTCGTGCCTCGCCAGGAACGGGGTCGAGGGTTTTTACTCCAATCTGTTCAGTGCCCAAAAAGGACGGAACGCTGAGATCTATTCTGGATATGAAGGGTCTCAACAGATTTGTCAGACATTTCCGCATCGAGACATTACGGTCCCCGGTGAGCTCGCTTCGGGCCGGCGACTTCATGACCACGGTGGATATCAAGGATGCTTATCTGCACATGAATTTTAAGGGGCTTCAGAAGTTCCTGAGTTTTTGCATTGGAGGATCAGCATTACCAGTTTGTGGCTCTGCCGTTTGGGAAAGCTTCAGTCCCCCGTATGTTCCCCAAGGTGCTGGTGGGCACCATGGTTACCCTGAGGCTCCAAGGCATTCGTTTCTTCCTTATCTGGACGATTGCTGATGCGGCTCAGTCCCTTCAGCAGGCCGAGAGCGACAACCGGTCGGTGTTATCCACTCTAGAGGTTTTTGGATGGGTAATCAATTACCCCTAGTCTTCGATCACTCCTGTGATGGTGAGTTCCTTCCCGGGCATGATGTTGGACTCCTCAGATCCAGGTATTCCTGCCCCAGCAGAAGGTGGAGGGCCTCGAGTCGCAGGTGCAGGCTCTGCTGGCTTGTCAGCGGCCCTCGATGCTTCTGGGAATGAAGCTGGTGGGCCTCTTGGTGTCCTGACTCGAGGCAGTGTCCTTCGCCCAGTTCCACATGAGGCCTCTTCAATTGACTTTGTTGACCGGTTGGGACTGGATGCAGGAGTCCCTGGATCAGGATTTTTTCACTGTCCCCCATGGTCAGACAGTTCCTCTTGTGGTGGTTGGATTCTAGAAATCTGTTGGGGGGCAAGGCTTTTCTGCCTCCCCGGTGGGAGATAGTTACCACGGACGCCAGTCTGACCGGCTGGGAAAGGTCTGTGGGGGCCACAGGAGGCCCACTTACCCATCATTTTCCTGGAACTGAGAGCATTTTGGGTCATGCTACCCAGGTTCGCTCGGACAGTCAGACGGCTGTCACCTACATCACTCATCAGGGCGGGACTCGGAGCAAGAGAGCCCTTGAGGAGGGGACCCAGTTTCTGACTTGGGCAAAGGAGATTGTTCCCTGCATCTCGGCGGTTTACATCCCCGGCGTGGAGAACCAGGAGGCAGACTCCCTGAGCAGGGGGACTTCTCGTCTGGGGGAATAGTCTCTTGGCAACAAGATCTTTCACGTTCTGTGTCGCCGCTGGGGTCAGCCGGATGTGGACCTGTTTGCGTCCCGTCACAATCGCAAGCTTCCAAAGTTCGTCTCTGTCAAGAGATCCTTGGGCCTAGGCCACGGACGCGCTGGCAGTTCCTTGGACGGAGTTCTGTCTCCTCTACACTTTTCTTCCTTTCCCTCTCCTGGGTCTCCTGCTGCGCAAGATAGCCCAGGAAGGGGTACTGACCATCCTGGTGGCCGAGGCGGTGTTGGTTCGCGGACGTAGTCCAAATGTCAGTGGATCGTTACGTCATGCCCGACGATCCAGGGCTTTTCACTCAGAGTCTGTTACGCCACCCTAATTTACAACGCTGCCTTTGTCGGCTTGGCTACTGAAACCTCCATCTTGACGGAGAAACGGCTGGCTGCCTTGGTCGTGCATACCATGATTCAGGCTTGGAAGAGATCCTCCTCCATGATTTATTATAGGGTCTGGCATGCTTACATTGCCTGGTGTGAGTCTAGAGGTTTCCCTTGTCGCACATTTTCTTTTTCTAGGTTTTTGGAGTGCCTACAACATGGTTTGGATTTGGGCCTTCAGCTGAGTACCCTCAAGGGACAGGTTTCGGCCTTGGCTATTTCTTCCAAAGATCTTGCAATCATAGACTTATCGAGACCTTTTTCCAAGTAATTACTCATGTAAGGCCGCCGCGTAAGCCTATGCTTGTGGGAGTTGAATTTGGTGTTTTATGCTCTCCAAGGCCCTCCCTTTGAGCCCTTGTGCGATGCTGCTTTATCCACTTTGGCTCTGAAGGTGGTCTTTTTGGTAGCTATCACATCGGTGCGTCTCTGAGCTGGTGGCACTCTGTATTAAAGTGGACCAACACCCAGGATTTTGACTATCCTGGGTCTTGGTCCACTTCGGTGGGGCACCCCCGATCGGGGTGCCCCGCTGTGTGAAACCCCCCCTAACCCCCCGAATAACTCACCTCTCCCCGCTCCCAGCGCCAACGTACAAGGAACGTCTAAGCGGCGGCCGCCGCCGCCGCCTCCCTCGCGTCACTTTTGACGCGCGCGCGCGCCCGCGCCGGCCATTCGCAGACGGCCGGCGCGGGCGCGCGCACGCCTACAGGGGCGCGAGGGAGGCGGCGGCGCCGGCCGCCGCCGAAGATAAGGTAGGTGAGTTGGGGTGTTTGGGGGGGGTTTCACCCCGCGGGACATCCCGATCTCGGATGTCCCGCGGGGTGGGGGGTGATCGGCCCGGGAATCTTATAGATTCCCGGGCCGATCACCCGTGGGTGTTGGTCCACTTTAAGCCTCCTTGCTTTGAGCGGCATCAGGATAAGGTGGTTTTTGTCTTTAACCGGACTTCTTACCCAAGGTTGTTTCTGCCTTTCATCTCAATGAGGGCCTTCTTTGTGTCCCGCGCCTTCTAATTCTAAGGAGCGGACCCTCCACTCCCTGCATGTGGTCAGGGCTCTTAAGTACTACCTGGTTGCTACGGAATCCTTCAGGAAGTCGGATTCTCTTTTTGTCCTGATGGGCCTAGGAAGGGCTTGCCTCCAGCCAAATCCACTATCAGCCAGGCGGTGGTGCAAGCGTATTCTGCCAAGGGGAAGGAACCCCCTTTCGGTGTTACAGCTCAAGAATGAAGCGACCCGAGCAGGACATCAAGAAAAATACAATTCTGTGATTACTCAACTGTAAAATTGATTTTATTGGTATCCTGCTTGTGTCGCTTCATCCCACCCTTGCTTTTTGTTCTCATTTTGCCTTTATGGTGTTTACTATTTTGTTTTGAACTTTGTTTTTGGAGTTTTTTGTTGAGAAAGTACATGCTGAAGCTATGTGATGTATCATGGTTTTCTTTGGCTCCCGGCCTGTCTCACTTCTACTGCTGTTTAACCACTGGGGATTCTAATGACACCTGCCTTATATAGGGGGCCGGGAGGAGTCACTGCTTTTTTGTCTTGCAGTAACACTGCGCCACCTTGTGGCGGATACCCCAATTGTCAAGAATGCAGCGACCCGAGCAGGACACCAATAAAATCAATTCTACAGGTGAGTAATCACAGAATTGTATGTTTCTGTTAATGATTGCCCCTGACTGTCCATAGTATTGGTGTTTATGATTTGTGCCTATTCACTTTTAGGAGCAAAGACACCTGACCCACGAGAACGTTCAGCGCAAACAGGCCCGTACTGGAGATGAGAGAGACGAGGAGGAGGAGCAGATCAGTGAAAGTGAGAGTGACGATGAGGAAAATGAAATCATTTATAACCCTAAAAATCTTCCACTTGGTTGGGATGGCAAGGTAAGAGATCTATGCCATGACTTTAAACTGTGGCATACGTTTTTATTTGTTGGGCAGTGGTAATTTCCTATGGACATGAAAATGTATGTATGTTGTAAACTTTTCTGTTTGTAAATAACTGATCCTGCTGGTACTTTATTTTGTTTGTTTTTGGAAGTTTTTTTATTCTTGTTTTTTATTGTGGTCTATAGCCCTCAGGGGAGAAATTCTTTAAAGCTTACATCAGCTTGATTAAGTAAACAGCAGAGTGAACCCACATGAGTTCTAGCACTTTAAATAATATATTTAATAAATATATAATCTCATTTTTGTTTTTTTTAATAGCTATAATACTAATAATCAAGGGGTTGAGACAATTAATATATTAGACTCAATTGCTAGATAGCTCAAATATTTCCTGCTGTCACCCCTGTTGGGGTATTACAATGAGGTGGGAGAAGAGCAGAGAAGTTAAGTGGGGAATCCCCAGAAAACATAGCAGTTACTGAGCTTGTCTGAAAAGGTTTTGGACTGGTCTTTTCCAACAAAAGGTGTGTAAAGTCACACTTTTTATTTGTGAATGTTTGAAATGCTTGAAAGTTTGAACTTTTTGTTTTGCATTCCAATGTACTTGATCTTCTTGTACCTATTTACGGTTTAACCTACACTTTAAAAGTAAAAATAGGTATTGCAATATTTTGTTTTATTATATACCATGTTTTCTGTGTCTATTTATATTCTACTTGTTTATTTAATTACATAATTGTTCTTATGTACTTAAACCATTTACCACTTGGAAGTCTTGCTCCATCAATCCCCAAAAAGCTTATTCTGACACCTTTTATTAAGCTGTTATTCCATCCCTACTTGCAGGGTTAAACTATAGGAGTTGCCTGCATTGCTCTGTCAGTCCTCCCCCTTTAAGTCCCCTTAAGATATTTTCTGTTCCATTTTACTTCAGGACATCAGGATAATTCAGTAACGATAGGGTTAACCTCTCTCGACCAAAGGGCGTGGACTGCAAGATAAAGGCGTGGCTCCGCCTCCCGGCCTATATTCTTCTGGCTGAATTTCTACGCGCCAGTTTCTTTCTTGCAGTCTTGGACTGCAGGGCTATCTGGACTCCTCCCCCATTGTTTTTTTGTTTCTAAGATTATGCCTTGGAAGCGGGGACAAGACCCCCGTCTGTCTTCCTAGGTCCCTTATGCTCCTCTAATCTGGATGGACCCACTATGCCTCCTCAGCTAAGCTGTATCTGGGTCAGGATGGTAAGGGTAAGCGCCAGTGGGGAGCTTTTGAGTGTCATTGGCACTCTGGCTGAAGTCTTTCATTGAAAAGCAAATCAGCTGCAGGTTTTTGTCTGGTGAGCCTGATTAGGGGTGACCAAGGGAATTATTTTTCCCTCCCCATGTCCAGTATGCATGCAGTGGCACAGGGCAAGGATAGCATGGTGTGCAGGGATTATGCTACGATTGTGGTGGATAGGGAAGACAGCTGTCCTCCCTGCAAAGGCTCTGGCCCCTGTCGCTGGTGCTGTCTGAGCCTTAAAGCCCCCTTGGCAGCCTTCAAGTGGACCTAAACCTTTAGTGAATCATATCGGCCACTAAGAGGAAAAACTTTTTGTTCTTTCTAAAACCTGAGTTTTGTGATGAGGATATTGTGGGTGCCATAGTCTCCCTCCTTCAAACTGTCGGTAGCCCCCAAGTGGTCCTAAACCTTTAAAAAAAAATTTTTTTGAAGAGGATATGTTGATGTCATACTCTCCCAGGTGGCGAGGATTCATCCAGTAGGGACTCTGATTCAGAGTCTCCTACACAAGGAGGCACTCAAGTAAGGAGAAGATGGTTGGTTGATTACTCCATTCTGATCAATAGGAAATGGCAGAAGTCTTCTGCCTATTCCTTAAGTACTTGATACTTGTATCCATTTCTTCCAGATCAGATTGAGTTATGGTCTCACCCTCATGTTGGACACTCTGGAGGCAGGTCTTTTTTTAGACTTTAGTTATGCCATCCTTTGATAGTGCTTCTCTAAAAGATCCAGTGGATAAGCGCATGGATCAGGGGGTACATCATGCTTATTTTATTATGGGGTCGACCTTGCGGCCAGTCTGTGCTACATCCATAGAACCTTGGCGAGCAGAAGGTTGTTTAAAACAACTGGACTCTAAGACTCATTGGGGTCATTCACCAAAGTCATGCTCACAGTTGTTCAAAACCAGTTTGCATCAACAGGTATGTTATCTTATCTTGTCTATGAAGAATTTGATCATGGTTAAGTGCCAGAGGCCTTGCTCTGGTGGTAGACTTAAGGCATGCTTTACGGCTTAAGCAATGGCCAGCTGACACAGCCTCTAAAAAGAGTCTGACAGGCTCTCCTTTAAGGCGAGGTGTCTGTCTGGTGAGTGCTTGGTTGACATGATAAACAGCCTACTAGTGTTAGGTCTTCTAATCTGCCACAGTAGCCGACGTCTGATACTGCTCCGCAGGGCCTCTAATCCTCCAGCTTTTAATGGGGATAGAGATTTTGCCTCTTTGGGATCCAAAGAGATTTTGAATAACACAAGCTCCCTAATTAAGGCGACATTGGCTGGTAGAATAAAGCCAAGCCCCTTTCAAAGCCTGCTCAGGCATGAAGAGACACCTCCACCCTTGCAGGTGGGGGGAAAGCTTCTGCATTTTGCTCAGATTCAGAGGCTTTAAATAATAGATCTTTGGATACAAGAAGTTGTACCCTCAGGTTACAAGATCGAATTAGGAGCCAGAACTCCTTGGAGATTCTCTCGGTCAGGTGTCTCCCGAATTTCGCCGAAACGACAAGCATCGAGATCTGCCGTATCTCTCCTTTTTAAGATTGCAGTTGTTTGATCCAGTGATGTTACTCCAGACAGGAGATTTCTTAACCACAATACATATATAAAGATGCGTACCTACATTGCTGTAGGTGGCCTACATTTCAATTTTTTGTTGAACTACCCTTCCGTCTGTCCTCAGCACCAGGGCTGTTTACCAAGGTGCTGTTGGTCTCATGTTTAATCTAAGAATTCAGAGTATACATTTAACCCCTTACTTAGACGATCTGTTTTATTGTGCCCCGTCATGTCAGGGGCCCCAGAAGGCTACACAGACTGTCTGATAGACATTGCATATCTGACTATCCAGTTGAATTCTTCTAGAGTTTCTGGGAATGTCTCTTGACACGTCTCAGACTAAAGTGTTTTCTTCCTGAACAAGATATTTTTACTTCAGGTCAGGGTACAGGGTCTCACCCGAGGATTCGTCAGGGAATGCCTCTGTTGGGCCTGAGGGTGTCTTGCTTCGAGGCAGTGCTCTTGCTCAGTTTCACACAGGACCCCTGCAGATGGAAGGCTGAACTGGATGGGTTAGTCTCGCTATTCAGCCTTACATACTATGTCTCTATGGCTTGCTCAGAATCTGGGATCAAGGCACACACTCTGGTTCACTCTTTTTGCATGACACAGTCAACAGGGCAGTCGCTAGCTGGTGGCCTCTTAAGATTGGCAAATTTTTCCTTCCAGTACAGTGGAAGATAATCTCCACAGATGCTTGTCTAGCGGATTGGGGAATGGTCATGGATGATCCAGGGACAGTGCTGTCCGTGGGAGAGCTAGCTTCCTATAATATCCTGAAACTAAGTGCATTTCTATTATTCTCTGGCATTGGACTTTCCATCTGAGGGGCATCCTGTCCGGATTCAGACAGACAATTGGACGGTGGTGACATACATCAACCACCAGGGGGGTGCCAGATGCAAGAAAGCCCTAATGGAAGTGATCCAGATTTTACTTTGTGCCGAGAAGCAGGCTCCATGCATCTCGGCAGTACATATACCTGGAGTGGACAACTTGCAGGCCAATCATCTCAGTAGATAGTCCCTGCATCAAGGGGAATGGTCTCTGAGTCAGGGGTCTTTCAATCTCTATGCAAGCACTGGGGGATTCCAATCATAGATCTCTTGTATCACGGCACAATCAAAGGTTTCCAAAGTTTGTGTTCTGGCCCAGGGATCCTCTAGCAATGCAACAGATGCCCTGACTCTTCAGTGGTCGGCATTCAAGATTCCTTGTGCATTCCCTCTGATTCCACTCCTGGGTCGAGTATCGAAAAGTTAGCTCGTGAGGGTGGCCCAACCATTCCGGTAGCTCCTCGGTGGCCAAGGACAAGCTGATTCTCGGACGTAGTAGGATGTCAGAGTTTTCCGACAATACAGTTCTTCACACAGGGGCCTCTAGGGCATCCCAACAGAAAGAGGCCTCTCTGCCAGAGTCATTGTCTATGATTCAGGCCAGCAAAAGTCTTCATCAATGATCTATTGTAGAGTCTGGTGTGCGTTTATCCCTTGGTGAAAGTCCAGGGGGCTCTCTCTTAGGGTTTTTTCGCCAGAATTTTGGATGTCTTGATGAAGGTCTTCAATTGAGTACGTTTTAAGGACAAATATCTGCTTATCTATCATCTTTCAGAAACCCATAGCTGAGAGCGCTCATGTGCGGCCTCCTCGTAAGCCACTTCTGCCGGTTTGGGACCTGAACTTGTTTTAGCAGCTCTTCAGGGTCCTCCTTTTTCAAGACCTTAAATCTAATGACGCTTATGGTTGTCTTTTTAGTGGCAATAACCTTTAGTAAGACGAGTTTCTGAATTAGCGGCTTATCAGTTAAGTCCCCTTTTCAGTGTTTGTTTTAGATTTTTCTTCCAAAGGTGTTTTTCATCGTAATGAAGAGATGGTTTTGCCTGTCTTATATCCTGCTCCAGTGTCCGATAAGGAAGGGGGTTCTTCACTGGCTGGATGTAGCGAGTTTAGTGAGAGCGCTAACGTATTATCTCACTACTACACAATCTTTCCATAGTTTGGACTTCTTATTGTCATACCTGAGGGTCCACGGAAAGGTCTTCCACCAGCTAAGTCTGCCATCAACCGATGGATTAGACAGGCAGTGGTAAGAGCCTGTATCCCTAAGGGAAAGATTCATCCCTTTTAGGGCTACTGCTCATTCGACAGGAGCTATCGCAGTTTCTGGGCTTCAGCATCAAGCTTCAGTAGAACAAGTATGTAAAGCGCTACTTGGTCTTCAATTCATACATTTACCAAATCTTATAGGGTAGATGTTTGAGCCTCAGCAGATGCGAATGCTTGTAGAAAGTTATTACAGGCTGTAGTAACCTAAAGGTTTTTAAGATATCTTATTCCTGATGAAGGGAATACGTTTTTTGGGGATCCCATCTGAATTCTGGGTACTGCGTTTGGAGATCCCTATAGTTACTGAATCATCCTGATGTCCTGAAGTAAAATGGAAGAGAAGATAATTCTGTGAATACTCACCTGTAGAATTGATTTCTCTTCCATTATTACTTCAGAACATCAGACTCTCCCTGTCTGCTAGGTTGATATATCCATGTCTGGATGCCTAGTCTTAGTGGAGTGGTAAATGGATATTAAAAAAAGATAGCATATTATAAATGCTCAGAGAGAGGAGTCTCTTATTTAGTCTCCAGCATTTGTTTCCAACAGGAGATATAGGTATGCCTCCCGGGCGGCTGGTTCTACTGCTTTTTAATTAACTGGAATGTAGGAAGTCAGCCGGAAGGATATAGCCCAGGAGGCGGAGCCACGTCTTTGTCTTGCAGTCCACTCCTTTCGGTCTACAGAGGTTAACCCTATCGTTACTGAATTATCCTGATGTCCTGAAGTAATAATTGAAGAGGAATCAATTCTACCGGTGAGCATTCACAGAATTATCTTTTCCTGCATTATAAACAAACAAAACTACACGTTAAAACATTTTTGACATTTGACAAATGAGGCTTGGACTACAGTAGTATTCTGTAAAGTGAAAGCACTTCCCAAACCAATTTTACCTGATGCTGCTGATCCCAGTCAGTGAGTGTCAACATGTAAGGTTTTTTTTTTTTTTTTTTTTTTTTTTTCGGGCAGTGGAACCACAGCATTGGGTAAAAAGAATGAAGGGTGCATAAACAAACTTAAACTCTCCTGTACACGATGTAAATTGAAATAAATATACACTGAATGTTAACTAAGCAAATGATTAATATAGTATTATATGGTGTTTTTATGCCTCGTGATGTGGATACTACAGTCCTGCTTAATTAAGTTTCTGTTACATGGCACCAATGACTTCATTATGTACATATTCCATTTACAGAAGATTACCTGGTGCTAAGTGCCTTGGTTAGATTAATGAATAAGTCTAAATGAGAAGAAAATCTGATGTGAACACATGCTTGAATCTTTGTGGCTTACTAATGTTTCAAATGCTAATACTCTGTAAAAGAGCTATTTTATGTATTGTCAACAGGACTTTTCAACTTAATCAAAGCTTGTACATTTTGATATGTGCTTTAAAACAAATGTAATGTCTGTTTTGTAGCCTATACCTTATTGGCTGTACAAACTGCATGGGCTGAATATCAACTACAACTGTGAGATTTGTGGAAACTACACTTATAGAGGGCCCAAGGCTTTCCAGCGCCACTTTGCAGTAAGTTTAGCTCTAGTTGGCCCCAAACAAGGTTCTATTGTCAATTCTTAGTGGTAACTGCTCCTAATATAAGTCTTGTTTGCTCTGGTTACCAGGAATGGAGGCATGCACATGGCATGAGGTGTTTGGGCATCCCAAATACTGCCCACTTTGCCAATGTCACACAGATAGAGGATGCAGTATCATGTAAGTACATTTTTGTTATATTTTTGGCCTGTAATTGCATATTTTCCCATTTGTGGGATGTGTATCACAATCTTTATTTGTACCCCGTATCCTTAAGATTTTTGGGGTCTTTTTTTTTCGCCATCAAGGGTGCTCAAATTCTGAGATCTTTGAGGGTTTTTTTTTTCTGTTGTCGTAAAAACTGCTGCAAAATGATGCTAGTGTGTTCTGTTATTGTAAGGTCTAACAGGAGGCACCTTATAATATATGCTTTCTAGGCTTGCCAGAATGCTGGCATAATGCCGTTTCTAGTAGTCAAACCTAGTTATAAATATACGTAGCCAGACAATTTTTTCAGTGCATAGGTGATATTGGCTACATGTATAAATTCTAAAAATGCCTAAATGATATAAATGTCGATCCCCTTTTCCCTAACAGTGTGGTCAAAGCTCAAACAACAGAAGGCTTTAGAAAGGTGGCAGCCTGATACTGAGGTAAGTGAGGTGTTGGTTTTCTTTCATCCTTTTTAGAAACCCTTATGGCTTTCCAATTAGCATATGGAGAAGGATCCAGAACAGTCATTCTGGTATCCCGATACTTTCACTTTAGTGGTTTAGCCGTTGTTTATAGGAAACGAAGACCTTAGGGATTTGACTGATCTCTCTAAGGTATATAGACTTGGTTTGTGACATAGGCAAGCCTCCCATGTTCCCCTCTAAGGTGGTAACCCAACAACTGATGCCACAACAGTGTATTGCCCAGGAACAAAATGTGTTTACACGCTGGAGTGTATTCGGAATAGGTTCAATTCTGACAGTAAAAACTGTTTGAGCTTTGAAGTGTTGCTATTTGTACTGTTTGTACTTTATGTGCTACAACTAGTCTGCAATAATTCACATTAAAAGTAACAAATACTAAACTATTACCTTCCTCTTCCCCTATACCTGCTGAAGCCTCTTTCAATTATTATTACTTATTTATATAGGTTGAAGTTTCTCCACTAGTATGGGTACATATACACTCAGAACATAAATAAGATGATATCTTTTGGACATCATTTAGTAGTGAACTCCTTTAACCATATATATATTTTTAACATACCATATGAATGTCACATACACTAAAAGCTAGATCTTTATACCAGCTCATGAAATCTGTGTATAAATGGACATTTAAAAGATTGTTTCTAGGTAGATAAGAAAAACGCTGTAACCTGATTGCTTTGTAAAAAGATTTTCTCAAAACATCCTCAGGGCATCCAGCATTCTCTTGAAACCTTATGGCTCTGCCCCGAAGTAGGAGTACATGACCACCAGAAATGAGTAAAGCTCTAGCTCCTCCTCGCAGCCTCCAGTTGTCTGTATCTGCCTTGGGCAGGAGCCAGACCACCAGATCCTGAACCGATGGGTTTAGGTAAGTACCTGTACTGTTGGTATGTGCAGGGCAGACGAATTTCATGGCTCATGACGCAGCCTGCCAGGGACCCAGGATACCCCCAGGAGATAGGCCAGATTCTTTTTTCCGTGACCTAATACTTGTCCGGGGGGGGGGGGGGGTCGTCTCGCGGGTGGTAAGCTCTTTTACACTTTTACGAAGGATGATTTGCTGGAGAATTTTTAGGATTGCACTCGGATGCTTTTTTTTTTTTTCCCCGAGGGGGAGGAGGGCCTATCCACTTCTGAGGAAGAGGGACAGGGGTCAGGATCAGAATCTTCCTCCCCGGGTAGATTTCTCTTTTCCCCTGGATGATTTCCCTTATCTTTAACATTTGATATATCTCTCCATGGGGATTGAGGATAGGAGTATTTCTTCTAGATCTAAGCATGATGGGTTTTACCCGGACTTTGTTCTGGAGACCCCTATGTCATTCTCCTTTACAAGTCAGTGAAAGAAGCTATCCTTACTGAGTGGAGAGACCCCGGTAAAGAATGTAAGATCAGGGTCTCTTAAGAGACGTTATTCATTTTCGGAAGCGGATTCTCTCTTTTGGGATAGGTATCCCATGTTGGATACACCTTTTGAGAAAGGAGTGGATTTGGCCTTTGAGGATTCCTCAAGGACCTGTTAGACAAAAGGATGGATTCCCCTTTAAAGAGGGCCTGGCAGGCAGAATCTTGTTCTCTGAAACAGATTCTAGCTTCTATCTGTGTCACTAGGAATTAGAATATTCTAAGCATACAGTACGTCCTGCTCCATATATAATACTTACACGTGGGTAATCCTCCGCCAGAGGGCGCTGTTCACTGCAGACATGCAAAAACAGGCTCCTCCCGGCCCTTCATATACCCAGGGACCTCCCACAAATCCTCAGATTTCTCTGCAGTGCTGACTGCGAAGACATGAAATATCACTCTCTCGCAGGTGAGCGGGGCTTTTACAGCCTGCGGCCCTGCAGGACTATTACCACCCGTCCACTTCGATAAAGATGTGCCTCCCAGCCTGGGCTGTGCTGGTCGGGTGAAGGTAGACAGCACCATGTGTGCTCACGGAGCTACGCTCCACCGCAGTCCCCCACCATAGGGTAGGCGGTTTAGGCCGATGGTGAGCCTCCAATAGATGCCCCTCCCGCACTATTGCCCCGTGCCCCTCGTAGCGATGAACCCTGGGTGAAGGGTCGCCTTCTCCCTCGTTTCCCCCTGTAGCTCGGGGGAAAAGAAAGGGGGGGGGGTATGCGCGTGGCGGTCTCAGCGTAATGTTGTACACGTTTATGGCCGTTGTTTTTGTCTTTGAACAAGTGGTTTGGTTCAATGGTTAGTGTGCTGGTTTATGAGGCAAGGTATTGTGAGTTCATATTCCAGTCCTTACAATTATGGGTGTCAGAGCCGCGCTCCCTGATCCACATAACCCTTGTCAGGTTGTGCGCGTGTGCGTCTTTCCTTTACTGTAGTGTGCGGCCTGAGCGGCAGCATCTTTCACTGGTTTTTGACGTTTTCCCTAGCTAAACTCTGACTGTGTGTCTCTTCTGCTTGTCATTGGCGTTACCGCCGGTTGGAGCTTTCGCGCTCTTTGGGGGAGGCGGGGACTTGGCGTGATGCACCCCGCATCACGGCCAGAGCGGGCCTGCCCCTCGAGGTTCGCTTGGCGGCATTTTGATGGTCTTCGCTCTCGTGGTTGCGATCCTCCTCCTCCCTTGGTCATGTAAGTGCCCTCCTGGGCGGTTTTGTTCCTATGATCTTTTGTTCAGCTGCGCATGGCTCTGACACCCCCCTCTTTCGCTTAATGTCTTTCAGATGCCAAGATTTCGGTGGCTTCTCCCGGCCTGACATATATTATAGCGGGTTCACATAAAAAACTCTCCCACGTTCCTAGCGGGTCTTGGGGCATCCAGGGTTGCCTATTGCATAAATCCCTGCGGGCATATTGCTCAGATAATTGCCATATGGAGGCATCTCAGAATTATGTACCCGGGGTCCCTCGGGGACAAGACCGGCTGTGTGCAGCGTGTGGACAGCCCCATGCTGATGCTGACAGAGCACGGGTCTGTGGACCGTGTGCTGAACAGGCACTGGCCCTGCAATCAGGTTTGCCAGTGGCTGCATCTCACTTCAATACACCTGTCTCCCCGTGCTTAAATCTCACTCTTGATGAGTCGCACTCGAGCGGGGATGACCAACAAGTCGTGCCGCGTAGGCTGCCTACGGCCGAGCAGGTGATGGCTAGTTTGGCGGAGCGCTGGGGCCCTGGAAAGAAGCGGCCCCTGCCGCCTCCTGGTTCCCTGGTTCCTACTGAAACTGAAGAGTCTGCTGCCTTGCAGGACCTTGCTCCTTCTGATGAAGGTGAGCTATTCTCCGATTCGGGCTCCTCGGACGAGATGCCTTGGAGCCGTGATGATTCTGGCCCCGGTTCCTGGGGCCTGTGTGACACTGATGAACTACTTATAAAGATCTTTGAGGTTTTGTCAATCTCTCCTCCTGGAGAGGCTCCCAAGCATAAGAGGGAGAGTTTCCATGCAGCGACACCGTGCTTGGAATTTCTAGAACAGGAGCATTTCCAGGCTCTTATATCCAAAGAATGGGAATCGCCTTGTAAAAGGGGTCCCGGGGGTCTGGGATTGGAAGTACCCTTTCCCTCCTGATGTGGTTAACTTTTGGTCAGCACCTCCCGTGGTAGATGCACCGATTATAGGGGTTACTAACCCCCCCCTTCATGACTGCTCCTTATTACCGTACCCTTCGGGATGCTGAGGACCGGTGCATTGACAGACTGGCTTCCCACGCCTTTTCGTGTGCAGGGACGGCTCTGCGCCCGGTCTGTGCCACGGCCATCACTGCGGTGGCCGCCAGGACCCTCATTAGAAAGCTACTTGATCACCAACCTGAGGATCTCCCCTGGGATGTCTTTAATGCACTCTCCGATTGTGATGTGTTTGTGAGGTTTATCCTCTCAGCGCTGGACGACACCATTAAGATGTGTGCTAGAACCTCTGCCCTTGTGGTAGCTATTCGCCGCCTGGTCTGGCTGCGACAGTGGGGAGCAGACGATGATACGAAAAAGGCTCTCACTGGCCTTCCCTTCAGAGGACGGCGCCCATTTGGGGCCCGTTTGGACCTTTTTGGAAAAAAGGGTAAGGCACCCCTATGCAGAAGGCCGTCTCGGCCTCCTAGGGGCAGGGACACCCCTCCCCCTCCCTACGTTAGTGTCAAACACGAACCTGAGGTGTGCTTCCAACTTTTCGGCGTAGATTACCACTCCAGGGCGGGCAGGCAACGCCGTGGGCCCTCTGGCAGGACTAAGTCCAAATCAGCCAAGACCTCCCAAGCATGAAGGGACGCCCTCGCCCTTCTGGGCGAGGGGACTACCGCAGCACCTGGCTCCTATCCGGGAGCGTCTCGCCTCCTTCTGGTGGTTCCAGGAGGTAGTTCCCCTGGATACAGGATAGAGTTTGCTGGGCGGTCTCTTTCCGAGGTTTTCAGGGTGATTCTAGTCCCTGTTTTCTCGTCAGGAGTTGGTGCAGGCCGTACTCGGCCTGCAGGGTCTGGGCTCGCTTGCAGGTTGCCCTTCAGGGCGATGGCCACTACGTTAACCTTTCCTCTCTCCCTCAAAAGGATGAGGCAGTCTGGGCCATGTTGGCCTATTTTAGGCTTGGCAATTCTACACTCACAGGTGGTCCCTGCATGATGTCTCTGTGCTGGGCCACAGGCGCCCTGGGCAAGGGGGGCCTCTTGCCACCTGTGGAGATCTAAGATCCTTTTAGTTTCCCCTGTGTCTTCTGGACACCGAGACCTTTACAGGTCAGTGTTGAAAGACCAACTCTGCGGATTGGGGCCTTGTTTTTGGCTTCTCTTCTGCTCCCAGGCTGCTTGCCAAGGCGCGGATGGGGGTGATGTCTCTGACATGCCCGTGGGACGTCTGCACTAGGATCTACCGGATCGTCCTTCTTTACTTCCCAATCTCTACGTCAGGCCAAGTGGGTTAGTCGGCCGGTGTTGTCCTCTGGGAATTATTTGGATGGGTGCTCAGTCACCTGAATCCCTCATTGTCCCTTATTCGCTATCTCCATTCCTTGGATTCGGTTCAGGCTTGAACCTCCTTGGCAATATATGGACTCCTGGTTACATGGGCTCTGTCCCTCTTTGCTGTCACTTTACTTTCACCAGGCAGGATTGCAGCTGGTGGGCCCGTTGGTGGCGGATCAGATGTTGTCCCTTATATTCAGAGCGCTTGGGCTCTTCGGCACAGTAGGTTATTAATCCTGGATGGGGTTCCAGCACCCCTGGAGCTAGGTCTGTGCTCATTCCCCCTTGGTACGGTGGTTCCTCTTGAGCTGGTTAAACTCAAGGTACCTGTCAGGGGGCACCCCTTCCTTTTCTTGCATCTTCCTGTAGATGGTCACCTTGGGTACCAAGTCTCGCAGGTTGACGGGGGGGATTTTCTTCTAAAATCCCCCGCGGTTCCTAGGTAAGGGCCTTTGAAGGTTCATTTTCCTGCTGCTTTTGTTAAGACAGTGAGCCTTCAGTTGGCTCTATCTTGCTGGACTACTCCTCTTCAGGACCTGTCTATTTGGGGACTCTTGGCCTGTCGGAGGACAGTGGCCTGTATTTATTATCAGTCTGGAACTTGGAGCAGGATGATTCTCCTGGAAGGTTTATGATCCTGATCTAGGTGGGGGTCAACGTTCCCTGCATCTCAGTGGTATTCGCTCCAATGGATGTCCTTCAGTGGCAGGTTGTGCCCTCCTGGTGTCCCTCTGAGAGCCAACTAGGGTGGCTCTGTTGGGCCCCGTTAATATCACAGGGGCTCTGCCCTCGTTTTTACTGCCCCAGAATGTTCTGACTCTGGTCATGGGGGCTTAGTAATTTTATGTCTGGACATTCTATTTTATGTTTTTTCTTCTTTCACCCTGCTAGGCGGGGTTCTGCGCAAGATTGCGCTGATAAGGGGGGACCCGTGATACTGATGGCCCCTGGGTGGCCTAGTGGACTGTGGTCCGCAGATGTTTCTGCTCAGGCCAGCGGACCTGTACGCTCTATCAGGAGTGCGGTTCTGCCCTTTTCAGGCTCCTTCTTATGTCGCCCCTATCTACAGGCTCTAGTCTGATGACTTGACAGTTGATTCATTCACCCTTTTGGAGACGGGTTTATCTTCTGGGTGACTTTGTCTATGGGGGGCTAGGAGCAAGCTTCTTCTTCTTCCTCCGTCTATTATAGGGTATGGCGTACCCATATTGATTGGCGTGAGTCTAGGTCTCTCCCCTGTTGGACGTTCTCTGTTCCCAGGGTTCTAGAGTTATTACAGCTTGGGTTGGGGTTGACTCCCCATCTCGGTACTCTGAAGGTTCAGGTTCTGTCCTGTCCGCCCTTCCGTAGAAGTCTTGTTCAGTCTTTCCTGTTAAGCCTTGGGGATTGCTCAGGTGCATCTCCCAGGTAGTTCTATGGTCCCTGTTGGGATTAATTTTTATTCTGTTTGCCTTGCAGGTTGTTCCCTTGGACCTATTCCGGATGCTGTCTGAACTGTTCTTACTTCCAGTTGCCCTTCCGGGGGCTGTTGCTTCAGTCAGACGTGTGCCTGAGAAGTTGGCTCTGTTTAGTTAGCCCTCGTTCATTATGTTTACTCCATGATGCGGTGGTATTCCGCCTTACGCCGGACCTTATGCCCAAGGTGGTGTCTTATGCTCAATTATTCAAGCCCTTTTGTCTGCCTCTGGGCCTTATTCTTAGTAATGCTGAAGTAAGGGGGTCTACATTCCCTCAACAGGTGTTGAAGTTTTCCTGGTCGTCTCTTGTCCCTTGGGGGGGCTGATGCCCCTTGGGGTTTGCGGGCGCCTCCATATGTATGCGCCTGATCTCATCTGCTTCCAGGGGTTATGCGCCCTTTGGACTCTTGCTTGGACGGATTGTCCTTCTGGTCCCAGGTAAGGGTGTTGGCTTCTTGCTTCTCCTTGTTAGTGTAGTGGTCAGTATCCCCGCCTGTCATGCGGGAGACCAGGTTTCAATTTCCCCGATGGGGGGGAGCTCTGAGTTTTACCGAGGCTACTGTTGCATTTGGACTGGTCAGGATGTTTCTCTGGCCTATTCCTTTAAGGGGAAGAATCTCCTTCTCTTTTTATTCTGTTTCTACTTGTGCTTGGGTATCTTGGACCCTTCAGCACCAGTTTTCTGTTAATCAGGTTTTTGCTAGACCGCTGCCTGTTTTCTGTTCATACCTTTTCTAAGGTTTCTCTGAGGTTGACGTTAGAGCCTTTGCTCATGTCGCTCTTGGTAGCAAGTTTTGTAGGTGACAGCGCCTTTACTGTCTGCTGTGCCTTTTTTTGATGGGGATCCCACCCTGCTTTATGGACACTGCTACTGGATGTCCCACGTGTAAGTATTATATATGGAGCAGGACGTACTGTATGCTTAGAATAATACAATTCTGTGAAATACTCACCTGTAGAATTGGTATTATACGCATACAGTACGTCCTGCTCCACCCCACCCTGGTTTTACATTTTTCTGGATCCCCTGTATGGTGATTGTTATCATTACTATTGTTACCAGTTTGGTGGTTGGTTTCTCCCGGCTTCTTTTCTCACTGCTTTTCAATGCTGGGGATTTGTGGGAGGTCCCTGGGTATATGAAGGGCCGGGAGGAGCCTGTTTTTGCATGTCTGCAGTGAACAGCGCCCTCTGGCGGAGGATTACCCACGTGTAAGTATTATATATGGAGCAGGACGTACTGTATGCGTATAATAACAATTCTACAGGTGAGTATTTCACAGAATTGTATTTTTTGGCTCCAGCAGTTAAGTTATGTTTGTTAAAGCAGACTATTATTGAAGAAATTATGAAGGCTTCACCTATTTACTTTTCAGCAGCCTCTTTTCTGTCAGATGCTACAGCTGTATCGGTAATTGGCCCAATCGATGGCCCTGACAAATTCCGTTCTCAAATTCCGTTCTCAGAACATTGTGGCTATGTACCTGGTCAGTGGATGCAGGCTCTAAGATTCACCTGTGTGCCATGCCCTTTAGCAGGGAGTTCCTTTTTGGTCCAGAGCTAGAGAAGGTATTATATAGGTCAGCTGACAAGTACAAATGCTTGTTCTATCAATAAGGACTTTAAGAATAAGAGATTTTCTCATCAATCCTTTCTTTCTTAACAGAGTTGTTCAGAGGAGCTAGTGGTGCCTCTTCCTCTGCTAGGAGGGGCAGGTTTAGAGGATCCACCCTGTTTGGTACCCAGCAGTCTGGTTCTAAGAAGTGATGCCAGGTCCCTTATAGGGGCTCGGCTAAAATCCCTTCACATTTGGTGGGAAGCCCTACTAGATTGTACCTTATTTCCAAGGGTATAAGAGAAGGCCTCCCAATAGAATTAATTCACACCCCTCCCACAAATGTTTTTTTTTTACTCCTCTCCCAAGGGGCAGGCAGGAAAGACTGGCCATCTGGAACAGTCTAGATTCCATGTTGGACATGGGGGGGTTGATTGTCTCAGTTTCCCAACAGCAGTGGGGGGGGGGGGGGGGAGTATTTCTAGTGTGTTTCTAGTAAAGAAGGCTTCCAGAGGATTCAGGTTCATTTTCAACTTAAAATAAAATTAATCTCTCGGGATGTTACAGGCGTTTCCGCATGGAATCCATCTTTTCTGTCAGGAATCGGGCCTGTTCCTTTATGGTCTCGATAGACCTTTTTTTTTTTTTCACATGAACTACATGTGCCAGATGTTGGCTCAGATGAGGAAGAAGTTTCTTCTTTTGATCGGGAAGATCAGGCCTCTGTTTCAGATTTCTCTCTGCCGGGAAAGTTCCCTCTTCCTTATCTTTTCCCTTTCATAGTTCACTCAGGGATATTATTTTAAATGAGTGGAAGGATCCTACTAGGGAGATTATCGGATCTAAGGATTTAAAAAAAGATGTCCTCTCTTTTTGGGAGAAGTGTCCCAAGTTGGATGCTGCTTTTGCTAAGGTTTTGAAAGGGATGGATTCATTGCTTAAAAGAGCTTGGCAGGCTGAATCTAACACACTCAGTCCTAAGGTTTGCAATAAAGGTCAGAGACCGGATTTTTCACTTCCAATTTGTTTGCCTCCCTTTCGGCTTGGCATCAGCTCCCAGGCTTTTTGCCAAGGTGTTGGCAGAACCTCTGGCATGGCATACCTGTGGCAGAGAGGAATTGGCATTCTGGCTTACCAAGACGATCTGTTGCTGTTTGCCCCATCGAAGGCAAAACTGATTCATGATCTCATTTGCACCTTGCAGCTGTTAGATCAACTAGAATGGGTTCTGAACCTGATGATCAACACCATTCATTGGACGATAATTTTGCCCTTTCAGAAGATAGTGACCCTCCAGGAAGCCATCCCGTCTCTCTGTGCCAGTCCCTCATCAGTAACACAGGCAATTAAGTTTTTGGTATATCTGATATCGGCATTTCCTGCAGTAAGATGGGGTCAGTTACATTCAAGGACTCTACAGATGCACTTTCTGGGCAGTTGGAACGGGTCCAGAGAAGGCTTGGAAGATGTGATTCCAGTACCCAGACTGGTGAAAAATTTTCTGGATTGGTGGTGGTTAACCAGGGACAGATTTGTCAACGTTTTAGCTTGGAGGGACCCCAAGGAAAGGATACGTGACTACGGATGCTTCGGCTTGGGAGTTCACTGCGAGGCCTGGACGATTCAGGGGAGATGGTCCAAGGCTCAGTCTACATGGAACTTGAGAGAATTGATTGCAGTAAAGGAAGCATTACTGGCACATCATCTGAAGAATCGTCATGTCCATATAAGATCGGACAACGCCACTACGGTAGCATATCTGAATCATCACGGGGGAACAATTTCCCCTCGATTGTAGTTGGAGAGGCACTCCAAAGATGGATCTATTTGCATAAGCGAAGAATCACAAGTTGAAGAAGTACTTTTCATTAAATCCAGCAGATCCGGCCTTGGGAGTGGATGTACTGGCTCACGAGTAGAAGTTCAGCCTAGCTTATGCCTTTCCTCCAGTTCGGTTGCTCCTGCTGGTTTTGAACAAGATATTTAAGGAACCAGCCACAGTTTTACTGGTGTCCCAAGAGGTCATGGTTTTCCACTCTGGTGGCTCTATCCACCCAGGAGCCATGGAGACTTCCAGTAATTCCAGAGATGTTGTCGCAGGTCCCAGTTCTATGGCCGGACCCTCAAGTGGAACCTGACGGTGTGGACCCTGAGGTCGCCTTACTTGTAAAAAAAAAAGATATTCATGAAGGGTTATTGATACTCTACTCTCAAGTAGAAAAATGGGGACTAGGAAATTTTTTTTAAAGGTATGGAAAACCTTTAAGTCTTGGAGAATACAGAATAAAAGCTAATTTTCTAGGCTTCCAGTTATTCTTGAATTTTTGCAGCACGGTGTGGAGAAGGGTCTTAGCGCAAGTACCTTGAAAGTTCAGCTGGCAACTTTATCAGTATTTTTTAAATAAGAGGCTATCGTCTTTCTCCCTGGTCCAACGGTTTCTTCAAGCAGTCAAATGCTCTAAGCTGGTAGGCACGAAGATAGTTCCCCAGTGGGACCTTGCCAAAGATTTGAAATCTCCACCCTTTTTTGTCATCAAAGAATCGGATATTAAGTTTCTTACTTCGAAGGTTTTGTTCCTGGTGGCTATTACTTCAGCCTGCAGGATAAGTGACATTCAGGCTTTATCTTGTCATACTTTCCTCTAGGTATTTTTGGATCGAGTAGTATTGAGATTGGCTCCTTGTTATCTTTCAAACATTGCTTCAGATTTTCAGATCTCAAAAAATTGTTCTCCCTTCCTTCTATGGACGATGAAGAGTGTGTGGATCAGAGATCCTTGGATGTCAGAGCTTGCCTGTTGGAATATCTTCATCGAACCAAGGAGTGGAGTAAGGCAGATCGTTTTTGTGGCATTCTTGGAACAAAGGAAGGGTCAACGAGTGTCTAAAACGACCCTAGTAAGATGGATGAAGAGTATTATCAAGATGGTCTATCAAGGTATTAGAGTACCGGGTAGAGTGACTGCACATTCCACAAGAAGCGTATCTACATCTTGGGCACAGCAAGCTGGGGTCTCTGTTGAACAGATTTGTAAAGCGGCAACTTGGTCCTTGGCCAGAACTTTTGTGAAACATTATCGTTTGAATCTGCTTACTGAACAGGATCGGTCTTTTGGTAGAAGTGTTCTTCCCACCCAATAGTGGGAGATTTCGTCTCTCTCATGTGTATGCTGCCTGGAGGATGTTTTGCGAAAACATTAGTTACCCAAGTAAGTAAGTGTTTTTTTTTCCCTCTAAATCCATCTGACACAACTCTAAGGAATAGACCTGGTCTCTGCATTTCCTCCAGTCCGAATAGTTCAGCAAGCTCTCAGCAAATTATCCAGTTAGTCATCTACAGATCTTCTTTTGGCCCCTTGGTGGCCAAAGAGACATTGGTTATCAACACTGAAAACACTGTCCATACAGGAGCCCTGGGAACTTCCGGGGAGGATATGCTATTCCAAGGACCAGTGCTTTGTCAAAATCCCCAGAGGTGACGGACCCTAAATTCGCCCTGCTTCTAAGAAAGGGTTTTTCAGACAGTTATCAAGACCCTACTCTCCAGTAGGAAGGAGGTGACAAGAAAAATGTATATGAAGATCTGGAAGACTCAGAACAGAAGACCTGCCTCCAGCCTACCAGTTATGCTTGATTTCCTCCAGGAGGGGGTTTATTTGGGTCTCGGTGTCAGTACTCTGTAGGTACAACTGGAGGCTATTTCAGTATTTTTGGATAAGAGATTATCAGAAAAAAATGAGGGATGGCAGCCGCCAGACCATTTTATAACTAACCTGGGAGGTGCACGTTAGCAGGGCAATTAGGATACCCAAGTCTCAAAGGAGCCACAGCACTCAACCCTGTTAGCTTGCAGACAAACTCTAATCTCTGAGAGCCCCCTTTGGGGCTCAGGTAAGCCTACTCCCAATTTATCTATTGCATTGTATGTCCCGCTTGGCTTAGACAAACTCTTAGGCAAAGGTACAGGAGAGGATCCAATCGCGCCGACTGGATGAAAGGCTGTGCATGCACCGCAGGACCGGGAAGAGGTGAGTGAGATTGGGTGATCTGGGGGGTTTCACACAGTGGGGCATCCTCGTTTGGGGTGCCCCGGGGGCAGTGACCAAAATCCAGGATAGTCAAACTACTGGGTTTTGGTCCACTTTAAGCTTAGTTGTGCCACATAAGTTGGGCCTAAAGCACTGTAATTTTAGGATCACTAATACAATAAAATGTATTTCTGTAAAATTGCCTTTGCTTAATGTTTGTGAATAGTAAACTGCATTCAATAAGGAACTAATATAGTTTGTTGGTACTTTTTACTTTGTAACATGGGTAATCTGAGGATAGAGGATTTTCTATTAATAACCTGCACTTACCCATTGATAAGTGTGTTGTTTTTCAGGAGGAATATGAAGATTCTAGTGGTAATGTTGTCAACAAGAAGACCTATGAAGACCTGAAGCGCCAAGGGCTTCTGTGATACTAAGAAGTCCTTATTTTTGGCCTGCTTTCTTTAGATTCCATAATTTGTCCACTGATCTGGTAGTCATGTTCTTGTAAGATTTTTTTATTATTAAAATATAAAACTTTTTAAAGAACATGGTGGTATTCTGTTGTATATTTAATACATTAACAGTTGGTAGCAAAAATAATTATCAAAGTTATAGCCCAAGCATGCGGAGTTATGAAATGATTAAAAGATGCGCTTCCTATTCACTTTTCAGTATAATGAATTGTCTTATAACTGGTGGGGGTTCTTTAGTAAAACCCGACTCAAATATCTGGTAACTTGGTTTAAACTGACCTGCCACCCTTGTGTTGCTCAAAGCTCTGTGATTGCCTAAAAGACCAGTCCTAGCCTGTGGTAGCTTTGTTAAATGCAGCCAACCTTTAGACTTTTTTTTCAGGGCAAGGCTATGGGAGTTATGCAGAGCATTTCGAGAGCTTCAGCAATTCTTGGAGAGGGCTGAATTTGGGAGGCATTCTTTTCAATACACACAATATTTTTCTTTGAAGAAGCTAATTTTTAACATGTATGAATTCTCATAGGCTGCTGTATTTTATACATTTGGGATAAAACCACAGGCACAGCTTTTAGAAAAAATTTTCATACTGATTTTATGTGATTGAATCTATGCCCTTGGATATACACTGACTGCACAAGCTTCCATTACTAATGTTGCTTTTTCTGCACCTGGCCCAAAAAATTTTTAGAGACCAATGGAAACACACATACGTACAGTATCCAGGATTGTGTTCATGGTCTTCATTGGTGGGCAATGCCCTATCACTCACTGCTAAATAGTATTTATATTATCTGTTTTTGTAGAAATAAAATACCTGCAGAGACTGTACTGTTCTGGATCCTTGACTGCTGCAGTTTCAGGTTTCTCCTTGCCTCCATTGGCCAACGATGTCATAAATTAGATTCCTGGCAGTAAATACATTGTAGAGTGCTCCAAAAAGGAACATGGCTACGCTAACATCATTTGAAAATCCTGATTAACAAGCTAGCTATACGGGGGAACTCTGCATTTGCAATACACAAAAAATTTTGAAGAGGCTGACCTATTTTCCTAGTAGGTATTTTTGAACCTCACTTTCTTTACTTTCTTTTGGGGGTGGGGGGGGGGCGGCATTTACTTATTAAATTATACATGGTGTACTGCTTGTGGACAATTTTTTACTTTTTGGGTTTTTTATTTTTTTTTATGTATAACTCGCAACACACTTCAGGTTACTCAAACTCCTATATTTTCTGCAATCATACCTGGCAGTCTCTTTATTTTTTCTCCCTTCGTCCTCTCCCCTGGAGAGGAAACACAAACTGGGACAAGTTTAATAGCCTCACCCCATCCCCCCAGTCCTTAGTATGTTTGTGTTTGCTTGAGCACCCTATTCCTTTTTCTGGTTCCGGGTGCCCAGTCTTGTCAAATTATGTCTAAATTGTCAGGCCATTTTACTAGAATCCTGGAACAAGTCCTTTTGTCGATCATGTCTTTGACAGCAAATTAAAAGGTGAAGCAGCTTCCTACTTAATGGAGTCATTTGGATACAAACATGGGTACAAACATGGCCTCCAGTTTGGAGATTTGTAAAGCTGTCTTTCTAGCCAGGGCTTCCCTTTGACAAACATTCCCAGACACTCCCTCCTTTTTACCCTCTGCTCCGACTCGTCTGCAAGCATTTATACCCAGGAGGCTGAAGACCATGGGGGACAGGTTTCCTCTGGAGAAGCCCTTAATTAAGGCTTTGGAGTAGAAGGTTTGGAGGACAAGGGCACCTCTAAGAGTTCTAAGGGCACGGTTGGCATATACAGTACTATGCAGATAGCCAGTAAAGAACAACCTTTTTCCAGAATGCGGTTTAGCACAAACTAAATTCTAGGAAAGAAAAATCCTTTCCTACTCATGCTTCCCTCACTAACCAAATCAAATAGGAATGGCAGTTTCCGGAGATAATTTTTTGTGTGTTGAAAGCAGGCATCCCTTTGAGGAATCCGCGTCTCAAGCCTGGTCCAAATGCCCAAGAATAGGTGCCTCCCTTGCTCAGGTTCTCGGACCTTAGCTTTGAGGATTCGGACAGCCTGTGTGAACCCATGGACAGACACATTGACTGCATCCTGAAGAGAGCCTTGGATTTAGCCTCCTTTAATTATAGGCCTACCATAGCATCTGACTGTGTAGCCAGAAACCTAGGAGCCTGGCTTCAAACCTTGAAAGGTTCTATTCAGAACGATACCCCTAAATGGGCATTACTGGACATGCTTTCCTGTATCTTTAGAACAATTTACTTTTTAGAAGATGCTTCTGGAGATCAGGGGCACTGCTTAAAACCACAGCTCTCCTTAAACCGAACCAACAGCCTGGCACAGTTGGAAAAGAAAGGTAGTGGCCATTTTGAAGCTTCCTCGCTAATATCTCGGCCATGCTGCGGCCTGAATTCAACTGACCTAACTGAAAATGCACAGTAGCAGGAACCCCAGCAGCACTTACTGTTTGCAGGTGGCCTGCAAATGCATGAGCCACCATTTTGTTTCTACCATTTTTTTACAGCAGGTGTTGGCTGCACAGAAGATTTACGTTTTTTCCATCTAAATCACCCTGAGAAGGGATGCATATGAGAACTGTTGTGTTGGTCTGGTTTATTTTTGACTGTTCGTCCACTTTAACTCTGCTTGGAAAGCAGTCTGGGTGAAAACTTGTCAGGGTGACCTAGCAAAAGCCAAACGTTGCAGTTTATCCTTTGATGTTAACCTAATGTTTGGCAACGAATTGGAGGCTACTCTCTAGGTCTTCAGAAAGAACAAAAAAATTACTGTAAAACCTAGAACTAAGGCCCTCTTTAAACAAAGGCAGTTTTCTCCGCAGTATGAACAGATGGAACACAATAAGCAGTGGAGCACATCCAATGGCACTCAGGACGAATTTAGTCTGTACCCCCGAAGTAATGAGTATCCTGAGGCTCAAGGAAATTCCTATTGCAGCCTGACCTGGTGGCAGAGCCTGGAGATAGTCCAACCTGTTGATCATTACCACGGACACCAGTGGCTGGGGGGGGGGGCTCCTCTAGATTCCCACCACATCCAGTGCCACTGGTCAAGAGAATTTCAGAACAATTCCTCAAACTTCAGAGAACTGAAGGCAGTGGACCTGGTCTTGTTTCACTTTCGTTTATATACTGAACGCCAACAACACTACCATGGTTGCCTATATAGTCAGGGAGGAACCAGATCTAAGAAATGAATCTGGCCTACTTTTTTTCATGCTGCCTCTTTAGCACTGTGTCTATTGGCAGTACATCTGAAGGGCTCCCTAAACCTAGTGGTAGATATCCTGAGTAGGAAAGCGCTTTTGTAATCCTAATGGGTGCTGGATCAGTGAGTCTTCCTTCAGATGCAAATCTAGTTCATATATTGGGTCCCCTGCCAGCAGATTTGTTTGAGACAGCAGCAAACACTAAATGCAGGTTTTTCTCTGTGTCGGGGGGGATGGTGCCCTTGGGGTGGATGCCCTGGCACAGACCTGGGATTTTCTCTTGGCCTACTTGGACCAGCAGTTAGCACTCTAAAGACCCGGGCATCCACCATTTCTATATTCTAAGTGTGCCATATACTCCACTTCGATCTTCATGACATATGGGTAATCTCCAGTAGAGGGCGAACTTCTGCAGAGATGAATATGCAAAAAAGAAAGCCCCTCCTGGCCCATATATACCTGGGACCTCCCACCAATTTCCCAGTTCCTTCTCTGCAGGGAAGGCGACAAGACAGAAGATGAAGACTTCTCTTACTTGCAGGTAAGCCGGGCGCCCGGCCCCTTTTTTGTCCCTATTGCTGCCAGGATTCATTCCAAATTTTCCCCATTGAGCCTCCCAGCTTAGGCTGCGGGTCCTGGCAAGGGTAGGAGTGGGTGTGGACCTGTGGGTGCATTGGGAGCCTTGCTCCACCGCGAGACCTCAACTGGGGCAGGCGGTAAAACCAGGTTGTGGTGATCCTGGTACGGGATGCCCCTGTCCCTGCTAGCATGAGGCCTTATTATTGGCCGGGTTTCCCTTCCCCTCCGGGTCCCTTACTCCCTCGGGGGGGGGGGGGCTGGCGCGCCCTAACGGGCCTCTCCTTTGCATTTATTAATTGTTTTGGACATGTGTGTGTCTGTTGTGGGTGCTTCACACTGTGTGTGTGTATGCTTGTGTGTGTGGTACACCTGGCTGTAATCCCTGATGAATTGATCGCAGATGGCTTCCTGTCAGCCTGAGTGATATTCACTCAGGCTGTGTGTGTGAAAAGGGGGCGGGGCCGGGTGCTCGGCGCGGCCGCGGTAGCCCCGCCCCCTCGTTGGCGCGTTTTTTGTAAGGCCTCCCTCTGGCCAGATCCGTGCTGCAGGGAAGGGGGCGTGGCCTGGAAAGCACGCCTGTGGTGCTGGCACGACCCCCTTCTTCCTGGGTCCTTCCTTCTTCAAGGCCAGGGGCCATCTTGGTGCTTCCTGCGTGGCTGTGACTGTGCCTAGGGGACAGGTAGGGGCCGGATGGCCGTTTTTTTCATTGTTTTGGGGGTCACTCTCTGGTGGGGTGGGCCCTGGTGTTGGCAATTTTTTTATGTATATTCCTGTGTATATATATATATATATATATATATATATATATGTATATATATATATGTGTGTGTGGTATGGTTGCACTTTTGTTAATTGAGATGCCATTAATAGTAACTGATTTGCCTATTGTGTGTTGCAGATTGCTTCATATTGTGCATATTAAGGGGTTCCTCCTGGTCCTGGGGTCCCTAGTTTAAAACTGCTCTCCACTAAATCCTCCCACCGGGACATTTAAGGGGCATCCCGGGTTGCTTAAGCGTAATTCCCTGCGGTCTTGCAACTGGCCACTAGAAAATCACCATATGGAGGCTCCGCAGGATACTGGGCTCGGGCTTACCTTGGGGCAAGCCCGTCCATGTGTGGGGTGTGGGGCATCCCTTACGGGAGAGGATGTACCAATCTGTACTCCATGCGCTCATAAGGCCATAACGCGGAAGTCCCAGCCTTCTGGGTCGGCTCCTCAGACTTCATCGCCTTCCCCTCCCCGCTTGATCCGTACCCCGAGTGACATTGGTGCCAGCGGGGAGTCGCAGTCAGATGTTGGTGCCAGGTTGGCCAGCATTGAAAGGTTTGTTAGCACGGTGGGCAAGAAGGCCCAAGCTAAAAAGACATTTGTCGTCGGCCCAGCCCGTGTGGGACGCGGACGACGATTCTATGGATTTGTGGATTATTCCCCTTTAGAGGAGTCTGATTTTGTACAGTCTGGTGATGCTTTTGTTGGGCAGGCGCCTGGGGATGCCGTAGATACGGCTGCTGTTTTGTCACATATGTTGAAGGTGTTGGATATTGATCCCCAAGAGGCGCCTCCCCTAAAGAAGGGGGAATTTTTGGGGGTCCGCAAGCCCCGTCTAGAATTCCCTACGCAGGATCATTTTGACGCACTGATCCAGAAAGAATGGGAGAGGCCCTGTCTGCTTCCTTGTGCTCCCCAGGGATGGGACAAGAAGTATCCTTTCCCGGTGGAGGCGGTCAAGCGATGGTCTTCTCCTCCTGAGGTTGATGCGCCTGTTTTGGGCTTGACCAATTCTTCTGTGCTTAACACCCCTGAAGCTATCTCCCTTAAGGATGGCGAGGATAAGCGCCTTGGTCAGATGGCTTGTCATGCGTTTGCCAGTGTGGGATCGGCCCTGCGGCCGGTTTGTTCATCTGCTCTAGTGTCGCTTGCTACCAGGTCCCTTATCAGGGACTGGCTGAATGATGGTCAGTTTGATCCGGATAGCGCTGAGTTCGCTACTCTTAAAAGGTGTGAATTGTTCATGGATTTTGTTTTGTCTGCTATGGAAGATTCTATCGTCATGTGTAGCAGGACTTCGGCTTTATTGGTGGCTATGCGCAGATTGGTCTGGCTGCGTCAGTGGACGGCAGACTTTGGGGCCAAGAAGTCGCTTACGGCTCTTCCCTTTATGGGTACGCGGCTGTTTGGAGATAAATTGGATGCTGTTGCTAAGGGAGGTAGGTTACCTCAGCGGAAGAAACAGCGCCGTCCCTTTCGGGGGGCTGGTTCCTTCACCCCTTCCTTTTGTGGAGCCAGAGCGATTAGGGGTCTGCCCGTCTCTTGTTTCAGGGGCTCGTCCTGGAATAGGGGCAGAGGTTGGGCGCGCCCGACAGCTGCCTGGGGTTCCAAGCCTAAGCCCGCCAGTAAGCCGGCTCAGCAATGAAGGGGCACCCTCACCCAAACGGGTGGGGGGACGGCTGCGGCTCTTCTTCCAGGTCTGGGCCCGGGAAGTCACAGACAATTGGATCTTGGAAGTGGTCTCGTCCGGGTACAAACTGGAGTTCGAGTACTGGCCGCCTCCAAGGTTCTTAAGGTCTCGGGTGCCCTCGGACCCTCTGGCTGCACAGGGGCTCCTGTTAGCAGTAAGAAACCTTCTGGACATGGGAGTTATTTGCCCGGTGCCTCAGTCGAAGAGAGGCAGGGGTTACTACTCCAACCTTTTCACGGTACCCAAAAAGGAGGGTTCGGTGAGACCCATTCTAGATCTCAAGGTTCTAAACAGGTTTATCAGAGCCAAAAAGTTCCGCATGGAGACTCTGCGCTCCGCTATCATTTCCCTTCACCAGGGGGATTTCATGACATCCATAGACATCAAGGATGCGTATCTGCATGTTCCCATTTTTCCAGCGCATCATAGATTCCTCAGGTCTGTGGTGGGGGATCAACATTTTAAGTTTGTAGCTCTTCCCTTTGGGCTGACCTCGGCGCCGCAGGTCTTCACCAAGGTCTTGGCGGGAATGATGGCCCTGCTCAGAGCTCAGGGCATTCGCATTGTGCCTTATCTGGACGACCTGTTGATCTCAGCTTCTTCCCTCCGTCAGGCGGAGCTGGACACCTACCAGGTGGTGTCGACCCTGGAAAGGTTCGGGTGGGTGATCAACCGCCCCAAGTCTTCTCTCTCTCCGTCACAAGTGATTTCATTTCTGGACATGAATCTGGATACCATTCAGGCCAGAGTGTTTCTGCCCCAGACCAAGGTGCAGGGGATTCGGGGTCTGATCTGTTTTCTTCTGGCTGATCCTTGTCCATCTATCCGACAGGGGATGAAACTGGTGGGATTGATGGTGTCCCCCTTTGGGGCAGTACCATTTGCACAGTTTCACATGACATCTCTTCAACTTCACCTATTGACGCATTGGGACAGGTGTCCGCAGTCATTGGATCAACCTTTCAGGATGTCACCCAGTGTTCGGCAGTCCCTTCGGTGGTGGCTGGAATCGAGCAACCTGTTGAAGGGCAGATCCTTTCTGGTGCCTTGTTGGGAGACAGTCACCACGGATGCCAGCCTGTCGGGCTGGGGAGGTTATTTGAAAAGTCATCAATTTAGTGGGGTGTGGGGTCCTCAGGAGGCTCACACCCCCATCAATGTCTTGGAGCTCAGAGCCATCCGACTGGTTCTGGCTCGGTTGACCTCACATTTACAGGGTCTACCGGTTCAGGTTCGTTCAGACAACCGAACGGCGGTAGCTTACATCAATCACCAAGGAGGGACTCGCAGCAGGAGTGCCCTCAGGGAAGTCTCTCTGATCCTGCACTGGGCGGAGAGCAATGTTCCTTGCATTTCGGCTGTCTACATTCCGGGAGTGGAGAACACGGAGGCGGATTCCCTGAGCAGGGGATCCTCTCGCCAAGGAGAGTGGTCTCTCAACCCCGAGGTTTTTCTGGATCTTTGCCGCAAGTGGGGGACTCCGGAGGTGGATCTCTTTGCCTCGAGGCACAATCACAAACTTCCGGCCTTTGTGTCTCTTTCTCAGGATCCTCTATCTCTTGGCAGTGGATGCCTTGTCCCTTGCTTGGAAGGATCTGGGTTTTCTGTACCTGTTTCCGCCCGTCTCCATGCTGGGCAGGGTAGTTCGCAAACTGGTTCTAGAAGGGGCACCAGCAATTCTGGTGGCTCCAAGGTGGCCAAGAAGGGTTTGGTACGCAGACATTGTAAGGCTGGCCGTAGATCAGTACCGGCTTCCCTTGTTGCCGGATCTGTTATCTCAGGGTCAACTACTTTACCCCAATTTACAAACTCTGGCTTTGACGGCTTGGCTGCTGAAACCTTCATTCTGAAGGAGGAAGGTTTGTCTGCGGCTGTTGTTCAGACCTTGATTAGGGCCAGGAAGCGGTCCTCTTCTGGCATTTACTATAGGACTTGGAGGTCCTATATTGATTGGAGTGAGGCTAGGGCCTTGCCTTGCAGGGTGTTTTAGATTCCTAGGATTTTGGAGTTTCTTCAGCATAATCTGGATCTTGGGTTCCAGCTTAGTACTTTGAAAGAACAGGTTTCTGCTCTGTCGGTTTTCTTCCAGAGGTCTTTTGCCTTACACCCGCTGGTTAAGAACTTTTTCCAAGGGGTCGCGCATGTGCGGCCCCCTCGGAAGGCTGTGGTTCCTGGGATTTTAACTTGGTTCTTTCGGCTCTCCAGGGTCCTCCTTTTGCGCCGTTACAGGATATTGCTCTTTCGGTTCTCACTCAGAAGGTTGCTTTCTTGGTGGCTATTACCTCTGTTCGGCGTGTCTCTGAGTTGGCGGCTCTGTCGATTCAGGCCCCTTACTTTGAGAGACACCAGGATAAGGTGGTTTTTCGTTTTAGGCCAGATTTCCTTCCTAAGGTGGTGTCTGCTTTCCACCTCAATCAGGATATTGTTCTCCCTTCCTTGTGTCCTAAGCCTAACAATGACAAGGAGAGGGTTCTGCACAATTTGGATGATGTTCGCTGTGTGAAGTACTATTTGGTGACTACTTCTTCCTTCCGCAAGACGGACGCTTTTTTCGTGGTGCCCTGCGGGCCCAGGAAAGGTTTGGCACCTGCTAAGTCTACGATTAGCAAATTGATTCGTCAGGCCATTGTTGGGGCCTATTCTGCTAAGGGGAGGTCTCCCCCTTTTAGGGTCACTGCACACTCTACTCGTGCTGTTGGTGCATCCTGGGCTTTTCAGCACCAGGCTTCTGTTGAACAAGTTTGTAAGGCTGCTACTTGGTCTTCCGTTCATACTTTTTCCAAGTTTTACAAGGTTGATGTGCGGGCTTCAGCGGATGCTGTTTTTGGCCGCAAGATTCTGCAAGCTGCAGTGGTTTGAGTTGGTACATTCTTTACTGTTTCTGGTTCCCACCCACGACGGACACTGCTATTGGATGTCCCATATGTCATGAAGATCGAAGTGGAGTGTATGGCACACTTAGAATAATACCGTTTTGTGAGTACTCGCCTTTAAAACGGGTATTATGAGTGTGCCATACACTCCACTTCGCCCCACCCCTTTTTTTTTTTTTTCAGGTATTCTGGGGCTTTTATATGGTGAACCATTGGTTTTGATTGTTAGGGTTATAATTGGTTCTTCCTGGTCCCCTTACAGCTTTTTTACACTGGAAAATTGGTGGGAGGCCCCAGGTATATATGGGCCAGGAGGGGCTTTCTTTTTTGCATATTCATCTCTGCAGAAGTTCGCCCTCTACTGGAGATTACCCATATGTCATGAAGATCGAAGTGGAGTTTATCACAAATACAAGGAGGGACACTCTGGTATGTCCCATGCACTCGCCCCAAAAAGTTCTGCACTCACCCTCAATAAATCAATGTATACCAATGTATAAAGGATATATAAAAAGGTATTTTATTAAAGTTTGTAATAGTAATGACAATGACCACATATGGGCAGAACAGATTAAAAAACATATATGAGACACATAAAAAACTAGGTGGTGGGGGCTCGGACCCGACAAATGCTCAGTAATAAGAATAATAATGGTAATGATGTACTAACATGTTAATAATTAAATGGCACACGTCAAGGGGGGCATAGCCTGCATACTCATTGATACCAAGCCAGCGCGCGTCAGCCAAGCCAGAAAGTGTTATTGTGCACAGCTGAATAGAGAAACAAGATGAAGAGGGGGAGAGTGAAAAACACGTGAAATAAGTGCTAGAATATGTGAATAGAGTGCCGAGAGGAAGAGAATGAAAAAAATATAAATGATGAAAAAGGTGAGTGGCAAGGCAAAACGATCACCGGCTGGCAGGCCCAATAATGAGAAATGCACTGCAATCTGAAAGCAATGTAATATAATCTAAAGTAATCTAAAAACTTGATACATCACTGTAACACAGCATAGCCATCCGAGCACCCCCAGACACCCCAAGGTGAAAACCGCCGACGCGCTGCGTGGATTCACCACTTCTCCTGGACGGGACACCAACTGTCTAGAAACAACCCCTTATATATGTGCAGATGTGCTCGCGCACGCCCGCCGTGGCGTCCGCCCCCGCCAGCATTACCCGCCTGTGAACACAGGACAGAATGCGAGCCGGAAGCAACTGTGGGCGCCGGACGTGCGCCACATGACCCCGCTGCATGGACGGCAACGGCCGCGCTCACCTAGGTGGCCGCGCGCCCCGCCGCCACGCCCCCCCACGCAACCCCCCTAACAGGAGGTGCCGAAGAGGCGCCGGCGGGGCACGCGGCCGCCAACAGCGACGCGCCCGCCCCGTGCAGGCATAAGGGTGGGGGAGTGAATGACAGAACTTTGTTGTTACACAATACATATATCAATTCATTACACAAAGCCCATAGGAGTCAACTAACATGTCTATATTGTTACACATTATCACAGACACATTGTATACAAAGTTGTGTCAATACATTTAGTTTAAGATACAATATAAAAGTATAGGTTATAAGCATGGCAGCAGTGCTGGTAAATACTATTGGTGAGTAATAATATACACATATCAAACATAAAGAACATATTAAAAATACAAAATGGTGCATAGAACTAAGTAACAATAAAACATTTAGCAATCATAATTAATTAAAAATATGGAGTTGATAAATAATCAATAAAAGTGAAACAATTAGTACATAATTAATTTGAAGGACGGAATCCCGATTGGACAATGGCTGAGAATTCGCAGGAACTGTTCAAAAGATGTAACCTTTATCGAGGAATCCAACAACATGCGTACACGCTTTCAAAAAAGAGGATATCCCGACAGAGTCGTTAAGAAGGCAGTGAAACGTGCTAGAGAAACTCCCAGGGAGGATTTGTTGCGGTATAAACGTAGACGATCAAACACAGAGGTAAGATTCATATCCACATTGAACAGTGATTGGGGCAACATTAGAAATATCCTCCAATCTCATTGGGCTATTCTGGAATCTGACCCCCGACTTAGACGGTGGGTACATAAAGGTCCCCTCATGACGGCCAGACGAGCCCCAAATTTAAGGGACAAGCTTTGCAGGAGCCATTTGGAGAGATCAGTCTCTTGGCTACATCGTGGACCCACCATTGAGGGCTGTAGACCTTGTGGGCACTGCAACATATGTCGTTTTGTAACTAAGACTAATCGTATCGTGAATCTAGTCACTAATCAAACTTTCAAAATTGGACACTCCCTGTCCTGCTATTCCAAAGGTGTGATATATGCAATTAAATGTACTTGTCCCATGTATTACGTGGGCGAGACAAAAAATGCTGTAAAACTTCGAATACAAAAGCATTTTTCAGACATCAAATTGGCAAACAGGGATGCAACGGATTTTAAATCACTCACTCCTGTGGCTGCCCACTTCAGAAAATATCACCAAAGTGAGACGCAGGGCACGGAAATATTTTTTATAGATCAGGTGACTTTAGGTATTAGAGGAGGAAACTTAAAAAGACGTCTCCAACAAAGAGAGGCCCAATGGATTTTCCAGCTTCAGAGCCGCGCACCTTTGGGGATAAATGAAGAGTTCTCCTTTGTTCCATTCTTAGGGAGACAGGACTGAACTTGCCTTAACTTCACCATAGCAAACTCTTTCCATCTATTTTATCTCTATTCAGGTCTGTTTTGTCTATCCATAACCACCCCAAACATCTTAAACATCTGGTCCACTTATGGGACCATTGACGACAAGGGCTGTCTTTAAACACTCTTTATGATAGGGAACCCTTTGGGAGCATATTCCTTTTATTCTACTCTGGGGCTATATGAGCTGGACCTTATATTGTTTACTATATTCGATTCTCAATTTATTTGGTGTGGATATCACTTGATAGTATACATGGGTTTCCCTTCCCTCTTCCCTTCTTTTCCCCTTCCCCCCCCTTTTCTTCCTCCCCCCTTCTTTTCCCCCCTTTTTCCTCCTTTTTTCACCCTTATTATGAGTTTTTGGACATTTAAGACCATTGTTTTTCACATTCAGTTTTGGTTTCACATCTTCACTTCCCATCATCCATGGGGTTATTAGGCGTTGTTTTGTTTTGTCCTTAGGTCATTTTATTTGTATGCACATATTTTTTACAGTACACGGTTACTTACTTGTTCATATGAGTTTCTTTTTTATTCAATTGTTGCACCACGGGCACTATTGTTATTCTTCGGGCCCATCTCGTATGGATGCTGTACCTTGGGCTATTATCCATACTGATACTCATAAGGAGTTTTGTTTGTCTGCCTGTTTCTCCTTACAGATGTTCACCCCTGGGTTTGGGCGGCATACAGATACTGAAATACCAGTCCTGTCTTGGTTCAAGTTCGGCTAGGAATGAGAAGAAGTCTAGTCCAACGAATGTATACCCCTGGGTTTGTGCGACACAGTATATCAAGACACCCGTCTTGATTTGGCTTGAGATTGGTTATGAATGTGAAGACATCTAGTCCGATAAGTGGAGTCCTTTCCAACATGAATCTTTTGTCTACAATGGTGATTGTCTTGGTGACGAGACTTATACATTTGTATTTGGATAATATAAGCTTGAGAGGTTATCAATCCCGTCTAGCCGTACATGAGATAATTGCATGAACATATTGGGCCCTATGGAGATATGTCCAGCCGAATCTGTAACATCACCCTATTCTAGTAGATCCCTTGAAAATTCACCGATGAGATAACAGTAAGTGAGTATCTAGTCTAATACATCCTCTCATTATGCCTCCGTCAGCATTAGCTGACAGGCATAATGCAGACCAGCTCCAGCAGTTGGCACACATTGGACTACTCAGGTCCTTGTCCCTTCCCCAAATATTATTTTATTATGTTATGAATTGCATCACCATATAATCAGGTCCTAATAGGCCTGCATCAATAATTTTTTATTCTAACTCAACACTATTATCCTTAGTTTATCATTGGGATGGTCCTTATGCCTGAAGTGCCTCGTGTTGTACCAACATGACTGAGGCACTGAGAGGTCACTACATAGATAACAAAATTCACTGGGTTAACTCATGGCCTGTTTATTAGTAGGTGCCATTATTATATTGAACACAGTTGCTGCACTTCACACATTATTATTTTTGTAAACTTTTGGTAATCATTTGGTTATTCGTCCTTTAGTCTGTGTGTGTCACATGCTTAATATGGGTTGCTCACCCTTCACTATTATTATTAATATGTGTACTCATTAATTATGTACTAATTGTTTCACTTTTATTGATTATTTATCAACTCCATATTTTTAATTAATTATGATTGCTAAATGTTTTATTGTTACTTAGTTCTATGCACCATTTTGTATTTTTAATATGTTCTTTATGTTTGATATGTGTATATTATTACTCACCAATAGTATTTACCAGCACTGCTGCCATGCTTATAACCTATACTTTTATATTGTATCTAAATGTATTGACACAACTTTGTATACAATGTGTCTGTGATAATGTGTAACAATATAGACATGTTAGTTGACTCCTATGGGCTTTGTGTAATGAATTGATATATGTATTGTGTAACAACAAAGTTCTGTCATTCACTCCCCCACCCTTATGCCTGCACGGGGCGGGCGCGTCGCTGTTGGCGGCCGCGCGCCCCGCCGGCGCCTCTTCGGCACCTCCTGTTAGGGGGGTTGCGTGGGGGGGCGTGGCGGCGGGGCGCGCGGCCGCCTAGGTGAGCGCGGCCGTTGCCGTCCATGCAGCGGGGTCATGTGGCGCACGTCCGGCGCCCACAGTTGCTTCCGGCTCGCATTCTGTCCTGTGTTCACAGGCGGGTAATGCTGGCGGGGGCGGACGCCACGGCGGGCGTGCGCGAGCACATCTGCACATATATAAGGGGTTGTTTCTAGACAGTTGGTGTCCCGTCCAGGAGAAGTGGTGAATCCACGCAGCGCGTCGGCGGTTTTCACCTTGGGGTGTCTGGGGGTGCTCGGATGGCTATGCTGTGTTACGGTGATGTATCAAGTTTTTAGATTACTTTAGATTATATTACATTGCTTTCAGATTGCAGTGCATTTCTCATTATTGGGCCTGCCAGCCGGTGATCGTTTTGCCTTGCCACTCACCTTTTTCATCATTTATATTTTTTTCATTCTCTTCCTCTCGGCACTCTATTCACATATTCTAGCACTTATTTCACGTGTTTTTCACTCTCCCCCTCTTCATCTGGTTTCTCTATTCAGCTGTGCACAATAACACTTTCTGGCTTGGCTGACGCGCGCTGGCTTGGTATCAATGAGTATGCAGGCTATGCCCCCCTTGACGTGTGGCATTTAATTATTAACATGTTAGTACATCATTACCATTATTATTCTTATTACTGAGCATTTGTCGGGTCCGAGCCCCCACCACCTAGTTTTTTAATGTGTCTCATATATGTTTTTTAATCTGTTCTGCCCATATGTGGTCATTGTCATTACTATTACAAACTTTAATAAAATACCTTTTTATATATCCTTTATACATTGGTATACATTGATTTATTGAGGGTGAGTGCAGAACTTTTTGGGGCGAGTGCATGGGACATACCAGAGTGTCCCTCCTTGTATTTGTGATTACTTATATACATGCACCCAAATTTCTGGCACCCCCTTTCTCTCTGTGATTTGGTCATAGAATAGGCTGTGCTTATCCGGTTTCTTATAAATTCGAAGTGGAGTTTATGGCACACTCATAATACCCGTTTTAAAGGTGAGTACTCACAATACGGTATTTTTTAGACCGCAGCTTAAGAAAGAATCTTATCAATAGATTTATTCTAAGTATGTCACACACCCCGCTTCAAGACATTCATTACATTTGGGTATACTGGCCTGTAGATGGCGATCTTGCAGAGATGTCAATAAAAAAAAAAGGTAAGACCCTCCCGGTCCATAAATACCTGGGACCTCCCACTCATTCCTCAGTCTTTCATCTCTGCAGACGGCGAGCAAGTCAGAAGATGGATGTCTCCTCCTTGCAGGTTTCCGGGATGACTCCCAGCCCTCTATTGTTCTATTCCTGCCCGGATTTCTTTATTTACATTACTTGCCTTACAGCCTAGGCTGCTGGTCCGGGCAATGGTAGATGGCACCCTAGGTGCTCAGGAGCTACGCCCCGCCGTGAGACCCCATATCAAGGGTTAGGCGGCTGACCCCGGTTTGGGATGCCCCATCCCTTGACCCCTACCCTAGCATGGATTCCCCCTCTCCCGGATACCCTTAGAGGGGGGGGGGGCGAGTCCCTTATGGATTCATCTTTATTTATTATAAATGTGTGTGTGTTACTGTGCATGTTTTTTTTACTACACAGACCGGCGCCGGCCTCCGGCGTGTGTCATGGTGGCTGTAAGGCACCCAAGAGGAGCTTCCTCCCCTCAGGCGGGGGGCGGGGGCCAGTGCTTCACCGCGTCCGCCGGTAAGTCGGCCTCTCCCATTCCTTAAGAATGATACCATCAAAATGCTTTTGATAAGGAAATTCCAAGCGCGGCTTGGTCACCTCAAAGAACTCCCCCTTCAGTGGAGGAGCCGCCTCGGGGGGGGGGGGGGAGAAATAGCCAGGACCCTAGAGGTATCCAAGGACTCCCCCTGGCCCTGCTCGGTATCAGCACCCACAAACTGCTGGTCGTCGGAGCCCTCAGACTCCTCAAACAGCCCTGTTCTGAGGGGGGCACCGGGCAGATGACAGCCATGTCCAAGAGACTTGCTACTGCCGCCTGAAGCCCCTGAGCGGCCAGAGGATCTGACGGCACCCGAGACCTGAGGAATCTGGGAGGGGGTCGGAACTCAAACTCCAGCTTGTAACTGGAAGACACCACTTCCTGAATCCACCTGTCCGAGACCGCTTGGACCCAGACCCGGGAGAAGAGCTGCAGCCGTCCCCCCACCCGCAAGGGTGAGGGCGCCCCCTCATTGCTGAGCCGGCTTGGCAGCGGTTTTAGGCTTAGAGCCCCAACTGTGTCCTGGACGGGCCCGGCCCCTGCCCCTGGACCAGGAGTCACCTGTGGACGAGGGGAAGGCCGAACCCCTGCCAACTCTAGCCCCACGAAAGGACTGAGTGAAGGAAGCCGCCCCCCAAAAGGGGCGACGCTGCTTCTTACGCTGAGGCAACCTACCTCCCTTGGCCACGAATCCAATTTCTCTCCAAAGAGCCGCAACCCCACAAAGGGAAGGGCCGTAAGCGACTTTTTGGACACAAAATCAGCCGCCCACTGGCGTAACCAAAACGACCGCCGGATAGCCACAAGCAAGGCCGAAGCTCTCCCACACATCACCAATGTGTCATCCAAGGCGGCCAGCACAAAGGACAAAAATAACTCACATCACTTAAGGGCGGCAAACTCCTCACTAGCCGGGTCAAGCCCGGAAGAGGTCAACAGTCCTCTAACCACTGACCTGGCAGCTACCAATAAAAGCGCTGAAGCACAAACCGGCCGCAAGGCCGACCCAACACCGGCAAAACCATGACAAGCCATCTGGTCAATGCGTTTATCCTCACCATCCTTGAGAGTAGTGCACTCCGCAAAATGCAGGATTGAGGAGCTGGACAACCCCAAAACGGGAGGATCCACCTCGGGTACGGCGTTCCCTTCGGTGGTGGCTGAAACCAAGCAATCTGATGAGGGGCAGGTCATTCCTGACCCCTCGGTGGGAGACTGTCACCACGGATGCCAGCCTGTCTGGCTGGGGGGATTTTTAAGTTTGTGCATTGTTGACTTGTTTTTGGATCCACGCCCTTTATGGACACTGCTATTGGATGTCCCACATGTAATTAATGTCTTGAAGCGGGTGTGTGACATACTTAGAATAATACCATTTTGTGAATACTCACCTGTAAAATGGGTATTATAAGTATGTCACACACCCCGCTTCACCCTTCCCTTTGGTATTCTGGATCCTTTATATGGTGAACCTTTGTTAGTTCATTATTTAATTGGCTTTCCTGGTCCCTTTACCTTACTGCTATCTTTATACTGGGGAATGAGTGGGAGGTCCCAGGTATTAATGGACCGGGAGGGTCTTACCTTTTTTTTTTTTTATTATTGACATCTCTGCAAGATCGCCATCTACAGGTCAGTATACCCACATGTAATGAATGTCTTGAAGCGGGGTTTGTAACATACTTATAATACCCATTTTACAGGTGAGTATTCACAAAATGGTATTTTTTGTTGCTATCACCAGGAAAGGACCTGTAGTGCTCCACCTAGGATCTTACTCAGGTTCTAAAGGGATTAACTAAATTATCATTTGAACCCCTTTCGGAGGCCTCCAATAAGATTTTAGCCATTTAACCACGTTTCCTGTTGGCTATTACATCTGTATGCAGAGTTAGTAATTTTCAGGCACTATCAAATAGAGAGCCTTTTTTAAGACCCCCCCACTATACCTCCCAAAGATAGCGTCCACCTTTCACAGGTATCAGGATATCATCCTGCCCTCTTTTAGCGGATTCAGAGGATCTAACTCACCACTTAGACAGACCGTTCATCTCCTTCTAGTGGGAAGCCCAGGGGGAACAGAAGGCCCTGTTCTACAAGTCCTGCATAGCTGATCCCTGGGCTGGTTATGCTGGGTCATTTTTTGGGTATTTTTAACCCTTACAATTCTCAAAATAATGCCCAGGGAAAGGCACCAACATTTTTTTAAACCCTTTATAGTGTGGATAGCAGTTATATTTAATTTGTAAATGTTATAAAGTGCTCTTTTCCATTTGGGGGATCTTCAAGTAGGCAGGCAATTACAAGGGTTAAAAATAGCTATGCATGTTGGGTACTGTTCTGTTCGGAGGACCTTGCGCTTTCAGATTTAGTTTGTTTTTTTCGTATTTGCATATTTATATTTTGATATATTGATATTTTAGGGGAAAAAAATGTTACTCTGCTTTTTTATTCATCTAGGGAAACCCTGTGCAACCTAAGAATTCTTGAGGGATTACTTCCAGAAAGATGAGCCCATTACAAGCTGGGTTAGAAAGCACATGCTTTACTTTGGGGTGTTTAGCAACTCTTCCCTTGACAGTACCTATGCATGTTTGGTATTCTGTTCAGCGGGACCTTGTTTTTTCAGATTAAACTTTGTTTTTTTCTTTGCATATGTTTTTTTTAGGAAAATGTGGCTTTGTTCTTTTTTTCTTTTTTTTTTTTTTAGAGCAACTGTGCAACCAAAGAATTAATTGAGGAATTGCTTCCAAAAAACTGCACCCACGTCATCAAGCCTGGTACACCTAGAAAGCATGAGGTATGTACTTCCAGAGAATATATAGTTTGTGGGGGATATTTCAAATGTAAAGGGTTGTTTTTATTGAAAAACCACAAGGTGCCTATAGCATAGTGGTATTTTATCTGAAAATCTTTTTCAGTTTTTGTGAGTCTCCTGGGCAGGAAAGGGTGTCTAGCGATTCATATGTGCTACAGTTGTAACCAGGAGAAATGGGGATTTCACACACAATTTTATTGACAAACTTATTACAAAAAATAAACAACTTTTTAAAATTTTTAGGGTTTTTTTTTTTTGCATATATGTCACCCAAAATTATTGAGAATATCCAAATGCCCATGTTAAGCCCAGACTCTGTCATTCTCTGTTGCCAAACCATGTCTTTTCAGCAGAGTCTGGGTTTAACATGGGCATTTTGGATATTCTCAGTAATCTTGGGTGACATATATGCAAAAAAAACCTAAAAACTGTAAAAAGTTTATTTTTTGCGATAAGTTTGTCAATAAAATTGTGTGTAAAATCCCCATTTCTCCTGGTTACAACTGTACCACATATGAATACCTACCTACCTAGAGTTTGTCACCCTCTGTTGCCAAACCATGTCTTTTCAGCAAACTCTAGGTATGGTGGCACTTCGTTAATAAAACCTCAGTTTGAACCACTGCAAGAAGTTCCAGAGAAATGGTTGTCACTAAAATTTTGTTTCCTGTTAGCCATTACTTCTGCCAGAAGAGTGAGTGAACTGCAGGCCTTTTCTATGAAGCAGCCCTACTGTTCAGTACTCCCAAAGTTATACTTGGGCCCAATCCATTGTTTTTGTCAAAAATAGTGACTTCCGCTAACCGGATATAGGAAATAGTCCTCCCGACATTACCAATAGGAGCAGGCAAGTAGGAGGATCTCTTGCTGCTGGATGTTAGAAGAGCCCTGATCGTTTATTTAGAAAGATCCAGAGAGTGGATCTTTTAGTAACTTTCAATGGAAAAAAGGCTTAGCAGCCTCAAAGTCCCCTATAGCCAGATGGATAAAACGAACTATTGCACAAGCATATTCTACTAGGGAGCTTTCTGCCCATTCTTCCCCGGGCATGTCTGCATCTTGGGCAGAAGAGAACTGGTGCCTCTTTAGAAGAGACCTGCAAATCAGCAATGTGGTCATCACCCCACAGCTTCCTTAAACATTATAGATTCAATCTACTATCTGCAAAGCATCAGGACTTCGGTAGAAGGATTCTACTTGCAGCTTCCCATCCCTAAGGTATAATTACTTGCCTAATCCTCTCCATGTGGTCATGCGGAAGTATGATTTGGAAAAACCCGGTTGAACTTACAAGTAAGGTTTTTTCTTCCAATCCATTCCATACACTCCTTACTCTTGGGTTTCCTCCTCCTTGCTGATCACGTGACTGCAAGAAAGAAACAGGCGCGGCCCTCCCGGCCCATAAGTAGCAGCTGCCCCTAATCAGATCAGTTTTCTTTCTTGCAGTGGCAAGATGACTGACTGAAGATTCAGGTAGCTCTCAAGGTTTTGGCAGCAAGCGAGGGACTGAACCCTGTCTGCTCTCTGCAGAGCCTTATTCCCATGGATCCCTCAAGACCCAAGTTTATGCCTCCACAGCATTGGCTGTTTTGGGGTCCGTGAAGGTAAGGTGGAAGCGCCGGGGTCTTGGGGCGCATACAGAGTGTATATGCTCTGGGCTGCAGGCTTCTCAGAAAGCAAGTCAGCCGCAGGTTTCTCTCTGGTGTACCTGCTGAGGATATTTTTATTTTCACCCAACCCTTCCTTCTTCCAGTTTAGGTAGGCTTTATTTAGGAAAAAAGGAAAGATTTTTTTCTTTGGTATATGCCTTTAAGAGCTTGACTGAGGTCACACAGGTGGAGGTGGAGTATACCAGAACCACCTGGCTGTTCACTCACTCTCCTTCTTGTGCTGGAAGGAGGTGGATGTGCTGTCTCTGTTTAGCAGGTAAGAAGCTACGCTTGTGACCTGTGCTATGCCCCCCTCCCCTCGCACTTATCTTCGGGTGTGCATTAAGGACGGCTGTGCGCTCTTTTTTTCCTCTCCTTAGCAGCGCAGCCTCTGTTGTAGCCTGGGCCTCCTACCCCCCCCCCCCCCCCCCAAACCCTGATATGCGCGCCGGGCGCCTCTCCCCCAGACCTCCCCTCTTCGAGATTTCAAGCGGCCATTCTATGGCCAGGGGGACATGCGTGTAGGAGGTTTTGTGAGTTGCAGGTGAGGCCTGATTTATTAATAAGTGCCTGTGCAGTTTGATTCTGCCATCTCCCTTTCAGGTTGAAAACTAGCAGCAAGGTGAGTGGAGGTTTTGTGAGTTGCAGGTGAGGCCTGATTCATTAATAAGTGCCTGTGTAGTTTGATTCTGCCATCTCCCTTTCAGGTTGAAAACTTGCAGCAAGGTGAGTGGTTATATTATTATAGAATATAAGGATTTGACTTTGGTTTGGATTCTTTATATCAATCCTTTATTAAACAATTTTAAATATTTTTAAATATTGTTAAACTTTTTCCAAGTGTCTTTTATACTAATGATCATTATATTTATTTTTTACAGTATGAGATGTTTTATTAATTAGTTTTTTTTTTTTCTCTTTAATAATAATTAGTGTTCTGTTTTTGTTATCAATTAATTATTTTGTATTTACTCATAAGATAATTATTTTATCGCTTTTATTGCTTTTATTTATTATAATATCATTACAATGTCATTATAATATCTTTAAGATATTACTATAATACTCTTATATATAAGCGATTAAAAGTAAGTTCATTTTTTGAAAGAATGCTTTAAAGAAGGAAGAAAAGAAAAGAGGGAAAGAGATCAGTTATTAATCCATTTGCCTCCTCTTTTATTTTTAGATTTTGAAGATGGACAAAAAACAGGGTTGCGGTTCCTCCCCGTCCCTTTTTTAGGGGATTGGTTCAGGCTCAGGCCCTCTTGGGTCGGTTGGCCTATATAGGAAAAGATCTGCCCTTTGTGCAAACTGCATCCTCTAGGCAGCTTTTGGCACAGTATGTTCCGCCTGCGCCGTTACGATCGGCCTAGATCACAACAGAGCGGCTGTTCTAGTATCTAGCACAGCGAATGCTGGAGGGAGCACGGCGGCTCATCCATCCCCTGTTTCCCCTAAAGGGGGTTAAGGCAGTGAGGGACAAACAGGTTTTGCTTACAGGCTGAATAATCTGGAGAGGCAGTTGTCTTTGGTTTTGCCAAACGAGGCCGCCTATAAGAAAAGACATTTAGAGCCTGTGGCGGTAGTTGCCTCCTTCGGTGAAGAAGAGGATGAGGATTATATGGACGAGCAGGCCTCTGAGGGCAAGCTGCAATCGGAAGAGGATAGTAACTCCATTTTGTTTTCATCCGATGAGGATCCTCTCCTTGTGAATGAGACTAAAGGTCTACTTTCGGTAGTTTTTGATACCTGGAATATCACCCCTCCTGAGGTTGTGAAAAGAAAGAAGGATGATCTGTTTAAGCCTGTCAGGCAAAGCAGGTGTTCCTTGAACAACCACACTTTTCTGGGATGTTTCTTAAGGAGTGGGAAAACCCTAATAAATTACAGGCCGTTCCTAAGATTCTAGAGGTCAGATATCCTTTCCTGGCAGACATAATCAAACTTTGGTCTTATCCGCCTGATGCGGACTCCCCTGTGGCAGGGTTATCTAACACTTCAGTGATGCCATCCGCTACTATGGGGTCCCTTAGAGATCCCACAGAGAAACATATGGATCAGTTGGCCTGCCATGTCTTCGCCATGATAGGCTCCCTTCTCCGCCCGGTTTGTGCCACGGCCATTGTATCCCTGGCGTCGAGAAAGAAGATGAAGAAGAAACTAGCCAAGGCCGGGTCGCGCAGGCTGTCCCAAGAGTCCAAGGTCTTTAAGGACTGTTTGGACTTTAATGCATTTGCCATTACTGCAATGGAGGATGCAGTCAGGTTGGCAGCCAGAACTTCTGCGCTCCTTGTGGCATTACACCGTTCATTATGGCTTAGACAATGGTGAGCGGACGCCGCCACTAAGAAGGCACTGACGGATTTACCCTTTTTAGGGAGCAGACTTTTTGGGGAAAAGCTGGACGGTATGGTTAAGGACGGCAAACTGCCTCAGAGGAAAAAATCGACTAGGCCTTTTCAGAGGTCATCATCTTTTCGGCCCTTTCGGAGGGGCAGAGGGGCCTTTCGGCCTTCCTCCCGCAAGAATTTTTGGGGTAGAGGCAGAGCGCGTAATAGGGCAAGAGGATCCTGGAGAAGTAGGCCTAAACCTCCAGCCAAGTCCACTTCAGCATGAGAGGGCGCCCTCACCCGAGCGGGTGGGGGGACGGCTTCTGCAGTTTGCTCATATCTGGAGGCGCCGCGTAAGGGATCAGTGGATCCAAGAGGTGGTGTCCTCAGGTTACAAGATCGAGTTTGCAGCCAGACCGCCCGCAAGGTTCCTTTGGTCAGGGGCATCCCGGAACCAGTCAAAGCTAGATGCCCTGAAGTCCGCAATTCAGCATCATCTTCAAAAAAGGGGTAATTGCTCGAGTACCCTTTCAGGAAGAAGGTCAGGGGTTTTACTCCAACCTGTTTACAATCCCCAAGAAGGATGGGTCAACTCGTCCCATTTTAGACCTGAAGGATCTGAACAAGTATATCCGCGTGAGACACTTCCGCATGGAAACGGTGAGGTCAGCTTTAACAGTAGTTCGACCCGGGGATCTTATACTACCATAGACATAAGGGACGCATATCTGCATGTGCCAATTTTTCCGGGACATCAAAGATTCCTGAGGTTTGCCCTGGAAGACGAGCATTTCCAGTTTGTGGCACTCCCGTTGGGGATATCCTCGGCTCCAAGAGTTTTCACTAAAGTTTTGGCAGGTCTCATGGCAATTTTCAGGAGCCAGGGGATTTGTATTGTCCCCTATCTGGATGATCTTCTAATATCAGCCGGATTGCAGCAGCAGATCCTGAAGGACACACATATGATCCGATCGGCTCTGGAGGAATTCGGCTGGGTGATCAATTACCCGAAGTCTCGTATCACTCCGGCACCAGTAAGGAACTTCTTAGGTTTGATTCTGGACACCGTCCAAGTCAAGGTGTATCTTCCAGAACAGAAGACACGACTAATCCAAGATCAGATAGTGCTTTCTGGCTTGCCGACAGCCGACTATTCGGCTGGGTATGAAGTTGATGGGCCTGATGGTGGCCTGCTTTGAGGTGGTGCCCTTTGCTCAGTTTCACATGAGGCCCCTTCAATGGAATCTATTGGCGAGCTGGGATCGAGCCCCACAGTCGCTGGATCAGATCTTTGTACTAACGCCCTTGGCAAGACATTCCCTTCTGTGGTGGATGGACCCTCTTCATCTGTCTGTAGGCAGGTCCTTCTTGACTCCACAGTGGCAGTTCATTGCCACGGATGCCAGTCTCACAGGATGGGGCGGCATTTGGCAGACTCAGAAAGTCCAGGGCCAATGGGGACCGAGAGAAAATCAGCTTCCCATAAATGTATTGGTATTAAGAGCCATCGGGCTAGTTCTTCAGTATCTGACCCCCAGCTTGAAGGGACAGGCAGTCCAAGGCCAGTCGGACAACCGGACGGCGGTTGCTTATATCAATCATCAGGGGGGTACCCGGAACAAGGGTGCTCTTCGGGAGGTAAGCCGGATTCTGATCTGGGCAGAGGAGAATGTTCCCTGCATCTCGGCAGTTTACATCCCGGGGGTAGAAAATCAGGAGGCCGACGCTCTGAGCAGGAAGATTCTGCATCGGGGAGAATGGTCCCTCAGTTGGAAGGTTTTTTCAAGCCATTTGTCTTCGCTGGGGACGTCCGGAAGTGGATCCCTTTGCATCCAGACACAATCTCAAGCAGCCGAGATTCATGTCCCTGTCAAGAGATCCTTTGGCTATAGCCACGGACACCCTTTCGGTCCCTTGGACAAGGTTCAAGCTCCTGTACACTTTTCCCCTGTTTCTGCTTCTGAGTCGAGTACTAAGAAGGATAATTCAGGAAGGAGTACCTACCATTCTAGTAGCTCCTCATTGGCCAAGAAGTTGGTTCTCAGACATAACAAGGATGGCGGTAGACCAATGGCGACTACCGATGGAGCCAGATCTTCTCACTCAGGGGGCGCTTCGGCACCCGAATTTACAGATGCTGGCTTTGACGGCTTGGCTATTGAGACCACGGTCCTAGCTGAGAAGGGATTATCGGCTAAGGTCATTCATACCATAATTCAGGCCCGGAAGAAGTCGTCTTCCATGATTTATTACAGGTTCTGGCGGTCATTCATATCCTGGTGTGAGGCTAGGAATGTCTCATGCAGATTGTATTCAATTTCCAGAATTCTAGAATTCCTTCAGAATGGCTTAGAAATGGGCCTACAATTAAGCACTCTAAAGGGACAGGTATCTGCCTTATCCATTTTTTTCCAGAAGTCTATCACTAGTAATAGACTCATTAAGACTTTTTTTCAGGGAGTCACTCATGTTCGTCCACCACGCAAGTCTATTCTACCGGTGTGGGACTTGAATTTGGTGTTGACGGCTCTTCAGGGTGCTCCCTTTGAACCTATGGTTGATTCTCCAATAAGCATTTTGACGCTTAAGGTAATATTTTTAGTGGCAATCTCCTCTGTGCGGCGTGTTTCAGAGTTAGCCGCTTTAGGCATGAAGTCTCCTTATTTTGAGTTACACAGAGACAAGGTAGTTTTTCGTTTTAAGCCTGATTTTTTACCTAAGGTCATCTCTCCTGTTCACCTTAATCAGGAGGTAATTCTACCCTCCTTATGCCCAGTTCCGGCTAAGGAAAGGGCGCTTCATTCTTTAGATGTGGTTAGACCCATCAGGTATTATTTGGCAGCTACAGATGCCTTCCACAAGACGGTTTTTCTTTTTGTCATTTCAGAAGGACCAAAAAAGGGGCTTCCGCCAGCTAAGGCCACTGTCAGTAAGTGGATTAAGCAGGCAGTAGCTAGAGCTTACTCGGCCAAGGGAAAAGAACCCCCTTTTCAGGTCACAGCCCATTCCACTAGGGCCATTGGGGCTTCCTGGGCTTTTCAGCATCAGGCTTCGGTGGAACAGGTTTGCAAAGCAGCCACCTGGTCTTCTGTTCATACTTTCACCAAGTTTTACAAAGGTGGATGTTAGAACCTCAGCTGACGCTGTCGTTGGTCAGAAGATTCTACAGGCAGTAGTGAAGTGAACTTCCTGCCGTTCTGCATTAGAGGATCCCGCCCATAGATGGCACTACTTTTGGAGATCCCAAGAGTAAGGAGTGTATGGAATGGATTGGAAGAAAAAACGCAATTCTGTGAGATACTCACCTGTAGAATTGGTTTTTCTGGGAATCCATTCCATACACTCCGGCCCACCCGTTTTTTGTGGGTCATGTTATCTTCCGATGCTTTTCTGATGGTGTGTTTAATCATTTTTTGATTATTAATTCAGAGCATTTAAAGAGAGAGAGAAGATATATATAAGATTATATATATATATATATGCATAGAGATTTATGAAGAGGAGAAAAAAATAAAAAAAAAAAAAAATAAGAATATAAGTAATATGACTTAATTTTGAGAGCATTTTTTGGTTGAGTTTGATGTGTACTAACATGGATTCTTATTGCGGCCTCCCGGCCTGCCTCTAAATTATTTACTGCTTTTTAAGTAAACTGATCTGATTAGGGGCAGCTGCTACTTATGGGCCGGGAGGGCTGCGCCTGTTTCTTTCTTGCAGTCACGTGATCAGCAAGGAGGAGGAAACCCAAGAGTAAGGAGTGTATGGAATGGATTCCCAGAAAAACCAATTCTACAGGTGAGTATCTCACAGAATTGTGTTTTTTTTCAAGAATACTTCCGCATGACCACCTATTACTCACCCATAGTCCTAGGGGTTATTTGGGGTACTTTACAAAGACTGAAGTAGACAGGAAGGCGGTGGGGCTTTTAACCTCTGTTCAGTTTGTGTTTCCACCCAGGGCGTAGAGCCTTCTGTGTGGCCATGCTGAAGTATTCTTGAAAAAGGCGTTTGTTTTACATTTTTTATATAATATTTTATCAATGTCAATATAAATTATATTACCACACCATCTTTATTTAAATTGGAACATTAAAAGGAGATATTCATGCTCTTTGGGCCAGTAAAGCGGCTTAAAGTGCTCCCCGATATGACGGATATACAGATTGTCTCCCTTAATGCTAAGGGGCTTAACAATCCAGAAAAGAGATCCCTTATCCTAAGAAACCTCAGAGGTCTGAGAGCTCAGGTGGCCTTCCTCCAAGAAACTCACTTTAAGGTCGGTAAGTCACACTCCCTAGGTGACAGGAACTACACAAGGGCATACCATAGCTACTCTTCGGACTCCAGGTCGCGCGGAGTCAGTATACTCCTAAGCGCGTCACTCCCATGGGAACTGGAGGATTTTAAAACAGATGAGGAGGGGAGGTGGATCTTTCTGAAAGGAAGGATAGTCTCCTGTAGCTTCACCTTTGCAAATGTGTATCTTCCTAACACCAACCAGGTGGCCTTCTTGGACACGGTCCTCAGCACACTATCCTCCTTTAAAGAAGGGGAGCTAGTCATGGGTGGCGACTTTAACTTTGCCCCTGACCCTCTCTTAGACACTTCGGGAGGTTGCCCCCATGAGCCGTATAGGAGACTTAGAAAACTGAAAAAAATACTTTCTCTCCATAAATTGATAGATCCCTGGAGAATCCTGCATCCCAACGAGAAGGATTACACGTTCTACTCCAATCCCCACAAGTCATATTCCAGGATAGACTGGTTCTTGGTGCCCCAGGCCTCCCTGTGCCAGATCACTGACGCTACTATTGGCCATATCACGGTCTCAGACCACGCCCCTATCACTTTAACAGTTTCCTGTCCTACACCAATACCGAGGAGCTGGTCTTGGAGGCTCAACACGTCCTTGCTGGAGGACCAAAACATCTTGGCAGAAATACAGGCAGAAATTAAAAATTATTTCCAACTCAATTCCTCCCCTGAGATCGGCCCAGGGACTCTGTGGGAAGCACACAAATGCGTAATTAGGGGTACCCTCATAAAGATTGGGTCCAGAATTAAAAGAGAGAAAGCCAAGCAAGTGCAGGATTTACTAGCTGAAATTGGGAAAGTCGAGAAGATACATAAAAAATCCCTAGCAGTAGAATGTCTGCCCACCCTCATCTCCTTGAGGGAGAAGCTCAAAACGCTATGTTGCGATAAAATTAAGGCCCAGCTTAGTAAATGTCGTAGAATTTACTACGAATCGGGAGACAAATGCGGAAGACTGCTGGCTAAGGCCTTGAGAGTGGAGCAGGCTAAAACATACGTCCCCAAGATAGCTACTTCGGGGGGGAGGATCACGCATCTCTTCAACGAAATTGGGGAAGCCTTTAGGAAATTTTATGAGCAGCTCTATAACCTCCCGAAAGATGGAGGCCAGGGGGCAAGAGGGTCCATAGAGAAATACATATCGGAGTCTGGACTCCCTAGACTACCCCGGGAGACCCTTGAAGACTTAGAGGCTCCCTTGACCTTGACCGAGTTACATAAAGCAGTCTACGGGTCTGCGGGCGGTAAGGCCCCTGGCCCGGATGGTTTTAGCATCCCGTATTACAAGAAATTCTTTCCTCTCCTGGCCCCGAAGCTTTTGGCTGCCCTCAACTCGGTCAGAGACGGGTCAGCCCTCCCTCCAGACACGTTGAGAGCACATATAGCGGTCATCCCGAAAGAGGGGAAAGACCCGGCCCAGTGTGCGAGCTATAGGCCGATATCCCTACTGAATTCTGACCTGAAGCTTTTTGCAAAAGTGCTGGCCTCAAGACTAGCTCCTCATCTACACCACGTAGTGGGTCTCGATCAGGCCGGTTTCATGCCACACCGGGAGGCCAGGGATAACACTATTAAAGTATTGAACTTAATTCACCTGGCCCACCAGAAGGGAACCCCGATCCTTCTTCTGGCAACAGACGCCGAAAAGGCCTTTGACCGGGTGAATTGGGATTTCATGCTTGCCACGCTCAGACATATTGGATTGGGTCCGAACGCATTGGGATGGATAGGCAGTCTGTACGGGGCCCCGTCAGCTGCAGTTCGGGTCAACGGGGTCCTATCAAGTCCCTTTGGGATTACGAACGGGACACGGCAGGGGTGTCCGTTGTCGCCCCTTATTTTCATATTGACCTTAGAGCCCTTTTTGTGCAGGATCCGCCGAAATCCGGATATTACAGGTCTCTCGTGTGGCACAAAACAGTACAAAGTTGCAGCGTATGCTGATGACTTAATTTTCAGCCTGTCATGTCCGGAGGTATCTCTTCCCAATCTTGTATCCGAGCTTAAACTCTACGGAGAATTGTCCGGATACAAGATTAATTACCAAAAATCAGAGGTCCTGAATGTTAACATTCCAGCCAGGCGGTTCAATGTAATCCGGGACTCCTTTCCGTTTAAATGGGCCAGAGACAGTATCACTTACCTGGGGACTAACCTGAGCAGTGATCTGGACAAAATTTTTGACTTAAACTTCCCGCCTCTCTTGAAAAAGTTTGAAGAGGAGACAAGGAGATGGTCGAAGGGATGGTTATCTTGGTTCGGGCGTTGCAATGCTGCCAAGATGAATTTGCTTCCCCGGTTGTTGTACTTACTGCAGGCCCTCCCGGTGCGGATCCCACAGAGTTTCCTGCGGAGTATCAGAGGGGTCTTCACCAGGTTTGTCTGGGGTGGGAAGAAGCCTAGACTGAGTACCACGCTTCTGTCACGCTCCAAAGAAAATGGTGGGCTGGGCTTTCCCGACCCAATTATGTATCATGCAGCAGTGCACCTCAGTAGGATTGTCGACTGGTGCGTGAATGGGAGTCACAAGCAGTGGGTGGAGTTGGAACAGGGATCCACTGCCACCCATATCGCAGGGATCGCCTGGGTAGACTCCAAGGATGTCCCAGCTGCCATGAAACATCCTACGGTTGGGGCTACTATTAGAGTCACGCAGCGGCACTTTGAACACCCCGATGTATCCCCCGGCCCCTCCCCGATGATCCCCATTTTGAGCAATCCACGGTTTCCCCCGGGAAGGGAAGGCCCCACCCCGAAGGCATGGGTAAAGGCGGGAGTCTTCAGGGCGTGCCACCTCTGGGAAGGAGCAAACTGGTCGGACTTAAGGACGCTGGCCCAGACAAGGGGCCTCCCGGAGTGGTCGGATTGGCAGATTGTCCAATTGGCCAGCTTCCTCCGGTCTATAAAATACTTTGATGGGGGAATGAGGAACTCTACCCCTTTTGAGAACCTGTGCGCCAGTTCGAAGGAGGTCCAGCATACCCTATCCTATACATACAAACTGCTTATTAATCCTCGGGAAGGTGAGAGACCCTCTTTTGTGGGTAAGTGGGAGGCGGACCTTGGGATCTCCCTGGCCCCTGATCAGTGTAGGAAACTTTTAAGCACACCGCACAAGACCTCCTTATGCACTCGTATTCAAGAATGCAACTTTAAGATCCTTTCTAGATGGTATAGGGTTCCGACGGTAATCAGTAAATGGTCGCCGGGGGTCCCCGATACCTGCTGGCGTTGCAACGGGGATAGAGGTGATATGCTCCATATTTTCTGGTCTTGCCCGGTGCTGGGGAACTTTTGGGGCTCCGTTAGAGAGATCGCGGGCAAAGTGACAGAGGAGAATGTGCCTGATGACCCTGCCCCGTGTCTCCTACATTTGACTAAGACCCCCCTAAAAATTTACAAAAAATCCTTGCTATGCCACTTACTCAACGCAGCTAAGTTATGCATCCCTCTTAAGTGGAGATCCCCCGAGCCGCCCACGATAGCTATGTGGATCCTGAAAGTAAACGAGCTCATGAGATACGAAAGTGTGATTCTCTCGCGAGATAACAGGTTTGAATGTTTCTCGGCGACCTGGTATAACTGGTTACAGTACTCGGAGTCGGCAGAGTGTGCCGCATTATTGAGTGTTGCCCAGAGCTCCGCTGCCTAGGTGTCTGCCCCCCCTCCCCTTCCATCCTCCCTCCCCTCCCATTCTCCCTTTCCCGGCTTCTATCCTTCCAAGTTTTATCGACTCATACATTTGAGTTGATTTTGTTATAACTTTTATTGTTTGTTTTATATGACAACTTCTTGACTTGTACTGCACTGATTTGGCTTGTTGTTACTACTACTCATGACTGTACAATCATTGCATGTTCTTCTGTTCTGAAAATATAAATAAAGAATTTAAAAAAAAAAAAAAAGGAGATATTCATTTTACTGCGACCCTAGAAGAATAAAGAGCTCACCTAATGTATACATATATCCGTGGTGGAACATTGAGATACACAATTGTTTTTTCACAGATTGTGGCTTCATTTTTTTTATATTGGTAATACGCATTAACCATATTGTTATGAGATGATTAGGAGCAATTTGGTGGTTAATTCATTTTCGAGGCAACATGTCAGCAAATTTAAACTGCTTCAAATTTCTCTCTGCTTGTCAGCAACCTTTTATACTATTATACCATACTGCTTGGACTGGGGGATAATGTGTGCAAATGACATGTCCTGGCATGTAATAACTTTTCCAGCTATGGCTACTAGACCACTGGAAGGAGGGAAACAGGTTGAATTGGATGGAATAAAGTCTTTATTCAGCCTTACATACTATGTTACTATGTCTTTCAAAAACACGTTTTCATGGTAAAAATGTAATAGTGATGTAATAAAGTAAACCTTTGATCCAGTCTCATGACCTTTCCAAGCAACGCCACTTAGGCTAGTATGATTCTTAAAGAAAAATATTAGAAAAAATATTAAAACAAGCTAGAGAGATGCAGCCCACTTTTTAAAGAGACATGACAGTTACCATTTCTGTCTTTTTCAAAAATATGAAATGGCTACATAAACAATAAGGTAATTTATATGGGTTTACTGAGCGAGAATAACTGAAATACTGAAGAATTAAGGTCATGCCTCTTTGAAACAGACTGAAGCTGATTTCTCCATCTGCAGTGATCAGTTTTAACCTTTAGCTCCCTGCTTTATTCAATCTAAATCTGGGGGACTGACAGTACAGCTATCCCATCATTTATGTCATATCTTGCTTCCTCAAACTAAGCGTGGACAAGATGGAGTTTGTTGTTTTCCCACCATCAAACTCTCCTACTGCCTCCACACCACCTATATCTGTCACTGACCTCACGATTACTGCAACTTCCCCAGCACAATACCTTGGTTTTATACTGGACATTCACACGTCGCATTCAGTCACTAGCCACCTCCTGCCGTCTCCAACTCAAAAATATCTCCCGCATCTGCCCATTTCTCTCCACTGATGCCACCAAATTTCTAGTGCATGCCCTGATCTCCTTCCAACTACATTACTCCAACACTTTGTGGTCTCCCAACGAACAGACTGGCACCTCTCCAATTAATTCTCAACTCTGCTGCTCGACTCATTCATCTTTTTTTTTTCTCTAGTGCTGCTCTTCTGTCCCCATCCCTCCACTGGCTGCCAATATCGGAGAGAATTCAATTTAAAATACTAACCTTAACATATAAAGCTCTCCACAATCAGGCTCCTGCCTGAATTTCTTCGCTTATCTACAAATACCAACCCAGACGCAATCTCCACTCTGCCCAGGTCCCTCTTCCTGTCCTCAACCTTTATCACCTCCTCCCACTCTCGTATCCAGGACTTCACAAGTGCCGCCCCATTACCTTGGAATGCCCTCCCCTATACAATTCGCCACTCCCCAAGTCTTTAAGGCTGCCCTCGAAACCCACCTATTCAGATGAGCATATTACTTGGCTTAAATAAAAGCCAGCCCGAGCCACTTCAGATCACCTGCCATCATGCTAAGTATATATTACTTGTGACTTACCTTTTGTCTCCACCCCTTAACCTTTAGATTGTAAGCTCATCAGGGCAGTGCCATCACTTCTAGTGTATTTCAGTATCACTGTGTATTTCTGCTTTTCTGTCATGTATTGTAAGTTAGTGGTTACCCCCTGTTTGTAATTTCACATTGTACTGCGCCATGGAAGATGATTGTGCTTTATTAATAAACTTTAATAATAAAATACTCAAAGGGAAAGTCCACATTTGATGGCATTTATGTGAGTGTATATTATTCTGTGCCGAAAAGATACAGTATTATTCTTATGTTGGCAAATGTGTTTTATGGAATCAGTTTTCACTACTTGCAATCTGTTGCTATTAGCAACCATACACCAAGATGTACAAGAAGGGAGATGTGAGCCCTGCGCACCCTGAATGCTGCTAGTGGGAAGGATCATATAAGCTAAACCCATCTGCCAGGACCGAAAATAGACCTCTGCTGGCCAGTGGACTAAGTTTGTAATTTAACCCCTTATGTCCCTGTGCTATACTGAGATTTCAGTGACCACTGAAAATTGCAGTGTTCCAATATAGCTTAAATGTAAACATACTGTAGCTACAATACTCCCTCAACAGTGAAAGGTATGGAGTTTTATCATATTGGGCTTCGGGTGTCCATAGCAAGCTATTTAGGTGTTCTAAAGCAGGGCTCTGGAAGCCCTGTGCTGCGTCAGATGACTTAGTCTCCTCAATGACTGACCTACACCAAGTTACATATATAGTTAATACGGTTGAAAAAGACATATGTCCATCAAGTTCAACCAAGGGTGTTGAGGTAGGGGAAGTTATTTTTTCTTTATTGCATGGCACGGCCCGCTTCGGTATTCATAACATTTGGGTTATTCCGCCACAAGGTGGCGCAGTGGTACTGCAGAAAAGCTGTGGCTTGTCCTGGCTCCCTATAAAAATCTGCTGAACCATAGAGTTCCCCAGTGTTTCCTCTGCAGTGGACTGCGAAGTTAGCAGATAGCTCTCTCTCTCTTGCGCAGGTGAGTGGGGCAACCAAGCCTGCGGCCCTGCAAGTCTATTTCCACCCGTTTCTGGACCCTCACTGCCTCTCAGCCTTGGCTGACAGATCGGGTGAAGGTAGAAGAGCACTAGGGTCAAGTGCTCCAGGAGCGCTGCTCCTAGCCGCAGACCCTGTAACACAAAGGGTAGTCGGCCATAGGCTTTATGGTGAGCCTATTAGAGATGCAGAGTTTCTGTCCTAGCTTCTGAGGGGATAAGTAATTGGGGACTGTGTCCTCTCATTTTCCTTTGGGCCACCGCGCCCCCCTCCCCCCCTACTTCTCCCTTACCATGGCTGCTCGCTGATGCTTTCTCGTCTCTCTCTCTTCCTCCCCCCCTCTAACTTGGTTGGGGGGGGTGAAAGGGGTGGGTGGTAGCGGCGAGTAGTCATACCTGGTGGTGTTACGTTTTTTGGTGTGTTTTCTGGTGTTTTTAGCTGCCGCGTCGCTTTGTACTGCGTTCCGCGGCTGTGGGCGCTATAACCTGAGGTGATTTTGCTTTGTCATGGTGCCGGCCGGGTCAAGTGAGCGCAGTTTTTCGCGCTCTTCGGGGGGCGGGGCCGGGTGATGACGCGTATCGCGTCGTTCACCTCGCGGCCTGCCCCTCGAGGTACCTCTGCCGGCGCCATTTTGGACAAGCTGTGCGTCTGGATTTTTCCCTTCCTGGCTGCAGCGCTGCTTCCTCCGGCGGGTCGCCTTATTCAGCGGTCTGTGCCTGTGTGTCCCCGCAGTGTCTTTGGTCCGTGAGTCACCCTTGGGGTTTTTTTTTATTGAATCGGGGGGGGGTATTTGCTGCGGGATGCTCATGTGTGATTTTACTTATGTCTTTCAGGTGGGATACCATTGGGTTGTGGTTTCTCCCGGATCCACTCCTTTTCTCCCCCTCATCCCCCTTTATTACCTTCTGGGGGCATCCCGTGGGAGGGCATCCCGGGTGGCTTCTGTATTAAGCCTGTACCCACTGCTGGCCTATTGCGCCTGTACTAATCACCATATGGAGGCTAGGCTTCTGGGGATAGTGCGCTTGGGGGCCCTTCGGGGCAAGCACGGCTGTGTTCCATGTGTGGGGTATCCCCTGTGAGTAACAGTGTCACAGTGTGCGCGCCGTGCGCTGAAAGTGTCCTTGCGCTTCAAGCTGGTTTGCCTGCTTCGCTTCCCAGCTCTGCGCCTCACTCGGCTTGACCTACTCCCCAGCTCCTGCAATTGGGCCCCAGTGAGGGGAGTGTTGGCAGGGAGTCACATTCTGATTTGGCTCTGCGGGTGGCTAACATTGAAAAGCAGCTTGCCAGCAGTGACCCTGGGTCTGGGTCCGGAGAGGAATCATGGTACCCTGAGGACACTGATAATATGCTGTCACATATTTTTGACATTTTGCACATTGCTGCCCCTGAGGTAGCTAAAAGAAAGCAGGGGGAGCTTTTTCGCCCTGGTAAACAGCGTCTAGAGTTCCCTGAGCAGGAACATTTTATCACCTTGGTGCTTAAAGAATGGGAATGTCCTAACAAGTTGCCAGCGGTGCCCAAGGGTTTTGATAAAAGGTATCCCTTTCCTGTTGATCTTGTTAAGAGGTGGTCATTTCTGAAGTGGACGCTCCCGTGCTAGGCTTGTCCAATACTTTGGTCATGCCTTCCCCTGACACTACCACTCTGAGGGATGGAGAGGACTGGCGCATGGATCAAGTGGCCTGCCATGCTTTTACCTGTGTGGGGGCTGGCTTGCGCCCTGTATGTGCTGCTGCCATTACTGCTATTGCCCTTAAACTGCTTAAGCGTCTCCTTGATGGCACAACAGCTGGTAGGGGGAGGAATATAGGACTCTTACTTTGTATTGATTTTTTGGCCTTTATCCTTACTGCTATGGATGATGCTGTGCGGCTGTGTGGAAGGACCTCTGCGCTCTTGGTGGCTATGCGCCGCTCTGTATGGTTGCGCCAGTGGGCAGCTGACGCTGCGGCTAAGAAAGCTCTCACTAGCCTCCCGTTTGCGGGGCTGCGGCTATTTGGGGAACGGCTTGATGTTCTAGCCAAGGATGGGAGGCTGCCTCAGCGTAGGAGGCAGTTTGGCTCTTTCTGGGGTCCTCTGCCCCCCTCCCTTCCTTTCGCATTCCCAGAGGGGGCCGTGGCTCCCTCCTCTCCAGTGGTCGCAGAGATTCTTGGGGCCGTGGCAGAACCCGTGGTCATCCCGGTCTCTCCTGGAATCCTAAGCCCAAACCCTCTCCCAAACCCGCTCAGGCATGAAGGGGCGCCCTCACCCATCCGGGTGCTCACGTCTGGAGGCTTCATGTCTCAGACCGGTGCATTCAGGTGGTAGTGTCCTCCGGTTACAAGATAGTTTGCAGCCTGCCCCCCCCCCCCCCCCCAAGATTTATCAGATCCCGGATGTCTTTAAACCCCCTGTCCGCTCAGGGGTTGCTTCTGGCGGTTCATTGCCTGTTAGAGTCTGGAGTCATTTGCTTGGTGCCTCATCAAGAAAGAGGTCAGGGGTACAGCTCTCTGAGGCCCATTCCGGATCTGAAGGGCCTCAACAAATTTGTCAGATTCAAGCATTTTCGCATGGAGACGCTGCGCTCTGCTGTCAGTACCCTTCGCCAGGGCGACTTCATGACCACTGTGGACATCAAGGATGCTTATCTTCATGTGCCTATCTTCCCAGGTCATCAGAGATTTCTAAGGTTCGAGCTGCAGGATCAGCATTACCAGTTTGTGGCTCTACCCTTCGGTATCACCTCGGGTGTTCACCAAGGTGCTGGCGGGAGTGATGGCTCTGCTAAGGAACCAGGGAATCCACATCATTCCTTACCTGGACGACATCCTGATTGTGGCTTTTCCTCAGGCCGAGCGGGACACTCAAATGGTGACATCCACTCTGGAGTCTTTCGGCTGGGTAATCAACTAATCCAAGTCTTCTCTGTACCCGTCATTAGTGAGGATCTTCCTGGGCATGACTCTGTATACCTCTCAGGTCAAGGTGTTTCTTCCTCAGCAGAAGGTGGAGGGTCTTCAGCTGCAGGCCCGGGCTCTGCTGTCGTTTCCTCATCCCTCCATCTGTCAGGGGATGGAGCTGGTGGGCCTGATGGTGTCCTGTTTCGAGGCAGTCCCCTTTGCTCAGTTTCACATGAGACCTCTTCAGTTGCACCTCTTGTCAGTTTGAGATCGGGACACTGTGTCCCTGGATCAGGAATTTGTTCTGTCTCCCCTGGCCAGACAGTCTCTCTCGTGGTGGCTGGACTCAAGGAACCTTCTGGGGGGCAGGTCCTTCCTGCCCCCGTCCTGGGAAGGCTTCTGGAAGTTCCTGAGGTTCCAGGGTCGGTGGGGCCCTCAAGAGGCCCATGCTTCCATCAACGTCCTGGAACTGAGGGCGATCAGGTTGGTTCTTTCTCGCCTATCCACTCACCTCCTGGGTCGGGCTGTTCAGATTCGCTCAGACAACCATCGGAGCAAGCGAGCCTTCAAGGAAGTGTCCCTGATTCTGTCTTGGGTGGAACAGCATGTTCTCTGCATCTCAGCGGTCTACATCCCAGGGGTGGAGAACCAGGTGGCGGACTCCCTGAGCAGAGGGATGTCTCGTCTGGGGCTGTGGTCTCTCAACAACCAGGTGTTTCTCTCCCTCTGTCACCGCTGGGGTCGGCCGGATGTGGACCTGTTTGTGTCCCATCACAATCACAAACTTCCCAGATTTGTCTCTCTGTCTCAGGATCCTCTGGCCTTCGCCACGGATGCCTTGGCAATACCTTGGACGGAGTTTCAGCTTCTCTATGTGTTCCCTCTGTTTCCTCTCCTGGGCAGGGTCATGCACAAGATAGCCCAGGAGCGGGTACCAGCCATACTGGTGGCCCCTTGTTGGCCAAGAAGAGTTTGGTTCGCAGACGTCGTGCGGTTGGCAGTAGACCGGCACGTCCTGCCCAAGGATCCAGATCTTCTCACCCAGGGGCAGCTACACCATCCCAATTTACAAACTCTGGCTTTAACAGCTTGGCTGCTGAAACCTCCATATTGATGGAAAAAGGGGTTGCCTGCTTCTGTTGTTGATAACATGATTTGGGCCAGGAAGAATTCCTCGTCCTTTATCTATTACAGGGTCTGGCATGCTTACATTACCTGGTGTGAGTCCAAGTCTCTTCCCTGTCGGGTGTTTTCTATTCCCAGGATTCTGGAATTCTTGCAACATGGTTTGGATCAGGGCCTTCAATTTAGTACCCTAAAAGGCCATGTTTCAGCTCTGGCAATTTTTTTCCAAAGATCTTTTGCCAGTCACCGGTTGGTTAAAACCTTTTTTCAGGGTGTTTCTCCTGTGCGTCCACCCCGTAAGCCCTTGCTACCAGTCTGGGATTTGAATCTGGTGTTGTCTGCTCTGCAAGGGCCTCCCTTTGAGCCTATCCGTGAAGCTGGCTTGTCTATTCTGACTCTTAAGGTAGCCTTTCTGGTGGCTATCACTTCTGTAAGGCGAGTTTCTGAGCTAACGGCACTTTCCATCAAACCTCCTTATTTTGAGAGACATCAGGAAAAGGTGGTGTTCCGTCTTAAGCCGGACTTCCTGCCAAAGGTTGTGTCTGCCTTTCATCTTAATCAGGACATTGTCTTGCCTTCTTTGTGTCCTAATCCTGCTAATTCCAAGGAGCGGACACTGCATTCTTTGGATGTGGTCAGGGTTCTGAAGTTTTATTTGGTCGCCACTGAGCCTTTCAGGAGGTCTGATGCTCTTTTTGTTCTCACTTCTGGACCTAGAAAGGGTTTGCCTCTGGCTAAATCCACTATCAGCAAGTGGATCCGTCAGGCGGTGTTTCAAGCCTATTCTGCTAAGGGAAAGGAACCTCCCTTTAGAATTACTGCTCATTCCACTCGTGCTATTGGTGCCTCTTGGGCTTTTCAGCACCAAGCTTCTGTTGAACAAGTTGCAAGGCCGCTACTTGGTCTTCTGTTCATACTTTTTCCAAGTTTTACAAAGTTGATGTTCAGGCCTCAGCGGATGCTGCTTTTGGCCGCAAGGTGCTTCAGGCGGTAGTGACTTGAACTACTGGCCGTTACTCTTTGGGGATCCCACCCTACTATGGACACTACTTTTGGATCTCCCAACTGTTATGAATACTGAAGCGGGCCGTGCCATGCAATAAAGAAAAAAGCAATTCTGTGAGTACTCACCTGTAGAATTGTTTTTGTTCTTGTATGGCACGGCCCGCTTCGCCCCACTCTTGTTATCGTTATTCTTGGTTGCCTCTTTATGGTGATTGTTCCAAGTCAATTGGGGTTTTTTACCTTTTTCTCATTTTTTACTTATTCTCTCCCAGCTTCTTGTCGCACTGCTTGTGTATGCTGAGGAACTCTATGGTTAAGCCCATTTTTATAGGGAGCCGGGACAAGCCACAGCTTTTCTGCAGTACCACTGCGCCACCTTGTGGCGGAATAACCCAACTGTTATGAATACTGAAGCGGCTGTGCCATGCAAGAACAAAAACAATTCTACAGGTGAGTACTCACAGAATTGCTTTTTTATTTTATAGGGGAAGCTATTTATTTTTTTTTGTTTTCACTGATAACCGCTAATAGTAACTGTTAAAGTTATTTTCTTCTAAATAAGCGTCTAATCCTTTTTTGATGCTGTCAGCGGTTGATGCTGTAACAAGCTTCTGTTGGAGGCTATTCCATAGATTTATAGTTCATATGGTAAAAAACGATTGTCGGAGACTAAATTTCCTTTTTTCCAATCAACAGCAGTGCCCCCTTGTCTTTAGAGAGGATTTTACCTGAAATAGTGTTCTCCCATATTTTTTGTATATTTATACAAGTTAATCATGTCCCCCCCTCAGCCGTCTCCTCTCAAGACTAAACAGATTTAATTCTCGTAATCTTTCCTCATAACTAAGATCCTTCATTCCCCTTGTTAGTTTGGTGGTTCTCCTCTGCACCCTTTCCATAGTCAGAGCATCCTTTCTATGAATGGGTGCTCAGAACTTGACGGCATATTCCAGGTGAGGGCGCACCAGTGCCTTGTGAAGAGGCAAAATTACATCCTTATCCCGTGATTCCATGCATGATAGTATCTTGGTGGCCTTGGAAGCAGCAGCTTGGCATTGCATGGTGTTTAGCCTGTGATCTACCAGTACCCCCACTTCTCAACAAGTGACTCTCCCAGTTTTACTCCCCTGAGGACCTATGTGGCCTTCAGGTTGTTAGACCCCAAGTGCATGACTTTACATTTTTCCACATTGAACTTCATTTGCCAAGTGGATGCCCAGACACTCAAAGTGTCCAAGTCAGCCTGAAGCTTGTGAACATCTTCAATAGACTGCACTGTGCTACATATCTTTGTGTCATCTGCAAAAATAGAGACAGTGCTTTTAATTCCATCTTCTATGTCGTTTATAAACAAGTTGAATAATAGAGGGCCCAGCAGTGAACCCTGGGGTACACCGCTTACAACCGGTAACCATTCAGAGTAGGTATCATTAACCACAACTCGCTGCACACGATCCTTCAGCCAGTTTTCAATCCAGTTACAAACTGTGTTTTCTAATCATGAAGACCCCAGTTTCTCCAATAAGCATCTATGGGGGACAGTGTCAAATGCTTTTGCAAAATCCAGAAAAACTATATCCACAGCTGCCCCTCTGTCCAGGCTTTTATTCACTTCCTCATAGAAGCCAATCGGGTTAGTCTGGCAGCTTCTGTCCTTAGTAAAACCGTGTTGGTTGTCACTTGTTATATATTATGGATTGTCAATATTATGGATAGTTACATATTCGTGTATGTAGTCCCTTAAAAGCTCCTCAAGCAATTTTCCCACAATGGATGTTAAGCTAACAGGTCTGTAATTGCCCGGAGAAGGCCTAGAGCCCTATTTAAAGTTGAGATGGTTTGGGATACCCACTAACACAGTGATAATATGTGGTAAAATCAAGTGTTCAGCACTTCTAGGGAGACCACTCCGGGTCTCCTAATTATTATTATTGTTTGTTTATATAGCACCACCTAGGAGTTACTTAAAGTCAAGTTATATGTGTCAGGGCCGAGGAGTTCTCTAATGTGAACTCTCGGCCAGGGAGCAGACAGTTTGGCCAGAGCAATGACACAACAACCAAAATGTATTTAAAGGTTTTAATAAAGGAAAAAGGAACAACAAAAAAATATCTGAATTTCAGATACAAAAATAAGGCTCACTAACAAAAAACCTAATAACAAAAAACAGATACCCTAAGGTGCTGGAGCACTCACCCAAAGGGCCTATGACAGATGCCAGCAGTCTCCAGACTCCGGTAGGAATGGGTACAGACTTTGGTTCAGAACTCCAGACACAAGCACACAAGCAACCAAACAAACAAAATCCTGCCGCACCAGGTGGAGGGCCGATCTTACTTAAATAGCTCCACACACCAGGTGCAGCAGATGATGGGGAGAGAGCATCCAGGGCTCTGCTGACACCCGCTGGTGGCTGATGGGACTGCACATGGGGTGTGCAGCCAGAGCTCTGCTGACATCCGCTGGTGGCAGGTGGATCTGCAGATTTTGTGGGCAGCCAGAGCTCTGCTGACACCCGCTGGTGGCTACCGATACCGCAGATGGGGTAATAGACCCCAGCCACCAGCCGGGCATCAGCCAAACCCGAGGTTCTAACAATATGCTTGTCTGGAGAGGTGGGTTTTGAGGGCACTTTTAAAGGCATGGCGTGTTGGAGAGTGATGAATTGAGCGGGGGTATGCATTCCAGAGAGGTGGAGAGGCACGGGAGAAGTCTTGATGGTGGGAGTGCAAGGAGATAGCTAAGGATGGGGGCAGGAGAATGTCAGGAGCAGACGTTGATCTGGGTTGGTATCAAGCTGAAATGTTGGGAGGGGGCCTGGTTAAAAAGAACTGAACTGAATGCTCTGAGAAACAAGTAACCAGTGGTGGGATTAATAGAGGGGAGCGGCATTGGAGAAGCAAGAGGAGAGGTGGATAAAGTGAGCTGTAGAGTTTCCAACAGATTGGAGGTGTGCCAGTCTGTTAGTGAACCCTCAAGGGTGTTGCAGTAGTCAAGTTGGAATATGACCAGGGCATGTTATCATGTGAGAGTAAAGGATGGATGCTACAGATGTTTTTAAGTTGGAGATGCCAAGAAGTGGCTAGGGAGTAAATGTGAGGTGTGAATGGGATAGAGAAGTCCAGAATGGTGCCCAAGTATCGGGCTCGAGAAGTTTCAGTTTTTCGGTCCAGAGAGGTATATCTGAGTGTAATCTACATAAAAGTGATATTGGAAGCCCAGTGAGGTTATTAGTTGGGCAATAAGTGTTGGACCATAAGCCTTGTGATACAACAGACAGGAGAAGAAATTGTGTTTAAGCGAGATACACTGAATGATAGGAGGAGAGCCAAGTGAATGCAAGTCCTTGAATTCCAAGAGAAGAAAGGATAGTGAGAAGCAGAGGGTGGTCAGCAGTTTCAACAGCAGAGGCTGGGTCAAGAAGAATGAGAATGGAGTAACCTTTGGATCTGGCAGATCATAGGTGATTTTGATGAGGGCAGTTCCAGAGGAATGACTTGAGCAGAAACTAGACTGGAGGGGATCTAGGAGGGTGTTTGTAGATAGATAGTGAGACAGTTCTGAGTAGACATGTTGTTTTAAGACGTTTGGATGAGAAAAGGAGTTGGCAGTAACTGGGGAGGGCAGAGGGGTCCAGAGAGGGTTTCTTGAAAAGTTATAACCACAAGCTTATAGGAGGAAGATAAGGTTCCAGTGGAAGGAAGGGGTCGTATAGAGATGTAAAGGGACACTGTCTCATCAAGGGACAGATAAGACAGTTGAGGGATAAGGTGGGATGGAATAAGATTATAGGAACAGGTGGTTAGGTGAGACTAGAGAGGTGTGCCCTTGTACAGTTAGCAGAGTGAAATTAGTTAAAACTGAACAAAACCTGGGAATTTGACTTTTCCAGCATCTGTTCCATGCCTCAGGGTCATCCCAAATTGGGGTGGCCTGCTGTGTGAAACCCCCCGATCCAATGGTGAATGCGTGGGCTCTCCTCCAATGAGAGCAGTTTGCCGCAAAGTCATTTGCAAACTGCTCTCTCATTGACTTCAATGGGGAGAACTAGCCCAAGAATGCAGCATTTGTGACAGCTTGCACTCCCCATTGAAAACAATTAGAGCCAAAGCCGAAGGGGGGAAGGCCATCTTTCATATTTGCCTAGTGTACAGCACCGCTTGCTTCATTTCAATTCTTTCACATTTGGGTAATCCGCCACAAGGTGGCGCAGTCGACTGCAGAAAGACTTGTGGCTCCTCCCGGCCCATACAAAGGGCAGGAATCACCCAGAGACTCCAGTGTTTCTCTGCAGTCCTGACTGCGAAGACAGAAGACTTTCTCTCTCCGGTTGTCCGCAGGTGAGCGGGGCGTCCCAAGCCAGTCGGCCCTGCAAGCCTATTCCCACCTGTTTCCGGACCCTTTTGCCTCCCAGCCCCGGCTGCCGGATCGGGTGACGGTAGGAGAACACCTGGGGTCGGGTCTTCAGGGAGCCTAGCTCCGAGCCGCAGACCCTGTAACTAAAGGGTAAGCCGGCCACAGGCTAATGGTGAGCCTGGGATGGGGTAAGGGAGAAACCACCTTTTTTTTGTATTTATCCCCCATGCTCTATTGGTGTGTTTGTGATTGTGGCACTTTCACTTCACTTTGGTCTTGTTGGTTTGGAGCGTCTGGAAGTAATTTCTCTTGAATTGGTTGTGGGGTTCTTTTCTCCTCCCACCCCCCCTCTCTTCTTCCCCCTGCACCCCCCCCTCTGGGAGCGGGCCTCCTGCTGCAGGGGGCGCCGGGGGCCGGGACCGGCTGCGCTCTGGCAACATGCTGTTGCGGCTACGGGCACCGTTTTCCCTGGGGGCGTGCTGCGCCCAATGGTGGGGGCCTAGTGCGGGGAAGCTCTGGAGCCCGCGCTGCTGTCCCCCTCCCGCCTCCGGGCCCCATTTTACCACTATTGGCGCCCGGAGGACCCCGCGCTGCCGAGGGGCGGAGCCGCGAGATGACGCGATCTGCATCATCACTCTGCGGCCCGCCCCCCGAGGATCCTTTCTCCGGCGCAATTTCCTGGCCTCCTCCTCTTCCCTTGTGCTCGCTGACGGCGCAGGCTGCTGGTGTGGGGGTCGGCGGATCTCCCTCTTCTGCTGCGGGACACAGTTCGGTTCTGCTTCTGGACGGCTGCTGCAAGCTCTGTTTTGGTCCGTAAGTCGCTCCTTCTTTTCATTGATCTTATTCTTAGTGTATGTGCTGTGGGATGCTCATTGGCTTTTTTTATGTTTTTCAGACGGGCCTACTTTTTGACACTTGTGGTTTCTCCCGGGCCAGTACCCTTCCCCCCCTCCCTTTCTTGTTAGGGATACTTGGGAGCATCCCGGGTGGGGTATCCTTGCCCCGAGCGCCCGTACTTTATTTGTGCATTTTTTGATACTCTGTTATCAACATATGGAGGCTTCTGGGGATAGCGAGCTTGGGGGCCCTTCGGGGCGGGCTCAGCTTTGTCTCATGTGCGAGGCATCCCCTGTGAGCGGTCGTAGCGTGGTCTGTGTTCCCTTGCACTCAGAGTGTCATTGCTGACCAGGCTGGGATGAACGCTACTCTCCCCAGTCCCATCCTGCCCGCAGCATCACCTACTCCTCCACGCCTGCATTTAACTCCCAGCGAGGGGGAAGGCAGCAGGGAGGCACATTCGGACCTGGTGCTGCGCGTTGCCAGAATTGAGCGGCAACTGGCCCGTCCGACCACCGGCAAGGCCTCTAGTAAAAAGAGGCACCTGACTACGGGCATGTCCCTCTTTGCCGATGATGATGAATTGTATGATTCATATGGCGGCCGTGAATCCATGGAGGAGGGGAAATTGTTCCGCGATTCCGATTCCTCTGGGGATCGTCATGGCGAGTCTGATAGCGAACCAGGGTCCTCCTCAGACGAGGATTCCAGGCTCCCGGATGATACCGACAGACTTTTGTCGGACGTTTTTGATGCTTTACACAACGTTCCCCCTAAGGCGGCAAAGAGGAAGCAGGGGGAGCTCTTCCGTCCTGACAAGCAACGCTTAGAGTTCCCGGAGCAGGGACATTTTTCCAATATGGTCCTCAAGGAATGGGAACGGCCCAACAGGTTGTCCCTCGGTGCCCAAGGGAATGGATAGAAGGTATTGTTCCCCCGAGGTGGACGCCCCCGTCCTGGGGCTGTCCAATACTTCTATTATGCCGTCTCCTGACACCACTACTTTGCGCGATAATGCAGACCGGCGTATGGATCAACTAGCCTGTCATGCCTTCAACTTTGTGGGAACGGGTTTACGCCCAGTCTGTGCCGCGGCTATTGTTGCCATTGCACTTAAGAAGACGGTTAGGCACCTTGCCAAGGCTGCCAGATCTCGCAAGCGAGAGGATGACTACAAGGACCTTTTGCTTTGCTCTGACTGTATTGCTTTTGTGCTGTCTGCCATGGACGATGCCGTCCGGCTTGGTGGTAGGGCCTCTGCCCTGTTGGTTTCCATGCACAGGTCTGTCTGGCTGCGAAGTCCCTCACCGGGCTTCCCTTTACGGGACTACGTCTCTTTGGGGAACGTCTTGATGTTTTGACCAAGGATGGTCGGCTCCCTCAGCGTAAAAAGCATTCTCGGCCCTTTCGGGGGTCCTCCTCATTTTGCCATTTCTGTGGGGAACGTGGATCTTCCTTCGCAGGTAGCCGCAGAGACTCTTGGGGACATGGTAGATCCTGTGGTCGCCCTGGTCTCTTCTGGGGTGCTAAGCCCAAGCCCCCTACCAAGGCCCCTCAGGCATGAGGGGGCGCCCTCACCCATCCGAGTGGGGGGACGGCTTCGACTCTTTGCTCACGTCTGGAGACAACGCGTCTCGGATCGGTGGATTCAGGAGGTGGTGTCTTCCGTTTACAAGATAGAGCTAGCAGCTTGGCCTCCCCCCAAGATTCCTCCGGTCCTGGATCTCCCAAAATCCTGTAACGGCAGAGGGCCTGAGGTTGGCCGTCCAACATCAGGAGTAGTTTTCCCGGTGCCTCTTCAGTAACGGGGTCGGGGGTTCTACTCCAATCTGTTGACGGTGCCCAAGAAGGGCGGCTCCCTGAGACCCATCCTGGATCTAAAGGGTCTCAACCGATTTGTCAGGTTCAAAAACTTCCGCATGGAGACCTTACGGTCGGCGAGACGACTTTATGACCACTGTGGACATCGAGGATGCCTACCTGCACATTCCTATCTTCCTGGGGCATCAGAAGTTCCTGAGGTTCGCTCTGGAGGATCAGCACTACCAGTTTGTGGCCTTGCCGTTCGGTATCACTTCAGCCCCTCGGGTGTTCACCAAGGTGCTGGCGGGTGTCATGGCCCTCCTGAGGAGCCAGGGCATTCGCATTCTTTCTTACTTGGGCAACCTGTTGATTGCTGCTCCATCCTTTCATCAGGCCCCTGCTACCTTTGTGGGATTTGAACTTGGTGCTGTCTGCTCTCCAGGGTTCTCCCTTTGAGCCATTGAATAATGCTGCGCTGGCCATTATGACTCTTAAGGTGGTCTTCTGTGCGCCGTGTTTCTGAGCTGGCGGCGCTCTCTATTAAGCCTACTTATTTTGAACAGCATCAGGATAAGGTGGTATTCCGTCTTAAGCCTGAATTCTTGCCTAAGGTCGTTTCTGCCTTTCATCTGAATGAGGACATTGTCTTGCCTTCCTTGTGTTCTGCCCTTTCTAATTCTAAGGAACGAAGTCTTCATTCTCTGGATGTAGTCAGGGCGCTCAAATTCTATTTGACTGCATCTTTTCGGAAGTCGGACTCTCTGTTTGTCCTTTCTGCTGGATCTAGGAAGGGTTTGCCTCCAGTCAAGTCCACTATCAGCAAGTGTATCCGGCAGGCGGTGGGGCAAGCACATGCTGCTAAGGGGAAGGAACCCCCTTTTCGTGTTATGGCTCATTCCACTCGTGCTATTGGTGCCTCTTGGGCCTTTCAGCACCAGGCTTCAGTTGAACAGGTTTGTAAGGCCGCTACTTGGTCTTCTGTTCATACCTTTTCTAAGTTTTACAAGGTTGATGTTAGGGCCTCAGCTGACGCTGTTTTTGGTCGCAAGGTGCTTCAGGCGGTAGTGTCTTAAACTGCCTGCTGTTACTCACTGGGGATCCCACCCTTTTTTCTTGGACACTGCTGTTGGATGTCCCAAATGTGAAAGAATTGAAATGAAGCAAGCCGTGCTGTACACTAGGAAAAATACAATTCTGTGATTACTCACATGTAGAATTGTTTTTACTGTGTACAGCACTGCTTGCTTCATCCCTCCCTTGTTATCGTTATCCTCTTTTGCCTTGTTATGGTGATTTTTCTTGATAGAGTTACTTTTTAGTGGGGCTGTGTTTTATTAACATGGTCTTGCCTCCCGGCTTCTTGCATTACTGCTTTTAAACACTGGAGTCTCTGGGTGATTCCTGCCCTTTTTATGGGCCGGGAGGAGCCACAAGTCTTTCTGCAGTCGACTGCGCAACCTTGTGGCGGATTACCAAAATGTGAAAGAATTGAAATGGACCAAGCCGTGCTGTACACAGTAAAAACAATTCTACAGGTGAGTAATCACAGAATTGTATTTTTGTTTCTCTTCAAGGAGTGGGGAAAGGGGGAAGTTGGGGGGGGGGGGGGGGGGTATGCTGAGGGGTGAAGCCACTTGGAATGTTGTCTATTTTATCTTTGAAGAATGTGGCAAATTGTGCCAACATTTGCTGTTATCTGGGAGGATGGAGAGGATGGCGGTGGACAGAGTAGAGAGTAGAGAGTTGAAAGTGTTGAATAGCTGTTCTGGATTCTGGGCTGTGTGAATTTGAGTGATGAGACATACTCATGTTTGGCGGGTGAAATGGCAGTCCTGATTTCCTGAATGGCATGCTTTGTTTTTTATTTCCTCCATTGTCGTTCAGCAACTCGAGAATGCCATTTCAATGTTGCAGTGTTAGTTTTAAGCCAGGGTTGTCTTTTTTTGCCTGGGGGTAGCTATAGTTAAAGGGAGCAAACAAGTCAAGGGAAGAGGTTAGTGTTTTATGGTAGTGTGAGGCTGCATTGTCTACATTGGTAAATCGGTTGTGGAGGAGTTGTAGAGAGTTGTAGAGAGATTGAAGGTCTAGGTTTCTTAGGTTCCCGCACAAGATAGCAGTTTTGTGTGCAGAGATTATTTACCTGATTCCATATGTGTTCCTTCATAAGTAAGTCCTTATTTTTATTATATTATATTCACACAAATAACCTTTGAGGCCAAGATCACCAAAGCTCATTTGTGATTCTGATAAAGGCTTCTTCTCTATTCCACATTTTGCACTGATGCTTGAAACATTTCCTGGTTAATTCTGGCTATAATTTAGCACTGCCCTTACTGGGTTTTGTATTTTGGCCTATTTGCAGAACTGCCTTTTCTTGGATAAAATGTGTGTGCAACACGGGCTAGACAGACAGAAATAGTGACCTTTATTTATACATGTTTGTGCTTCCTGCCAGTGACCACACACAGTAGTGGGCTTTTTAGCAAACAATAGCATTCACTTGCACATCAAAGACAGCTGTGTGATACTTCCTTAAGTTTTCTCACTATGCAAAATGTAACCCTTGATTTTTGGCAGAAACATCCTCTTCCCTTTTAACAAAGGAGTGTGCGTCATTTAAACCCTATAAAGGAAGGAGGAGAAACAATGTGTGCACTGGAGTAGGGTCATTTTAAATCCAAGCACTCGGCTTATATGATTTCTTTACCGTCTACTACATGTTCAGTATTCAGTCCATGAGCTCTCTATTAGGAACCTATTACTAATCCAGAGTTACTTTTCTGCTGCTTTTGCCTATCTACGTCCACGTTCAGCATGTTGTACATTCTGAGATTTTCTGCTCTCGGACTAATCATGTTTCACAAAGTGCAATGTTGTTAACTGAAGTGATACAGAAGACAAAAGCATTGTGTCAGGGTTATGTTTGACACTGTCCTAAACTGTTTTCCATTTTTGAATTGAAGAAGAAATGGCAGAGATATCGAGGTTTACAGTTTCATCTCATGATTTATCCGTTGAAATATTTGGGCGTGGGCCTTGGCTCTGTGATGCAGCATAATAATCAGCATAATGGACATGGTCTGTAAGGCATTCTCATCACCCTGGCTGTTCTCCCCAGCTTAGCCCTGTTATTGGTGGTCTATGGCAAAGATATTCAGGGGGTGTGCCACTACTTTGCCTTATTTTTACTTTCAAAAGCAGCTGCGTTCTGACAGGAAGGAAGAGCTCAGCCATGATGAGGTGATTGACAGTTTTTGCACTTTGTCTACAGAGTTCCTTTAAATAATAAAAGTAACTTAATGTATGAATATCAAATTCAGAGAACTACGGGTATAGAGGTAAATAAAAAAAAAAACAAAAAAAAAAACACGCTTACCTTCTGCCTGGATCCAGTGCTGTGGGTCTTATCTTCCCCTGGGAGGCATCCAGTCCCTCCATGCACCACTCTCTGCCCAGCGCACCGCTTCCTGCATCTCGCCGGTTGCTGCAAGGAGGTGCATATATGACATCATCCACTTCTAAATAAAAGCCGCTTACCTTTCCTCAGAGCCTACGCCAGCATCACTCGTCTCCCTTCTTGGCTGTGAGTGCCGCTCGCAATGCGGCTAGGTTTTCATTCAGCTTCTCAAGCCACACATTAATATACGCAGCGGGAGAAGCTGAGGATTGGCTTCACCATGGGCTCGAGGATAGATGAGTGAGCACAGCGTTCTTGGGGGTTTCACACATCGGGGCACCCAAACCAGGGTGCCCCAAAGGACGGTCCAGCACCCGGGATAGTGAAAATCCGGGGTTTTGGTCCACTTTAAATATACATAGCGCAAAATGATGAAAAATGACAAAATCTCTTGTAGGCTGCCAGTAAAAGGGTCAAAAGTAGCTATGCATGTTTGGTCTTGTTAAAGGGGGACTGGTTCATCAGGGGACTTTGCACTTTCAGATTTAGCTTGTGTTTTCATGTTTGCATATTGATATTTTAGAAAATTCAGAGAATATATGGTTTGTGGGAGTATGTCAAATGTAAGGGGTTGATTTGGTTGAAAAAGTACAAGGTGCACACTTTGCAGAGGTGAATTTTTTTAAGTAACTGTACCCTTACGTGCTTGCTTTACTTTGGGGTGTTTGGCAACTCTTGTAAGTAGCTATGCATGCTGGGTATTGATCTGTTTGGGGACTTTGCTTTTTCAGTTGTAACATGTTTTTTCTTATTTGAATAGTTTTTCTTAGGAAATGGGGTTTTGATTCTGCTTTGTTATTCTTATTTTAGTGAAACCCTGTGCAACCAAATAATTCATCGAGGGATTACTTCCAGAAAACTGGCATGGCAACACTACTGGTATTCCTAGAAAGCTTGAGGTGTGTACCTTAAGAGAATATATAGTTTATTGGGGGTATTTCAAATGTAAAGGGTTGTTTTTCTTGAAAAACTGTACGCATAGCAGTTGTATTATATCTGAAAATCTCCTAAAGATCTTTTATCAGTTTGTGGTGTCTCCTGGGCAGGAAAGGGTGTCTACCAATACATATGTGGTCCCATTGTAACCGGGAGGAATGGGGCTTTTAGACACAATATGATCTTTTTGAAAAACATACTTTATTTATTTAAAAAAAAAACTACAAAATGTTAAACATAGCAGTTTTAAAGTTTTCCACATTTCACTCAAAAATATTGAGAAAGCACTGGAAAACAATTTCATGTTAAAGTCCAAATGCTGTTGAAAAAAAATAATATATAATTTCCCTGGGAAATCCCTGGACATTCCATAAAAAAATGACAGGTAAATGTATAGCGTAAAATAGTGAAAATTGTCTGGCAACATAGGGTTGTGAGCCCAATGGGTGACCCAGCAACATTAACATGTTGGTGTAGGTGCAGCTGCTGTAAGCCCGTGCAAACGTTTCTTGACACCAAAGTGGATACACTGCATGGTATGGCAGCTTTCCCTGCATGCTGACAAGGCTTGGTTGAAGGGTGGTGCCGCTGCTCCACCTCCCAGGCCCAACCCAGGAAAAAAAGAAAGGGAGGCAATGCTGTTCCTGCCCCTGGCACCGGTGGGGGAGAGAGAAAGGAAGCGGGGGTGCCAGCACCGCTGATACTTACTGCTCCGACCGGCACTGCCCGGGAGCAAGTTAAAATAGGAAGGAACGCCGCTGCCTTCTTCCCTAGCAATGGCCTTCCATTTTGGCCCCCAGGCAGCTGCAACTACGTTGAGAGGCAGAAACTGTATGTATGCTACCTATCCATCTTTTTGATTTTTGGGTGATCCCTTTAAGAGTTTACTGAAATCAAATTGTAGAAAAACAATAGCAGAAATCAGATACATGTTTAATAGTGAAAGTAAGAGCATTTCCACACGCACATTGCAGTTGGAACTAAACAGCTGTCTACACTTAACCCTTTAAACACCAAGTACATGAAATTCACATAGTTACTTCTCTGACTGTTAAGCGAGAACCGTGTTAAATTCCCATATCTGGCACCCTTTGCCCCTGCACCTAGCTTCCGCAGATCACTTCCTGCTGTCAGAATCAGTGGGATGTGGTGTGGGACAGCAGTATCAGTGTTGGATCGGAGGGAAGTAGAAAAAAAAAGGGATCATTGAGACCCCTATACCAGTTCACAGGGCAGAAGGGGCTACCAAGTCACCTGCCAGCAAGCTGGTGACTTGCCATCGCCCCCACCCCATTACCTACATCCCCAAATTGATGTGCAGAAGTGCTCGTGGGCTATGCGGCTGGTAGCCTTCAGGGCCAGGGGGCTGGCCGCTTAGCCTCTGTGCCCTGGTCTACCAGCCCCTATAAGCTGGTCTCCGGGCTTATTTTGTTGGATGGGGGGACCCCACATTGTTTTTCTTTAATTTTTAAGGGTTTAACCCCTGATAGTAGTTACACATAGTAGTTGTATATGTTATTTGAAAATGTCATAAAGTGCTCTTTTCAGTTTATGGGTCTCCAGGGCAGAAACAAGTGTCTACCAATGCATATGAGGTGCCATTGTAATCAGGAGGAAAAAAGTTACATTTTGTTATTTTGTAAAAATGCGGCATAATTTAAAAAATATTATTTTTTTATTTTTCTTTCACATATTTCTACCAAAAATATCAGAAAGCACTGAAAAAATGACAAACAAGATTTCATTTCATTTCATGTTAAAGGCCAAACTCTGACGAAAAAAAAAAAAAAAAAATATATATATATATATATATATATATAACTTTCCTGTAAATTCCTGCAAAAATCACAAATATATAGTGCAATAATGTTGAACAATGGCCTGTCAACATTAAAAAAATCTTCAGGTAGGCTGGCAGCAAAAGGGTTAGAGGGGCATTAAAGTCACAGTTGTTATGTGTTTATGTTTATGTTATGTGTTTATGTTATGTGTTAGGAATGATATGGCAAACTGTGCTGTCCAAAAATGGCAATGTGCTGGCGATGAGGAGCAGTAGTTGTGTAAAGTTGCACCTGGGTGATGTGTCCCGTCACCCAGGAATAAACCATTTAGCATGCGGGGAGAAGGGTCCCTGCTGCTGCCTTGGTGTGAGCGGTGCAGTATCGTAGGCGGAGGAGGGGGGCAGTGAGTGAGGCGGGGTTTGAAAGCATTTGCTGCTGGGCTTCGTTATATGTGAGCTCTGGAGAGGAGAGAGATCTGAATGGCTATCCGTGGGAGCGCGCCTCGGCCCGAAGATGCGGAGGATGCAGCCACAGCTATTTACATTCCATGGGAGCGGTGGGTTTTGTGGAGACCCAAGTGACGTTTCACACAGTGGGGCATCCTAATGACAGGCCTGGGAGTTTTTTGTTCCACTTTAATACCTTTATATATACCTGCATAGTCATTCAAAGTAGATTTTTTTTTCACTCAGTTTAGTTTATTCTGTAGAGATTTTATATATTTATTGAGTCACCTGGTGGTCTCATCACAGAAGCAGCACCTCATACAGAGAGCTTTTACTACCATTTACAGTACCTGCCTGTGAAAAAGGCAAGTTCACTGCAGTTGTTGCTAGGAGATCAGTGGGCTGAATGCAGGTTATGCTGTGTAGAGGGGACCCCACACCATTTTTTAAAGGGTTTTTAATCCTTAAAAATAAAAATGCGTGGGTTCTCCCCAATGCCATTTTTTTATTTAACACTTTATAGTGTGGATGGTAGTTGTATTTTATTTGTAAATGTTATAAAGGGCTCTTTTCAGTTTGCAGTGTCTTCTGGGCAGAACAGGGTGCTGTCGATACATAAGTGGTACCTTTGTAATCGGGAGAACTTGGGCTTTCACTTGCAATATGGTTTTCTTGAATAAAATATATATATATTTTTTAAAAAAGACCTATTTAACATAGTGCAAAATGGTGAAAATTACCTGTCAGCAGAGGGTGGCAACATCTCAAGGAGGCTGGCAGTTAAAAGTAGCTATGCGTGTTGGGTATTGTTCTGTTCGGGGGACTTGCGATTTCAGATTTGTTTTTTCTACTATTACTTCCAAAAAACTGCGCTCACATCATTAAGCCTTGTACGCATAGAAAGCTTGAGGTGTGTACTTCCAGAGAATATAGTTTGGGGGAGGGATTTCAAATGTAAAGGGTTGTTCTTTTTAAAAAAAACTGCAAGGTGTGCATAGCAGTTGTATTTTATCTTAAAATCTGTTTCAGTTTGGGGGAGTCTCCTGGGCAGGAAAGAGTGTCTACCAATACATAAGTGGTAACGTTGTAACCGGTGAGAAATGGGGCTTTTACTCTCAATAGAATATTGACAAATTTAATTTTTTTGCACATATTCCACCCAAAAATATTGATAATACACAACAAAATGACAAACAAGACATTTCATGTTAAAGCCCAGACTCTGCTGAAAAAACAATATATAATTTTCCTGGGAAATACCTTCAAAAATCACAGTTGAACATGCATAGTGCAAAATAGTGAAAATGGTCTGGCAACAGAGGGTGACAAAATCTCTAGGTAGGCTGGTACTTGAAGAGGAACAACGCCCAATTATTGGCTCAAATTGTGAAAGAGTGGTTCAGAGAGCGTAGGACATCATTTTCACACATGGATTGGCCAGACCTGAACCTTACTGAGAATCTTTGGGATGTGTTAGAGATGACTTTGCACAGTGGTCCAAATCACCCATTGTCAATACAGAATCTTGGGAAAATTAATGCAACTCTGGATGGAAAAAATGACATTTAAGTAGCTTGTGGAAACGATGCCAGAGCAAAGACATGCCGCAATCAACGCTAAAGGTGGTCCAATGACCTTTTTGTTTTGGCCAGACACTATATGCCAGCATCAAATGGTGGGTTTGGGAGAGTTCTGGGTCCACAGATACTTAGATGTTATCAAATGTGTGTAATATGGAAGCAGTTTTCACTATCTGCAATCAGTTGCTATTGGCAACGTACACCAAGAAAAGTGAGTCCTGTATACACAGAACACTGCTGCTATGGCCACTGCTGAAGTGAGGGAGCTCTCTCATACAGCAGCGGCGTTCTGTGCAAATATCTGCAATCTGTTGCAATTGGCAATGTACGCCAAGTCTGCAGGTTGCAGATTGCTTCCATAAAACACACCTTTGCTAACATTATAAAAAAAATAAAAAATGCTAGCTCAGCAGCTTTAAGGCATAATTTTGCAACACAAAAATATACACTTTCAAAAAATGTAATCAAAAGTGGACATCGAATTTGGGCAGATTTTTTTTAGTCCAAAAATGTTTTTTTGGGGGATAGTTTGTTTTTTTATCAGCTTAAAGTTTATCCCAAACTTCTGTTTTCCCCCGATGGCTTATTCCAATATATTGTCTGAATTTTCTGCCATATTATTATACTGCACAAGTTACATCACTTTAAAAATGTATTAACCCCCATTGAACTTTTTCACATTTATTACGATTTTATGTGATAGAGCAAGTGTAAAGAAAATGGTACATGCCTTTCCAAACGTAAAAAAGGGATAAACTAAAACGTGTCAATACTATGTAGGACCACCTGCAGTTACAGCTGCAAGTCTGATGGGTATGTTTCTACTAGCTTTGTGGCTCAATTGTTTGCCCATTCTTCTTTGCAAAATAACTCTAGCTCAGTCAGATTCGATGGAGAGTGTTTACAAACAGCAATTGGCACAGTGATGGCACAGATTCCTAATGGACTTTGATTGGACCATGCCAGCATAAGAATATGCCTTTGAACCATTCCATTTTAGCTTTGACTGTATGTATAGGGTCATTGTTGTACTGGAAAGTGAACCTACACCTCGGTTTCAAGTCTTTTTCAGCCTCTAGGTTTTCCTCCAGGATTGCCCTGTATTTAGCTCCATCCATCTTCCTGTCAACTCTGACCATGTGTCATGATGGGGATGGTGTGATCAGGGTGATGGTCAGTGTTATCTTTTCTCCACGCACAGCGTTAGGCATTTAGGCCAACATTTCAACTTTGGTCTCATCTGACCAGAGCATCTTCTTCCACTTGCTGAGTCTACTGAGGCAACTTAGCTTTTAGAAATGGATTTCTGAATCCAGGTTGCAGCTGTGCCATTCTTCTCCCATTTACACATAATGGATTGAACAGTGCTCATTGAGGTGTTCAGAGCTTGGGTTATTTTCTTATAACCTAACCCTGCAATACACTTTTCCCCAACATGAGCTGTCTGATACTGTTCATTATTGTTCTCAGACCACTGAGGCTAAGTAAACCTCTCAGGAAAAGTAAAAATTTTAGATCGCTTGTGAAAATCCCTCCCGGGGCATCTTGATTTGGGAGTTGAATATCTCTAGGAAGCCCAAAATAAGGCGCTAAACCTCATTCTTCTGTGTTCCAGGGCTTTTGCAAACACATGTGCACCTGGTAAACCTCACTGACTACAGGTAGTCATGTGCAGTGGGAAGTCCTGACGCAGGCCAGGTGAGTTATGCTGCAGTGCTTCCTTTAGATGTTTAACTGGGGAGGGAGGGGCTTCCCAGATCAAGTCGGATTGTTTTTCTCAACCTAAAGTTATTTTTGTTAGCTTCAACTGTTTGATTTTTCATACAACTATTTAATAGTTTCCAGGCAAACTCTGGCTGAGTTTTGTATATTTTCCCACTTACAGAAGGTCTTGCTGTGTAACAAGCCTGTTTGTCCAGACCTTGAAGCAACAACTCTAGCTCCTCTAAACATCATATAATAATAATAATAATAATAATAATAATGTCACATAAATGGTAAGGTATCAGAAAGAGCATGTACAGCTAGAAGCCTGCAGCACAATAATTGTCCTATCCTGATTCCAGGCACACAGTATATCATTACTGACTGAGACACAAGGCAGCTATTCCAGAGCATCCCTGGAGGGTGGAGCTGAAAGGAAGTGTTGAAGAGTGAGAGAGGAAAGATTGGAACAGTTGTGTCGCTGTACTCTGCCTGGTCTCCAGCATCATCGCACCTCACTGCTGCCGCTTCACTGCATCTTATTTGTAAGTCCTGCACTGTCCAAATGCCTCTTTTTAAAGCTGGGGAGGGGAGGGGGATTTTGAGAGTAGTGTTTCAAGACTAGTTTTGCTCAGGATAGCCTCAGGTGATTGGGGCACTAACCAGGTAAGCAAATAAAATAGAATGACAAACTATCTTAAACAAATCTTGAGGATAATTATGATCTACCAGTCATAAGGGAATGATGGGGTGTTTGCGGGTAGTTTTTATTCAAATGAATGTTTTTTATTCACATAAATATTTTGGTATTAATTAATCATTAATACATTCAATGTAAATGTGTATATGCAAATAACCAATGAGATGTAACAGTGTTGACAAAGAAGAGATGCATATGATATTGCAAGGAATCAGCAGCCTTGATACATAACAATGTGCATTACTTATATTACTTTTGATCATTGATAATTCATGCAGCTAGTTTAACCTTCATTACATGTTAATATTGTATATGCGGAGATATGCCTTAGAAAAATACTAATACCTTATTGCTATGAGAAACATCTCACTTTTCTGTTCTTAGAGGGTAAGTCTACTTTTGATTGAATTTTTGAAAGTGTATATTTTTGTGTGTTAAACTGATGTCTTAAATGTGCTGAGCTAATCTAGTATCTTTATTTTTTCTAATGTTAGCAAATGAGTATTCTATGGAAGCTGTTTTCACTATATGCAATATATTGCTATTGGCAATGTATACCAAGTGCAGACTTGGTGTATGTTGCCAATAGCAACAGATTGCAGATAGTGGCACAGAACACTGCTGATGGGCACGCTCACCTCAGCAGTGGCCTTAGCAACAGTGTTCTGCGTGTACAGGTGTCACTTCTTTCTTCTTGGTGTACGTTGCCAATAGCAACAGGCTGCAGGTAGTGAAAACTGCTTCCATAAAAGACACATTTACTAACATATGAAAAAAGAAAAAATACTAGATCAGCTCAGCACTTTGAGGACATGCTTTTGGCACAGAAGAATTCCCTATCGAAAGTGGACTTACCATTTAAGCAATCTTCTTCACATCAAGCTCCTTTACATAATGGGGCATTTATACCAAAGCTAGTGCCGTCCAATTTATTTTAGATTTCAAAAACTTGTAAGGAAAAATGTATGGTGCCTGTCAGCAGTAAGGAGGATGCCATCCTGCTCCACCCAATGTAACGCTGAGTTAGCTAAAGACCTGGAACATATGTTCAAATAAGAACCTCAGATTTCACAAAAACGTTTGCAGATGGAGGCAAAGCAGCCAGGCAACCAGTATTCCTCGCAAATGCAATGGAGCCTCTGTGTTAATAAGACAGCAGATGGATTAGTTAAATCTACCAATATCTTATTATAATTTGGAATAAGGATCAGGATCTCCTAGGCAGAAGATTAAGGGCTGCACCAGGTCTTCTTCCAACTAAGTAGGTTGTTTGGCTCCAAGCACGTTCTACCATCTACTCCAGGGCACACTCTCCAATGATTAGGTAAAATACTCCCTCACTGACTGGGAAAAGGACTGGGCACCCAAATCAACACCCTATAATCCATTGGATCTGAGTTGTCCTTGGGGCATGTTGGAGCAATCCTAGAGCCCCGCTGAGGCTGGTAGAAGATGGGGGCAATGTGAGATGTCAATGCATCAGTGGATCATCTCTCTAGGGCACATGTGCTCAACCCTCCTCATCAAGGGCCACCAACAGGCCAGGTTTTGCAGACACATCTCCGCAGTGATTAGTCTTCATATAGAGCTGTAGACTGACCACTAACTACTAAGCATGTGCATCAGTATGGAGATCTGCAAAACATGGCCTGTTGGTGGCCCCTGATGATGAAGGTTAAAGTGGACTAAACTCAGGATTTTGACTATCCTGGGCTTTGGTCCTTTCTCCCGGGGCTGCCCCGCTGTGTGAACCCCCCAGATGGCCTGAAGAAACTCACCTCTTACCGGTCCTATGGTGTATGCGTGGCTGGTGGCCACATTCCCCACTTCCCTCTATCGGGGAGTGTGCGCGTGCCAGGCATTCACAAATGCTGTAGGGGAATAAGGTGAGTACATTTTTTTTTGGCACATGATTAACCTTTATTATTATTGTTGTTTATTTATAAAGCGCCATCGTATTCTGTGGCGCTGTACAAGTACAGGGGTAAGATAAGTAATTACTTATAATACAACAATGCATATATAACGCACAATATTATGAACCAAATGTAACAGACAAATAACAGACAAATAAATAGGAAAACCTTTAAAGTGGATGTAAACCCATTTCTGGGTCCCCTGCTCAATCTTCAGCCAGCACTGCTATGCGGTGGAAAAAAACGTGGCACCGCCGAGCCAAGAGCATTGGCTTTGTCAAAAATACTGATGTGTCGAGGTGCAGCCAGCTGGTCGCCAGCAGAAATCACATCACTGGATCCACCAGGATCTGATAAGATCACCAGCACCCCGGGGGGGGGGGGGGGGGGGCAGGGAAGCAAGTGTAGGATGCCCCAGGGGTAGGCTAGTGGCTAGGCTGGGAATTTTTCAGATTCCAAGGCTGGGCCAGGTGGGTTTTAACCCACTTTAAAATAAAAATAGCCTTATACTGTCGATCCATATAGTAACCATCCGTTACTCATCTAGCACCCAACACATAAAGTCAGGTGCATTGGTACAACTTGAAGATCCTATGATGTCACAATTATCCCCTTTTTATTAAATTGGACAGGGCCAGCATCCCTCATCCTTCCCTTTATTTAGTTTTAGAATACCAGTGGTCCCACCCCCCTTTTTGAATGTTATAGAAGAGTGGTACTGGTCTGTCTTATTCCATCCATTGCAGGATGCAAACCTATAATTCCCCTTTCTCCCTTTTCACTTTAGGCTGCTTTTAATTCCCACCCCCTGAGCATCTTGATTTTGGATGCCACTCTGGCTAACGCTCATTAGGAAGCCAGATACTGGGCAAAAGATGGGGCAAGTGAATTTTAGAGAATTTCTATTTTTCAACTGTGCAAAGATGTCGGTCTGGTTTAAGTGACACGTTGGTCAACTTTAGTGACACTGTGCCACAGTCACTAAAGATATAGCACAGGGCTTCCAGCGAGAAAAGGGACTTGTGTCTGGGACCAGGGGAGTATTTTTTATATTTCAATTGGTTTCATCTGGATTAGTGTGAAGGATTTTATCCAGTGGAGTGGAGGACTGCTTTAAGAGGCATTGCAGCAAATAACTTTAAGCCTAAATGCCCACACTTAAACCACCATGCCATGCTTTTGTTGTAAAGGACCAGTAATAGGTCTCAGTGGATCAGTGACAGCTATTTTTTTTTTACTGTTTTATTTCCTGCATATACCTACTTGCTCCATGCTAAACATAATTATATTTAGGGGGTCATTTATGAAACGATTCGCCGCCACTTGTTTGCCCAGTGCTTTCAGTGTTTGCTTGATTTGCGTCAAAGTCATTTTGCGCAACGCATTCTGCTGCACATCTATCTTTTAGGTTTGCCAGCTTTTAGTGGCAAATCCCCTAAGAATCAGTTACATTTTTGTAGAGATTGTGTTTGGGCCCCAGTGCTGGCTATGGCGGAGCTGCGCCCCAGTGCTGGCTATGGCGGAGCTGCGCCCCAGTGCTGGCTATGGCGGAGCTGCGCCCCAGTGCTGGCTATAGGACCGACAAAGAAGGGCTGTGGGCCCAAGACACACAATGGCTAAGACACTGGAAGGGTGGTGGGCCCAATACAGACAAAGACACAAACTGTGAAGGACCGCAAGGCCCAGCACGGACAAAGGCATGAACTATGAAAGGCTGTAAGCCCCAGCACGGACAAAGACATGAACTATGAAGTGTAGTAAGCCCCAGCACAGACAAGACATAAACTATGAAGGGCCGTAAGGCCCAGCAAGGACAGGGAGGACACAAACCCAATAACAAGAAACAGGAAGGCCTGTAAGTCCCACAAAAACAAGGAGATTGGAGAGCACAGCTAGGCTTCGAGAAGACAATGCAATGATCCAACCCAGGGAAATACCAGGTGAGGCTCAACTAGGAAGCTCTAGGACCCAGGAGAGAAGCTCACCACTCTAGCAGACACATAGCAACACCACCACAGTGGACAGCGCAGCAGATAGAGCAGCAGATCACCGATTCAAGACCCCCTTCATGCCAGACCTCACACAACTAATGATAACGTTTTTACATAAATTTTATATTTTCTTGTTTCAGTTTTTGAAACAACCCAGACACTCCAAATATGCCCCACATATATTCTGAGACCCCCCCCCCCCCCCCAATGCTGGAATATGCTATAAAAGTGTGTTTTCAGCAAGATTTCATGTTTTTTCTAAAACTAATCTTCCACAGCAGTTTTCTGGCATTCTCCAAATCACTCTTCAATGTAAATACCAGTGACCATTGCCTGAAAATTGTGGCACAAACACAGCAAGATACATGGCGTAAGTCTGTGTTCACTGGTCGCTGCTTTAAGTTTAGTTCCATTCGCCACAGTTTTCCCCTCTGGTGAAAGTCGTGCGTAGTAGCACACGTTGTAAATCACCCCCTTAGTGTTTTAGTAGAATTTTACAAATAGAAAAAAAAAATTGCATACTTATTTGGAGACCCCCCTTAAAAACCCAAAACCCCCATATCACTGTAGCACTGAAACTACACCTGTGATAGTATATGTTTCCTGTGCTATTATTAATATTTTTTTGGACTACTTAAAGTCTTCCTAGATGTCTTTAATCTAAATCATCCATGTAACACATGTCCCTCTTTGCTACCTTGGAAAGTTAGAAGGTATGGTTTCATATTTGTCATGCTAAATTAGTGTTTTCCTGACCGGTGAAGGTTCCCTGTAGACTCGTTGGGGAAAACAAGCACTGTATAGAGCCTGCTAATGATCATGCTATAGCACCTAATGAAGCATCCTCTGTGGCTTAAAAATAACATAGTTACGGAAGACAGGCATCGTTTACACCGCGCTGTAGGGCTTTAACCCCCTCGGCGTGATAGCAGAATGTAACTAAATGTAGCTAGGCAGAAAGATTTGGCAGTAACTGTTAATTTGGGATTATACAGTTTGATTTAGAAGCTCTGAGTTTCATGCATGATTAAAGGGTACCTACTGCCAGTTCAGTAAATATCCATTTCTGGGTTGGAAGTTGCTGACCCAGCACATCCTAGCACAAGAAACAAGTGGTTTGAGTTAAAGGAGAACTATCATCAAAATATTATAAATATGTACAAACATGCTACCAAGCAACAGGAGAAAGACAGGAGTGACACGTCTGTGAATGTACGGTTTCACTTTTAGAGGAGAGGAATGCCTTAAAGGAAGTGTATCACAAAATTGTATAATATTAAAAATCTATATAAATATGTCGGCTAATGAGAGGAGGGGTCACTTATACACCCAAACTGAGTAAAACTCCAGCCAAGCTTGTGGTTTTCTTTTGGTGGGAATAATATCCAGGGGTGACTGGTTTGAGTGTAACAGGGGACAGACCCAGTCACTCCTGATTCCTCTTCCTTCCATTTCAAAAAAAGCCTAGCTATATTTCTTGATGTCAGATGTATAAGTGACCCCTCCTCCCTCCATCCAGCAAATTTATATTTACTGGGACATTTTTTCACAATAGTCCTCCTTCAAAGTAGCACAAAAGTCATTTATGGCTCCCCACCTGATCAACTTGGGCAATGCATCCAGCTCAGCGGTGGTTTTTCCATTGCCAAAGCCTTGCTCATCTACCATTTTTTCCAAATACAAATACAACTCATCTTCTAAAAGTGTGTGTACAAAATAAAATGTAGAATACACCAAAAGGCTGTACATAGTTATTCCACCTTTAGTTTACTTCACTGAGGCAGCCACCAACAAAGCCTCCACCCCTGCTGCTGTCCTCTACCATTAGCCTAACCTCTCCACCCCTGCCACTACCACTCACCTAACCCTGCACTCCCTGCTGCTGTCCTCTGCCACTCACCTAAGCCTCCACCCCGTCACTGTCCTCTACTGCTCACCTAACCGCTCCACCCCCTGCCGTTGCCCTCTACCATTCACCTAACCCCTCCAACCACTGCCATTGTCATCCACTACTCGCCTAACCTCTCCACCCCCTGCTGTTGCCCTCTACCACTCACCTAACCCTCCACCCACTGGCACCGTCCTCTAATGCTCACCTAACCGCTCCACCCATGACGTTGGCCTCTACCACTCACCTATCCCCTCTTCCCCCTACCACTGACCTCTACTGCTCACCTAACCTCTCCTCCCCCCTCCACTGTTCTCCGCCACTCGCCTAACCTCTCCACCCCGCCGTTGCCCTCTACCACTCACCTTACCCCTCCACCCACTGCCACTGTCATCTACCACTCGCCTAACCTCTCCACCTCCTTCCGCTGTCCTCTACCGCTCACCTAACTGCTCCGTCCCCTGCTACTGTCCTCTACCACCTACCTAGCCCCTCCACCCCCTGCCACTGTCCTTTACTACTCACCTACCTCCTCCACCCTCTGCCACAGTCCTCTACCACTTAACCCCTTCACCCCCTTCCGCTGTCCTCTACCAATCACCTAACCCCTCTATCTCCTGCTGCTGTTCGCTCACCTAACCCATCTCCGTGGCCACTGACCCGCTCCTCTGACCTAACCTAGTAGAAGACTCAGCAGCAACAAACACCCATCAGCAGCAGCAGAGTAGGAGATGACAAAAACTGGAGGACCAGACAGGGGCAGCAAGTACCAGAGGGCAATCAGCAGCACAAAATGGAGACTGAAGAGGATCTGGAAGTATTAAGAGGCTTACCCATAATGCAGTGCAACGCAGGTAACTGTAAATAAATCTAGCTCAGCGTGCATTGTGCACCATAGTGCAACAGTGAGTGTCAAAGAGGAACAATCAACAGTATTCTCACTACACTTGTGATTGTTATTTTCTATCAGGGCATTTCCATCCCCATGAATGCCTGCACGAGCACCATGGGAACCTTGGTGAGGTGAGTATACTAGGCAAACTTGAGCATATCACACAAAGGGACATCACGATTTGGAAAAGGGAATCAGTGGGGCCCTGGAATCTTTAGGCACCCCGTGGACCAGGATCCCTTCCTCACACAAAGGTCTTGGCCTATTGGAATCTAAAATGCACCAAACATGCCACCTTCCTGCCTTTTGTGATCCTGACATGGAATAGATACTTACCTTTGCATTTTTGATGCTTTGTCTACAAGTGGACTATGAAATGGCACAGTGTGCTGCCATTTTCAGGTTATGTTAGAGTTAGGGATGTGGCATGGGCGTGACTGAGGGGGCGTGGCTTAATTGCAAAAACATCTCTTCCTCTTCTTTAACATTTTAAAAGTTGAGAGGCATGCTTCTTGTGAAGTGCCAAACCTCTTCAAGGACACACCTCTTCCAGGACCACACCCTCCTGTCTAAACCAGAGCCCCCCAGGGCAAAATCCTGGGTGAGCCACTGATGGCAGCAGACCAGTTGGGAGAAAGGACAGGCTGAAGGGAGAGGTAGTGTACTCAGTGGAACTGGTGGCAGAATGGCAGGGGAGTGCCAGATCGGTGGCAGCGGCCCAGCAAGGGATGTAGTGGTGGCAGTGACCCAGTGACGTTGGCCTAGTGAGGCAGAAGCAGTAGCAAACCTATCCAGCATTGGAGGCAGTGGTGGGACTGGCAAAGGATTGTGAGGCAGTGGTGAACATGGGCAGTGTAATGTATGCACTTTAACTGCCGTGCCATAGACATCTATGGGCTGTGTTGTGATCTTGTTGGGGGGGAAGCGCTGCATGTAGCGTTTACCAAAACGCATTTGCAATGAAATGCATAGATGTGAAGGTGCCCAGTGATTCCAAAGGGCAAGATTTTCTTCCATATTCTTGCTTCAGTGCAACTAAATTGGAAAGGCACGAAAGGGGCCTAAGAGTCCATAGTGGGTCAGTAAATGAGGTGAGCCAATGATATACTAAGTGGGTGTTTCAGACATTTTATTCTATATTAATTGCATTAATAGCAAAGATGTTTTTACTCTAAACTATAAATACCTGGAATCTGTAATATCAGCCTCTTTTAGCCACTTGTATTGATAAGAGAGAGTGGTAGGGTGGTAGGGTGGCCAGGACAGCACTTTCATCCAAACTGTGCCCCATTCCCATATGCTGTATTTCGAAAAATGTGCTTGATTTGCTGTGATCGTGTGACTTACTGGCCAATCAGACTGCTGACAACGTTTTAAGAAAAAAATACCACCAACCATGAACTGGACTGAAATCATCACAGAAATTGCCAACTACTGTATGTGATGTTTTAGCCCAACAAGATTAGTAGCCCATACACTGAGACTGCCACAATGAGAATCTTGGGTAACTTCAGATGCACCTTTAAACACAAAACAGGATTTAACCCCTCCGCTTCCCTTTCCCCATTGGGCTACAGTGAATAGTAAAGAAAGAAATGTAAAGAAAGGAAGTAATAGCACCATGTATCCATCTATGTATATTGCCATCATTAGAGACTTCAAGATCTACTCTAGCTCTAGGAGAGGGTTAAGTAGCTGTTGATTCTAGAAGACTAGGCAGTGCACTTTTGTCACTGTCATGTCCTATTTGCTTCATATGCAGTTGACATAAATGTAACTGAGTGATCCCAGTGGAAGTATTTACCTGAACACTTGAGCAACTAATAAGTCACGCAGCTTAAGGAAAGCCGTGTGCAAGACAACAATGATTTTACATGTTGTTACCTGTCATGTGTTTTAAACTGTTGATAAAGGAACTCGAAATATCCGATCCACCATGGATTCTCACTGGGGCGTACAGGGGAGGCAGTTGCTACCAGGCCCAGGGTGGATCAAGCTCTAGAGAGAAAAAGGTCACCACCACTGAGCAGTTTCATGACCCGTCCCAGACACATGGGGTCACTGTAGCTCACTGCCCCTTCCTTCTGGTGCTGTGCACACTTCTGGTTCCAGGATGGGGCTTCATCTGATTCCAAAAGCCTGAGTGGCTGGGGGAGCCATGTTGGAGAAGTTGGAGAGGGCCTGGCCCCCCGCTAGCAGCATAGGTATGACACACTGCTGGGTAAGCCCTGATTTTAAGGTGTCCTCTCGACCAAGCAACGGGCAGCCACTGCAGGGGACAGCACTCGACTGTGGCTAGGCGGGTAGCCCATTTGCAGCCTGGGAACCTCCTGCTGCCCCCCCCCCCCATGGGGGCTTCACTATGTCTTTTGTTATGTGGTCTTGAGAAACCTAGGTATGCCCCTGGATGCTCGTTCCTGGCAACTAAGGCATCTTCCCAGCGAATGCCACCTAACTGGCACAGGACACTTATCCTTTTCAATGATATGTCGATCATTGCCAACCAGGTATTGTAAATGGAGGACGAGCCATTTCCTTAAAGCCGAAGATGGCTTTTAAATCACACTAAAGATCCAGTCTATGCTACACCCCTGATGGTTTATGTTCACTTCTATTATAAACTGGTAATGGGAGCCTCACCGGAGGTAACTTCCATGCATAGTTCCTCCAAAATGTATTAAAAAGAGCACTATCGTGAAATTGTGTAATGTCAAAAATTTAAATTAACACATCGGCTAATGAGAGGAGGGGTCACTTATACACTCGAATTGAATAAAAAACTCCCACCAAGCTTGTGGTTTATTCTCACATGGTAGGAACAAAATCCAGGGGTGACAGAACCTGTCACCCCTGATTTCCTCTTCCATCCATTAAAATAAAAGAAACAAACCTGGCTGGATATTTCTTGATGCCGGGTGTATAAGTGACCTGTCCTCCCCCCATCCAGCATATTTATAAGGATTTTTTATCATTTGGCCATTTTTTCTCGATGGTGCTCCTTTAAATTACTCCTAGGTATGTGATGCCATTTTCCAATTAGAGGGTGCACCCCTTCTCACTGGGGTGCAATTACCAGTATTAGAGCACTTCTGGGGGGCATGTTTCCTGTATTTTTACTACAACCTGAAAAAAGATGTGTGCTTAGGATTACCATGCTCTATAGTTTAGATGGCCTGAGTATAGTAGTGGGAAAAAAAATTGGATTCATTTATGGAAAACCTTGATTTTCGACAGCTTGGGTGGGGTGATAATGGGATTGCTATGATGAAAATGGCGTCTAGGGCTTTGTCCTATTGAATCCGCACACCTGATTTTACTTCTGTGTCTTTTCCAATCCCTTGTGTGTATCCATAATCTCCATGCAACATCCACCTCAGGTGCTCTTCCCAAAACTCTGTAACAAGACAGAAATACAAGTCCTCCACCATTGATGTCCTCACAAGACCTTTGTTTGCTTTTGAAAAAACATGCACACAGGAGATAAACATTTTATATAATTGGTAGGCCATCCTATAAAACAATTTTAGTAATAGATAAATACATTAAATATTATAAATGAAAGAGAATAGTACAAGTCAGGAGCTATGTATTCTAAAATTAACCAATATATTTATATACTGTAAATGTTCTCAACAGCTGCGTGCTTATTAATAAGTAATACACATACACACAAGTGCACCTGCCTGTGATGAGACACCGCAACCTGTAATCCGCCTCAAGGCTTCAATTTAATTCTTTAGAGAGGGTCTATTTAATGTAACATGTAGGTAATTTGTGGTAACCACAGAGGTAAACTTCTCATGGGCTGCCAGAAGCAGGATTACTATGATACACCATGTACTACCCATATCCTCTTCTGTAAACAGTACCAAATATTTATTAGAGCTTAGTTACTTTTAATGGGTCATAATGGCTGTTGGAAAATATATTTCAGGTACTTGACTTGTTTAGAGTTTGTATCATTGGATGTCTACTTAAATGGCCAGTCCAGCCAGACTGCCCGTTTTTAAACTACCCCCCGCCCTGTCTCCCTTACCTAGCACTAAAGCATAGCTAAGGGGTTGAACAACAAAAAGATACTTACCTTGCCTGTTATCCAGCGGTGCCCAATGCCCAATCACCGTGTAGGGCGCCGCCATCTTGCCTCTGCTGCACGGGTGCTGGCGGACTGGAAGCTCCCCATGATGTGCGCGGGGGCAAGCAGGAGAGCGCACAATGTGGGCAGCTTCCAGTCCAGCGGCTCCCTGCAGCAGGGGAAAGATGTCGTCATCCGGCACTGCGATCAAGCGCTCGGCACTGGTGGATTACGGCCGAGGTAAGTGTCTTTTTGTTGTTTAACCCCTTAGCCCCACTTAAAGTGGACCAACACCCACGGGTGATCGGCCCGGGAATCTATAAGATTCCCGGGCCGATCACCCCCCACCCCGCGGGACATCCGAGATCGGGATGTCCCGCGGGGTGTAACCCCCCAAAACCCCCGAAAAACCCTACCTGATCTTCGGCGGCGGCCGGCCGCTTAGACGTCCTGGAATAGAGCTTGTACGTTGGCGCTGGGAGCGCGGAGAGGTGAGTTTTTCGGGGGGTTGGGGGGGGTTTCACACAGCGGGGCACCCCGATCGGGGGTGCCCCATCGAAGTGGACCAAGACCCAGGATAGTCAAAATCCTGGGTGTTGGTCCACTTTAAGTGCTAGGTAAGGTTGGCAGGGTGGGGGGTAGTTTAAAAATGGGCAGCCTAGGTTACTATGAGCAGCGTTTCACTGGCTATTGAGGGGCAATCAAATATTCAAGTACTGTATAATCACAGACTTTGATGAAATGCCCCATTTTACACAGATCCTACAGGGGATAAGAGAGGAGATTAGTGCCTTTCAGCTATATTGAATCAGGATGGACTGATAAGTTTTGCTTAAAGTGGACCAACAACTTGCTTGGCTTCCCCAGAAGTCTAAAAGACTCCAGGGCTGGTCAATCAAGCAAACTTGGGATATAACCGATTCGGTGTGAGTCCCCCAGATTGTCCAACATTCACTCATCTTTTTGTGGCTCCCACACCTTGCTTTTGCAGCTGTATCTCTGGCACCCCTGTAGCCCTTCAGACAGGCTGGGGGCAGGAACATGCTGCACACCACAGGGATGCACCTGCCCGATCTCGTACTAATGCATGGCATAAAGCGCGAGCGACATAGGGATAGGGAAAGGTGATTGATGAAAATGAACTGGAAGAGGGTAACACAGCAGGGCATCCCAAATCAGGATGTTTCCAGGGCAAGTACCAAAACCAAGGAAAATCCTGGGTTTTGGTCCACTTAAAGTGAACCGACACCCTCCGCGGCGTGTTTGTGGGCAGGTCACCGCCACTAAGTGAAAATCTGGGGGAGGGCAGATTGTAACTTTCACTTTAAACTCGGTCCAGCAAAGAGAATCCAGTGGTGCAATTGGCTGCCTGGTGCTCATGTGGGCAGTGACGTTCCAGCCGCCAAATACCCTGCCCAAGTGAGCTTCTGGCACCCATTTGTAGCTCTGGATTCTCGCCACTGGACCAAGCAAAGGTGAGATTTATGGCCTTTCTGGGGGGTTATGTACGGGGGGGCCCAGCATTTTGGATACTCCCCCCAGGTCTGTCATTTAGCGGCGACAACCAACACCCCTGGAGGTTGGACCGCTTTAGAAAAAAACTCAAGCTGCCTGCACTAGACTTTCTGCTTGGTATTTAACTGTGTCCATAGTGTCTGGGTTTCCAGTAATTGCACCAGTTGGGCTTTGACAATCTCCAGTACACCTTCCACTAGATCACATATGTCAAACTGAAGTCCCGAGGACCAGATGTGGCCCTCCAAGCCCTTTCTGGCTGTATCTGAAGGTACACTTTTTATATGAACTAGTTCCTGTTCCCATTGTTATCGGTACTGATTGCTCCAATGTTGGGGGAACACCATTCTAGCTGCAGTAACCAGATATAGCTGCAAGATGAACTTGGGGGTTAAGCAAAGAAGTACTGGTTGGGGGTTATTAGGTTAGCACCTAAGATCTCATTTGTTATAGACTGGTAAAATAGTCCCAGAATGCTTTTGATTCCAGATCTGGGCCATAGTACCTGGACCTCATTCGTGCCACCAACACCTGTCTGAAAATAAGCTGCAGGATAGGAGGGAGGGGTTAAAGAACAAAATCTTACACAACCCCAGAAGGGGTTGCCGCTCTGCTCACATGCCTGCCTGTTCACTCGAATGGTTTGTTCAGCAGTTTAAACATATTTGTCAATTCACCCTTTAGCTTCAGAACATGATGTTTTGGAAAGAGTAAGGACTTTTTCTGGTTTCCAGAGAGTTGGCCATCCGAGTGGAGAGAACCAGGGTTGAAATGGGAAGGCATCTTTTGTAGCTGAATCCATAATTTATCGTTGCCTCTCTATCTCTAATCAATAATGCCCTATAGCACAGCTAAAGCATGGTAAACCTTCAAAGTGCCGTAGGCTGCCACCACATTCGGCTTGTAGTCTTACTTTATCCTAGGGCCGACCTGTTCCCCAAACCAATCTAAAAAAGGCAGAATTTAATTTCTTGCAAAAACTACAATGGGTCAGGTTACAGAGCATCTTAAAATATGCACAATGATCTTGTTTTGACAATATTCACTCTTCCAAAACCAGGCGTAAAGTCGTCTATCATAATTTTTAAAGGGATTCTGTAGACAAAGTGCAAAAATGTCATTCAGCATCTGACCTCATCATGGCTGCGCTCTCTCTTCGTGTCAGAATGCAGCTGCTCCTGAAAGTAGAAACAAGGCAAAGAGTAGTGACACATCTCCTGAATTCCTTTTTCATAGACCACCAATAATAGGGCTAAGCTGGTGGTCTAAAGCTATGCATCATCAGGCTGTGGACACTGGAAAGGAAGAACAGCCAGGGTGATGAAAATACCTGTCTTAGAGATCCCACCCATTATGCTGATTATAATGCAGCATCACAGAGAAAAGGTCCACGCCCAGATATTTCAAATGATAAATCATAATGTCAAACTGTAAACCTTGATATCTCTGCCATTTCTTCTTCAATTTAAAAACTGAAAACAGTTTCGGACAGTGCCAAACGTAGCCTGACACAATGGTGTAACAATTGCCGTTGCCTTCTGCATCCTTTTAAGGTCTGCTAAATTTTTAAGCAAAAGTGAGGAATAATTTTAATGCTATACAGGAGCTCATTGCGTATTTGTATCCCTGAATACTGTACACTTAAGAGTATTTCCACTGAATAAGGTAACTGGTATTCAACTAGTTGACTAATTGGTGGTGTAAACTTCTGATTTAAAGCTAATTTTCAAAATTGCTTACCCAGCAAAAGCATTTGAATTCAATTTGGAAATGTCACAGGGGAAGCGAGGTACAGTAGCAAATCATCAGCATACACCAAAGCTTTTAACTATTGCCAATATATATGCATTTAATGCTTCAATTTTTCCTGATAGCAGGTGTTCCATATAGACATGTAAAATAGGGAAGAGAGGGCAGCCCTAGCTGGGGCCATTGGCAATAGTGACTGGCAAAGACATGACAGCATTGGCCCTAACAGTCACTTGAGGGACAATTATATAGTGCCAAAACCTTTGACAGCTGTGATGGGTCAACTCCAACCTGCTGGAGAGAGGCCTTTAGGAACTGGCCTTCTCGGCATCACACAAAGGAGACAGTTAGGAATCACTTGGGCTTTAGCCTATAGCCTATGTACTTAAATTTGACCAAGAATTGATTTATACATATATACAACATACATATATACAACTGTCGGTGATCAAAATGAATAGCCATTGTTCTGTCAGAAGAAAACGTTGTCCTATGCAGAGTTTGTATTTCTATAAGAAACATAAGTGTACCTTCTAATTCCAACTGGGCATCCTTTCATTTCCCTGAAGTATCATTATTATTGTGTGCTTTGCCAACCTGTTATCACCATAGCAATATCACTAGGATTGGAGACTGCGTCTGTAAAAGCAAAGGATGGGATCTGCTGGGACACATCCCCATAGTGAATAAATAGATGTGCACGTGTTCTAGCCAGAGAAACAAAAAAAAACCCTTGCTTACATAAATCAGAATATACATTTGTTGGGAATTATCATAGAATGTGTGTGTCTATATATATATATAGTGATAATTTCATAAATACAGGGACTTCTTCATTTAGGAATCAGCTTCAAATGCTTTATATTTTAATTCCAGATCGAACATAAATTTAGCTTCTTCTTTATAAATACAACAAAAGTCCAGTTCTTCATTAAAAGAAGAGTAGATCCATGTATCAGTTTGGCCTCTCTGGCCTACTCACTTTTTTCCCCATCCTAGGGTTCCAATCTGGAACAGGGTCTCCTGGCCTCCTCTATTCAGAGCTTCCCACTCAAAGCACCATCTTTTTTTCCCAGTACTCACATGCACATTGGGCTGCAGGCCTTTATAAAGTCTGACCCTAGGTTCCACCTGCATGTCATCAGGCCACACAGCAGCCTCTTAAAATGCATTCTGTGGTGGACAGGACAGGGATTCTGGATTGGCTAGGCTCCAAGATACTACAGGGCACCTTACCAGCAAAGCCCTTAAGAGGAAGTCAGAAAATAAGCATTGCCCTCCCTGTGTGCTAAGCTCAATCTGGGCATCAAAATCCACTTACCTGATCACTGCAACCCTACTCCCATATCAGCAGGGAGTAAGCCTTGGATTATTTCTTAGAGCCAGTACCCAAAAATGTAAAGAAACATTCCAAAAAAAAACAGACTGGCTTTAACTACAGTGACCTATTGTGCAAAATTTACCGAGAATAGAAAAATACAAATAGCAGTGACCTTCATACACTGGAAAGAATATCTATTTAGATCAGGTGCACAACCTTTTGTGGTCAGCCACATTGTTGCAATTTAAGGGGGCCACAATAAAATAATATTTTAAACCTTAGAGTATGGTATATTTCTTTATGTATGCAGATGGGAAAAGGTGAGCAGAGGAGGATGGAGGTAGGCATAGGTGAGATGGGGAAAGGTGAGGTGAGACAAGGGGTGAAGTGAACAAAACTGGGCAGGGGTCAGGAGGGAAAAGGTGAGATAAGAAGAGGTGACGTGAGCAACGGTGAGGCGGGAAGAAGTTAGCAGAGATGGGTAGAGGTAGGTGAAATGAAGGGAGGCAGAGGTGAGGTTGGCTGACATCAGCAGAGGTAGGCAGAAGTGGCGATGGCCGCAACTGATGGCATGCACATCCCTGGTTTAGATTATCCATCCTACCTGTTAAATTTAAGTTAAGAAAGCTGCAGTCCCTAACTTGGGATGATTAATTAGTTTGATCTAATACCAGTTTTATGCTAATTCACATAATGTGTAATGCTGCAAGCTAACAGAAGAATCATCTTGCTGGTTGGTTGCTTCAAGTTACAGCATAATGGACAGTCATTGTTTCGGCCTATAAATGTAAGTCAAAGCATTCTGTACAGTTAGGCATTATTTTAGCCAAGCCCTTAGGAAGGAAGCCAGACACTTCCAATAAGGCACTTTGCAAAGGAGCAAGGGGCCCTATAGAGCACTATCAGGATGTAAACAGGAAGTTACAGGTCAATAGAAGGAAACAGCTTTATAGTAAAGACAAAGACACTGGTGTCTACATTGAAATACATTTGCTTTATGTTTTTACATGGATGATTCAATTCAAATCAGTAAATACTATGATACTGTATCCAATGTTACAGTATCATCTAAATTGTGTACCTATATATTATTTTAATGAAATATTCTAAATTTAGTGCCATTTGAAGAATATAACAGTTAGTTCTTTGATGGACCCTATTTATCGGGGTCAGGGGATTTCTGCAGTAATAATTTAAAGGATCTGGATTGGACTTAAAGCGGCCCAAAACACACCCTGGAGTTTATGAGACTCCAGGGCATGCATACTCGCTCTCCCCCCGGGGCATCCAGATTTAGGTGTTAAACACCCCAGGTTTCCCAGTAAACTCACCTTCTCCCCTAACCAACAGCATATATGTGAGTGGCACTGCTCCCTGCTATACCTCTATCAGGAAGCGCGCTCACTCCAGGTATTTGTGAAAGGCCCGGACAGGCATGCTTCCTGTTAGAGGGTAGGGGGGATGTGACCGCCAGAGCACTTGGGACCACTCCAGCTGAGTCTTAGACGATCCTTAGACGAGTGGGCGGGAGCGGATCCAAAAAGGAGGCCGCACATGTGGACCGTTAGTTCGGGTGACTTGGGGGGGCCGCTGACAGATTCCAGACCACATGATTGCCAGCATCCAATCACAGAGCTGTATCTCGCTGGGGAAACTAAGAGAAGGTAAGACTATCTCGGGTTGGCATGCTGTGTAAGTTTGAACGACATCGCTAATTGGGATAGCTAGAGTAGTTGGTGATCAACACCACTTTTGTACAAAATGTGTGTTGAATTGCTTTAAAGCGAAACAAATCCTACTGGGTCCAGCCCTGGAATCTAAAAGGTTTCAGGACCAGCCTCTGGCCTTCCCCTGGGGCTTCCAAAATTAGGATGCCCTAATGTGAAACCCCCCAGGGCACCAGTAATCACTTTTTCCCGGTCCAGCGGTGCATGCATGGGCTCTCATTCAATCACAGCAGCCTGCTGAACTGACGTAATTAGTTGGGGCAGCTAAGTTGTGAATAGGGCGCAGAAGCAGCCACATCCCTGCATCCTCTGGCTGTGCACACACTTCCGCCCCCCCAGCCATTCAGATAGGCTGGGGTGCAAGCATGGGACAACAGGGGATGCGGTTGCTCTAGCTCCCCATTCACAATAATCGGAGCTGCTCGCCGAATGACATCAGTTCAGGACGAGAGCTCGCATATACACCGTTGGACCGGGAAGGTGTGAGTTTGAATGTGCCAATCTGGGGGGTTTTACACAGAAGGGCATCCCAATTTGGAATGCTCGGGGGGGGGGGGGGCACGGAACAAAACCTGCTATAATGATAGAGAGACAGTGGCTGTATAAAAATGAAAATCTTCATCCAAGCATTGCATGCTCAGACGATTACAAAGCAAAGAGAGGCACGAAGAGGTGATTTGCCTGGCTCTACCCTTTCCCTAAGAGCGATGGGTAATTCTGTTATTCTTGGCTAGTATGTGCCAGGTTTTAAAAAGCACTCTCTTTCTTTTGCCTTTAAATAGGGGAATTTTTGGTGTTCGTTAGTCTACTATAATAAGTCTATAATCATGGGTCTCTCCCCACACACTGCCCACATACAGTTATTAAAGGGACATTCTAGACAAATGGTTGTTAGCCTGATTTTTGGGTTTCCCATGTTGTCAGGGGTGTCATCTTTCATTCCCCCGATTTCCTTCACCTTTCTCCATTTTCAGGGTCCCCGAAAGGAACTGAATTCTGAAGGGAACCTGAGATTGAAACAAACATGTGAGTCATCATCTGTTGCTGAGGAGGCCCTGCAGATAAGATAGTTTACTGGGAGCTATTGAGTAATATACAGCAGGCTGAATGAAAGCTGGAGGAAGAATGCAGATCCAGACAGCCAGACTGGGGAAATCAGCAATTGGCAAGTCAAAAGATAAAAATAAGAAATATCAGTAGCTTACCTTACATTAAGTCCCTCCAGTGCTGTCCTTCCTGCTATGTCTGTCTGTCTGTCTTAGTGAGGAAATCACTTCCTCATTCAGCTTTCAGTCTCTACCCCCCCTGACCTGGTCCTTCAATTAACCTTTGGACCAAGAACAGAAACACTCCACAGACATCCTGATTGGCTGCCTCCCCGTGCAGCTATGAAACCCCACCCTCTCCCTCCTCTCTGGTCACACTATGTGCTGGCAGCAATAACTACAGGCACAACAATGCACTTATTTTCTTACTATGATATATGTAAAGCTTACATCACATCATATTGCTGTTGCCACACCCACTGTTTCTTTGCATTTTTTCTCTGCATCTCCAATGCTCTAATACTTTTACAAATAACTTAGGAACTACAGTATAACTTTAACCCTTTGCCTGGAATGTCCCTTTAACCTCCCGCCTTGTGCTGACAACACATGCCCACATGGAAGACAATGGTACTATAAACACCAAAAGCTATATCCAAGCATTGTATGCTCAGCATATCAATATTCTTAGAAAAGCAAAGTGAGGCATAAAGTGATGCTTTGCATAGCTCAGCCTACTACTATAGTGATAGGTAATCATGTCATTCTGTGTTAGTATGTGCCATATGAATACTTTCTGCTATAAGAAATAGCTTTTCTCCTCCAATATAAGGCTCGATTGAGAGCTGGGCGAGAAAAAACCCTGGCTCCATGGGGAGGCAACTCGCAAGCGGGAATTCTCACTTTCTCGGGTGACTCAGGGACACATGCAAGATCATCCTGCATGTGCAAGAAAGCTGGCAGAGAATTCTCACTTCATTCAAAATTGTACAACTCGTATGATCACTGTGAGCAAGTTGTGAAATATTTGATTGATAATAAACATGTTGCTATAACCAGCATGACTTTTTTATTAATGAAAACAGCCGGCAATTGTTGCCACCCCCCCAATATGCAACTATCCCAGACACCAGTGCTGGTAACCCAGGGTGCAGAGGCTGGCTGGCCCTTGGCCATGCCAGTTTATCAGCACTTATGCCCTTTGGTATGGGTCTCCACAGCACCCCTGGAAATACCCTCATACCAATGGGCACCGGGCTCTTCCGCATCCCCAGTGTCCCAAATGGGTAATCAGGTGGGGTACCACCATGTCGCCACCAATGCCTGCCCCCTACCCTGTGAACTGGTATAGGGGTCCCCTAGCCCCCTACCAGTTCACACCAAAAAAGACAGCACACCAAAAAACGTTAATATACTTAATTTGACTACTTACTGTTCCCCATTTTCTTTCTTATTTTTATTTTCCCCCGCTGAGCACCGGACAAAAGGTACCCCCTCCTTTCATCCCATCCCATTTCAGGGACTGCATGTGGGGTGGGAGAGAGACACATTTATACAGCCACCAACCCATACCGAAGGACTTAATGGCGGGTAAACCTGTCAGTGCAGCCTCTGAGCCCTGGGTTACCAGCCCTTATGCCTGGTGCCTGGAAGGAAAAAATGGGGACTTGCACTATACCCTATTTAATCTGTAGAGGTGCCGCTCCCAAAGCTGCAAAAGAGCTCAAACCAGGAACAAAAAAATAGCATGTAGGGAGGCACTCTCAACTCATAAATTGATCAAAAAATACATTTTTTATTAATTACATATTTATAATCACTACATACAATATACAGCATATTAAAATCCCTTAAAAAACACACAAATCGAACAATAACACATAGGACAAACCAACATAAAGGTGTGTAGGCGATGGGGAGAGTCTCACCAAACTAATTGATATCAAATGCCTAGATATATGTGCTAAATCATTCAACAAAGTGTTCCAACGGTGCAACTAAACGTGTAAATCCTGCTTATGATCCGGATCACTATAAAATCTACATATTTATAAAGTGCAAGTGCTGCTAGTCAAACAATCAATTAAGAATTAATATTCCCAACCATAACAACTCATAAGCATATCAATCTACTCTATTCACCAATTAAAGAATAATATGAAAATAAATCACCTTTATATATATTATTAGGCATCCCAAAGGGGAACCACTGATTTATATCACAATGCCAATCGAAAAATTAAATCACAAATCTATCATAAAAAACTTCACCAGAAATAAAGCCAAGGTATCATGAAAATAACATGTGTGAAGTCTCCCCACCTCCTACTGCACCAGGAGCCACGCGTTCCGTGGGCACATCACCCACTTTATCAGGCTGCCTGGGCCAGTTGCCTATTTGGGGAGGGCACACATTTTTTTTCCAAACTATACAGAAAAAAATACAATTGCGGTTGTCATTTTCATTGATAAAAATCATTCCTTCTTTAGTGCCGTGGCTATTATCAATGAAAAAAGCATGTCGGCTAGAGAAGCAGGAATTTCTCACCAGCTTTGAACTGGCAAGACATGGCCGCACAGAAAAACCCAATCTTGTCCATAAAAACACTCTGTGAGTCACACAAGTTTACACTTTTGTAAAGAATTTTCAAGTGAGTTCTCGCACCAAATGAAAATTCCCTCCAAAAACATCTTGCTCAAGAAAAATTGTCTGTTGAATCAAGAGAGAGGTAAAATAGGCAAGAATGTGTTTTTCTCTGCAAAAAACGGGCGAGATTGCCCCAGCTCTGAATCGAGTCTCTAGAGTCTACTCTCTCTCAGCTACTTAGGTTTGTAATCTGAAATGTCAGATATCCTGAGACCTAGGTCACTTGATGGCCTCCATCACTAGTCACTTTTTATGGCAGAGTAACAGCCATGCCATCAGCTTTTCTTAATGATTCATTTAGCTGTACCCCAAGGAATATATAGTGATTGGAAAGTTTCATGTAAGCAACTGCTGCCTTGTGCTTTGAGTGCTCTTGTCTTTGTGATGATTATGCCATCATACTGACTCATTAAAAGTTGAACCTTACAAACTACATTTATTTAATTATTTAGTAAATGTATAAATAATTATAATTATTTAATAAATGTATGTATATATCACTGAGATTAATTGCCGACACGTGTTAGTAATTTCTAAAAATGAGTCCAACCTTGCTCAACTGCCATCCTAGGGCTCTTTCCCCCCATCAGTCATAGCTGGGAAAACAACCAGCTCCATTCATGGCAATGGAGGGTGTATACTGGGCTATTACCTGGGGGTGATGTTTGCGACCGCCAGCTTTGCACATCTAAAGGCTTTAGCTTAAACTCTGATTTAACAAGGGATAGCGCCAGGTAGCGACTGGTGAGCGGCCGGTAATGACGGGCCCCGCCACGAGAACGCCGGCTCCCCACCACAATCACACATTTATCAAGCCAATCCTGCTTAGCGACTGAGATAGCGCCATATAGCCACTCATTCATCATTATTCCAGCCTCAGCCCACAGCGCCAGCGTCCGACCTTGAACAGCGACAGGTATGACCTCTCTCTACCTGGCGCTCTCCAATGCATTTCAATGGGACAATCTTTAAATCTTTAAATATTCATAATTAATTGTTATGATTTTGTTTTTTGTTTTTTTTTTAAATGTGAAAAATTCTGCGACCACTTCTGCCCTTTTAGATAATTTTTTTAGGTAAATAAAAAAATGTACAGAATTGATATTACAGGTCTAATATTAATTCATTCATATTACTAAATTATTTAAAAAACTTGTTTTTTTTGGTTTCCAAAAATATGGTTGTTTGGGGGTTAAAAAACTACTTTTAACCCATCGCCGCCAGCGCTCTGGGGTTTAAACATGCATTTTACAGCGCGATTTGTTAATGAATAAGGTGGGAGCCGGTCGCTAGGGCCAGTCGCTATCATGCGCTCCCATACAGCGCGGAACCTGTCAAATAGCGACTCGTCACCCAATATTCAACATTACGGCAAGCCGACTGAGTCGCTATCAACTACCGAACAACGACAAGCACAGCGACTACTAGCGGGCGCTCTGAAAATGCCGCTACAGTCGCTCAACTGTCGCTACCTGCCGCTGTTAATGAATCGGCCTCCCCGTTGGATTAGATAGAGAGCATTTGTGAACAGAAACTTTCCCACCAGACCTCTTGGCTGCTTCTCTAACTAGTGCTCTCCTTGACTGGGCTGTCAGTTCAGCTGGACAACCATATCTGGGTAGCTTTGCAGTTGTTACTCCTTCCATCTACATTAGATATTCAGAACTTGGGCTATTTTTTTATAATCTATTCCTGCAATACACTTCACCGCACCCTTTTCCCTGAGATCTGTGGTATGTTCCATGATTTTCAGTCTCTTTGTTCACAAATGTTCTCTAACAAGCATCTGAGGCCTTCATAGAAAGCTGTAGTTATACTGATATACTGATACATTACCTACACGTGGACTCTTATTTACTAGGTGACTTCTGAAGGCAATTGGTCCCACTGGATTTTATTTAGGGGTATCAGGGAACAGGAGGCTGAATACATATGCATCCCACACATTTCAATTTTAAACATCTGGAAAAGCATGTATCATTTTCTTTACATTTCACAAATATTTGATACTTTGTGTTGCTGGGTTTTGTTCTGCTTTAAGTTTGTGTTCGCAACACTTAAAAATGTGGAAGAGTATGAATACTTTTTCAAGGCACCGTATACAGCTTATTGTATGCTCTTTTTATTTTGCTAGATTCTCTCAATTAACTTTTGGCTAAAAGATGGACCATCATAAGCAACAGATCAGAATCCTCAGAGGTGAGTTGAAATATGCCATACATATTTATTACATATTATTATTTCTTTAAAATCAAAACTGAGAAGAAACAAGAATCCAAAGAATTTGTGGATTGCACTTGCATTAATACTAATGTCCTATTTGCTATTCCCTACAAGTATTTTGGCCCACCAGTGCAGTTAGCTTTGGGAAGGAAGTATTGCATCTGTGTGTGATGAATGAATGTATGCTGACAGTGTAGTTGGTATATGTCACAATAAAATGTATAAGACTCCAACGGGCAGACCTATACAACACCGCACTTCAAAACTATTAGAATAAATGTTACTAGAAAATGAACTGAACGTGTGCAGAAGTCCCAAGTCTGAAAATAGTGAAACAATGTAAAATACACAGAGCTCGCCTACATAGTCCTTTCAATGAAAGGTATCCAATTACGGCCTCCCAAGGTGTATGCATCGATGGGACCACTAGACTAACCATCAATGCATGCACCTTGGGATGCCGTAATTGGATACCCTTAATTGAAAGGACTGTGTAGGCGAGCTCTGTGTATTTTACATAGTTGGTATATGTGATCATCTATAATAGTACAATAGTACAACCTCTGTTTTTATGTAAAGACCACATTTGATCAAAATCACCCATAGATTAGGCTGTGTGATAGTCAATGGAAGGTTCTGTACATGGCAATTGCTCAATAATAAAAATCTGTGAACCATGCTGAATAGAGAGAGGAAGGGTTACTTATACATGAGAGGAGGGGCTACTTATACACCCCAACTGATACAGAAATCCTGCCAAGCTGGTGTTTTTTTTTTCTCTTGGAAGAAATAAAATCCAGGAGTGACTGGTTTTTGAGCATTCCATTCCACTTTTACAGGGGTAATCTGCTCCATTCCAATGCATGGGCCAGGCTGTGGGGGGGGGGGGGGGGGCAGCAACAGCATTACCTCTAAATATCTGGCCAAAGCATTGCACGATGCAAGCCAAGCCAGGAATATTTGGGGAGATGTTGGAGTTTCCTGTTTTGGGAATCAGGACAGGGGGCAGCTCACAGTCAGACAGCCAAGTCCTCCCTTGAGGTCATAACAGCGGTCACTGGCTGGGGATAGATGAGCAGGGTATCAGGCTCAGGACAGGGGAGCAGAGTCACAGGCTGGGAACAGGTGAATGGAGTAGCAGGCTGGGAACAGGTGAGCAGAGAAGCAGGCTGGGAACAGGTGAGCAGAGAAGAAGGCTGGGAACAGGTGAGCAGAGAAGAAGGCTGAGAACAGGTGAGCAGAGAAGCAGGCTGGGAACAGGTGAGCAGAGAAGCAGGCTGGGAACAGGTGAGCAGAGAAGCAGGCTGGGAACAGGTGAGCAGAGAAGAAGGCTGAGAACAGGTGAGCAGAGAAGAAGGCTGGGAACAGGTGAGCAGAGAAGAAGGCTGGGAACAGGTGAGCAGAGAAGAAGGCTGGGAACAGGTGAGCAGAGAAGAAGGCTGAGAACAGGTGAGCAGAGAAGAAGGCTGGGAACAGGTGAGCAGAGAAGAAGGCTGAGAACAGGTGAGCAGAGAAGAAGGCTGGGAACAGGTGAGCAGAGAAGAAGGCTGAGAACAGGTGAGTGGAGTGGCAGGCTGGAAACATATGAGTGGGTTAGCAGATGGTGAACATATGCACATACAACAACGCGTCTGTATCACCAGAGAAGCAAGCGGACGACCACCCCCTGTAGGAGGTCCGGCACAGGATTGGTCTGTAGTCTGTAACCTACTCATGTCTTCAGCAGAGCCCAAAATAGGGCCCTAAATGGAAGAGGCTGCACTAGGCCCTGGCAGTACTGTGGTGGTCACAGACTTGGTGTCTGTGGCCCAGTACAGAGGGAGTCACTTATACAACCGAGTTGAATAAAACTCCTGCCAAGCTTGTGGTTTATTATTTCTGACAGGAATCCAAGAATGACAGGTTTGAGTGTATCAGGGGTGAGAGAATCTGTCACCTGATTTCCTCTTCTTTCCATAAAAGAAAGAAACAAACCTGGCTGGATATTTCTTGATGCCAGGTGTATACGTGGCCCTCCTCCCATCATCCAGCATATTTATATGGATTTCAACCATTGGGACAATTTTTGTGATAGTACAGTACTTATACTGTATGTAACATTTCAATGTCTGGACCTAAGCAGGCCATATTTTTAAAGTTCATATATTAGTTTTCTAGCTGAGTATAACACCAGGGGCCTCCAATTGTGGAATTGTATATTACTGGCCTTGCTTAATTCCACAGATTCTTGCCAATCTTTTATGGTTAAATAGGAACTCTGGTCAGAAATAACTCCCTCTTTAATTTTCAGCAGTGGCGCAGCCCAGGTTGGGCTTCCGTGCTGTGCACCAGTACGGCTAAGCTAGAGAATGAGGCCACCTGGATACTCATCTATTCAGGGATACTTACCACATAGGTAGTAGAGAAGAATATCAGGCTTGCATGCGCAGTGGGTGCACAGTAATGTGCTCGGTCTCTGGCCTCCCTGATAGTCTGCTCGTGGTCACGTGGGACGCCCAACCTAGAACCTGCAACCCCCGAGGAGCAGAAAAAATGGCAAATTCTTTAGCATATCCCATAGGGTGCTGCTGTTTCCAAACGTTTAAGAAATCATCCTTACTTCATTGAAAAAATGTACCTCACCTGTAAAAATGCCCGATTGCAGGGACAGGTGATTTAGGAAAAATTTGGACAGACATTTTTATTGCACTTCTAAGAGCAGCGACTCTGACTGATGCATCCTCCGCTTCCCAGTGTGCCTGCCCACGCCAGGCATTTGTGCATGACCGCTGTGGGCACGCTCCCTGTTAGAGGGAGGCAGAGAATGCGGCCGCCAGAACCACTGCTCTTAGACGCGCTGTGGGACCGGAAAGAGGTGAGTTGCTGCAGCAATCTGGGGGGTTTCACACAGCGGGGTGCCCCTGGGGAAAGGAACAAAACCCAGGAGAGTCAAAACTTTTGACTGTCCTGTGTTTTGGTCCACTTTAAGTAGAAACAAAGCTAACTCAGAAGTAAGTTTCAGTTCGCACCCAAAGTTAAACCTACGTCACAAAATAAATAGCCTGACCCATATTCTGTTCAGATATAACTGGGCTGAATCAACAAAACTCGGTGTGAATTTAACTTTAACCCAAATCCAAATAATAGCTAATCCTAGCTAATTAAAGAGGAACATTGGACCTAAAATAAAAGGGGGCCGATTCCCCCCCCCCATCGGCCCCAACTTACCTTTTGGATGTCGCCACTGCCTGCTGCGGCGACATCCAGCTGCTTCTGCCCCCCAGCCATCTTAAAAGTCCCGCAAGATTTCAGCCGACTCCATTGCATCCCATTCATGGGCACTGCACAAGATTGGGGGCCGCGCAGTGCCTGATGGGATACAAGATGGCGTTGCCCATTGGGAGGTCGCCTGGAATCTGAGGGACCGAGATGATGGATGCCCTGGCGAGGTGAGTAAAAATTGTCCAATGGTAAAACCCGGAGGGGGGGCAGTAGTTTGGTAAGGTTAAAGCAGAAATAGCATTGTTAACCTTAGTAAATGTGCATCTGTAGAAAGCTGATGACTCTAAACTGAAAGACAAGAAATGCAAAATTAGGTAAACAAGATCTATGATTAGTATATCATGTAGGCTTTTTATCACTTTAGAAGATTGAACAAAGTGATTACACTACATACATTACTGTAAAAGTACATACCGTATATTACTCAAAAAGAATAAAAAGAGATGTGTTGTGAACATTTCATCCCCAGGTTGCCTGTTTGTATGGATTGGAGTCTCAATGGTTTTTGCTGAAGGGGATACAACAACAGAGGCCACACCAGGAAGTGCAACAGGTAAAATTGCATAGCTAATTACCATCATTTAGCATTAAAGTTATACTAAAGGCAAGCCAGATTGTGGTTTCATTGTCTCAGGCTGCACGTTGCACTAGTAAATTTGTAAAAGTATTAGAGCATTGGCGATGCAGAAAAAAATGAGGAGCTTTACATATATCATAGTAAAAGAATAAGTGCATTGTTGTGCCGCAAGTTGTTACTGCCAGCACATAGTGTGATCTGAAAATGGTGGTGAGAGATGCTGAAGGCTAAGAGTGTCTCCAGCCTTCCAGCACATACTATTACCAGAGAGGGAGGAGAGTGGGGTTTCATTTCTGCAGTGACAGGCAGCCAATCAGGACACTTGGGGAGGTAGTGGGGGGCTGTTTCCATTCTTGGTCCAATAAAGGTTGATTGATAGACCAGATCACTGGGGCGTAAGTTGAAAGCTGAATGAGGAAGTGATTCCCCCTTTTTTTTTTTACTTTTGCATTGCCAATCACTTTAAGTATAGGTTATAGAGCCAAATCTACTGTTCCCTTTGAAATGAAATCTTGTTTGTCTAGAGTCACACATTAAGAAACTGTAAGGTGCTGCACATTTTGCAGCTTTCTTCAGAAGGAAAAATCGGTGTTTTGTGTTATTTGCTGTGGAAGAAGAAATCTTCTTTAGCATGACCATGACTTCTTAAAGGTTCTGATTGCAGCTTGGGGAGGTGTCCTGATTTCTGCATGTCCCCCCTTGCAAGCTCATTTCCAGACTGAATTTGAATGTTATTGATTCTTATGACAAAAGTAGATTTATCGGACTTGAATTGAATTGGAAAGGATTCCTGTATTTTAACAGATCAGTGAGATGCTTGAACTGACTTTGTAATCATTGTCCACTTCCTAAGAAACCGTAGGACTTTAAAGCGGACCTTCACTCTAAATAAGAGTCTATCTTATATGTTTCCCACACCCTGTACATACAGATTGCTCACATTAAAAATCATCCTACCTGCATCTACTGCATGTTATGAGCCTTTAAACATCCAAGATGGCGGCTTATGGAAGCTGCCATTTTTGCAGGCAGCCTGCAAACAGGAAGTGCCTGCAAACAGGAAGTGACTGTGCTGCTCTGCATTCTGGGACTGCTGACCTTTCCCTGACCCCAGCTCTGCTCTGTCTGAGCAAAGCACAGCTATAACCCGCCCCCCTGTACCTTATCCCACTCTCCTCTCCTCAGTAAGTGTGATGCTTCTGAGTCAAGATGGCGGCGCCCGTATCCTAAATTCCCGAACAGAGTTGCAGCCCAGGGGGGGAAAGTATAATAAATTAGTGACTAAACATGTAAAATATATTAATTTTAGATGCTGAGGAATTGTTTTTTAAGAGTTTGGGCTTTTCATTAAATCAGGGTGAAGGTCCAGTTTAAAGAGGTCCCACACCCATTTCTAACTAATTGGTGTGGGGCGGTGCACGGATGCCCCACAGTGCAATGCCCCCTGCAACACCCTGAAATCTTTATCTTCCCCTCTATCCTTGGCTAAAATGCTGGGGCCACATGGGCCACTAAGGCCAGCCAAAGTGAACATATGAAAATGGGGGTTTTGCTAGGGTATTGTGTCCCATGGTCGGTATGTATTTTTGTCTTGTAAATGTTTGTTACCTTATAAATAAACATATGGATTGGTTAAATATGTTGGGTGGTTGTTTGGGTGATTTCAGGGATCCCCGCTATTTCTTTATTGTATGTGCTATATTACCAGCAAGCTGCACCTAGGTTGTTTATGATATTTAATGGTGGTGCAAAGGGTGTGCTTTAATTGTATCTCTTGCTTTTCTGTTCTATAGACATGTCTGCAATGGGCAGTACAGGAAGTCCGAGTTCTAGTGCAGCACCACTCGATGACCAGGGAGCTGGTGACCATCAGGTGAGTGCTCAGACTGATTAAAGCGGAAATCCAAAACTCTTAATATGCTTTGCAAAGGTATCACTGAAACTCTGTCCTTAAAGCAGGCCTACACACTAAAAGTAAGCCTCTTTGCCACCCTGAAAACCCCTCACCTCCACCACTATTAAATTAAATGAGGGGCAAACTAGGGCTTCGACCCCTTCAACACCACCACCACTTGTTAACATGAGCAGCGATTAATCTATAATTGCTTACGGTGGGCTCTGCTAGACTTTCTGCCCAAGGGCCTCCACCACACTTAACCCAGACCAGGATCAGCTATCGGTAATTATCTGATGCTACAGCCTGTCTGCTGCGTTTAGCCCTCTCACACAGTAAAATGGAATGAAACTTCCCAAAATTATAAAAAAAAGTTGGTGCATAACAAAGGTATGTCTTCCAGCTCTCATATTTTTTAACTGTTTTTTAAATTCAGTGTCGTAGGATGAGGCTTTTTATTTCATAGGAGGGTTTCTTGTATTTCTGGTATCCATTTCAGGGGACATAAAGTTCAGTGTTTTATTTATATTCTATACAAAATACAGACATTTGCGTCTGTCTTAACCATCTTTTCCTAATAGTTCCGCATGAGCAATAACCAATAACATGTGGGGAGTGTGCAATTGGCATTTAATGGCCAATGAAAGATAGAAAATATGTGAGAGAAAATATGTGGTCAATAGAATGTAGGTCTTCCTAACCGCTTCCTCTTGACAAAGATCTCCATAGATCGAAACGTTGAGGTTCTTTCCTGCGGTCAGTCTGTCAGCTCTCTGTGCTCTGTATTTTCATATTGCTGTAAGTGTTATGCAAGTTCAACTATATGATAAATAGGGTCATGCCATCCTTAACCAATGTTCTGTGAAAAATGTTGTACATAATATCTGAATATGTCTTATACCACTTTGGAGTGCTGAACCCTGTTTTACCTTTAATGCTACATTCCCTTGCTTTATGATATGCTACTTTTGCTGTGCTATAGAACTTTGTACACTGTATATATTATGCACTGATTTACCTATTCACTTTTTTGAGCATTAAAAAATATTTTTGACGGCATATACCGGTACTTCTTTTGGTGTTCATTTTCCCCACCTTTTTGCTCTTAAGGTCTTCCTAACTGCCAATTATATGCATGGATGCCATCCAATCGGTCTAATTTTTTTCCCATCCTGGCCATTACATCAGTGTGGCTTTCTCTGCTCCTGCACTTAGCACTGATGTCACCCTGAACTCACCCAACCTCAGGCAACCAACATATCTGAAAAAAAATGTGAAATTGTGAAAAATCTTCAAATAATTGTGAAAAGTATCTAATAGGTCCTGGCAAACTCGTGGCTTTACTCACATTAGGCTGCTGCACAGTGGTGTCACTAAATGTGACCAGGGGTCCTGGTGCAGACATTAAAGTGAACCAAAACCCAGGATTTTGACTATCTTGGGTTTTGGTCCTTGCCCCCAGGGTAGCCCGATCGGGGGTGCCCCACTGTGTGAAAGCCCCCAGGTCGCCATAACCAACTAGCCTCTTCCCGGTCCTACAGCGCATGTGTGGGTGCTCACCAATCAGCGAGCTTGGATCCGCTGATGTCACATCAGCGGCTCCGAGCACGCTGATTGGTGAGCACCCACACATGCGCTGTACACGGCTCCGAGCATGCTGATGGCTGCATTCCCCGCTACCCTCTAACAGGGAGCGTGCCCGTACCGGCCATTCACAAATGCCTAGCGCGGACACAAACCCTGCTAGAGGGATAGCAGGGATGCGGCCGTAGCTCGGGTATGCACCGTTGGTCGGGAAAGGAGGTAAGTGTATGGGCGATCTGGGGGGTTGCACGCAGCGGGGCATCCTGATTTTGGATGCCTCGGGGGGGAGGGAAACGATGGGCCTGGAAACCTTATAGATTCCCGGCCCGATCGCCGTGGGTTTTGGTCCACTTTAATGGGGCCTCATCATACACTAACCTTTTATCTGTCTTTTAAAATTAAATGATTACAATTATACTACTAATTTCTGAAATAGCAGAGATGAATGGTGCTTTCTTTTTGTACATTTGAGTCCAGTTTGGGCAATAACATAAAAAACATCTTACTTGGGGCAAACAAACTGCATGAAAGCTAAAGCAGGCACCTTGAGTGACAGGTCAGTCACTCAATCATGTGTGACTCTATTGGTCTGTCATGCAATTTCTACTGTTACGCAAGTCTATGGCTGCCATGCAGAGCCCCACTCTCCTGTTATCATCAGGGGAAGATTTGGGTGACCAGGTGAGTTGTTTTTGGGCTCAGCACAGCTGGAGGGAGGGGTGGCTGGGGGTTACAAAAATCTTGGACTTCCTCTTTAATAATTCCCAGCCCTTAATAAAGACAAACACTATTTCCATCTATTTCATTTTTAGACGACCTCGGCCGAACCCCCGTCGGTAAGTACACACATCATGCTTCTATACCATTCTTACACTGTCACTTTTGACACCTCCCTTCAGTGACTTTTAAACCATAACATCCAGAACAAAACCTTTAATCTGTAACATCCAGAGCAAAATTTGAAGGCACTTTTTCCTTAAAACCTAGCCATGAAAATAGGTCACGGTCTAAAATATTGTGCCTGTTTTACTTTAGGTAACTTCAGCTGAACCACTGGTGGTAAGTACAAACCTTAGTAATGGCTTTTTTTTTCAACCTGACTTCTTGTCCAAGTTGTCCTTTTCACTGGAATAGGAACATTTATAGCCAGTGGTAAAAAAGGCAGTTTATTATTATTGCCTACTATCCAAAACTAAAAGTATATCATAACATGCAGAGCAAAAAGTGCAGGCACGTCTTTTTTTTTTCTGAAGCCCAAGCATAGGTGAAACAAATAGCTCTCTACTCTATAATATTATGCCTGTTTTATTTTAGGGAGCTACAGCCGATCCTTCAACGGTAAGTACACACCTCCTCCATTTACCAGCCCTAAAACAATGCTATCGCTTCAATGATGCCTATTCTCCCCATTTTTGCTCCACTAGGCCAGTGTTCTCAGCCATTATAGAGGCACCCCTGTATCTTTGAATACAATTTTACTTCATGTAATCCAAGCATATTTATGTTATCTTCTTTAAGCGGAAATCCAGTTCGTCTGTTTGCGCCCCCAAATCATGATGCCAAGCTGTGTGACACCACCCCCCCCCCATGAGCGCTGCAAATCTTATCTGTCTGGCGATCCCACAGCGATTTTGTTGGCCTGTTTTGTATCCCCAGCAGCCCTCGGCTGAGTTGTGCTTCAGCACCCAGCCATTCAGATGTGGGAGGGAGTGTGCCTCAGACTGCCGGAAAACTGGGGATGTAGCCAGTGGGCATGCTTTGTCACCCAGAAAATTTGCCAGGTGGGCAAACAAGCCCCATTCACAAGAAACCAGAAATGACAGCGGAAGAAGCTTTGCCTCCAGAACTCAGGGTGGGGGCAGATCGAGGAGGCAGGGGCATCTTAAAGGATTTTATTCCACTTTAAGCTAGTAAGAGTATTACTGATGCTAAACAATGGGTTAAAGCAGACCTCCAATATATACATGCATTGACACAACTGATACACCACAAAATTTGAATCTAAAAGACGTGTATAGATATCAAAATGTCATAGATACATAGAACACAATTCATGAAGAAATACAGTGCTATACAATTAGCATCCTCCACTGGATCATAAATGACTAAAACAGATCCTACATAGTTCATATGCAGACAAAATATAACAAGATTCTGGTCAATATATGTCCATTATTACAAACAGGAGTAAATATAGTAATTTAGGTCCAGATCAACCTTTATACAACAACCTATATATTATAAGTTAGCAGCAAGCAAAAGTGCACAAGAGCACTAAAGTGCAAGGATTGCAGACATGTTTAAGCAATCATACACTGATTTTTCAGTCGATCTTCTCACCCTTCCTCAAGGGGACACACTAAAGACGAAAGTAAACCATCTTTAGCTATGTCCCCTTGAGAAAGGGTGAGAAGATCGTCCGAAATGACGGGTATGATTGCTAAAAGATGTTTCTTCATTATTTGTGTTCTATTGAAATTTTGATATCTATACACTTCTTTTGCATTCAAAATTTGTGGTGTGTCGGTTGTCTCAATATATGTATATATAGTATATCCTGATTGGGGGTGGTAGGCATACACTCCTGAGACAACCAGAATCCAGTCTGTTTTAAATCGAAAGATGTGCATACATGTATTACATACATGTATTGATGGATTCCTAAAGCAGACCTCCAGACAAATTTACAGCAGTGGGCCTCAGACTGTTTCATATCCCACCACCAAGTCTAAATGGACCTAGACAAGGCCTCAGTGAATCTGCTTACATTGTATACCTTCGAGGCCACCGGTTATACATTTTGACCTCCAATAATGACATGGGGTGCTCGTGGCATCTGCCATGGACCTTAGAATGTGGAAGGGTGAAAGTAATACTTTTCAGGAGGTATACAGAGGGCAACATTCAAAAATGCAACACAAGTGGGGGGTGTTGAGGAGAAAAGAGCCTTGTCGGATAGTTTACCTTTAGGTCCACTTTAGGCACTGGCAAAATGTTGAACAGGTTAGCCATTGCGTTAATTCAATGTTAAAACAGTTTCACCTCTCAAGTGCTGGCCACCCAGTCCCATGCCAGTCTGGCTGTGAAGGCTTAGTCGTTTTCCCGACCATGCAGTCAGTCTTCCACGAGGGCCAGTGAATTCCAGGGGATCGGTGCCAGATATGTCCTCTTTTTGCTTTTCAATTCCCAAATGGTGTCAATACCCAATAGGTGGTGGGTGGGTGTTATTAGAAAAGGTTGAAGCTTTCAACACCCGCTAGGTTTTTTCTTCTGGCAAAACAAATCTGTAGCTTACAACCCCATATCAACACAAAAACAACAATGAGATGCATATTGTTTTCTACAGAGACTTATGAGCAATACTGATGGTTCTACAATTCGGGAAAAACTGAACTGTGGGGATTATTGAAGTGATAAGGCTACATTTTGTAGACTATTTTAGGCTGGTTTCACATCGGCGCGTCTTCTGAGCCGTTCAAGAATACATAGTTCTCTTCAGCAGACATGTTTTTATCATGACAAGGTCCTTTTGGTCCCTAAGCAGCATGGCAAAGCAGTCATTCTACTGTTTCAGATTAAAATGGCATTAAATAATTTTCTGTTTATTTCACAGTCCTGTGTAATGACGCCCCAACCTTTCTTTTTGTGACCTCAGTTCACAGATGCTGTAGATGCCTTAAAGTTATTATCCAGGCAAAAAAAATAAAACCTCTATACTCACCTTTTTTCCCCTCTAGACGATCATTCCTTCTACTGCAAAGGAGAGGCATGTCAAGACCTTTCATTCTATAGCACACAATCGCCGCTGTGGCCACTACCTGAGTGTGAGGGGTGATACACAAATCAGGCACCCTTATAATGTACATGAGCAAAAGGGATGTATACTACCCTCCACATCTGGGATAACCTTCCCATGCCCCTTTTTTCATTAGAGTCACTCATTTACTCTACCTATGAGCCGCGGTCTATGCACTACTGCCTAACATGGAGCTATCTTTCTCATTAACTAACTACTTTAACTCACATGGGGCCTATTCACTTAATACTACTTATACATGGGGCTAACCACTGTCAACACCACTAAGTGGGGTTTCTTTTTTTAAACGTAGTATATTACTACTTTATCTGCCTATCAACTCAATACTTATTTGCCACTATCTAATGGGAACTCTACTAATTATTTACACTCCAATACTAGTCTATGTTAAAGCACATTTCAAGCAATAACATTAAAAAGAATTCATGGATGCCTACCTGACACCTCGAGAATTAATCTATCTACCATAGGTTTATGGTTATGTGATGTGAAGTGATGTATCTCACTCACCATATGAACAAGAATCCTTCATACCAGAACAGTTTACCCGGTTATTCAAACCAAATTTCTAAATCTGGCATACAAAATGTATCAGTGCCCTGCCGAAGCATCTGACACTTGCCTATCATCCAAAACTCTTTTACCTTGCGGTATCACCTTAACATCTTACTTAACACTGTTGGTACCAAACACACTAGTGTGAATCAGATACACTTAAGCCCAACATTATATGGTGCAGATTCAGTATTTCCCTTCACACATCCAGAAGAATCCCCACCCTGCGTCTCAACTTTCTTGAAGGGAGCTGGAGTGGTCAAACATATGAGAAGGTGGTGCCCACGCTCTACACAACCAACATTACACTTTCTGACTGGTGAGCAGGGCTCAACAAGTTTCCACCTAAGTACATACTGATTGATGTGTCATAAATGTGTGTGTAATTACACTGGTGGGAATAGAAACACTACTCACCCCTTGAGAGGTTACCTGTGTATAGGAATAAAGCAGGTAAACCCCAGAACCTTACTCCAGTATGCTCCTGTACAATAACTGACACCACAAATAGTCCAGGAGGTGGGTGGCTAAGCCACACTGTCCCATTTACCATTCCACAAAACACTCTAACTATAGCGAAGAGAAATACTCAGATATATTCACCACTTTGAAGAGGAACAGCGCCCAAGAAATTTACTTTTTTCAGTTCTTGTTCCTCTCTGGCCCAGCTGTGTGTATTTCCCAGGAATGCCCATAAAAGCACATTTTTCTCCTCCCAAGGGCACCCAGGGATCCAGTAATGCAGCTTTGGGGAATTACCCAAACCAGGCAGGCACCACAGATTTGGGTGGTCAGTGTTGTATCACCAGTATTTCAAAATCTGGATTGGGGGCAGGGATCATTTATTTCTCTTTGTCAGGATATGATAGAGGTAAGTTACGCAGGCTCTTTGTAGGGGCCTCCAAGGGGCACTCACTGCTGCTTCAGCAGCCTCAAGCTAGCTGGTGAGTCGAGCTGGAGACTGGGGGCTTCTTGGAGCTCAAGGACTCGGGCAGGGACAGGGGCAGCTACAAGTAGGCTTACTGGAGTCTCTAGGGAGGGGGTGGTAACAGGTTGCTGGCAGACTGGTCACTGCTGGGAAGTATGGTGGGTGTCCTGTAAGCTCCGAGCTATTCTGGCCTGGGTTGGCGGGATGATCTGGCCCTGGCATGGCGACTGGGGAAGTCTGACTCTCAGAGGGCAGTTCTCCCAAAGTCAGCAGTCTCCCATACTTCTGGCCTCCAGGTGGTGTTGGCAGCCATCTCTGCGGCACTCTTCCACTGCACGTCTTGCGGGTTATATGGTGTGCATCCACTTCCACTGGCCAAGTGATGCTGAGCCAGACATTCCCCTTCCCCTCCTTGTGCTGTTGCTTTGGTCCTCAAGGGGGGTAAACAAGTTGGTTTCACATCGGGGTCATTTAGAGTTGGACTGTTCTGCCATCACCTTGTGAAACTCGGAGGAAAAACAGGTTTAATTTTCTCCGAACCCCTCTCATGACATGACTGTGAGAGATGGAGTGAAGTGGAGGCTGTGTCAAATAAAACAAACTTTATACCTTCCTGTCTGTAATCAGCAACAATCTGGAACCTCCCTCACAAGTGTTCACATGTCTTCAGACATGTCAACTTTGTCAGGTTTGCTTTCAAGCCTACCCAACCAATAACTGACATTTCCTATTGTTCAGTCTTTTCCAGAGCTCACACTTAGCCCTTTTTCACTTATGTCTAAGGCCTACTAGTCCCTTCTAGAAGATTCCTAATGTTAACCAATGGCAGAGGTCTTTCTGCTACCATCCCATGTGTGTATACTATCACTAGACTTACTATTTAATATTAAAACACCCCTACGGAGCCATTTCTACCAAGGTTTCTAACTATTACCTATTCTATCTAAACAGGTTACTGACATACTGTTATTCTAGAACCACATCCCTACACTAGACTACCCAAGCTGTTCATCCAGGTTGCTATGTGTATGGGTAGCACTTTTAGGGAGTTCCTGCTTCAGCGGCTACATTTTTCTTTTAATCTGTAACTCCGTTAACCCTTTAAGAGTGTGAATAGGTGTAAAGGAGCAGTTGTCAAGTCAAGATTTGTCAAATGTGAAACCATATAATTCAATGTATGACACACAGTTAAACTTGCCTTATGACTGTCCACAGATACACATTACAATATCATAAAGTAGTTTTTGTAATAGATTACCGTTGTTAGGCACTTACCTCGTCACCGTCCCGGGTCCCGCGACGCGCTGTAGGGCGGTCCCCGGCTGGTTGCTGCCCAGCGCTTCCCGGGCGTCTTCACTCCCCAGCGTGGTGGCGGCGGTCAGGGGTCGGCGGCGCGAGGTGGTGTCGGCAGCCGCGTCGCAGCCCGCTCTGCGCGGCTGCGCGGGCCCGGCGGGCTCCCTCACTGTCCGGCGCTTCCGCCTCCCGGCGGGGGCGCGCTCGATCATCTACGTGCTCGCGCGCGCGCGCGAGCACGTCAACTTTATGCCTCCCGGCGGCGCTTTCCCCAGCGCGCCCGCCGGGGGCGAGTTTGTTCCATCCAACCCTGGCCCTGCTCATAGAGGGAGCCCAGGGACTGGTCGGCCTGTCTGGCCTGGGCCGTCCAGTTCCTGGGACCACTCCCGTTTTTACTGTTGCACCAAGCACCTTCCTTCCCTCCTTTTTCCCTGTTTCCCATTGGCCAGACTTCCCTATATATTTGCACTGTTCCAGTTTCCCAGTGCCCGTTATAGCTTCTGGGTTCTGGATGTGTGTTGCTGTACCTTAGTGAAGAATTTGGATTTGGATTTGGACCTCGACTATTCTTGCTAGCTGCCTGCCCTGACCTCCTGCTTTGCCTGACCACTCTCTTGCCTGACCCTCCTGTACCTCGCCTGTGACCTCCTGGACTTGACCTCGGCTACCCTCGACCATTCTTTGTCTTCTCCCTTGGATACCTCGCCTGTGACCTCCTGGTTAGACCTCGGCCTGATTTACGGACTTTCGCACCCGGCATCCTCATTCGGGATTCCCTGCCAAACATCAAGCTGCACCTTAAGCTATTATCCTTTGCGCCTGTTAAGTCCTGGGGGCAACCGACTGGGAGAGGCATTACCCGTGTCTCCCACAAGCGGGGGCTTGTCTATAGGCGGAAGTGGCGGTGGAGATTGGGGGATACTGGCTTAAGACAGACGGGTGTTTGGTACAGTCCTGACATTATAACGGGCCAAAAAGAAGAATGGACCAAATTCTGGAGCAGGTGCAGGCCCTGACAGCGGCGGTGGAGCACCTGGCTCATCGAGTTGCGGCCCAGGAGAACCGTCCTACTCCCATTGTCCCCACTTCTCAGGGGACTCCGGCCGCAATGACTGTGGAACCCAAGATCCCGCTCCCTGAAAAGTTTTTTGGCGATAGGGCAAAATTTGCCAATTTCCGGGACTCTTGTAAACTATACTTCCAGCTTCGCCCGGTTTCCTCAGGCTCACAGGAACAAAAGGTGGGCTTGATTATTTCCCTGTTGCATGGAGACCCTCAGTCCTGGGCCTTTAGCTTATCAGCTCAGGACCCCATCCGCCAGTCGGTGGATAGTTTCTTCGCTGCAATGGAGGTCCTTTATGATGATCCTGACAAAGGGGCCTCAGCTGACGCTAAGTTACGTACCCTCCGCCAGGGACGCCGTCCAGCCGAAGACTACTGTTCCGAATTCCGGCGTTGGGCAGTTGACTCACGTTGGAACAATCCTGCCCTCTGCGGCCAATTCCGATTAGGTCTGGCTGACTCTATCAAGGACACCCTGGTGAACTACCCGGAACCCCAAACTCTGGATGAATTGATGCATTTGGCCATCCGCATTGATCGCCGACTCCGGGAAAGGCGCCTAGAGAAAGGATCACATCCTGAATCCGCTGCAAAATCTGAGGCTCTAGTCGCTCAACCTTCAGAAGAGCCTATGCAGCTAGGTGCCACCAGGCTCACCGAAGGCGAGAGACGACGACGCCTATCCGAGGGGCTCTGTCTTTACTGTGGTGGGACCGGCCACATGGTTAGACTTTGCCCAAAGAAACCGTCGGGAAACTTCAGAGCCTAGGGGGTTTCGAGGGGGCCCTCCTAGGCTGTAAGGTATCTCCTCAAGTATCGTCTCCAGTTTTCGTCCCAGTTCAGTTTATGAATGGTGCTAAATATGTTAATCTAAAGGCTCTTCTAGATTCTGGAGCAGCTGGGAATTTCCTAGACTCTGATCTAGCACAGACTCTAGGAATTATGGTACAGACCTTGCCAACTCCTATCCGGGTTTCAGCCATTGATGGCACTCCAGTGGCCGGGGGGTTAGTTCGGTTCCAATCACCTCCTATGCAAATCAAAGTAGGAGCCAGTCATTCTGAGGTTATCAGGTTCCTGATTTTGAGCATGCCTGGTACTCCTTTGATTTTGGGGTTGCCATGGCTGCAGGAGCATAATCCTCAAATTGATTGGGTTTCGGGGCAAATTACCAAGTGGGGACACCAGTGTTTCCGGAACTGCCTAGAATTTCCCCTCAGGGTCACGCGCCTACTCCCTAGTGGGATTCCAACTCCATATTTGGAGTTTGCTGATGTTTTTTCAGAAAAGGCAGCAGACAAACTTCCTCCCCATAGACCTTGGGACTGCCCAATAGAACTGCTCCCTGGTACGATGCCTCCCAGAGGGAGAATATTTAATTTGACCCGAGCGGAAACCCTTGCCATGCGGGAATATATCGCCGAGAACTTAGAAAAAGGGTTTATTCGGCCTTCATCTTCTCCAGCAGGGGCAGGGTTTTTTTTTGTGGAGAAAAAGGATGGGGGACTTCGCCCCTGTATCGATTACCGGGGCTTAAATAACATCACGGTAAAAAATAAGTATCCCCTACCGCTTATTGAGGGACTCTTTACGCAGGTGGTCGGGGCGCAGGTCTTCTCTAAACTGGATCTCCGAGGGGCCTATAACCTCATAAGAATTAGGCAGGGGGACGAGTGGAAAACGGCCTTTAATACCCTTGAAGGGCATTATGAATATTTGGTTATGCCTTTCGGCCTGTGTAATGCCCCTGCGGTCTTTCAAAGTTTTGTCAATGAAATTTTCAGGGATTATCTTGGCCGGTTTATGGTTGTCTACCTAGATGACATTTTAATTTTTTCTTCATCCCTTGACGAGCATCGTAAACATGTGTGCCTAGTTTTGCAGAAACTTAGGGAGAATTGTTTATATGCCAAGTTAAAGAAATGTCAATTTGAGGTATCTGAGGTTCCGTTCCTCGGTTACATTATCTCCAAATCTGGTCTGTCTATGGACCAATCTAAGGTGAGGGCTGTTTTAGAATGGGAGCAGCCCAGAGATCTGAAGGGCCTGCAGAGGTTTTTGGGTTTTGCCAATTTTTATAGAAGGTTCATTAAGAATTTCTCTGCCCTGGTTACACCACTAACTAACCTAACTAAGAAAAGCGGGTACCCCCCGGTTTGGCCGGCTCAAGCTGTCCAGGCCTTCGGGAATCTTAAGAGGGTATTTAGCGTTGCTCCCGTCCTAGTCCATCCCGATGAACAACGACCTTTCCTTGTGGAGGTGGATGCTTCAGAGATAGCGGTCGGGGCGGTCTTGTCTCAATACTACGGCTCACCTGCACGCCTCCATCCATGTGCCTTCTTTTCCAAGAAATTCTCAGCGGCCGAAAGGAATTATGATATCGGCAACAGAGAATTACTGGCCATCAAGCTTGCCTTCCAGGAATGGAGACACTGGCTGGAGGGGGCTCAGTATCCAGTTACGGTCTTTACGGACCATAAAAATCTAGAATACATCCAGTCCGCCAAGAGGTTAACTCCTAGACAGGCTCGTTGGTCCTTATTCTTTTCTCGGTTTAATTTTTCTATAACGTATAAGCCCGGGTCTAAGAATATAAAGGCGGACGCCCTGTCTCGGAGTTTCTCTCCCCCTGACTTACCGGAAAGGGTGGTTTCTCCCATCTTACCTCGCTCCCTAGTGGTGGCCGCCATCCAACCCCAACTTCCTGATCTTACTCAGTTCCAGGCCCAAGCTCCTCCTGGGAAACCCGCGTCAGCCCTGTTTGTGCCCTCTACTTACCGGTCTGAGTTCTTGTCCCATTTTCATGATACCAAAACAGCCGGTCATCCAGGGATTAAGAAAACCATAGCTTTATTGTTACGCCAAGTTTGGTGGCCTTCTCTTAGGAAGGACGTTCAAAGGTTTGTCTCCGCTTGCAAAGTCTGTGCCCAAAGTAAGTCCTTGAGGAGCTCACCGGAAGGCCCACTCCTTCCATTATCCATTCCTGCCTCCCCGTGGACACATCTGGCCATGGATTTTGTTACTGACCTTCCTCCGTCTCAGGGACATACGGTTATTTGGGTAATTGTGGACCGCTTTAGCAAGATGGCCCATTTCGTCCCTTTAAAGAAACTCCCCTCAGCTCAAACTCTTGCTCAACTTTTCATTACTCATGTCTTTAGGATTCATGGTATTCCCATGGATGTTGTTTCAGATAGGGGGGTCCAGTTTGTCTCCCGGTTCTGGAGGGCTTTCTGCGCCAAGTTGGGGTTCACCGTCTCCCTTTCCTCGGCCTTTCATCCGCAGTCGAATGGTCAAACCGAGAGAACGAACCAGTCCCTGGAACAATATTTGCGCTGTTTTACGGCGGGTTCTCAAACTGATTGGGCCTTCTTCTTACCTTTTGCGGAATTTGCTTTTAACAACGCCACGCATTCATCCACAGGGGTTTCTCCTTTCCACTGTGTTTATGGCAAGGATCTGAAGTTTTCTGCTCTTTCGGACCAACCCTCTAGAGTTCCCTCCGTGGATGAATGGGTTTCCAAATGGCCAGGGGAGTGGAATAAAATCCAGCAACACCTAACTAGGGCCGCTTGTCAACAGAAAAAATTTTCTGATCGCAAGCGATCGTCTAATTCTAACTTTAAAGTGGGTGACTGGGTTTGGCTTTCAACCAAGAACTTGGCGCTACGCCAACCCTCCGCTAAGTTAGGACCTAAGTTTATTGGCCCATTCCCCATAACACACAAAGTTAATCAGGTTACATACCGGTTGGCCCTCCCTTCATCCATGAAAATCTGTAAATCCTTTCATGTTTCACTTCTTAAGTCCGCAAGAAACCATGAACCTAATAGTCCTCCTAGTCCTGTGGTAGTTGATGGGCATCAGGAGTTTGAGGTTGCCCGGGTCCTTGATTCTCGTTTCTTTCGGAACTCTCTTCAATATCTTATTGACTGGAAGGGGTACGGTCCGGAAGAAAGATCTTGGGTTCCTGCCAGAGAAGTTCATGCGCAGAATTTGGTAAAGAAGTTTCATAGGGAGAATCCTTTAAAACCTAGTTTGGAGGGTCCAGTGTCCCCTCCTCAGGGGGGGGGTAATGTTAGGCACTTACCTCGTCACCGTCCCGGGTCCCGCGACGCGCTGTCGGGCGGTCCCCGGCTGGTTGCTGCCCAGCGCTTCCCGGGCGTCTTCACTCCCCAGCGTGGTGGCGGCGGTCAGGGGTCGGCGGCGCGAGGTGGTGTCGGCAGCCGCGTCGCAGCCCGCTCTGCGCGGCTGCGCGGGCCCGGCGGGCTCCCTCACTGTCCTGCGCTTCCGCCTCCCGGCGGGGGCGCGCTCGATCATCTACGTGCTCGCGCGCGCGCGCGCGCGAGCACGTCACCTTTATGCCTCCCGGCGGCGCTTTCCCCAGCGCGCCCGCCGGGGGCGAGTTTGTTCCATCCAACCCTGGCCCTGCTCATAGAGGGAGCCCAGGGACTGGTCGGCCTGTCTGGCCTGGGCCGTCCAGTTCCTGGGACCACTCCCGTTTTTACTGTTGCACCAAGCACCTTCCTTCCCTCCTTTTTCCCTGTTTCCCATTGGCCAGACTTCCCTATATATTTGCACTGTTCCAGTTTCCCAGTGCCCGTTATAGCTTCTGGGTTCTGGATGTGTGTTGCTGTACCTTAGTGAAGAATTTGGATTTGGATTTGGACCTCGACTATTCTTGCTAGCTGCCTGCCCTGACCTCCTGCTTTGCCTGACCACTCTCTTGCCTGACCCTCCTGTACCTCGCCTGTGACCTCCTGGACTTGACCTCGGCTACCCTCGACCATTCTTTGTCTTCTCCCTTGGATACCTCGCCTGTGACCTCCTGGTTAGACCTCGGCCTGATTTACGGACTTTCGCACCCGGCATCCTCATTCGGGATTCCCTGCCAAACATCAAGCTGCACCTTAAGCTATTATCCTTTGCGCCTGTTAAGTCCTGGGGGCAACCGACTGGGAGAGGCATTACCCGTGTCTCCCACAAGCGGGGGCTTGTCTATAGGCGGAAGTGGCGGTGGAGATTGGGGGATACTGGCTTAAGACAGACGGGTGTTTGGTACAGTCCTGACAACCGTATTTTTCGCCATATAAGATGCACCTGCCCATAAGTCGCACCTAGGATTTAGAGGAGGAAAATAATTTAAAAATATATTTTTACCAATATTATTACCAAATGTGCTAAAACACCCATTACAGACAGTGTGACATTCCCCCCTCCCATTCCCACAGACAGTGTGACATTCCCATTCCCATATAGGCAGTGTGGCATTCCCCCCTCCCATTCCCCATATAGGCAGTGTGACATGCCCCCATCCTATTCCCCATATAGGCAGTGTGACATGCCCACATCCTATTCCCCATATAGGCAGTGTGACATGCCCCCTCCCATTCCCCATATAGGCAGTGTGACATGCCCCCTCCCATTCCCCATATAGGCAGTGTGACATGCCCCCTCCCATTCCCCATATAGGCAGTGTGACATGCCCCCTCCCATTCCCCATATAGGCAGTGTGACATGCCCCCTCCCATTCCCCATATAGGCAGTGTGACATCCCACCTCCCATTCCCATATAGGCAGTGTGACATCCCCCCTCCCATTCCCATATAGGCAGTGTGACATGCCCCCATCCTATTCCCCATATAGGCAGTGTGACATGCCCCCTCCCATTCCCCATATAGGCAGTGTGACATCCCCCCTCCCATTCCCATATAGGCAGTGTGACACCCCCCCTCCCATTCCCATATAGGCAGTGTGACATGCCCCCATCCTATTCCCCATATAGGCAGTGTGACATGCCCTCATCCTATTCCCCATATAGGCAGTGTGACATGCCCCCATCCCATTCTCCATATAGGCAGTGTGACATTCCCCCTCCCATTCCCATTATAGGCAGTGTGACATTCCCCCTCCCATTCCCCTTATAGGCAGTGTGGCATTCCTCCATCCCATTCCCATATAGGCAGTGTGGCATTCCTCCATCCCATTCCCATATAGGCAGTGTGACATTCCCCCTCCCATTCCCCATATAGGCAGTGTGACATTCCCCCTCCCATTCCCATATAGGCAGTGTGACAATCCCCTTCCCATTCCCATATAGGCAGAGTGACATTCCCCCCATCCCATTCCCATATAGGCAGTGTGACATTCCCCCCTCCCATTCCCCATATAGGCAGTGTGACATTCCCCCTCTCATTCCCCATATAGGCAGTTTGACATCCCCCCTCCCATTCCCATATAGGTAGTGTGACACCCCCCTCCCATTCCCATATAGGTAGTGTGACACCCCCCTCCCATTCCCATATAGGCAGTGTGACATGCCCCCATCCCATTCCCCATATAGGCAGTTTGACATCCCCCCTCCCATTCCCATATAGGTAGTGTGACACCCCCCTCCCATTCCCATATAGGCAGTGTGACATGCCCCCATCCCATTCCCCATATAGGCAGTTTGACATCCCCCCTCCCATTCCCATATAGGTAGTGTGACACCCCCCTCCCATTCCCATATAGGCAGTGTGGCATCCCCCTCCCATTCCCCATATAGGCAGTGTGGCCTTCCCCCTCCCATTCCCCATATAGACAGTGTGACATTCCCCCTCCCATTCCCCATATAGGCAGTGTGGCATCCCCCCTCCCATTCTCCATATAGGCAGTGTGGCATTCCCCCTCCCATTCCCCATATAGGCAGTGTGGCATCCCCCCTCCCATTCCCCATATAGGCAGTGTGGCCTTCCCCCTCCCATTCCTCATATAGGCAGTGTGGCATTCCCCCTCCCATTCCCCATATAGGCAGTGTGGCATCCCCCCTCCCATTCCCCATATAGGCAGTGTGGCCTTCCCCCTCCCATTCCTCATATAGGCAGTGTGGCATTCCCCCTCCCATTCCCCATATAGGCAGTGTGGCATCCCCCCTCCCATTCTCCATATAGGCAGTGTGGCATTCCCCATATAGGCAGTGTGGCATTTCCCCTCCCATTCCTCATATAGGCAGTGTGGCATTCCCCCTCCCATTCCCATATAGGCAGTGTGGCATTCCCCCTCCCATTCCCCATATAGGCAGTGTGACATCCCCCCTCCCATTCCCATATAGGCAGTGTGACATCCCCCCTCCCATTCCCATATAGGCAGTGTGACATGCCCCCATCCCATTCCCCATATAGGCAGCGTGACATGCCTCCATCCCATTCCCCATATAGGCAGTGTGACATGCCCCCCCCTCCCATTCCCATATAGGCAGTGTGACATGCCCCCCCTCCCATTCCCATATAGGCAGTGTGGCATTCCCCCCTCCCATTCCCCATATAGGCAGTGCGACATTCCCCCTCCCATTCCCCATATAGGCAGTGTGACATTCCCCCTTCCATTCCCCATATAGGCAGTGTGACATGCCCCTATCCCATTCCCCATATAGGCAGTGTGGCATTCCCCCTCCCATTCCCCATATAGGCAGTGTGACATGCCCCCATCCCATTCACCATATAGGCAGTGTGACATGCCTCCATCCCATTCCCCATATAGGCAGTGTGACATGCCCCCCCCTCCCATTCCCCATATAGGCAGTGTGACATCCCCCCTCCCATTCCCCATATAGGCAGTGTGACATCCCCCCTCCCATTCCCATATAGGCAGTGTGACATCCCCCCTCCCATTCCCATATAGGCAGTGTGACATGACCCCTCCCATTCTCCATATAGGCATTGTGACATCCCCCCTCCCATTCTCCATATAGGCAGTGTGACATTCCCCCCCTCCCATTCCACATATAGGCAGTGTGACATGCCCCCCCTCCCATTCCACATATAGGCAGTGTGACATTCCCCCCTCCCATTCCACATATAGGCAGTGTGACATCCCCCCTCCCATTCCCCATATAGGCAGTGTGACATCCCCCCTCCCATTCCCATATAGGCAGTGTGACATCCCCCCTCCCATTCCCATATAGGCAGTGTGACATGCCCCCATCCCATTCTCCATATAGGCAGTGTGGCATTATATCTAATTGCCTGTTTCACTCACTCCTAAATAGGGATGCCCTATTAATTCAGACCAAAACCCAGGTAATTGATATTCCTGGGTTTTGGTCTGCTTTACAAGGTTTTGGACAGAACTTGGGCAAGCATGGGATTGTGGAACAGATAATTCTGGCTGTAGCTTGAGGTGATTAAACAGAAACACTGACTTTCACAGCGTCAAGATCGTCATCACAAGTAGCAGTCCCCATCCCCCATGTAAATAAACTTACTGTGCACACATCCATTCATGTCCCAGCTCCATCCCCTGCGCTGCACGCTGCTGATTCCTTTCACAGCCCCGAAGACACAGCAGAAGCAGCATGAAGCGCGCTGCTAGAGAGAGGGGGGAGTGCAGCTTGCTTCATTCACTCTCCTCTCTGTGCTGAAAGGAGAACAGTGACGATCATAAGAGGGGAGAGGAAAAGTTTAAAAAGTTACATCGGCAGCTGTTGCTGTGCGGATATCAGCTGGTGGTAAGCAGCATTGATTCAGTAATTCAGCTTAAAGTGGACCAACACCCAGGATTTTCACTATCCTAGGTGTTGGTCCACTTCTGCGGGGCACCCTGCTGTGTAAAACCCCCCAGAAAGCCCCTAAAATCTTACCTTTTAGGCCATTCACAAACGGCCGGCGCAGGAGCGCGCCCTGCTAGAGGGACGCACGGGAGGCGGCGGCGGCTTATCCGTCGCCTAAAAGGTAAGATTTTAGGGGGTTTCACGCAGCGGGGCATCCCGATTTCAGATGCCCCGCAGGGAGGGAGCTGATAGGCCCGGGAATCTTATAGATTCCCGGGCCAATCAGGGATGGGTGTTGGTCCACTTTAAAGAGAACTCTGCTCTGTTCCCCTCCCCGCTGCTGCTATAGTTGTCTTTTCCCACAGTGACAGCAGTGGTAGAGACAGAGACAGTGCCCGCCGATCCTCCATCTTCTCCTGCCCTCCAGCAGATGGAGGATCGGCGGGCACTGTCTCTGTCTCTACCACTGCTGTCACTGTGGGAAAAGACAACTATAGCAGCAGCGGGGAGGGGAACAAAGCCCGCTGCTCATCTAGCTTCTTCTGGCCTCCCGCAGTGTGGTAGACACGCGCGGGAGCGCCCGTAACGGGCGAGTTCATTTTTATTTATCTTTTTTCACATTCGCCCAATAAGACGCATGGACATTCCCCCCGACACCCCCCCCCCCCCCCACACACACACACACACACACACACACACACACACTCTCTCTTTTGGGGAAAAATAAGTGCGTCTTATAGGGCGAAATATACGGTAACTTTTTAAATATTTTTGATGTACTTTTAATTTGTTTTTTCTCACCACTCAAACTATGTGTCTTTTTTTACTCAGCAGAACAACTGTCACACATTTCAATGCATAGGAGAGGACTGTTACAAAATGTCACAAAATGGATCTGCTGTTAACACAATGTGCCCTGTGTACTGTGAGGTAAGCGGCTGTATCATTCATTTTTTATTTTAAAATATAAAGCGTTTACCTCAAGTTGAAAAAGTAAACAAGCACAAATTGGGCAGACAAGTAATAGGTAATAGTACCCGATCACACCTGTAATTGCCTAACAGAGCACCTCAATGCACAATAATCCTGGTACTCTGTATGCAAAATTAAAAAAGCACTTACTGATCTGATGAACCATTTAGGTTCTTTACTAACAGGCAGTTATGTAGGACTTTAGCTGAAAGTCTAGGCAGAATCTGTATATTAATGAGACTATTTAACATTGGCATATTAGACTTGTATATCAATGTAGGATTAGCAGAATATAATCCTTTTGTTACAGTGGCTCTTTTACAGCAAAAGTTGGCTAGATGAGCCTGGTTGGCAAGCAGCCTTTATTTCATTTCTAACACTTCAGTAGCTGAGTAGCTTCAGTAGAAGCAGCTCTATAAAATAAAAATACCGTATCTTTCGATCCATAAGACACATTTTCCCTCAAAAATGTGTGTGTGGGGGATGATGTCTGTGCATGTGCCTGTGGGGTACCTTTTTTTGGATTCACCCACATACCTGTCCGGGCACTGCATCCAACAAAGATTCTTTCAAATAATCTGTTTTGGAGTTTGGTGCGTTTTCCCTCTAGAATGTAGATGAATGCTTTGCATCCAAAAACCCCTAGGTGTTTTACACTTGGCTTCTTATTGTGCCACAGTTAATATAGAGTTTTCTCCACTGTTCTAGAAAAGAGTCTGTTCTGCAAATAAGTGGCTGTCATTGCTGCCTCACCCCAGTATTTCTGTGGTAGTCTAGAGTCTGTCAGCATACATCTCAGTCAGCTAACTAATTTTGCTGTGGTGTGTATGGCACTTGCATTCTGCTTAAAGTATTCTTGTACTTTGTGTAATTTGTGTTAAGTATGAGAGGTATGAGTATACTGTAATATACTGTAGTTATAATTAACTTGCATTACTAACCACCCCTCAATATAATTAACCTGCATTATTAATCTTCTTTGGGAAGAAGCACTGAGCCAGTTCAAATCATGTGTGATAATAGATGTACTGTAATTTAAGTAGATAAAGTAAAAAAAAAAACATGTCATTACAGATGTTTCGTCACAACAGCTCATTCTATGAAGCTAGATGCAATGACCACTGCATGCATCACATGTGCAACAATATGGAGCAAGAAAACTGTTCTGTCCATTGCTGCTCCTCAAACCAAACTTGTTTTAATGCAGAGAACAACATTGTTGGTAAGTCTAAGTCTCCTATTTCAGCATGCAAAACTCATTGTATACTGTAGGAATTAGGGTTTTAAATAAACCTCTGGAGATGAGAAGAGATGATTGATCTTGGGAAAAATCCTATTATCCTTTGTTGTATTTTTTATACAAGTACTTTAGTGTTTTAAGAAAGCACTATCTGCATTGTACCTTTAAATAGGTGGCTCTTGGGCCTTTATAGCATCTAACAGAGTCCCCCCCTAATTGGTTTAACCCTTTAAGTGCCAAGCACATAACCTATGTGCTGGCTTGTCCAGGACATAAGTGCCAATCATGTAGGTGTTATGTGCTTGACTTTCCCCCCTGCTAGTTAAAAAAATACTCACCTGACCCCTCTGTCGTTCGAACCGGGTCACCTCTTTAATTTGGTGCCATCCGACCCCCCCTGCGGGTTCTGATGGCTCCAGGAGAACCCCCGGAATAGCCCATCTCCCCCGCTTTGGGCGCGACTGCTGCTAAGTGTAAAAAACAAAAATGACATTTACTCACCTGGGGGCGCGATCCCTCCAGGTGGCTCTCCTTTTCACCGGGGGGCCTCCAATCCCACCCCCGGGCTCTTCCATGATGAGGAGAGGGCGAGAAACCCCCCTCTCCCTCACTTCCTGGGTCACGGCTGCTAGCCCCACTGGGTGACGTAATCTATGACATCACCCGGCAGCCGGCTTCTTTCACTCTCACCCAAGACGATCAGTCTTGCCGGGTGATCGGAGGAGAGAGGTTTGAGGGGGGTAGAGAGCTGTGATCCCTCGCCCCCCCCCAGCCTTCCTCCATTGAGCACCTTGCAGCTGTCATCGGGGATCGCCGGGGGACAGAGGAGGATCCGAGGTAAGTAAAGAAAAAAAAATGTCATTTTTTTCTTGTGTGCGTGTGTGGGGTGTGTGCTGGGGGCTGGCAAGTCACCTGCGGCTAGCGGGTGACTTGCCATTAACCTCTGGCTCCCCAAAGCCCGGGGGGCAGAAGGGCGCGGCCCCTGCGCCCTGTTCTGCAAGCCCTGCATAGCTGGTCCTGGGCCAGTTATGCTGGGTAGGGGGGAACCCATGTCATTTTTAGAGGGATTTTATCCCTTAAAATTCCCCAAAAATGGAAAGGGGGGACCCTATGTTGTTTTTTTTTAAATTAACCCCTTAAGTTCTTTCACCCAGCAGCTATAAAATGCTTCCAGCAGCAGCAGGAGAGCAGAAGCCAGAGTGATTGGTGAGAGAAGGAGAGGAATGGGAGGTAAGTATTTTAGCCGGCAGGGCGGGGGGCCACCAAAGCTGGCCCCCTGGGAAAGAGACCACCATTTTTTTAACCCTTTATAAGGCTCGATTCAGAGAGACAAAAAATAACTTCCGTTTTAGTTCAGATCCGTTTTTTTTGGAAATGTTTCCGTTCTCGTATGAGTGTGCGAGCGATTCTATGCATGCATTGAAAACCTTCTGTAAAGTTTCCGTCCTTGCCTTTTGGACCCTTAAAGCTCACCCAAACCACTTCTCGGTTAGGTTCTTCTTCCATTTTAGCCCCCTAAAACTTACCCAAATCACTTCTCGGTCATGTGAATATTCATCTTTAAATATTTCTGGGCCCATTAGTTTTGTGTTAATGTATTTTGTAAATTAAATGACAATGTAACATTTTTTTTTTTTAATCCATCATAAAATATAATTTTTTTTTTAATTTTTAAAATTTCTAATTTTTACAACTATAAAAAACAAAATACATAGCAATGGCAGGCCACTGAACATTATTCTTCATCTGTGGTCCCCAACGAGTTGCGCAGCTCCTGCATCTCGCCCACCAACTGAAGGACCCTGACATTCAGTTGTGCCACTCTGGCACGTAAGGTCCCTGTTAAAAAAAAAATAAATTAAAATATTGGTATAACCTTGTTGGGGTCATACTGCAGTGCCCCCTCCCCCCCCCCCTGTATGGTCCAAACACCTAAATCTGGACTTCAAAAGCCAGAGGGCCCTCGCCACGGGCCGGGTTTTGCATAGTGCCCGATTAGAGAACCCCTGGCCCGCATTCTGCAGGCAAAGAACGGGCATCAGGAGCAAGGGCGAGTGGCACATTGCGGTACCTGCAACCAAATATAAAATAATTACACAAAGCAAAGGTAACCTACTAAAACAATAACTCCTACAACAAATTAAGATTCAAGTTCAACAATCTTCATCTGTGGTCCCCAACGAGTTGCGCAGCTCCTGCATCTCGCCCACCAACTGAAGGACCCTGACATTCAGTTGTGCCACTCTGGCACGTAAGGTCCCTGTTAAAAAAAAAATAAATTAAAATATTGGTATAACCTTGTTGGGGTCATACTGCAGTGCCCCCTCCCCCCCCCCTGTATGGTCCAAACACCTAAATCTGGACTTCAAAAGCCAGAGGGCCCTCGCCACGGGCCGGGTTTTGCATAGTGCCCGATTAGAGAACCCCTGGCCCGCATTCTGCAGGCAAAGAACGGGCATCAGGAGCAAGGGCGAGTGGCACATTGCGGTACCTGCAACCAAATATAAAATAATTACACAAAGCAAAGGTAACCTACTAAAACAATAACTCCTACAACAAATTAAGATTCAAGTTCAACAATCCAAATATAATTCACAAAGGACATAAGTCTAAAAAAATATAGCAATTATATGGATGTGTGGGAAAATAAATGTTTACATGCTAAGGACTAATTTAGGTCAGCATTAAAATGCATCTATAAGGCATACATGAAATGTATTGATTCAGGTATGCATTGCTATACAATTTATGGCCTCGGTCATGTTGGTACATGCAATGCCTTGGTGCTAAAGGCGCGCAGACTCCTCCACATAGCCACAAAACATGTTCAACAATTGCAATTCGAGCCCTCAAAGGTCCCGTAAGTGGATCGGAAATGAAACGGATTTATAGGGTGGTGGTCCATCGGAAATCAGCTCTCTGAATCAAACGGAAACCTATCCCAACAACGGAAGCTATCTGGACGAACGGAAAATTTCCGATTTTGTTTGGAAAATGATCCAAACTAACGGAAATGTTCCGATTTTGTTTGAAAAATGATCCGAACTAACTGAAATGTTCCGATTTGCTTCCGTTCATCGAAAGCACATTCCCGAACGTTCGTACGAATGAAAAATGGACGAAAAAAAAAAATTTACAAACACCCATCAAAACTTTCACAGACAGCTACGGAAGTGCAGACGAATGTGTCTCTGAATCGAACCTATAGTGTGGATAGTATTTTATTTCTACATTTTATAAAGTGCTCTTTTCAGTTTGGGGGGTCTCCTGGGCAAGAACGGGGGGGCTACCGATACATATGTGGTATCGTTGTAATCGGGAGAAATGGAGATTTCACATGTTTTATTTAAAATAAAGGGAAAAAAAATTCTAAAAAAAATATTTTTTTGTTTTTTTACGGAAAAATACTTAAAAAAAAAAGTTGAAAAATTACAAACAAGACATTTCATGTTAAAGCCTAAACTCTGCTGCAAAAAAATATATAATTTTCCTACAAATTCCTGCAAAAATCACAGTTGAACATGGCGTAAAATGGTGAAAAATGACCTGTCAACAGAGGGTGACAAAACTTCAAGTAGGCAGGCAATTACAAGGGTTGAAAGTAGCTATGCATGTTGGGTATTGTTCTATTCGGGGGACCTTGGACTTTTAGATTTACCTTGTTTTTTCTTGTTTGTATATTGATATTTTAGGAAAACATGTTTTTTATTTTGCTTTTTTATACATTTTTTAGGGAAACCCTGTGCAACCTAGGGATTCTTCCAGAGATTGCTTCGAGAAAGAGGAAGCCACTACAATAAGCTGTGTACACCTAGAAAGCTTACTGTGTACTTTCTGGGGATGTATGGTTTGTGGGGGTATTTCAAATGTAAAGGGTTGTTTTGGTAGAAAACCCACAAGGTGCACACCTTTTCTGCAGAGCTGAAATTTTCAAGTAAAATTATTACACATTACCGCACGCACATGCTTTACTTTGGGGTGTTTGGCAACTCTTCCCTTGACAGTACCTATGCATGTTGGGTATTTTTCTGTTCGGGGGATGTTGCTTTTCAGATTTATCTAGATTTATCTTGTTTGCATATTTTTTTTTTAGGAAAATGTGGCTTGGATTCTTCTTTTTCATTCTTTTTCATGGAAACTCTGTGCAACCAAAGAATTCATTGAGGGATTACTTCATGAAAACTGTGCCCACATCAACAAGCCTGGTACGCCTAGAAAGCATGAGGTGTGTACTTCCAGAGAATATATAGTTTGTGGGGGGGTATTTCAAATGTAAATATTTGTTTTTCTTGAAAAACGGCAAGGTGCGCATATTGCATAGCATAATTGTATTTTATCTGAAAATTTCCTAAAGCGCTGTTTCAGTTTGGGGGAGTCTCCTGGGCAGAAAAGGGTGTCTACCAATACATATGTGGTACCGTTGTAACCGTGAGAAATTGGGATTTCACACACAATAAGATTTTATAGACAAACTTACATTTTTTTATTACAAAAAACACTACAAATTGTAAAAATAGATTTTTTAAAAAATGTTTGCACATATTTCAACAGTATTGAGAATATACTAAAGAAAGGCCAAACGAGACATTTCATGTTGAAGCCCAGACTCTTCTGGAAAAAAAAAAAACAATATATTGTTTTCCTGGAAAATCCCTGAAAATCAAATCAAAAATCACAGTTGAACATGTGTAGCGCAAAATAGTAAAACATGGTCTGGCAAGAGAGAGTGACAAAATCTCCTGGTAGGCTGGCACTTAAAGGGTTAAGACTATTCCCCTCGATTCAAAGAGCCAAAGTTAATTGATTTCGTATCGAGAATCGTAAGTTTGGGTGGGTGTTTGTCATTTTTTCTTGTTTTTTTGGCCATTTCGTATTCGCACGATCGTTCGCGCATAGACGTATATGAACATACGCATTTCGTACGAGAATCGTATAATTTGCGTTAGTTCGTGTGTTTTTCCCGTCCAAATCGTATTATTTGCGTCCGATCCTATTTTTTACGTCCTTCACATGGGCTTGCGCCCAATTCAGAGAGGTGATTGCTAATTGTTTTGAAGCCCATTAAAGAGCTGCTTTACGAAATGTTTGCCGGCAGCTATTTGGCCTCGGGAGTAGGATGGAGCGGAGCGAGCTTGTGGCACATCAAGTTGGGCTTATGCTTTTTGGCATTGAGTTGATCGAGATGTCTGAGAGCAGATTGCCCCTGCGTCGTCGCATGAACATCGATAGCATGAATGATGTTGAGCTGTTCGAGCTGACCAGGCTTAATCGCGCTTCCCTCCATAAATTATATAGTGAGCTGCGGCCATGGTTAGCCCGCACCACAAGGAAGGGGCATGCAATTTCAGGTATGACCAAGATGCTTGGCTGCCTGCAATTTTTGGCGAACGGCTCGTTCCAGAGGCTGGGTGCCCTCTCTGTGGGGATGTCACAGCCTACGCTGAGCCGCGCACTGTCTAAATTTTTGGAAGGCATGGCTGCCATAACTCAAAAATATATTTATTTTCCTGATGATATGGCAGCCAGAAACGCCATTAAGCTTGGGTTTTATAATGTGGCCGACATGCCCAACGTTATTGGTGCAATTGACTGCACACATGTGGCACTCGTACCTAGGGCAGCCGACGAGTATATATATAGGTATTGAGATTGGTTATTATGTTGCCCAACGTGTCATGTAACCTGTTTTCCTTTGCGGCAGCATATTTGTTTATCCCTCATTTGTGTAGCTGCTTTATCTCGGCTTTTCATTAGTCTTTCCCAATAGAGTGCAGACATGTTTTGTGGTTAATTTATTATTTTGGGTCAAATATCAATTACCCTTTTTGTATGTTTTGGCCTTAAGGAATCGTAAAATGGGACACTCCCTTAATGTCCAGGCCGTGGTTGGTCCGGATATGCGGTTTATGAGTGTCCTTGCCGGCTACCCCGGATCGTCCCACGACTCCTATATCCTCCGGCGATCTGGGTTGTTTCGGAGATTTGAGGCAGGTGAATTTTCGGGGGCATGGCTGCTTGGTAAGTGTGTCCTATTTGTGTGTTATTAAATGTGGCATTAATCTTGTATTTGTTGATATGTTTGTTTTTGAATTCTTTACATAAGCGTCCAACTGCCTTTTTCTTGGCTCATATATTAGGAACTTCCCAAAAAAATGCTTGCCTCGCTTTGGCCTTCAGAATGTTTTCCCTTTAGTTAGGATGTCTGTAAGTTCCTTGTGCCTAAATATATTGGTTTGGAGTTTATACCCAAGGATCTTTGACCTTTGGCTCCTTTTGTACTATTGGTCTTTAAATGTCAAAGTGGACTTAAACTGCATACATTGTAGTTTCCAGATAAATGTGGATAGGCCCTCAGCAGCATCCTAATTGTAACATGTCTGAAAACTACAAATATATGTAAAATCCAAATACCCTTGGCCGTGCAGATGTTTGTTAATTAATTGGGATATAGAAGTGCCATTTTTATTTAGGTTATACCTTAGTGGAATTTTTTGGGGCCCTAATGTGCCCTGTTTTTTTTTGGGAACACTTTACCTTACATCATTATGATATCTGTGAAATTTTTGGTGTTGGTTGTGTTGCCTTTTTAATTTTGATTACATTTAATTCTCTGTTTAAGGTGATTCCGGGTACCCACTTCTACCCTGGCTCATGACGCCTGTGCTGCGGCCCCAGGATGCCTCTCAGGAAGCGTATAACCGTGCGCATCGCAAGACCCGGGCTGTTGTGGAGAGGGCCTTTGGTCTGCTGAAGACACGTTTTCGTTGCCTTGACCATACTGGGGGGGCCCTGCAATATGATCCCAAGAAAGTGATCGACATTATAATGGCATGTGCTGTTTTGCACAATTTTGCCATCATGGAACGTGTCCCACGTTATGTGGACAGCCTGCCCTCTTCAGCCGTCGAGGATGAAGTCGAGAATTTTGTGGGGCCCCCCAGTGAGTCTGGCCAATCTGTTCGAGCCAACCTGATCAGCCAGCATTTTACTTAACTTTTTTCCCTGTCTCACCATTCTGTGTGTCTGTGTTATCCTTTTTGTTACATATGTTGTTTGGCCGTAATGTGGCATTACCTCTAAGTAAAACATTTAGACCTTAATTGTTGCCTAATGTATTTCATGTAGTTTCCTTAGCTTTAGCTTTGCATTGTTACACCTCTTCAAACCCAAATTATCTGGTTTAGCCCAAGCTGTTTAAAATGTCTTTCCACTAAAAACGCCACAAGTATTGTAAGTGCAGTTTTTTTTTTACTTTGAAAAGGAAAAATTATAGTGCTTCACAGAAATCAGTCCACATACATCTGTGGTTACAAATGGATAACATTACAAAAAAACATCGAGCACATCTACACCTGGAAGTGAGTGGCACAACCAAACAAGGACACCCAGTCCAAAGGCCAGCCTAGTCCAGTCATTAATATTGCCTGTGCCCAGGGATATTTGGGCATGGCCATAATGTCACACAAACATGTCTGCAAACAGGAGGAGCACCAACCAAATACATATGTTAAGCCATAAGTGGCCAGATACACTCCACATAGACCTATGGCATTGGCTAGTGGCCTTAAGCATTACTCTAAGGAGCTATATGGGAGCAAATACAAAACACAACCTGCCTGAGCAACACAAAATGGATTGTTTGAAACCTCAAAGGACAAGTAAATACAGTGGGGGTTAAGAGAAAAGATGTCCCACACACCCATGGCTTAATAGGGTGGCTGCCCATAATACCCAGGTGGAGGTCCAGGTGGAGGTCCATGTGAATGGGACCTAGCCTGGGCCATGGCAGCATTGTGAATTTGAAACTGCTCCACAATGTTTCTCTGCATATTGGTCATCTCAGCCATGGCTGACTGGATGCCATTACTTGCATTGGCCACGTTGCTGTTGAGGGTACGCAACTCCGCGAGGATGCCCTGTAGACTGGTATGGATGTTGACCATGTCGGCATGCCTTTGCTCACGCTCTGTAACGAGCTGGGCGTCATAAGAGTCCCTTTGTTGGGTCCATAATTGAAGCAGGGCACTCTGCCTCCCCTGGGAAATTGTGGGGCGGCGTAATGGCGTCCGCCGCACAATTACCCTGGCTCTTGGGCGTGCCCTGCCGCGTGGTGTCGTACCCTCAACAGCAACCGGCCTGCTTTGCAAATCCTCAGCAGCAGAGTGAACACTGGGGACTGTAGTGTCAGTCTCCCCATGTGCAAGCACAATGGATGGAGATTCACTCTGCTGCTGAGGATTGGCCAGAGAAACATTATGGAGCAGTTCCAAATTGGGACCCAGGGGGAGTTCATCCGACGTGCCCTGCACGGAGACATCATCATCTTCCTCCATGTCCTGGATCTCTTCCATGAGTGTGCGGGTCTGTAGGGACATTTAAAAAAAAAAGTGTAAGTTGGCGTCCAAATTTTGGATTTCAACAGTTTAACACATTCTTAAGCACTTGGTAGTATTTATGCTACTAAATTAACTTACCGGAAATCTCTGATCTGGGCTCCTATGCTGTACGGACCTGGTAGGCATAACCAAACTGGGGGGTGAGTTTACCCTTGCTGAGGGATCATGCTGGGCTGAAGAAGAGAAAAACAAACCACGTAAACACACACATAACCTTTTTTTGGATAGGTAATCAAATATAGCTCTATTTGTAATATTATTCAACTCTAGAGCAATGGTGACCTTTGTTCAAACACACGCAACTTTACATAGGTGCAATGGCTCTCAAAAACTGCTAACTGACCTCAGTTCTAAGTCAGGAAGTGTACCCAGTCAGCATACAACTTTCAACGCACATTTTGGGATTTAGCCTACCATTCGCTAGGTCCGTGGTACTCAAACAATTGTTGTAAAGGCCCATTTCAAGGTATGTGGTGAGAGGTGAATGTCTGGCCATGGTGCTGACGCAGGGGGTGTCTAGTTAAAAATAAATACACTGGTGGAGGGGCTGGAGATTTCAAAGTGCCAACTAATAAAGGCTGCTTGCCCTTGCTGGGCTGGATGGGCCAGAGCTGAGGGGACAGGGATTGGATGGCTAAAGGGGGGAGTTAACGTATTGATGGTGATGGGATGGATGGAGCCAATCTGTTACAAATGTATGGGGCTTATGTGGGGGGGGGGGGGGGGCATGGGGGGACTGTGGCAGATGGGCCAGAGCAGGGGCAGCGGGACACAATAGTGCCAAGAGAAAGTTTTACCAAGTTACTGTGTACCTTGCAATGCCACTTCCTGTGCAGTACTTCATATTGCAATGCTATGTTTCAGGGAGCCATGACATTGGGCAGGAGACCAACCACTACATCGCCGATCAAGGGGGCAGCTCTGAGCACGTCAACACAGAAGTAACTGAGTGCAGGGCTGTCTGGGCAGGGGTCCTTGAATGTGGTGCCAAGGTCCGCATTGGGACCCCGGGCCGCCCGTTGAGTCTCGCTGCTCTAGGTCAGATATGTTTGTGGGTGGCTAATTAAATTGTTAACTCAAACACAACTCACACAACCAAAAGGCAACCCATACATAATGATGTGTGTTTTGTGATTGATTCCAAATATATCACTTATCTTGCGAAACTTCATGACTTTAACAATCCAATTGGACATTTGATCTTTGCCATAATGGCTGTGGGCCTAAATGTGTGATTCCCAGGGACCCAAAGAGGACACAAACAGCCACAGTAGTGCGAGGCCAAGCAAGGCAAACCATAGGGGCATCCCGTTATCTTGTTACTAGTGAACTGTAGATTATTTAGCAAACAGGCAAACATGCAGATTTAAGAGTACTCACCGTGGGTACGGGTCGGTGAGTCTGTGTCCCTTAGACCAGCATGTCCACCGACCGCGACCGGATGGAGAAGTCCAAGCACAATCTCCTCAGCAGGGGTAAACTCCAATTTAGATGGAAAGCCACCTCCAGTTTTCATGCTGAAAAGAGAAAATCGTTTGGTACTCAGAAAAGGTGCATACAGTACATCCCAAACATTATATTTAGCGAAAACATTTATTTACCTGTAATTATGCCTTTTAATTTCTTTTTGCCGTACAGCATACTTCAGATCAGAGATTTTCTTCTGAATTTGGGACACATCTTTCCTCTCTTCCCCCGCTGCATTTACTTGTCGGAGGATGGTTTCAAACAATTCCATCTTGCGCTGCTTGGTGGTGTGTTTGGATTTGCTCCCATATAGCTCGTCATAGTATAATGTAAGGCCACTAGCCAATGCCATATTTTGGTCATGGGAGAATCTCCCACTCAACTGGCCGCGGCGCAATGTGCGGCCAGATGGTTGGCTTGGCTGCTCCTCCATGTGTGCAGACACATGTGGTGACATTATGGCCTGGGGCTGGGTAGGGGAATGGCCGGATTGGTGGCTTCCCAATGACTGGACTGGACTGGCCAAGGGACTGGGTGTTCTTGCGTGGCTGGCCACCGAACTTCCAGGTGTAGATGTGGTCATGGTTGCAATTCGGGGCCCTCTTGGGGGGCTAGGTTCCCGGCTGGTGCCAGGTCGGGGGCTCTGTTCCCGGCTGGTGCCAGGTCGGGGGCTTCTGGCCCTGGATGGGGTTCGGGCCCTGGATGGGGTTCTTCGGCCTCTGGCTGGGCTTCGGGCCCTGGATGGGGTTCGGGCCCTGGATGGGCTTCGGGCCCTGCTGCGGGGCATGGGTTGCCGAACTGCCCTACTTGAAGGCATGGCCGGTGTGGGCTCACTTGTGCTGCCTCTTCTGGGGGCAGAGGTGGTGGGTGCTGCAGTTGCCAGCTTTTTGGCTGCAGGGGCACGGGGCTTGGGGCCCCTTTTTTTGGTACCTGAGGGTCCAGGGTCCCTTGGTGGGGCCGAGGTGGGAGTCTTGCCTCTCAGTTTTCGCCGACCTTGCTGGGACCTTGTTGTTGGGCCCTCCGCGGTCTTGCTTGGCTGGGGTCGCTTGCTCATAGCCTTTTTCGGTGCCATCGTACACAAATGCTCAAAGAGAATGAGCTTTGGGTGCAGGGACCTTTAAATAATGAGCCCAGCGTGTGACGCCTATGCGCACGACTACGCGCTCGTACGAACGTACGTTCGAGCGGAACCAGGAAACCGCTGGGGTTTCACTTATCTGCTGCCTTGAAGAAGCATAAAGATGGCGCCCACTATCTTCACCCGTCAACAGGAAGAGATCCTCATGCTGGTAAGTGGCTGCCTGTGCATTTTAATCTAATAGTCAATGATGGCCTAAATGTAAATGATGCGTTTGGAACTAGTTTGGGGTCTCTTAATGTTTAATCACTGGCTCCTCACACTTCATCCTCAAGGGCCGAGCCTGGCCACGTTTTCAACTGTCTATGCTGATGTCCTAATTCGGCCAATAGGTCCGGCTTAGCAACAGTTAATTAACCTGTGGAGTAGCGGGGCGAGCTGGCAAACCTGGCCTGTCTCGGACCTTGATGCGGATGTTTGAGGAACACTGTTTTCCTAAGCCCTAAAAACACAACGGGAAGCCACACACGTGGTCCAAAAGCCTAAGCATTAGGCTACATCTTGGATGTTTAAACCATCCTAACATGCCATAGATGCAGGTGGCCTGATTCTTGATGTTGGCTATTATCTGTATGTACATGGTGTGTGATACATATAACATAAGACCAGACTGTCATTCACAGTCAACGTCCTCTTTAAGGCACTCCCCAAAAATGGCTGCCACTCGAAATGTGTGTGTTAATGACATTAAATTCTCAACTTGTGATGCAACACATATGGGTCGGTGTGTAAAAGTAAAAGCTCTGTGTCCATTATGTTTTTCAGATCATGCTTCAGCGCCGGTATGACTTCGCGCCCAATGTGTGTCCCCAGAAAAGGGACATCGCCCGGGAGATCATCGCGGAAATCCACCGTGTGACCAGCACCACCTTCACTCACACCCAGATAATGCAGCATTGGTCGGACCTGAAACGTCTGCACATGCCCCGGGTGCGGAGGTTTTTTGGAATCCATTTCCCAAGTAAGTACAAAGCAATTGCATGGTATATGTTCCAAATGTATAAGTTATGCCTTTATTTATAATGACTTTTCTTTGGTAGTGTTGGAAATGGATTTCAGAATTCGCCGCACCCGGAGACGTACAGGCCGACCAGTGCTGCATGACTCTGCATCTGTGAGTGAAGGTGGTGGATCTCCCGGGCGACGGACCTACCCCTCCTCTGTGGCCTCCTCAGACCAGCCCCTGGACCTTACCACAGAGGAGGGGCCAAGCCGCGTGGGCGTGGAGTCATACCTGGCCACGCATGGGGAAGGCTCTGGTATGTCACTCTTCATGTATAGGCACAAAGATATAAATGGCAGGCCAAAAACTAAGTTATCCTTTATTATGTATTTGTAGAAGCTTCTGGAGCGGGTGAGATAGTGGAGGAGGAGGCAGCAGAGATGCTTGAAGTCGATCCTGGCGAAGGTGAGTGATGTCAGCCAGACTGGGAGCCAGATATGTTGGGAATAGTGACTCTCTACAAGTACTAACCAAATGTCACATGTTTCTCCAGGGACTTCTTCACAGCAGAGCCAGGACCAAGGGCAGCCTGTTGGCCCCAACCAGCCATCTGTCGGCCACCAACTCCGTAAGTCTCCATGCCATTATTCATATTAATGTTTGGTTAGCTAATAACACACACATAACTAAAGGCGTAGCCAATGTGTAGTTCACACTTTCATGTCGGCACTTCGTTAGCTTAAAGAGGACCCTAACTAGTATTAAGAACCAAAGAATTAGCCATCACACTGTACCTACAGATTATAACCATGGAAAAACACCCTTCACCCATCTAATGCATGTTATTAGACTGAACAAAACCAATATGGGGGAATATGGAATGCGCAATATTTACAGGCAGCATGGGATACAGATTGAAAAAAGGAAGGTGCTGCCATGCATTGTGTGAGTGATGACCTTTCCCTCAACCCAGCTATGCTCGGGATTCCCAACGCACCACTGTAACCTACTCCCCTGTACTTTATCCAACTCTCCACTCCTCATTAAGTGTTATGCTTCATAGTCCAGATGGCGGCGCTGTAATCCCCAAAAAACCCTAAATAACTTTGAGGTGGTGCCGAATCATTTGTGAATAGTTATTGGTTTTCATTAAATAATGTGGAAGGTCCGGTTTAAGGAGTTTAAACACTTACCTGTGGGAAATGCATTAACTGTATCCCTTTGAAGAATGACATATGTCATGCATTTACATGTATTTGATTAACCCTAAATCTATTTCCAGCATACAAACCGGTCTGGGACTCCTATTTATGTTTCTTTCTCTATTGGTTACAGGGATGATCCCCCAAACCTTGGCGGGAAAAAAAAAAAGAATGAAGGAGTTGGTGGCCGAGCTGCTGGCCATACAGGCGACGTTGGGGCCAACAGATGAAGAAGACGAGGAGGATTAGTGCCCTTGGTCCTGGCTCCTTTGTTTTACTTGTTTTTAAATATGTAAAAATTTTTATAAGCCTTTTATGGATTTGTAAAAAAAACAAAAATTATGTTTGGTTAAAACAAAACAAAAAATGTTTTTTACTGTTGAAAAAAAAAAAAAAATTCTATGTGTTTTACTGTTTTAAAAAAAAAAAAATTAGATGTGTTTTACCGAGACCAAATTACCAAAAAAAAAAAAAAAAAAAAACAACCCAAAAAAAAAAAAGAGGTTTTAACAATTATTTAAAACCAAACCAAGCTAATAATGAAAATAAATTAGATTTTAAGCCTTCCTAAATGTGTCTTTTCTAATATGCACACACCCAAAAAATTACACAAACCAGAAACAACACGCTTAGAAACATATAGACATATGTAAATTATGTGATTATGGGACCGAGAAATGAAGTTGGATGCAAGCGCTAAGGGGTTTAGGTAAGTTTGAGGGACCGAGAAATGAAGTTGGATGCAGCCGCTACGGGGTTTAGGTAAGTTTGAGGGACCGAGAAATGAAGTTGGATGCAAGCGCTAAGGGGTTTAGGTAAGTTTGAGGGACCGAGAAATGAAGTTGGATGCAAGCGCTAAGGGGTTTAGGTAAGTTTGAGGGACCGAGAAATGAAGTTGGATGCAGCCGCTACGGGGTTTAGGTAAGTTTGAGGGACCGAGAAATGAAGTTGGATGCAAGCGCTACGGGGTTTAGGTAAGTTTGAGGGACCGAGAAATGAAGTTGGATGCAGCCGCTAAAGGGTTTAGGTAAGTTTGAGGGACCGAGAAATGAAGTTGGATGCAGCCGCTAAAGGGTTTAGGTAAGTTTGAGGGACCGAGAAATGAAGTTGGATGCAGCCGCTAAAGGGTTTAGGTAAGTTTGAGGGACCGAGAAATGAAGTTGGATGCAAGCGCTAAGGGGTTTAGGTAAGTTTGAGGGACCGAGAAATGAAGTTGGATGCAAGCGCTAAGGGGTTTAGGTAAGTTTGAGGGACCGAGAAATGAAGTTGGATGCAAGCGCTAAGGGGTTTAGGTAAGTTTGAGGGACCGAGAAATGAAGTTGGATGCAGCCGCTACGGGGTTTAGGTAAGTTTGAGGGACCGAGAAATGAAGTTGGATGCAAGCGCTACGGGGTTTAGGTAAGTTTGAGGGACCGAGAAATGAAGTTGGATGCAGCCGCTAAAGGGTTTAGGTAAGTTTGAGGGACCGAGAAATGAAGTTGGATGCAAGCGCTACGGGGTTTAGGTAAGTTTGAGGGACCGAGAAATGAAGTTGGATGCAGCCGCTAAAGGGTTTAGGTAAGTTTGAGGGACCGAGAAATGAAGTTGGATGCAGCCGCTAAAGGGTTTAGGTAAGTTTGAGGGACCGAGAAATGAAGTTGGATGCAGCCGCTAAAGGGTTTAGGTAAGTTTGAGGGACCGAGAAATGAAGTTGGATGCAAGCGCTAAGGGGTTTAGGTAAGTTTGAGGGACCGAGAAATGAAGTTGGATGCAAGCGCTAAGGGGTTTAGGTAAGTTTGAGGGACCGAGAAATGAAGTTGGATGCAAGCGCTAAGGGGTTTAGGTAAGTTTGAGGGACCGAGAAATGAAGTTGGATGCAGCCGCTACGGGGTTTAGGTAAGTTTGAGGGACCGAGAAATGAAGTTGGATGCAAGCGCTACGGGGTTTAGGTAAGTTTGAGGGACCGAGAAATGAAGTTGGATGCAGCCGCTAAAGGGTTTAGGTAAGTTTGAGGGACCGAGAAATGAAGTTGGATGCAAGCGCTACGGGGTTTAGGTAAGTTTGAGGGACCGAGAAATGAAGTTGGATGCAAGCGCTAAGGGGTTTAGGTAAGTTTCTGGTTGAGGGTGCGCATGCGCAAGATCTTATAAACATACGAACGCACGAATCTAAGAGGCCAAAAACCAATGAAAACCAGAGGCAAACGCAAGTAATTGGAAGAGGTTGACGATGGAAGCAGCCGAAAAAACAGGCTGCCGCCGCAACAGGTGAGCACATGAACGTGATTTTTACGATTGGCAACTGACTGAGGCAAGTTCGGGAGATATCATACGAACGGACGTATCTTTTAGGATAGAAACGTATTTGCTTATTGAATCACTCGCAAGTTCATACGAACGCACGAGCGGACGTGAAAAATAGGATGATCGTGAGCCAAATCCAAGCTGTTACATGTTTCTTTGAATCAACCCATATATTTAGGCACTAGTCTAAGCCACATACAGCCACCTATATCTAAACTTGTGCTGATGAGGGCCAAAAAGCCAGAAACACATGTCCAAAAATGGAATAGATAACTGTATATATTTTAGCTGCACCAAAGCACTGCACAACCTGGTGTTTCCAGGCACTTTTGGGATAGTCCTGAGACTAGAAGAGATGATTTGCATGGTTCTGCCTCCTGCAAAAGGGTCTTGGCGAAAATACTATTATCCTTACAAATACTTTGTTTTAAGAAGACACTCTCTACCACAGGGATTTTAATAATTCTTTTGGTTTGACTATAAATCCCTCAATTTCGGACTGACTTTTGGGACTTTTGTGGACTGGCATCCCAATTTAGAATGCCCGGGGGTGAGGGTTTTCAAAAATTCACTGAAATTTGACTTTAAAATAAACCAATCCTCTTCCTAGTGCCCCCCTACAACTGTTTTCTGCTATGTTTCTTTCCAGCTCCCACAACTGTAACGATGACAACAGCTGCGGCCACTACTACAGCCACAACCATTACTTACAGTGTAAGTATTAAATAAGTTAAATAGAGACTTGCCTAATGTGGAACAGGTTTAATGGGACAGTGTTGTGAATATCCGTAAATAATGTTGCAAACTGATCACACAATTATTGATTTAGTTTATTTAGAAAAGAATATTCCTGGGGGTAGAAATATTAACCAAAGCCCGAATGAGCTATACCTGGTGTATGATTGATGGGGTAAAATGTATATGTGTAATCATTTGGAAAGGGCTCTTATTTTTCCATTAAATATATATATAGTCTTTCAGATTAGTCCGGGTATGTGTTTAAACACAACAGCTCATAGGAAATGTATCTATATATTATCACTATTTTGGAAAGTGTATATGGCTTCCCTCCCCTGGTAGGTGTGTATGGCCTGCTAAAAAAAGTTCAATACCTGCATGGCCTAGCGGACAGCACCTCCACCAACAATCAGTTCAATAAGGATGTAGGAAGCTTCTGTAGTAAGCAGCATTCTTTGCTGTAAAATAGGCAACAGCCGGAGCTTCAGAAAGATGGCTGCCATGAGTGAGGACACTGACAGCTGGCACTAGAAGTGCTGCTAGCTGCTGCCGGTGTTTTCACTCATTGGAGCAGCGGCCATATTACTGACGCCTCGGCCATGACAGCGAAAGAATTCCGACCGCAGAATGTATTGACGCATTAATATAAAGTGCCACACACACACACACATCACAGTTAGTTTGGCCTAACTCGAACTGCTAGGGGTTCGTCTAGCACTAGTGTCAACAGCAGCTGATGCAACAAATATCTCAAGACAGCCCCCTCTTTGCCAATACATTTCAAGCTATAAGCCCTTAATCATGACACCAAGGGGTTGTTCGAAATGTAAGTATATGCATGTGGAGCTGTAAGCACACCCTTTTCCGGTGTGGTGGGGACCCAAACATAACACATACCTGCCAAATTGTGATTACAATCTAAGGTGCCAAAATAATCCAGACTGGACAGATAAATTGAATTGCTTAGACTTAGTTACATCCCAACCACAAGCGTTAGACTTCACAAGTGCGTGGCCATCTCCCCCACTAACCTTCATGTCAGGAAGCATGGGAACACCCTCCAGTGATGCACCTTCCGCCAGTCCTTGATGTATAGCCAGAGGAAGCTCCAGTCATACACTGCCCCCAAAGAACAGGAGAGACTGAGAGGAGCCCCCACACATGGGCCCCATCCACCAACACCATCAGCCAGCATAGTGGTGGAAGCTCGCGAACGGTGAGGATAGTATGTATCAGCACCAGAAGCGTTAAACTCTCCATTCAATTAGCTGTAAGGAGAGGGGTTGTCATAGTCCCTCTCAGCTCTCCCCCCTACACCTTGAGAAAGCTTGGAGTGACAAGGAAAATGCATTCACATCAGGAGGGGGCAAGAAAGCAGCACTCGGGACTCGAGAGCGAGGCTTGGTTAGAGACATGCACAGAACCTTTAGCATAGTTGACGGGGAGCCTAAGAGCGGGATGCCACCAGTGTGATCTTGTGTTTTCTCGCCTTTATCTGCTGAAGAGTACCCATCCTCCTAATTTTTAGAAATAAAGTGTTCGAGTTTGTGATATCATGCATTTGGAGGTCTTCTGTTTTCTCCCTAACACGACTTAGTTGCATTTGGTAATGCTTGCTACGTTCCTTGAGGAAGTACTAAAAAAGCTAAGTTTAGCAATTTTCTAAAAGGAAAACCTCACCAACAGGGTAAGAGTACCTGTACATGGTTGTGGGTGCACCATCATTTTATGCTGAAGTGGACCTCACAGGGTGATCTACTATTGCAACTTAAAGTGTACTAGCTCCATCATTTACTTGCTTCTTCTTGATCCAGTAACACCATCTGCCAGGTGGATTAGGTCGGGCAGGGGGAGTGACACATGCAGGCCATGAGGGAACGCGACATACCTTCTGTCATACACACTCATTGCATGTTTCTATTGCTGACTTCTTCACTAGGCAGCTAGGAACAGCTCCCTGAATCTCTTCAGGGGCAGAGAGCAGAAGGAGAAAGCTGGTCCTGTCCATGAACAGAAAGAGCATTTCGATCATATTGGAAGCATTCACAACAGCAGTATTGGGAGGGATACCAAATTTTGTGGTTAACGTCCCGCTGCCCTTGTTGTTATCAGTTCCTTCTCTGGCAACAGCAGGGGGTGGTCCATTGACAACATTGTCCTGCATTTCATAGAGGGTTGCCAATTTAGCCTGACTAGGAAGAGCAGTCCTTAGAGCAGGATATAATGGGATGTACATTAATTAGGGAATTATTGGTCTTTATTAAAGCAGTACTATGAACAATATTTAAAGGAACTATATTATGGTAAATATTAACCCTTGCCTGACACATGAGGTACTACATTACTTCATTTTAAATGTGTTAAATCCTGTGAAGCAACTAAAGGGTTAATACGTTTTCCAAAAGTGGTATTGCACACATTGAAGAGTGTAGTTTTAAAATAGGTCTTGTTTGGGGGTTTATTTACCACATCTGCCCAAAGCATTGCATGATGTGTAAAATCAACTACATATTACACAGGTGGGGCTCACAAAGCCACCCACACTATCCTGAAACCGGACCAACAGCCTGGCACATTTGGAAAAGAAAGGTAGCTGCCATTTTGGAGCTTCCTCTCCCAGCATCTCAGCCATGCTGCTGCCTGGATTCAACTGACATAACTGACAATGCACAGTAACAGGAAGCCCAGTAGCACTTCCTGTTTGCAGGTGACCTGCAAATGCATGAGTGGCCATTTTGTTTTTTAAATTTACCACAGCAAGATCTAAATTGCCCTGGAGGGATGAATATGAGCGCCGTTTGTTGGGTTGGTCTGGTTTAAGTCAATTTTAACTGTTGGTCCGCCTGAAATATGCTGCACTTTCAAAAGACTAATTAATAAATTTTTCCACCAATTTTCCACCAATATGAAAAAAACCCACTTATACAGAGAAAGTAACACAGCCATCACAGAACGTGTGGGCTGTGTGCCTGCCACTTGGTGATTTGGTGATATCCCCCTTTTTCTTCTCTTCTAATAAGCTTCATTATTTGCACTTGGCACTTTATAGTATCCACTGCATATTGTTTCATTTTGGAGTAGGATTATTGAACAGTTGATTGATAAATTGCACCAAACGGACACATATTATGAAGGATTTTAGACTAACCAGACTAACACCCGTTTTTTTCTTTAGCGGGTGTTGGTCCTGGAGACAGCGCAAAACATAAGCATATCGGGTGTTCTGAGGCGGTTATGTGCGGGGGGCTCCAGCATTTTGGATGCCCCCCAAGCTTCCTTTTATGCAGGACCAACACCTGTTTTTTCTTTAAGTACCACCAGGTGGCCTGGTTTAAACGAACTGTAAACCCACATAAATACGCACTTACCTTCTCTCCCATGCCATAGCTCTCATCGGTCCACCGCTCAGAAACCTCCTGTTTCCGAGAACAGAGCACCCGGGGCCCCGTCTCTCCTTCTCAAAAAACAGGAGATTTTTGAGTTGTGGTCCAGCCAAAAGATGCTGCAGAGGAGAGAAGGTAAGTGACCTATTGTTTCTTTATTGGTATTTACAGTGCCTTTAAGCTGTTATACCAGCACAGGCTGGTTCAGAAGACTGGCCATTAGACTTGAGAAGTCCTCCCTTGGAAAAGCAGAATGTTTTTTTCATCACTGATCCTTCCAGTAAATGAAAGACACAAGCTAGGCTGTAATTATTTTGATACAGGGTGTGTATGCATCCTGTTTCTTACTCCTTAGCATATTTTTGAGGATTTTTATTATTTGATAGTGCTCCTTTAAAAATAACCGCTCATCTGAACACTTTCAGAACCACTAATATGTTAAAAGGAATGGTGTAAATTGACAGCTGGAAAGAGCTGGAAGTGTTAGGGACTACTGGTGCAGCACCAATGGACAACTAATTTGGGGCCAAATTGGGGGTGTAGAAGTATTAGGTATAGATGTACTTGAAGCAGCAGTCAGATGATGCACTACTGATTAAACAGGAAATGAGTACTGTGTAGTGATAATTCATGCCATCATATTTTTCTTCTTTTAGGATAAGAAATGCCGATCATTTACATGTTCTGGGGCAGACTGCTACAAAAATCAAGCCACTGTACCAACTAAACAATGCCGGGTTGGAATAACCCACTGTGAGGTAATTATTAGGATTTAGATTTATTAATGGGTTACTAAGCACACAGTATAATGCATGCATTCATTTGGTTACAATGAATAACATGTTACAGTACACATATACACATTGCATTTGTTTGAGATTTGGATAAAGTTGGGGAAAGGTTAGAACCATTGATGTGACAAAATTCATCTAACCAAAAAGGCAGATGTGTCAGAAAAAAACAGTGTTGAAGCACTAGCAGTGTGACCAGTCCACATTTTTTTACTCAGTTTGGCTGAAGACCGAAGATTCTTAAAGTGCCTGGGGAATCCCTAGTTGGGAAACCTGGTTTGTGAAACCTCATGGAAACACTGCACTCACCTAGCCGTGTTTCAACAGTGCATGCAGGTGCTGTAACCCCGCTGTACCCTTAGCTAGGCATGAACGCGTGACAGGCATTTGTAAATAGACGCGCCCACATCTAGAGGTTAGCGGGGATGCAGCTGAGAGTACACTCTGATTCATTTAGCTTCTTTAGCCGACTGCACCGCCGCAGATTGGCAGCTTGTCTGTGCCAGGAGAACACTGGGAGAGTAAGTGGGGATACACAGGATTCCCCTGTGAAGTGGACCAAAACCTAGATTAGTGAAAAACCTGGGTTTTGGTCCCCTTTTATAAAGAAACAAATCCTGGGATTTTTACCATTCTGGGCTTTGTTCCTCCTGTCCTGGGATTGCCTGAAAACTCACCTTTCTTTCATTCCCACAGCAGCTTGCAATCCATTCAGATTTGCTGAATAGAACGTCTGCCACTGGCCATACCCCTGCCCAGTGGGGATATGCTAAACATATAGCAGGGTATGCTGAGTGGGAACAGTGGTAAGGTGAGTTTTTTGGGTAATCAGAGGGTTTTCACACATCGGGGTATTGCAAAATGGGATTCCCCACAACGGAGACTGACGGCCCTAGAGTCATATAGACTCTAGGAAGATAGCCTGCAAATGACCTTTTAACAGGAGCAACTGAGTATAACATGCTCACCTCACAGGTAGCTGGTCTAAGCTGCTAGGGCAACATGGCCTGTCCATCTGGAGAGCAGATGCCTAGGTCTAGAGCAGGGGTCACCAACCTGTAGTTGCCCTAGAGCCAATTGTGGAATATCGTCATGAACACTAAGGGGTTATTTACTACACTTGCGTCTGTTCGCCAGTTTAGCCCAGCCCAAGTACGCAGTGTGTGCTGTGAGTGTGGAATAACTAGGGGATCTAAGCTATTTTGCGCCGGCGAATGCAGGGTACAACTACCTTTCTGGTGGCATTTTGCTGTATCTTCGCTAAAGTTCGCTTTCTCCAATACTAGTTATTTATCTGCCCTCCACACTCAATTTATTAGTGACAGATGCGAAATTGCATAAGCCATTCTCACCAAAATAAACATTGACTTCTATGGGGTTTGCCTCTAAAAGCTGGCACACTGAAAGGTCGTTCACCAGCATTCAGTGAAGAAGAAGGGACTTAAATACTGCAAACACAGCCTTCATCTGGCCATTTTATCATAGTAAATGTGCCAAAGTAGCGAAATTGCAGAGAATGGCCAGTGAACGCTTAGTAAATTACCCCCTAAATGTAAATTTTGTTACTTTTGAGTATGGCTTCTTCATCTATTCATGATGGCTTTCATCGAGAGTGGCTCCCAACCATCTCTCGATGCTGAATGTGGTCCTCATGGTAGGAAAGATTGAGGACCACTGGTTTATGGCAAGGATCCACTAGAGTTACATACAGGAACAAAGCAAGAGTCAGAGTCTGAGTGCTCAGTTTCTTGCACAGAGCAACAGACTGAAGTCGTAGGAAGGTAGTGGAAGTTCTTAGGCAAGAAGACAAGCTGAAGTTCTGGGTGGACAGCAAAGTCAAGAGTCAAGCAACATTCAACGTAGAATCAGATTGAGGGATTTATAAAGGGAAGTCTGGCTGTAAGAAATTCAATCACAGTTACAGGAGCAAAAAGGCGTATTTTAGTGACAGATGTAAAAATTGCATAAGCCATTCTCACCAAAAATAACATTGATTCCTATGGTGTTTGCCTCTAAAAGCTGGTGCACTGAAAATCCGTTCGCTAGCATTCCCCTGGCGAGGACGAAGGGACTTAAATACTGCAAACAAAGCCTTCGTCTGGTTAATAGGCTATTTAGCATAGTGTAAATATGGCAAACTACCGAAAGCACAGTGAATGGCCAGTGAACACTAAGTAAATAACCCCCTAAATGTCAATTTTGTTACTTTTTAGTATGGCTTCTTCATCTATTAATGATGGCTCTTATCGAGAGTGGCTTCCAACCATCTCTTGATGCTGAATGTGGTCCTCATGGTAGGAAAGATTGAGGACCACTGGTCTAGAGCAAGGATCCACTAGAGGTACAGTGCTTGCATATGCAAGCTCCTAATCTGTATGAGCTCTATTTGTTTTACAGGGCTTAAATTGAAAATGTATCAGTAAAAGTATTAATTAATTTGTACAGTCTGAAGGAAAGAAGGGTGAGAGGGGACATGATTAAGACCTTTAAATATGTGAAAGGATTGAATAAGATTCAGGATGGAAGTGTTGTTTAAGAAGAAACTTAATGATAGAACAAGGGGACACAACCTAAAGCTAGTCGAGGGGAAGATTAGGAGCAATGTTAGAAAATATTTTTTTTACAGAAAGAGTAGTAGATTGGAAAAAACTTCCAGCAGAGGTAGTTGAAAAATTGACAGTCACTGAATTTAAAAATGCCTGGGATAAGCACACATCTATCCTAAGATAAAGAGTACATACAGTATACACATAAGGGCAGACTAGATGGACCATATAGTCTCCTTCTGCCATCAACCTTCTATGTTTCTATTACGTGCCTTTATCCTACCAATCTGTGGCTGCACATGCTCTCTAGCAATGGACAGATAATTGCACAAGTATACTCACAATCAGAGAGTAAGGCCTGACACCTTCCAGCAAGGGCAGTTTGACTAGCTCTACTCAGTGTGTGCCGAGAATCAATTCTCTCCTGTTTAAAGAGGAACGTTGATATTATTAGAAGACTTTATTTTGTAATAAGTGGTTTTATCCTCCTGAAATGCATGAGAGTACTGTAACTGTACTATCTAGTCCTTAAAATAAAAATCTATTGAAACCAAAGAGGAATGTCAGAAGCACTGGAGTCTAAAACGCAGCTGGAACCTGAGCAGCGGTGCACTTGGCTCCCTTAGTCTCTGCTCAACTGCTTAACCGTCCAGGCAGCTTAGCTGTAAGCAGAGCCAAACGGAGCCCGGTGAAATCGAGCTGGCCCAATCAGGGCACTCACTTTCAGCTGTGTCTGTGCCCTGAGAATGCCAGGTAGAATGGGTGAACTTGGGGGATACACAGATTGGGGCATCTGAGCCCCGTCTGAGAGCAACAACACATGGGAAAGTTAAATTCCTGTGTTTTAAGTAAATTTTGTATAGAGCTTGAGAGGGTTGTTTTTACTTCCTTGGACCAAGTGTAGAAATCCAGATCGGGCCTTCTGATGACACCTACAGTATTTTCAGTGTGTTAATGTATTTTTTCTTTTCTGCAGTTACAAAAAAAAGTAAGCAATGGAGCTGTCTCTTATGAGGGAGGTTGCAGTAACACTTGTGCCACCAGCACCAAATCCTGCGCTTCCATCACCACTGCTGACTGCTTCCAAGAATGCTGCAATGCCACTAGCACTGCGTGCTGTATGATGCTCGATGGTCAGGTGCACTTCAATACCGCCTCTCAGATCAACAAGGGGTCTCTCTTCAGAATGTTCACTTGTGCTTTTATTGTTCTTTTCCTATCTCGCTATTTTTCTTTTTCAAGTGTATAAATCAGCAGCTACTGTTCTAAACTAAAGAGCTTACACCTGAACTTTATAGGCTTACTATGTCGTTCATAAACGTTGGTTCATCCAGAGGGGGGGGCTCTAATGTGATTGACTACTGGTGACAGAAAACCTTCAAAATTATTAGTAGAAATGATACTAAAGATTAATACTCCGGGAAACAAGAATGAACAAAGTCAGCTTATGGAAATCATTCAACTTAGGGAATATTATTTCATTTCTGGTAGTTTTATTGTATATTTACATTTCTGACACTTATTATGACATTTCTCTCTTCAATGATTGGTCTACTTAAAACTGATAGGTCAGCTATAGTTGGATGCTGGAAAGAGCCTTCTAGCTTCGTACATCCCACTGTTAATGTACATGCCTTCCAAGGCTGCTTTACCCTATTGAAGCATGTACCCCCATCGTAACATAAATAAATGCATATCTTATAATGTTAAAAATGGTAACAAAAATGGTAACATTCACCCTCTTTGACTCCAAACTGGACATGAAAAATCTTCTTGTATAAAATTAGATAAACTAGTAGGTTGGTGTATCATGCCATTTAAGGAGGACTATCGCGAAAAAATGGACCAATGATAAAAATCCATATAAATATGCTGGATGGTGGGAGGAGGGGTCATTTATACCCCCGCATCAAGAAATATCCAGCCAGGCTTGTTTATTTTCTTTTTAATAAAGGAAAGTAGAAATCAGGGTACAGGTTCTGTTTCCCCTGATACATTTAACCCTGTCACTCAAACCCTGATAGACTCAACCCTGGATTTAATTCCTACCAGGAGAAGAAAACCACAGGCTTGGCGGGAGTTCTATTCAGTTTGGGTGTATAAGTGAGCCCTCCACTTATTAGCCGGCATGTTTCATGCATCTGTCGGGCAATGTCATCAGATTTGGCCCACAATTCCTCCCCCCCCCCTTCCAATGCTGTTATATATGAGTGACAGGGCTTGGGTGGTCTCGGCGTTACCTTTAAACCAGGTGCACAGCCAAACACTTGCTGCCCCGTGCCGCTTAGTCCCCAAGAAGCTAGTTAACAAGCCCGCCCAGTGACTGGATTGCACTGCCAAATTTCAGTCTGGTGGTCATCTAGCTTGCGGGTCAGGGCTTTGAGGTAAAAACCTGCCCCATGATGATGTAGTAGTGAAGTACTTCCCCCAGTAGTTGGCAAATGCAACTGCCAACCAGACTCCCTCTATGCAGGATGACGTCAAGCCAGCTCAGCCTGCCAGTGACTGTGAAAAGCGACTGGTACCATCAAAGTGGCATGCTGCATTAAAGAGGACAACCACATATTTGGTTTTTAGACTCAAGGGCTGGCAATTAAAGTGGACCAAAATGGCCATGGTGCCACCTGATCCTGACTAACCAGGGCATCCCATTGCTTGTTGACACCTCTGGATCGCTGGTAAAACCTACCTGACCTGGCAGTGCATACCTAGGTCACGGTAGACCGCAACAATGCATCAAACTTAGTTTCTTCAACAATAGAGTTAATGCTCAGTCAATAGCTTGAGTGGTCAGCAGTATCTGGTTATCTTATTGTCCTGGGGATAACAACTTTTAGGTACAGAGATCTCACTACAAAAGGTCTTTGGGATAAGGGAGGAGTGAAGTTTGAAGCTGAGTCTCCCATATCTGCTCATAAATCTCGTTCTGATGTCAAATAAAACATTTACTGTAACTTACATTTAACTTTAGTTTTTCATCTCATATCATAATCAGGCAATATACTGTAGGAATCAAGCAAGTAATTTTTATTTGATCATGTTAATGCAATCCTGAATTATCAATGAATGGACTTATTTATTTTTATTTTTTTTTGTTTTATTATTTTTTTCGTACTTTTTTACTTGGTGATTTGTTTTATTTTATAATTAGAAATTTGTTACAAAAGCTCAAATCAGAAACATTTACAAATGCTGTCACTATTACAATCATCCCCCCTAGTCCATTTTGTATATGATAGCTAGAGCTAATGGTCATTTTGCTATTTGGTCATTTTTACTTTTAGCTGTTTGTGGATGGCCAGCTAAGAGAAAGCAGGAAGTTCCATGTGTATAATTTTGAATGAAATGTGGTGACCTAGAAAAAGCAAGTGGGTCTCATTAGCCATGACCCGCGCCTAGCCTGTTGGAGTATATTTGACACCCATATTTTGTATTTGTTAAATACATTTGTGAACAAGATAGTGTGGCATCATTTCCACATTAGAGTCACAAAGAACAACAAACATTTTGATTCCAACCCTAAAAACTCTGTCCAGAACCTAAACATAATTTATGATTTGTGTTGAACTTTTAAAGTAGACCAAAACCATTAAATACCCACCCCCTGGGGCATCCTAGTTTACATACATTGTCAGAGATCCCACAGCCTCTGCATCTCCTGTATCCCTCTAGTGGCCATAACTGACTAGCTTGCATGGCCACACACAGCATCCGAGGGATGCAAGGGGTGCCACAGCTAATCAAATAGGTGCCGGTGCGGTATGTATAACAGGCAATTATCAGGGTATCACACAGTGGGGCATCCCAATTTGAGAAGCCCAATGGGCACAAACCAAAACCCAGAATAGTGAAAATCCTGGTCCACTTTATATAGCCTTAGACACATTATATTTGCCTGACTGTGAGCCACCCTGTCAGTAATCTAATCCATATATACAGCATACACACAATGTCTTGCGTTTACTGTAGCTGGCTAATAATAGTACAGTACAGAACACTTACTGTATTTTATAAGATGTGTTTTTTTACGGATTTTTGGGAGTCTTATGATTTTGCTTTCCAGGTATTTTGCCCAATAGATAGTGATATAAAAACATTTGTAAGTCAAGGTTTACCAACTAAATGCATTTATTTTTATATTTATTGTTGTTTAAGTAACACATATATAAAACCAATTAGAACATCAGACACTAGTGAGCAATTATCTGTAATCGCTTTTGAATAACTTAAAAATGTCATCAGTGTAATTAAACATTCTAAGCAATAAAGATTACTGGCAGTGCTGACTGTAACAACATTGATCGTTTGTTTCTATTCCATTGAATGATTTGTGTGTGATCTGATGTGTGTTTTGGCTGCTTCCAGCATAGATGCACAATCACACCAGAAACACCCACACACACCGGTACTTCTAGCTGCCACCTCCACTATGGAGACACAATCTTAATGATTAAATCAGGACAGTGGAATCCCAATTATCTGCTCCAACTTTGCTGACAAGTAATCATGATGGTCGCTATACACATAATCACTCCTCTCTGCACTATCAATTGATATTAAACATCATGCGGCTGCAGTTGCATTCTTAAACACCATGCATACTATGCAAATGCACTGGGCCCCCAACTGCCAGGGGCCCCCAGAGGCAGGGTCAGATCAGTGGCAGCTTTTTGTTTAAAAAAATAGCAGATAGGAAGCCATTGTACACTTACGTGAGCCAGCTGCTGCAGAATTAGTGTGCTCAACTCCATTCAGTTATACAAGATGCTGTGACTTTACAGAATGTAGCGAGCTGAATGGTGCAGAGCAGGCCAGAGTGCCTGGGCCAGCCAATTACAAATGGCTGCCTCGGGTATGCCTCTAGCTAAAGATATAGGGAAGCTCTGACCTGAGCATGCATCAGTGGAACAAGGTTAGGTGAGTGGGTGTGGTGATCTGACACATAAAGTGTTCTTTTGCTGTCTGCTTCCTTTGGTGGGCCTGCAAATTGAGGATGAACTATTGGAATCCCTGATTAGGCAGTCTACTCTCCAGAAAACCACCTTGTCAATATATAATACTTTGGTTATTGACCTTCCTTTGACTTTGGATAAAGTATATGAGAAGTGGTGGTCGAGAATCTTCACTCAATGGTAATTGACTCCAGAGACAGGTTCATCCAATCTAAATGGCTCCACCAAGCATATACCTCTCTTGTTAGGTTAAAAAGAATGGGGCTAGTGGACTCAGACGAGTGCCCTAGGTACAGGGGAAGTCTTGTAACGCCACATGATTTGGGAATGCCCTGTAATCTTTAAATTCTGGGATGCGGTTTGCCAGACAGACTGCCATTTGGAAGGGAGATATTGCTTTGTATAAATAAGATTGTTTAAAGCGAGTTCAGGAGCTTTTGCAAGTTCCAGTTGTATTTTCAAGTGAGGTTGTATTGTAAGTGAAGGGACTTTTTATTAAGGGACTTTAGATTGTAGGACTATGCTAGAATAAGAAGTTAATAGCCAAGTTGCTGCAACTGTGAGCACTAAAATTGTTTTTACTGCTGTTTTGTAACTAGGATAATGGCCAGCAATATTGGAGGTCTACTTCAGTGCACAGTTTGCCATATGTATACACTTCAGGAACAGCAGTTCCAGGGTGAATACCGCTGTGGTAAATGCGAGCAAATTGCAAACCTGGAAGCTCGGGTTAGAGATCTGGAGGAGCAAAGTGCAACACTGAGGGAGATTGACAACATGGAAAAGGGAATGCTGCTCACTGAGCAGGCAATAAATGGGGTAGATACAGAGGGTGGAGGAATGGGTCAGGAGGAGCAGATAAGTAGCTGGGTAAATGTAGATAGAGGGAGTAGAAAGGGTGCACAGAAAAGGAAGGCCATACCTGTGTCTGCGCACCCAAGCAAAATTTCCAAGTTGGGTAATGATGCAAGAGTGTCATTCTCAGAAATGGCAGCCCTAGCGGATACTGCCGTCTCCCTGGTGCCAGGGTTCGGCATGTGGTGGAAAGGGTGGATAAATTCCTGGGAGGGGCTGGGGATGACCCAGCTGTCGTGGTCCATGTTGGGACCAATGACAGAATTAATGGAAAATGGAGGATCCTTAAGAATACATTTAAGGAATTAGGCACCAAGTTGAAGGGAAGGACCTCCAAGGTTGTATTCTCTGGAATACTGCCAGTGCCATGCGCCACACATGAAAGACAGCGGGAGCTTAGAGAGGTAAATGCATGGCTCAAGTCCTGGTGCAGGGCAGAGTGATTTGGGTCCCTAGAGCACGGGGCTGACTTTTCATTGGGGTACAAACTGTATTCTACAGATAATTTGCACCTGAATGGAAGGGGGGCTGCTGTGCTGGGTAAGAAGATACTAGAGGGGGTGGAGAGTTATTTAAACTAGAGTTGAGGGGGGAGGGCAAGAGGGAAGTCAAAAGTGAAGACAGGTTATGTAGGGGAAAGCACATGATGGTGGGTGGAAAATTAGAAGGGGGGAGAACTGCTATGAAGGATAAGGAGATCTATGTGTTGCAAACCAGCAGTGAAATATTAGGCAGATGCATTACTGCAGAAGCTAATACTGTACCTCAATGTGTCAAACTAGATAGGAATATAAAGTGTATGTTCACAAATGCCAGAAGTCTGGCAAGTAAAGTGGGGGTGCTTGAGGCTCTGGTGCCGGCAAAGAATATTGATGTTGTTGGTGTGGCTGAGACATGGCTGGATTCCACACATGACTGGACTGTCAATCTACAAAGTTTTGCTCTCTTTCGGAAAGACAGAGCAAAAAGGAAAAGGGACAGTGTGTGCCTTTATGTAAAGCAAGAATTCAAAGCATATATTAATGAGGGGATACTAGCAGAAGATTGTGAGGATGTAGAATCCTTGTAGGAATCCTTGTAGGAAGTGGAGGCCTATGTAAACAATGTTAAAATACAATTTACAGGCTATAGGTCCCCAAATAAAACTGAGGAAATAGAGGGTCAACTGCATAAACAGATAGAGCGGGCTTCACAGGCTGGTACAGTGGTGGTGATGGGGGACTTCAACTACCCAGGAATCGACTGGAGACATGGTTCTGCTTCCACTACAAGGGGGAAAGCATTCCTCAGCTTGCTACAAGATAATTATATGAATCAGTTCGTGGAGGCACCTACTAGGGGTGATGCTCTTTTAGATCTGGTAATATCAAATAATGATGACCTGATGGGGACAGTAACAGTCCGTGAAAATCTTGGTAACAGTTACCACAATATAGTTATATTTAACATAAACTGTAAGAAAGATTTTCTGTCGGGGAGGGCAAAAACACTACATTTTAGGAAGTCCAACTTCCCCAGGCTCAGAGCAGCACTCAAGGGCATTGACTGAGAGCATCTGTTCAGGAACAAAGATACAGATGCCAAATGGGAGTGCTTTAAATCAATTGTGAGTACCAACGTTGCAAAATGTATTCCTACGGATAACAAATATAAGCGGCTAAAATTAAACCCCTCATGGCTGACACCTGCTGTTAAAAGGGCAATAAAGAACAAAAAAGGGCATTTAAACATTATAAGGCTGAATGTTCAGCTGTAACACTTGAAAAGTATAAACTAGTAAATAAAGTGTGTAAAAAAGAAATAAGGTTGGCAAAAGCACAAAATGAAGATGAGATGTGGCCAAAGAAAGCAAAACTAACCCTAAACATTTTTTTAAATATATTAATTCAAAGAAAACTAAATCAGAACAGGTAGGTACCCTAATTAATGATAATGGGGAAATGGTCACTGGGGATGATAAGGCTGAGCTGTTAAATGAATTCTTTAGCTCTGTGTACACAAGAGAAGAGCAAGGAGCAACACAGGAGATGCCGCTGATAGCAATAGCCCAAGTATAATAATTAACAATCTATACACAATGAGCTCCCAGCATATGCTCCAAATGGGCCCCACCAAGAAAAGGCCGCACAAACCAAACATAAAAAATCAATGTATCTTTTAATATTAGAAAAAGTACCAATCTACAATGAACAAAGACATGTACAAAAACGCACACACAAAGACTAGTTAAAAAACATATATGACAGGCCCCATTGAGTGCTGGTCCAAAACCGACTCTCCTTACAAGGTAAATGTGTAACACTATGCCCAGATGAATGAATAATTGAAACGACATCACTACATCATTAACAAACTACATGTGAAACATGTAAATAAATAAAATTAAAACCAACAATGCCAAACTACCTGTGCAATTAAAAACTACTAACTAACCAACGAACTAGTTTTTAACTGCACAGGTAGTTTGGCTTTGCACCTTTACCAAACCAGCAGTGGTTGGGAGTATTATAGTGGTGTGACCACAGTGTGGGTTTTAATTTTATTTATTTACATGTTTCACATGTAGTTTGCTAATGATGTAGTGATGTTGTTTCAATTATTCATTCATCTGGGCATGGTGTTACACATTTACCTTGTAAGGAGAGTCGGTTTTGGACCAGCACTCGTTGGGGCCCTGTCATATATGTTTTTTAACTAGTCTTTGTGTGTGTGTGTTTTTGTACATGTCTTTGTTCATTGTAGATTGGTACTTTTTATAATATTAAAAGATACATTGATTTTTTATCTTTGGTTTGTGCGGCCTTTTCTTGGCGGGGCCCATTTGGAGCATATGCTGGGAGCTCATTGTGTATAGACTGTGTGATATTGACACATTTTGTATCGGGTCCCCCCCCTTAGGCCAGCACCCACCCAAGTATATGTGGCAGTGCGAAACTTGTAGTGTAACTGGTTATAATAATTAACAAGCTAAACATGGAGACTATCCAAGAAAAACTAAATAATTTAAATGTGAATAAGACTGCAGGACCAGATGGACTTCACCCAAGAGTTCTCAAAGAACTCAGTTCCGTTATCTCATTACCCTTTTGTTGATATTTAAAGACTCACTAGCAACTGATATAGTGCCAAGGGACTGGCGCAAGGCAAATGTGGTGCCCATTTTTAAAAAGGGCTCAAGGTCTTCTCCGGGCAATTACAGACCTGTTAGCTTAACATCCATTGTGGGGAAGTTGTTTGAGAGCCTTTTAAAGTGGACCAACACCCTGCCCCCTTTTTTTTTTAATGTGTACTTTTAAAATATGTAAATTAATCAGGAAGACCCGATTAACAAAGTTAGGGAAAAAAAACTTACCTTTGATGTTCCCGCTGCGCGTCGCTATATTTTTTAAATTTGTCCTCCATCTTCATTTTCCTCCTAACAGGAAGAGATCCTTTGACCTCTTCCTGTTAAAATCGCGCGCATGCGCGGTAGATAGGTGAAGCGCAGCTTGCATCGGGAGCGAGCGGCGCTTCACCTGACACTACTGCGCATGCGCTAGTCTCCCTTGCTAGGTGCGGGCGCGCACAAGCGCGTCCGCACCTAGCAAGAGCTGAATGGCTGAATGGGAGGAGCTGAATGGCTGAGATAGTAAAAGGCGGGGATAGGCCAATGACGTGGCTTATCCCCGCCTTTCAGCTCCTCCCTTTCACCTTTTCCCCTCCTCCAGCATGTCGGAAATATAGAGGGGGCCTGAGCCCCAGCAGCATGTCGGCCATGGGTGCTGCCGGCTCCACCGGCTCTATGATCTGTATTGGGGTTTCTATGACAATTAATTGTTTATGACAACCAGAGCAATGAGGGCGTATGTGCCAGCTACACAATCCATTCATTCACACAATACAATGCCATCAGGACATTATGACTATAGAAATCATTCTAATGATACATACAGCATATATGTATGGCTGGTGCACAGCAAACAAGCAGCCTCACAATACTATTCTATGTGCAGTGAGCACCCACAATTTCTATATATATATATATTATGACCACTTCAGACTTTTTATTGTCAGCAGTGTGTAGCTCACAAAGGAAGCTGGCTTGGTGTTTATATACAGTGTGCTCTCCCTCATGCCATGATTAAATTGAACATTTATCAAAGCTGCAAAAAAAGAGTAATTATTTGGATTTTGCCAAATAAGGGGCAGTTATTTCAGTTTGTGAAGCGTTTGAAAGTTGCTGTAGTGAAAGTGTATTGTGAGCAGTACAAGCCGGCCTGAGCCCCAGCAGCATGTCGGCCATGGGTGCTGCCGGCTCCACCGGCTCTATGAATGGAATGGGCGCTGGTGTGGCCCCCATGGGCAGTGCCCTCAGCCCCAGCAGTATGAACGCCATGTCTTGTCTGCCCAGCAAGCCGGCCTGAGCCCCAGCAGCATGTCGACCATGGGTGCTGCCGGCTCCACCGGCTCTATGAACGCCATGTCTGCCCAGCAAACCTCCATGAACAGTCTGAGCCCCTACTCCAGCATGAACTCGGGGATGAGCCCCATGGCCTAGGAGAGGAGACGCTGACAAGTAAATGGAAGGAGGGAGGGGAGTGAGAGGAGGGGAGGCGGAGACTCAGGTGCCTGCAGCCAATCAAGGCTGAGCACAGCTCTACCAATCAAATAGCCAGACTGCAAGTATAGCTGGGAGACGTGCACGCTCCCGAGAGCAGAGAGAGGACACGCCACCAGATGACACCGCGAGAGAAGAGAAGACCTGACCCACGGACAAAATATGCTAATGAGCGGACAAACGTGATTGACAGCGGACAAGACCTGGAGGGTGGGACTTCCTGTTGAGAAATATTAAGATTTCAGGTGCTGCGAGGGACAGATGGCTCCAACAGTCATCAAAAGGTAAGTGTCATTTTATATTATATATAATAGAGCTAAGTTGTTTTGGAGGGTGTTGGTCCACTTTAAGGGACTACATACAGGAATATGTAACTATCCATAATATTCTAAGTGACAACCAACACGGTTTTACTAAGGACAGAAGCTGCCAGACTAACCTGATTGGCTTCTATGAGGAGGTGATTAGAAGCCTGGACAGAGGGGTGGCTGTGGATATAGTTTTTCTGGATTTTGCAAAAGCATTTGACACTGTCCCCATAGATGCTTATTGGGGAAATTGAGATCTTCAGGATTAGAAAACACAGTTTGTAACTGGATTGAAAACTGGCTGAAGGATCGTGTGCAGAGAGTTGTGGTTAATGATACCTACTCTGAATGGTTACCGGTTGTAAGCGGTGTACCCCAGGGTTCAATGCTGGGCCCACTATTATTCAACTTTTTTATAAACGACATAGAAGATGGAATTTAAAGCACTGTCTCTATTTTTGCAGATGACACAAAGATATGTAGCACAGTGCAGTCTATGGAAGATGTTCACAAGCTTCAGGCTGACTTGGACAAGTGTCTGGGCATCCACTTGGCACATGAAGTTCAATGTGGAAAAATGTAAAGTCGTGCACTTGGGGTCTAATAACCTGAAGGGGTTGATACCTGGTGCGATGCCTGACAGATCGCTGGTTTCCATCCTGGTGCCAACCCCCAATTTCAGCCACTGCTTCTGCTTATAGCCAAACACCAAATTTCTGGGCCCACCAGATGGACGTCCATTTTAAAGCAGACCTCTCCTTAGGTAAGTTATGTCTACATTGGACCCTGAGACAAATTCCCCCCACAGAGCAGCAGCATGTCCCTACCTGGCTGTGAGTACCACTGTAGGGAAGCTTCAATAGCTCAATAGCTGGTTGGGAAACACTGTGCTAGAACATAAAGAAAGTGATGGTCTAGGACAGGGCTCCCAACCTTTACTCGGCAAGTACCACTTTCTAATTTCACCACCCAGGTGGTCTGTAATAGTTGTCAGTCATCTGAAAACCCTCAACACTGCAATTGCACAAAATACACAAAATATACAGAAATCACCTTTTGAATCAGTTTTGTTCTCATGTAGTAAATCAGGCTTTGAATAAAGTAGAAATGATAAAGGTAAGTCTGCAGCCTCTTTGTGTACCACCTGATAGCATCTCACGTACCACCAATGGTACTTGTACCACCTGTTGGGAACCCCTGGTCTAGGAAATTATGTAGTGCAACCTAGAAGAACCACAAAAGGAAAAGTCTGCCAGGGCCCTCCCACGCTGGGTCAAGGGGCTAATTGTAGCATCTGCCAGGTAACGTCTGTAAATGCACATAAAACTTATGAAGCTTTTTTTCATCTAAATTAAAAGACCCTTATTTAAAGAAAACAAAGCCAACAATCTAAAAATGAAGGGAATATTTGTATATATCAATTTATTCATTGATCATTTTGATATTTTATAGTATTTATGCACTTGGCACTTTTTTCGTACCAGTGTTGCTATTTAGAAGATATAGATATATTTATTCATATCCATGTATTTGACCCCTGTATTTATTTATCACATGTAATTGCTTGCTGACCTTCTTTCCTGGATAGTTTGTTGGAGTTGTTTTTAAATTAGGGGTGTTTTATTTTATCAAATATAGATTCATACATTGATGTATGATTTAATTTGTTAGATATATGTGATTATATTTATCCAGTTTGCCTCGGTCGAATAATCTCTGATGATTTTTTTCTTTTGGGGTTTATCTGAACTGTAATAGAACATACATTTTCTTCTACATCTGTCAAGATCACAAGTCACTGAATATCGGCATGTGATAGAGAAATGTCTGTAATAGGGCCCAGGTCATTCTGCCAGTCCACTTCGCATAGCCTAAGCAAAATATATGATCACCAATCATTAATCTCTGTATGCTTTGATCATTATGCTTTGATCGTTGAAAGCATTTATTAATTCAGCCAAACATTGCCCTTGATTTTTCAAAATCTTGGTATTTAATTTAGACATTTCATGTAAAGTTTCCCTCATATGTACCCCTAATGGGCAATGAAGCCTTATAGGGATTCATTGGATTGCTTATATAGCACTGCCTAGTCTTTTGAGATTTTCCTAGCGGTATACTAAACTTTTTTAAATTTCATTCGAAGTCAGGCAAAAGATTGTGGCTCTAACTTTCCCAGGTTTCGAAAAACCTAATTCCCACCACTCCCTTCTTATGTGGCTTCAAGAAATTCCATGCGGAATATGAATGTCAACTTTTCCAGGAACTTAAGAGATGGAGCGGTGGTTATATTGCTGCAAATTTGGCTTTTCAGCCACTGCACAACATTTGCATTTTAAAAGCAATGGAAGCAAATTCCACAGATGTGTTGGGGAATACTATTCATTATAATAATTCATTTTATAATAGGACCTCAGAAAGCCAAGAAACATTGGACCTTATCTACGTTTTTTGCTTTGATGAAGCAGCAGAGATGATTTTATGTCACACAGTGGCACAAAAGATTGATAACTGGAATAAAAATACTCAAGTGCCTCAAGGGGTTTAAGGGTAGGTAGAATCTTTTTACCGCTATAAATCAGAGTTAATACTGATCATCGCTAGCTAGCTACATAAACTCTGGCTTCTTATTCCAGCAATCCTCCAGCACCCACTCGTGGTAGAAAGGGAAATGACATCAGGTTTCAATAACGTTATAGCGACAGGCACAGAAAGGAAATGCTGACGTAGCCTCCCAGATTGTAGGCCAGGCAGGGAGTAACTGTCAACAATTTCACGCTAAATTCTTGTCCTTCCAGCCTCTCTGCCGAAGGAAGAAAACAACTCTTGGCTTCCATCTAACTGTCAAGACTGGTAAATAAAGTACTTTTATTCGTCTATATGCAAAAGTCTGAAATATTTAACAAACAGTATTATATGTGTGATATGATCTGGGTTGATTTAGTAATGTGTTTACATTGAAAATGAGAGCTGTGTGAATTTGCCAGATGCTCATGAAAATCATGGGATATATATGCTTGGGACTTTGTGACATGGGTTTTTTGACTGTAGAAACAACATATAAAGAGGATGATAACATTTGCAACTGGATTACACTTTTTAAGGCACTCATTGTGTTGTGTACTGTATGCATAATGAGCGGTGTCCGCATAGAATTCAAAATATTTAGTGATACAATAAAAGATTATTTTTTATTATCTTGTGACCGGAGGATGGCAGGTTCATTCCCAGCTGGGGCATGACTGAAGTGCTCTTGAGTAAGACGCCTAACCCCTAATTGCTCCCGGGTGCCATTGCATCCCACCACTCTCTGTTCCTTAGTGTGCTCACAGGTGCATTTCAAGTGTGTTCACTAGAGTATGGTTATGTTGTATGTTGCACATTTGGGTTAAAAACGGAGCACAAATTCCTTTGTATGCATCAGCATACATTGGCTGTATGAGTACATTACAACATTATATTATAACATGGTAAAAATCTACAAACAGCATTCAGAGAAGAGTAAAGAGACTGCTACCATAAACCTCCTTTAGCATGAAGCTGAGCTATTAGGAGCTGCCTTTGGGGTCTGCACATGACAATGACTGCAAATTAATATCGAAACTGAATATATGTATTTATGTACGCATATCTTAGTGCAGACACACAGAGAAGTATTAATTGCATTATTTCGGAAAGTGTGCAATAATGGGGGTCGTGCTAATTCTTTGATGATACAAGTGTAACTATTGGTGCACATTTGTGTGTGAATGCATTTCGGTGACCTTTTAACTTTAACATAATTTTAAAGGCGAGGTACATGATTTCTCCTATGAGGCAAGGATAATAGTTTGAAAGTTTTGAAACCCTAGAGCAGGGGTACTCAACCACTTCCTGTAAAGGTCCATTTACAGGCATCAGGGGAGAGGTGAAGGTCCGGGCAGAGGGCTGTTGTGGGGGGTGGGGGGGGGGGAATAGTTATAGGATAGAATACAGATAGGATAGAAATCAGCACACTGGTGGAGGGGCTATAGACTCCCCAAGCAAACTAAAAAAGGCTGCTTGCCTCACTACCCCCACTGCAAAAATCCTATTGGCCACTGGGAAAAACAGGAACTTTTTTTTTGTATCCCCACAGAACCAACTGCTTTGGCCCGCAGCACACTGCTCACCCCTTGCATTTAGTGCAGTCTGTGTACAGGGTTGGCCTAGAGCCTAAAATGTAACTGGCAATAATGTCTGGTAACAAGGGTGGATAGATAGGGCTTGGGGGATAGGGATGGATGGGAGACAAGCTGTAAGGATAAGGAAGAGGGATGGATAGACAGAACAGGAAGGGCAGGGAGGGATGGAGAGAGAGCTGGGAGAAGGGATAGGTGGGCATAATTGAAAGGGCAGGAATGAATGGGCAGAGCTGGAAGAAAGGGTAATGGATTGGCAAAGCTGGGAGGCCGGGGATTGGATAGGCAGAACTGGGAGGACAGAAATGGATGGGGCAGGGATTGGATGGGCAAGTGAGTGCAGGGCTGTCAGGGCAGGGGTCCGGAAATCCGGCACCAAGGTCCGCATTCGGACCCCGGTCCGCCAGTTGAGTATCACTGCCCTAGAGAAACCCTGTATGCTAAAGAATTTGCTATTTTTTTTTATTTGTATAGCTAATAGTGTGCTGTGATTTCCAAACTTTAAAAAAACATCCTTATCTCATTGGAAAAATGATGGACCTTGCCTGTAAAATGCCCCATCACATATGTATCTCAATTTTTTTGTTGCATTTCCACTGGGAAAGGTGATTTTACCAGTGACCCTGGGGGTTTCACACTGCATGACATCCCAATTTCCGGTGCCTGGGGGGTAGGCTAGCGGCCAGATTATGAAAATGACTGTTGCTCCGCTGAGACCTGCTGATCCCTTTCAGTTAAAGGTAAACTATGAACGCACTTCAACTGATTTAAGACTAGCGCATTGTATTGCCATTTGTGCGTCTATGTAGCAGCGCAAGAGTATGCTGCAAACGGGTGTTTGGCGCTATAACATAGCTTTGGCGCTGCACAAGTGATGCTGTAGTATCCTGTCCAGCATTGATAAATGCGATGTCTGGAGGGCGCTGTAGAAGTGCTCTCCCTGAATCAATGCATATGTAGCGCCCCGAGGGAAAGCCGCCCAAGGAGACGCTACATCTAACAACAGGACAAAGCTGCAGCAAACGATAAGTAGCGCCAGTTAAGTGCGTCTAATGCTTGGCGTTGAAGCCCATATTTAAGGAAGCCAGGGTCGGCACTATAAAACTGGGTGCTCTAGCATCGAGCGCCGGGCTCAGTATAAAATATGTCTGTTTCTGAACACATGTACACCAGCACCAGAGCAAAAAATGTCTGTTTCTGAACACATATACACCAGCACCAGAGCAAAAACACATGGAAACACTGACACTGCAATGGTAGACCAACACATACAATTCTGCATTAAAAAAAAAAAAAAACAATATGTGTTTGGTTGCTGGGCAGAAGATACAAAACAATCATCATATGATAAAATAGTGGGAAAAAGTGGATCCAAACTCTATTTATACACAAACAAATTAAAGCCCCTTGAGTTGTATGGGAGAATGCACCTGAGCGACAGGTGCTATGTGGCGCTGCTGAACATACAGCGCTAGTGATACATGTGAAGCTACATTTCACTATTAGAGGCTCTCACCAGGTTGACTTTCATATATATGGATGTCACATACTGCATCTGGCGTTCACCTGATTTTGCTGTACTGTTAATCTTATTTAATCTTAAACAGGTCATGATTATGGGCTTTAAAAGCCACATAGTACCACGTAGCGTTAGCGCTTCTTAAATAAGGCCCATAATCATGGCTTGTTTATGCTGAAATTAAGATTAACAGTATTGCAAAATACACAACACCCATATCAATGAATTCACTAAAGAAACACACAATACCCCCACAAGACAATCAGAAACATAGGTATTAAATACAGAAAAGTTGATAAGCAGGGGTTCTGTAGCAGGCTGCAACTTGATAAAAGTTTTAAATGTATTTGTAGCTTATTAAAATCTTACAGGAATCCACATAAAATCAAGACATGGCAGTAACAGGGAGGTCCACACAACGCGTTTCAAGGGCTCATACATTATACAGACTGAATACAAGCAACAATAAATATCCCTATACAACATACTGTACATATGCATTTATGCAAATAAAAAGTAAATATTGTTTTATACTTTTTTTCAGGTGCAGTAATGGACCAATCTATAGCCATCCAGGACACTCTGGAAAAAGGAGAGAACTGCACTGTAATATCCTTTCTGTGGTTATGCCTGTGCTCAAGGGCTAGTTTTTAGAAATAATATTTGAACAAGTGACTTTGCAAATATTAGGTAACTGCTCAAGAGGCTGGTTATACATGCTAGAACTGCAATAAAATCGCCATCCTTAACAGATTTGTGTTATGGTGTTATGCATTAATAGCCTTGTTTATGATATCTATCCGCTAGCTGTTGGTGCGCCGGCATTCCTGTATAATCTGGTGCTGTATTGTATACTACATTGGCGCGAGCAGGCGTTACACCAAGTGCTACTAATTAGCTTTGATTATTGCACTGAAGTATTGGCTGGCCAATGTCAGCACCTGTTGGACCCACGGACTGCCATTAACCCATTGCCAATAGCCCAGCGGCAGTGAGCACCACTTTATACTGCTGTTTTTCCAGCACTTCCCAGCATATATTACAAGAAATCACTGCTGGAAACAAAGGAGAAAAACATTACAGTGCATTTAGGCTGCGTTTCTGTTGTTGATGTCCAAATTACACATTGGATCAATCACCAGGATTTCGACTGGTGATTGGTCCCTGCCCCAGGGGAATCCCGATGTGGGATTGCCCCCATGTGTGAAACCCCCAAGATCGCCCACATTCCCTCACCTTTCTCCTTTGCCATGGCAAATGTATGGGCTATAGTCAATCAGCACTTGTCATGCATACTAATGCACTGCATAAAGCAGCTGAACTTCGCCCTGGCACAGCTGTGCCCACGTCCACATCCCTGGCTCCCACGCACCCGCTCTTTCCAAACAGCTGTGCTCGGGGAGCAGACACAGCTGTAGAGAAGCTTAGGATGCGGCACCGGCAGTAATCACAACGCGGAATCAGGTAAGATCACTGGCACCCCGTGGGGGGGGGTTTCACACATCGGGGCATCTGATATAGGCCGCAGGGTGAATTATCCACTTTAAGCAAAGTCATTCATTTAAATCAATTTTATTGACCCCCCAAAAATCATTTTGGCCAATCTAGGACCTGCGTTTCAATTATTTACAAGTCCCACTGCAAGTGCTGTACAAATATATGTGTGTAATATTAATTATAAGAACAAACACTTCAATCCAGTTTTTCCCGTTGTGTTCTATGGGATCTTGAGCTACAGCGCCATCTGGTGCTGCAAAAACCAGAGTACGTGGCTCTGCATCCTTTTAGGACACTAGCCAGCAGCCGCATCGGCATTAGCATTTTTTTAGTTATAAATTGGACACTGAGGCCAAAAAAAATGACACTGTGTGACACTGTGTGGCGCTGACGCTTCTTAAATAAGGCTGCCCATTTTAGTTAAAAGTTAAATAATGGACACTTTGATCTGCAATACTTTAGTCATTTTGATAGGAAGCTTTCCACAGAGACATCTCCTGTATACAATTAAGACTGTTCTCATATACATATAAGGAGGGAGAATGGCCCGCAGCTCAGATATTAAACTCTCAGTGGCCAGCTGAACAATGACAATTATCAGCTATCAAAGTTTAAAGTGGAAATGCAATTATCCAGAGATGACTTGTGGGAGGTTATCACTACAGAGAGGCCACAGGATAATTATCAGGACTGGGACAGGAAAAACAGACAGGCACGGGCCACCATAAGCTTACTAGTAGCAGATGATCAACTTGTTCATATACGTAATGAGAATACAGCGAAAGGCATGTGGGATGTACTGAAAAGACTACATGAGAGATCCAGTTTGAACAGCAGGTTTTTTTCTGCTGAGGAAACTTTACAAAATGAGGCTTAGTAGGGATCAGGACATACAAGACCACATAAATGCCATGCTGGAAGTGATCGCACAACTCAGATCAGTCGGTGAGAATATTACAGATAGTCATGCAGTTGCAATCATGTTGTGCAGCCTGCCCGAGACATACACAGCACTGATTAATGCGTTGGAGACAAGACCTGAGACAGATCTGACACTAGCATTTGTAAAGACCAGGCTCATAGATGAGTATCAGTGAAGGAAAGAGCTTGCGCATTACTCCACAGAAACTGACACCAGAACCGCTGTTAAAGCTACAGACACAAAGATACAAAAAAAGGAAACCAGAGTGTGTTTTAGGTGCCACAAACAGGGGCACATAAAGAGAGACTGCACTATATGGAAAGCAGAGCAAATGAGACAGTGTCCCTCTTCCATTAAACAGAAAGTCAAAGCCACAATCTCTGATCCACGCGAAGGGAATTGGAATGTCACATTTAAAGTGACAGGCAACCATACATTTGAAGGCTGGTGCATTGACTCGGGAGCAACCAGTCACATGACAAATGATAGAAGCTTTTTCACAGAACTTGATATGAATAACAAAGAGACTATTTACCTTGCAGATGGAAGTAAAATACATGCAGAGGGATACGGCATGGAACCCTTGTATGCCCCAATGATGCAGGATACAATTTAGCCATACCAGTGAAAGATGTGCTCTACGTTCCTGAACTTGAAGGAGGACTCTTATCTGTGAAGCGCCTGACAGCCAAAGGACTCACTGTAAAATTCCAAGGAGACAAGTGTTCTATCCTGGACGGCAAGCAGACCATAGCGAGTGCCAACCTGGATAAATATCTATATCACCTCAACACAGTGAAAGAAAAGGTGAAACTATGCACTCATAAACATAATGACTGTATACACATATGGCAAAGGCGTTTAGGTCACAGACACCCAGAATGCATACAAGAACTACAAAGGAGGGATCTGACAAAGGATTTGACAGTATCTCCTTGTCAAGTTACTGTTAAGTCTGAATGTTGCATCAAATCCAAAGCCACAAGAGTAACCCTTCCTAAAGCCAGTCAGAATAGAGCTTCAAGACCACTTGATCTAGTTCACAGTGATGTATGTGGTCCCCTAAACCCATCTACACCTGGAGGCAACAGGTACATAGTGACTTTCATAGATGACTATTCAAGATACACAGTCACTTACCTAATGCAACACAAGAGCGAAGTTCTTGACAAATTACAGGACTACGTAGCAAAGGCAAGTAACAAATTCCAGAGGAAACCTCTTATACTCCGGAGTGACAATGGAGGTGAATTCACAGGACACAAAGTACAAGAGTACTTAAAGCTGAACGGAATACAGCATCAAAAGACAGTCCCATACACACCAGAGCAAAATGGGGTAGCTGAAAGAAAGAACAGAACTCTGACTGAAATGATCAGATGTATGCTGACAAACTCTGGACTACCACAAAAATACTGGGGTGAGGCAGCAATAACAGCCAAATATTTGCAGAACAGACTCTTTTCTAGAACTATGGAGAAAACTCCAAATTAACTGTGGCACAATGAGAAGCCAAATGTAAAACACCTAAGAGTATTTGGATGCAAAGCGTTCATCTACATTCCAGAGGAAAAACGTACCAAACTCCAAAACAGAGCATTTGAAGGAATCTTTGTTGGATACAGTGACAGTGTTAAAGGTTACAGAATCCTAAATCCCAAAACAGACAAGGTTACCATTAGCAACAGCATAACTTTTGTTGAAGATTTGAGAGACAATGTGATGACAGCAGAGGAAGTAGGAACAGAGGAGAAAATCAACACTAATTAACAATCATCTGTAACTTCTGAACAAACAGTTGATGTGAGCGCAGAACCTACCGCTACTGAAGAGCAGACACAAGCAAGCTCAGACATAGAACCAAGATGCTCAACTAGAGAAAACAGAGGTAAACCAACTGTACGTCTTTCATACAAGGCAAGCACTGCCACCATCAATGAACCTGTAACTTGGGAAGACATATCTCAGCTTTCAGAAGAGGAAGCCAGTAAATGGATAAAGGCTGCAAAGGAAGAGATAAAATACATGCATGACACTAAAACATGGATACTTACAGAACTACCACCTGGAAGGAAAGACATAGGTTGCAACTGGACTTTTAAAGTGAAGCACAATGCAGACGGTACAGTGGAGCAATACAAAGCAAGACTCGTTGCCAAGGGATATTCTCAAAAATATGGAGAGGACTATGATGAGACTTTTGCTCCAGTAGTTAAACATGCTACAATACGGACTTTGTTGACAGTAGCCGCCACAAGGAAAATGCAAGTGAAACACTTTGATGTGAAAACGGCGTTTCTACATGGCGAGTTATCAGAAGACATCTACATGGAACAACCACCAGGGTTCAAAGATGAACAAAGGCCAGTATGCAAACTTCAGAGGAGTATATACGGTCTAAAACAAGCCGCCAGAGCATGGAACATGAAAATAAATGAAGTGCTTACACATGAGAACTTTCAGAGGAGTAAAGCAGACCCCTGCTTATACACAAAGAAATTAGCAAACAGATGGATCTTTGTGCTTATTTATGTGGAAGATATCCTGATTTGTTTTGAGCAAGAAGGGGATGAAGCAGGGATACTGCAAACCCAAAATCAGCACTTTGAGACTAAAGATCTGGGAAACAAAGAATTACCTCGGTATTCAGACTGAGACAGAGGAAGATGGCAGCTATCTTCTGAACCAAAAGCACAAAATGCAAGACATAATTGAGACATTTGGAATGGAAGATGCCAAACCAGTAAAATCTCCTATGGAAACCAACTACCTGAAGGAGATAAACAGACACGATATGCCACTACCAACTAACACTCAGTACAGGAAAGCAAAAGGAATCCTATGCAGAAAGGTTTCAATGCCAAGTCAGATGGACTGGAATGCTGTAAAGGGAGTCATTCGCTATCTTAAAGGGACCTCACATTACAAGCTAAAGTTACCAGCAAGTGATGAAAGCATCCTGACAGGATATGTGGATACCGACTGGGCTGCAGACACCAGTGACAGAAAATCTACCAGTGGTTGGACTAGCAGAAAGCAGCTCTCTGTTACACTTTCATCTACCGAAGCAGAGTACGTTGCAGCAGCGCAGGCAAGCCAAGAAGTTATATGGCTGAGACAACTGTTAACAGACTTGGGTCAACCACAGTTGGAACCAACAAAAATCTTTGAGGACAATCAAGGATGCCTTGCACTTGCGAAGATGGAAAGAGTTAGCTCGAGAACCAAGCACATTGATGTGAAGTACCACTTTCGGAGGGATCTTCAAGAACAAGGACTTCTTGAGTTACATTATTGCCCTACTGAGGATATGACAGCGGACATCCTTGATAAGCCCTTGACAGCTGAAATACATTCAAGGCTCACAAGGAAGATGGGTTTTATAGACTAAGCCTCAGCTGTTGAGAAGGGGTGTTGGAGAAACCGTACAACAGACTTACAGCTTAGTCTATGCTAGAATGACTGTTACTATGTTTTATTGAATTTTGCGGCTATTGCAGGTTATGACACTAGATTGTGCAGTTACCAATGTGCAACTGTATTTTTCTACTGTATTGTTATTTCCTGCAGATCGAGCTGTAATCTATCACTGCAAGTGCTTCTCTTTCTGTCTTGTTGTTTTTCTTAAGCCACCATGTAAGGTGACATTCTCTTACTGCATTCATGCTGAGTAAAGCCAGTTCCTGTTATACCACTATTGTCTATCTGGACTACAACTCCGCTGCACCCAGCACTCACACTCTGCAACAATTTGCACCAAATGTACAGCCAGATTTAAACTTGCTTCACCAAATCTTTAGCATGACTTCAATTATCAGCACTTCTATTTGCTCCTGCATCCACTCAAAGCTGAAACGACACCTCACCAATTTTCTTCTGGGCGTAGCCATTTTGGAGAACTCAGAGAAGTTTCTCCCTTTCCCAGCTTTGGACTTACCCAGCATAACCCGCAATTCAAAGCAACAGAAAACCCATCAGCACTTTCTTTTTTGCAGGCCACAGCCGATCCATGGGACACCACTGGGGGGGGGGGGGGGGGTTGGGGAATGACCACAGCAGGCTCCTCTTATAGCTTTAACATTTATATTGTTTGCCTTAATTCAAAGCATTCAGGCAGTACAAGGAATCTTAATTACTCCTGACAGCAATGAAAGCAGACTGGTGGGACTTGTGGAGAGCATGGGTACAGCAGCGTGAGTATATAAAAAAATATATACGTTTCCAAAAATGACAAGCTAAAAACTGAATCCAGTACCATGTATTTGCATTTTCACTCAATCAGTCACCCAATCGCAGCAGCACCCAGAGGTGGACTGGCATAGGAATTTCAGGGAGAATTCCATGTAGGCCACACTTCCTTAAAGTGGACTAATACCCGGGATTTTCACTATCCTGGGTTTTGGTCCACGGGGGTGCCCGCTGCGTAAAACCCCCCAGATCGCCCTAACAAACTCACCTCACCCCGCTCCTACGTGAGCGCTCGTCCAATCAGAGCGCTCAGAGCCGCTGTGGTATGTACGGACAAACGACGGACAACCACAGCGGCTCTGAGCACGCTGGAGGCCGCATCTCGCACTTCCCTCTAACAGGGAGCGCGTCCCCGCCGGCCATTCACAAACGGCCGGCGGGGGTGCGCGCCATGCTAGAGAGAAGCGCGAGATGTGGCCGCGGCTCGCGCATGCGCCGTTGGAACGGGGATAAGGTAAGGTTTACAGGCGTCCTGCGGGGTTTCACACAGCGGGGCATCCCGATTTTGGATGCCCCGCGGGGAGGGATCTGATCGGCTCGGGAGTCTTATAGATTCCTGGGCTGATCACCCCTGGGTGTTGGTCCACTTTAAGGTCGATTGTCTGAGCGTACACTAGCTCCCGGAACGCAGCCCACTTTACCCTAAAGCTATTTCTGAAATGCCCCCCAAAACTCCTCTGTATCATGTTCCACTGTACCCCACCGATCAAGACACACCAGCCTATAATCTGCAATGCTGTAGCCTCACAATCATGTCTGTGAGTTGACTATATGCGTCTGTATCTGGATCTGTATTGTGCCCCCAGTCTGTCCCTGGCAGCAGCAGTACATATGTAATTCTTTCTGTGTGGTCTGGCATTGGTAGGTACAGCTTTCATAAACTAGGCCCTAACTGTGATGTAAAAACTATTCAAACCACTCCACTATAGGCCAGTTACTCATGGGCATAATGTCAGCCTTCCACTATATCATATATATTGTTGCTGGAAATGTTGGAGGTTACTTTTCCTTTAAAGAAAAAAATTGAACAACGCTTGTAATGGATTTTCCTATAGGCTATCAGTCCAGTTATTACTATCATGGTGCATTGTCATTTACAGACATTAGCTGCTGTATTTGGATGTTACACAATACCAGTGAATTTTTTAACTTTTTTTGCACTGTATATAGTTTTATTGGTGTTGTATTTTGCATATATATATATATATATATTTTTTTTTCCAGCTTTCAATTTCCCCCTGCTTACTCACCTCTTGTACAGTACAAACAACAAACCCATCCTCATTTTTTTTTTCCATTTCTGAATCATTTCAGCGGCAGAGTTGCCTGCCATATACAGCCAAATAATTATTTATGTTTAATCTTATATTATTTATGAGTTTTAAAGCACGATACAATAACACAAAAATTACAAGACACAAAACAGTATACAATACACATATCATGTCTAAACCTCCAGAGAATCACATCATCCACCTGTATCACTAGATGGCGCACCTCTCCACCATCCCCACCTCCCTTCCCTTGCCAGTCCAGCAATCCCTGTAGCGACCATCATACTGCAGGACCGCCCACCACCCCCGCCCCGACCCCCGAAAGGTGAGAGAGGTCGCCCGTCCGGCACGACATACCCTGCAAAAGGGAACCAAGACATAGAGCCAAGCCCCGAGGTAGGCCCCGCATTTAATGAAGTAAATTAGCTCCCCAACACGGATCTATTGATGCTTAAGACCTTCCGTCGTCCCGGCACTCGGCCGGAAAAACAAACCAACTCACGACAAAAAGGACACCGACATACACACATAAACACCCACCAACACTGAAACACTAGGACCAGGGGACGGAGGGGGGGGAAAGGAAGGGCAGGGCACTCAAACGCGAAGGAGCGGGAGAAAACCCAGCATGCCCCTACCAGACCCCTTCCCATTCTCCATCCCCATACCTGCTCCCCTCTGCTGCACCTCCTACTGTAGCTCTAATATCTTTTTTTGGCCAACATCCGTGTCTTTAAAGTGGACCAACACCCAGGATTTTGACTATCCTGGGTCTTGGTCCACTTCGGTGGGGCACCCCCGATCGGGGTGCCCCGCTGTGTGAAACCCCCCCGATCACCCGGAAAACTCACCTCTCCCCGCTCCCACGTGGCCGCAGACAAGCCATCTGACAGCAACGGACAAGCCGCTCCTCTGCCGCCGCCTCCCATGCGTCACTCTTGACGCGCGCGCACCCGCGCCGGCCATTCACAGACGGCCGGCGCGCGCGCGCACGTCTAGAGGGGAGCAAGGGAGGCGGCGGCAGCCGGCCGCCGCCGAAGACAAGGTAAGGGGATTTGGGGTGTTTGGGGGGGTTTCACCCCGCGGGACATCCCGATCTCGGATGTCCCGCGGAGAGGGAGGTGATCGGCCCGGGAATCTTATAGATTCCCGGGCCGATCACGGGAGGGTGATGGTCCACTTTAAACATTATCCAGGCTACCCACGTATGTATAAACTTCTCACTCTCCCCCCCCCCAGGCCCGCCGTTAGCTCCTCCATCCTCATGATGTTGATCAGCTCGTCGTACCATTCTAGTAAAGAAGGAGACGTCACACTCTTCCAGTGCCTAGGGATCACCTTTCTCACGGCTGTCAAGAGTCCCACTACCAAACGCCTCCCCATATAATAGTAGGACCCTCTCCCACAATCTGTTTATACTGGGACACTCCCACCAAACATGCATAAGCATCCCCCTTGCCCTGTTACACCTCCAACATGTGTCTGGAGCCGTGGGGAAGATCTGGTGGACACGGACTGGGCTTCTGTACCACCTGGAGATTAACTTGAAGTTTTTTTCCTGAGCCTTACAGTGTTTCGACATTTTATGAGTAAGATAGAATGCCTTCTCCCAGTCCTCCTCTTCAAAATTCTTCCCGGTCTCCCTCTTACACTCTGCTACAAAATCCATCTTCCTAGGCTCCCCTTCCTCCATCATGATACCGTATTACCGTATAGAAGTGAGAAAAACCCTTTAGGTCATTCAACTGCCTCCAACAGGTCTGCAAACTGAGTACTATTCCTCATTATCCCCCCAAGGTCCCCCAGAGAACCCAGATAGTTACGCAATTGGCTCACTGACAGCCATGACCCACCCTCGTCCCCCGAGCCCCCAGCTCCTCCCTCGTAGGAAGCCTCCCCCCTATCAGCATATGCCTCAATTTAGGTCGCGAGGACACCTCCCAGCTCAGGAATCTTGGCACCCCCATACCGGGCGGGAATGCTGGATTGCCAAACAAAAGCATCAACGGGCCCGGCCTTGTTGCAATTTTGAGATTCCTGAGACAGTCCTCCTACATCAGGAGGAGCTGGGTCGTCAGAAAAGGCAACCTGTCTTTGGGGAGTAAATTCGAGTCCACCCAGGGAAGAGAAGTCAGATTCCAAGCCTGCATATCTTGCTCAATTGTAACCCATTGCTTAGAACCCTCCCCGTGGTACCAATCTACCATCCTAATCAATGCAGCCGCTCTGTGGTAATTCTCAATGTTCGTCAACCAGCCCCTCCTTCCCCTTCGTCCTAGTTAGTTTGTGAAGTCTCTGCTGTCTCCCCCCCAGCAAAAAAGTATTTAAAGCAGATAGATGGCGGTCATTCTAAAGATTTAGGGGGTTATTTAAGAAGGGATAGCGCCAGGTAGTGCCTGGTAGCAGCAGTCAGCGTCTGATGAACGCATGGCGCTGTACGCAAAACCACATTTATGAAAGCGAATCTGGTGAGCGACTCACCCACTAACAGCATCATGTAGCGTCACATGTATTATTACAGGCGGCTTAGCGTATACCCCCACCGCTCTAGGCTCAGAAGCACCAGGTATTACCTGTCGCTCTGTAGCGCTCTCCCATACATTTCAGTGGGGTTTCTTTAGTTGTGTATAAATAGCGTGTTTGGCAATTTACATTTTTTTTTGCTCAAATCATTGTGTGACCTCTCCTGGCTGCAAACAAACATTTTTATAAATTTTTTGGACTTTTTATATTTTTATGCAGAATTGTATTTACAGGTCTGGCACTAAAGTGTTAAAGCAACGTCATTCCATGTGTTTTCACTTTGTTACTGGTGTATGTGTTTTCAAAAACAGACTTTAATCACACATCGCCCGGCTTTAGAGCGCCAACGCTATGTGTGTGTAGTTTTTTGTTAAATATGGTGTGGAGCGCACTGAGCTGGCGCTACCTATCACTCGCTGCAGCGATGTACTGGTGTTAGAGCACCTATCACATTCATCAATGCCGGTCAAGTTACTACAGCGACCTAAACGTTCTGTTACAGTGCCTGACACCCGCTTACAGCATCTACTAGCAGTCGCTCTAAACGCCGCTATACAGACGCTAGTCTGGCAATACGTGGCGCTAGTAGTGAATCAGCCCCCACATGTAGTAAGTTCTTCTCTGGGTGCATATTTGGGTGTAAATTGCCACCTGCATCTCAGTGAGCGTTTTACCTTTAACACACAAAAAAAGTGCACTAAAAATATTTATTCTAATTTTTCCTAAAAAAATACCTCCAAACAGATGGGGCATTTTTACAGATGAGGTGCATCCTTTTCAATGAGGTAAGATAATAATAGTTAATGCTAGGTAATAATAGTAGCACCCTATGGGGTGTGCAGAAACAAAAAATAAACACATTCTTTAGCATAGCCCATAGGGTGTTGTTGCTTCCAAACATTCAAAAAAATATTCTTACCTCATGGAAATATGATGCACCTCACCTGAAATAATGCCACACTTGCAAGTGATTTTTTAAATAAAAAATTAGAACATATACTTTTTATTAAAATTACAGAGATGCGGGCTGCTGTCACACCCAAACGTGCACCCAGAATGGGACTTGCTTCACAGGGAGATCAATTTATCACTAGCGCCTCGTAGCGCCACTTGAGCATCTGCAGAGAGGCGCTATTAACACAGGCAGACAGTCCCTGTTAGTGTCCAGCACTGTAGGCTACCCGGGGAGTTGTGTCTTGCTTGTTTGTTTTTCTCCAAAGGAGCTAGTGACAGGCAGCACCACTAGGCCAGAAATCATTTGTATCTAACATATAAATGAACAGCGTCAGCATGAGCTCTGTGAAACCACAATACTCAGGCATACAGCACCATGTGCAATACAAAACAGGCTTTAACTAGAAATGGCCGCACAGTTACCAAGCGAAAACACATGGAATGACATTGGGAAAATACAAATGACATGACACATGATTGGCAGGCATGAAAACGCAAGGTAGCAGCAGGTACAATAATAAACGCAAAAAACATTCAGAACAGACCAGGGATCCCATGTCACTTGACTGAGCAAAAAAACTTAAAACCAGAGGGCACCCCAAAAAACAGGACTGGAATGGCTAATTGAAGTCTAAGGGAGAGCGACACTAAGGGCCTGATGTAATGTGGCGCTGTAGGGAACACAGCACAGACGCTAACAAAGCACCCGGTACTCTTGATACATGGACCGCTACATAACGCTAGGAAAGGCGCAAAACATTTTTTTGCATCATAAATATGACTTGTGGCGCAAATGAAAAACACCTGCTGCTACGTGTGGCTACGTGGTGTTATCGTTTTTTAAATAAACCCCTAAATCTTTAGCATGACCCCACAGAGTGCAACTTCTGCTCTAAAACCACCAGGCTATGCTGATTATATGTTTACAATAGATCCAGTGTCAATCCACCCAGGTTTGCTCCAACCCATTCCTCTTCTAAATGACTTGCAGTAATAGTATCATGCACTCACATCATACATGGTTTTCCTTTTCTTTCACAAAGCAGTATCTTGTCATACATAACATTTGGGGCTATCCAAAAGATTTGGGGAGTTTTTCCATTTTTGTATAGGCCAGGTTTGAAAGACAACACAAGGCCCTCTGTGCTTGCCATCTGTGCTCGCCATTGCCACATGGCGATTGTGCCCCTGCATTACGGGATTGGTGAGGTAGTACATTTCCAGGGTAAATACAAAACTTGTCTTTTAATTGTGGGTATTTTTGTTCTATGCAGAGTCTTCTTATATAAGCACAGAAGAATGGCCATATGCGCAGAGGATGTGTTACTGGATATAATTGTCCCTTTAGTAGAAGGAGTCACTATTGAAAAAGGTAAATCTGTTTAGGGAATGTACATCCTAGCAGAATAAATTGTATATGTAAGCTAACTCAAAGCTGATGTTAAACACCATCAGCCAGATTCATGCAATATAATCATCTGAAAAGCCAAAATTGAGGCGGCCAGAAAAAAATTAGATTTTATTTTTTACTTGGCATATCCCCTCCCTGTAGCCTGAAGCCTGGCCATTCCCACTTTTGTGGCCTTTTTGTCTGTTGGGAAACTTACATTGCTACTTTTGCTTACCCTGAAGGTCATTCTAATAATTTGGTGAAGCCAGGGTGACTTGCAGTGTGATTTGCAGTGTGGATTGCAACCTGCATTTCGGTGAGCTTTTTAGAGCTTAGACACAAAAAGTGCAAAAAAAATCACCTGTAGCTGCAATCAGGTGAGGTACATCATATATCCAATAAGGTAAGGATGTTCTTTTTTTTACGTTTGGAAATAACAGCACCCTATGGTCCAGGGCCAGCGCCAGCACAAGGCAAACCTGGGCAATTGCCAGAGCCCCTGGCATCTTCAGGGGCCCACTCAGGCTCACTCTTGGCCATAGTATTATTTTACAGCGGGCCCAAACCACCGAATGCCTGGGGTTTTGTGTTCAGACCTGCTCATAGCTGGCCTCAGAAACAGGGGATGATCAACAACAATGGAGAAGATGGCCTGGAACAGAGGGCAGTTGATGAAAGCTCAGAAGGTGGCCAGAACCAGGTAACAACTGACAGCAAGGATGGAGTCTTTAGTGGCAGTGGAGCAAACAGTAAGCAAAATGCAACAAGGACTAGAGGATGATTGGTGGCTATAGGGAAGACAATACTGGAGGGTGATTGACAGTAGAAGATGACCCATTTTTGGCAGCCAATCTGAAAGGTGACATCATGTGACACACTACTTTAGGGTCCACTAAGGCTCTTTTACCCAAGGGCCCCCACTAACTAAGCAGGTTGCAATCCACACCACAATGCACACCGCAAGTCACACTGGCTTCACCAAATAATAGGTTTCATGTGCCTTTGTCATCAGATCTCGGGCCCCAGTGGTGGTCATTTCTTACCTAATTAAAGAGCCACCCAGCACCACAAAATTCAAAGAATGACACATGCAAATCCCAGGCACTTGGTGCAATCTTGCAATTGCTGGTCCTGCCACTCAAATGCCTGGCAATCTAGGGCTGCTGAGACAGGTAAGTAGACATGCAACTCCATCTGCCCAACTCATTGGCTGCATTAATCCTGTGTGCAGCAGCACTGGAAAGCAGGGTTCCAAAAGCCACATGTGGCTCCTGAGCTACAGGTTGGGTACCCATGCCTCAGAAATTAGCTTTACTTAAACCAGAAATGTTAATTATTGTCCTGGGCAATGTGTGATGTTGCTTCGCTTGCCTTGTAATAGTGTTGACAGACCTGGTTCCTGGGTTTGTTTAAAGTGGGATTTTCACTATCCCGGGTTTTGCTCTGTCCCTCTGGAGCATCCTGATTTGGATACCCCGCTGTGTGAAACCCCACCATTCGCCAGTCACGGTTACTATTCCACGAGCCCATGGCACAGACGTGCCTCTCCACCAATATGCTTCTCTGGCCACGCATATTAATGAGCGGCCACACCAGCTATTCATATACGGCGGGTGTGGCCCCACACAGCCCGAGTAGGATGTAAGTTAAGTATGCCCATGCATGCAGCGTGGGCACGTTGGCTAGGTAAGTTTATTGAGCGAATGGAGGGGTTTCATACAGCAGGATGTCACAGTTCGGGATTCCGCACGGACTCCAGGTATGCTTTGGTCCAGTTTGAGGCAGATGCAGTGTTCCACTGGTGAGATCTAGCTTCACTGTTGGAACACTGCACCATGGGGGATTTTTCTACACTTGAGTAATTGCTATCAAAGGGAATTGAGGAGAAACTTCAGTAGAAGCATTGACAGACAGATGTCCTCACACCCCTACTGTCAAATATTAAGATATATAGTGCTTATAATGTATTTTTTTTTACTCAAAATGGAAGCATCACTTGGTAAAATCAGGACATATAGTACATTTAATCATCCTAAAGCTTTACTACAGTACATCTGTTTTTGCTTGTTTTTCCAATAGACATGCACTTTAGCTTACCCAAAGGTCAGCTGTGATGTAGTGTGTTAAAGAGCGCTAAAAATGCATGCAAATCTGTACGTTGGAAATAAGCCCTAAGGCCTGTGGTTATAAGCCTCAGACATGACACTTGGCGTCATCTGACAGTCCCTGTGTTCATTGTCCCTGAGCACACAATATGGCTTTGTTCCTTAGAGATCAATGTACTTTAACAAAACTCACTGCAGTTATGGATACTAGCACCAAATACATGAAAATGTACCCATGTAATTCTGAAAAAAAGCTACTCTGATATAAGGGTTATTCAAACAATGAAAATGTTTTATCAGGAGTCACTGATAATTGGGTGCTAAAGGGACACTTACATCACCAAACTGTTAATATTAGTGCAAACACAGGGTTTGCCTGACTCAATTTGGTGTCATAAAGTGATAGTTTTACATAAATAGCAGGTACATCACATGTATCAGATCAGGTTTACTACCCTTGAGAAGGGACATTCGCAGGTTACAAAACATTGGTACAGGAGGTCTGTCTACACGATCCTTCAATCATCATGCTTGCTAATGACATAGGTCATACACTGGCTAAGCCTGGAAACAATTCTCTCCTGATGGAATTTATTCTCTTTATGCTACTTTTCATATGATGACGCTATGCACGTATGTGGCTATTATAAAACTGTATATATGTCATATTACAAAACACTCATACTGCAGATATCATACTGCTGTTTAAATCCATAGTTACTCCATTAATACAGTTGAAGAGTTGAAAAAAATACTTCTTTTAATCAAGTTCAGGGGTTGGGGAAAGGTATTATTTTTATTATTTACAGATAATAGTTAATCGTAACTGTTAGTGTTATTTTCCTCTAAAAAAGCATCTAATACTTTTTGAAGCTGCCAATAACCAGCTTTTGTGGGAGGCTATTTCACAGATTTATAGTTCTTATGGTAAAGAAGGATTTTCACTTGTGGATATTGAATCCTTATTTTCCAGGGAGTGCCCCCTTGTCTTTAGAGAGAATTTTACATGACAGTTTTTATTTTTGTTATTGGGTGTATTTATATACGTTAAAGGGAGGAGAACCACCAAACTGATAAGGGGAATGAAAGATTTTAGTTATGAAGAAAGATTACCTGAGGTTGCCCTATAACCTTGAGTGCAGCACATGGGGTGGAAGGGTCAAAAGCCTTGCATTACAGCATTAGACCCACCACCCCATGTGCTTGCTGCTCACAATTTATCCATTGCATTGTATGTCCCTATTGGGGCTCTCATACATTAGAGTTAGGACTGCACCTTACATAGGCACCTTGGTGCTCAGTGGTGCAGCTCAAACATGCAGATGTGTGCAAACTGAGGCCTCTGTTTTTAACCAGATTTTAAAGACAGATTATAGGCTTGGTTGCTAGCTAACAGGGTTGAGTGCTGTGGCTCCTTTAAGACTTATGTATCCTAATTGCCCTGCTCATGTGATCTCCCATGTTAGTTATAAATTGGTCTGAGCGGCTGCCACTTTTCCTTTGTAGTTTATGAACTTTGCCTACAGTGTCCCTTTAATCATGTCCCCCTTCGACGCCTCCTCTCAAGAAAAATAGATTGAATTCCTGTCATCTTTCTTCATAACTAAGATCTTGCATTCCCTTTAAGTTTGGTGGCTCTCCTCTGCACCCTTCCCATTATCAGGACAGAACAGAACAGGGCGGCATATTCCAGATCAGGGCACTCTAGTGCCTTGTAAAGAGGCAATATTACATTTGTGCCATGCAAACCCTGCACGTAAGTACTCGGTTTATTTAATTCTCTGTCCCCTTATTTGGAATTACGATCTTGGTATGCAAAAATAATTAACATTTTTTTTCCTGTAATACTTTTCGACTCTGGAAGAAAGTGAGTCTTTGGATTTCCCCATACCTGTTACATAATATTCTTTGATACGTTTAACACTTCTAGGGTTTGCACAGGTCTGACAACCACTGGCACATGGGTGCGGGGAATGCCGCTTTGTAAGGCCAGAGAAACATGATGTATGCAGGTACCAGGTGAGCTAATTTTTTTATTTTTTACCCTATTCCCACCCCCATGTTGCCTCAGCAAGAGAGGATATAGAGGGTAATTCTTTGCATCCCGATGAGATTTTTAATCGGTGACACACAGCAGGAAAAAGTAGACAAAAGACAAAAATGCCCCATCAAAGTTATAGGTCATTTTGGGGGTAAAAATAAACTTTTTTTTGCACTTTTTTGTGTCCGAATGCTAAAAAGCTCACGGGATGCAGGTTGCAACCCACACCACAATGCACACTGCAAGTCACACTGGCTTCACCAAATAATTAGCATGACCCCCATAGAGTCTCTTTAAATCACATATTACTTTTACATTAATATGTATTTCACACAGTGGAGTCAATGCAGCATCATTTTTAAAAAGTGCAATTTGAATTTTTTTACACCTGGTTCTGAATCAGCCACTAGGTAGACAATGAATAAAATGGCACCTTTTTTTTACTCCCCCACCCCCCCAAAAAAGTTATTCATTTTTGCACTTGGTTCTGGGAAAAGAGGGGTTCATTCAGCACCAGGGGCACTTTTTACAAATGGTGCTGAAATGTTTGCTTCTATTACTCAAAGCGTATATTCCATTCAGACTATTAAATGCTATGAACATTTACATCGAAAAACAAAAAAACCTGGAAAATTTGGGACATTAGTTTAATTAAAATTTAATTTTCCAGTTCTAACTAAAAAATCATATACCTCCTTTATTGATGCTTTTTCTTCTAATTGACCAGGATCTGAAGCATATTTTTGCCAATACACAAATTATTATCCTTTGTTAAAAAAAGAAGGTACAGCTGCTACTGCCAGTAGATGGCAGATTTTAGTTTCATACATAATGTAGATGTCCATTGTCACTAGTAAATATTTACTTGCTCCTAAATAAGATAACTTTGTTGTGTTTTGCAGTATCATCATGTGACAGATTTCCAGTTATTGGTACGTAAAATATATTGTCCTTTTTCTATTACAATACAAATATAATATTTCTTAGAAGAAGGCTGCTAAGAAATGTGTTTATTGCCTTAAATAGAAAGTCTACTGTTGTAGACTTTCTTAGACTTTCTCAGCAGATCTCAAATCAGATTTTGGGGGGGGGGGGGGGGGGGACATGAAACTCCTTGTACAGAGGCAAAAGCCCACCCGAGGGGCTGGCTTCTTATACCGATGCTGCAGATGAAGGAGGAGTGGCATGGGAGCAGGTGTTAGGTAAGAGGATATTTGCAGTCTGCTGCCACAAATATAAAGTTTCTCTCTAGGCATACTATACTATACTATATTATACTATACAAAGCCTATATATATATATATATATATATATATATATATTCTCTGTGTGCCCCCGCCACCTGCTACAGAGGGATTCCCTCTGTTACAATGAATGGAGTAGTGGCTGGACTTTTAAAAGAATTGATGTGTGTGTACATTCTGTGTGACCCGCTCTCCAAGATAGATATGTTTAACATCATAGGACCTATAGGAAGCTTCTTTGGGGAAGAAAAGAAGAGCTTTTTTAAAAAAAATGTGCCTGTACATTCCATTTAAAGAGGAGCACCAGTCTATAAGACTCTAGGGCTGGTGGTCTTTCTTTTCATGGGGAATCCCAAAATTGCATAATCCACTGTTAGAAACCCCCCAGTTCACCCAGAACCCTCCCCTGTGATTCCACAGCGGCATCCCCTGCATCCCTTAGGCTGATGTGCACACCCACACCAGGCCTATCTGAAAAGCTGGTGTGGGCACACACATCCAGAGGTAAATGCCTGCTTGCAGATTTCCTTTCATTCATTATTCTGTGCCATTCATTAATATGCAGAGCACAGTCTTCTTATTAAAAAACAGACCGCACATGCTCCACAGGGTTTGAAAAAGGGGACAAGAACAAAACTTCGTAGTCTTTCGAAACTACGGCCAGATGTCTTTTTTATCATTGATCCGACAAATATTTCTCTTCTGCATCGCCCAAATGCAAATTCTGTTGAAGTCTATGTGGGTCTCCAAACTGCACGAGATGACCACCATCTGCAGAACTCCCCCTGTTCAATCTGATAAAATATTTTTAGAGTGAAAAAAGAATCAGCTTTATTGCCTTTAAAATATCAAGAGGTAAGGCTAGAGGCTTCCTTCAAAGGGGAAGTCCACTTTTCCTCAGACTTCTGGGTTGGGCAGCCCTAGCAGTAACTCAAAGGTCTGCTTACCTTACCACCGGTCCCACTGTGCCGATCGGTGTCCTGCAGCTGCACATCCGGATTGTGGCTAGTGGGTGGGGATGGTCCATTAAAAACAATGGGTGCCTCCATACTCCACTACTATTGCCAACCTGGTCAGCCGGAACCCAGAAAAGCTGCTTCTGGCTTCCTCCAGCTGCAGAAGGACAATCAGTGGCATGGGGTGGAACAAAATACTGTTCTATCTAATTTCTTAATCTATTCTTTATAATGTTCTTTCTATTGTTTATGTGAGGGAAGAAGACAATTTTTATGCAAAGATAATGTATTTGATATACAGCAGTCCTTCTGTATTCCTTATGGTTAGATGTACAGCCTCCTTGTAAATACTGAAAATTCGCAAATATCCAGGAACTTTTTGTTCATCAGATATTTTACATACCCCCCAACCATCCCGGGGCAATCCCGATTTTTGCTAGGGTGTCCTGCGGCCCATGCACTGTCACTGCTCTGTCCCACGCCATCGCCTGGAGGGTTGCCGCAGCCTCTCAGATGCCCGCCGCCCCTGGCCCTGTGTGTAAGCTCTCAGCTACACACTCGGGGCCGGTGGTGGCGGGCGTCTGAGAGCCTGCGGCAGCTGGAGGCGTTTTTTTCTCTTCTCTCTGCTTTGATGTCATTGGTGGTTCAGTGGGTGGGGGCGGGACTCCAGGAAGGAGCCTGTGTGTGTACACCACATGCAGCTGCCATAAAAGTCCCCATGTAAATGTGGCAACATGGTTAAATGATCAGAGCTAGTACATGTTATTTTTTAAGTTCTGACATTTATTGTAAAGGAATGTATATATGTAGCTATGGTAATAAGTCAAGTCAGCTGGACTAGTTGTATTTTTCTTGAAAACATTTTGCTAGTCAGCACAGCTCCACTACTACCACCAATGGTGCCCCTGGCAACAGCCTATGCCAATGCACACCTGGCTGGTAACCTTGCTGGTGTGGGGGTAATCAAGAGGGCTTTAACAAGCCATCCATCAACTTGTGGCTTACCACCCCCTTGAACACCTCACTGGTTGTATTGGAGGGATGCCCCTCACTGGTTGTATTGGAGGGATGCCCCTAACTGGCTGCATTGGTGGGATGCCCCTCACTGGTTGTATTGGAGGGATGCCCCTCACTGGCTGCATTGGTGGGATGCCCCTCACTGGTTGTATTGGAGGGATGCCCCTAACTGGCTACATTGGTGGGATGCCCCTCACTGGTTGTATTGGAGGGATGCCCCTCACTGGCTGCATTGGAGGGATGCCCCTCACTGGTTGTATTTGAGGGTTGCCCCCTTACTGGTTGTATTGGAGGGAGGCCCCTAACTGGCTGCATTGGTGGGATGCCCCTCACTGGATGTATTAGAGGGATGCCTCTCACTGGTTGTATTGGAGAGATGTCCCTCACTGGTTGTATTGGAGGGATGCCCCTAACTGGCTGCATTGGTGGGATGCCCCTCACTGGATGTATTAGAGGGATGCCTCTCACTGGTTGCATTGGAGAGATGTCCCTCACTGGTTGTATTGGAGGGATGCCCCTAACTGGCTGCATTGGTGGGTTGCCCCTCACTGGTTGTATTGGAGGGATGCCCCTCACTTGCTGCATTGCAGGAATGCCCATCACTGGTTGTATTGAAGGGATGCTCCTTACTGGCTGTATTGGAGGGATGCTCCTTACTGGCTGGATAGAGGGATGCCCCTCTCACTACAGCCCTTCACTGTAATGTGTTTGCGGAGGCCTTGTCATTATTATTATTATTTATTTAATTCTCAGGTGGTGTTTCCCTTTAAGGGCGTGGCTGGGGGGCGTGGTCCGGGGTGTGGCCAGGCATGGCTTTAATATGTCCCTCTTTTCGGCTTTCAAAAGTTGGGAGGTATGGATATATGTTTATTCAACAGTTTTTTTTTTTATTATGAGAAAGTCCCCTTTGGTAACTAATACTGTACTGTGCTTTAAAATAATGCTGCAGCCTTAAAGTGGACCAACACCCAGGGGTGATCGGCCCGGGAATCTATAAGATCACCTCCCTCACCGCGGGACATCCGAGATCGGGATGTCCCGCAGGGTGAAACCCCCCCAAAACCCCCAAAAAACCTTACCTTATCGCCGCCTCCCGCATGCACGTCTAGAGGGCAGCACCGGCTGTTTGTGAATGGCGGGCGCGCGCCCTGTAAGAGTGACGTGCGGGAGGCGGCGGCGGACGCGCTGTCACCCGCTTGTCCGTCGGCGGGGATTGGACGGCGCGGTCACGTGGGAGCGTGGTGAGGTGAGTTTTGGGGGCTTTCTGGGGGGTTTCACACAGCGGGGCACCCCCAATCGGGGTGCCCCCCCGAAGTGGACCAAAACCCAGGATAGTCAAAATCCTGGGTGTTGGTCCACTTTAAATTCCGAAGGTTCCCTGCTTGCTTGGACTCCTTACAGTGTTTTTTCTTCCCGGAATTCTTCCTTATTTCTCTCTCAGGACCTAAAATGTACCCATTTTACTGCAAATAAAAAATTGGAAAAAACTGCAACCCGCAAATATGGAAACCGTCAATACAGATGGATGGCTGTGTATTTGATATACAGGTAGTTTACTATCTGATAAGGTGGGGGAGGACACATTTCTATAGTTTAAAGGGACAGTTCAGGCACTGGCAATAATAAGGTAGCAAGGATCTGGCCCAAAGCCTGTCCCGTGTGCCTTTTTTCCATTTCCTGTAGCACACTTTAGATGATGTAGCAGGTATTTGGAACTATAGCATCTACAGAACACTGCTGAAAGGGATCTAGTCATTGCTGCCTTATTATTGCTATTGCCTGGACTGTCCCTTTGAAAATCTTAAAACGGCACTATAGTCAGGTTAGCCAACTTCCTCATTCATTGTATGGCGGCCAGTCATATGACTGCCAGTAATCAATTGGGTTTGCTTAGTGGGCTTGCACATCAAACATGAATGGTTGCTGGTGGTCACATGATGGCTGCCATTTGCTGCCAAACATAACATGTGCACGTGATGACTTGTGCCTTTAAAGAGGAATTATTCTTTTATTGTAAAAATACATTATGCTTTTAACCGTTTTGCCTGTGTTTTTGCCCTTTTAAGAAATAGAACTTTTAGGTTTTGTTGAGCACATGCTGATCCTTACTGTCCCCTCACTATGTGTGCAAAAACCCCACACCCTGCCTGTCTGGAGCTGCCCCTGCTAATGGAGGCACATTCACAGCAAGGTTGTGCAGAGGTGCATCTCCCGCTCTGTGCTTTGTCCTGGTCTCTGGGATATGCACATGGAAGGAGATACGTTTCTGTAAAGCAATTGCTTGCAATTGCAGGAACATTGGAGAAACACACTGAGTCAGGTGGACTTTTTTCATTCAAAGGGTACCAAGGAATGCAGGTTTATAGTTAGAGACAGTGATGAACTATATAGCCCTCTATTTGGTACAAAGGCTGTGTTTTATTTTTATAAACCCAAAGCCAAGCACATTCTTCTTTAAAAAAAATAGGGGGGGAGGAATTGGCCAAATTCTTCCCTTCCCCCATACTAGCCTGGCACACCAGGCATAGGGGCTGATAATCCTGGGATTATAGGGTTCCCAGCCATCCCCAGCCCTGGGAGGTGTCCAGCCCCTGAATGAACACTGCGCCAAAGCCTATGGGCATCAGGTTCTTCCACATTCCCCAGGTCAAGGTAAGGGCCACCAACTGGAATTTTTGGGCCGAATACAGCAGCAATGTCCAACCAATGTATGATGGCTTGGCCTCTAGTTTAAACGGAACCTATGGCCCTAAGGCAACCAGGCTTACCTCAAAATCCAGGCCATATAAGAAACAAAAAATCTAGGACCCAGCCATCACATTATATGTTATGAGGGCACAGAAACAATATAAGCTCTAGTCTGCCCCCCTCTCTAAGCTTTGTGTGATGGTTTGGCCCAAGGCCCCAAGGCAGACCAGCCAGGATTAGGGGAGCAGACAATGCCAGCAGCAATAGTGTGGCAAGCCCCCTTACTGGAGTCTTGGCTCTCCTGCCCTGATGGCCACCCTGAGTGGTGGTGCAGGTAATTGAGCAGGGTATATCAGCATATTGGACAGGTGACCTGTCAGCCACCCACCCTTTAAACTGGTATAGGATCTAGTCCATCATCAAAGGGCAAAACATTATAATTCACTGAGTGAACCATTTTATTTATTTGGGCACTCAAAGTGAATGGGTAATCATGATGTGAAGATATAATATAAGATGTAAAATATCAGATTAATGATTTCCATCAGTCATTCTACATTGTTTTCGATTGGTCAAGCAGGCTCTGACATCACAGTGAGGATAACTTCTCCACATATTGAGCTGGTGTTGCAACTTCCATTTGGTTCACATACGCAAGAATTTCTACAGAAAGTTGATCAAAGTAAGTATATATGTATATACTGTATATATGTGTATGTGTATAGGTTCCTGTGTGGACCTACAATAGGCTCATACTGCAGTACTTTCTTCCTAAGTATGATTTACAATAAAGCAGCATTGTGCATAGTACAAGGGGACAGAGGCTGTCAACATGTGGTAGGTGTACATATACTATATATCAGACAAACTCCTACTTTTCAGATTAGTATGAATATTGCAACAGAAAAAGGAAAATGTAGCAGTTGCTATTATTAAATAATATGCAGACCACAATATATTTTTGAGGGTTGCCTAAAAGGCTCTAATATACATTTAGAAAGTATAGCAACTACACACACATCCTTCATTTTATCATTCATTACTTTAGTGCTGCTACTGTTTATTCCATAGCACCTTCCAAAGTTCCAATTTCGAGGAACAGTAGTACATATCTTTTGCCTGTAGGTGGTGGTGCTGCTGCTGCTGCTAGGCCAGTGAACACACAAGTGTGCATGATCCATGCATCTGCTTGATTGGTTCCCTGCAATACTGTTGCTTTCTAGGTGCTTATTTTTTGGCCATAGTTTATGATAGCTTTCAGTTTCTTGCTTTGTGGCTACACTATCCCCTCGATTCAAAGAGCAAAAGTTAATTGATTTTGGATCTAGAATCCTAAGTTTGGGTGGGTGTTTGTCATTTTTTCCTGTTTTTTTGGCCATTTCCGACTCGCACGAGCCTACGTACGAATGCGTATATGCTCTTACGATCATCGCAAGTTCGTTCCTAAATTTTAGGATCAAAACGTAAAACTTAGGATCAAATCCTAAAACTTAGGATCAAAACGTAAAACTTAGGATAATCGAATGTGTTTAGGTGTGATTCAGAGAACAGTTTTCAAACCTCTAAATCCGTTTTAAAAGAAAGCCACTGCCGACACCTTTTAGCAGTCGGATTGCTGTTCTTGAACAGGTTTTTTGGCTATGCGGAGGAGTCTGCGCGTCTTGAGCTCCAATGAACTGCATGTATCAGCATGGCCGAGGCCATCAATTGTATGGCAATGCATACCTGATTCATGTATGCCTTATAAAAGCATTTTAATGTGGACCTTAATTAGTCCTTTGCATGTAAACCTTTATTTTGCAATACATCCATATATTTGCGTTAATTAAAGAAACTTATGTCCTTTGTTATTTATTTTTAAATTGATGTACTAGAATAATATTTTTAATTTGAATTTATTGGTGTAGTTGTTTACCTTTGCTTTGTTTAATTATTTTAGCTCATCTTTGGTCAGATACATCACACTTACTGAGGAGAGGAGAGCGGGATAAAGTGCAGGATGTGGGTTACTGCTGTATTTTGCACAGACACAGCAGAGCTGGGTGCACGGAAAGGTCAGAAATCAAAGAATGCAGAGCAACACAGTCACAAGGCCCTTTCTGTTTGCAGGCTGCCCGATAATACCTGAGCCGCCATCTTGGCTGTTTCTAGGCTCATAACATGCAGAAGTTGCTGGGTGTTTTTTAATTTTTGAGAGCAATCTGTATGTAGAGGGTGTGGGTAACCACACACAAAATTTTAAGTTGTACCATTTGAAGCCAAAATATTAAAATTAAATCCACAAGTAAAAAATGCAAAGTAAGATTTACTTATGCAAATGCATTCATTAATGGTTGGTTACTACAAAATGAATGAAATAAAGAAAAATAAAAAACCAAATATTTAGAATGCACTTTAATGAGGTAAGTTTGTAGTGCGTAGGCGAAAGATCAGAAGGATTTACGTCCAGACAAAAAAGGAAAAAGGGCAAAACCAATGTTGCAACCTAAGAAATGAAACGGAAAATTCAGGATGGAAACTGACATAGGTCTGATTCGCGAACTGCCATACGAACGGACGTACATTTTAGGATATAAACGTATTAGCTTATAGAATCACTCGCAAGTTCATACGAACGCACGAGCGTTCGGGAAAAATAGGATGATCGGCACCAAAATCTGTTACATGTTTCTTTGAATTGACCCATATAGGCTCGATTCAGAGAGACAAAAAAATACTTCCGTTTTAGTGCCGATCTGTTTTTTTAAAAAAATGTTTCCACTCTCTAATGAGTGTGCGAGCGATTCTATGCATGCATTGCTAACCTTCTGTTAAGTTTCCGTCCGTTCATACGGCAGATTACGAATACGAGGATGTCATTTTCCGTTTCATTTTCACATGTTACAACGTAAGCTTTCGTTTTTGTCCTTTTCCCATCGTATCCTCCCACGAATCCTTTACGTTTCCCGTTAGTTTCTGTTTCCCTTTTTCAATAAATAATCGTCCAGACGGAAATCCTTACGATCTTGCGCCTGTGCACTGCAAAATTAACTCATTAAAGTGCTCGCCTACATATTTGCCACCCTCACTTCTACTACAATGTTTAGCTAAATCACTTAGCACTATCCTCCATCTTCCCTTTTGGACCCTTAAAGCTCACCCAAACCACTTCGCGGTCATGTGAATATTCATCTTTAAATATTTCTGGTCCCATTAGTTTGTGTTAATGTATTTTTAAATGAAATGACACTGTAACTTTTTTTTTTATTCCATCATAAAATATAAAATGTTTCAAAATTTTGAAAATTTCAAATTTTTACAACTATAAAAAAACAAAATACATAGCAATGGCAGCCCACAGAACATTATTCTTCATCTGTGGTCCCCAACGAGTTGCGTAGCTCCTGCATCTCGCCCACCAACTGAAGGACCCTGACACTCATTTGTGCCACTCTGGCACGTGTGGTCCCTGTTAAAAAACGTAAATTAAAATATTGGTATAACCTTGTTGGGGTCCATACTGCAGTGCCCCCCCCCCCCTCCCGTATGGTCCAAACACCACGGCCCGGGTTCTGCATAGTGCCCGATTAGAGAACCCCTGACCCGCATTCTGCAGGCAAAGAACGGGCATCAGGAGCAAGGGCAGGAGTGGATATCCAGAATATAATCCCCTGAAAGAATTTACAAATACTAACATAAAATACACATTCTAAGCTACAATATTGTTTAACATGTCATCAATGGCTAAAAACAGCCATAGGTTAAGACATGAGTCATCAACTATATTCATTGCCATACAGTGAAAATGGATTGATGGAATGTGAGCAAACTTACCCTGGAGCCATCCACCAGATAATTCTCCTGACTCAAATTGACGAAATAAGCCGGAGCTCTGCAATATATAAGCATAATGGGACGACCCTGGATGCCCTGCAAAACACTGAGGAATCGCATAGTTGAACCAATCACTGCTTTTATGTTGTGCGAGTGGCACATCTTGCGGTTCCTGCAACCAAATATAAAATAATTACACAAAGCAAAGGTAACCTACTAAAACAATAACTCCTACAACAAATTAAGATTCAAGTTCAACAATCCAAATATAATTCACAAAGGACATAAGTCTAAAAAAATATAGCAATAGATATAGAGAAAATAAATGTTTACATGCTAAGGACTAATTAAGGTCAGAATTAAAATGCATTTATAAGGCATACATGAAATGTATTGATTCAGGTATTATTATTATTATTGTTTATTTATATAGCGCCATCAACTTCCGTAGCGCTTTACAAGTTAAGAATACAGACAAGGTAGAACATATAGCACAGAGAACAATACAAAATTAGATGCCACAGGTTAAAACCAAGTGTTGTGAGCACAGGAGACAATAGGGAGGTATGTATTGCTATACAATTTATGGCCTCGGCCATGCTGATACATGCAATGCCTTGGTGCTAAAGGCGCGCAGACTCCTCCACATAGCCGCAAAACATGTTCAACAATAGCAATCCGAGCCCTCAAAGGTCCCGTAAGTGGATCGGAAATGAAACGGATTTTAGGGTGGTGGTCCCTCGGAAATCAGCTCTCTGAATCAGACGGGAACCATCCCAACAACGTAAGTTATCTGAACGAACGAAAAATATCAGATTTTGTTTGGAAAATGATCCGAACTAACGGAAATGATCCGATTTGCTTCCGTTCATCGAAAGCGCATATACACATTTTCCCGAACGTTCGTACGAATGAAAAATGAACGAAAAAAAGCAAAAAAAAGACTAACACCCACCCAAACTTTCACAGACAGCTACAGAAGTCCAGACGAATGTGTCTTTGAATCGAGGCTTATGTGCTATGCACTTATTTGGAGACTGAGTTTTGGAAGGCAGTGAGGGTTTTTTTTCATTTAGCAAACACACAAAAAAATAAATAAAAAATTATTTTGGTCTATTTAAAAAAATCTATTCTTTTTAACTGGTTAGATATTTTATTTTAGAAGTTATAAAATAAGGCCAGCCAATGGGGAATCTAAATTAATTTGTAGAGGATGTTTTAATGTGTTCCTATAGGCTGTCCGGACTTTGACTGGGCTATTCCAATACATGAATATGCTTTTATTTAAAGTGGAACAAAACCCACTGTGGCCAGCCCTGGAAACAAGATTCGCCGCTGTGTGAAACACCAGTTGCCCACCCCACCTGAGTGTGCTCCCACGCCCAGCCATGCAGCTGTGCTCCCGCTTGCTGAATCGCAGAATGTAAACAAGCATTACATATGCACGGCAAATGGCTCTGATTGAATGAGAGCTTGCGCATGCGCTGTTGGTACGTTTTTTTGGGCATTCTGAGGGGTTTCACACAGTTCGGGATGCCTCCGGGGCACATAACAAAAACCCCCACCGCTTTAAACAATCCCATTGCAGCGTTGGCTGTATATTTCAGGTTATTGTCCTGCTGGAAGGTGAACCTATGCTCCATGCTCAAGTCTTTTGCGGCCTTTAACAGGGTTTCCTTTTGGATTGCCATGCATTTAGCTCCATCCATCTTCCCATCAACCCTGACCAGTTCCGCATTTGCTTTACTACACACATAGCAATTGGCATGCTTGTTGTGTCCACTACATAGCTTGAGGCAAACTGCAAATGGCCTTATTATTGCTTGCTTTCAAAACTGGCTTTCCTCTTGCCACTCTTCCATAAAGGCCAGATTTGTGGAGTAAACAACTAATAGTTGTCCTGTGGACAGATTCTCCAACCTGAGCTGTGGATATCTGCAGCTCCTCAGCTCCAGCTGCATCCTGTTCCTCTTGGCTGTTTCTCTAATTAGTATTCTCCTTGCCTGGGTTGTCAGTTAATGTGGACAGCCTTATCTCGTTAGGTTTGCAGTTATGCAACATGCCTTCAATTAATGATAATGGATAAATAATAAACAGTGCTTTTTGAAAATGTCTAGAGCTTGAAATATTTTTTTTTTTATCAAACTCTGCAATATAATTTGTGACAACATTATCCTTGAGCTGTCTGGTGTGTTCCCTGACTATCATTATGCTGTTTGTTCATTGATGTTCTCTAACAAACCACTGAGGCCTGGACACAGAGAATAAATTACATATAAGTGGACTATATTTACTCATTTGGTGACTTCTCACTGGAATTTATTCAGGGATATCAGAGCACATAGGGCTGAAAATAAATGCATGCAACACTTATATTTTTTTTTAACATTTGGAAAAGCTTTTATCTTTGTAATTGTTCTTTACAGTTCACAAATACTTAGGTTTGTGGCTGTACATTTTCAAAATGTGAAAAACGTAAAATACTTTTTCAAGGCACTCTGTTACTTCTTAGTGATTCACTTCAAAATTAACATTTATATATTATTTAATTAATATTATTCACTGTAACCCTTCTAATGCCAGTCATGTAAAATTTATCAGGGCTGCCTCTTTTACTGTTATACAACAGCCATATAACAGCCACCTACCTACCCCCTGCTTGCCCACCTACCTACTAGGTCACCCACCTGCTTGCCCACATGGCTGGTGGTGCGTGCATGTGTTTGGGAGTGCAAGAGTGCATGCATGTGTTTGGGAGTGCGGGGTGTGTGCATGTGTTTGGGAGTGGAAGGGTGCATGTATGTGTTTGGGAGTGCGGGGGTGTATGCATGTGTTTGGGAGTGCAAGGGTGCATGTATGTGTTTGGGAGTGCGGAGGTGTATGCATGTGCTTGGGATTGCAAGGGTACATGTATGTGTTTGGGAGTGCATGGTTGTATGCATGTGTTTGGGAGTGCAGGGTTGCGTGCATGTGTTTGGGTGTGCATGTGTATGTGCGCATGTGGGACTGCAAGTCTAGGCGTTCAATGTCACCAATCAAAAGGGAGAGAGGGAAAAAGCACAGCCAGGGTGTCTGAAGCAGGATTTGGAGCTCCTACAGATCCTACCCATTATGCTGATCATTATGCAGAATCACAGCTCCAGGGGTCATGCCCACTTTTTTCAGAGGAGAAATCATAAGCTAAACCTATAAACCTCTATATCTCTGCCATTTCTTCATCAATTTAAAAATGGAAAACTGTTTAGGATAGTGTTAAATGTGGTCTGACGCAATGGTGTAACAATTGCCTTTGCCTTTAATATCACTTTAAAGCTTTATAGTATTAATAGTAGTTATTTGTAAATGTTATAAAGCGCTCTAATAAGTTTTGGGGGGTTTTACATATTTCATCCAAAATTATTAAAAAAACACTGAAAAAAATACAAACAAGACTTTTCATGTTTAAGTCCAAACTATGCTGCAGAAAAACAATATATAATTCTCCTAGAAATTCCTGCAAAAATCACAGTTACACATAGTGCGAAATAGTGAAAATGACCTCTCAATAGAGGGTGACAAAAGGGTTAAAAGTACCTATGAATATTGGGTATTGTGGTGGGAAAATGTGTTTTTATTCTGCTATTTTTTATACATTTGTTAGGGAAACCCTGTGTAACCAAAGAATTCTTTGAGAGATTACTTCCAGAAACATGCACCCACTGCAACAAGCTGGGTACACCTAGAAAGCTTAACGTGTGTACTTTTAGGCAATACATTGAGTGTGTGGGGTATTTCAAATGTAAAGGGTTGTTTTGGTTGAAAAAGCGCAGGGTGAGCACTTTGTCTGCAGAGCTGACATAAGTAAAATTACTCTTACACACATGCATTACTTTGGGGTGTTTGGAAACTCTTCCTTTGACAGTACCTATGCATGTTGGGTATTGCTGGTTCTATTCGGGGGACCTTGCTGTTTCAGATTTAACTTGTTTTTATGTTTGCGTGTCGTTTTTTAGGAAAATGTGGAGCTGACTTTACTACATTTTAATTATTTTTCTAGGGAAACTCTGTGCAACCAAAGAATTAATTGAGGGATTACTTCCAGAAATCTATGCCTATGTCAACAAGCCTGGTACACCTAGAAATCTCGAGGTGTGTACTTCCAGAGAATATATAGTTTGGGGAGATTTCAATTGTTAAGGGTTGTTTATCTTAAAAAAAATTGCAAGGTGCGCATAACATAGTTGTATTTTATCTGAAAATCTCCTAAAGTGCTGTTTTAGTTTAAGGGAGTCTCCTTGGCAGGTATGGGTGTCTCCCAGTTATAATGTGGTACCATTATAACTGGGAGAAATGGAGCTTTTACATGCAATATGATTTTATTGAAAAACATATATTTTTTATTACAATAAAACACCAGAAATTGGAAATTTTGCTCATATTTCACCAAAACATTTTGAGAATACACTAAACAAATGACAAACAAGACATTTCCTGTTAAATCCCAGACCCAGGGTGAAAAAAAACTATATATAATTTTTCTGTGAATTCCCTGGAAAAATAAACAAATATAGGGCAAAATAGGGAGAAATGGTCAGCAACTGAGGGTAGCAAAATCTCTAGGTAGGTTGGTAGGTAAAGGGTTAAATATAAGGTAGCGTGTATGACAGAAGACTGCATTTGAATAAACTAAGCAGAAATATCAACATGACTCATCACCAAATGATCATTACAATATGCAAAGTTACTTCTACAGCCTCACCCTTCTCTTTCAGAACACAGTGCTTACCCCTGGCACTGTGTCACAGTGCTGGCTGTCTTGCTCTAAACATTGCAGGGAATAGGGTATCATTACCTATTTCCTGTTCACCCTACCTATTTCCTGTTCACCCAGTGCCTCCGCTCACATTCCATCACCCAGTCAGCTGGGCACAGCAGGGATGGAATTGCCATTTTCTCCCCCCTCCTGTCCCGCCCCCTACCTTTTTGCTTAGTTATGCAGCAGGGGAAGTGAAAATGCCTCCAGTCTGGCTGAGCAGGGAGCCACACACCGCTGAATTTGGCGCCTGCTGCTCTCCCCCCCCCCCCCCATGTTCCCCTCCTCTGGCCAGCCACCATGCGAGCAGCCGCTTAGTCATGCAGCAGGGGAAGTGAAAATGCCTCCACTCTGGCTGAGCGGAGAGCCACACACCGCTGAATTTGGCGCCTGCTGCTCTCCCCCCCCCCCCCATGTTCCCCTCCTCTGGCCAGCCACCATGCGAGCAGCTGCTTAGTCATGCAGCAGGGGAAGTGAAAGTGCCTCCACTCTGGCTGAGCAGGGAGCCACACACCGCTGAATTTGGCACCTGCTCCCCCCCCCTCCCTCCCCGATGTTTCCCTTCTCTGGCCGGCCACCATGCGAGCAGCCACTTAGTCATGCAGCAGGGGAAGTGAAAATGCCTCCACCCTGGCTGAGCAGGGAGCCACACAGCTGAATTTGGCGCCTGCTGCCCCCCCCCCCCCCTCCCTGATGTTCCCCTCTTCTGGCCGGCCACCATGCGAGCAGCAGCTTAGTCATGCAGCAGTGGAAGTGAAAATGCCTCCACTCTGGCTGAGCAGGGAGCCACACACCGCTGAAGTTGGCTCCCGCTGCCCCCCTGACACTTGCAGCAGGAGAAGGAAGGCAGCCTCTATCTAGCTGCCCGTAATCCATAGGCACAGCAGAAGCAGCTCCTAGGCAATAATGGTTTACTTACCTATCTCCTGTTTCCTCTGAGCTCGGCTAATGTTAACGATGCCTACCCCTGACCCTTGCCTCTTTACAGTCTTTTAAAGCTCCCTTGATTTTATACACTTTATAGGTGGTGAACAACAATTAGTGACCCTACAATGACTTTATCTTGGATGCTTGACCTGGTTTTACTGCATATATCTAAAAATCTAATCAGTATTGTGTTATACAGTGTTATCCATTGACATTAGTAGAAAAGTGAACAAATAATGCTCAAAACCCAACCGGGTCAGCCCTGGAATCTAAAAGACTCTCTGGACGGCTGCTATACTGCTCCTATACCGGGATGCCCCATGAAATACAGAGTTGACCATAAACTCCAAAGGGAAACCAGGGATGTGCACGTCATCTGGCAGCCTTAAAATCAGGCAGTCGGTTATCTCAAAACTGCCAGAGGGCATAGCTTCAGTGATGGAAAAACCATGCTTCCTCCAGAAGCATCGCCAAGGTACTCTGGTGGGGAGGGAGAAGGGGTAGAAAGGGTTTTGATCTGTTTTTAGGTGAGCTTTTGCGAACACCTAATTCTCTTTGCCAGACATGATGTTATATAAGGGACTTAAAACAAATCACAGTCATCTATACAAATAAAACCAGCACATATCAAAAGATGAAAAAAAGAAAAACCTTATGAGGAGATAAGATGATCATTTATCTACGATATAAAATTGAGATTTGTCATGTGTAAAGAGGCCACATTAAATCTTGATGGTGTATATTTATTGTCAGGAAAAAAGACAGATGGGCAGCAACACTAACTACCTCGGGCATAGTGGGACATAAAGCTGGGGTGAATACTCAGTCTGATGTGTAGGGTATGAAACTTAAATTCCCAAACTTTCCTGTCTCTGTGTTTTATAATGCCTCGTAAAAATTGTCATCTTGTAGTTGAACAAAACCTGACCCACCCCGGGGGCATCCCACTCAATACCAATGCCAGGCTGTTGCATCTCACATCTTTCTTGGGCTGTGAGGGGCTACGTCCCCTATAACTGAATGGCTGACATGGCCACACACTTGCAGTGGGTGTATCACGAGTGTGACTACAGTTCAGCTTCTTTAGCTCATTAATATTCACAGCCAAAGAAGCTGATTGGAGCAGAGCCGCATCTACACCACGGGCAGGCTGAGAGCTATGTATAACGGTCAACCAGCAGTGTGCCATACAGTGGGGCATCAAATCATGAATCACCAGGGGGACGAACTCTGGATAGTGAAAATCCTGAGGTTGGTCTACTCAAAGGTCATCAATTGAGTGCCCCCCCCCCCCCCCTCAGTGAAATGTGTGGCCAAAGGGAAATCATGATGCAGAATCGGTGGGAGTTCATGTGCTGGTTCAGTTTCTGCTGTGTCTCACCCACATAGAGGTCTGTGGAGGGGCATTATGCACACATTAGGATTGATTCAGCACTGTGAGAATTTTTTTCCATAGTTTATTTTGTGCGGAAACAATTTGCACTGTTAAATATGGTGCTGAATTGCAACAAGGAAAATAATCTTGAGATAACCTGTTTTCTCACAAAAAAAGTGAAAAAAAACTCACAGTGCTTAATCAACACTATTATCAGGTACACAAAATGATGGAAGCAGCAGGAGAATGCGTACTTGCTGCAACTTATGCCACAAAATCCATGACTTACCTTAGGTTTAGGTTTTTTTAAACATCTTTTGATGTGTGCAGGTATTATGTGTATACATGTCTGATGAACTAGGTATTCTCGAAAGCTCGTCTTAAAATATACTCAGCCTGAAAAATCTATTGCCTCATTAAATCTAAATCAGTTCTAAGAATAAGAAATACATAGAATTAACATTATGTTAATAATATTTTTGTTTTATAAAATAAAATAATAACGTGCATGCATAATATTTACTTGATGGCTGTTGTATGCAGATGATGGAATTACTCGGACCATTTTAGAAACATCTTTCTATATTTAGATCACAAAGCCAAAAGGTCCTGAAATTCCTTATTAGTTAAGGCTGCCTTGTGTTTGATTCCCAAGGCTGAGTAAGGGAGGATCTTTAAACTCCCTAATGGTTCTTGAAATTGAGGAATGTACAAACTTAACCCTTTGGCTACTGTATGGGGTTTGGGTAAACCTCAGCATACACTTGGCTTGAAAATTGACAGCATGTATTTTCAGATCATTTTTAACCAAAATATCATAGTTATGTTAGGATTTTAGATATGTGATTAATCTTTCTGGATTACCTGACATCCTCCTAATAACTTTTGTAGTCTTAGCTACAACCTGGTACACCTTTGTCTTCCGGGCCTCTTTTTCTTAAAGCGCCCAGGAATGCTATTAGCAGCCAGAAAAAAGAACAGTTACATCTTTATGGTCCATAAGTAACAAAATAAAAGAAACAATATAAGACAACAAATGCAGGAATATATATAAGAGAACACAATAAATATTTTTAAATGCTAACTATATTTCAAAAACTCCAAATATGGTATAATGTACTTTAAATGTACGGCATTATATTATACATCATCGAGTCAGTTAATAATATTTCCATTACAGAGTCACACAGACACATTGTACATACACAAAATCTAAAGTCATTTTTTTGCTTTATTTACACAGTCAATAACCAGTTGATTTTCTAACTGTAAATTTAAAGCAATCTGAAAGAGCTCTCAGCTCTCAAAAAATTGTGCTCCTGTGCTGCCATCTTGTTGCACCCAGGACGTGTATGTATTCTACAGCTGCAGACAGGGTGATGTCAATCACCATAATGTCCGCAGCTGTTGATTGGGAATTATTGAATACACAGTAAAATTCCTGACTGTTGGGACGTCTATTAAAGCGGAACAAAACCGCTTTCCCAGGATTTGTTCCATGCTGTGTGAAACCCCCCCAGGAAGCCAGAAAAACTCACCTGTCCTGCATGCACAGGCTCTCGTCCAATGAGAGCCGCCCCCTATGACTATGTGATTCGGCAGCCGGCTCTCATTTACTAGAATGGGAAGCGCGAGCTGCAGCATCCCCCGCATCCCCGGCTGTGCACGTGCTCCTGCCCGGGCCTATCTGAATGGCAAGACACCGGGGATGCAGCAGCCTGCGCTCTTCATTATAAACAATGAGAGCCACCTGCAGAATGATGTAATCATGGTGGATGGCTCTCATTGGATGAGAGCCTTTGCATGCACCGTTGGAGCAGGGAAAGAGTTTTTATGGGCACCCTGGGGGGCTTTTAGATTACAGGCTGCTGCTGGGTATTGCTCCTCTTTAAATGTGTACATAGTGGCAAAGTGTTATATCTTCTACAGAGTCTTTAATGCCGTGGTGTATGGGTTATTCTAAAACTATAATTCTGCAAGGTGACACTGACTTCCAGGTGGATAAGGATTTTCAAAGGAGCAGTCTCAACCATTTTGTTACTAGTGATAACCTTCAGGCCCAGGTCTGTGTTACAGGGGTCAAGAACCTGGCCTCAGGACCTGCAAGCCTACCATCTCTATGTCCTTTGACACAGGTCTCGCACGTTTGCAGAGGTGCCATAGGGCCTGGGGGTCTTGCAGGCCCCATAACCTTTAAACTCATGTATACGTCCCTGGGAACCCTTATCAGTTCACAAGTGGTGAAAAAGTACAAAAACACAATTACCAGAGGGTAAGCCATTGGATCACTTTTGACACCAGACATTTTGGAAATTATCAGAGGCCACAACTCTGGAGGGTGAGTCCTCTGGCTACAACCCACTGCCATCAGAAGTGGACCCTCCACTTCCATCATAATAGCTCTGAAACTGCTGCTGTTTTTGCCAGACCTGGGCTGAAGACACCACCTAGCACCGGAGACGTCACACAACGTGTGTGTTTTGTTTTATTTACCTTTCCCCAATTGTAACAAGTAAGGGGTCCCAAGGATCCCTATACCAGTTCAAAGTTTAGGGAGACCAGCAGCCACCCAATTCCCTTGCCAATTTACCCATACCACCACTAACCAGGGGGGTCCTGGAAAACCGGGTGTAAGCTTAGCTTTTCTTTATTACTGCATTAATACTCATTTGTAAAGCCTCTATGCTCAGCTAAACTGCACAATAAACATAATATATTGAAGAATCTTGCCACCACAGCAGAACAATGGGTTTAATCTGGCTATTTCCAGGAGATACTGGTGCATTGTGTAACACATTTTTACAACTGGTGTATTTTATCAAAGATAAACAAATATAAATGCTGGTACAGCTGCATGGAGGTGTTTTTGTGTGTTTTAATATGAATATTTTTCATTTTTGTGAAAATCACATCTAGACACTACATGCAAGAGTTATTCAAAATGTGGAAATAGTGGTAGTAGGGATCTGATCTTTAATGATCCTTATCCAAGCTTTCCCTTTTGCCATAAAGCCAATGGATGTCCCCTTTTCTATCAGTGAATCTGAGAATAGCACAGTTTACAAACATATACAATCAAACAGAACACAAAAGGTGCAAGGGCTCTGGCTTGCCAATACACATATCTTCAGCATATCAGTGGCGGATGTTCATGTGGCACAGCCCCTGCAGCACCATACTTGGCTCTATGCAGAGATGCCTTCACACTAGCAATGCAACTTGCCACTCTGAGAGCGCAGGCAATGAGATACTTCTTGATCTGACTTAAAGCGGAACAAAACCTGGGTTTGTTTACTTTCTCGGATTTCGTTCCGCTTCACTATGTGAAACCCCCCAAATCGCCCAATCTGCTAACTCCACCCCAGTCCAACCACGCATGCGTGGGCTCCCATCCAACCAGAACTGCTTGCTGTGATTGTGTAATTCGGCAAGTGACTGATTGGGATGAATGGGGAGCCCATGTGGGGTCTCTCCTGTGGGGTTTCCCGATTCAGGATGCGCCCAGGCAAGCCAGAAGCTGGCCCTTGGAATCTTTTAGATCCCAGGTCGGCCACTACTGGGTTTTTCTTACTATTTTAAGAGAAACAAAACCTGTAATTTTGACAATCCCAGGTTTTGTTCCTTGGTTCAAGGATATTGTGTTTTGGAATAACCTGTTGTGAGAACTCCTCGGAACACCCGCTAGCCCTACCTCTGTGCTGGCTCTCCTCCAAACAGTTCTAATGTGCATATTAAGGAGCCACATAGAATGCTGAATGGAAAGAGAGCAGCAGAGCCTTATTGGGGGCTGGTCCTCTTCAACTCTTATTACAACATTTAGGGGGGCTTGGATGGATGAAAAATGATTTTACAAAGTAGGTCTGCTATAAATAAACTGTTTTTATTTCCTAGCCGTCTCCAGGAAAAATAATACATGTGGCATGTTTAGACAAATGAAAACATTATAAGCAGTTTACATTGTTTAAAATGTGTGAGCAGAGTAAGCGGTGGAGCTTTGTGAGACTATTCATTTTTCCAAGGACTGGGCAGCACTGTGCATTTGTCAGGCAGCTGAAAGGTTAACAGAGGACTGACTATGTGGAGCCCTGTTTCCTTTTATTTATCTTAGCAGTGACAGGAGGGTACTGAGCAGTTTCTGCAAATACTCATACTTGTGGAGCACTCGCTAATTTTTCTTGTACTGCTAACCTGAGCATTCTGCACGTCTCACCCCGGACAAGTTTTAACGCAAGGTGTAGAAAGTTTTTTTTACTACAAACTTTTACATTTGATATTTCCATCTGGATGCAATGTTAAAGTCTTCAGAAAATGACAGACCTGCCTACGGTAAGATTGTCCTAATGTGAGGTCATTTTTGTAGACTGATTGTTTTTTTTATCATGTAGCAAATTTAAATGTTTCCCATTTTTTGTAATTTGTGTAAATTGTTTAATCTGCCTGTTGTGGAACATCGAGTCACTAATTCATCACTAATTATTGGTGATTTCTTCGTTAATAGATGATTTTTCAATTTTAGAACATTATGTATGTAGGGAGGAAACCTAAAGGTTGTTATAGGTTAGATGGTGTGTGTTTCCTTAGACTTTTACACTCAAGAGGCTCAGGACGCCTCTCCGTGGTGCAATGGCGCAGGAAGCCAGACCACCTTGAAGAACCACAAAGACATGGGAAGAACATACAAACTCCATGTACTTGGGACTCAAGGAGGCATGGAAAGTAAGACCAAGCTGCTGAAAGGAAAGAGGAATAACCACCAAGCAGTCTACAGCCATACTGTCATACTATGTGATGTAGTATAATACACATATTACCTTGTTTACAACTGCAATCCTCCCTTCTGTAACATCTTTCTGCCTTTCCTCATCTTGAACCTTTAGCTGTACATGAAAAATACATTTACAGTTCGTACTGGTTATGACCGGGAATGTACTTCTGCAACACTGGGACATCCTGTGTCTGCTGCACAATATGTACTTACTATAAAAGGCAATTTATTACTTTTATCTGTTGCAATGTCAGCAATTAACAAACAGTGCCTACTTCTATCTCCTCTAGCAAGACTTCCTGGACTTCAATCGTCCCAGCTTGTGTGGCTACGCAAGTATTGGCAGAGAAGCCTTCCAAATCTTAATAACATATTCTTAAGCAATGAAGCACAAACAGAAAACACAGAGAAACAACCTATTCCCACATCTGGAGGAGGTAGGTTTTGTTACCTTGAGTCAACCTTTAAGTCCTGTGTTGTTATAGAGGGCAGGTACCAGGTCTATGTAGCTTTACAGCTTGTACCCTGACGAGGGTATTGTTACCGGCCATGTTACAGTATTCACCTTCAAATCTTTTTTGCAGCACCTTATGAAGGCAGGAAGCAAAAGTATGTTATTTATGACAAGTCCCTACTATTACACCTATCCATACTACCACCAAATATACAAATAATGTGGACCACACAAGCAAGGCATTAGATTTACTAAGTGGCAGCACAGGTAGATAAAGCATGTAGCTAGCTGTCTGACCTGTGCTGAGGTAATGTCTAGTTCAGGCATGAGTGAGGTATAGGCCGGCACACAGTGCACATAACATAGCTCATAACACAGCTCATAATAAATACCACACAACACTCATCACTAAAGTAAATAAATACGGTATGTATATAGTGTGCTTGGAGCTGATAACATCTGCTCTCCTTGTAAAGTATTGCCTTGTAAGTATTTTCTGCACAAGGCTCAGAAAATTAGCGAACAGGGGTTTAGAAAATTGACTACGTTGTATTAATGCCCTGCAACTAAAAATATTGCCTGTATACTGCAATATCAGCCGTTTGTGTGTTAAAAGCATTGAAAAAATAGGTCTAGCATAGCTTTGCCATACTGTGTGGTGTTGCAGCTGTTAATCCAGCCAATAAAAACTCAAATTTATCTATTTTCACAGTTAGGCGCAACAAAAGTCACACCGCTATCTAGAAGAATAAAGTATTTTTATATGAAGTATACAAAATGAAAATATGTATTTGAATGCTCGGAGTGGCATTTTTAAATATATTTTCAGTAAGTAATAATGCAAATTATGTTAAAAAGGTATAGATTAAACATACACACAGACACACACGCATACACACTTATATATATATATTTTTGTTTTTGCCTTGTAAGCTCTAACATAAAGATCAACATGCTTTAAAATAATGTGATATAATATAAAATTAATTTGGCTTAAAATAACAGACTGCACATTTTCCGGTCCTACGGTGCATGCTTGGCCACTTGTCCAATCAGCGCACTCGGAGCCGCTGTGACGTCACGCCATCTAAAATGGGGTCTAAAGCCAGCGACTTTGAGCTCGCTGGCGTCTGCATCCCCCACTTCCCTCTAACAGGGAGCATGCTCAAATGGCTGGCTGCTAGAGGGTTAGCAGGGATGCGGCCCGCACATGCGCTGTTGGCCCGGGAAGTAAGGTAAGTGGACAGGGCTACCTAGGGGATTTCACACAACGGGCCATCCCGATTATGGATGTCCCGGGGGGAGGGAATTGATCGGCACCCGAGATTCTTATAGATTTCCGGGCAGATCGAACTGGGTTTTGGGCCACTTTAATAATATGCTTCATAGCCTCCCTGTTGTCTTCTATGGAAGTAAACCTTCCTGTGCTATCCAAAACCTGTACGCAGAGCTCAGCACAGAGTAGTAAATAGAGGATTACTTCAGTGTGTGAGCAAGATGAGGCAAACAAGTCTTAGTGAATACTTTTTTTGGGGTCATGCTTTGGGGTGTGCTTTCAGGTGTGAACTGAAAACAGATGTGACATCTGAATAAACTTTTTTACTTGAAAACACAAATTTGTTAAAACATTTATGTTATAATACTTCATGAAAATCAGCTGTTGTCAAACTTAAAAAAATATCCTTACACCACTGGAAAAATGATGTACCCTGTCTGTAAAAATGGCCGATGCCAGGGATAGGTGATTTTTTGTTCAATACACTCAGATGTAAGCTTCAGTTCACACCAGGAAGCCCATCCAAATGTGACCTTGCTTCTGCAGGTCCTTAGCATGACCCCCAGTGTTTTCTGTTCATGTTATGCTGGGCTGTGCTGACTATGCATTATGCATTGCTGGTTCAGCAGAAATGGGGGCATGATTGAAATACATGGGGAGGCTAATTTATTATTATTGGTGCGGGCGCCACTTGAGCGCCTCGTCCAAGACGCTCAGCAGCGCCCCCACCACAGTGTTGGCTTCTGCCCGCTGGCATGGTCAGCTGTAGCGTTCCCAGCCAGGCAGCATTTGCAGCGCATGGCTTATATAAGCCTATGTGCTAGCGACACCTAGCACCAGCCGAGTGTGCCACAAGCTGACAAAATTGATCAAAAAAATACCAGCCACTCAAAAATGGGGAATTCAGGCACACAACGCCTGTTGGATTCCCTATTTTTTCTTTTTCTTTTTATAATTCAAATGGGAATTACATTAGGGACATTAGACTAACATGATATATCTTTATCATGGCCCAAATCACAAGTTTGCAGCACAAAAAAAAGTGCTAAAAATGCATATAAAAATAATCCCAACCAGCCCAGGGATCCCGTGGCACATGCACAGCCCCCCAAAAATTAAAAATTCTACTAAAATGTTTAAATAATTATAACCATCCTAGCCCATTGAAATGTATGGGATCAGGCCACACAGTGCAGGGGGAGCACCTGGTCCTATCTGGTGCTGTAGGAAACTCAGTGCCGGCACTCATCCCATCGCCAGTGCTGATGATGGATGGGACACTACCTGGCACTATCGCAGGCACTCTGGATGTTTGACTTGATAAATATACCTTTTTGACCAGGACCTGACACTACCTGGCACTACATGGCCTTAGCCGTTCTTAAATAACCCCCTTAATGATAGGTGCTCAGTGGTCCCGTCCTTGCTAGTCTAATGGGGGAGCCTTTCTATAGTTCATCTCAGGCATCAGAGAGACTAGCTTCACCCTCTACTGTACCAGACCAGCACAAACTTTAGCATGCATGTAGCAGAAGGAAAAGTATCTAGAGGAGACATTACATTATAACTCCTGCTGACTTTTATGACTGCTAATCACAGCAGTCTCCCTGGTCTATTGCAGCAGGATCCTTCTCCATTATTACTGTACCTTGCCCTGAAAACATTTCTGATTTCTGGACTCCGGTGATCAAACATCATACAAGATCTGTCTGAGCCCGGGGGTAATGCAGTACCAGGGAAAACACAATGGGTCATGGTGACTTCTGTGGGTTGTCTGAATGCTTTGTTTAGTGTGTTGGTTTAGGATACGCTGAAAGTAAACTGTTCTTGAAAGAATGTAGAATGGATATGCTACAGTGCTAGGTGTGAAATGTTAGCGCATAGTTAGAAGCAGTACAGCAATGCATTTCTTCACAGAACAATGACAGCGATCCTGATATACAAAAGCTGCCCATACCAGACCAGCACAGCCATGTGATTGCACACACCATACAAAACCAGTGTTCACTACACTGTGTTCCCATGTGACAAACTAGCAAACTAATGGAAATCATATGTACTAGGTTGCTGGTGTGCTAGTCTCACAATAGGGGTGTTATGGAGCACATTATTGCTAGGATTTGTTCAGTTGCTCATTTTTATTTTTCCTGTTTTGTATCAGTCCAGTTAGTGTCAGGAGTGCACTTGACTGCGCTTGGCGGTGCTGCATCTTGCACACTAGTGGGTCCTCCAGCAGCCATCAGAACAATGACTAAAAAAGAACAGCAATTATGTGATATAGCGAGAGTACATGACATGTTATCAGCTCATACAATGTTATGCCGTGCTGTATTACCAAGAGCAGTTTGTGGTAGTCACTATGAGCTGTCTAATGTGCACCTATTAGGAACTAGTCTATAATAAATCAGGAACTGTTGCTAGAAGTCATTAAATGTCTCATCTAGTGCTTAAAAAATGGACAGCACTAGGAACAGAGGTTCTTCCTTGAATGGGGTATTATTCAATCACTTTTCTGTGCCATACATTATGCAGAATCACCTACCTGGTCAACTCTATCACTAGTGATTCATTGCAGCAGGACTGTGGGAGGATAGCATTACGGTGCCATGTCCTCCTGTATCAGAGCTACCTGATCTTTTGTATACTTATTATTGCTTCTACATATTGTGATTGATTTTATTAGCTATAGACTTATATGTATATATATATATATATGTGCATTTCACTGCTTATCTGTTAGCAGCTTGGTAATGCCTTAACTCCACTGAGCATGTCCACACTGACTATTAATATCTCTGGCCTGTAGTTTCCCAGATGCTCCTGGTTCTTAGTCCAGCCCTTCTTCTAGACAGAGGCCATCTTTGTTACATATTTGCACCTCATACACGCAGTCTCTGCAATTCAGTGTCATTCCTCCCTTCTATCCTTCACAGCATATGATTTTACTTATCTTATTAATAAACGACAAAATCACCCACGATTGAGTCACTACTTTCAGGGAATAAGTTAGCTGGCTGCGACCGTGCTCTGCCACAAGAAAAGTATGACAGTTGTTTCATTGCTGAGCTAATGTGGACACCAGGATTGGCGTGAGGAGGCAGCCCTATGGGCCAATTTGTCTTTCTGTCCTCTTAAACACAGCTCTGTTATGACCAGCACACAATATTAATAGAAACTATTAATAGCATGGGTGCTTTTGTGGTTTTTAATAGGATAAGTAAAATCTATGCTGTGCTATGTGCAGGATAGAAGGGAGGAATGGCACTGCACTGCCGAGACTATGTATGTATCATGTATTAAAAGAGGCATGGAATCATGGAATAGGGATGTCATTTTGCCTCTTTACAAGGCCCTGGAGCGGCCTCACCTGGAATAAGCCGTCCAGTTCTGGGCAAAACCCTAGTGCCCCCTTCTTCCATATTGTTGTGCAAAGTAGGAATTACAGGCAGAATAAGACCTACAGTACCTGGACTATTACAAACAAGATGCTACAAGGTCATAGTCTATGGTATACAATAAAAGTGGGAGCCCTGCTCTTATAGTTTAAACCAGCAGTTCTCAACCTTTTAATACCAAGTAGAGACAAGTAGTTGCAAAGAAGTACCCCAAAAAGAGTGGGGGAATTGATTACTAATGTTACCGAAAAAGGAGGAGGAAAGAATAATGTTTTACTGTTAAAATAATATACCATATCTGTTGGTGCACCCTTAAACATTGCCGTGTACCCCCCCCCCCCACTTGGGGTGCGCATAACGCAGGTTGAAAAACAGTGGTATTAGCGATCAGAGGTTGACACCTTTTGTCCCCCACAGCTAATCAGTTCTAGTCTGGCTATCAGCAACTAATCTGATCGCTGGATCGCATCCCCCACCGGCCAGAGCCTAAACAGCAGTCTGCGGTGCTTCCATGGGGGATGCAACCATGCCCTGTCCATTCACTACAATGGAGGGTGTGTACCAGGCATCAGCACACCCCCTCCACTGCAATGAATGAAGAGAGTGTGGCAGCACTCCTGTGACTGACGGGGGCACGAGCCCGACACGCCATCAATTCCACCCCCTGTTCCGGCCCATGGAATGTAAGGAGAGAGAGCTTTGTGGGACAGGGATCAAATTTAAAACTGAATTCTCTTAAGAGCGGCAGCCAGTGGAAAGACTGACAGTTGTCAGCAGCACTGGAGACGCAGAGGGAGGCACAACTATAAGCATTTGGGTGACAAAGTGTCATGGTGTCTCATGATCCCAGCAGTGTGTGGGCCTCTGTGCCCTAGTATGCAGTATGGGGCTTCCTATGTGAAAAAGAACTCATCCTCCATGCTGTGTATTTAGGTTTTTTTATTCTAGGTGGAGTCATTGAGAGGGTTCTTTTTTTGCAAGCGAGTTTATGTCCCAGCTTTATGATATAAGATAGAGGGACACCTCACAGTTGCAACGAACACAACTGTGTGTCAACACAAACTGATATTGTCTGCTATTCCTCTAAAACAAGAGGTTTGATGTATTAGTTAAAAGCCACATGTGAGCAATGTAACAAAAAACAACAGGATATAGTTCCATATCCAGGTCTTCAAAACTACAGAGGGAGTGAAGGGTGCACCAATACAGAAAGAAGGCAGAACACTAAAATAAACACTAAAATAAATACAGAAGTGAGGTGAGGGAGAAAGAGAAGGAAATGTGGGAAAGAGAAGGTAGAGGCTAACAAGCAATAAAGTGGAATGTGAAAAAATGATAAAAAGGGAGCAATAAGGAAAACTCAGCAGGGATGTGGTTTCTCTGCTGCCCATTAAATACAAACATCCATCATCTTACATTGCCCTAGAGACTAAAAGACTCCAGGGCTGGTAGAAATTCCTTCCTGCGGGCATCCCAATTCAGGCCCTTGTGGATCTCTGGCCTACCTTCCCCATAATCCCTGTTGTTTGTGACCATGCCAGCAGTCAGAATTGCCAGGACAGGCACACACATCTAGAGGGGCGCAGCCAGTGGCTTAGCTCTATTAAGCTTTACTAAGTGGGAGGAGAGCCCACACATGCACCATGGGGATCCCTGAGGAGGTAAACACATGGGGATCCCTGAGGAGGTAAACCCATGGGGATCCCTGAGGAGAAAACCCAATGATCCGTTGGGGTGTCACACAGTGGGGCACTGAAATGAGGATGTCTGCTGGAAACGAATCATCACTGTGGATAGTGACATTTCCGGTCATTGTTCCTCTTTAAAGCGGACCTAGTGTCTATAAGAAGCCAGATCGGGTTAAAATCCCTCACTTGATTTCGGATGCCTGCTGAGTGAAACCCCGCCAGTCTCCTGTTATACATAGGTCGCCAGTGATCCCACAGTGAAGACTGAATGGCTGGTGCTGCCATCTATAGAAGGATGCAGAGGTCCTGCCACCCATGGTGAGCAGCGCCTAAGCTCCCAATTAGCTGTTCATTTATCATCACGGCCAAAGAAGCCGATTGCAGCAGAGCTGCGGGTTATGTATAAGAGGTGATCGGAGCAGTTTCACAGAGGGGCATGCCAAACTGGGATGCCCTATGGTATGGACCAACACCAGGATAGTGGAAACCCCAGGTTTAATGCACTTTAATGCCAAATCAGGATGCCCCCTGTTGAGCATGCTTTCTGGCTCTGAAGATGACGAGAAACCTGGGAGTAATTTATACCTTCCAACTTTTCAAGGTGGGAAAGAGGGACAAATTAAGCCACGCCCCTCATTGTAACTGTCTCCTGATAGGTTGTAACAGTTACAATATAAACACTTTAAATAGGCAAATGGATCATTTATCGCAGCAGATCTCCATGTTACACCTCAGAGAGGGACAAATGAGAACAATAAGGAACAGGACGTGTACTCAAAAGAGGGACAGTGCCTCCAAATCAGGGACACTTGTGAAGTATGTATACTGCTGTATAGATTAAAGTTGAGTAAGGACAAAGCATCGAGAAACGTGACTTTTACACAGTGGCAGCGAGTTCCCACATTTCAGTGGCATAAACATGGCAGCCCCGGGGCTCCTCTACCAGGACCTCAAAGCCATGAGGGCGGGCAGCGAGGGCTGCGTTCCGGGTAGTGCGTGCCCCGCCCCCTGGTAGTGAGGGCGGCGCTGATTGGGCGGCAGGGCAGGACGCTGTTTTTACTGTGGGGTTGCTGGGGCAGCGGATTGACAGGCGGAGGGGTCGCTGTCAGAGCCCAGGAGGAAGCACTGACATGGCTCATGTCCGGGGCCCCGAGCACAGCGCTGGAGGTAGGCTCACTTCATGGCTGCACTGCTCTCTGATCGCCAACAGGAAATGAGTGTTGTGTATTGCTTGTATAGGTGACCCCCTAATCGCATGCACTTTATTTAGGGTATTGCTTTATATGGCGCTGTGCACCATACAGGATTCAGATCACATACTAAGAGGACGAAGCACCATCGGAGCTTGCAATCTAAAGAGGTCCTTTGCCCTAAATAGTTTCTAAATAGTGTGAATGCTGGTGCAAGTCTTGTTACCTTGAGTCCCAGTTTAAGCTAGGGACTCAGCGATCACATACAGGTCATGGGTGGGCTCGCTTTATTGGCGCTAAGCCATGACATGTAGATTACGAGGGGGCCTATACATTTCTGATGGTGGCCCTGTGCTGTTATGCTGGCCATATCCAATCCTATCCAAATGCATAATCCTAATCTGGCCATCCAATCTCTGAGTAAAACCTTGTCATGTCAAATACGTATTCTAAAACCTAAATCCAGGACATTTTTTCATATGCAACCCCCTGTTGGTGATGTATTGAACTATCCTGGGTTTTGTTCCTTGTCCTGGAGGAATCTGGACTTGGGATGCCCCACTGTGTTGATCACCATAAAAAAAACCCTTTTCCTTAAAAAATCATCCTACCTGCATCCAAGATGGCGGCCCATGAGGTCTCAGGCTGCCTGCAAACAGGAAGTGTCTTCTGACTGGGCTGCTCTGCATTCTGGGATTGCTGTCCTTTTCCTGACCCCAGCTCTGCTCTCTCTGTGCATAGCACAGCTATAACCCGCCCCTCTGCACTTTTGACTCCTCAGTATGTGATGCTACTGAGCCAAGATGGTGGCACCCGTATCTTAGAGTCCTGAACACAGTTGCAGGCCAGTGGGGGGAAGAATAAAAAGTGTCTAAAAACGTAACATATTTTAATTTTAGATGCTGGGGAATAGTTTTTTAAAGGTTTGGGCTTTTTATTAAATGATGCTGAAGGTCCGCTTTAATGCTCATCAAACAGTTCTGCGCTCGGCAATCAAAAGCAAGAGAGAGCAGAGACATGGACATGCTCCAGCCCCCTCCATCTGAATGGCTGGGCTCAGGAGCAGGCTCAGCCCGGAGTTTTGCGACGCCTGTGCGGTTTCATACAGCTGGGCATCCCAAATGGGATCTTTTAGATTTTCTTTAAGATTCCAAGGCCGGGCATGTTGAGTTTTGTTTCACTTTAAGAAGGTAACCGCTGCCAGGACCAGAAGGGGTTCATGATCAGGATGCTGCGTTTGCACCCACCCCATTAGTCCTAACTCTGGACACTATGGGTGCAGCTAAAACAAATCCCAATTCATGGTTAGTGGAAAGTTATGATATAATATAATATACTATGGGGGCACGTGATGTTCCCCCTGCAGCCTATCTACAGGGAAGCCTGCTGGCTTGTGACTGGAAGCATGGCACATGCACCAAGACTTGCTGGGCTGCACAGTGTTAGCACCAGAGTTGAAAGCTCTGAAACGGGATGCGCTGCAGCCAGTAGGACTTTTTTTTTTTTTTTTTAGGCCTGGACTGTCCCTTTAATAAAATAGTATCAGAGCTGTGACTAAACAACGTGTTTAAATGAATTCTAATCAGTTAAGATAATATAGTATACATTCAGCATTTCTGACGTGTTATCAAACTGCTAGTTTATCTACTAAAATACAACTATATGTGTCACAAGGACCAAAGACTATCACTGGCACAGAAACCCAAACCCCTAACTTTCTAGAAAAACAACCTATTTATATAAACCTCTTAAAGTGGACCAACACCCAGGGGGGATCGGCCCGGGAATCTATAAGATTCCCGGACCGATCAGATCCCTCCCCGCGGGGCATCCGAAATCGGGATGTCCCGCGGTGAGGGACCCCCCAGGAGGCCCACAAACCTTACCTTACCGGCGATCCAACGGCGCATGCGCGAGACACGGCCGCGTCTCTCGCTTCCCTCTAGCAGGGCGCGCTCCCGCGCCGGCCGTTTTGTGAATGGCCGGCGCAGGCGCGCTCCCTGTTAGAGGGAAGCGAGAGACGCAGCCAATGACAGCACTCAGAGCCGCTCTGGTATGCGCGTCCAAGCAGCTTTGGACGCGCATACCAGAGCGGCTCTGAGCGCTGTCATTGGCCGGACGAGGTCACGTGGGAGCGGGGAGAGGTGAGTTTTTGCGGCGATCGGGGGGGTTTCACACAGCGGGGCACCCCCGATCGGGGTGCCCCACCTAAGTGGACCAACACCCAGGATAGTCAAAATCCTGGGTGTTGGTCCACTTTAAAACGGAGCCCACCCTCTCACCCTACCCTGGCGCTGAGGCAGGACGGACAGTTACATATAAAAAAACCCTTACCTTAGGCTGGAGCCCACGCTGTTCTCCCGGTCTCCAGTGGCCGCCTCAGGTAAAAAAAACAAAGCCACATCCCTCGGCTCTGTGTCTTCCATCTAAGATGGCGGCGCCTAGGATCCGAAACACGCGGTGCGGGCGCCTGCCTTAGGTAAGTGTTTTTTTATTATAACCCCCCCCGTCCTGCCTCAGCTCCGTGTGGGGGCAGTTTTCAGTGATGTTCTTATTTAATGCACAGTTTATATTTCTGCTTTTATTCAAATTAGGCACCACCCTCAGGAAATTTGCATAATTGTCCTAACTTTTTCTGCTAAAAGTTAGAGCAGCCTACCGATTCCATTTGGGCCTACCTACTGATTCATGCCCTGAAGCCTCCAACTGCCATTCTCGGGCCTCCGTGGTTGGTCAGTTACCGTGGAACAACGGACAGGGCTGATATGCTGATATGCATCCCTCCCCAGGGCAATTTAGATTGCAGCACATAAAAACTCATTTACCTTTTTCTAATTCCTGCTGTAGTAAATTTTAGAAGTAAAATGGGGGCTCATGCATTTGCACGCCACCTGCAAACAGGAAGTACTATTGGGCTTCCTGTTACTGTGCATTGTCAGTTATGTCAGTTGAATCCAGGCAGCAGCATGGCTGAGATGCTGGGAGAGAAAGCTCCAAAATGGCTGCTACCTTTCCTTTCCAACTATGCAAAGCTGTTGCTCCGGTTAAAAGGCATATTACAGGCTAAATGGGAAAAAAACTCCCTTGATTTCTGAAATTGGAGCAGATCTCTGCATAGCAGCCATGGGCTTGAGTGACAGCTGGATGAATATAAAAGACCAGTACAGTCCCAGTGTTGCACAGGATTGGGTGATAGGTTATAGCTTTAATCTACATGCAGATTGTGCACCCAAGCAGTCTGGTGACTGCAGGCAAGGGAACGCACCCAGGCAGTCTGGGAAGATCCCACCCGGCAAGCTGGAGCAGGTCGGCCTACAATACATTGAAGTTTCGGGAAGGCAGATTGTTAATGAGCGTTAGAAATTTTTATCTACAATGTGTTTTTAAAGCAACTGAAACTCCGGATTTTGACTATGTCGGGTTTTGTTCCATGTGCTGGGGGCATCCCGAATTAGCATGCCCCACTGTGTGAAACCCGCCAGAATGCCATAAAAAACCTTGCCTTTCCCCAGTCCTACAATGCATGCACGGGCTTTCATCTAATCAGCATAGTTTACCATGCATATGTAATGCTCAGCAAATGGCTCTGTTTACATGCGGAGCTTGATCGTATGACAGGCTTGCCCTGCACTCACACATGCGGCACAATGGCAGCAACAGGGAAGCGCGTCTGCTCACAAAGATTTCAATCGCAGTGCTGTAGGCTGAGGGTGATCCCTTTGGCCTTCCAGCACTGTGCAGCAGAGTTGCCAGCTTCATGCAGTGATGACAGAGGAAATAAAGATTGTATGCTGTGCAGCATGTTATGCCTATCTGTGGTGGAAAACATCATGCCTGACTTCCTGAGTAGGTAGCAGTTCAAGTCAGGTGAATAGGTGCTGGCACCAGAAGTATCCTCCAAGATGTGTGTGGACATGTTGGCGTCTCTTCATAATGGTAATTCATTTCAGACCATGGAACCGCTGCAGCGCGTAGCAGATAACTCTAGCGGTGCTGTGGTCAGAGTTCCTTGTTTCCTCCGCAAGCCTGGAAGCAGCATTGTATCTAGCGTCCTCCCCTGTATTTCAAAGCACTGATCCTCCCCATGCTAGAAACACATATAAATATAGCCTAATTCCATTTGCTAATCGCCCATCCTGCTAATGTTACCGGTTATATATGTTCTTTCTAATCATAGTTTCTTTATTTTCTTTACACCCCAACAGTTGATGCAAGTGTGTTTTTTAAACCGGATCAACACCCTTACAACAAACAGTGCTCATATGCATCCCTCCCCAGAGCAATTCAGATTGCTGCACATAAAAATTCATTTACTTTTTGTAAGATGTAGTCGATTTTCATAACAATATGGCGCCTCATGGAGCTGCAGACTGCCTGCAAAGAGGAAGTGCTGCTGTGCATTGTGGGGTTATGTCATCCGGCTGCCTCAGGGCAGGGTCACTCCCCCCCGCCTCAACTGTCTGTTAGCGTCAGAATGGCTTTAGCCGACCTATTCAAAATCCCATGCCACTTAGCGAAGTCTTGTGAGATATTGGCCTGCTCAATTGCATCCCATTCATTGGCATTGCGCAGGTGCGAGACTGGGGGCCCTGCGTAGTGCCTCATGGGCTGCAAGGTGGCGCTGCCCATTGGAAGATCGGTGGAATCCGAGGGACGCAGAAGACGGTTCCCCTGGGAAGGTGAGTAAAAAATGACCAAAGGTAAAACTGGGGGGTGGGGGGGGGGGGCAGATCGGTAAGGCTTGGGGGAGGTTTTAACCTCTCCCACTGTTCCCCTTTAAGTTCAGTCAGCAGCATGGCTAGGATGCTGGGAAAGGAGGCTCCAAGATGGCCGCTACCAGGAGAATGAGTCTGGGGAGTTTTCCAGATGTGCCAGGCTGTTGGTCCAGTTTATGTCATTGACCTTGATTCAGTAAAAGTTGAAAAATGTTCTCATGGTAGTAAAAAGTCATTTTATGATGGAAAAGCATAAGCATTTCACTGATACTGAATTAAAAGGAATACAAGCTTCCTGTATTATTGGTCGTACCCTGTAATCCCTTCCTCCAATAAACTTTCCTTTGTGGGAGGGGCTGAATCCCAACTGTATTGATGTATATGTAAACACTCCTAAAATGTGGGATAATCTGCCTCACTAGATTGGCAACCTACCTGCTCCTCACTAGATTGGCACCAGCCACCTACTACCACCTTAGTCAATCAATATTTCCACAAATTATTTTATTATTTTGTCCAAAAAGTTGTTTTTTTATTACTAGAAATATATATCATGCATACATATGTTACTTTAAACCTTCTCTCGTACAATTTTCAAACACATAGCTGATGTCTTACTTAGTAGATGTTTCAAAATTGTGTTGGGCTCCTCCAACCATTTTGCATGAGCTTCCTCAGGGAGGAATAGGTCCAGCTAGATTTTCCTGTATATTTTCATCTACTTCTGGAAATGTCTTTGCTGTCTTCCACCCTTACAGACCACCTAGGTGGTAATCATTAGAAAAGGGAGAGTGGCAGCTGATGAATAAAGGTCCGGAACCCCTGGTTTAGAGCATTGCTAAACATGATGTTCCTGGGCCTGTAAAACCAAAATATCTGTTCGGGATTGTCCCCCCAGGGGTGGGGTTAAATCCAAAGTTTGTCTGACCCACTGAAAACCTAAACGTAACTATTGCACTAATGAAAAAAATTTTTGAAAGTGTGTATAGGCTGGTTGATAGGATAGCCCCCAATTACACAGAGAGAAAAAAAGATATTGGAACACAGGAGTCTTTGGACTATCTCCCCTGTTCCATATAAATGTTTGGAAGGGGCTTACCAACTATCAACCACGCCATTTTGTATAAACATACATATTCAAATATATCGAAAATATTTTTTTACAAAATACACTTTATTACACTTTAGTACATGTTAGTTAAAAACACATTAATTCATAGAATAAAAAATAACAGCACATAACTACCAAGAGAATTACAGTCATTGTAGAATTGATTTTGTCAGTAATCTTCAACCTGGGTATACTAGTTTCGCCAAGATGACTTCTTCAGTACCCATCAAGGTTGATACACATTGCTATGTATGACACAAAATAAAACAATTCCACATATTAGTATTCATAGCTTTAGATTTAATTGAGCATAGTGATTAAGTATGTTGAAATTACCTGCATCCAATTGGACAAAATTCACATATGGCTGCATTTGTTACAGACGATGGTATCGGCATCAATCAATGGGCGTCTCAGGGAATATAGAATATTTATATAGACCCACATGGGTAATTAAACCCGCTGCCTGTAAAACCAACTGTGATTCTGCTGAAGTAGTGTGAAATCTCTCCAATGGGCTGTAGACAAACATTAATCTTACTTTTAGGATGATGCAGAAGGTGAGAGGTTCACTTTGAAGGGGTTTTCAAAGAAAAACATGAAAAAAGACTATACTTACCTGACTTTTAACAGGCTCCATCCCACATAGCCCGACATGTTGAACAGCTTGACTTTCTTTTGCTGTCAGGCTTGCGCTAACTGTGCACTACCTGTATGCTGCCGAGTGTCAAGCAGTCAGAAGTATCTAGGTGAGAATGGTCACATGGTGCAGCCCTCGAATCAGCCAAGGTCTATGGAAAAAGGGACATGCACAAAAGCTGGTTTGGAAGCGTGCTAGCAACCTCTGAGCTGATAGAGATTTTAGCCCCCGGGGCTGCATATGGATTAGGGAAATGTGGTATTTATTATTTTTGTGGTCATTAATATTAATATTTTTCCTTGTTATGTTTTGCCTTGACATATTGTTGACATAGTTTCTTGTCCCTCCGTACGTTGGCTACTAAAATGTTTTGTTGAGGTTAGTGTCCATCTATAATTCCAGTAAATGATCTCTGTTATTCCTTTTGTTTTTCCCTCTATGGCACAGTTGTGTCCGCAGCCACAAAATGTAGTGCCATGTTAGCTCAGACAATGCGCTTCATTGATGACCTGCCCTGGAGCAGAACGTGTGGGCTTGGAAATGTAAGCAAATGAATGCAATGCTTGAGCCACCGTCACACTTATATTTTCTCTAACACACAAGAACATCATCATACTTTGTTTTTACTGCAGCCACTAGTTTGGAATTTAGGGTCATAAATGCTTAGAGGCAAATTCCAACCAACCCCTTTTATTGTTCCAGTGCAGAGTGAGTTAGAGAAAGTAGATTAGTTCCTCCTTATACTGTATCTGATCCAACTGGGGAATACTCTTGAAGGCCTATTTCCACTAATCGATTATAGACCATAATCCGCTAAGGATTGATCCCTGGAAATGCCCGCTGTGTTCAAGCAGTGAATGAGAATTAGTATGTTGGTTGTGCGTCGTATCGTTTTGGCTGACATAACATTTTTTGTTCTTTGCATAGCTGTTGACATGTAGAATCGTAAATTGACCATAAATAGGATGATGTACTCCAACCCACAGTCTTAGTCTAAGTTGCCTGAAGGGGCATCTTATTGGTGTGGAACTCCTGTGATGCTTTATTATTTCAAAATATGTAGGATATAGTTAAAGCAGACCAAACAGGTCTTATGGAAGGTTGAACTAAAAAATAAATAAGTAAATAAAATAAATAACCCATGTACCAACTCCCCCTAGTGTTCTGATAATGAATTGGATACAAAGGAACTATCAAACAATTTTGGCTTCAAATGAAAAATTTGGGAAAAATGAAGGGGAGATTCAGTCTTTTTTGGCTTTTAGCGTTAAAGAAATTCACTGATAGCACGTTTTTCATTAACAATAGACAATGTTATTTACATGCTGGCATGGAGACAGAGCAGCAGGTGTCATCTGCCCCCTCCAGATACATTGATATTATACTTAACAAGAATATATGTCATCCTCTCTTAATTTCAATATTCATACAGTGGGAAGTTCCATTAATTGACAGAAAATACTCCGTGGCAAAAGTATGTGTTAATTAGGTGTTTCTACTAGCAAGAATTATCACCTCTGTTATGAAAATATAGAAATATCAAACCTTAAATTCTGGCAATAATACCTTGGGAATTCTTATCTCCTAAGGTAAACATCCGCTTATTCAGCTGTTATTTCTTGAACTTAAGGTGTGCCCCTACTTTTATTCTTAAAATGTCTCAGCCACTTTAATATGCGTGGCCCTTACTCCCAGGCATCGTCCAGGACGGCTAGCCACTCGCTTCCTCTCCCTAAACAGGAACCACAAACTGACTTAGTAGTATTAAGTATTAAAGCCCCACCCCTTCCTCTCAGCCCGAATCTTTCAAGCCCATGTGTTCCCCCTATTTTTATATTTTATATATATACGTGCTGTAGGATTTTTCTGTACCCCTATAGGGGAGGGCAGAACATTGTGGACACTATCTCTTCTTTCCTGTCCCCCCCCCCCCCCCCCATATCCAGTGTAGGTCCTAGCTGAGTGCCAGGCTCCCTACACAAGAGCTCCAAGGTATGTATGCTATTCCCTGGCAAGTGGCAGGGCGGGGTATGTCAGGCAATTGACCCTGCTGCAGTATGCAGGCCGGATACCTGGTTTGGATACCAAGGTAAGTATGGCATTCCGGATCAGGCTCCGCGGGCGCTCCCGGCCAGTAGGAGGGCAGTGGGCTGGGGGCGCCCCTTCTCTTCAAGTCTGTGACCGGGTTGAGGGGCTGTGTCATTGCGCCGGATGTGTATGACATCATCCTTAGGCGTCCAAAATGGCGCCAGAACGATGGAGAAGGAACACCTTAGATTTTCTCTGTTGTGTGCTAAGCAGAAAGGAGAATCACAGCAGAGAGCCCCGGAAAAGATTGGCAGCGGTATTAAAGGGCACGACTGCAATTCAGCAACATGGGCGGTGGTGATTCTCAGTGCTCAGTAAGTGTTAATCGTGCAGGGGGAGGGATGCACCTAGGTCCCTAGTTAATAACCTTATGTTTTCCCCTTCAGGCTAAGGAGGGAAAAGAGAAGTAAGCCAAGCCTAAAGATCCTAAGGGAAATAAGGATGTTAAGAAGCATAAGACCCCTAAGAAAGTTAAAGACCGGCCCTTATCTAGATCCTGCCAAAATTGCCAGATTCCCCTACCCAACAACTGGAACAATGAGTTATATACACGTTGTCTCCAGAATGCAAACCAAAAGGACCACCAGATCAGTCCAACCACAGACCACCACTCAGTGGAATATGCCTCACTACATATATATATATATATATATATATATATATATATTTGCTGAAATAACGGACCACAACTAGCTCAATGGATATAAAAAATATATATTATATACCCCTAAGTAATAATGTCACTTCAAAAGTGCAAACGTATTTATATCTCAAAGTATTCCACCCCCCAAAAAGCAATGGGGGGGAGAGAAAAACTAACTGGAGTTTTCTTATAACTAAGTATATTTCTCTGACACCTATCTTCCTTCTACCACTATTTTCCATGGGATCTAATTGCTCCCAGCATGAGACTGTGAGGAGGGGTTAGAAGGGAGGCTTAAACAACCAATTTAGAACAATGGTATCCTGTCAGAAACCAATGGCATACCTATAACAGGAATACCAAGCAGCTTTGAGGGCAGGAAACATCCAAATGGTAATGTAACTAAGGTGGAGGAGCAAGATAGATTGAGTTGTTTTGGGGGCTTTGGTCTGCTTTAAGCTGTCTGGAGGGGCTTTTGCCCATGTGTGATTACACGGTGATTTAACTATGACAGCATTTAATCCTTGCTGGATGTCATCATCTCAATGAAGGGGGTGAGATGACACTCCGAAACGTTGGACTAACAGACTTATGGACCTGTCTTTCACATGTATGTATTCATAATGTATTTATCGTTTGGACATAATATAAGCCTTTGAAGAAAATCTGGGGTGCTGGCTTTTCTTTTTTGACAAAGTTCTAGGTAAAGCTGAACGAGCTGAACGCTAACAAACCAGTGGCATACAGAACAACGCTTGTTTGCTTGCTCAACCAAAGGTTGATTTACCTGTTCATGAAGTGGAATTTTGGTTGGAGTTGACTTACTGTATGTGACAACAGGAAGTTTAGTGTACAGAAAAGCCATTATTCTGACTAGGAAGGAAAGTTTTCTGGTGAAACCCCTAGCTTTGCTGTCAGTGGAACTTGTAGCACTTTAAAGGGACTGCCTTCCTGTTCCTCATCCAGTTTATTCTGTTTTTCTTTCTCCTCAAATGCATTTTTTTGAATTGCTATATATAGGTTTGTATAAATAGCCTTTTCTCAGACCTCTTATCTTTATACTGCAATAAACTTTACATTAGTGTTAATGCACTGCTATAGCTTTGTTGGAAACCCCTGCTATAGCTTTGTTGGAAACCCTTTTTTTCATCTCTAAGATTGCAAGTAGTGGTGTTGTGAGTTCCGGGGGTCACGTAAAGGGAAGAAATTGAGTATATCTCAAAATAGGAATCCTTCGTCTGTCTTCTGCACATGAAGATCGTTGTTTCTACCGAGCATTGGCAAATTCCGGTTATTTTTACGTTACACACACACACACACACACACACGTAGTAACACATACACTACAATGATTTGGCCACTAGTTCACACCTCTGTTCCTTTTCAACAGACATCCCCAACCTGTAGCTTGGGAGCCATATGTGGCTCGTGGACCCCTGCAATGTAGTTCGCCAGCTGTTTGAGGTAATAAAGAATCCGGCCCAGGAAGGGGTATGGGTAATCAGGAGGGGGCATCTGAACCACCCTCCTTTGGACCCCTTATCAGTATACAGGTAGTCCCCCTCCTTGTTCACTACTTCAATTAAAATAAAAATATTATTATTATTGTTTATTTATATAGCGCCATCATCTTCCGTAGCGCTTTACAAAGTAGTAATTACAGACAGGGTAGAAACATACGGTACATATACTATTTCAAATGCAGTTTTACAGAGTTGACAATGGATATTCTGAGTACAAGATACAATAGGGGAGAGAGCCCTGCCCTTGCGAGCTTACAGTCTAAAGGAAGAGGGGTGAAGAAGAGGGGGAAGGATCACAAACAGTCAGTATTGAGCTTTGTGGCATATGCCCTTTAGAAGATTGGTTAGGCCAGATTATAAAATAAAATATTTCCACGGTCCAGCATCTTCTTGATCCTCGTGTCTCCTTGTTTCATTCCAGTTTCTTCTAGACTTGATTTAAGGGACGTTTCCTACCATTTATTGAACCAATAAATGTATGTCTCTTCACACTGGCTTCCATCCAACACAGGGGTGGGCATTTATACTCCCCAGAAACATTTCCCCTGTGCCCCCTGGTGTCAGTGATTTAATCGTAGGAAAGAACTTCCTCAAATGGTAGAGAGAAAAGACATCAGGAACCTGCTGCTCGATAGTTCAAGAATTTTGGAGGCTCTTTAATTAAGGCCAAAAAGTGCTAGGTGAAGCAAGATAACCTGGGGTGCCGAGTGAGGACTTCAAGATCAAGAAAATTGAATCTATACGTTGATGTGTCAGACTGGTAGTACCGGAAGGAGGGTTCTCACACCATTTTTTCCCAGTAAAACTAGAAATAAAAAGAAACACATGTAAATGTGATTCAAAATTCAACCTCAGCACAATAGGCTGCTGTTGATCATAGGAACAGAAAAGTGTGGTAGGGGACGTAGTAAATACAGAGCTGGGTCTTGTGTTGTCAATGGGGGGAGATGGGGTGCCCATGCTTAGATGGTGAGTGGTCCTCGGTTGTTTTATAGGACCAGAAGATCCTCTTGTTTATAATCCCTAAGATATAGGTTTACTCAGCCCTTCTCACCAGGCATTGTGTAAAGTTCACAACCTTTAGATATTTGAAGGTTTCTTAGTGTGATTTTGTGTTTGCCCTCCAGTGTGTAGTGGTTTTGTCTGGACTGGCGCTGTTCCATTTGTTTAGTATTGGTGTGCAGGTCATTGCATCATGGCACTTTCCATAGTAATTCTTCGCACCCTTACAGTTTAAAGGAAAATCTATAGTGTTCAATCCCCATGGTTTTTTCCATGTGTTTGTTGGCAGAATGTTCATTTTTCACTGAGTAAATGATCCGTTTGTCATGTGTACACCTAGACTTTGTTTTCTGGTTCCTTTCATCTCACAAATACAAAATAAGCTTCAGGCTGTGTATGCTTTCCATTTCTAAATGCTATACAAATTTCAGCAGCTTTAACTCAAGCCTGTGACAAAATACACCCATAAAAGCAGACACTTAGCACTAGTGCTGCTCACTTTCACTTACAAATATCTAGGGTAATAAATCAAGGCAACTAGACTTTGTTGTATTTTTTTTTTAGATGTTTCGGTCATCATCTGACTGGCTTCCTTGAGAAATTAGTTCCACTTTTTCTATGGCATCAAAATCTTTCAGCAACTCTTTGTTGTGCTTAGTAACCTTTCCAAGGACTTACAAATATGATGTAGCCTCCAGAGGTACAATACTAAGAGACCTATCCACTCAGACTCTGTTTGTGAATGCCTCCAAAGGTACATTGTGGCCTTAATGGGACAGATATTTATACAGTCTGTGTCGGACTGGAATGCCTGGGGCCCACCAGGAGAAATGACTCCACGCTTAGTTGCAAGTTCTACCGGCTTACATTCAGGGCCCATGCACAGAAACATTATGACTGTATTTTTTCATGTGTGCAGTTGGGATGCTAAAAATAAGCTATACATCGGGGACACAACTTTTTTTGGTAAGGGCCAATTGGGTAATTGGTCCACTTAAATTGGCCACAGTAAAATTTAAGCAGAGCAAATGCAAACAGTTTACTGCAGGACAGCTTTGAGTTTTTGTTATATATGTTTTTATGTATATGCAGGGGAGGCAGAAAACAGTGAACATAAGTGCTAAGAGCTAGGTAATGGCAGATGTGAGATGGGTAGAGCTGAGGTGGCAAGAAATGGGCATGGGTAAGGCAGGAGAAGGAGAGGTGGGCTGAGGTGTGTTGGTAAGATGGGTTAAGGCGAGATGGAAAGAACTGGGCTGAGGGTGAGGTGGTAAGAAGTGGGCAGGGGTTAGGAGAGAAGATAAGTAAAAAAAAAAAGTGGTAAGGTGAAATGAAATGGGCATGGATGAGGTGGAAACAAGAGAAGTGGTAATAGGTGGGTATAGGTGACAAGTAAAGTGAGCAGGGGTGAGTTGAGAAAAGGAGAGGTGGGCTGAGGTGTGGTGGGTGGTAGAAAGAAGTGGGCTGAGGAGAGCAGAGGTGAGATAGGAAGAAGTGAGCACTGAGAGGTAGGCAGGGGTGAAGCAGGAAAAGTAGACGTGGGATGAGGTGTAGTGAGAGGATGTGAGGCAGGTTGTACATCTCTATTATACATTAAGTTCAGGTTTTGATGATGAAGGCCTTTAAAGGGGCTCCTGGGACTAGGGGCCCACTGCTGAATTACCTGGTATAGAGCCTATATAGAGTTGACCTTTTCTACCTTTTGAAATATCTGTTTTTATATTGTCTTAAAAGTGTAATTCTGCATGGGCTGTGTAGGCTGCTTCCTAGAGGCCGCCATTGCAACCATCTGGCAAAGAAGTGTGCTGGTAGTCCCAAGTGATGAGTGAATTATATAGGGGAGTAAATGGATAGGTTTTATGTAAACACTTACAAGGAGGTGCTGCAGATACTAGTGTTTACCAGTCTAATTTTAGATTTTTTAATTATTTACTGTTCGGTGAGGTCAAATATGTTGCAAAAAAGATATACTCCTCTGTTCCCCAGCTTTGCTCATAGAGTAAATGCTGCAAGTCCTCTGCTGTCAGCACTTTGACTGAGAGCGCGCTTCTCTGCCAGCTTCAGGGAATAAGTCTGTGTGTAAGTCTCAAGGGAGAAGATTCTCTTGATGATAGGGGGGAAGTGGACTCCGGGCTACCGTGCAGGAGCCAGAAGGAGAGTGTGAGATCAGGGTTGAGGTAAGTTATGTGTGTTTTTATATTTTTGAGCCCATTGCATTTTAAGTGGCCCAAATGCTGAAAATCACTTTAGTCCCCTCTAACACCAACCTATAGCTAAAATATCCTGTGAAGCCTGAAATTGTGTATTAATACTCATCCTCGGGTTAGCCTTTGCTGTGCTCCCAAGGCCTACCCTGACATTCAAAGAAATGTATGGAAAGTTGTTTGGCTTTCTATTACTACTACTCCCTGTTAGAAGGAGGCCCTTGTATAAGGCAACTGCATATGGATAAAGTGAACCATAACCAGAATGGAAGTTTATGTTGTCACCTTCTATCCCCAGCCCAGTGCTCCAAAGCAGCCTGCGTTTCCTTTCTTACTAAAGCCCAATATGTTATATGTCATATAATAACATGTTGCTCCCTGGCAGAGACGCAATGGTAAATTCAGTTACAGTACACATAGCTCAGCATTGGGGGTAAGCCTTAATGGGTTATAATAACTGCAATAAATCTGAAAGCACTGCAACCTAACTGCCATTATGTAACATAGCATATGGCTGCCATTCAGACAATATACTGCTTCCTGTTGAATGTTTTGTTATGGATATTGGGGCACTGGGTTGGGGTACAGAAGGTGACAACATAAACTTCATTTCTGGATAAAGCAAACCTATTATGCAAACTGACTGTCAACATGACCGTTGGCGTAAGGTACTGTACAGCAAAGTGCAGCAGTTAAACCTTTCATTTACCAGCTGTAGTCCCGCTTCTCTTTCAGTTGTCATAGCAATGACAACATCCTCCTACCACTCCATTTCCTGGTCATCTGGGCCTCTCCAGGCTTTAGAGAAGCCTACATGGACAGGGGAAAGGGGGGGCAGTGTTGGAGACAAAACTGTGTCTGGTTACCAAGCTGCTCACTCGGTTTCAGTAGTGGGTGAGGCACTGACAGGAGACAGGTGTGTGCCTCAGTAGTGTGTCATCATAAACGAGGACATTAATACAGATACTTCATTCCTCATGGCAGTTGCAGCTTTCCTCTCATGACAGATCGATAGCTGAATGAGTTCTGTTGGAACAAAGTGAAAATGATTTCATAACACTTGTGTTGTAAAAAAAAAAAAGAGAGAGAGAGCAGGTTTTTTATACTACTATAGTTGTCTGCATTTGGCCTGAGGTTTTCTAACATCCTTTGTGGGCATTTTTAGACTTCCTGAAAACTATGTAAGATACAAGAAACCATGGCTGCCAATTTAAGGCCTTCTCAAGTGAGGCAATACTTTGCTAGGAAGGCATCCCTAGCCACTATTATTCCTTAACATTGTAGACTTTTATTGTGGTCTAAAAAGTGGAGCTGTTCCTCATAGCTGCCTGTGTGCTTATGTGGTTTTTCTCTAGGAAAATGGTGTAAACATTTTTTTTACATTTTAGACAATGTGCCTAATTTTCTATTCTCCATTTGCTGACCTGACCAGAGCCACAGTGGTGTCTGAGGAAAAACGCTACTTCTGCATCATAGGTTTTGTTTCTTGTAGGCTGGAGATATGTAACTATAAAGTACAGTGTAATAGATAAAGAATGGTAGAAATAATAAAGCAGACCAATGACTGATGTAATCATTATTTATCACAAATTCTATATGTGCATGTAGCACACGCTATAGAAGTTGATGGTGTTCTTTCTTTTTGTACAATTCTTTTTGAACACACCTGGTGAACTCTTGTCGCATACTAAACCGCTGTTGTGTTTTTAATTAGGTCTATGTGTTGTCCCACTGAAGAGATTAAAAGCCCTTGTCCAGCCTAATCAACTTGCATACCACCAAATGACTTCATAATTGATTGCATCATCACTGGGGGTGGGGCTTTCTCAGCCAGGGAGCAATATGGCCGACTGCATCCAGTTCATGTTGTGAAAAAAGGAACACAGGCTGTTTTGGGACACTGGGCTGGGGATAGAAGGTGACTATATATAATTTCCTCTGAGTATAGGTGCACTTTAACTGTAACCTATCAGGTTACATTAAAATCTGTTTTTCTTTAGTATTTTCTTGTATTATTTTACCCATCATCTAATGACGCAAAAGAAAGGTTTCCCATGTTAAATGATATCAAATACAAGTAGATAGAGCTGGCAAGGAAGGGCGAAATACTCTCTGGTAATGATGTGTTTGTTTAATCTAAGTTTATTGAGTTTTCAGCATTACACATTTACCGTACATAAACACAAATAAACACACAAAAGAACAATAGGACAAAGTGTGTAGTATATGGCATACAGCGTTATCTTGCATTCCCATAACCTACAAGAATCCCCCTTGACTGCCCCAGTCTTTTCCGATCTCCTTATCGTTAGTCAATTCTATTCTCTGTCCCTTCCCCCCATCCAAGCTACATCAACTGGATTAGTATAACTCCTTCTTCCCCTCAACCGACATCCGTGAGGGGGGGCTCGCGTCCCCCAAGTATACTAGGGTGAACTAGACAGATTCTTCCTTCCTGGGTCTGCTGGTCACTTGAATTCCAGCTAATTTATCCGTCTGCAGGTCAGGCAATCTTACAACGCACCAAAAAAAAAAAAAGGAACAAACAAGCAACTCACAAGGACAATACACACGTTAGGGCTAGGGGGGGAAGGGGCAGGGGAAGAAAGAAGGAAAGGGGGGGGGGAAGGCCCAGCGAAAAGAAGAAGAGCCCGTGTCTATTTGTCTACGACAGGCCTATTGTAGTTCCATTATTCTTCCGAACCCTTGTACATTATCCACGCTACCCACATATTCCTGAACTTCTCACCCTCCCCGTTCAGATCAGCCGTTAGCTCTTCCATTCTCATAATATTATTAAGCTCTTCACACCATTCAATCAAGGAGGGGACTATCGTCTTTTTCCAGTCCCTTGGTATCACAGATCTTGCGGCGGTCAAAAAGTGTCCCAGAACACCCCTTTTACCCGCCTGTTTACTTCCTGGAAGCATGGACAGCAGCGTTATCTCGGGGGTATTCAGGACTGGAGAGCCATAAGCCTCCGCATACAGCGAAAGGATCCCGCCCCAAAGCCTGTTTATACTAGGGCATGCCCACCAAATGTGCAAGAGGGTACCCCGAGCCACATTACATCTCCAGCACGTATCCGGTATTAGGGGGAAGATCTGATGGATCCGGACAGGGCTTCTGTACCACCGCGAGAGCAATTTGATTTTTTTTTTCCTGAGCCTTACATGGTTTTGCCATCTTGTGAGTAAGAAAAAAGCCTTCTCCCACTCCTCCCTCTCCAGAGTCCTTCCGATCTCTCTCTCCCATTCTGCTACAAAGTCCAGCTTCGCATCCCTCCCAACAGTATACCATACAGGATTGATAGTACCCCTTTTGGTCTCTCCGTAATGATGTGTTTAAAAGAAAAAAGTACACTTTACCTTCCGTAGGCTTCAACACACGGGCCTTGATTTATCCGGAGTTGAAAAAATTCTCATGATAGTAAAAAATGCATTTCATGAGAAAAAAGCCTGAGAATTTCAGTGTTGATGAATCACCAGAGAGGAAAACAATGAAAGCCACTTTTTTTACTACAGGTAAAAAGCGGTAAAAAGTTCAATACTTTTCTCAGGAGTAAATAAGTGCCTTTGACTTTCATTGTCTTCCTAACTGGTTCACTAAAAGTAAACCATGAATTGAACGTTTTTATTACCGTGATTTTTTTTCCAAGTGAATCAAGGCCTCTGAATCCTGTGGGCTAAACTGCTATGGTTTAGCTCATCAGCTCTAGTACTGATAGCAAGTTGTCTGACTGGCCTTAGTACATGTCTGTTACCATTCACAAGGCCTTGCTGAATGGCTGCTGGAGACGCATCTCGTGATCACACTTGTATCTTGTATGTGTGCCAGGAGGGCACATGCAAGTCTGGTTCAAGTCCTTCCAAAACTGGGCCTACAGAATCATAGTTTTTTTTAATTGCTTTACTGTCCCTTTGTCTTATTTGCACCTGGGAAACATAATGTGAAGGAGGTGTACTTCGGGAGATGAATATACTTTTACTATTTGATGTTTCTATAAGACCTCTATTTCACTGTACACACAGGGGCCACCATTATGAGGTAAACTAGTAAGCTAATATTAAACATGTGGGCCATTTTCTTTTGCAGCACTCTGTCTGGTTTAAAGAGGAATTACACACAGGAATTTCACTTTCCCGTGTATTGTTCCTCTCAGGGGGGCATCCTGAATTGGGATGCCCCACTGTGTGTCTCCCCATACACTAGCCTTCCTTTTCACTCCCATGGCGCAGACTCGGGCAAGAGTGAGTGCGCTGATTGGCTAAGTGGTGCGCTCAACCAATCAGCACACTCTCTTACACTCCACTAACGGCTAAGCAGCCAAACGGCAACTCCAGCCACATCCCCCGCTCACCTTCTGGCAGTGGTGTGCCTGCGCTGCCCATTCAGAAAAGCCAAGCGTGCACCCGGCTAGAGGTGAGCAAGGATGCGGCCGCAGTGCAGAGACGCGTTTTCCGGGGGGGTTACACAACGGGGCATCCCAATTCGTGTTTTCCCAAGGAGTGGAATTATTTTAGACTCCAGAGCCCCCCAAAGTTCCTCTTTAAGACCTCATAAAAAAACAGCATTTATATAAATGTACTGTTAATCATTCTAACTTTCCCCTGTAAATTGGCAATAATGACAGGATTTTTTGTTTTAATGGAAAGGTCAGAGCTGCCTCTCGACGCCCATAGGCTCCCTGCCCTTACAAGCTTAGACCTCGTTCACACCAGCAACACTGCATCCATGGCTTCTGTGGGGCAATCCTAAACTCTAAAATGAATCAGTCCATAGGTTACTATGACCAGTAATTTGATGGAGGTTGTGGATGATCAGCATTTTCCCCTCGCGACAAAACCTTACAATCTTATATTTTGAGATTTACTAACAACATTGTATGTATAAAAAAAAAAAAAGAATTTCCTGTTTTGAACACAATGTGATAGCGCAGGGGTTTTATGTCTAAGTAGAGAAAATAGAAGTGAGAGACCTAAAGATCCACAGAATAGAACTGTAGGCTCTTCATTGAATTTCCCTGCAGCTTGCCTGATTTGTTTATCATGGGTGCATTTGAATAAGCCTCTGTGAGAAGTAGGTGGAGCTAGGAAGGTAAAGAATGCTTCAGTTCCCCCGACAGATCACATCGGAGCAGTCAGGGATGCATCATGTTTGCTGCTCATTCACGGTTGCTTTATTTTTTTACAGTGCCGGCTCCTGATCACATGCAGCAGAATGGCCAGTGGCTGAAGCCTGCACAGAAGCATGACCCCTCCCGATCTCCACAGACTTTGCCCAGGTAAATAAAACCAAGAGACACAATGATTATTAGTGAGAGCAGTAATAATAGGAATTCATTCCCCAACTTGATCTTCCGCAACAGGCAAAAACATTGTCCTGAGAACATTGATTGTCTGGCAGACCTTTTTTATTTTATTTGCCTTGTGTATTGTAACTGGACTTTTTTCTGCTGGCTGTTTATTAAGTGGCGGGGGCATGACTCTTTGACAAAAAAAAAAACCTTACATAAGTAATGTAATGAAAAGACAAAGGGCCTACAACGCATGTGTGGCCGCTAGTCCAATCGGCCTGCTCGGATCCGCTCGAGCCTCTTCGTCCAGGAGCTCGTCTAATACAAACAGATCCGAGCACACTGGCGGCCCCCGCTACACTCTAATAGGGAGTGTGCTTGCGTCTTGCTAGAGGGATAGCGGGGATGCGGCACGACTCACACATGCGCCATTGGACTGGAAAAGTACGTGAATATATGGGCGACCTAGAGGGTTTCACACATTGGGGCATCACGGTTTTGGATGCTCCAGGGGGAGGGAATCAGCCCAGAATCTTATAGATTCCTAGGCGATCTCCGTGGGTTTTGGTCCACTTTAATAGGTGCTCAGACAGAGCTGTAACCCCAATGTATTATTGTGCCGATCTCTGAAATATGACCTGTTGGGAGAGTTGGGGGAACTCTGTTTTAGATTTCAAAAGCACGTCAAGGGGGGTCGATTCAGCACCAGGTGCAAGAAATGCACTTATAGGCCTTGATTCAGTAAACTTGCCTTAAACTAATCTAATAAAAATGAAGACCTTTCCTTGTTCCTTGCACGTTTCTTTTTTTAACAAGGCATGAGATAATATAAGACGAGATTCAGTAAAGGGGGGAAGTTAGAGAATGATTTTTGCTTAAAACTTTCACTAGTTCAACTTATTAAATTTGCTTTTTAAATGAAAACTTCAGTAAATGTTACATTTCACAGTCAGTGGATCTTTGTTGCTGCCTGCACATATATGTTTTGGTGTTAATAACTTAAATATGTTGCTTATATACACCTGTAATGCTCTCTCTTTAGTTTTTTTACACTTGGTTCTCAAGGTAAGTCCACTTTTGATCTCGAAGTGTATTCTTTTGTGTTGCAAAATTATGTCTTAATAAGGTGCTGAGGTGCTTTTTCTAATGTTATCAAATGTGTGTTTTATGGAAGCAGTTGTCACGATCTGCAATCTGTTGCTATTGACAACATACACCAAGTGCAGACTTGGTGTACATTGCCAATAGCAACAGATTGCTGATAGTTGCACAGAACACTGCTGCTAGGCCAATGTAAAGTTGAGTGAGCTCCCTCACTTTCAAAAATTCCATCGAAAGTGGATTTACCCTTTAGGTTTTGCCCAAGCTGTGATCAGGCATTAAAATGGACCAACACCCAGGGGGGATCGGCCCGGAAATCTATAAGATTCCCGGACCGATCAGATCCCTCCCCGCGGGGCATCCGAAATCGGGATGTCCCGCGGGGAGGAACCCCCCTGGAGGCCCACAAACCTTACCTCAGCCCCGTTCCATCGGCGCATGCGCGAGCCGCGTCTCGCGCTTCCCTCTAGCAGGGCGTGCACCCGCGCCGGCCGTTTGTGAATGGCCGGTGCAGGCGCGCTCCCTGTTAGAGGGAAGCGCGAGACGCGGCCTCCAGCGCTCAGAGCCAGCTGAGCTGGTATGCGCATCCAGGCGGCCTTGGACGCGCATACCACAGCGGCTCTGAGCGCTGTGATTGGCTGGTGCGGTCACGTGGGAGCGGGGAGAGGTGAGTTTTTTGGGGCTTTCTGGGGGGTTTCAGACAGCGGGGCACCCCCGATCGGGGTGCCCCACCGAAGTGGACCAAAACCCAGGATAGTCAAAATCCTGGGTGTTGGTCCACTTTAAGGAAAGGTGCTTACATTTTTGACTGAGCAAATTGCTGACCCTGATTTCCCCCTCAACCTGTGTCTAGACCGGCACTTGTAACCGAAGCACCTTTGGATTTTTGCTAAAGCTCTTAGGGGGTTAAAAGGGTGATTGGGCACGAGGTGCACAAATGTTACTACTTTGTTTTTTGGGAATATAAAGTGCCATTCTCTTTCACTGTCTACCTAGTGGTCAATAGCAAACATGAAATAGAACACTTTTATTTTGCACCCAAACTGCACTTTTACTCCCTACTGTACTTTTTGCACCCCAAGATCTCTAAAGCCTGTTTAGGATCATTTCAATCTGCTACGGTCGGTTGCTATGTATTTTTTCCTGCCTCAATAATAATCAGGTACTGAACAAAGTGGGACAGAGGTTTTGTGCACTGTGTAAAGTGAGTAACTTTTCTAGCACACAAACATATAAATGACCATTGATATAAAAATATACAAGCACAATAAAATATAGATATATTCAATATGGAAAACAGGAAATGTTTTTTTCTGAACTAAAGTTTTCTATTTAAAGCTAAACTTAAACATTTGCAGTTGTGTGTCACTTTTTGTCTTAAAGTGGACCAACACCCAGGATTTTGACTATCCTGGGTTTTGGTCCACTTCGGTGATCGGGGGTGCCCCGCTGTGTGAAACCCCCCAGAAAGCCCCAAAATCTTACCTGTCCCCGCTGCCACGTGACTGGACGGTCCAATCCCCGCCAACGTCCAGGCGGGGATCAGGAACGTCCAAGCGGCTGCCGCCGCCTCCCTCGCGCCCCTGTAGACGTGCGTGCGCCCGCGCCGGCCGTCTGCGAATGGCCGGCGCGGGCGCGCGCACGTCTACAGGGGCGCGAGGGAGGCGGCGGCCGCCGAAGATCAGGTAAGCGATTTGGGGTGTCTGGGGGGGTTTCACCCCGCGGGACATCCCGATCTCGGATGTCCCGCGGGGTGGGAGGTGATCGGCCCGGGAATCTTATAGATTTCCGGGCCGATCACCTCTCGGTGTTGGTCCACTTTAAGCAAACTTTTGCAGTTGCGTGTCAGTTTAGAAGAAGTATTTGTGTAGCTTTGTGCTTTTCTGACCAGATGCTTAACAGAGGATTTAAAGGGCCCATTTTTAAACTACCCCCTGCCCTGCCACTCTTACCTAGCGCTAAAGCAGGGCTAAGGGGTTAGACAACAAAAAGACACTTGCCTCGCCTGTTATCCAGTGGTGCCCATTGCCCGATTACCAAATAGGGCGCCACCATCTTGCCTCTGGTGCGCGGGTGCCACCAGATCGGTAGCTCCCTGCACTGTGTGTGGGCACATTAGGTGAGGATGGCAGGGTAAGGGTTAGTTTAAAAATGGTCAGCCTGGCTTAACTGGCCTTTTGACTTACTTGAGCTGTTTGAATTGTTAATCGCCTTACAGCTTAATTAAAATACCCTTTTGAATGCACAGTGAGCAATGAAAAGGGAATACACACTGAGCGCTGATATTGGGGTCAGTTTAAAATATGTTAATCTTTTGTGTGTATTTGTCCTGTAGCCATGAAGTTTCACACTTAATGGTGGCAAATGATTTATTTATATTAGTTAGGTTTGTAAAAGAAGTCTGCCCTAAATGTTTGTTGAACAGACCTTATCATTTCTTTCAAGCTCTTTTGTATACAATATAAAAGGGTGTCTGTCAGGTTTAGGATTGGTTATACGAGGGGTGTTGGTGAGTTGATAATAAAGAAACTGTGGTCATCTGCCTGTCTAAATGCTTAATTATTTTGATGTGCAGCCTGTAGTATTTGGTGCTAAATCCATAGCCTGGTGATGGCTACCATAAAGCAAGTCTAGCTCTAATCTTTATTTTGGGTAGAATTAGTAATGGTATAGAGCAATGTAACATACCGTGCCTGTGACACTGTTGTGATAACAGTTCATGATCACATGATTAGTCGCTATGGATAGATGCATAATGCATATTAAAGGGCTAAAGGACGGCGATTTATATTAACAATACAAGGATCTATGAGACAAACCAAGATGTGAACTAGAAGGCGATACAATCAGGATCACGTGATAATGTGATAAGTCCCTTTAAAATATCATGCAAGGATACAGGAAGTACCCCACCCCAGGATAAGGGATAAATAATCTTAGGCAGTGTGCAACAAACATCTGGCTCTGACGCATGATCGTATGCATTATATCCACAGAAATCTCTGAATTTTAGGTTTAAACTCTTGAAGGGATTGCTTCAAACTACATTTTGGTCATTCTTGTTTTGTATGGCTCAGTCATATTAAAGTGACCCTCCATTGAAATAAGAATAGAAGGTCCCTTAAATCGGCAGCAGTGGTATGTGAAAGAAGCTGGCCTTTCATACTTATCTCCTTCACCCAGCCACATGACCAGCCAGCAGCCTATGGTGTTTGCTATATCCAGCAAAGCTTACTGGCTTCCAGTTTCACATGGGTGGGTAAGTGCACGTCTCAGGCTGTCGTCACTGGTATGCAGTGCAGGGCATCCCTCTTTTGGGTGCCCCCCACTGCATAGTTTATTGTCCCCCCAGTCTTATTTTACAGTGGGTCACTTTTAGACTTATCCATATCACAGCTTGCTTCTGCAACATTCGTGTTGAGACCCTGACAGATTGTGGGGACCCTTTAACTTGTGCTTTAACTTAATACAAAGAAAAAGTAATCAGATATCCGCTGGGCATTTTTTGTAAGCAGCTTTTTAACTGTAGTGTGCACCCCACCCCATAGCAGTTTTACAAATGTGGATATAAACACTTAGATGTCAATTAAATCTGTGGCAGTTCTCTAGCTCATATAACTATTGGAGTATTGGTATTTTTTAATCTGATATTGGCCAAAGTTGTTCATCTTCTCTGCCTTTTGAAGGAATATATTGACAGTTCAGTCATGTATGTTCCCATCACAATAGCGTTAGCACCTATGCCATTGTGCATTATGACACCTCCATAATTCAATCATTCACAAAATCATCTTAATGGTTCACCATGCTTTATTCTATAAATATTGCATTAGATGTTTCTGTTTTGTGCTACATATGAAATGGCTTCATTGATCCTCATCATTATTGCATTTTATTTCCAGACTTACTAAAACCAAATCCGACATCACTGGCATGGTGCGGTCCGCAGATGTTATGGTAGCTAACAAGGGAGAAATGCTACCCATTACAAAATTTGGGTTACGGGATAATCTGATTAAATCCGAGCTCTTGAAAAAAGAACCTTTATACACTTCTATCCAAAATTTCAGGTATTTTTTACCGTTGTTTATACAAGCACACCAAGATGTATGTTTGCAACACTGAAGTGAACCAAAAACCTAAAAAGATTCTTGGCCCACCTTTCTGTAAGGACTAAGGATGCCCTGCACTGAGAATCTCTATTAAGATTCAATGACCCATGCTTTATATTTGCCTACTTCTGAGTCCCCACTGCAATGAAATGCGGCAGCAGGTGGCGCTTGTCTTCCTTCTCCACTCTGCCAGTCACTTACACTCCCAGAGAAATTTCCACCAAGGGCATCGCGAATTGGGACGATGTAGCCTGTTTTTTGAATTTTGGTCCACTTTAAATGCCTAGTCATTTTTTCCATGGTATGATAATCAGAACCCCAAACAATGGTTTGGGTTATCTTTACCCAAGAAAAAAACATGAAGCTCCCAATGACCAAGAGTTGTTTTCAGCTAGATCAAGCAATGTTTAAAGGGTTATATTTCAGTTTTAAAACCAAATAGATGCTAGCATTTACATTTCACGCTTCCATTGCACAAAGCGTTCTATAATCTTACAATACTCCAATGTTGATTTTTAACATAGGTCCTACAAATATTCTATTAGATGTCTGTTCTGCCCCAACACGTTTCAAGAGTCCCTTCGTTTTTAGGATTGGTCCAAATGGACCCAAGGGATGAATCCCAAAAACAACTTAGGTATGCCTTTTTTCCCTCCTCCTTGTGGCAAATATGAGGTCTAGAGAAGACTTGTTAGGAAAAAAATACAAAAATATAGTTTTCAAAATCATCAAATTGGGACCAGCAAATGGCTTATACAATTTTTTGACTTGGGGGAAGGGGGGGCATTCCCCCTCCCATTCCCCATATAGGCAGTGTGGCATGCCCCCATTCCCCATATAGGCAGTGTGGCATTCCCCCCATACCATTCCTCACGGGCAGTGTGGCATGCCCCCATTCCCCATATAGGTAGTGTGGCACCCACCTCCCATTCCCATAGGCAGTGTGGCACCCGCCCTCCCATTCCCATAGGCAGTGTGGTATCCCCCCATCCCATTCCCCATATTGGCAGTGTGGCATCCCCCCATCCCATTCCCCATATTGGCAGTGTGTCATCCCCTTAATCAGTGTGGCATTCACCCCAACCCCCCAGGGAAAAAAGGTATACTTATATGAATGCTGTCCCCGCTCTGGCTTCCGGCGCAGCCACTGCCTCTCGGGCCATTGTGCGCTCACACAAACATTTGGCTGTCAGCACGCACCAGCCCCGTAGGCGGTGGCGGCGCACAAAGTCAGAGCGGGGATGCTGTCTGTCCCGCTCTGGCTTCTGGCACCACCACTGCCTCTCGGGTGTTTGTGTAGCGCGCGCTGACCGAGAGGCAGTGGCGGAGCCGGAAGCCAGAGCTGGGACGCTGTTTGTCGGCGCAGAAGTGGTAGCGCCACTGTAGTGATAGCGCCACAAGCCAGAGCGGGGACAGGCAGCGTCTCTGCTCTGGCTTGCAGCTCCACCACTGCCACTCGAACCGGAGGGCGCTGACACAAAGACCCGGCTGTCAGCGCGAGCCAACTCGAGAGGCAGTGGTGGTGCCGAAAGCTAGAGCGGGGACAGCAGGCTTTTTAATATTCGCCCAATAAGACATTTTCACCCTACTTTTGGGGGAAAATAGTGCATCTTATAGGGTGAAAAAAACAGCATATATATTATTTATTTATTATTATATTATTTTAAACATTGCCTGATCTAGTTGACGACAACTCCTATTGTCAAATTTCCTGGATATTTTTCCTACAACCTCTTTGGTGAAAGTAGCCTGGGAGAGGTCCACTTGAAATAGTTACCAAGTGAGTTTTGGGGATTTTTTTTCAACCATATTTAGTATTAGGGATACTTAAAGCACAACCTACTACACACAGACAATGGTTGTTTTGCGGAGCTGGCACAAAAACACCCAAAGGAGGGTATTCCCCGCTGTAGGCTTATGAAAGGTGGTGGTGACCAGCCTGCCCGCCTCACTGCTGATCAAAAGGTCCAAGAATTCAATGGAGGATCTTCATCTACATACTCTCACTGCAATCCTGGCTACACGCCGTTGTCAAAGCTTAGTGGACCTTGTCCCTCTTGTGATTGCCGGCCGGCGTGTGTGAATGTAGCGTGAGTGGAGAAGGTGTGGAATCCAGGCTAGTCCTGGTGGGGGCCCCTGTTTTTTAACTAGCAATTGCTTTTTTTATTTATGTGTACAGTTTCATGTGTGCCTTTTTCAATTATGTCACGTGCCATATCCTTGTCATAATTAAACTTTGAGTGTTTTTTGGGCTAAAACTTTGGGCCGTGGGTGTTTTTTGTGCCAGCCCCACAAAACAACCATTGTCTGTGTGTAGTAGGTTGTGTAGGAGTTTCAGGTTGAGCGGGGCGCCCTGATATGGGCAGTGTACCACCTATTGAGAGTGGATACTCCCTGGTTTTTAGTTGCCCTGTGGGGATTTAAAAGTATACTTAAAGAGGAACTATGGTCACAAATGACAGCCCTCTTTTTAATATGCAGAGGCAGGATGGATCGAACTGCCACGCTGTGCATTGCACAGCAAAAAGAAAGAACCGGCTGCCCTGATACTCGCCACTACCGGGTTGTGTGATCCACTTGACCCCGAGCAGCCTATCAGCTCGGCTGGCACATTTTTGTGGTTAGACAGTTGTGTTCCGTACTTCTCTGAATATAATGAAATCTTTTATGTCTTTGCCTTCATTAAGGTTTTTTGTAGGTACATACAATGTCAACGGACAGGCGCCAAAGGAAAGTTTACAACCATGGCTAGGGGCAGATTTGGAACCCCCTGATATGTATTGTATTGGGTATGTACTACACTTTCTACATTTATTATACATAACATGCAAAGTAGTTAGTATAGATGTCAAGCTTTGTCACAATATATTGTACCACTCCTTGGAGGGCCTCATGTGGGGTGCCATTGCTGTTTTAACACTCCTAACAAATTGCATCTGTCCTGATCACCATGTATTGGTCCTGCATTCTGGATACAAATTGAGGGAAGGGATTTTTCAGGAAAAGAGTTTAAAAATAATAAACAGCAGCTTACCTTGCCAAGCTCGGCTCCCTGAATGAAGAAATATACTTCCTCATCTGCCTCTCCCGTGCCAACCTGCCGATGTGGGCCACCAATACTAGCTCGAGAAGCTAGTCCAGACCACCCCCTTAGGTTGTGTCAGAAAGGGACAATGGGGTTGAAGAGAAGTTAGGTACAGAGCAGAGGCTGGTGAAGATAAGAGTGTGGCCGTCTCTGTGGGTGGGAGCAGAGGACCATTGTTTGAGGCCAGAAGAGGAGGTGAGAGAGGTCTGGCGGGCGGCAACAGGGCTGTTGGAAATGTTCAAGTCTCCCATGATTATTGCCGGTACGTCACTTGAGAGCAACTGACAAGGCCAGGTTGAGAAGTGGGCCAAGAAAAAATTGACAGGGCCTGGAGGACAATAGATGAGTATAGGCGGATGCAGTGGGTTTCAAATGAAGAAAATCCTTTAAAGTGACTGTCCAGTCTAAAATAGTAATAAAAAAAAAAAACTTTCCTCCCATGCAGCTGTTGCATTTAGGTCCAGTTCTCAGAAAAGTGCAGGTTTTGGAGATCAAGACCCACAGCGTGTACATAACGGGGATTTCTTGGGCACGCCTGTTCACAGACAAGCAAGAGGATGTAGAGCCCCCCCCAAGGCACACTCACTCTATGAACTGCAGTGGAGGAAGAGCCTTTTACCCCTTCCTGCTTTTTCTTCTGTTGCCATTAATATTGTGCCCCTCCTAAAGTACGTATCCATGCTTACCTATTAACACCTGCCCACAACATTAACAGATACATAAATACTCTCCCTCCCACACTGCTTATATGAGGGAAAGCTCATGGATGGATTCATTTAAAGAGGAGGTCCCGCCTCTGTGCCACCCCTATTCAACCTTTCCTTCTCCTATGGTAGCCTAATTTGCCACTAAAATAAGGAACTGAGTGATCTGTGATCCTCCTTCATCCACGGGGGGGGGGGGGGGGGTGCACTCTGTAGAAGCACAGTGGGACTTTGAGCAACAGGTCAGTCATCCAGTCCCTGGAGCAGTTCGGCCATGATGCGCTAATGATTTGGGTAACTGGACTGCAACTCAAGTGACTGCTGTCACACAAGTCACAGCTGGGAACAAAGAGAGCAATTAGGTTATGCCTTTAAAAGAAATTGGGGCCAAATTGGGTTTGGCACAGGGGGAGGAAGGGCTGGACAGAGGGAGGCAAAGAAAAGAAGAAAAAAAAAAAACTTACACTGTACCTTTTTTAATGAATTCCTCCACAAATGCTACAATCGCAAACATTTTCTATCCTAGATTTCAGGAACTTGATTTAAGCAAGGAAGCATTTTTCTTCAATGATACACCCAAGGAAGAAGAATGGTTTAAAGCAGTATCTGAAGCATTGCACCCAGGAGCTAAATATGCAAAGGTACAAATACTATTATAAACTTTCATAGCCATAACAGCAAGCTGGCAAATAATAATCCTCAGATAAACATAATTGAAATATGATTAAATACATACCAGGCTTTGCACACCCCTTTTGCAGACATCAGTTTGTAAATGCACAGCATACACTGTGCTTCAGCAGGGGGCAGGTGAGCACAAAGGGCAGACGTGGTTTTGGCAGAGCAATGTGTCCGCTGCATGCTCCTACACTGTGATGGAGCCAGTTGGAGAGGAGTCTAATAGCGGAGCCATTGATTGAGTCAACTGGAACTAAAAAATGCGGGTGGCCGTGGCCCAGTGCAGTAACTTTTAAGACTGAATTTTATCATTTTTTTCATCAGCCCACAAAAGTTAGGTATTGTTACTTTGAACACTTACCCCACAGAAGCCATTAAAGTCACCAACTTTCATAATTCTTACAGAAGAAAAGTCAATGCACCACCCACACAGGAATACCTGTGTTTTTTGATCACAGCCACATATATGAACTTGTGTAGTTTTTGATAACAAAACAGGCAAAGTGGTGAAATGCCCTTAAAGTGGAACAAAATAATTTGACTTTACTGGCTTTTGTTCTGTGCCCCCGGGGCACTCCCATTCATGTGAACCCCCTACCCCCCCCCCCCCCCAGTTTGCCCTGTAAAACTCTCACCTCTCCTTGGGCAAACCGCGCATGCTAGGTCTTTTCAGAGCACTTTGCCATGTTTACATCCTTTAACAAAGGGCTTTGATTGCCTTCAATCGAGAGTGCGGGCTACCGCATCCCCCATATTCCCAGTGGCATACGCTCTCTGAATTGCTGGGGTGGGAGTGTGCACACACCGCCGAGGATGCAGGGTATGCGACACCATCCCCATTGAAAACAATCAAAGCCATTTGAAAGATGATGGGGGGTGCCCCGCTGTGTGAAACTTCCCAGATTGCCTGAACAAACTCACCTCTTCCCGGTCGTACGATGCATGCACGACCTCTTGTCCAATCCGCACACTCCGATCGAGCCCCTGTGTCCAGGAGGGGATCCGAGCTCACTGGCGGCAGCATCCCACACTACCCTCTAACAGGGAGCATCAGCCACTCACAAATGTCTAATGCCGGCATGCTACTTGCTAGAGGGATAGTGGGGATGGGCTCACTCGTGCGTCGTTGGACCGGAAAAGAAGGTGAGTTTATGGGCGACCTGGGGGGCTTCACAAACCGGGGCATCACGATTTTGGATGCCCCAGGGGGAGGGAATCGATCAACCCGGGAATCCTTATAGATTTCCAGGCTGATCTCAGTGAGTTTTGGTCCACTTTAAAGTGGACATGATCTGGAATTTTAGAATAAAAACACACTTTCCTCTGAGGCTCATGGGTGCTCCAGAGATAATTCCTTATGTTTGGGTAATACAGCCACAAGATGGCGCTGGACTGCAGAGACAGCAAAAAAGTGGCTCCTCCCGGCCCCTTATATTCCACGGACCTCCCACAAATTCCCCAGTTCTTCTCTGCAGTCGGCACTGCGAAGGCAAGAAGATGTCTCTCTCTACTCGCAGGTGAGCGGGGCTAGGCCCGTAGGACTATTCCCACCCATTCCTCTTTTTTCTGCCTCCCAGCTTTGGCTGCACTGGTCGGGTGACGGTAGGCAGCACCGCTGTCAGGTGCTTAAGGAGCGATGCTCCGACCGCAGTCCTCCACCAAAGAGTAGGCGGTATATGCCCATGGTGAGCCTTATGGGATGCCCCTCCCGCGCTATTGCCCCTCGCCCCCTGTCCATCGGTGGGCTCCTGTTAGGTTGGCCGCTGCCCTCCCTCGCTCTCCCTGGTATTTCTCGGGGGGAGGGGGGGTGTATGTGTATTCTTCACTCCTTGGGATTTTATTCCGTGGTAGGCTTTGGCTTTGTGTCGCCACGTGTATTGGTTGCACTGGTTGCTTTTTTAAAAAATGCCGCCGCCACGAGCGCTTGTACGGCATTCTGCGGTCGGCTGCGACTTTACCTCAGGTGCTGCTGCGCCATCATTGGCTTGGCATGTTCACATGGGCGCCTTCGTGCTCTTTGGGGGGGCGGGCCTTGCGGATGGCGCGTTCTGCATCGCTGTCTCCGCTGCCCGCCCCTCGAGGTATCTGCAGGCGCCATTTTGCTCTCCTCGTGCTGCGTGGCTGTCGTCTACCTACTGCGGTCCGTAAGTGCCCCTGCGGGCTGGCTTATTTTATGTATGCATACCGCTTACGGGACCTTTCTGTTTATGTCTTGCATGCGGGTCAAACTTAATTGTGGTTTCTCCCGGCCTATTCCCTCTATTTAGTTACCTCCCACTTCCCTAGCGGGCTATTGGGGCATCCCGGGTGGCTTTATAGCGTAAATCCCTATTGGCCGGTGGGCCGCGATAATCACCATATGGAGGCTTCTCAGGATAATGTGCTTGGGGTTCCTTCGGGACAAGCCCGGCTGTGTGTGGCGTGTGGGGTGTCCCCTACAAGTGATTACAATGTGCGGGTTTGTGTACCCTGTGCCCAGTAGGCGCTTGCGCTGCAATCTGGGTTACAGGTGGCTGGGCCTGCGCCCCGTATGGCTTCGCCTACTTCCCCACGCTTACATCTGACTCCCAGTGAGGTGCATACCAGTGGGGAGTCTCAGCCTAATTTGTCTACCAGGGTGGCTAGCATTGAGAAGCTGATTGCTGGCTCTACAGCGCGTGAGGCCTCTGCTAAGAAGCAGCATCTGGCGCCTGGCATTACCCTTTTTCCTATGGAGGCTGAGGAATTTTTTGACCTGGCCGGCTATACCCCCCTGGAAGAGGGGGAATTTTTTCTGATTCAGAATCATCTGATGAGCAGCCTAAGGGTTATGCTGATTCTGGCTCTGACCCATGGGCTCCAGATGATACTGACAGGCTTTTAGCTCACATTTTTGAAGTACTTTCTATCTGTCCTCCTGCCGCGGCTCCTCAGCAGCAGGGGGAGTTGTTTTACATTGCTAAGCCACGTTTGGAATTTCCTGAGCAAACTCACTTTAATAATCTTGTGCTCCAAGAATGGGACCGACCTAGCAGGTATCCCTTTCCTGCTGAAGTGGTTAAGCGTTGGTCGTCCCCTCCCAAAGTGGATGCACCAATTCTGGGTTTCTCCAACACTTCTGTCATGCATTCCCCTGACTCTACTACCCTGAAGGATGGGGAGGACCAGCGCATTGATCAGCTGGCTTCCCATGCCTTTGCCTGTGTGGGGTCCGCGCTGCGTCCGGTTTGTGCCTTTGCCATTACAGCTGTGGCTATTAGGACTCTGCTCAAAAGTATTTTAGATGGGGCTCCTGATGATGCTGCTAGTGAAGAGTATAGAGCCCTTCTGCGTTGTGAGGAATTTGTTGCATATGTCCTCTGCCTTGGATGATACCATTAGAATGTGTGGCAGGGCTTCTGCCTTGGCGGTGGCTATACGCCGCTCGGTTTGGCTGCGCCAGTGGGCAGCTGACAACGCTGCCAAGAAGGCTCTCACTGTGTTCCCCTTTAAAGGACTGTGTCTATTTGGGGATCACCTGGACCTGTTTGCTAAGGGAGGCAAGTTACCCCAGCGCAAGAGACAGTCTCGGCCCTTTCGGGGTTCAGGTTCCTTTCTTCCCTCCTACCGTGGGTCCAGAATGGGAAGGGGAGCTTCATTTGCAGGTGCCCGGAGAGATTTCTGGGGCAAGGGCAGAGGGCGTGGCCGCCCTGGCCCCTCCTGGGGTTCCAAGTTTAAGTCTTCCCCCAAGCCCCCTCAAGCATGAAGGGGTGCCCTCACCCATCCGGGTGGGGGGACGGCTTCGGCTCTTTGCTCACATCTGGAGGCGTCATGTCTCAGGTCGGTGGATTCAGGAGGTAGTGTCCTCCGGTTACAAGATAAAGTTGGCAGCCTGGCCGCCCCCAAGATTCATCAGATCCTGGATGCCTCAAGACCCCCTGTCAGCTCAGGGCCTGTTGCTTGCTGTGCAGAATCTACTGGAGCTGGGGGTCATCTGACAGGTGCCCTTAAGGGAAAGGGACAAGGGCTATTATTCCAACCTTTTCACCGTTCCCAAAAGACATGGGTCTGTCAGACCCATCCTGGACTTAAAGCTTCTCAACAAGTTTGTCAGATCCAGACGTTTTCGCATGGAGACTCTGCGCTCAGCTGTAAGTTCACTGCGCCCAGGGGACTTCATGACCTCTGTGGACATCAAGGATGCTAACCTCCATATTCCAGTCTTTCCAAGTCATCAGAGATTCCTCAGGTTCGCTCTGGAGGATCAGCATTACCAGTTCGTGGCATTGCCCTTCGGTCTCACTTTGGCTCCCAGGGTATTCACCAAGGTGCTGGCGGGCATTATGGCTCTGCTGAGAGCTCAGGGCATTCGCATTCTTCCCTATTTGGATGACATTCTTTTCACTTCTCCGTCCTTCCAACAGACAGAGCTGGATACTCAGCGGGTAGTGACCACACTGGAGTCATTCGGCTGCAACTCAAATCTTCCCTGTCTCCCTCTTTGGTGAAGCCATTTCTGGGCATGAATCTGGATACAGCTCGGGCCAGGATATTTCTTCCTCAGCAGAAGGTGGACAGTCTGCAAGCGCAAGCTCAGCTCCTTCTGTCCTGCCCTCATCCTTCCATCAGGCAGGGAATGCAGCTGGTGGGCCTGATGGTGTCCTGCTTCGAGGTGGTTCCTTATGCTCAGTTTCACATAAGGCCTCTTCAACTCCACCTCTTGTCTGTATGGGACAGGGACCCTATGTCCCTGGATCAGGTTTTGGTTCTGTCCCCCCTAGCCAGGCGGTCCCTCTCGTGGTGGCTGGACTCAAGGAACCTGTTGGTGGGCAGATCCTTTCTGGCCCCTTGCTGGGAGACAGTCACCACGGATGCCAGTCTGACAGGTTAGGGGGGCTTCTGGAGATCCCTAACATTCCAGGGGCAGTGGGGCCCTCAGGAGGCCCACACCCCTATCAACATTCTGGAACTGAGGGCGATCAGGTTGGTTCTAGCCCGCTTGACCCCGCACCTTCAGGGTCGGGCTGTTCAGGTACGCTTGGACAACCAGACGGCGGTTGCCTACATCAATCATCAGGGAGGGACCCGGAGCAAGGGGGCCCTCAAGGAAGTGTCTCTGATCCTGTCCTGGGCAGAGGAAAATGTTCCCTGCATCTCAGCTGTGTACATTCCGAGGGTGGAGAATCTGGAGGCAGACTTTCTGAGCAGGGGGACTTCTCGCCTGGGGGAATGGTCCCTCAGCAACAGGGTGTTTCGCTCTCTGTGTCACCGTTGGGGTCAGCCAGATGTGGATCTGTTTGCATCCCGTCACAGTCACAAGCTTCCAGTCTTTGTGTCTCTGTCCCAGGACCCTCTGGCCTTAGCCATGGATGCTCTGACAATGTCCTGGCAGGGTTTTCAGCTACTGTATGTCTTTCCCCCGTTTCCCCTGTTGGGCAGGGTTCTGCGAAAGATAGCTCAGGAAGGGGTGCCAGCAATCCTGGTGGCCCCCCGTTGGCCAAGAAGAGTGTGGTTCGCAGACATCGTGCAGCTGGCGGTAGATCAGTACGCCCTGCCCAAGGATCCAGACCTGCTCACTCAGGGGCGGCTACGCCATCCCAATTTACAAACGCTGGCTTTAACGGCCTGGCTGCTGAAACCTCCATCTTAATGGAAAAAGGGCTGCCTGCCTCTGTTAACACCATGATCAGGGCTAGGAAAAAGTCCTCTTCTTCCATCTACTATAGGGTTTGGTGTCCCTACATTGACTGGTGTGAGGCTAAATCTCTTCCCTGTCGTGTGTTTTCTATTCCTAGGATTCTGGAATTTCTCCAACATGGTTTGGATCTGGGGCTTCAACTCAGCACTCTGAAAGGTCATGTTTCTGCCTTGGCTGTTTTCTTTCAGAGATCTTTTGCTCAGCATCATCTGGTCAAGACTTTTTTCCAGGGGGTTACTCATGTGCGCCCCCCACTTAAGCCTATGTTACCAGTCTGGGACTTGAACTTGGTTCTCTCTGCCTTGCAGGGGTCTCCCTTTGAGCCTGTGCATGAGGCTGCTTTGTCCATTCTTACTCTTAAGGTAGTCTTTTTGGTGGCTATCACTTCTTTTAGGCGTGTTTCTGAGTTGGCGGAGCTTTCCATCAAGCCCCCTTACTTTGAGAGACACCAGGACAAGGTGGTGTTTCGCTTTAAACCAGATTTTCTGCCTAAAGTTGTGTCTGCTTTTCGTCTCAATCAGGAAATTGTTCTGCCTTCTCTGTGCCCTAATCTTAGTAACCCTAAGGAGAGGGCTTCCTTGGATGTGGTTAGGAACCTGAAGTTTTATTTGGTGGCTACTGCACCCTTCAGGAAGACTGATGCTCTTTTTGTGGTCCCTTCTGGTCCTAAGAAGGGTCTGGCTCCAGCTAAGTCTGCCATTAGCAAGTGGATCCGTCAGGCTGTGATTCAGGCCTATTTTGCTCATTCTACTCGTGCTATTGGTGCCTCTTGGGCCTTTTAGCACCAGGCTTCTGTTGAACAAGTTTGCAAGGCCGCTACTTGGTCTTCTGTTCATACTTTTTCTGTTTTACAAGGTTGATGTTCGGGCTTCAGCTGATGCTGCTTTTGGCCGCAAAGTTCTGCAGGCGGCAGTGGTTTAATCTGCATATTGTTGCTTTTGGGGATCCCACCCTGCCTTACGGACACTGCTATTGGATGTCCCAAACGTAATGAATTATCTCTGGAGCAGGACGTGATTACTCACCTGTAGAATTGGTATTATGAGTATACAGCACGTCCTGCTCCACCCCGCCCTTGTTTTCATTATTCTTAGTACCTCTGTATGGTGGTTGTTATCATGGTTAAAATTGTTTTATTATGGTTGTTATTCTCCCGGCTTCTTGCTAACTGCTTGTCAATGCTGGGGAATTTGTGGGAGGTCCCTGGAATATAAGGGGCCGGGAGGAGCCACTTTTTTGCTGTCTCTGCAGTCCAGCGCCATCTTGTGGATGTATATCCCAAACATAAGGAATTATCTCTGGAGCAGGACGTGCTGTATACTTATAATACCAATTCTACAGGTGAGTAATCACAGAATTGTATTTTTGTCATCCTAACCATTTTCTACCCCGTTCTCTAAAACAAAATTCATGGCTGAAGCTGGGTTTTAAACTAGGCTTGTCAGGGGTGCAGTTTTAAAAGCAAGTTGTAGTAAATCCATTGTATAAGTAACTGAGGCAATCCTAGTGTGGTCTTCTTGTTTTTTTCAGATAAAGCTTATAAGGCTGGTTGGAATAATGCTACTGTTATATATAAGGAAAGATTTGGCCGTTCACATCTCAGAGGTAGAAGCAGAAACTGTAGGCACAGGAATCATGGGGAGGATGGTGAGTATAAAAACTAAAATACTTTAGGCACTTTTTAATTGGCTTTCATTTTTCATATTATTTCATTCACTTGATTTACATTTTTTTACTTTTTTAAAGGAAGCAAGTCTGTTGGTTGGCATTAAAAAGTCTGTCTGATAGTATCTTACTTTTCGCAGCAACGCCTATAGAGCAGCAACCACCAGCCTAGAGTCTATAAGACTCCAGGACGGGTGGTCTCCCTTATTGTAGGGCATCCCAATTTGTAATGCCTTGTCCTGTGAAACCCCCAGGTCTACATAAAACTCACCTTTCTGGTAAGCCCATAGCGCATGCACGGGTCGCTGTGACATTCTGGGCATCCATCCGGCTGCTGCATGCTCCTGCGCCAGGCCTATCTGAATGGCCGGCGCATGTACACACAGAGGGTTGAAGATGCATAGATGCCTGCTGCTGCCAGTCCATTCAGCTTTCTATGCCGCTCATTCACACAGGTGAATTTGGGCCTGTATGGTCCCCCTTGGGGAGCACTGCCACCCGGCCCTAGAGTATTTTGGACTCTAAAGCAGACCATAACTCTTAACACATGGTCCTAAACTACTGCCATCACCAAATCACATCTTAACCTTCTAAAATACTGTTTTTTTCAGATTTTATTCTTTAAATTGAAGTTTCACCCTCTAGGAAATTTGCTCTAGGAATCGGGTCAGCCTGTCAATTCCTGCAAGGGTCTAACTGCAGCCACATGCACTGAACTGTCAAACTGCTACCTTGAACCCTCTCGGTGACAGATTAACTTTAAAGTGGACCTATCACCAGGATTTTCACTATCTTGGTGATAGGTCCTTGTCCATTGGGATGCCCCCCAGTTTACCGATACAATTCACCTTCAAACTGTTCCCACTGCACATGCATGGGCTCTCATTTGTGGCATGCATATTGCCTGGCATAAAGCATTGTTTTGAACTGAGCCCTGGCATAGGGAGCAGAAGCAGGCGTATCTACCGGTAACCGAACGGTGTGTGGCTGAGCGCGGGAGAGCTGATTGGACGATCGCGCCACGGAATCATCAGAAAGTAAGAGATTGCGAGTCTGTGTGTTCAGGGTGCCCGAGGGGTACTTAGTCGGCCGGCTCAGGAATCTGTTAGACTCTATGGCTGTCGTTGGCGTTGATAGGTCCACTTTAAAGGACAACTATCATTAAACACCTGTGAATATTAAATGCTGTTATATGAAAGGCTATTGAAATTTAAATATTTATATGTCTTTTTCTCTGCACTTTTTTCCCACTGAAAAACGGGCTGAGTCAGCAGAAGTGATGGAATTCAGCAGAACATGATAGGAATGAACAACCTGACAGGGGGAGGGGGGTGCATGTGTGTTCAGTGCTTTGCCTTCAGACAGACAACCACAGGCTCTGACCCATCATCAATTTCCATTTGGTGCCTGTCATTTCCTAAAAACCAGCTGCACAGCACTGTGTTTGAAGACTTTGTGAACAAACACACACTGCCCCCTATTCTTGTCATGCTGCTCAGCCCTGTCTTTTTGTTTCTGTGTCTTATGAAATGTAATTTTCACAGGTGTTTAATAGCAGTTGTAATAAGAATGCCCTTGAGCTGCAGTGGTGAGTGGGCCAACAGTCTTCTTGGTGAGGAAATGAACTTGAGTTACTGTAATTGAATGACACACTGCTTTATGGCAGTTTAAGGGAGAGCAGGACAACCTAGAGGGGAGTGGGGGTCAAATTTAAGCTCTTGTCTGGTCTTTCTATGAAAGACTCCTTTTTTCTAGCCATGTGAGAAATATTGAGCAACTTTGTATGCCTATGTATGTGGAAGACCATCTATAATGTGTTTACTTTGCAGGGTAACAAGGGAGGTGTCGCCATCAGGTTCCGGTTTCATAACACTCATGTTTGTGTGATAAATTCTCACTTGGCGGCTCATGTCGATGAATACGAGAGAAGGAATCAGGACTTTAAGGACATCTGCTCCAGAATGCAGTTTCCGCAGGTGGATTCAACGCTGTCTCCTCTGACCATTCATAAGCATGAGTATGTGTTTCCCCTACAAATAGTTTGAAAGGAATATTTGCTGGGAGGGATGCCAGTGGTGGTGGGGCGCTGCTGACACAGGATACTCATATGGAACTGCCCCGTGGGGAAATGCACCTACTCTAGTTGCAGATACCAGAATGAGCATTGCACAGCTGTTTGGATAGACTACTTTTGGTCCTAGACCCCATTTGGGAGAAGATTTAGTGCTAAAAGTTGGTTATTTAACCCATTAAACATCTCAAAAATATTTAAGAAGCGGTTCCAAAAAACTTTAGCCTTGAGAATCAGTACATTTTTGTTCCTATTAGTGTTCCAGTGGTCAGGTAGGTAGGTGGAGAGGTGGATGGGCAGAAGGGTGGATAGAAGGTCAGGCAAGTAAGTGGACAGCAAGTTGTGAGGTGGGTGGGCAAGTAGGTTGGAGCATGTGTGATTAGGCAGGTATGTGGCAGACAGAGGGGCGGGTAGGTGGCTGGGTCATCAGGCATGTAGGTGGCTGGGTGGGCAGACAGGTGGATGGGTGGTTAAGATAGGTGGGCGGATGGGTAGGTTGCTGAGAGAGGCAGGTAGGTGGGCATGCAGGCAGATGGGAAGGTGGATGGTTTAGTAGGGACTAGGCTTAGAGTTGGGCTCCAATAGCACCCATTGAGATGCTGGTACCATGTCAGATGTCAATAGTGATCGGTGCAAGGTGGATGGGGGGTGGCAGAGGATCGGAGCCCATCCATCCACCCTGCACAGATCACCACCAGTTATCAAGTGACAGCAAAGATCAGCATGGGACAGAGGATCGGAGTTGCGTAAAGAGAAAAAAATACTTTCAAGAAATTAAATTTCGCTCTGTGGGTCTTTTTTTTTTTTTTTTTTTACATTTTACAGTTAACCCTTTGTGAACTGGTAAGGGATTCATTCAATTCACAAGGCTTAGGGGCTGGGCAAGACTTGCTGTTAACCCCCAGCCCCCCATTACCCCCCAAAGCCTGGAGGGGCAGAAGAGCCCACAATGCCTATGCGGTCTACAAGCCCCGCATAGCTGGTGCCCGGGCTGGTTTTACTGGAAAGGGGGGACCCTACATAATTTTTTTGAAAACCTCTTAAGGGTTGAAACCCTTAAAAATTGTTTTAAAAATCCAATTTTCTAATGTAAGCCTTTATGTATGTTGGGTATTGTTCTGTTTGGGGGACGTTGCATGTTCAGATTTAACTTGTTTTTTCTTGTTTTTTTTTTTTTTAGGAAAATGTGGCTTTGATTCTGCTTTTTTATTCTTTATTTGGAGAAACCACGTGCAACCAAAGAATTCATCAACGGATTACTTCCAGAAAACTGCACCCATGTCAACAAGCCTGGTACTCCTAGAAAGCTTGAGGTGTGTACTTCCAGTGAATATGAAGTTTGTCAGGCGTATTTTAAACATAAAGGGTTGTTTTTCTTGAAAAACTGCAAGGTGCGCATAGCAGCTGTATTTTAACTGAAAATCTCCTAATGCACTGTCTTAGTTTGGGGGAGTCTACCAATACATATGTGGTATTGTTGTAAGTGGGAGAAATTGGGCTTTTACGTGCTTATGACTTTATTGAAAAACTTACATTTTTTTATTACAAAAAAAGCTACAAATTGAGAAAAATATATTTTCACCCAAACATATTGAGAATACAGTAAAACAAATGGACATTTCATGTTAAAGCCCATAATTATTTTCCTGGGAAATACCTTCAAAAACCACAGTTGAACATGTATAGTGCAAAATAGCAAAAATGGTCTGGCAGCAGAGGGTGACAAAATCTCTAGGTAGACTGGCAGTTAAAGGGTTTAAATTTGAAAACAACAGCACCCTCCCTATTGGCTTTGTTAAAGAATGTGTTCTTCTTTTCTGCATACCCCACAGGTGGTACAATAGCACACTGAGGTGGCGCAGAAACTTTGATTGGTTGAAGCCTTTATCTAGTATCACTTCTGTTCTATTAAATTGTACCAACAGCTTTGCACATTTGGAAAAAAAATCCCCAATGTCAGTTCGCCCATCTGCATGCATGATACTGAATCGTTGTCAGCACTTACATTTGCTGCTGTACCAACTCACAGCTGAAACACCACCTCACAAATTTTCTCCTGGTAGCGGCCATCTTGGAGCTTCCTTTCCCTGTCTAACTAACTGTCCACAATGCACAGTGGTAGGAAACTTCCTCTTTGCAGGTAGCCTGCAGCTCCATGAGACGCCATGTTGTTTTTAAAATAGACCACAGGTGGAGTTACAAAAAGGTAAATTAGTTTTTATGTTAGGCAATCTGAAATGCTCTGGGGAGGAATGCATTAAATAGCCTCACGTATATGATATTGTGAAAATGAAACCAAATGCTTTTATGCTAATCTTACAGTGTTGTACTTTGGCTTGGGGATCTTAACTACCGGTTAAGGGACATTGATATGGAGAAAGTGAAGAAACTCATTGAGAAGAAGGACTACAAAACAATTTATGAATTTGATCAGGTATGTGATGATGTATTTAATTTATTACATCCCAAGTCAGTATGCAAAGTGACTTCTAAAACCTGTATTTAACTTAAAAAAAACACCAGAAAATATCACCAATATTGTTTTGGGTTTAAAGTTCTTCACCAGGTCTGAACCTTCTAAATATTTAGAACTCATGAACTTGTTTAATATTTTGCCTCTTTATTGATGCTCTGGCTCCAGTAAATGTGCCTGTATTAGGCTGAATGTTCAACCAGCCTCTTGATATTAGTATTGGACATATCTTGTGCCACATGCACAAAAAGCTATAACTGTAATCCTAAGGCCTCCTGGTTATAGATTTACTTTAAGATGTATTAACAAACTGTCATTATTTCAAAATGGATTGTTTGTTGGATTGTTAAAGTAGTCACTTTTAATAAAAGAGGATTTGGACGTTTTCTATAACTAAATGTCACAGGATGTAGGTTTATCAGGTTTTATTTAGAAGCACATGTAGTTGATTATTGGGTAATCTTGCATCACACCTAAATTAACGTTTATAACTGCAACCCAAGGCATGAGCCAAATGAGGTTTCATCACTACATGTAGTAAATTACAATAAAGTTTATTTAAGAGACTATACACAAAAACACAAACAAGGACACATAATCAGGCCAAGTGGGGTGATGTCCTGGACTGGCAATATGGTTCTTACCTTCTTTTTGTATAATCAAGTTTTATTGGTTTTTTAGAAAAAAAAAAGGAGGGTAAGTTGGGGGTACAGAAAGTAAGAGGGGGGTAAGGGAGGGGAAGGGGGTACAACAAGTACAGATCACAGGTATATATGCAACACCGGTTATACATCTTGTCATCTACATCATTTAGCACACAGATTTGCTTTCCATGCATATACAAGGAACAGGTTCAATCACATTGTGATACTTTTACTTTTTATTAGTGGTTGAGTGGGGATCAGAAAGATCCCAATCCGCAGAGGATTTCAGATGAGGACATAGCAAACAACAGAGAATGGGTACACATACATAGAGAAAAAGAGTAGAGAGGGAGCTGGAGGGAGAAGAAAAAGAGAGGAGGGGAGGGGAAAGGTGGATAGTGGGCAGGGGGAGGGGGGGTGGTGATACCGAAGGCATCCCATCTCCTCCCTCTATCCCCCGGGGCTCTGGATAGCCGTCCCCCAGGCCCGTGGGTAGCCCCTCATCCCTGGCCGAGATCCACCCCCAAGAAGGCCCTCGCCGAGTCTGACCTGAACATTATCCAGCTTGTCCAGGTCTCCAAGTGCGCCTCCGTGGTTCCCCTGTCCTCCGCCATCAATTCCTCCATTCTCAGGATGTGGTCCATTTCAGCAAACCATGCGAGGACCTCCACCGCCTAGGGATAATTGACCTTACGGCCGTCAGAAAGAACCTAAGGACTCCCTTCTTGGCTCTGGCTATGGAGCCCGGGATCAGGGTAAGTAAGGCAGCCCCCGGGCTGTTAGGCACAACGGAGCCCTCCACCTCCGTAATGTATCTTGAAGATAGTGTCCCAGAGCCTCTTGACCGGGGGGCACTCCCACCAAATGTGAAGGATCCCTCCCTGGGGCGCCCCGCATCTCCAACACCCACTCGAACCATCCGAGGAGTATGAGGCCATGTCTGCCGGACACCTATACCACCTTGTGAGGACCTTGTAATTTTTTTCCTGTGCCTCACTGGCACCAACAAGCCTGTGTGTTAGCGTGAATATCTTTTTGGCATCTTCATCTGTGATCGAGATCCCCAAGTCCCTCTCCCATTTGGACATGAACTCCAGCGCAGAAGCATGTCTGGTGGCCACCAGCAGGTTGTAGAAGCTGGATACCACATGTTCCAAAGGCTGTGGTTGTGTGAGATACTCCTCCAGCGGTGTCAGGGGGAGAGATGCGTTTCTGAGGCGCCCTCCGGTAGTGAGGAACGCCTCTAGTTGCCGATGATGCAGCCAGGACAAATGCCCCCCCCCCGCTGCGAGCCCTCAGCTCTCCGCCAGGGAGGGCAACCTTCCCCCCAGCAGCACATCTCGTATTCTGATGTCCTCTTCCTCCCTCCAAATCAGGAACCGAGAGGTGTTCTGCGTCGGTATGCACTCTGGGTTATTGAATAATGGGGTCAGGGGTCCCGGCCTATTCACCAGCTCCCCCTGCCGTTGCAGTCCGTCCCAGATGGTGAGAAAGTGCCGGATCAAAAAGGGGAATCCCCTCCGGTCTGCCTCCCCTGCGGTGTGCGTCCACGGGAGAGAGCGCGGGCTGAACCCCAACAGGTCTCGCTCCAGTTGAACCCAGAGCTTGTCCTCTACTCTGTACCTCCAGTCTGCCATCCTCGTAAGGATAGCAGCAGCGTGATATAGTTTTAAGTCCGGTGCACCGGCGCCGCCCGCGTTTTTGGGTCTAGCCAGTATGTTGAACCTGACACGTGGTTTCCGTGACCCCCATATGAATTTCAAGAATGTTGTCTGGATAGTCTTGAAAAAATGCCTGGGTAGTTTGATCGGTATCGTTTGGAAGAGGTATAGGAACCGGGGGAGTATATCCATCTTCAAGATGTTTATTCTTCCAAACCATGAGTAACACCCTTTGTCGTACCTTGAAATGTCACGGTTGACTTTGGTCTGAAGTGCCTGGAAATTCAACTCGTACAAGCTATCCAGATCAGATGGTATGAAGGTCCCCAAGTACTTTATCGCTGTGGGCTGCCACTTGAAGGGGAAACTGCTCCGGAGTCTGTCCACCAGAGGCTGCGGAAGGGTGAGGTTTAACGCCTCGGATTTTGCATAATTGACACGGAAGTTGGATAGTTGGCCAAAGCGTTCAAATTATTTGAGAACAGCCGGAAAGGATATAGCCGGGGACGTAAGGTGTATGAGCAGGTCGTCCGCAAAGATCGACATTTTATACTGTTGTCCCCTGCATTCAATCCCCTTGATGTCTGGGTTATTTCGTAAAGCTACCGCTAGATGTTCCATTGTTAGGATATACAAGAGGGGCGAAAGGGGACAGCCCTGTCGAGTCCCGTTCCTGATTGTGAAAGGTTCCGACAGGACCCCGTTCGCCCTGACACGAGCCGTCGGCTCTTGATACAGTGCCAGAATCTTGGAGGTTATGTTCGGACCTAAACCAATTTGGGAGAGGGTAGCTCTGAGAAAGCGCCAATTCACCCTGTCGAACGCTTTCTCAGCGTCGCAGGAGAGGACGCACGCTGGAGCGCCAGTTTTGTGGACATGTGCAATGAGTTCCAGTAGCTTGTTTGTATTGTCTCTGGCCTCGCGTCCAGGGACAAACCCCACTTGGTCCAGATGAATCAGTTGGGGGATCAGAGGTTTGATCCTAGTGGCAATTATTTTTGCGTACAATTTTAGGTCAACATTGAGTAGGGATATGGGTCTATAGCTGCCGCAGGATCTTTACCAGGCTTCGGAATCACTGTGATTATGGCTTCCACCGCTTGCTTCGGAAAGGGGTTATCCATTCTTATGTGGTTGAAGGTTCTGACCAATAAGGGAGCAAGCTGCGGCGCTAGGTCTTTAAAGAATCTGGGGGTGAATCCGTCCGGGCCAGGGCTCTTTCCCGCCGGGGCATCCTTAATGGCCTCATGACCTCTAGTTCCGTAAACGGGGTTTCTAGTTCAGCCGAGGATTCCTCAGGTATAGTAGGGAGCTGCGTTTCGGATACGTAGTTCTGTATTTTGGTCTCCAATGTCTCTTGTGTAAGGCCAGGTTTAAGGTTGTACAAGCCGGCGTAGAAACCCCTAAACACCTCCGGGATTTTAGAGGGGTCCACTACGTTTTCCCCTTTTTCCGTCGTGATGCTTGGAATAAATGTTGCAGGTATCTTGTGGTGGAGAGATTTGGCTAAGAGCTTACCACATTTGTTCGCGTGTTCGTACATTGAGGCGTGCCTTCTGTCTCTGTATCTGAGATGGGCCTGGTCATAAAGCTTCAGTAGTTTGTTCCTGTGGAGTGAGAGCTCAGAGAGCAGTTCTGGAGTAGGGTCCTGCTTATGTTTAGTCTCGAGGTCGCAAATAGTTTGCAACGTCTTGGAAGGGTTCAGCATGAGGTTAAAGTCTCCTCCGAGTATCAGAATACCCTCAGCAAACTCCTCCAACCTCCTGAGGTACCTCTGGAGCGCCCCAGCCTGTTCATAGTTTGGCAGATAGAGATTTGCTATTGTGTAGGTTGTCTGGTTGATCCAATGCTGTAAAGGGCAGAGATTTGTGGATTGCTATAGATGCCCCCCGCGATTTGCTCTGTGGGTTGGTGCTATGGTACCAAGAGGTGAAGTATCTATGGCCCAAGCTCGTTATGTTGCCTTCCTGGAAGTGAGTCTCCTGAAGAAGGAGGATGCCCACTCTTTGTTTGTGTAGATCATAGAGGACCTTAGAACGCTTTTCGGGGACATTGAAGCCCTTGATGTTCAGAGAGCAGATTGTTAACTTGGCCATATCAAGCGAGCGGCGTCGGCCAGGAGAAGGGCCCACAGCACAATCGGACCCAGAGGTGACAACAGGCGTGGGGGGGAGGGAGGGGGAGACAAGGGGAGGAGGAGGGAAACAAGTAAGGGTGGAGAGAGAGGAGGCAGGAGATAGAGTCAGGAGGGAGGAAGAAGGGAAAGAGAAAAGGGGGGAGGAAAAAGAGAGGAGGAGAAGGAAGGAGGGTCCGAACGGGGGTAGGGATTCCTACTGAGAGCGGGATTAAGGGTACAGGACAAATCAGTATTTAAGTGAGTGGGTGCACTACCTGGGTGTGGGACACTAGGGAGGATAGGAGAGGGGTGCACCTGAGGGGTGCAGGGGGGACCGGTAGGAGAAACTATAAGGAGGGTTACTGAGGTTAATGGGGCCGGCAATTAAATCTTCTTAGATCGGGTCCAAAAGGGGTCCCTATCTGGGTCCCTGGTTCTCTGACTGGTGAATGCCGGTCTGGGGAAAACAAAGAGAAGGGGGGGGAAGATTAATCAGGGCAGCGAGACACCGGGGTCAGGTGTCCCCGCAGTAAACTCTAATGCGAGGGATCCTTCGGTATGGGTGTACCGCAAGTACCCTCGTTTCCCTATCTAGGGTAGTACCAACAAAAATGGCACAAAACCCCACCAGGGCCACCTAAGTAGGGGGCGTGTAAGTCGAGAACACTATCGGCGCAGGAGATGCACACTTTGAAACGAAAACATTGCCACATCCGGAACAGACTAGTAAATCTATACGAGGCGAGATAACATTGCAACTTCAAAATTACTCATATGCATGGACGTGGAGCCCCAGGTAGGCACTCGTGAGCAGAGCACGCCAAGCTCCCCCGCCCCGAGGGACGGAAGCGTCCCCCGCCCCCCCCGGAAAATCCGGGGGGGACAGTCAAGGCAGAGGACCAGCTTGCCGGACCCGGCGGTCCCGCCCCCCGGTGGGGAGACGCCACCACATCGGCGCCACCCCCAGGGCTCCAGGCACAGGACATACAAACAATGAACAGTTTTGGCTCGACTTAGGCAGGTTAGCGAGTCTACAAAGTACATAACCAATATTGAAACTTAAGAACTTAGGATTCATAGCCAAACATAAACGCAATACTCAGGGGTGACCTCCAGGACGGTGCCAGTCGGACACCCAACCGCCCAGCCCCCCCACACCCCCGACAGAGGTGCCGGTGCCCAGCCCCGGGCGCAAGAAGCGTCCACCCCACTGGGTGAGCCTCCCGAGGCCATCAGCCCAGCCATGAGAAAAAGAGCGAGCATTTCAAGAACTCTATAACATATCTACAAAGTGCCAGTTACTGTGAGTCCAACCTCCCCGCGGCAGGCACCCCCCAGGGCCCCCCACCCCAACCCCCCTCGAGTCCCCATGCACCCTAGCCCAGCGGGATGGAATGAGATGAGACGTGGGCCCCCCGCACGGAGGGGTCCGAGAGTCGTTGGTGTCCACTGTCCCGTTCTGGGGCAGAAGCGATGTCCATCCATCCACAGGCCAGTCCGCCATCCCCCCTAGCTGTCAGGGGGCCAGGCACGGGTCAGCCCAGAGGGGTCCCGCCGCGGAAGAAGGCCACGGCCCACCAGCGCACCGGTCCTCAGGCTCTGTTATCTGGTCGAGGCACCCGTCTTCTTGGGCCCCCCACTAACCTTCCAGGCGGTCCCCGCAGCCCCCCCCCCCCCAGCGGCCCCCTAGGCGGATGTTCCAAGGTAGGCGAGAGCCAATCCGGCACCCGAATCGGGTCAGTTTCCAGGAATGCAAAAAGTTGCGGGAGTTGGTCGACAGTTCTCAGAGCGAAGGATCTCCCGTTTTTGCGCACAATTAGGTGGAAGGGGAAACCCCAGCGGTAGGAGGCCCCCTGGCACTGGATCACTTCAAGGAGGGGTTTCAGCATACGTCTCATTTGGAGGGTCCTGGAGGAAAGGTCGGGGAGGACCGCGACGAGTGAACCATCAAATCTAGTTGGACCCTTCTCTTATGCTTTTCTCAGGATGTCTTCCTTAGCTCTGTAGCCTCTCAGGGGACAGGCAGGCTTCATGAGGGGCACATCTCCCGCGTATGCAAGGGGCATCCCACACCCGTGTTGAAGGGGTGGCCACCGCCGGGGTGCTGGGAGACCGGCTGTGTATACTAGGGTCTGCCGCTGTGTTCTTTGGGGTGTGTTGTGTTTTACTTTGGGTTGCAGCCTGTGGCCCCACTCCTCCCCCCTCAGTCAGTGATGGGATCTCATTGATGGTGCTGGGGGTCCATTCGGACACGTCCAGAGGACGTGGGGCTCCCTCCCCCACCCGGGACTGCTCACAGGCTGGTCTGGGGGGATCACTCATGTGCTGTTTTGCCACTGCTGGGGTATGGTCTGCCCGGACCTCCCGGTCCCTGCTGTCCTCCCCCTCTTCAACCGTCCTGTCATTTACAGGCCGGGCCGCGGGAGCATGCTGTCTCTCCCCCCAGCCGGGAGAGGACAGGCCGCCGCCCCCCGCCACCGCCTCCGTTGCTGATGTCGGCGCCTCTGCTCTCCTCTCCTCACACGCCGCCTCCGCTCTCAGTCTGCCCCTGACGCGGCCGGGTGCAGACGTCTGCCGCGCTTCTGGGGGATTACTTTCCTCATCCTCCCCAATCAGGTAAGGGGACTCCCGCCCTGTACCGACCTCTGCATCCATGCGCGCCTCCTCCTCTCGAGCCGCCGCCATCTTGCTGGCCCGCTCCTCCTCGCTTCCACGGCCCGCCGCCTCAAAGAAAGTGGCGATGGAGGCTGATCGCTGCCTCCGGTCTGTGCACGCTGTCTTTCTGCGCCTGGGCATTAGTTCAGGTCTGTGCAAAGTGCCTCTAGATCCCGTCCGTTTGTGGTTCTGTGCAGAGCTCCTCAGCTTAGCTGCCTACCTCGCCATCGGCCAGCCACGCCCCCCGTTCTTACCTTCTTTTGACATTGTTCTGATGACTCCTATGTGGTATACTGTGGTTTAGTTTTAATTTTTTGTAGTTCACATGAAGCATTCGTTGTCAATAGACATTAAAGCACTATCACTTTGTACAATAGTAATAGGATTCTTTATTTCTAAATTGATTGGATTATTGATTTTATTTATTTAATTAATTTAATAATGTATTATTTATGCACTGTGCCTCTTCGATATATAGAAAGCAGTGTACTTAAAGCAAAGCAAAACAAAACCCGGCATTTTGACTCCTGGGTTTTTTTCCGGGCCCATGAGGCATCCAGTATTGGGATGGCCTGCTGTGTGAAATTCTCCAGTTCACCCAGTAAATCACCTCTTTGGTCCTCTTGTCCAGTCAGAGCCTTTTGTCGTGTTTATATAATTCAGTGCCCCGGGGGGTTTCACCCAGCCAGGCACCCCAATTCGGGACTCCCTGGGGGAAGGCTAGTGGTCGTCCCCGGAATCTTTTAGATTCCATGGCCAGCTGCATTGGGTTTTGTTCCGCTTTAATAGTAATCCAGATTTTAGTATATAGTTATAGCATTATTTTAGGGCTCCATCATTTTTTAACTGTCCTGTTTGTGTTGTATGTGTATAGTCTCTTGAATAACATTTAGTAGTTACGTTGGTTTAAAGGGGTTATGCACACCTTGTTTGCTTCAATTACTGTGCGACAATTTATTTATGTAAAGTAACATTTGACTAATATTTTAGCTGAAGCAGCAGATGGAGGAGAAGCAAGTGTTTGAAGGTTTCAACGAAGGCAAAATAATGTTTCAACCGACTTACAAATATGATCCTGGTTCTGATGATTGGGACACAAGGTTTGTGTTGTACAGGCATTTCAGACATGTAGAGTGCGAAAATCTATATTAAATCTATATTAATATAGCTAAGGGGGAGGTGAAGGAGTGCTTTGAGGTTCTAGGGGGAAGGCTGATCCTGCAAAGGGTGTGTGGCTTTAAAGCGGAATATATATGCCGCCCACTCTGCCTCCCTACCCTGGCTCTGAGGACAGGGGGTTACAAAGAAATGGGCGGCAGGAACGTGCCAAACAGTGAATGCAGCTTTGTGTCTTTTGCAATGGCCACCATACGGGCTCAGGAGGAGCAGCACTGGCCCGCCGTGCACCCCACCCGTCCTCCCAGTCCATGTTTCATGGGCAATGCGTCCAGCTAGGCAGTGGCCTGGTTTTAGAAAATAGCTTTTTCCACCTCTGACACCTGGAATTTTTGAAATTGATGATTGGCTGATGTGACCCAGCACACTGGCCACACATCAATTATCAATGCAGACATCTTCTAACATTTTGTGTGAAACCACAGAAGCTCTAGCTCAATTACAATGTGTGCTGGAACAGTCCTCATACTCATGTGTTAGCAGGGTTCTCAGGTGTGTAGCAGGATTGCCGGTCCCACACATTTCAGGAGTGCAGCATCTGCAAATATATTCCACAACACCTGCATTGGGTTAAGCCCTTTCAGACAGCATACACCACTGATCGTCGTCGGGGGGGGGGGGGGGGGGGGGGAGTAAGGAGGGCAATTTACTAAGCTTTATTTATTTGATTAAAGGTACACATTAATAGAATGTGTTTCATCATACAGTTTTGATATGTCCATCTGTACTTAATTAGATTTGCACTGTATTATTTTCTCCAACTTTCCTGCCAGAAACAAGTGTGCAAATATACCCAGCTTTACGCCAGAGGAAATGAAAACAATGGATAGGCTATTTCGCTTAATATCATAATAGACTTTCCCTGTTACAGATATGTTGCCATTACATCAGGGCTTCCTGCAAGCTATTTAACTATGACCTTAAAGCTGTGTAATGTACACCATAATTCCCAATTTATTTCACTGACTTCTATACTAAGATAGAAGTCTGTCAAGTTTTTGTCATTTTATTTGTAGTTTCTTCTTTAAATGCGACTGATATCAAAAGGACAGCACTTGTATCCCATTTTCCATATTCCATAGGGGCACACACAGGGCCGGTCTTAGGATAGAAGGCCCCCCTGTGAGAGACTACAGGATAGCACCCCGCCAACACACTTCTGCGCTTCCTCAGTACTAACCTACTGTGGGGTGGTGAACTGGCAGCTGCTGGGGAGGCAATTGGAAAAAGGGAGCATTACTCTCCCAGTCCTGAATTATCTCCAGGGCAACCCAATGTGCAATACCTCACTGTGTGAAACCACCCAGGATTGCCGGTATATTTACCCCGGCTAATGCACTGCCACACTGGAAGGTAAGGTTGCGAGTGGGGGTGAGCAGGTAGAAACCAGTAAGAGTATTCCACACAGTGCAATCAGTTTATCACATCCCCAGCTTTCCTGGCTAATGCACTGCCGTGCTGGAAGGTGACTGGGGATGTGAGCTGCTCTCCGCTCTTTATGCTGGGCTCTGTGAACAAAAAGAGTTCTATGCCCTGCAATAATATATGCAGCATAGCGTGCTGATTGGAAAGCCTGCGCATGTGCTGTGGGTTTGATTGCATGGTGGGTATGCCCCCCAAACCGATAGAGCACGCGGCTAACCAGTAAGTTGGGACCAGGCATGGAGGTGAGTGAGTGGCAAACCAGTAAATTGAGTGGACTGGTTGGGGTGTCAAGCATACAGGTGCAACTGTGTGGCGCCCCTCTGACCATGGCGCACTGTGTGATTGCACAAATTGCATACCCCAAAGGCTGGCCCTGGGCACACATTACCTCTGGAGTTTTTGGAAAAGCTGGCAGGGTTTATGTTTAAACTTTTTTGTGGTACCCAAAACATGTTGGGCTCTGGTCCAGAACCGTCGAGTATGATGCCAAAACTGTACAAAACCTGCTGTAATGATGGGACACTCCTTTAAGATGATAATGTCTGCTTTTACTCTTATCTATTCTTCAATGGATTTGCCCTTTCTGCTTTTCAATCTTCAGCTTCCCCCCCCCCCCAAAGATAGTCATCACTAAATATGCCTGTCTAACATGTTCAAGAGCAATCCTAGATTTTTAATTGAGCGGTTTATTTAGGTTGCCTTTAATGGGCTCACCATCTTCAGGAATGCTGGTAAGAAATGAGGCCAACAATGCCACGTCAGTCTCCCACATCAACCATCAAGGAGGCAAGAGAAGCAGAGGACCATGGCAGAAGCTTCTAAAACCACATTGTCCTTGCCATATCATCACCATATCATCTGCATTCCTACAAAAAAGATCTCTGAGAATGGTCCTAAATTCCATCCATTTCATCGGCTTTATCTTAAAGGCCAACATTGGCCATCAATATCCTGTTCTCCCAGGGAAACTTGGTGGTAGACCATGACTATTCTATTGCATGGCACGGCCTGCTTCAAGAAGTCCTTACGTATGGGATATTCCGCCACAAGGTGGCTCAGTGCACTGCAGAAGAGTTGTGGCTCCTCCCGGTACCATATAAAAACAGGATCACCAATAGACAAATCCAGTGTTTTCTCTGCAGTGATACTGCGAAGATAGAAGATGGCTCTTTATATTGCGTCGGTGAGCGGGGCAACCAAGCCTGTGGCCCTGAGTGTCTATTTCCACCCGTTTCTTGACCCTCTGTGCCTCCCAGCCTCGGCTGATGGATCGGGTGAAGGTAGAGGAGCACTAGGGTCAGGTGCTCAAGGTGCGCTGCTCCAAGCCGCAGACCCTGTACCACAAAGGGTAGCCGGCCATAGGCTTTATGGTGAGCCTACTGAGGAATGTGGAGTTCCTGTCCTAGCTTCTGAGGTGGTGAGTGTTTTTGGGGACTGTGTGCCTTGTTTCTCTGGTTTCTGGGGTCCCCCCCCCCTACCCTGGCCCGGCTCTCGCCGCTGCCTGCTCGCTCTCCTCTCCCCCTCTCCTCGATGTGCGGGTGGTAGCGGTGAGTGGTTATTAGCGCTGTTTTTTCCGCTGTAGCCGCTTCGTACTCCGCTCCGCGGCGGGCGGCGCGGTGGCTGTGAGGTGTTTTTGGACTGTGATGGTACCGGCGCGGTCATGTGAGCGCCATTTTCGCGCACTTCGGGGCCGCCCCGCGGCCCGCCCCTCGAGGTTCTCGTGCTGGCGCCATTGTGAGTCTGCTGCGTGTCTGGGGCCCCTCTTCTTCCCTGGGCTGCGACGGTGATCATTTCCTGTGTCGCTTCCTCCCATGGCCTGGCGGCTTAGTGTTCTTCTGCCTTCGGTCTCCTTGGTCCGTGAGTCCCCTTTGGGGGTTTTGTTTCCTTGGGACATGGTCTGTGGGATGCTTATGTGCATGTTACTTATGTCTTTCAGGGGGGACAGCTGTGGGTTGTGGTCCCTCCCGGTTCTGTTCCTTACCCCCCCCATCCCCTCTTTGCTGGCTCTTCTGGGGGCATCCCTTGGGGGGGGGCATCCCGTGTGGCTTTTTATTAGCCCTTACCCTGTGCTGGCCTATTGCGCCTGTGTTAATCACTATATGGAGGCTTCTGGAATAGCGTGCTCGGGGGTCCTTCGGGGCAATCCCGGCTGTGTGTCATGTGCGGGGCATCCCCTTTGAGTGGTAGTGGCGCGGTTTGTGTGCCGTGCGCCCAAGGTATCATTGCTGCCTAGGCTGGGTTGAGCGCTTCTCTTCTTCTTCTGTGCTCCCTCCGGCATCGCCTACCCCCCCCCGCGCCTGCATTTAGCCCCCAGTGAGGGGGATACTTGCAGGGGGTCACAATCTGATCTGGCACTTCGTGTGGCCAGCATTGAAAGGCAGCTTGCCAAGCCTGTGTAAGGGAAGGCCTCTGGCAAGAAGCAGCACCTGGCTCCCACGGCCTCCCTCTTTGCTGAGGAGGATGTGGGAATTGATGCCTTTGGTGGCCGTTACTCCCTAGAGGACGGAGAGCTTATCCAGGACTCTGACTCCTCTGGGGACCAGCAGGAGGGGTACGACAGTGACCCTGGGTCTGCGTCCGGGGAGGATTCATGGCTCCCTGATGACACTGATAGACTGTTGTCTGACATTTTTGAAACCTTGAACATCGCCCCCCCCCCCCCCTGAGGTGGCTAAGAGGAAGCAGGGTGAGCTCTTTCGTCCTGATAAACAGCATCTGGAATTCCCTGAGCAGGGCCATTTCTCTAATATGGTGCTCAAGGAGTGGGAACGTCCTAATAGATTGCACGCGGTGCCCAAAGGGTTTGGATAAGAGGTATCCCTTTCCTGCTGACCTGGTTAAGCGATGGTCGTGTCCCCCTGAGGTGGACGCTCCCGTCCTAGGGCTGTCCAACACCTCGGTCATGTCTTGCCCTGACACTACTACACTGCGGGACAGCGCGGACCGGCGTTTGGATCAGCTGGCCTGCCATGCTTTTACATTTGTGGGGGCTGGGCTGCGTCCGGTCTGCGCCGCTGCCATTACAGCTATTGCCCTTAAGAAAAAGCTCAAGCGTCTCACTGATGGCGCTACGGCTGGTAAGAGGGGGGAGGATTATAGGGCCCTCTTGCTTTGCTCTGATTTTGTTGCCTTTGTCCTTACTGCCATGGATGATGCAGTCCGGCTGAGTGGTAGGGCCTCTGCCCTCTTGGTGGCTATGCGCCACTCTGTTTGGTTGCATCAGTGGGCTCTCACTGGGCTCCCTTTTGCGGGGCTACGGCTCTTTGGTGAGCGTCTGGATGTTCTAGCCAAGGATGGTAAGCTACCTCAGCATAGGAAGCAGCCTCGGCCCTTTCGGGGTACTTCCTCCTCCTCCTCCTTTCGTGCCTTTAGAGTAGGTTGTGGCTCCCTCTTCTCAGGTAGCCGCAGAGAGTCTTGGGGACGTGACAGGTCCCGTGGTCGCCCCGGTCTCTCTTGGGGGGCCAAGCCCAAACCCCCTCCAAAGGCCTCTCAGGCATGAGGAGGCGCCCTCACCCATCCGGGTGGGGGGACGGCTTCGGCTCTTTGCTCACGTCTGGAGGCTCCGCGTCTCAGACCGCTGGATTCAGGAGGTGGTGTCCTCCGGTTACAAGATAGAGTTTGCAGCCTGGCCGCCCCCAAGATTCCTCAGACCACGTATGTCTCAAAACCCTCTGGCGGCTCAGGGTTTGTGCCTTGCAGTTTAACACCTATTGGAGTCATTTGCCTGGTGCCTTCCCAAGAACAGGGTCAGGGGTACTACTCCAATCTTTTCACGGTCCCCAAAAAGGACGGGTCTTTGAGGCCCATCCGGGACTTGAAGGGTCTCACAAGTTTGTCAGGTTTAAGCACTTTCGCATGGAGACGCTACGCTCCGCTGTCAGTACCCTTCGCCTGGGCGACTTCATGATCACCGTGGACATCAAGGATGCCTATCTTTATGTGCCAATATTTCCAGGTCATCACAGATTCCTGAGGTTCGCTCTAGAGGATCAGCATTACCAGTTTGTGGCTTTCCCATTCGGTATCGCCTCGGGTGTTCACCAAGGTGCTGGCGGGCGTGATGGCTCTGTTGCGGAACCAGGGCATTCGCATCCTCCCTTACCTGGACGACATTCTGATTGCTGCTCAGTCTCTTCATCAGGCCGAGAAGGATACTCAGGTGGTGACCTCCACTCTCGAGTCCTTCGGCTGGGTGATCAACTTTCCCAAGTCTTCACTGTCTCCGTCTTTGGTGAGGTCCTTTCTGGGCATGACTCTGGATACCTCTCAGGTCAAGGTGTTCCTTCCTCAGCAGAAAGTGGGGGGCCTTCAGAAGCAGGCACGGGCTCTGCTCTTGTGTCCCCATCCCTCCATCCGGTAAGGGATGCAGTTAGTGGGCCTGATGGTTTCCTGCTTTGAGGCGGTCCCCTTTGCTCAGTTTCACATGAGACCTCTTCAGTTGCACCTCTTGTCAGTTTGGGATCGGGATCCTGTGTCCCTGGATCAGGAATTTGCTCTGTCCCCACTGGCCAGACTGTCCCTCTCCTGGTGGCTGGACTCAAGGAATCTTCTAGTGGGCAGGACCTTTCTGCCTCCGTGCTGGGAGACTGTCGCCACAGATGCCAGTCTGACCGGTTGGGGGGGCTTTTGGAAGTCTCTAAAGTTCCAGGGTTGGTGGGGCCCCCAGGAGGCCCATGCTCCCATCAATGTCCTGGAACTGAGAGCGATCAGGTTGGTTCTTTCTCAGCTGACCACACACCTTCGGGGCCGGGCTGTTCAGATCCGCTCAGACAACCAGACGGCGGTTGCCTACATCAATCATCAGGGAGGGACTCGGAGCAAGCGAGCCCTCGAGGAAGTGTCCCTGATACTGTCTTGGGGGGAAGAGAATGTCCCTTGCATCTCGGCGATCTACAATCCCGGGGGTGGGGAACCAGGAGGCAGACTCCCTGAGCAAGGGGTACGTATTTCACTCCCTGTGTCACCATTGGGGTCAGCTGGATGTGGACCTGTTTGCGTCCCCCGCCACAATTACAAGCTTCCAAGATTTGTCTGCCTGTTGCAGGATCCTCTGGCCTTCTTCACGGATGCGCTAGCAATGCCTTGGACGGAGTTTCGGCTCCTCTGTGTTCCCTCCCTTTCCTCTGCTGGGCAGGGTGCTGCGGGTGCAAGCCCAGGAGGGGGTATCAGCCATTCTGGTGGCCCCCTGTTGGCCAAGGAGGGTGTGGTTCGCAGACATCGTGCAGTTGGCAGTAGATCGGTACATCTTGCCCAAGGATCCAGACCTTCTCACTCAGGGACAGCTGCGCCATCCCAATTTACAAACGCTGGCTTTAACGGCTTGGCTGCTGAAAGCTCCATCTTGATGGATAAGGGGTTGCCGGCCTCTGTTGTTGATACTATTATTCGGGCTAGGAAGAAGTCCTCGTCTTTTATCTACTACAGGGTCTGGCATGCTTATATTGACTGGTGTGAGTCCAAGTCTTTTCCTTGTCGGGTGTTTTCGATCCCCAGGATTCTGGAATTTTTGCAACATGGTTTGGATTCGGGCCTTCAACTTAGTACCCTCAAGGGTCAGGTGTCAGCTCTGGCAATTTTTTTCCAAAGATCCTTTGCCAATCACCGGTTGGTTAAGACTTTTTTCCAGGGAGTTACTCATGTCCATCCGCCACGTAAACCTATGATACCGGTTTGGGACTTGAATCTGGTATTGTCTGCTCTGTAGGGTCCTCCCTTTGAGCCTATCCGTGGGGATGCGTTGCCCATTCTGACTCTTAAGGTGTCCTTTTTGGTGGCTATTACTTCGGTCAGGCGAATTTCTGAGCTGGCGGCGATTTCCATCAAACCTCTTCTTTTGAGCGGCATCAGGATAAGGTGGTGTTTCGGCTTAAGCCAGATTTCTTGCCTAAGGTTGTGTCTGCTTTTCTGGTCAATCAGGACATTGTCTTACCTTCTTTGTGTCCTAACCCTGCTAATTCTAAGGAAAGGACTCTTCATTCTCTGGATGTTGTCAGGGCATTGAAGTTTTATTTGGTTGCTACTGAGTCTTTCAGGTAATCTGATGCTCTTTTCGTTCTTCCTGCTGAACCTAGGAAGGGTTTGCCTCCGGCTAAATCTACTATTTGCATGTGGATACGTCAGGCGGTGGTACAAGCCTATTCTGCTTAAGTGAAGGTTCCTCCTTTCCGGATTACTGCTCATTCCACTCGTGCTGTTGGTGCCTCCTGGGCTTTTCAGCACCAAGCTTCTGTTGAACAAGTTTGTAAGGCCGCTACTTGGTCTTCTGTTCATACTTTTTCTGAGTTTTACAAAGTTGATGTTAAGGCTTCAGCTGATGCTGCTTTTGGCCGCAAGGTACTTCAGGCGGTAGTGGTCTGAACTGCCTGCTGTTGTTTTTGGGGATCCCACCCTAACTTACGGACACTGCTGTTGCCACCGTGCCATGCAATAGGAAAAGTACAATTCTGTGAGTACTCACCTGTAGAATTGTTTTTACTATGCATGGCACGGCCTGCTTCACCCCACCCTTGTTATCGTTATTCTTGGTTGCCTCTTTTATGGTGAACGTTCCAAGTTAGTTGAGTTTGTTACCTTTTTTATCTTTTTTACCTTTATTATCTCCCGGCTTCTTGTATAACTGCTTGTTATACAAGAAGCCGGGAAGGTCTATTGGTGATCCTGTTTTTATATGGTATCGGGAGGAGCCACAGCTCTTCTGCAGTACACTGCGCCACCTTGTGGCGGAATATCCCATACGTAAGGACTTCTTGAAGCAGGCCATGCCATGCATAGTAAAAACAATTCTACAGGTGAGTACTCACAGAATTGTATTTTTAGTCTACCGTTTGTGCTTGGGTACATACTTTCTCCAGATTTGGCTCCAAAACATTGTTTTGCAACTAAGTGAAGGACAGTATAGGAAGAGGTTACAGTCTTTAGTGGAGTCATTTCTTGGCATCCTTCCACCTTTAGGCCGGACATATAACAGAACTTACACTGTGTCCCCAATGAACGCCTCACAAAAATGTTTTGAGTTCACTAAAAATGGTCCTGTTAATGTTATTAAAATTTTTTTTTTCTCTTCCTCTGCCACTAGTGAAAAGTGTCGAGCACCAGCTTGGTGTGATCGCATACTCTGGAAAGGCAAACATATTAAGCAGCTGGATTACCGAAGTGTTATGAATCTGAAAACAAGTGACCACAAACCAGTCAGTTCTCTGTTTAGTATCGGGGTAAGAAGGCATCTGCAGCTTGTTTAATGTCCCTGTCCAGGCACATAGAAAAACAATCTACACCTACCTCCCTACCTGCAGGCTTAATGCCACGGGCCCAGGGTTGCAGGGGTTTAGTTCTAACCCTATCCACTACTGTGCTGGCCATCGATCAATGCATTTCTGTGCTGCTAGTTCATTAACAGCACAGGGCATATCACATAAGCGTCCAATGTTGACACGTGTTCCGGGGACCAGACAGGAGCAAGCTGTGCGCTTCGAAAATTATACCCCTGCAACCTTTACAACTAAGCAGTTGTTTACAACTAAACAAAGAAATGGGGCGTGTGGGTGAGGAGGTAAGTGACAGTCCCTTTAATGTTGTTAAATGATGTACGAAAAACATCATAAAAAAGCATTAAAAACATTTTTAATTACCTGCAAACATTCAGGAGAAATCCTATCTCAAAGGGGGGGGGGGGGGGGGGGATACTATTGAATTCAGTTAAGCATGAATTGTCCTGGGGCATGTCTCTCACAGTTTCAGCTCCCTCCCATGCTGGTTTCAGGTCCCCCAGAGTTCTGGCTTGCTTCATCCACCCTGTACAAAGTACTCTGTTGCTATCGATGGAGTTGAGCTCACCAATGTGAGAGACCACCATTTTTCCTGTGAATGGTGGACAGACACCCATGGGATTCCAGGGCGTATTCATGCTGCGGGTCTCAGAAAAGTGTATGTTTCTGAACACTGTACCTTGAACCAGAACAACGCCTATTTTTCTTAAGATTTCTCCTCTTGGGGGGCATTAATGCACAGGGGGCATCTGCAATCGGAATGCCTCCCATGTGCCCGGAACAACGCCCATTTTTCTTAAGATTTCTCCTCTTGGGGGACGTTCATGAACAGATGTCTGCCATGCGCCCGGAACAACACCTATTTATGTTTTTATAAGTAATAAGATTATTTAAGACCTTTCAGAGCAGATGAGTGTTTAGTTAGCTAATATGTGTTTATTAAATCTCGAACTGACTTTGCCCTGGTTTGTGTTTTTGATAAAATAAGTTTTAGATTTGACTGAGAAGACCCTTACTGCACCCTCGCCCTGTGTGCCAGGACTCAACACTCTGCACTGTCTGTCTATCTGGAGCTTCCCCTGCTAATGGAGATACATTTGGACATTTTGGAAGTTTTATTTCACTAGAACAGTTAGGGGGCTAATGCATATTGGAGATATTTCTTTGCACCTCCAGCCCAGCTTTCAATGGGTTCAGGATTTAGATGTAATGCAATACTAGCTTTTGTAGTTGTATGGCAGATCAGAATCTTAACAGGGATGTTTTCACCCTCAGACATTCTAGCATTGCAGGTTTCGGTCTGGCTAGATCCCTGTAAAACCCAATACAACTGTAAAGACAGGGAAATATAAGACTTGTAGCCCATGACATCATGGTCTAAAATGTTACTTGTTTCAGTAATTGACATTTTAGATTCAGAAATATAACTGATGTGGTTTGTGGTCAGTTTGAGAGGAAGTCAACCAAAACAATGTTCCTATTGCATGGCACGGCCTGCTTCAAGAAGTCCTTACTTATGGGTTATTCCGCCACAAGGTGGCGCAGTGTACTGCATAAGAGTTGTGGCTCCTCCCAGTACCATATAAAAACAGGATCACCAATAGACAAATCCAGTGTTTTCTCTGCACTGATTCTGCGAAGATAGAAGATGGCTCTTTATATTGCGCAGGTGAGCGGGGCAAACAAGCCTGCAGCCCTGCATGTCTATTCCCACCCTTTTCTGGACCCTCTGTGCCTCCCAGCCTCAACTGTCAGATCGGGTGAAGGTAGAGGAGCACTAGGGTCAGGTGCTCAGGGAGCGCTGCTCCAAGCCGCAGACCCAGTACCACAAAGGGTAGCCGGCTATAGGCTTTATGGTGTGCCTACTGAGGGATGCGGAGTTCCTGTCCTAACTTCTGAGGGGGTGAGTGTTTTGGGATCTTTGTGCCTTGTTCTCCAGTGTCTGGGGTTCCCCCCCATCCCTGTCCTGGCTCTCGCCGCTGCCTGCTCGTTCTCCTTCCCCCCCTCTCTCCCCGGCGTGTGTTCGGGGGGGGGGGGTGGCGGCTGTTTTTCAACTGCGTTCTTTCATGGCGCGGCATACAACAAAACGCAGTGAGGCGTTTTTGTTGTATGGTGATGCCGTCGGCGCGATCATCGCGTATCGCGGCGTCCCCCTGCCCGCCCCTCGAGGTTTCTCTGCCGGCGCCATCTTGAGGCTGCTGCGCGTCCGAGGCCCCTCTTACTCCCTGGGCTGCGGCAGTGATCTCCCTGTGCCGCTTACTCCTGTGGCCTGGTGGCTTGGTGTCCTTCGGTCTACTTCGGCATCGCCTACCCCTCCGCGCCTGCATTTAGCCCCCAGTGAGGGGGATTCTAGCAGGGGGTCACAATCTGATCTGGCACTTCGTGTGGCCAGCATCGAAAGGCAGCTTGCCAGGCCTGTTCCACATAAGGCTTCTGGCAAGAAGTGGCACCTGACTCCCGCGTCCTCCCTCTTTCCTGAGGAGGATGAGGGAACTGATGCTTCTGGTGGTCTTTACTACCTAGAGGAGGGGGAGCTTTTCCAGGACTCTGACTCCTCTGGGGACCAGCAGGAGGGTTACGACAGTGACCCTGTGTCTGTGTCTGGGGAGGATTCATGGTTCCCTGATGACACTGATAATCTGTTGGCTCACATTTTTGAAATCTTGCACATTGTCCCCCCTGAGGTGGCTAAGAGGAAGCAGGGTGAGCTCTTTCATCCTGATAAACAGCGTCTGGAGTTCCCTGAGCAGAGCCATTTCACTAATGTGGTGCTCAAGGAGTGGGAATGTCTTAGTAGGTTGCCCACGTGCCCAAGGGGTTGGATAAGAGGTATCCCTTTCCTGCTGACCTGGTCAAGCGATGTGTCCCCCTGAGGTGGACACTCCCGTTCTAGGGCTGTCCAACACCTCGGTCATGCCTTCTCCTGACACTACTACACTGCGGGACAGCGAGGACCGGCGTATGGATCAGCTGGCCTGCCATGCTTTTACATTTGTGGGGGCTGTGTTGCGGCCTGTCTGCGCGCTGCCATTACAGCTATTGCCCTTAAGAAACAGCTCAAGCGTCTCCTTGATGGCGCTAGGGCTGGTAGGAGGGGGGAAGATTATAGGGCCCTCTTGCTTTGCTCTTATTTTGTTGCCTTTGTCCTTACTGCCATGGATGATGCGGTACGGCTGAGTGGTAGGGCCTCTGCCCTTTTGGTGGCTATGCACCACTTTTTTTGGTTGCATCAGTGGGCGGCTGATGCTGCTGCTAAGAAGGCTCTCACTGGGCTCCCCTTTACGGGGCTGCGGCTCTTTGGTGAGCGTCTGGATGTTCTAGCCAAGGATGGTAGGCTGCCTCAGCGTAGGAGACAGCCTTGGCCTTTTCGAGGACCCTCCACTTCCCTCCCCTCCTTTCGTGCACCCAGAGGAGGTCATGGCTCCCTCTTCTCGGGTAGCCGCAGAGATTCTTGGGGCCGTGGCAGATCACGTGGTCGTCCCGGTCTCTCATGGGGCCCCAAGCCCAAACCTTCTCCCAAGCCCCCTCAGGCATGAGGAGGCGCCCTCACCCATCCGGGTGGGGGGGGGGGGGGGCGGCTTCGGCTCTTTGCTCACGTCTGGAGGCTCCGCGTCTCAGACCAGTGGATTCAGGAGGTGGTTTCCTCCGGTTACAAGATAGTTTGCAGCCTGGCCGCCCCCAAGATTCCTCAGATCCCGGATGTCTCAAAACCCTCTGTCAGCTCAGGGTTTGCGCCTTGCGGTTCAACGTCTGTTGGAGTCAGGAGTCATTTGCCTGGTGCCTTCCCAGGAACGGGGTCAGGGATTCTACTCCAATCTTTTCACGGTCCCCAAAAAAGACAGGTCCTTGAGGCCCATCCTGGACTTGAAGGGTCTTAACAAGTTTGTTGGGTTCAAGCACTTTCGCATGGAGACGCTATGCTCGGCTGTCAGTACCATTTGCCCGGGCGACTTCATGACCTCCGTGGACATCAAGGATGCCTATCTTCACGTGCCAATCTTTCCAGGTCATCAGAGATTTTACAGGTTCGCTCTAGAGGATCAGCATTACCAGTTTGTGGCTTTACCGTTCAGTATCACCTCGGCGCCTCGGGTGTTCACCAAGGTGCTGGCGGGCGTGATGGCTCTGCTGCGGAATCAGGGCATTCGCATTCTCCCTTACCTGGACGACATTCTGATTGCAGCCCAGTCTCTTCATCAGGCCGAGAAGGATACTCAGGTGATGACCTGCACTCTCAAGTCCTTCGGCTGGGTGATCAAAAGTCTTCACTGTCTCCGTCTTTGGTGAGGTCCTTTCTGGGCATGATTCTGGACACCTCTCAGGTCAAGGTATTCCTGCCTCAGCAGAAAGTGGAGGGCCTTCAGAAGCAGGCACGGACTCTGCTCTTGTGTCCCCATCCCTCCATCCGGCAGGGGATGCAGTTAGTGGGCCTGATGGTGTCCTGATTCGAGGCAGTCCCCTTTGCTCAGTTTCACATGAGACCTCTTCAGTTGCACCTCTTGTCAGTTTAGGATCGGGACCCTGTGTCGCTGGATCTGGAATTTGCTCTGTCCCCCCTGGCCAGACAGTCCCTCTCGTGGTGGCTGGACTCAAGGAACCTTCTAGTGGGCAGGACCTTTTTGCCTCCGTGCTGGGAGACTGTCACCACAGATGCCAGTCTGACCGGTTGGGGGGGGCTTTTGGAAGTCTCTTTGCAGTTCCAGGGTCAGTGGGGCCCCCAGGAGGCCCATGCTCCCATCAATGTTTTGGAACTGAGGGCGATCAGGTTGGTTCTTTCTCAGCTGACCTCACACCTCCAGGGTCGAGCTGTTCAGATCCGCTCGGACAACCAGACGACGGTTGCCTACATCAATCATCAGGAAGGGACTCGTAACAAGCAAGCCCTCAAGGAATTGTCCCCGATACTGTCTTGGGCGGAAGAGAATGTCCCTTGCATCTCGGCAGTTTACATTCCGGGGGGGAGAACCAGGAGGCAGACTCCCTGAGCAGGGGGACGTGTCGGCTGGGGGAATGGTCCCTCAGCAACAAGGTATTTTACTCCCTGTGTCATTGCTGGGGTCAGCCGGATGTGGACCTGTTTTCTATCCCCAGGATTCTGGAATTTTTGCAACATGGTTTGGATTCGGACCTTCAACTTAGTACCCTCAAGGAACAGGTGTCAGCTCTGGCAATTTTTTTCCAAAGATCCTTTGCCAATCACTGATTGGTTAAGACTTTTTTCCAGGGAGTTACTCATGTGCGTCCGCCACGTAAGCCTATGCTACCAGTTTGGGACCTGAATCTGGTGTTATCTGCTCTGCAGGGTCCCCCCTTTGAGCCTATCCGTGGGGCTGCTTTGCCCATTCTGACTCTTAAGGTGGCCTTTTTGGTGGCCATTACTTTGGTCAGGCGAGTTTCTGAGCTGGCAGCGCTTTCCATCAAACCCCCTTATTTTGAGCGGCATCAGGATAGGGTGGTGTTTCGGCTTAAGCCGGATTTCTTGCCTAAGGTTGTGTCTGCTTTTCATCTCAATCAGGACATTGTTTTGTCTTCCTTGTGTCCTAACCCTGCTAATTCCAAGGAGCGGACACTTCATTCTTTGGATGTTGTCAGGGCTCTGAAATTTTATTTGGATGCCACTGAATCTTTCAGGAAATCTGATGCGCTTTTTGTTCTTCCTGCTGGACCTAGGAAGGGTTTGCCTCCGGCTAAATCCACTATCAGCAAGTGGATTCGTCAGGCGGTGGAGCAGGCCTACTCTGCCAGGGGGAAGGTTCCTCCTTTTAGGGTTACTGCTCATTCCACTCGTGCTATTGGTGCGTCTTGGGCTTTTCAGCACCAAGCTTCTGTCGAACAAGTTTGTAAGGCCGCAACTTGGTCTTCTGTTCATACTTTTTCCAAATTTTACAAGGTTGATGTTAAGGCCTCAGCTGATGCTGCTTTTGGCCGCAAGGTACTTTAGGCGGTAGTGGTTTGAACTGCCTGTTGTTATTCTTTGGGGATCCCACCCTACCTTACGGACACCTCATAGCAGGCCATGCCGTGCAATAGGAAAAGTACAATTCTGTGAGTACTCACCTGTAGAATTGTTTTTACTATGCATGGCACGGCCTGCTTCACCCCACCCTTTATGGTGATTGTTCCAAGTTAGTTGGGGTTTTGTTATCCTTTCTTACCTTATTATCTCCCGGTTTCTTGAATAACTGCTTGTTAACGCTGGATTGGTCTATTGGTGATCCTGTTTTTATATGGTACCGGGAGGAGCCACAACTCTTCTGCAGTACACTGCGCCACCTTGTGGCGGAATAACCCATATGTAAGGACTTCTTGAAGCAGGCCGTGCCATGCATAGTAAAAGCAAATCTACAGGTGAGTACTCACAGAATTCTCTTTTTTCTTTACTGTTTCCTTATCAGGTAAAAGTGGTTAATGAAGATCAATACAAAAAAACTTTTGAGGAAATTGTCCGCTCTTTAGACAAGATGGAGAATGACAGCATTCCATCGGCTACGCTTTCTCAGCGAGAGGTAAAAAAGGTTTCTTTCTTTGGAGGCCCAGCATCTTCCATAATTGTGGTGCTTCGAGAGAGATAAGATATTTGTATGCAGCCATTTGCGTTGCTATATTGCACTTCAGTTTGACAGACATATATATAATATTTTATGAATATTTTAAGACAATATAGAAGCTAAACAAAACGTATGTTCCATGTATAGGTTGAAATTCAAGGGTGGATTTTCAGCAATATATACTGCCTCAAAGCAAAAAAAATAATTCTTAACAAGTCATTATAGTGGTTAAACTGCCATGTTTAATCTTGTTAGAAAGATGCTTTGAGACTGGCCTTGCCACCCACATTTTCTACTAGTTCATAGCCAGGATACAACCTACTGTAGACCTCACAGCATTTTTAAAGTGGACCAAAACCCAGGATTTTCACTATCCCGGGTTTTGGTCCTTCCCCCTGGGGCACCACGGTTTGGGGTACCCTGCTGTGTGAAACCCTGCGTTTCGTCTAGCTTACTTACCTCTCTTCGAGCCCACGGTGTGGCTAGAGCCTCTGGCTGGAATCCTAGCCGTACTTGCAAGTGGCACAGGGCATCACTCAGTTCTTTCCTGCTGTGATTTGGGGTGCCCCTCTGTGAGAACCCCCCAGATCGCCCACTCCATTCACCTTTCCGTCATCCCCACAGCGCTCATCCAATCAGGGCTTTATACCCTGCATACTAATGTACGCCATAAAGCGCCTGTTTTGGACTCTGCTTTGGCATAGGGAGCGGCAGAAAGATAAGGGGTTTGCAGGTTCACACAGTGGTGCATCCTGAATTGGGGTCACCTAGTGAGACAGTTCTGGGGTCTTTTAGATTCTTGGGCTGGCAGTAATGAGTCCTCTTTAGGAAACTTTCAGATACTCACATGCTGGTTGTAGTAGGTTGTAGGAACCTTCCACTATAGCAAGACCCTTTTTCATCTTTGGATTTGTATTTATCATATCTCTTTGGTTATATGTGTTACTGGTTTGGAAAACTGATCTGTGGTCTGTTCTTCACTAGTTTCACTTTAAAGATGTGAAGTACATGCAGCTGCAGGTGCAGACCTTCAATATTATAAATGACGGACAAGTGGCATGTCAGTTTGAATTCATAAATAAGCTTGATGAGCTTTCTTATAGTAAGACATGGCTCCGTGCAAACCCAAGCAAAGGATTTCTAACACCAGGTACTCCTACTTATAATATTTCTTCTTTTATTAAAAGTAAATTGCGCTTGAAAGCAGGTAATATTCATTTTTAGAATTGGACAAAGGGACAGCCCACATCCACCATTTCACCTGTTAATAGTGGACGGACATCCATGGGATCCAAGGGCGTGTTCACGCTGTCTCAGAAATGGGTATGTTTCTGAGAACTGAACCTTAACTTGGAACAACACCCATTTTTCTTTAAGATTTCTCCCTCTTCTGGCCGTTAAAGGCCCATTTCTGCAGAACGACTATCGAACAAATAATCACTAAAGCAAACACAATCAATCGATTATTGATTCATGGAAATGCCAGCTGCAATCGACAATAACCCGCTTAAGACCGATACCTTGAATGGAATCTTAAGATTGATTTAACGAAAAATCTTTCTCGCTTAAATGCAAGTCAACCCTTTGCATACGAGTTGTGCAGTCGTTGGCTTGCTAAACGTGCTGTTAGTCTATTCATGTGCCTTAAGGTTGCAATGTTATCTCATATTTATGTCAGGGGCTGTGTTTATAATCGATCATTGTCTGCCATTTTCCCTTTTAAAGCCGAGGTCTGACCGCACTGCTCCCGAGTCCTTCACTGAAATTATAATGCTGGCACTGCTGACATTCTGCTAACTTTCTTGTTAAAATCTAACCTTTAATACATCCTTAAAAAAAAAGAGAGAACACTCCTATGCAAAAAGAAGTCTGCGGTACTCTGAGGCTGGTGACTCATTTTGGGCCAGATGATGGGAAGCAACAATTAACTGTCCTGTGGGGAAAACCATCTATTTCAGTGTTGGAGGACCTCACCTTACCTTTTACTTTCTACTTAAAGTGATTGGCAAGTCCAAGGTTAAAATATATATTTCAGTATTTTACCTTTTTATTGAGTGGCTCAAGCGCTGTGATTCCCCTTCTGTCTGTTTCCTTAGTTAGGAAAATCACTTTAATAGATTCCAGACTCCCTCACGTGAACTGATACCTGTGAGTGGGTCAGGTCTGGCATTTTCTCTTTTTTGTGCTTTGTGCCTTCACTGAAATGCCTTTGTCTTAAGGTTTTTTAATTAGTGTTGTTTAGTGACCCCTGCAGGAGCTGGGAGGAAGATATGACTGAATAAAAGGAAACTTCAAACAATGATTTATTATAAACGCAACCCCTGACACAAGCATGAGATAAAACCTTAGCTAACTCATTGCCTGAATAGGCCATTTAAAGCTAAAATATCTGTTAAATCCATTTTTGAGATCCCTTTTTGTGCTCATTTTCCTATTTAAGCTGCCATAAGAAATGTGAAGGTTCAAGTAAAAACAATGACATGTCAATTACGTCTTTTTTTTATTTATGTAGTTTTTTTAATTTTTTTTTTATTTTTAAGGATCAGAAGCGCAAATTGAACTGGAAATGTTTGTTAATAACCAGACTGCTGCTCTGCTAAACTCTGGTAAGGAGAAATTGGAGGATATTTTAATACTTCATTTAGATCGAGGAAAGGATTTCTTCCTGTCTGTGACTGGAAACTATCTGCATAGCTGTTTTGGATCCTCCATACAAATGCTGTGTTATATGAGAGAGCCTATCCGAGACATGTCTCCAAAAACCATTCACGAATTGGTATGATGAATACTCACATTAACTGTATAAGGTTTTCTAGTCAACCTGAGCAGGATTTTATACTTTTGTGTGCTTTTATACACAGGCATGTATGCCTCTTCAAATGAAGGATGACTTTTTGGGTGCAGAAAAACCTTTGGATATGCCAAAAGAGCTGTGTATGATGGTTGACCATTTGTATCGAAATGCATCCAAGCAGGTTAGACCTTTTTGTATTCTTTGGGAAACCTTTCTCGCTTCTCACTTCCCCATTACTTTAACTGTAGTAACACTCTCAACTGTTTGTACATGGAAAGATTTGCCCTTTTAGGGGTTAGTAGATTTACCACCATTTAACTAACTCCCTTGATGTGGTTAGTGCTGCTAGTGTTAATGCTAGGTTGGTGGATGCTATGGACGATATATACGTATCCCTTTCTACCTGTAAGACAAAAATAAAGAAGTAATGTAAAAATGGGGAAGGTGTCGTCAAGGACTGGTTTTAAGTGCCAAGATATGGGACCCTTGGCATTACACGGTATAATACAAGATGTAAGAAAAACACTTGGGGTTAAATAGACTTCGTTCAAGACCAAGGGTCCAAGATGCCCATAGAGGGAGGCAAAAAAAATCAACAAAATCAAAAAGTTCAACAAAACATTTAGTGAAAGAATATGAACATATGGAATGTTACATACAGTAACAGAAAGGAAACTTACAGAAAGGAAAATGATATATTGTCACAGTTGACACTTAACAAGTATATCCATAATGTCCATACATAAGTTCTGTATTTTGGTGATGTAGGTTGCAATTTAAAACTGATCACCGGGTTCCCAAGTCCAATGCAAGGTAAGTTATTAAAGGTTCAGTGATTTCAGATCCTAGAAAATTATATGAATAAACTAGTATAGGTCCAATGGCTGGCCAGGTCCTAATAATTAGACGAGCAAACAACAAAAATACATGAAGAAGTAGTGTGGAGGGCTAAATACTGAACCTACATCTTGTTAATGGCCCTACTTCCTTCTACCTTCCCTAGTGCAGCAGAAGCATCTGCTGTTGGTCGAAGGCAAAGGTCATTGTTCACCATTGTGTCGGACTACATTTGGCACTGTTCCTAACTGTTTTCCATTTTTAAATTGAAAAAGAAAGGTTTACAGTTTCACTTCATGATTTCTCTTCCGAAAAAAGTGGACGTGGCCCTTGGATTTGTAATGTTACATAATAATCAGCGTAATGGGTGGGTCTGTAAGATTTCCAGAACTTGCATAAGACACCCTGGCTGTGCTTCTCCCCTCTCCCCCTGTTGCTAGGTGACATTGGAGTCTAGACCAGCACTCCCAGACACACTCCCAAAGTGCAAGTGTGCACTCCCAAATGCTGATGTGTGCTCTCCTAAACGGCCATGCCTGCATCCCCAAAGTGCAAGCCGCGCATTCCTAAAGCGCTTGTGTGCACTCCCAAATCGTATGCACACATTCACAAGAGAATGGATGGGGGGCCTACCGTTCTGCACCAGCCAGGAGGAGAGCAAAGGAGGTGGGGAGCAGCTGCTGTGTCTCTCCCTCCCAGCACCGGCCGAGAGGAGAGCAAAGGAGGTGGGGGGGGGGGGGGCAGCGGCCATAAAGGAGATGGGGGGGCAGCCTCCGCGCCTCCCTCCTGACACCTGAGGAGAGCAAAGGAGGTGGGAGCGGGGGTAGCTCTTCTGCTACTGGCTGGGGAGGCTGTAATAGGCTGTGAGCGCTCTTGCTGATAGCAATTGGAAGCTGGAGGAGGTGGAGGGACGAGTGAGAGGAGGGAGGGACCAGCAATCCTGTCCAGTTCTGCTGAGCTGATTGGAGAGACGGGATGGAAAAGGAATGCCATAGGCTGAGACTCTAAGCCTTAATATTTTGACCATTTGTTATTCAATTTAAAAACAGAAAAATGTATAGGACAGTGCTAAACATAGCCCAACACAATGGTGTAACAATTACATTTGCCTGCAGTATCACTTGTGAGGGAAAAAAAATACTTCAGCATACTACATGAGGTGCTGTTGCTTCCAAACCTCACCTGAAAACATACCCCATTGCAAGCCTTTTTGGGGAAACATTTTGTATTGCACTTGTTTGTTGAAGTTAAAAAGCTTGCCAATATGTAAGTTTCAGTTCACACTCAAATCTGCAACTTGCTCTTGGTGACACTTGCTTCACCAAATAATTAGCATAACCCTCACTTTGCACAACTAATGACTGAACTTTGCACATTGTCATAATAACATCATACTAACATCATTTTATTTAATTTGCAGGAAGATTTGTTTCAGCAGCCTGGATTAAGATCTGAATTTGAATCCATTAGAGACTGTTTAGACACTGGAACTCCAGAGTTTATTCGTATCCTTTCACTTTTACTGCTCTAGAACGTGTTTGTTGCATAAATATGAATTTGTGCATCAAAGTTACTTTTAAAAAGTGTAATCTTACAAAACTGAAATAAAATAACCAATGGGGCCCATCTGTGGTGAAATATATGAACCTAATTCTTCGCTGTGTCCTTGAAGATATGCATTGTTCTATAGGAGGTATTAGGGTCACAACAGGAGGTTAGTCAAAATTTTTTTCTTGTGTGGAATTTTCACTGGGCCATGCTGTCATTCAAAGCGGAAATCGGGATCGGTCTCCCTCACTGGCACCGCTAAACTACAGAATGGGGCCGCCCAGATACTCTCCTCCTTTGGGATCCTTCCACAGTTCACACAGGTGTTGGTTGCACAGAAATCTGCTTGTTCATACAACTTTCGTAATCATATTAGATTATGTATTAATCTAATAGATTGTACTGGATTGGTTAACTAATGCATAGTTAAAGAGGAACTATGAGCAAGTCTGAATTTCCCTGTGAGCTTGCACATCCAACCTGACAAACTCAACTGTCATACAGCCTGTCATACAGGCATAGGTAGTTAATTTTGCCCAATTTCAGGCTATTCTTTTTTTATTCTGCTTAGTGGGGCATCCCAAATAGGGATACTCCAGAAGTGAGTAAATGATTGGCCCTTTAGTAATTTTTGAGTTGATTTCTGCATACGTGTGGCAATGTGTGTCTTGTCAGTTGTCATAAATATTTTTCCTATCTTCCTTAATTAATGGTTAGCTGGAAGCAACCATTCCATTGTGGAAGCATTACTGCTCTTTCTAGAGGGTCTTCCTGAGCCTGTTGTGTGTTATTATTTATATGATATATGTCTGCAGTGTTCAGGAGATTACAGCGGCAGTAAGGAGGTAATTTTTAAATGTACCTACATAATTTCACTTGCATTTATTAGGCACATGGAAACATGAGGATTCTGGATTGATATTAAATAATATATCCAGGATAGCTAAATTTAAGTAATTCAATTGTACGTTATATACTTCTATTTATTGATTACCTCTGCACTTATATTTGTCTAAACCCTGTTGCTAAAGCTTGAAAAATATAGGTAGGAGATCCTAGACTGATCTCAAAAACCCCCACCAAAGAGGCCGCACACTGAATATAGTTTAAAAAACCAATACATTTAATAAGTATTATGTACATAAACATGAATGAAGGCACTGATCTAGACAATTTCAAGATTAAAAAACACAAAAACACAACATGGGGGTGGTCCCAATAAACGGTGACTATTCTATATCAGTCTAAAACGCTAGGATGTATATATGTACAATGTAAAGCATATGGTGTAAAATGCTATAAAGGGGCCCAGATAAAAACCAATATCAATAGGTGAGTAATCTGAGTCAAATAAAAGGAAACAACTGTTGGACAATCATTCAAGTAGAATGTATCCAGTGAATATAGTGGACACAAGAAAAAAAGTGCTAAGTGCATAAAAATACTATTTACAATTATAGCCACAGGTATAGTGTGTGCAGCTTGTGATGCAGCCTGCGCTGTGCATACAAGCCAGGCCGCTGTACAACATATAAGCAGAATTAAAACCTCAGTGTGAGATGTGAAAGATATATTAAACAGGCTTGAAATGAGCCCAACTGGGCCCTTAAATAAATGACACCAAATAGCGCAATATTATAACCACATACAAGTAAATAAATAAAAAACTGTTACATCACCATGTCACCAGGGGTCCCCTGCAGCAGCCGCCACCGACGCGTTGCGTGTCCGTATGACACTTCGCTAAAGCTTGGACTGGAAAGCCTGTTACAGGCTGCACTGGCCACTTTACTGTGCTTCATGTTGCTGTTGTAGTCTGGATAGTCTGTAGTTCCCATACTTTAGATTACTTTAAAGTCCCTGTCCAGGTGTAAAAAATAAGCTTTGGTACTCACTGTAAAGGTTCCTCTGTGCATGTGGAGCATGTAGCTTCAATACTTCTTTATTTTGAACGGTTTTGTTGTCATGTGCATAGGAGTGGACACTATAAAGTTTGGATTCTGAGCTTATCAAAACCTAAAAAGTAGTAAATGAATGAAAAATAAAGTGATAAAACCATAACAGTAACTAAAACAATATGAACTCAATATGAACTGGATGCAGCTTCAATACTTTTCGAACTCTTTTGAACAGTGGGATGTCCCAAAGCAGTAAAAAGTTGGGGAGGGTAAAAAATCTAGCAGAATATGCTGGCACTACTGACACCAATATGTAAATATGAACCTGCCTTGCAAATTTGTTCAGCACAAGCCTGGTAACAGAAAGCAAATATCTAACAGATCTTGTGGAATAAGCAGTTAACCTCTTTGGAGGATACTTTCCTGTGGAAAAATAAGCGGGCGCAAAATTCATTCTAATTAATTTACTAATGGATGTAAAAGGAGGTGGTTTTCCTTTCTTGAGACCCACAATGGATTTCAGTCTTCCTGAAATTTTTGGTCCTGTGAAGGTAAAATTTCAAAGTACGAACAACATCCAGAAAATATTACAAGCTTTCCTTAGGATGAGCTGGGTTAGGACAAAAAGAAGGAAGAACAATTCCACCATTAATATGAAAAGGGGAAACCACCTTTGGTTAAATAAAAATTGAAGGCAGCCTGAACACCACCTTATCCTTGTGAAATACCAGTAAAGGTGATTTGACTGAACAAACTGATAATTGAGATGACACTAGAACAAGAAAAATAACCCTAAGTCTCGTCTAAAAACAGTGGAGACTTTTCCCATTTGGATAATGGGATAATAAATAACTGAAAAGGTCCATGGAGGTTTATTTTACCAGCAGATCGTACACCGGAATCCCCTGCCACCTGCCATTATAGAGGACAGGATATTGGTAAATACTCTGAGAGCTGTGGCTTGTCTAAAACACAGTGCTACTAACTGGTAATACTGATGCTAAATTGCAAACCTGTAAAAATGCTGATGGATTGAGCAAATCGGATATCTAAATAGGCATCACTTATTTCTAAAGAGGCAAGGAGCTCCTGCAGAAGGGAATTAGGACTAATCAGAGAGGATGCATGCAAAACTTCAACTGGCAAGATAGAGATTGGAATGTTTTAGATCTAAGCTTTTTCTGAAACAACCATTTTTATCACTACAAATTGGAATAAAAGCTCATACCCTGCTCTTGCAATGGAACAGGAATGATGACCTCTGCATGATAAAGATCTTGCACTATTTTTCAGGTCTAAAGATTCTAAATAGGCTCTTGCAACAGGTTTGAAGTGAAGAACAGTTGGATGGAAAGGACTTGAATTCTATCTTGTAACACCTCTCTGACCCAAACGTCTATCCAGATGTGTGCTAACCTGCCCAACCAAAAGGTTGATGGCGCAGCTTCATGCTGTTTAGGACCTGGGCACAGCCCTCTTCTTAGGCTTCCAGAGCTGATTTCCCCTAAATGAGGATTTGTCCTTGTCGGTGTTGGAGAAGAAGGAAGCTCCTCGACCAGATCTGTCAGTCTCAGAAATGGCAGCCCTAGCGGATACGGCTCTCCCTAACAGCCAGGAGGACAGCCTAGCTAGTGAAGGGGTGGTTGGGACTGCAGGTAGGACTAGACAGTTAGTGGTAATAGGGGATTATATTATCAGGTGGACTGATAGAATAATTTGTCACTAAGACCGCCTCAGCCAAATGATTTGTTGTCTCCCTGGTGCCAGGGTTCGGCATGTGGTGGAAAGGGTGGATAAATTACTGGGAGGGGATGACCCAGCTGTTGTGGTCCATGTGAAGACCAATGACATAATTAATGGGAGATCCTTAAGAATACATTTAAGGAATTGGGCACGAAATTGGAGAGAAGGTACTCCAAGGTTGTATTCTCTGGAATACTACACATGAACTACAGTGGAAGCTTAGTTAAATGCATGGCTTAAGTCCTGGAGCTGGGCAGAGGGATTTGGATTCCTGAAAGGGGGGCTGCTGTGCTGGGTAAGAGGCTACTAGAAGCGTGGAGGGGTATTTATATTAGAGATAAGGGGGAGCGCAAGAGAGAAAACAAAAGGGGAAGATAGGTTACTTAGGGGACAGCATATGCCGATTGGTGGAGAATTAGAATGGGGTAGGACTGTTATGATGGATTAGGAGATCCATGTGTTGCAAATCAGCAATGAAAAATTTGGTGGATGCATTACTGCAGAAGCTAATACTAAAGCTCAACCTGTCAAACTAGATAGGAACTTAAAGTGTATGTTCACAAGTGCCAGAAGTCTGGCAAATAAAGTGTGGGAGCTTGAAGCTCTGGAACTGGAAGAAAATATTGATGTTATTGGTGTGGCTGAGATAGACAGAGCAAATAGGAAAGGGGGCGGAGTGTGTCTCTATGTAAAGCAAGAATTCAAAGCATAGATTAATAAGGGATACTAACAGAAGATTGTGAGGATGGAGAAACCTTGTGGGTAGAAATGCGGGGCTATGTAAACTATGTTAAAATAGACCCCCAAACATAACTGAGGTAATAGAGGGTCAGCTGCATAAACAGATAGAGCGGGCGTCACAGGCTGGTACAATGGTGGTGAAGTGGGACTTTAACTACCCAGGTATCAGCTGGAGACGTGGTTCTGCTTCTACTACAAGGAGGAGAGCATTCCTCAGCTTGCTACAAGATAACTATGAATCAGTTCATGTAGGCACTACTAGGGGTTATGCTCTTTTGGATCTGGTAATATCAAATGATGATGACCTGATAGAGACAGTAACAGTCCGTGAAAATCTTGGTAACAGTGACCCCAATATAGTTGTATTCAACAAAAACTGTTGAAAGATTTTCTGTCTGGGAAGGCCAAAACACTGAAATTAGGAAGGCCAACTTGCCCAGGCTCAGAGCTGCACTTAATGACATAGACTGGGAGGATTTGGATACAGATGCCAAATGGGAGTGCTTTAAATTAATTGTGGGTGCCAATGTTGCAACTTTTTTTCTTATGGGTAACAAATATAAATGGCAGAAATGAAACCCCTCAGGGCTGACACCTGCAGTTAAAAAGGCAATAACAAGAGAAGGGCATTTAAAAATTACAAGGCTCAGCTCTCAGCTGTAACCCTTGAAAACTAAATAAAACATGAAAAGAAGGTGGAGCTGTTAAATGGATTATTAAGCTCTGTGTACACACGAGAGGAGCAAGGAGCTAAAGCAGGAGATGCCACTGATAGCAATAGCCCAAATATAATACTCACCAAGTTAAACATGGATATCATTCAAGAAAGGCTAAATAATTTAAATGTGAATAAGCCTGCAGGACCAGATGGACTTCATCCAAGAGTTCTTAAAGAACTCAGCTCAGCTATCTTATCACCCCTGTTCGTGATCTTTAAAGACTCACTAACAACTGGTATAGTGCCAAGGGATTGGCGCAAAGCAAATGTGGTGCCCTTTTGGCGTGAGGGGCTATTAAGGGACTATATACACGAATATGTAACTATTCATGATAATATAAGTGACAACCAGCAGCTGCCAGACTAACCTGATTGGCTTCTATGAGGAGGTGAGTAGAAGCCTGGTCAGAGGGGCAGCTGTAGATCTAGATTTTCTGGATTTTGCAAAAGCATTTGACACTGTCCCCATAGACGCTTATTGGGAAAATTGAGATCTTCAGGATTAGAAAATACAGTATTGTAACTGGATTGAAAACTGGCTGAAGGATCGTGTGCAGAGAGTTGTGGTTAAAGATACCTACTCTGAATGCGGTTCAGTGCTGGGCCCACTATTATTCATCCTGTTTATAAACGACATAGAAGATCGAATTAATGGCACTGTCTCTACTTTTGCAGATGACACAAATATATGTAGCACAGTGCAGTCTATTGAAGATGTTCACAGGCTTCAAGCTGACTCAAGCTGAGTGTCTCGGCATCCAACTAGGTCTATTCTTGTGAGACGGCTGAGGTTCACCTGGTATGCGTAGAAACCTCAGCACATCCATGACCCACTTAATAGCAATAGCACTTAACCTGGGTTGGAAGCAATTTTTGGATCAGAGGTAGAATTCTTTTTTGCGGTGGAGTCTAACTTGTGCCTGGACAGAGAAATAAGAGAATCATCAGAGTCCACAAAAGAGAAAGACAAGCTGCATCTCTTTCGAGAAAAAGCTGTATTTGGCTCTGAGTCCTGACCAACATTACCTCTAGTAGATGGAAACGCAAGCATCAAATAAGCAAGCTGAGCAATATGATAGTTATTCGGTATTTGACCCTGCATTTGAGCTAAAAACATTCCCATGGCCATGAGATTCTGTAGCCAGGACATATCCATACCATGGAAGGGTAAATTAGCTGCTAGGCTTGTGGGGGGTGGTAATTCACTTTGCAGGAGACAGGGCATGGGTGTAAAGGTTTGCTGAACCTTTCACATCTATTAGATGTCACAGGCCCTGGGAAAAAGTCAGACGTCTTGCTGGGAAGACCTGTTCACACGCACTAAGCAATCACAGTAAATAAGCCATTTTTTCTCCATGAGTGAAATAAAACTAATGCAGTTGGTGGAGATGCAACTGACGGATTGATATGGCCATAAGCTTATAACATATAAGTATATGCTGGCTCACTAGTAATGATAAGCATACCCTGCAAGACAATAAAAAAAATATATACATGTATATATATATATTTTATTAATAAACGCAGGCACTTGATCGCTTGATGGCCATTATGCTTTATAAATAATACATTTTATCTTACCTCAGCAAAAAAGGAGAGCAAAAAATGTATATATTATATGAATAAGTGCATAAATATAAACTGCAACAAAACTGAGGCGCATATATGATATATTCCATCTTGTAGTGTTCAGTGAATAATACATGATTACAATTGAAGAATTAAAAAGAGCCATACCAATTAATATTGTTAAGAAATTGTAAAAACCCTTAGATAATGAAGCAGAGCAATAGCAGAGAATGAAGAGCAACACAAAGAACCCTTAAATGTGACAGGATTCTGCAGTAAATTGTCTGTTTTTTTTTTTTTTTTTATAATATTACACATATCTAAATTTATGAATCTATGTACTCATTGACAACTGTCCCACCAATCAGGAGTCTTAATCATTGGCAGAATGTTTCAAAGGGAAAAATATGGCACTAGAATAGGCTAGTGTTAGCTCCCATGAACATGACATCAAAACCCACCGTTCAGAATAAAGACGTATTGAAGCTGCATCTCCACATAAAACAGAACAAAGTAATACTTCCCTCTTGTCCCCTGCAGCTGATCCATCCTGCTCCAGTTAGATAAATCTGGGGCCAAGATAAAATCTTTGCTCATGGCAACCTCCAGGACTTGAACACACCCACTCCATCATATAGGAGGGGGAGAGCCGGGACCTGGCACCCCCCCCCCCCCCCTCTATTGCAGTGAATGCTTGAGGCATTGTAACAAATGGGGGATAGCTGTTGGGACCCTATGCCTCCAATGAGTGGTGGATGACTGGAACTGGATCTTGGAACCCAGTAAGTTTTCTCAAACTGGAGCAAGACGGATCAGTAAGTATGACTTATTTTGTTTTTTTCCTGTGTTTTTTTTTTTTTTTTTTTTTTTTTCCAAGAGCTTTTGGTTGGACACAGACAGTGTTTATTGTCAACACCGCCAATTTCTTTCTTATTGTCAGCCTGTCAAAGATTCTCCTAAACTGTTAGCTGAAAAATATTTTTCAGCGATATTAATTGACTTCTTCTCACTTTAAACTATAATTCTTTTCTTATTTTTAGGCAATCTCCTTATTACCAGTGCACCACAAAAATGTCTTCAACTACCTGATAACTTTCTTACGGGAGCTGCTAAGTAACTCCGTACAAAACCACTTGGATGTAAACATTTTAGGTAAAAATTACATATGATATCTTTTTATCTTGGTTGTTAAAGGTCTTGCGCTTTGGCAAACATTTACCTCTACTGTACTACTACTCTACACTACTGTACGATATACAGTAGGCAAATACTCTATGCTTTTAGTGTATGGTCATTTTGCCCTGTTTTTGTAATTATATCCCCAAAGGAAATATTTTTCTTACAATTACAAAATGATTAAAATAAAATATTCCTGCTACAGTAAATGATTTATTTTATTGAACTAAAATTGTACTTAAAATATCATTTTACTCTTTCTTACTGCACCTTCATACTGTATACTCTCCAAAGCCTTAGAGAGTAAGTGATTAATTAGACCTATTAAAGGATATTTAAAGTGGACCAACACCTGTTTCCCCACTAAGGGGTGTTGGTCTGGATCAGCCACATTCAGACAGCCCCCCCCCCCACCCCATGTGTTTTTCCAGAACCTCTCAATTCTTGCCTCTTTCTCGATCCTCGGAAGGGAATGCAGCCCCACAATTTTATTGGTGGAGGCATAGCTGCTGCACATGTATCTCTGGACTGCGGGTACTGTATTTAGCACAATGGCTTCCCAGATCAGGATTCTATGGGGAAGGGATTCACCAGCTCTGAGTGCTGCTACAGTTTAAGAGACTCTTTCAATTGGGTTTTTACTTTTCTTTAGGCTTGCATAAATACAGGTGTGAGTAGTGTAATCTTTTTATAGCCTCAGTAATCACAGATGATAAGCATATAAATGTAATGTTATATTTGTGTCATAAAGTGGTCTAAACCAGGGCCCCCAAACTATATTTTATTAACTACCACTTTTTTGCTTTATCACAAGGACCACCTGGGTGGTAAATTTTGGTTGCCAATCACCTAAAACTGTATTAAAGCAGACCTACAGTGAAAAAAGTGCATTAATGCCCTAACACCCCCTTACACACCAGCAATCAGTGATGTAAGCTATTTGAGAGGGTTTAACCCTGCAGATGTTGTGGAATGGTATGCAGATGTTGTGCTCCAGAACTGCATGGGAGCTGCCATCCTGCTACATGCCTGAAAGATCTGCTTCTGAAAGACCCAGTTCCACAGTCAAAATTGCCTTAAATCTCTGTGCTATCATCCATTATCACTAGCCAGAAGTGGATGTCCAGTAATTGTAATGACTCGCCCGAAAGCTTTGAGAAACTTAGTGGCAACTGTGTCAAGGCTGTGCCGCTGCCACCCCCTTAGTGTTACATAGCTTCTCTCAAACACACAACATTTCTCTCCTCCACAATGCCGACTCTGCTCTCTTGAGGCTGATGTAATTTTAGATGTGAGTGTATAGACAGGCTGCACTGTGTGTCAGGGACATATCTTTCTGTTTGGTCTGGGATGTATGCAGGAAAACTCCCAAGCTTTGCTGCAACCTCCATGCTGACATTCTGTCTTGTGTGGAGAGACTGAATCACACAGGCACACTGCAGAACTGTGAACTGTCTTTTGATCAATGCAGAAAGCTAACAGCTAGGCTGTAGTGTGTCTGTGGGCTAGTAGAGACACTCACCCATCCCCCCACTCATGCTCATGTGTAACAGGGCTCCCGAGTATATAGGCATCTGCAAATATATTGCACAGCATGAGGTTATGCCACTAATCATAAAGGGGTAGGGGGTTTAGGGTAGTATGAACACACAAATGCACAAATAAATAACCTTTTGGGGCAGTTTGATATTTATGGAGCAAATATGGCTTGAGTATGGGATACCGATCAGTCACTCGGCAGCTACATAACCGGGCCACTTCATATCCCCAGGTAGGATGCCCCTAGGATCTATTCAAACCATACAAAAATGTCTATTTAGTCTTTTAGTTTAGAGCACCTCTGTCTCCAAATCTGACCCTATTGTAAAGTTAACATTTCTGTTGTTATCTCTTTCAAATAAGGATCCCACCACCAGTAAGTTCGCAAAATTTGGAACAATATATTGATTTCAGAATCAACTACCCCTTACCGCATGTATTGAAGCCCCCAGCTGTCATCCTGAGCCTTCCTGATACGTTGATGACACCTGCAGAAAGCTAAGCCTCGCTTTGCATGAGGTACCCATGTGACTTTAAAGTGAATTTGTCACCAGGAGGGCCCAGGATGGCAGTTATAGGCATTTGTGCATGCTGCAGCAGGTAATTGAAGTCATTATTGTTATATCATTTTCTTTTTTAGGTTTGCATAGTGTTTGAGTTGCCACTATTCTGGAAAGGGACATTTTATACTATTATTAGACTTTGAAAGGTTTGAGCTTATTTTTTTCTTTCCTGTTCTTTTTTTACAGCAAGTATATTTGGAAATCTTTTACTCCGACCTTACCCCGACCAACCCAAAGCCAGCAACTTGGAGAAGAGGAAGTGTCAGGAATTTATTCAGGAGTTCCTCATACAAAGAGAGGATTAGCACTGGGCGGGTGTCAGCATATCAGATGCTGTGCTTCTGTGCCATTTCAGTGTTGGTGGTACCAGCTGAGCTGTCTTTTTCTACATTTTACAGCTAGAAATGCGTGAGAATATATTTTTATAAAAAAAAAAATATAAACTGATATTGTTTACAGATCTCAATGTCCCTAAGATATATATTTTTTTTCGTCTTTTGGGCCTTTGATTGTGACTGACTTGTTGATACAAAATGTATTGCTAAACATTCCTTTTGGACAAAAATACCTCAAATGCTCCAGAAAATATAATTCTTCAGTTGAAACATAATTTTACCTGAATGGTTAGTAAGCAGAATGATATAAATAATGAACATATGCTGTGTTAAATTCTTTATCCCTTAAAGCGGACCTTCAGCATCATTTCATGAAAAGCCCAAACCCTTAAAAACTATTCGCCAGCATCTAAAATGTATATATTTTAAGTTTTTAGTCAGTTGCTTTCTATTCTTTCCTCCGCTGGGCTGCAACTCTGTACAGGACTCTAGGATATGGGCACCGCCATCTTGCCTCAGAAGCATCACATATATTGAGGAGAGGACAGCGAGTTAAAGCACAGAAGGGCGGGTTATAGCTGTGCTTTTTACCGAGCAGTGATGGGGTCAGGAGAAGGACAGTAATCCCAGAATGCAGAGTGGCACAGTCAGAAGGCACTTCCTGTCTGCAGGCTGCCTGATGCTTCATGAGCCGCTATCTTGGATGTTTAAAGGCTTAGAAAACGCACTTGTTGCATGTAGGATGATTTTTAATGTGAGCAATCTGTATGTACAGGGTGGGGGAAACATATATGATATGCTGTTATTCAGAGTGAAGGTCCGGTTTAATTGCCTGATCTCAAGACCATGTTCATTGGAGCAGTTTTAGGCCTAAGGCTTTTTGTTTTTGTATGTAAATCTCCAAACCTTTGTTTCAGATTTAACGCCTATCAGAACTGTTATCTCTCAGAAATTGTTGCGTAGCACCCAGACTTGATGCAGGGTATGGGTGTCTATAAAGTGTTCCAATACCTCCCCCATCCCTGGCATCATGAGTTTTGATGCCTGTATGTTTTAATTGAGTAAATCAAGCAAAATAAGGCAGTTTTTTTTATTTAGTATTTTGTGGTTCCAGGGATTCCTGTCCTTAACCAATGGTATTTGCCTATAGAGCGTTTTCAGCCGCCAATCACTGTAGAGGGTAAGAATTCTGGCTTGATTTTCTGTATTTCTCATTACTTTTATAGGAGAAGTAATGGTTCAAAAGTTTTTACTTCCTTTACCCCTGTAATTGGGGGGGGAGCAAATCTTTACTGCAAGTCCAAGACCGGGTAGTACATGCCATTCTGTGACTGCTGACAACCAGCTGGATTTGCCGTGTGTGAGACACGCCAAGCAGTCGTATGGTCTGACTGACTGACAGCCTGATCCAATGGGAGCAGGTTTTTTAAAGCTTCAATTATTCAGAGATACAATTCTTGTGACTGTACAAGAAAAATGTAATATTAGAAACATTTTCCAGATTTTTTTGAGATTGAAGCAGAAGTCTTATTTATTTTTTTATCGATGTAGCAGATCAGTATATTGACCAATATTATATTCAGTCAGTTTGATGTGTTTTGTCTTTGTCTTTGGGAGTGAAGGATGATGTTCCTAATTTTGCAGTTAGCTGGAAATGGCTATGGCCTGGCATGACTGCAAGCAGACAGGTGGTGGAATAGACAGTAAAAAGATACCATTAAGCAGACTCCACCCCTTTGGTAGTCTTACTGAACCAGGACTTCCTCCTCTCTTACCTGGAAAACCAGAAGCTAATACACGCACTAATGCCACTAACCTTGTGCAAGTGGGTGGTGAGACCACTTTAAGCCAGTTAAGCATGTCAGTCCCTCTTCTTCCTCACAACTTCTTAACAAAGGTCTGAGAGTCTAATGTCCACCTGATCCGAATATTGGCTCCCATGGAGTTGGAACAGACCCTCCCCACCTCTCACACAAGGCACACCCCTTTTGTTGCAGTAAATGGCTTGCAAGGCTCTGTGGGGTGGGAGATGTTAACCTATCTGTCAATATTCTTGAAAGATGGAAGAGGAATCCAGGAGCTTCTGCATAACGGGGGACCCCATCTCGGGAATGGTTAGGTATATGAGAGTGCAGGGCCGCAAGGAAGCCCCTGCAAGGGAGGCAGGAGTAAGTGTTCCATTGTTTGGATTTTTGCCTTTACAGGCTCTTCAAATATATATTTTTGGCAACCACCCCTTCCCTGACAATTTAAAGAGGAACACCTCTGGGGAATTTCACAATCCTGGTTTTCCTTTCTGTGTGGCATATCGGTATAAAATCCAGCTTGACCATGAAAACCCATTTTGCCAGCAATCCCACAGCACATTCATGAGCTTTCCTCCAGTCAGCATCTCAAGTTCAGCTCAGTGTTACTAGGCCACTCGGATGTCTGAGTGGCTTAGTAAAGTAAAGTAATCCCACTCCCATATATCTTACAAGGAGCAAGGACCAAATGAATAATAATATTTGAATAGCTTCTTAGGGATTTGTGAGGAATGGGGATCTAGTTAATTTTGTGGATGCTTCATAAATTCTCCCTTTTTCTTGTGAATGTGTTTGTCTGGCAGACTAATTAATGATGGCATAGATGAGGGGTGCTCAACTTTTTTGGATCCAAGGGCCGCATTGTCTGTTTTCGCTTCAGGGGCCCCAATAGAAAGGGACCTTAAACAATTGAATATGCATGCTTTCATATACTGGTAATGCAAAGGTATGGCAGGAAGCAGTGGGCAGAGGTGAAGCAGGAAAAGGTGAGTTGAGCAGAAGTAGTAAGATGTGAGGGGGGTGAACAGAGGTGGATCATAGGAGAGGTGGGGCAGTTAGTAATAAAATTAAGTGAGCTTAGAGCTCATGGATAGAAACCACCAATAGTGTGGTCTGTAATCTATTTCCCCCACCTGAAGCATGTTTCCTGGATTTGGGCTATGACTTTTATTTTTTTTTAAGAAGGACTTGTTGACACAATGTTGGCAGCCTTTCCCTGCACTCTTAATTGTTTAGATGGTGTGTTTGCAGCAATGTTTATGAACGCACGTGTCTCCCACCTCTATAGTTAATGGGTGCTTCACTCCCTGCTTCAGGATTTTGCGCTGCACTGCCTTCAGTGGCCAACTACATATACAAGGCAAGGCAGGCTTAGCTTTCAGACTAATATTTAGAATAAGGGGTACCAGGGGCCAAAACTGAGGACACTGCAGTTTGTGCATCCCTGGTGTGGAGGATACAAATTTCTTAAAGGTTCTGTATAAACGTCATTTATGCTAAAGTAGATAACCCGTCCCTAATCAAATGAACAGATCGTTATGGTGAATAGGACATGCAGTAGGCCTGCAAACTTCTATTACCATTGAGTTGATGATGTACAGAACGGTCACCATTAATCCTACATGAGCTACTTTCTCTTCTTTCTTATTTATGCTGGATAAAAAGCAGAATACTGCCCTATTCATAAATTGTTAGCCACATCAAATGTCTTTTTTTTCTATTTTTATGGTAAACTACTGTAATGAACTCTGAAATACTGTACAGATATTTTGTACATTGTATGTATTCACGAGAGGATTTTTTAAACTAATATTTAAGGTTTGTGTAAATGCAAATGGATAAATGGTTTTAAATATTGGGATCATAGATACTAATAAAATGAAAGTCAATATCCTTTGCCTTTTAGTGTTTTGCTATTAGACACATATGTATGTATGTCTATACCTGAATTTTCATTTGATGTTGCTTTTGCCCATTCTTCGATTTAATGATTGTGCCAATGTGAAGGCAACCACGTTGTATTTTATTTGTGTTTTTGAATATATTGCATACAGTAGAAATATAAAATTATGTTCTTTACTAAAATGTTATGTTGTCTTAAATATAAATTGGTTATATTTTCTTTCTGGTGCAGTACAATTATGTATAGGAACTTGCTTAGCTGTGCAGCACCAATAACCATGGATGGGAACATAAAGGTACATTATGAAAGGAGGAGATGGAGCATCTAAGCAATATGTTGAGTCCTCATCATGTCTAGATATAGATATCAGCTTAAAGGTGGCAGATATTTAGCTTTCATTAGGCCCAGTGATTTCAGATTCCATTCATGTATTTACTACAGGCTACTAGATGGTATCTGGAGTGAAGCTGACTGCTGAATTAAAGGGAGAGACAGGTTAATGCCCAGGGAAAGACCATTGAAGTTATGGGGGCGACCCAAAATTCAACAATGGTTAAATGAGAGTTCCAGTGTTTTGCAATTGCTTAATGAACTATATTGCCTTTGTACCACTACTATATTGCACAAGCATTGATAGTATTGGATACTGTTCTAGAAAGAGCTTCATGTATTGTACAATTTATTTGAGAATGTAATAAAAAGAAAGAAAACACATGCATGATTCATTGCTGCTGGCTCTTAAGTGAAGACTGGGGCTGCCATCTTAGACCTCAGGTCAGCTTCACTTCCGCCTTGGCCAGCAGTGTACGAGGCAACACACTGCAGTGGATCCCGAAAGTGGAGTACATGCTCACTCTGCAACGCACATGCTGGCCTCACATATGACAAATCGAAAGTTCGCACAAAATAAATAGTTACATAAAATTCCCCTCCCATATTGCAGGGCTCCACCAGTCACATCCAAGCAGCAGATTTACACTTTAAGGGGGCTAAAGGCCCCCTCCACCACAGCACGTGTTTGACTATGTGCTCGGTTGTAGGCCTTCTTGGCATCATTCTGTGGCTACAAAAATGAGGTCAAGAGCCAGGGCATCACCAGATAGCCCAAGTCACCTAACACCCAACAAACAAGACAACACAGCATTCGAAATTGGTACTACGCTAAGTACACAGTAACAGCTTAGTCTGAAACATACTCATGCAGATTCAAAACCAAGTGAAGGGACTTTCAAATGTGTCCACACAGCCAGTCCCTTTGTACATGTAACCCTCTGTCCATTTTGGGCACCTGGGATTAATTGGTTGGCGCCGAAAATGAACGCACAGCCACACATAAGGGCCCCAAAAAATTAAAAAATAAACAGAGTAACTCACAAATATTGCAAAGGGAAGGTTACAGCACAGACAAGGGACAATACCTTTGGGGACAATGCAACCAAATTAGAAAAAATGTGTGCTGTGGCTAGTACAAGCCGACATGCAAAAAAGACACATTTCAAGGTGCTAATTATGTTGGGGGGTGGGTTGGACTGCAGAAGAAATCCACAGAGGAGCCTAATGAAAAGGCAACTAAAATGGGCAAACTGCTTCAAAATAATTATAGCAACATTAGATTAGTTGTGAGTACTTTTGAGGGGGGGAGGAGATAAAAAGCAGCTGTAATATAATACGGCGGCTCAAATGCAGGGGGAAATTTAGAGCCCAAAAACACAGTGGAACATGCATTTACTTACCAAGTAGTTAGCCGCCAGACAGGCACTCATCTCAAACTTATCAAATAGGCCAGAAGTCTGGAGTACATAGGAATCATGGCTGGATCCTGGGAAACCAGCTAGTATACTGAGGAAACACAGATTTGGCCCAGCCACACACAAAACATTCAGCGAATGGCCCATCTTGCGATTCCTTTGTGTATGACACAACAGGGACATTTAGATTAGAGAAACAACTATAAGCACAAATTCACCTATTATTTAAAAAATGTCATGCTCTGACATCTACAATCAATAAGACTGCTTGTCTGGGCTGTTTACATTGCTTATTCTCTTCCCCTTGTTGCTTGCATCGGATGTGGTTCAACAAGTGGAGAGAAATCACACTTTAAAGCAGAAAGGCTTTGATTGATATACAGCTCTAACAGTGATTAGTGCTCTGTGCAGGGGGATGATCTCATTTGAACAACAGCTGTTGCATGACCCGACCTCCAAGGTCCTCCAGGTGGGCAGTCTGGGATGCCCCTGATGGCATCTATCTACCCAATCAGCTGTTTTTTCCATAGTCTGTGTTTTATGGAGAGCAGTGACAACCTCACTGCTCTTCATAAAACCCTGAACCTAATCCATCCTGTTACACATTCTGAAGTCAGTCGTGTACCTGTACATCTGCTTTAATGAGCAGCAAAAGTACAGTACAACCTGGCAGGAATTCACAGCTACAATTCTATAACTGGTGTCAGGTGCGTTTAACCAACTGGATTAAACTAAAAGACTCTTTGTTGAACAGAATTAACCTGTATATCCATGACAGACACACTGTGTACCGTGTGTGTGTATGTAGAGATTTAGACACATTTAATATTTAGTGTGATACTTTTTTGTGTTTTTTTTTATATAATTCTTTTGATTCTTACCAGACAGTATATGATAAGCCATTGTTTTGCTTACTTGGCTATTTATTGAGAACCTGTTATTTTGTATCAATTAAATGTGAAAAAAGTAGAAATAGATTAAGGGTAAGAGAAAGTAATGGTTACTTAATTTAGATCAGTAGGCCTGAGATAGATGAAGCATATTCAAGCTTGACTGATCTGTGGCATCACAGGAAGTAGAGGTAAGTATGGTTGGGAGATATCATAAACAGCAGGTCTGGGTGTTGCTGTTCTTGGCTTTCTAGGCCTGCAGTGGTAAGTGCCAAACTCTTTTTTGTTTATGTTTTTCTTGTGTCGGGCATTTCAGTTATATATTTTGGAGCAAAGTTATACACAACACAGGCAGCACCCATAGCATAGAGCAATTAGGAAAAGCAGCAAGAATGAGAGGATTGATATAAGATACATGAGGTACTTTTGGTATATATACATGTGAAGTATGGGGAGCATTTTAGACTCAATTAGGCAACAAGTGCAATTCCCTGATGCAAATGTGCAATTCATACATAAATGTATTCATGGTTTAGGGACACAAGTGCCACAAAAAGGAATATGCACCCCAGCCATGAGTACATTTTCTCTTCATGTGCCAATTTACAAATCACAAGGTTTGCTGTAAATTATTTCATTGCTAAAAACCACGCAGCAATAGTTGCCATTGTTTTTATAAATGAAAATTACATTTGGAATTTGTTTTTTTTACGATGTTTCTACATTTTTATAAAGGGATACCCCTGGCTCTGTTGGTATACTAGCCCTTGTGACCTTCAGTATGGGTTGGGGACGTGTTTGGGGCTCATACCAAGGGGCCCCGTGCTCTTCCTCACCCCCGCAATCCCAAATGGGGTGCAAGAAATTGGGCGGGGTAACCATCATGTCACCCGCCAGTGCTGGAAGGTGACAGGGTGGGTCCTACCCTATGAACTGGTATAGGGGTCCCCTGGAATATAACTACTTACTTGTCCCTGTCTTCTTCGTTCTGTCCCCCCACCAGGGGGGTCTTCCTCTGGTCAGATGTCCTCCATCTTCTTTAGCTTTCCGCTGCTAGTTGTAGAACAGGGGAACCTCCTGCTTTCATTTTGCCTTTGACGAAAATGGAAGACTCATCGCTGCCTGGGTGCTGAGAACGTGTTCCTCTTCCTTCCAGATGCAGGACCTGTTATATGGATTGCTGGAGGTTCAGCCCTTGAGCCCTGAAATTACCAGCGGGTAACGTGGCAGGGGGGCAGCAAAAGTAACTTGCTGGGATCTTGGGAAGGCAGCTTTCAGTTACCCTGGCCTTTAAACTGGTATATGGGTCTTCATGACATCCCCACTGCCTCCTCTGCTGTGTCAGGATACTGTTGCATCCCCTCTGCCTCCTCTGCTGTGTCAGGATACTGTTGCATCCCCACTGCCTCCTCTGCTGTGTCAGGATACTGTTGCATCCCCACTGCCTCCTCTGCTGTGTCAGGATACTGTTGCATCGCCACTGCCTCCTCTGCTGTGTCAGGATACTGTTGCATCGCCACTGCCTCCTCTGCTGTGTCAGGATACTGTTGCATCCCCACTGCCTCCTCTGCAGTGTCAGGATACTGTTGCATCCCCACTGCCTCCTCTGCTGTGTCAGGATACTGTTGCATCCCCACTGCCTCCTATGCTGTGTCAGGATACTGTTGCATCGCCACTGCCTCCTCTGCTGTGTCAGGATACTGTCGCATCCCCTCTGCCTCCTCTGCTGTGTCAGGATACTGTCGCATCCCCACTGCCTCCTCTACTGTGTCAGGATACTGTCGCATCGCCACTGCCTCCTCTGCAGTGTCAGGATACTGTTGCATCCCCACTGCCTCCTCTGCAGTGTCAGGATACTGTTGCATCCCCACTGCCTCCTCTGCTGTGTCAGGATACTGTTGCATCCCCACTGCCTCCTATGCTGTGTCAGGATACTGTTGCATCGCCACTGCCTCCTCTGCTGTGTCAGGATACTGTTGCATCCCCACTGCCTCTGCTGTGTCAGGATACTGTTGCATCCCCACTGCCTCCTCTGCAGTGTCAGGATACTGTTGCATCCCCACTGCCTCCTCTGCAGTGTCAGGATACTGTTGCATCCCCACTGCCTCCTCTGCTGTGTCAGGATACTGTGGCATCCCCACTGCCTCCTCTGCAGTGTCAGGATACTGTGGCATCCCCACTGCCTCCTCTGCTGTGTCAGGATACTGTTGCATCCCCACTGCCTCCTATGCTGTGTCAGGATACTGTTGCATCCCCACTGCCTCCTCTGCTGTGTCAGGATACTGTGGCATCCCCACTGCCTCCTCTGCTGTGTCAGGATACTGTTGCATCCCCACTGCCTCCTATGCTGTGTCAGGATACTGTTGCATCCCCTCTGCCTCCTCTGCTGTGTCAGGATACTGTTGCATCCCCTCTGCCTCCTCTGCAGTGTCAGGATACTGTTGCATCCCCACTGCCTCCTCTGCTGTGTCAGGATACTGTGGCATCCCCACTGCCTCCTCTGCAGTGTCAGGATACTGTGGCATCCCCACTGCCTCCTCTGCTGTGTCAGGATACTGTTGCATCCCCACTGCCTCCTATGCTGTGTCAGGATACTGTTGCATCCCCTCTGCCTCCTCTGCAGTGTCAGGATACTGTTGCATCCCCACTGCCTCCTCTGCTGTGTCAGGATACTGTTGCATCCCCACTGCCTCCTATGCTGTGTCAGGATACTGTTGCATCCCCACTGCCTCCTCTGCTGTGTCAGGATACTGTGGCATCCCCACTGCCTCCTCTGCTATGTCAGGATACTGTTGCATCCCCACTGCCTCCTCTGCTGTGTCAGGATACTGTTGCATCCCCACTGCCTCCTCTGCTGTGTCAGGATACTGTTGCATCCCCACTGCCTCCTCTGCTGTGTCAGGATACTGTTGCATACCCACTGCCTCCTCTGCTGTGTCAGGATACTGTTGCATCCCCACTGCCTCCTCTGCTGTGTCAGGATACTGTCGCATCCCCACTGCCTCCTCTGCTTTGTCAGGATACTGTCGCATCCCCACTGCCTCCTCTGCTGTGTCAGGATACTGTCGCATCCCCACTGCCTCCTCTGCTGTGTCAGGATACTGTCGCATCCCCACTGCCTCCTCTGCTCTGTCAGGATACTGTTGCATACCCACTGCCTCCTCTGCTGTGTCAGGATACTGTTGCATCCCCACTGCCTCCTCTGCTGTGTCAGGATACTGTTGCATCCCCACTGCCTCCTCTGCTGTGTCAGGATACTGTTGCATCCCCACTGCCTCCTCTGCTGTGTCAGGATACTGTTGCATCCCCACTGCCTCCTCTGCTTTGTCAGGATACTGTTGCATCCCCACTGCCTCCTCTGCTGTGTCAGGATACTGTTGCATCCCCACTGCCTCCTCTGCTGTGTCAGGATACTGTTGCATCCCCACTGCCTCCTCTGCTTTGTCAGGATACTGTTGCATCCCCACTGCCTCCTCTGCTGTGTCAGGATACTGTCGCATCCCCACTGCCTCCTCTGCTGTGTCAGGATACTGTCGCATCCCCACTGCCTCCTCTGCAGTGTCAGGATACTGTCGCATCCCCACTGCCTCCTCTGCTGTGTCAGGATACTGTTGCATCCCCACTGCCTCCTCTGCTGTGTCAGGATACTGTTGCATCCCCACTGCCTCCTCTGCTGTGTCATGATACTATTGCATCCCCCCGCCTCCTCTGCTGTGTCAGGATACTGTCGCATCCCCACTGCCTCCTCTGCTTTGTCAGGATACTGTTGCATCCCCACTGCCTCCTCTGCTGTGTCAGGATACTGTTGCATCCCCACTGCCTCCTCTGCTGTGTCAGGATACTGTTGCATCCCCACTGCCTCCTCTGCTGTGTCAGGATACTGTTGCATCCCCACTGCCTCCTCTGCTGTGTCAGGATACTGTCGCATCCCCACTGCCTCCTCTGCTTTGTCAGGATACTGTCGCATCCCCACTGCCTCCTCTGCTGTGTCAGGATACTGTCGCATCCCCACTGCCTCCTCTGCTGTGTCAGGATACTGTTGCATCCCCACTGCCTCCTCTGCTGTGTCAGGATACTGTCGCATCCCCACTGCCTCCTCTGCTGTGTCAGGATACTGTTGCATCCCCACTTCCTCCTCTGCTGTGTCAGGATACTGTTGCATCCCCACTGCCTCCTCTGCTGTGTCAGGATACTGTCGCATCCCCACTGCCTCCTCTGCTGTGTCATGATACTATTGCATCCCCCCGCCTCCTCTGCTGTGTCAGGATACTGTCGCATCCCCACTGCCTCCTCTGCTGTGTCAGGATACTGTTGCATCCCCACTGCCTCCTCTGCTGTGTCAGGATACTGTTGCATCCCCACTGCCTCCTCTGCTGTGTCAGGATACTGTCGCATCCCCACTGCCTCCTCTGCTGTGTCATGATACTATTGCATCCCCCCGCCTCCTCTGCTGTGTCAGGATACTGTCGCATCCCCACTGCCTCCTCTGCTGTGTCAGGATACTGTTGCATCCCCACTGCCTCCTCTGCTGTGTCAGGATACTGTCGCATCCCCACTGCCTCCTCTGCTGTGTCATGATACTGTTGCATCCCCACTGCCTCCTCTGCTGTGTCAGGATACTGTTGCATCCCCACTGCCTCCTCTGCTGTGTCAGGATACTGTCGCATCCCCACTGCCTCCTCTGCTTTGTCAGGATACTGTCGCATCCCCACTGCCTCCTCTGCTGTGTCAGGATACTGTCGCATCCCCACTGCCTCCTCTGCTGTGTCAGGATACTGTTGCATCCCCACTGCCTCCTCTGCTGTGTCAGGATACTGTCGCATCCCCACTGCCTCCTCTGCTGTGTCAGGATACTGTTGCATCCCCACTTCCTCCTCTGCTGTGTCAGGATACTGTTGCATCCCCACTGCCTCCTCTGCTGTGTCAGGATACTGTCGCATCCCCACTGCCTCCTCTGCTGTGTCATGATACTATTGCATCCCCCCGCCTCCTCTGCTGTGTCAGGATACTGTCGCATCCCCACTGCCTCCTCTGCTGTGTCAGGATACTGTTGCATCCCCACTGCCTCCTCTGCTGTGTCAGGATACTGTTGCATCCCCACTGCCTCCTCTGCTGTGTCAGGATACTGTCGCATCCCCACTGCCTCCTCTGCTGTGTCATGATACTATTGCATCCCCCCGCCTCCTCTGCTTTGTCAGGATACTGTCGCATCGCCACTGCCTCCTCTGCTGTGTCAGGATACTATCACATCCCCACTGCCTTCTTCTGGGTCAAGATACTGCTGCAACTTGTAGTCATTTCTCGACTGAATCCCCACAGTCTCCTCTTCCAGGTCCCTGTCACCTCCTCTGCCAGGTCCTGATGCTGCCTCCTTAGGTTCCCCCATGAGGGGGGTACCTATTCTGAGGTACCCGCTACAGTGTGTTGTGGATCAGCACACAGATGTACAGGTGGAGAAATTAGGGCTTCAGCAGTACTGCAGAGCTGCCTGTGTGGAGCTCCACAAAACACAGCCTGTTGAGATGAGAACAAGGACTAGGAAAATACGGAGGCTGCTGGTCAGCTTATGGGTCTACCCCCACAGTGCTCCTATAACTGAGCCACAATGTGCGATACAAAATAACAGGTTCTCAATAAATAGCCAAGTGCTCCATGCTGCACTTGTGTGTTTCCACAGTGCCCAACTGGGTTCAATAACTCGCCCGGGACATTAGTGGCCTGTGACCAGTCCATGACCAGCCCACAACATCCTTGCTGGGGTGTCATGGCTTAGGGCGGTACAGTGGGCAAGGCAGTCATCAGCACAGGGTTTAACCTCTACCCTGGGCAGCCACTATGCAGGATGCAGGGCCATGCAGTAACCAGGACTGTCAACCATTGGAAGAGTTTTTCTTTCAGTCAGTCCTTCTAGTCTTTGTTTCCTTACTGCTGTTGTTTTTATTTCTTTCCATCTATGGTTTGTTTCCTTTATTTCATCTGTTCATTCTGCCATTCCTTTTCTTTCCTTATATTTTTATGGCATTCCTTCTGTTCTTTCACGCATTCCTTTTCTTTTTCTGTCAGTCTACTTCCTTACCTTTCATCTTTTTCTCCTATTCATTGTCTCTCTCTTTCCTGCTTTTTTCTGTCATTCCTTTTATTCTATCTTTGTTTCTGCCATACGTTCATTCTCTTTTTTTTGTTCCTGCCATTCATTCTTTCTTTGTTTCCTTCATTCATTTTATGCTTTTTTCTTTCATTATTTCTTTCCATGTTTTTATATTTCTTTCCATCTATTCTTTAATTTTTCATTCCTTTTTTCTTTCCTGTTTTCCCTCTAATTCTTTTTAATCTTTTGTTCTTTACTAGTCCTCCTTTCTTTTATTCCTTCTATATATATATATATTTTGGCAATATTCACCATACATGAAATTTTCTCACCACGTATCATGCCACACTAATGCCCATAAATCTGGAACCGGCCCTGACAGTGGGGCTGGGTAAAAAGGGTGGTTGAGGGGGAGCTAGATAGGCAGATATTAGATAGGGGAGTTAGAAGTAGCAGCCCAGCTGGCTTCAAAGCACTGCTGGGAAATCCCCTGGGTCTCCTTATTGACAGGCCTTCCCTGACCGTTAAAGTGGACCAAAACCCACATTTTTAACTAGCATCCCCTGAATTGCTCCTGTCATCATAAGCATGAAGAGTACCTTTTGCTAATTTTCACTTGAGCGTCACTCTAATCCCAATGTTGCCTGTTTTAGCTGTAAAGCTCTGCCTCCTCCATTCATTGCCACTGATGTGTGTGGCAATGATGTCCTTACCATATTTATGCAATGTCTAATCCCCTGCCATTTTACAGGGAAGGACAGCAAAAATAAAGTGTTCCATGGCGATTTGAAAAATACCGTTTTGTGAGTACTCACCTTTAAAACGGATATTATGAGTGTGACATACACTCCGCTTCAACTCTTCATGACATTTGGGTTATTCTCCAGTAGAGGGCAAACTTCTGCAGAGATGAATGCAAAAAAAGGAGCTCCTCCCAGTCCATAAATACCTGGGACCTCCCACCAATTTCCCAGTGTAAGAAAGCAGTAAGGGGACCAGGAATAACCAAACATAACAATGGTTCACCATATAAAGGATCCAAAATACCAAAAGGGTGGGGTGAAGCGGAGTGTATGTCACACTCATAATATCCGTTTTACAGGTGAGTACTCACAAAACGGTATTATTCCAAGTGTGACATACACTCCGCTTCAACTCTTCATGACATTTGGGACATCCAATAGCAGTGTCCGTCATGGGTGGGAACCATAAACAGTAAAGAATGCACCAACTTAAACCACTGCAGCTTGCAGAACCTTGCGGCCAAAAACAGCATCCGCTGAAGCCCGCACATCACCCTTGTAAAACTTGGAAAAAGTATGAATGGAAGACCAAGTAGCAGCCTTACAACTTGTTCAACAGAAGCCTGGTGCTGAAAAGCCCAGGACGCACCAACAGCACGAGTAGAATGCGCAGTGACCCAAAAAGGGGGAGCCGGTACTGATCTACCGCCAGCCTTACAACGTCTGCGTATCAAACCCTTCTTGGCCACCTTGGAGCCACCAGAATTGCTGGTGCCCCTTCCAGAGCCAGTTTGCAAACTACCTTGTCCAGCATGGAGAAGGGAGGAAACAGGTACAGAAACCCCAGATCATTCCAAGCAAGGGACAAGGCATCCACTGCCAGAGCTAGAGAATCCTGAGATAGAGACACAAAGGCCAGGAGTTTGTGATTGTGCCGTGAGGCAAAGAGATCCACCTCCGGAGTCCCCCACTTGCGACAAAGAGACCGAAAAACCCCGGGGTTGAGAGACCACTCTCCTTGGCGAGAGGACCCCCTGCTCAGGGAGTCTGCCTCCGTGTTCTCCACTCCCGGAATGTAGATTGCCGAAATGCAAGGAATATTGCTCTCCGCCCAATGCAGGATCAGAGAGACTTCCCTGAGGGCACTCCTGCTGCGAGTCCCTCCTTGGTGGTTGATGTAGGCTACCGCTGTCCGATTGTTTGTTTGAATCTGAACCGGAAGACCCTGTAAGTGCGACGTCAGCCGTGACAGGACAAGCCGGATGGGTCTGAGCTCTAAGACATTGATGGGGTTGTGAGCCTCCTGAGGACCCCACACCCCGCTGAACTGATGATTTTTCCAGAAACCTCCCCAACCCGCCAGGCTCAACTTCAGCCACCACCGAAGGGACTGCCGAACCCTGGGAGACATCCTGAACGGTTGATCCAATGACAGCGGACACCTGTCCCAATGCGTCAATAGATGAAGTTGAAGAGATCTCATGTGAAACTGCGCAAACAGGACCGCCTCGAAGGAGGCCACCATCAATCCCCCCAGTTTCATCCCCTGTTGGATAGAGGGGCAAGGATTGGCCAGAAGAAGGCGGATCAGATCCTGAATCCCCTGCACCTTGGTCTGGGGTAGAAACACTCTGGCCTGAATGGTATCCAGATTCATGCCCAGGAATGAAATCACCCGTGATGGCGAAAGAGAGGACTTGGGGCGGTTGATTACCCACCCGAACCTCTCCAGGGTCGACACCACCTGGTGGGTGTCCAGCTCTGCCTGACGGAGGGAAGAAGCTGAAATCAACAGGTCGTCCAGATACGGCACAATGCGAATTCCCTGAGCGCTGAATAGGGCCATTATGCCCGCCAGAACCTTGGTGAAGACCCTCGGCGCTGAGGTCAACCCGAAGGGAAGGGCTACACACTGAAAATGTTGATCGTCCACCGCGAACCTGAGGAATCTCTGATGCGCTGGAAAAATTGGAACATGCAAATACGCATCCTTGATGTCTATGGATGTCATGAAATCCCCTTGATGAAGGGAATTGATGGCCGAGCGCAGAGTCTCCATGCGGAACTTCTTGGTTCTGATTAATCTGTTGAGGACCTTGAGGTCCAGAATGGGTCTTACAGAACCTTCTTTTTCGGGGGCCGTGAAAAGATTGGAGTAGAAACCCCTGCCTCTCTCCGACGGAGGCACCGGGCATACAACTCCCATGTCCAGAAGGTTTTTCACTGCTAACAGGAGCCCCTGTGCAGCCTGAGGGTCCAAGGGCACCCGAGACCTTAAGAATCTTGGAGGAGGCCAGTACTCGAACTCCAGTTTGTACCCGGAGGAGACCACTTCCAAGATCCAATTGTCTGTGACCTCCCGGGCCCAGACCTGGAAGAAGAGCCGCAGCCATCCCCCCACCCGTGCCGGTGAGGGCGCCCCTTCATTGCTGAGCTGGTTTACCCACAGGCTTGGGTCTTGGAACCCCAGGCAGAAGCGGGACGGGCCCGACCTCTGCCCCTGATCCAGGAAGAGCCTCTGAAACCCCGAGAAGGCCAAACCTCTGCCAGCTCTGGTACCTCGAAAGGAAGGATTGAAAGAGCCTGCCCCCCGAAAGGGACGGCGCTGTTTCTTCCGCTGATGTACTTACTTACCTCCCTTTGCCACAGCATCCAACTTATCTCCAAACAGCTGCGTACCGGCTTGGCCGCAAAGTCTGCCGTCCACTGACGGAGCCATACCGAGCGGCACATGGCCACCAATAAGGCTGAAGTCCTACTACACATAACAATAGTGTCTTCCTTAGCAGCCAAGACAAAATCCATGAACAATTCAAATCTTTTAAGCGTAGTGAACTCAGCGCTGGCCGGATCAAGGTGAGCGTCATTTAACCAGTCCCTAATCAGAGACCTAGCAGCCACCGACACTAGCGCAGATGCACAAACAGGCCGCAAGGCCGAGCCAACACTGGCAAAGGCATGGCATGCCATCTGATCAAGGCGCCTATCCTCACCATCCTTTAGGGAAGTGGCGTCTGGGGTGTGAAGCAGGGAGGAGTTGGTCAACCCCAAAACTGGCGCATCGACCTCGGGAGGAGAAGCCCAGCGCTTAACCGCTTCCACCGGGAAAGGATACTTATCCCATCCCTGAGGAACATCCGGAAGCCGACTAGGTTTCTCCCAGGGGAGGGCCCCCGCGGGAGCCAAGGAAGTGGCCGCACAGGCGCTTACCGACCGAGGAGTTAATCAGAGCAGCAGCCAGAGCAATCACACAAGATGGCCCCTGGAGAGTCACACGAGGGCGGGCCAGCGCCGAACGCGCGCTCATCAGGCCACGCCCCCCCAGCAACGCGGATCCCTGGGCTGGCTGGCATAATCACGCCAAACGAGGGGGCGGGGCTACCACGGCCGCGCCGATGGCCCGGTCCCGCCCCCCACCTAACAGAGCCTGAGGGAGAGAAGCTCCCCAGGCTGAGTAAAGAAGGTAAAGAGTGAAGGAGACCACAATCAACCCCAGTCAGCACCAACACCCACACAAGTGAAAGACACACACACACTCACACAGTGCTTCAGTAATTAAACAACCGTGGGTGAGGCCAGCCCCCCCCCCCCCCCCCCGAGGGAAGGAAGGGACCAGGAAGGGGGGGAAATCCAAGCCGGAATCCAGTCATAGGGACAGGGCATCCCATACCGGGATCACCAACCTGGACAACCGCCTACCCCTTGCAATGGGGTCTCACGGTGGAGCAAGGCTCTACAACACCCATAAGGTGCTGCCTACCCTCACCAGGACCTGCAGCCAAGGCTGGGAGGCTCAAATAGGGACAATTTAGAAAAGGTCCTGGCAGCAATAGGGACAAAAATGGCAAGTAAGAGAAGTCTTCATCTTCTGTCTTGCTCGCCTTCCTGCAGAGAAGGAACTGGGGAATTGGTGGGAGGTCCCAGGTATTTATGGACTGGGAGGAGCTCCTTTTTTGCATTCATCTCTGCAGAAGTTCGCCCTCTACTGGAGACTAACCCAAATGTCATGAAGAGTTGAAGCAGAGTGTATGTCACATTTGGAATAGCAAAAATATCAATTTCTAGTTCTACACCCTAAAAAGGAAGTGTCAGCAGGGGGTTTCGGTCCGCTTTAAATGCTGTGCAAATGCAAAGTGTATAAGGGGACTCGGGCTGTGTTGCACTCACACCATGGACAAAATTCATACATTCAAAGATTGTTTTCTGTCACTGCGATGAAACGTTTGTAAAACTGTGAGGCGCTCACAGAGCCTAGGCAAGCAGGTGCTGTGTGCTTAATCCAGCAATAGATGGCGCTGTGCTAGCTGGGTAGGACGCACGCTGCTGTTGCTGGGGGAACGAGTTCTCTCCCACGCTGCCCTTCAGTCAGAGCAGCCTCTGTCACGTGACTGGTGCGTGTGTGTCCCTCACTGCTCTCCGTATGTCGCAACACTCTGGAGAAGGAAGAGGAGCAGGAAGTGGCGCTCGTGAGCTGAGGGCACCGGGACAAGGCCGGGGGAGCAGCGACAGACCGGCTGGTTACGGCGGGCTTACTTTCCGGCCGGTGCAGTTACTATGGCGGAGTAGCAGCTGGCGGTGTGTTAGAGGCTCCAGATGAAAGGGGGCAGCAGCGCTATGTGTATGGTGTGTGGGGGCGCCTCCGCCATGCCTGTGTGTGACAGAGCTGCCCCCCATCCTTAGCAGAGTCTGTGACCCCCCGCCCATTATTGTGACTGAGGAGCCGCCATGTGAACCTTATCTGTCTGGAAAGCTCTTCTTGTTCAGCTTATCTTAGGCACCAAGCTCTAAATGACTTTCCCTCATCTCCATATCTGAGCAAACCATGGGGGAGAATAGCCCGGATCTGGCCCTGATGTCCATGGAGGGAGATGACACCTGCCCCGATGACAAAGTCAGGAAGTGGTTCCTGGAGAAGGGAGGCCGGGAGCCAGGAACTGTGTATGACACCACCACTGTCCTCATAGAGCAGGACCGGCCGTCTTCTGGGGGTGAGGAGGAGGACGATGAGGACATTGATGATGATGGAAACCTGGGAAGGAACTTGCCTTTCTTGGATGCTGCCAATGAAGAAGGACTGTTGCTTATGCCGGAGCAAGATGCTATGTCCCAGGGATATGTCCAGCACATCATTTCTCCAGATCAGATCCATCTCACCATTAATCCCGGCTCTACACCTATGCCCAGGAACATCGAAGGGGCAACGCTAACTCTACACTCGGAGTGCCCAGAGACTAACCGGAAAGAGGTGGGTTCCATGCAGGGTTCTTAATGTTTCTCATTACTATAAAGATGCAACCTAACTCATAGCCGGGATAAAAAGCACCCACCAATCTTACCTGATCCTGGCGGCTCACATTACTGGTCATGGGAAGTCACCGCACTGATGGAAAAGTGCTGGTGATAGGTGAGTATATGAGTTAAAATGCTTCCTGGAAACAGGCACCTGGGAATCAGGCACCTCATCCACATACAGCCGGGCAGGCTTAAAGTGGATCAAAACCCAGCTCGATCGGCCCGGGAGTCTATAAGATTCCCTGACCGATCGATTTCCCCTCCCCCCCCCTCGGTGCATACAAAATCGCGATGCCCCACTGTGTGAAACCCCCCAGGTCGCCCCAATAATTTACCTTGTTTCCCAGTCCCATGGAGTGTCTAAGAGCAGCGACCACATCCCGCTCTCCCTCTAGCAGGGCGCGTGCCCGCGCCAGGCATTTGTGAATGGCCGGCATGGGCATGCTCCATGTTAGAGGGAAGTGGAGGATGAGGACATCAGAGCCGCTGCTCTTAGACACGAAGAGGTGAGCTGTTCCCGGTGTCCTGGGGGGTTTCCTGCAGGGGTGCCCCTGGGAAAAGCTTTAAAGCAGAACCAAACCCGGAAATTTGACTTTTCTGCGTTTTGTTCCATGTCCCAGGGGCATCTGGAATTGGGGTTCCCCACTAAGTGAAACCTGCCAGAGCGTCCAGTGCTACTCATCTCTTCCTCATTACTACGGCCCATGCACAGGCACACAACCAATCAGAGCAGTTTGCTGCGTTTACATCCTTTGGCAAACCTCTCTCATTGACTTCAATGGGGAGTGCGTGCTGCCGCTTCCCTGGTGTGAGACCCTGTGTGAGGCTGAGGCAGGAGCAGGCACAAGCAGTGGGTGATACGTCAACATGCCCTCCCCATTAACGTTAAAAACAATGACAAAATTGCGGCACACGGCTCTCACTGGACAATAGCTTGTGCATGCGTCGTTGGAACTGGGAAAGGTAAGCCGCTACCGGCGCCCTGGTGGGTTTCTAGAGGATTCCAGGGTGGCCGTTGGTGGATTTTGTTCCTATTTAATGTGACTGTCCCAGGTTTTTTTCTTTCTTTCCTCTCCACCCAAGTCAGGGTGCCCTGCTGCGTGGATCACCCTGGATCCCCAGTAAAACATACCTGACTGCCAATCAGTGCACTCGGCTCCGTACGGCTTCTCCCACTGTAGTTGAGTGCACAGACATCCCGCCACCCTCTGTCTGGGGGCGTGGCCGCGCTGGCCTTTCACAAATGCCTAGCTACGGGGATAGGCGGATAGGTAACGTTGACTGGGGGTTAAACCCAGGGGGGCATCCTAAATCTGGAAAGGTAACCAGGTGGCCCTGGAGTCTTATAGAGGAGAAACAACCCCCCACCTAATATTAAAAATCCCTATAAACTTGCTGGATAGTGAGAAGAGGGTCACTTTTACACCCCAAATAAAAGAAATTCCTGCCAAGTTTTCTTCTCCTGGTAGGACTAAAATCCAGGGGGAACAGGTTTTTGAGTGTACTATTCCATTTTTCCAGGGGTGGTCTACTCCATCCTAATACCTGTCTCCTGGGTATTTCTGTGGGGCACCGCATTAATCAGTCTAAACTATCCAAAGCATTGCATAATGGGTAAAAGCATCTCCACACATCAGAAAAAGCTGTTATTCAAGCACAGGCTGGTTCAGAGGACAGGTGACCTACTCATGTTGCCTCATAATGCCCTATGCAGCCTCTCTGATTGCCAAGCTGTCATCTAATCAGTGCCAGCTTGCTGTTCTTTAATATGCATGGCATATGGGTCTGCGCATGTTCTGTAGGATCAGGGTATTTGCAAACTGGGGGGGGGGGGGGCACACAGTGGTGAAGATGCCCCTGGGATAAGAATCGACATAAAAATCCTGGGCTTTGTTCCTCTTTAACAACTGCTGTGAGCGAAACACCGGTACAAAGCAAAAATAAAAAAAGGCTTCTGTCCATTGATGGCACCTGGGGAGCAAGGGTTCCAGTTTTTAGGAGTTAACAACTGCTATGAACTAAGCAGAGTCGAGCACCCCTACTCTCCATTGACAGCACCTGAGGAGCAAGGGGCTTACGAGCTAAAAACCCTTCTGAGCTAAGCATTCCTAGTTCTTATGAGTTAAACCCGGCCTTAAGCATCATGTAATAATAAGTCTAAACCCTTAAAAAACTATTCCCCAGGATCTAAAAGTAATATGTCTTACGGTTTTAGTCCCTTACTTTTTATTCTTTCCCCCACTCAGCTGCAACTCTGTTCGTGAAGCAACACATACTGAGGAGAGGGGGCACAAGTACAGAGGGAGTGGGTTATAGCTGTGCTTTGCTCAGGCTAGGGTCAGGAAAAGGACAGCAATCCCAGAATGCAGAGCAGCACAGTCAGAAGACACTTCCTGTTTGCAGGCAGCCTGAGACTCCATGGGCCGCCATCTTGGATATTTAAAGGCACATAAAATGCAGAAGGGGCAGGTAGGATGATTTTTAATGTGGGCAATCTGTATGTACAGGATGGAGAAAACATATAAGAGCTTCTCTCCATTGACAACACCTGAGGAGCAAAGCCAGTGTTTGAGTTAAAAACCATTATGAGCTAAGCATCCATACACTGCTCCAAAAAGCTGTCATGCCTATCTCCTTTCCATTGTTAGCACCCGAGGAGTACAGTGCTCAAAAAAACTCTGTAGCTTCTCTTTACTGACAGCACCTGAGAAGCAAAGGGTTTCCGCTCTTATGCGTTAACAACCACTGTGGGCCAAAGCACCCAATACACTGCACCAAAAAACTGTCATTCGCAGCTTCTCTCCATTGATAGCACCTGAGGAGCAAGGGTTCATTTTCTTATGTGTGAGCTAAGCACTCTCATGATTTAATAGTTGTCCTCTCTAGCTCCTGTCCAGCGGCACAGGGCTTTATGATTTGGTAGCCCAGCTCTTAAACGCCACCTAGTCGGGGGGGTGTATTTTAGGCTATCTAAGAATTCTAGGAAGATGCGGAATCTGCACAGCTGGAGTCAAGGAAAGTACTATTTGTTTATAGTTGCCTTCAGTGCATTGTGAAATATTATTCCGTGCAGAGAAGCTGCAAAATGAGGTGCTTGTTGGAGTCCCTCCAAAGATGATAGGGTGAGCCGAGTTAAATCATTCCCCTTCCTTTGCAATGCATGCATTTTAGCTTGCCTAGTGATCATGTGTACTTTTCCAAAGATAACTTCAAAATGTTTGCTTCTGTTGCCTTGTGATTTCTTGGGAAGATGTGCTTTGGGCAAACTGCACCAAAAGCACACAGGAGAACACAACTGTTCCTCCTGTGCCTGTCTAAACTGCCGCATGTATGTTTGGCTTTGGAAAGTTATAAGGCCTGTTTGAGGCAGACCTAAAGTCCAGTGCAGCTCCCCCTTTAAGTCTGCTTTTAAAGCAGAACAAAACCTTGCAGCTGCTGGCCTTGAATTCAAAAGTTTCAAGGGCCGACTGCTGGCTATTTCCCTATTTCCCAGGGCCCAAATTGGGATGCCCCGCTGTGTGAACACCCCCCTCCCCATTCGCATAAAACCTCACCTTTCCAGGCTCCAACGGCGCATGCATGGTCTCTCGTTCAATGAGAGCCGCCTACTGTGACTTTGTTTACAATGGGGAGCGCATGCTGACGCATCCCCGGTGTCATGCATGCATTACTGCCCAGGAATTCAAATCAGTGAGATCCTGCGCATGTCCTGATGGAGCCTGGAGAGGTGACTTTTCCTGAGGGAACTGGGAGGTTTCACACAGCAAGGTATCCCAATTCAGGATGCCCCAGGGGGCATGGAACAAAAAATGGTCCACGGGCATGGAAAGTCAAATTCCCGGATTTTGTTCCACTTTAAAGTGGACCAACACCCAGGCTGATTGGCCCGGGAATCTATAAGATTCCCGGGCCGATCAGATCCCTCCCCGCGGGACATCCGAGATCGGGATGCCCCGCTGTGTGAAACCGCCCAGGATGCCCCATTCACCTTACCTTACCCCCATTCCAACGACGCATGCGCGGGCTGCGGCCGAATCTCGCGCTTCTCTCTAGCAGGGCGCACGCCCGCGCTGGCCGCTTGTGAATGGCCAGCACGGGCGCGCTCGCTGTCAGAGGGAAGCGCGAGATGCGGCCGCCAGCGTGCTCGAAGCCGCTGTGGTTTTCCGTCCCTTGTACGTACATACCACAGCGGCGCTGATTGGACAAGGCCCGTGCATGTGCCGTAGGAGCGGGGTGAGGTGAGTTTTTTTTTTCTGCCATTCTGGGGGGGTTTCACGCAGCCGGGCTGCCCCGCGGGAAGTGGACCAAAACCCAGGATAGTGAAAATCCTGGGTGTTGGTCCACTTTAAGTGATTCTAAAACCTCTCAGCCCTATCTTTTCACTTTTAATTATTCTGCTTGGGAATGTAAAATAAAAATACTTACTGGAATACAACTTCAGTTCTGACAACTGCTGTATGTTTCTGCATTTGAGCACTTTTCTCCTATAATCCGTAGAAGGCTCTCTACTTGCTTTTGTTTCGATTTCTCAACAAGTAAGAATCTAATTTGGTGTCCAGCGTTGAGTATTGTTGATAGCATCATGGAGATTGTGGGGCATTGGTCTGTTCATTGGTTGATGAAGTGAAACTTGCATTGTGAGCATCATTTGCTGCATGTAACGCATCACATGATATGTGTATTAATTGTCCTTTTAGTCACCAGTATAATGGTACTCTGTTCTGTCTTTGGAATCCTCTGTTTTAGGAGATGTAGCCCTGGGTCATAAGGAATGTTCCAGCCGCCCCCTTACCCAAATGGACCGCTGTGTATGTTCCTTGTTGTGATCTGTTTTTTGCCCTGATTTGTTTTTTATTGCCACTCGGTTATACCACCCCCACAGCTGTATTTCTGCTAGTTGCTGGACTGTATGTATTTATTCATGTTCATACTAATTGAGGGGTCTACTGTCCAGTAACGTATTTGACCTTTATACTGCCTCATTAATTATCTAATTTTAAGAGGAGCTTTGGACAAACCCTACATTTGGAAGTATACAGTATAGATCTTTCTTTCTGTATGCCTATTGAGAGATTTGCATTAGACAAACCGTATATTTAGAAGTATTATTTAGGTTGTATTTCTTTTGTATTTCAATTGAGAAATTTTCCCTCACTTTGTTTTTCAGTCACAAGTGTTTGCTACAAAAAAAAACTACAATTTCCTAAAAATTCTTGGTATGCATTTTAGTTTATGGTAGGCAATAGTTTTTTCCTGTTGTGTACTGAACTTCCATTAATTAAACTTCTGTTTTTAGCTTTAAAACCAAAATCAGCAAATTTGCTGAAGACTGAAAGCAAATGAGAGAAACACGGCTTCCTCTGTTTACAGTTTTGCTGAGTGTGCAGTGCTATTGATAGAAACATAGAAGGGTGACAGCAGAAGGAGACCATCCTGTCCATGTGCCCTTATGTGTATACTGTATGGACTCTTTATCTTAGGATAGATGTGTGCTTATCCCAGGCATTTTTAAATTCAGTGACTGTTGATTTTTCAACTACCTCTGCTGGAAGTTTGTTCCAAGCATCTACTGCTCTTTCTGTAAAATAATATTTTCTAACATTGCTCCTGATCTTCCCCCGACTAGCTTCAGGTTGTGCCCCCTTGTTCTATCATTAAGCTTCTTCTTAAAAACACTTCCCTCCTGAACCTTATTCAATCCTTTCACATATTTAAAGATCTCAATCATGTCCCCCCTCTCCCTTCTTTACTCCAGACTGTACGAATTAAGTTCTTTAAGTCTCTCCTGATAAGTTTTAAGTTTAAGTCGTTCCACCATTTTTGTTGCCCACCTTTGGACCCGTTCTATTTGAATAATGTCTTTTGCAGGTAAGGTCTCCAGAACTGCACAGTATTCTAGCTGTGGCCTTACCAGGGCTCTATACAGCGGCATCACAACCTCCCTCTTCCTACTGGTGATGCCTCGAGCTATGCAGCCGAGCATCCTGCTTGCTTTTCCCACTGCCTGGCTACACTGTCCAATCATCTTGCGGCTATCAGTAATCAGTACCCCTAAATCTCTCTCCTCCGAGGTCCTGGCTAACACAGTGCTGCCCATACGGTGCTCAGAACAGGGATTCCTTCTACCCAAGTGCATGATTTTACATTTAGAGACATTAAACTCTAGTTTAATGTTGATGAAAGAGAAGAGGATCTGATAGCTTGCCATTTGCTAATATGGAGCAATGAAAAGTGATGCCACGCCCATTTCTCACACATAGCTCCACCTCCAGTGCTGGCAGATTGGTGAGCAAGGTTTTTGTTGTTCTGGAAAAATTCCCCCCCCCCCCCCCCTCCCCGAGTCTCCCAACCCTCGGCCTCAAGCACACCAACAGGTCTTGTTCTATGGATCTCCACTTAGGCGGCTCTATAGCTCTGTTTGAGAACTCACCTGTCTGTCTGTATGGAGATCCGAAATATAATTGGTTGAAATACATACTGTTGGTAGGCCTTGAAGAGGAGAGTTGGGGACCTCTGCTCTATGGCACGGTTTCTCAACCCGTGGTACATGCACCACAGGTTTAAGGTGTATGCAGCGATATTTATAGGAGCGCCATTTATTAATAATCCCCTTCCTGGGGGTACTCAGGTGCGATTTCTTGTCTCTAGGGTCGTCTTCGCATAAAAAAGGCAAAGAACCACTGCTTTATGGCACCTTCCTTCGTGTCGGGACCTTTGGAAGCCTGAAGTGCTCAGCAGGCAGCCACTTTAGAGCCCACCCCTCCCAATAATGTGTGCAATAGCAATGCTTAAGAAAGGGGGAGCAACAGATATAGCTCATATTCTGTGTTGACTCACATGGATGAGCTGTAAACTCATCTATACACTAAACTTTGCAAGTTCTGCTAGCGCATGTGTACATCTGCCAGCAGGAAGAGGAGGGCACTGGAAAAGGCACAGATGAAGTAACTGTGTCTGTGTGAGGCTACGAAAGAACACCCAGAAGGAGGTTGTGGCAATATGACATAATCAATATGAGTTATGAAGACAAGATATGGAGATTTGATTAAAATAATGTCACTGGTCATATGGAAAGGGTCTTGCTGTCTCATATCCAGCAATGTCTTGCCTTTGAAATATATTCAGATTATTTAGTTTCGATCTTCTCTGGCTCCCATGTGACAGGCAAGCTATCTCCTCCGGCTTTGCTGAGGTTGACAAACTCTTTGAGCAATACCATTGGTAGATAAACAAGCAAGTTGTTTTTTGCTCATCTCGGCACATTTTGAATGCAAGACTACTGTAATTAGAAGCATTCCTCAAACTGGTAAATAAAGTTTCAGTTTTGGGTCCCACAAGATTTCTCAAGCTCCTGTACACATGTTCCTTTAGCACTTTTTTTTCTTAGGCAGAAGTTTGTCAGACCCCCCCCCATGCTTGTTTGGCAGCTGAAAGTATGGACCCAGCAATATTTTCCAAAATGTACTGTGTGCTACAATGTATCATGGGCCACACATCCAACATATGTTTATGTGCCATGACTGTAATGTTTCCATGAACAGATAAATTGCTTGTTGAGCAGATGATTTGCGGTTGGACCCTTCAGAGCGACCCTTTAAGTGATTACCCGTACTGTGCGCTCCATGTCCTATTTCTGGTCAATTTTTGTTCCCACATGTCAACTGATTGTGCTGGATTTAGAGATTTTTCGTTTTCTAATCAATTAGTGGAAATGGGCCATAAGAAAATAAGTTTACATTTGCAGTATATTGTATGCAGTCAGGCCACATTATTCCGGCCACTTCCGGCCACATTTTATGTAAGCCAAAATGATTCAACCAACTTAGGAATTCTTCATCGTTTCATTGCAGTGGGCATTTTCACGGATCCATTATCAACTGTCAGGCCACATTATTCCGGCCACTTTCTGCTTTTGACAGCGGCCCATAGCTCACTGTATAAGGTTTGGGATAGGCTGCCTGCACACATGTCCCTCTATGTAAAAGGCAGAGTTGCAAAAAGTGATGATTATCTGCTTTCAGGCCAAGGGTGACAGTTGTTTTTGAAACTGAGACGTTTGTAAGATAGGTTACATGTTGCTGTGGTGAAAGTAAATTGTGAGTGAACAAATGGCACCATTGTGAATTCCTGGAAGAACTCTATGTGAGGTGGCAGCATAATGGTCTGGGGTATGTGGCATCTGTGAAGCACCACATGCCACTGATGCCAGCTCCGATGGTGTGCAAAGGCAGTCTTTCATGCCACATAGGAGTTGCTCACTGCCGAAAAGAACCAGGGGGCTACGATGCTTAAAGAGGAACTTCCCCCAAGCCTCACTGATCTCTGCCACTCCTCCAGTTTTACCTTTGGGAACTATTTACTCACCTCGCCAAGGGATCCATCGTCTAGGTCCCTCAGTTTCCCAGCAACCTTCCGACGGACGGCACCATCCTGCTCCTGAGACTTCACTGAGCTGCGAGATCGCGGTAGGACATTGATGAGCACGGCTAAGGTGGTGCTTGTCATTAACTGACGGCTAAGCGGGCGGTAGGGTGAGGATCAGGCCCTGAAGCAGCCGGATGTTGCCGCAGCAGGCAGAGCCGACATCCAAAAGCCAAGTAGGGGCGAATGGTGGGGGAATCGGTCTCTTTTTATTTTTGGTCCGATGTTGCTTTTAAAACAGGTTAGGGAACCTGACTGCATATCGTGCTCTGAAGTTGCATCTGCATAAATAGCTCTGCTGATTGGCAAAGAGTTGCCTTCTCTGATTTTTTTTTTTTAGCTTCGCCAAGAACAAACACCTAGCATCCATACCTGGAAGAAGACACGCTTGTGGTGGCAGCATCGTGGTCTGGGCAATGGTCTTTTGTATGGCATTTTTTAGGCCCACTCATCCATGTGAAAGACAATCTCAACTAATTTGTGTATAACTCCATTCTTACGGCTCACATACACCCATACTTGCTTATTATATGGAATCTTCCAGCAAGAAAATGCTGGGTGCCACTTGGCTAGAACAGGTTTTATATTTAGCGCTGGCAAACTATGGGAACTATACATGGCTAGAAATGTCTGACTTATTAGTCGAGCATGACCAAGAATTTCAGGAACTACACATTCACCCCCAATTCCACAGACTTGAACCCAAATGAGCATCTTTGGGAACCTCCAGCGGCTGTTGCATGCACTGCAGTCAGCATGGCTCCAGATAGTTGTGACAACCCATCGAGGACCAAGCCATTGTGAACCCACCTCGCTGCTGTGCATGGTGCTTATTTGGATATTTGCTGGTGGCTTTAACAATGGGACTTAAAGCAGTCCCTCACCCTGAATTAAAGCCTACCTTGTATGTTTCCCCCGCCCCGACATACAGCTTGCCCACATTAAAAATCATCCTACCTGCACCTATTGCGTTCTTTTAAAGTGTACCAACAGTCGAAAATGACTTAAAGTGGACCAAAATCCAGGATAGTACAAAGTTTTGACTATCCTGGGTTTTGTTCCTTTCCCTGAGGGTGCCCCGCTGTGTGAAACCCCCCAGATCGCCCAATCTCACTTACCTCTTCCCGGTCCCATGGCGCATCTAAGAGCAGCGGCTCTGACAGCTGCATCCTCTGCCTCCCTGTAACAGGGAGCGTTTACAAACGCCTGGCGCGGACACGCCCACTGCTAGAGGGGAGCGGAGGATGTGGTCGTCGGAGATGCTGCTCTTAGATGCGCCATGGGACTGGGAAGAGGTCAGTTGGCTGCCGTGATCCTGGAGGGGAATAGTTTTCTAAGGGTTTGGGCTTTTCATTAAATGATCCTGAAGGTCCAGTTTAATTGTAGATGTAACTCTTTGAGGTCTGTTATTCTCAGAATAAATGTCATATGTGTTTATAGGCAGGTGATGAATGCATTAACCTATGTATGTTATGGCTTACAGAGTCAGTTCCTAGTGTTAAAATAAAAGGCTGCCTGGCCCTCTCTGTTTGGAACATTGACAAGCGGACGTTAATTTAGATTTGTTTTTTTATGTATTTTTACACTGAGGAGCTGCTTCCTGTAAAATCTCTGTCTATATCGTGGGTGGTCACATGTTTATCAGTGTGGGTTAATGTGGTTGGTGTAACATGTTAAATTGCTCTTCAGCGGCTCATAAAAGGCCATTTGTATGTTTAGCATAGTTTGGTAAGTGTGACTAAGCAGTATTTCTGTGGTTACACAAGTAGTCTAAAATGCTACTTGCTGTTCCAACACGTATATTCCTAAGGTAGACTTCTACATGTTTACCTAACTGCTACTCCTTGCTGAAGCTGATTAGTAGTATTGGGCAAATTCCTTTTTACTCAATAAAACACTTAGCAAGATTTTTCCTTGTAAAGCTTGCTGCAATCTTTAGAATTGACAGCTTGAGCGCCAAGCAGTATGTTATATTGGCACCTAGCACTGTTTAGCTCTAGCCGATAAAAGGGCCCATAAGACTGTGGGTGGGGCGCAAATTATGTCTCATCAGCTTAAGAAAATAGGGTGGAGCTGCAGCTGGCAATCCAGGCTGTGCTGGAGCAGAGTAATGCTACGGTCCCCCATGGTGCTCCTGCTGCACACGACTTCCAGTGACCAATGAGGATCACTAGCTGCGAATGCAACCAAACTCATTGGTCACTGATCAGCTGCTGCACAGAGACAGCATTGCAGGCGCGTTGATTGGTGAGTAAAATTACCTGCAAACGCAAGTGCTAAATTGAAACAATATACATTATTGGTCAAATTGACCCAAATGATCTTCTAGTAATGACCGCAAGACGTGGCTAAAATAACCTAAATGACCCTATTGGAAAGTTGTTTGGTTTGGCTGTAGCGTTTTACTTTTAAAGGGATTGACTAGTCAGTGCCTAGCAGCTTACCTGACGCAGCATCAGCCCCATGCTGTCTCTTTGCTTTGGTGACAGAAAAGAAGGGGCATTTCTTCTTCCTCTGCCTCCAGCACCTCCCCTTGTGATCCTGACCCAAAATACAATCTTGAAGTTATGTCAGGTTACCACCCCTCTCTTAGCAATAGGCTAGAACTGAGCCCTTCATTGACTGTCCATTAACCCCAGCTCACTCCAAAGCAATGTACACAGTGCCGCTACCATTACAGAGGACACGAGGAACATGAGGTGACATTTTAATTCATAGCTACTATGCAATATAGTTTAGTTTTCAAAGAGAAAAAATATAACATTGCCATGTGTAGCTCTACACAATGAGTATAGTTTTGAGCGTGCCTGGACAATGTTATGTCATTTATTACTCAGTTTGTACATGAGCCCTGTGATTGTAATGTGCTGCAGAATATGAAGAAAGATGATTATTATATGCCTATATGTTGCAGGTAAAGCGCTACCAGTGTACATTTGAAGGCTGCACACGAACTTACAGCACACCAGGAAACCTGCGTACCCACCAGAAAACGCACAGAGGGGAGTACACGTTTGTCTGCAATCAGGAGGGTTGTGGCAAGGCTTTTCTTACCTCATATAGTCTGAAGATCCATGTGCGTGTGCACACAAAGGAGAAGCCCTTTGAATGTGATGTGCAGGGCTGTGAAAAGGCTTTTAATACTCTCTACAGGTACAAATCTATTTTTAGTATTTAGAATTGATACATGCTTAATTAAGCCTTCACTGTTTTTATTCTGGACAGAAATAGGGGGAAAGGACCTGACTGCATGTTTATCGCTGCAGCAGCAAACATGGAGTCTGCCAAATGAACTTCAGGTCCTGTGATGTGCACATGTTCTTCTAGAAGAACTTTTATACCTCCCCCCCCCCCCCCCCTTGCTCTCATAGTGAATGTAGAGCCCCATTCCACTCAACTGAGGACCGTTTGGCAACCAGAGGGCCTACCAGTAATGTACTTAACAGGGCAAGGCAATAAAAGACTTCTTGTCCATGCTTGCCAAATACCAGACTGGGGAGGGGGGGATCACTGGTTCTGTTTAGTCCCCCCCCCCACCCACCCGGGTCTGACCTACAGTAAGCAGTTTCATGTATTATAACAGATTTTAAATAATTCTCTGCATATTTTGAGAACTTATCCAGTTTGGGGTACTGCTCTAGATCAGGGTATTTAGGAATGACAAGTCAACAATCGTCCACATAGTTAAAATGGTGAGGAATGTTCAGGTGCAGCATTAACAGGTGTGGATGGTGTAAATATGTTAGGATTGGTGAAAGAGTGACCTCCACATCCACTTTACTTTCATTTCTAAATACTAGCCCAGTGGTTTACAAAACATTTTTGGCTCATTTTGCCTGAGGAATACAAGCTGCCTAATAACTATGCACACCTTGATATAGGGTCTTGATCTTGTTAGGCCACGTCCTTTCTCATGCACATAACCTTATATCCTTCAATCTATTAAGAATTCAACAGTATACAGCTTGGAGTTGAAAAATATGCATACATGATGATAAGGTCATAATACTTGCCTGCCTAATTGTGCCTAAATAGTGCCCAATTGTAGTCACGATCATCCCCTTATAATTGCATCTTGGGTATTTTGAAATATGCATATGTTCTGTTTTAAGCTGCTGAGGTCATTCTTTTTGTAGGTTGCGAGCACACAAAAGACTCCATACTGGGGAAACCTTTAATTGTGTGACTGAAGGCTGCAGTAAATATTTCACCACTCACAGTGACCTACGGAAGCACATTCGAACCCACACACGAGAGAAACCTTTTAGGTGAGTTTGTATGGTAAAAATAATGGTGGTCTCTTTCCAGAGAACACATTTCTCACTTGGTACATACAACCCATTTAAAGGACTTCTTCAGGATCAGAAAAAAAACTCCCTCTAGTCAGTGTGTTTTTGGGTTGTGAAAGGAATAGGGAGAGAGAAGACCGACACAGCCATGAGGACAGCAGACAGAATCCGATTGGAGATTAAAACCATGTTATGCAACAATACCACAAAGTTGTACTTACATTATTGCCTTGCAGGCACGTGTGGCTCCAACGCCGCATGTGTGAGCAGCGGCCGCATCCCCGCTATTCCCTTTAACAGTGCCAGGCATTTGTGGATGGCCAGAGCGGGCATACTTCCTGTTAGAGGATAGTGGGGGATGCGTCCTCCAGCGCATTCTCGTTAGATGAGCTCCTGGTCGCAGGGCCTCAAGCAGATCCGAGCGCATTGATTGGACGAGCAGCCACACATGCGCAGTAGGACTTGGGAAGAGGTGAGTCCATTCAGGCGATCTGGGGGGTTTTACACAGCGGGGGCAAGGACCAAAACCCAGGATAGTCAAAATCCTGGGTTTTGGTCCACTTTAACCCTTTAACCGCCAGCCTACCTTGAGATTTTGTCACCCTTTGTTGCCAGACCATTTTGCACTATTTTGCGCTCCCCTTGTTCAACTGTGATTTTTGAGGGGATTTCCAGGGATTTCCCAGGAAAATGATATATTGTTTTTTTCAGCATAGTCTGGGCTTTAACATGAAATGTCTTGTTTGTCATTTGTTAGGTGTATTCTTAATATTTTTGGGTGAAATATGTGCAAAAAAAAAAAAAAAAAAAAAATTTTTACATATTGTAGTTTTTTTTGGAATAAAAAATGTAAGTTTGTCAATAAAATCTTATTGCGTGTGAAATCCCAATTTCTCCCGGTTATAGCGGTACCACATATGTATAGGTAGACACCCTTTCCTGCCCAGGAGACTCCCCCAAACTGAAACAGCGCTTTAGGAGATTTTCAGATAAAATACAACTATGCTATGCAATATGCGCACCTTGCGGTTTTTCCAGAAAAACAACCCTTTACATTTAAAATACCCCCAACAAACTATATATTCTCTGGAAGTACACACCTCAGGCTTTCTAGGCGTACCAGGCTTGTGGATGTGGCCATAGTTTTCTGGAAGTAATCCCTCAACGTAATCTTTGGTTGCAAAGAGTTTCCCTAAAAAAAGGATAAAAAAGCAGAATCAAAGCCACATTTTCCTAAAAAAACTATATACAAACAAGAAAAATCAAGTTTAATCTGAAAAAGCAACATCTCCCGAACAGAACGATACCCAACATGCATAGGTTCTGTCAAGGGAAGAGTTGCCAAACACCCCAAAGTAAAGCATGTGCGTAACGGTAATTGAAATGAAAATTTCAGCTCTGCAGACAAAGTGCGCACCTTGCGATTTTTCAACCAAAACAACCCTTTACATTTGGAATATCCCCCATAAACCATATATTCCCTGAAAGTACACACGTTAAGCTTTCTAAGGGTACCCAGCTTGCTGTAGTGGGCTCATCTTTCTGGAATTAATTCCTCAAAGAATTCTTTGGTTGCGCAGGGTTTCCCTAAAAAATTTATAAAAAAGCTGAATAAAAAACACCTTTTCCTAAAATATAAATATGCAAACCAGAAAAAACAAGCTAAGTCTGAAAGCGCAAGGTCCCCCGAACAGAACAATACCCAACATGCATAGGTACTATTAACCCTTTTAATTGCCAGCCTACTTGAGATTTTGTCACCCTCTGTTGACAGGCCATTTTTCCCCATTTTGCGTCATGTTTTGCGACATGTTTTGCGCCATTTTTGCTGGAACTTTCAGAAAAATTATATATTTTTTTTTTTGCAGAGTTTAGACTTTAACATGAAATGTCTTGTTTGTAATTTTTTTTTTTTTTTTTTTTACAATATTATTAAGTGAAAAAAAAAATAAATAAATAAAATTTTTTTTTTAGAAAATTGACTCCTTTATTTTAAATAAAAAATGTATTTTATTAAGGAAAATCATATTGCATGTGAAAGCCCCATTTCTACCGATTAGAACGGTACCACATATTTATCGGTAGCCCCCCGTTCCTGCCCAGGAGACCCCCCCTAACTGAAACAAGTATTTTATAACATTCACAAAAAAAAAACACAAAAAGCATCCACACTACAAAGGGTTAAATCGAGAAAAAAAATGACATAGGGTCCCCCCTCCCAGGGGAGGGAGACCCCATTTTTTTTTTGATTTTTAAGGGTTAAAAACCCTTAAAAATCAAAAAAAAAAATGACGTGGGGTCCCCCTTACCCAAAGTAACCAGCCCGGGACCAGCTATGGGGGCTTGTAGGCACAGAGTGGGGGGGCCAGCTTTTGTGGCCCCCCCACCCTGCAGCCTACGAGCCCACATAGCCCATGTGGGCCCGGGCTCTTCTGCCCCCCCCTGGCCTTTGGGGAGGCAGGTAATGGGGGTGCCGGGGGTTAATGGCAAGCCACCCGCTAGCGCAGGTGGCTTGCCATCCCCCCAGCCTTGTGAACTGGTATAGGGGTCATGGACCCCTTACCAGTTCACAAGAGGTTAAAAGTAAAAAATGACACAGACACACAAAAGAGAAAAAATATTTTATTAATTTTTTTTTTTTTTTTTTTACACTGTACTCACCTCCCATCCATCCTGGAGCACTCTGTCCCTCGGCGATCACTGGCTTCTGCTCACTTGCTAGAAGCCTTTTATAGCTGCTGGATGACAGAACACAAAGGGTTAATCAAAAAAAAAAATGACATAGGGTCCCCCCTCCCAGGGGAGGTGGACCCCATTTTTTTTTTGATTTTTAAGGGTTAAAAACCCTTAAAAATCAAAAAAAAAAATGACGTGGGGTCCCCCTTACCCACAGTAACCAGCCCGGGACCAGCTATGGGGGCTTGTAGGCACAGAGTGGGGGGGCCAGCTTATGTGGCCCCCCCACCCTGCAGCCTACGAGCCCACATAGCCCATGTGGGCCCGGGCTCTTCTGCCCCCCCCTGGCCTTTGGGGAGGCAGGTAATGGGGGTGCCAGGGGTTAATGGCAAGCCACCCGCTAGCGCAGGTGGCTTGCCATCTCCCCAGCCTTGTGAACTGGTATAAGGGGTCACATGGACCCCTTACCAGTTCACAAAGGGTTAAATGGTAAAAAATAAGACTAGACACGTTTTTTTAAAAAGTTTATTAAAAAAAAAAAAAAAAAACTTTTACTTTACTCACCTCCGATCTTCATCTTCTGTGTCCCGCGGCGATCTGCTGTCAGTGACGGCTGGGCAGAGAAGGGGGGAGGCAGGCGATCGGAGGATCGCCTACCTCCCTCCTTCCCTGTCCAGCCGTCACCGGCATCTGAGAGACGAACTGCCGGGTGCCCCGATGACACCCGGCGGTGACGTCATCTGGCCCCGCCCCGTGACGTCACCAAGATGGCGGCCGCCATCGGAAGGAAGCAAGGGAGGAGGGCTGTTATGCCCCCTCCAGAAGACAGAAGAGCGGGGGGGGGGGATCGGAGCCCCCCCCCGTGAAGAGGAGAGCCTGCGGGAGCCGGCGGGGACAAAGGTAGGTGACTGTTTTTTTTTTTTTTGTTTTTTTTTTTACAGCAAACCGGGCGGCTGCTGAAACGGGGGGGGGGGCACCCTGTTCCGGGCCCTCCCCTGCAGCCGGAGGAGCCCCGATGGGCGATCGGAGCCCCTCTGGCTGAAGAGGAGACCCGACCGGATCGAACGAGGGGTCAGGTAAGTGTCTTTTATTTTTACTTTTTTTTTTTTTACTGGGGAAAGTCAGGCACGTAAATTTTACGTGGCTGGCGTTTAACTGTTGGAGAGGCAGCCACGTAAAATTTACGTGGCTGGCGTTTAAAGGGTTAAAGCAGAACAAAACCCATGGAATTGGACTTTTCCGGGTCTTGTTCCGTGCCCTGGATGCCCCGCTATGTGAAACCCCCAAGAAGCCCAAAAATCTCACCTATCCACACTCCAATGGCGCATGCGTGTACTCTCATCCAATATACGCTGTCTGCTGTGACAATGTCATTTGGAGAAAATCCAGTGGCCGGCCCTGGAATCTTTTTAGATTCCCAGCCGGCCACTGGTGGTTTTTTTTCTCACTTTTAACCAGAGTTAGACCAATAAAAACACCCTGTGTGTGGACTGAGTCTGCTTCAAATGAGGCTTCAGCTTAACTTTACAGTCCTGAATATGTGTTCCTTTCTGTTTTTTTCCTTCCTTGAATGGTTCCAACTGCTTTAGGTATTAGATAAAGATAACGAAAGATAATGCCAAAATGCTGGTTTTAAATGCTAAATGTATTGATTGAAGACAACATGTTGTTCAGCCCTTAGCGTCCCTATGTAAAAAAAAAAGTCATTGTTCTTTCGCTACTAAATGAACCAGTTAATGAAATTAACTTAATTTCTCTAGTTACTGTGATTACTGCCTGACCTGTTCAATCTAAATAATTCTTGGCCAGTGTGAGGGTTTTAAAGAGCAGCACGCAATGCAATCTTCCAAGGTTGATGTGGGTTAAACTTGAATAGTGGTGAACCTCCCCAGGAAAAAAACAGCCTCCCATTATTTGCAAAGAGCTCATCAGTTACTTGTGGTCACTAAAGAACCCAGATGAGCAATCTTATGCCTCATGTTTATGTATATAATTCCACAGTAATGGGCCATTTCCACAAACAGACTGCTCATTTAGTAAGCAAACAACTATACAAACCTTATGCGATCAAACCACTTGCATTAAATGTAGAAGATTTGTTGGTTAATGGTCTAGAGTGATTGCTATTGAGAACACACTGTATTAGTGGAAGAATTTTGTTTCCACGTACCGACGGTCAGGCGTTGAACGGGAAATTTTATGCCTGTCAAAATGATATGATGCCCGACTGATTAACTATTTCTCTTCATCGCCTGAGCATAGCGACTATTTCCACAGATCAGTTATCGTTCATTTGCAGTCACTTTAGCGATTTTTTGTTCGAAAATCGATCTGTGGAAATAGGCCATAAGAAAGACAGATATGGCATCCCTTGGAGAAGGGGTCCCCACCCTTTCTGTCCTCGAGAGCCACATCCAACACAGAGACAACGAGGTTGCAAGCCATACTTAAAGTGTACCCTCCCTAGAGTTCCTCTCCCTGGGGCATTCCAAACTGGGATGCCCCGCTATGTGAACCCCCCCCCCCCAGGGTACTGAGTAAACTTACCTTTCCCCTGAGCCCACGGTGCATACGTGGCTGGTGCTGGCACCACCCACCTCCCTTCTAGGCTGTCTGCGGCCCCGCCTGCCACAACTAAATGGCTGTGCATAGCCGCACACAGCCGAAAAGAGGGAGTGATGCCACACGCCGTTCGCAAGTGTGGCTAGGGATTCCATTCTGCTTCTCTAGCCGCGAGTTTGCTCGCTGTCCTTGAGGGTCTCGCACAGCGGGGCACCCCAAACCTATCTGACAGGCTGGGAGGGATCTAGAATACTGGACCCCCCCCCCTGCACATAACCCCCCCAGGACGCCTGTAAATCCTACCTTTCTCTTGCTCTTTTGTGGGCTGCCCGGCGCTCAAGTGGGCAGGACTTTTGGCATCCGGAACTGCCCTGCCCACAAGAGTGCTGGGCATCTAGCGTTGGATTCCCGGCGGAGGAGCAAGGTTAAGGTGTGATTTACAGGCTTTCTGGGGGGTTATGTGTGGGGGGAGGGCTCCAGCATTCTGGATGCCCCCCAGCCTGTCATATAGCATTGGCGCTAGAGGCCACCAACACCCTCAATGCGGAGGATGTTGGTTCTATTTAAGCAGCCAGAAAAGAGAATGTACCCCCACCAAGCTTTTTGTAACTCCCCAGCCACCCCTTCCTCCCTCCATGCTTAGCTCAATTTGGTTGTTAGAATAAAAAAGCAACTCACCTGACCACTGCATTCTTCTCCTGATGCTGGCAGGGGGCGGGACTCTGCCCTGTTCATGTCCTTTGTGCTTGTTGCCTTGGATGACACCATGGTCATGTGTGGTAGAACCCCGGCCTTGCTTGTAGCTATTCGGCGGTCGGTATGGTTGCGCCAGTGGGCGGCTGATTTTCTGGCCAAAAAGTCGCTTACAGCACTTCCCTTTGTGGGATTGCGGCTCTTTGGAGAAAGATTAGATTCTGTCACTTCTAAGAGGCAACGTCGTCCCTTTCGGGGGGCGGCCTCCTTTAACCCTTCCTTTCGTGGTGCCAGAACTGGCAGAGTTTTGACCTTCTCTACCCTCAGAGGTGATTCTTGGGTTATTGGCAGAGGTCTTGCCCGTCCAGGTCACAATTGGAGTTCCAAACCCAAGCCCGCTGCTAAGCCAGCTCAGCAATGAGGGGGCGCCCTCACCCTTGCGGGTGGGGGGATGGCTGCGGCACTTCTTCCAGGTTTTGGATCAGAAGGTCTCAGACAAATGGATTCTGGAAGTGGTGTCTTCCGGTTACAAGCTGGAATTCGAGATCCGGCCTCCTCCCAGATTCTTCATGTCTCGAGTGCCTTCGGATCCACTGGCCGCACAGGGGCTCCGGGCGGCAGTAAGTTATCTGCTAGACATGGCTGTCATTTGCCCAGTGCCTTCCACGGAAAGGGGCTTGGGATTCTATTCCAATCTATTCACGGTGCCCAAGAAGGACGGCTCAGTTCGACCCATTTTGGATCTGAAGCTCCTCAATCGGTTTATCCGCTTCAGGAAGTTTCGCATGGAAACCTTGCGGTCAGCCGTCGATTCTCTTCGTCAGGGGGACTTCATGACGTCCATAGACATCAGGGATGCGTATCTGCATGTACCTATCTTCCTGGCACACCAGAGATTCCTCAGGTTCGTGGTGGAAGATCAGCATTTTCAGTTTGTGGCTCTTCCATTCGGGCTTACCTCGGCACCGAGGGTGTTCACCAAGGTATTGGCGGGGGTGATGGCCCTCCTCAGAGTCCAGGGCATTCGCATTGTACCATACCTGGACGACCTTCTCATTTTGGCTTCCTCTCTCAGCCAAGCGGAGCTAGACACCAGAGGGGTGGTATCCACGCTGGAGAGATTCGGTTGGGTGATCAACTATCCCAAGTCCTCCCTCACCCTGTCCAGGGAGGTTTCGTGTTCCTTCCTCAGCCCAAGATTCTTCTGATCCAAGATTTGATTCTGCTTCTGCTTTCCAATCCTTGCCCGTCTATCCGGCTAGGGATGAGATTGGTAGGTCTGATGGTGCCTCCCTCGAGGCAGTCCCTTTTGCCCAGTTTCACATGAGGACGCTTCAGCTCAATCTTCTAGCGACTTGGGACAAGTGTCCGCTGTCATTGGATCAGTCTTGTCTGCTGTCTCCCCGGGCTCAGCAGTCCCTTCAGTGGTGGCTAGTGTCAAGCAATCTGTTGAAGGGCAGATCCTTTCTGACCCCTTGTTGGGAAACGGTCACCACGAACACCAGCCTGTCGGGCTGGGGGGTCTTCTAAAGGGAACATCAGTTCCAGGGGTTATGGGGGCCTCGGGAGGCTCGTACCCCTATCAACGTTTTGGAGCTGCGGACCATTTAGTTGGTTCTGTCTCGCCTGACTCTTCCCTTGTAGGGATTGCCAGTTCAGGTCCGATCGGACAATCGGACGGCGGTCGCTTACATCAATCACCAAGGAGGGATTCGCAGCAGGAGTGCCCTCAGGGAGGTATCTCTGATCCTTGTTTGGGCAGAGAGCAATGTCTCATGCATCTCAGCCATTTACATCCCGGGAGTGGAGAACACGAAGGTGGATTCCCTGACCAGGAGATCCTCTCGCCGAGGAGAATGGTCTCTCAGTTCCGGCGTATTCCAGTCCCTTTGTCACAAGTGGGGGACTCCGGTGGTGGATCTCTTTGCCTCACGTCACAATCACAAGCTTCCAACCTTTGTGTCTCTGTCTCAGGATCCTGTGGCCCTGGCAGTGGATGCCATGTCCCTGGCTTGGAGCGAACTGGGGTTTCTGTACCTCTTCCCCCCCCCCCCCCCCCTTCTCCATGGTGGGCAAGATGGTGCGCAAGCTAACTGTAGAAGGGGCACCAGCAATTCTGGTGGCTCCAAGGTGGCCAAGACGAGTGTGGTTCGCAGACCTCGTGCGACTGGCAGTAGATCAGTTTTATCTGCCCCTTCTTCCGGATCTTATCACCCAGGGTCAGCTACGCTACCCCAATTTACCAACGCTGGCTTTGACGGCGTGGCTGCTGAAACCTCCATCTTAAAGGAGGAAGGTCTTTCTGATGCGGTGGTTTAGACACTTGTTAGAGCTAGGCAGAGATCTTCCTCTAACGTCTACTATAGGACTTGGAGGTCTTATATTAACTGGTGTGAGGCTAGGGCCTTTCCTTGTAGGGTGTTTTCTATTCCCAGAATTCTGGAGTTTCTTCAACATGGTCTGGACTCGGGGTTCCAGCTTAGTACTTTGAAAGGGCAGGTTTCTGCCCTGGCGGTTTTCTTTCAAAGGTCTTTTGCCCTTCATCCCCTGGTTAAGACATTTTTCCAGGGGGTTACTCATGTGCGGCCTCCTAGAAAGCCCTTGCTGCCGGTTTGGGATTTAAACTTGGTTCTGTCGGCTCTCCACGGGCCTCCTTTTGAGCCGGTGCATTATATTGCTCTTTTTCTGCTCACTCAGAAAGTTGCCTTTTTGGTGGCTATTACCTCTGTTCGGCGTGTCTCTGAGTTGGCGGCCTTGTCTATTCAGGCTCCTTACTTTGAGAGGCACCTGGACAAGGTAGTTTTCCGCTTTAAGCCATATTTCCTTCGGCCTTCCACCTCAATCAAGATGTAGTTCTCCCTTCCTTGTGTCCTAAGCCTAGTAATGACAAGCAGAGGACCTTACATTCTTTGGATGTGGTTCGATGTGTGAAATATTATTTGGTGGCTACTTCTCCTTTTCATAAGACGGACGCCTTTTTCGTGGTGCTCTCCGGGCCCAGGAAAGGTCTGGCGCCCGCTAAGTCTTCCATTAGTAAATGGATTTGCCAGGCTATTGTTGGGGCCTATTCTGCCAAGGGGAAGGTTCCCCCTTTTCGTGTTACTGCTCATTCTACTCGTGCTGTTGGAGCATCTTGGGCTTTTCTGCATCAGGCTTCTGTTGAACAAGTTTGCAAGGCTGCTACTTGGTCTTCTGTTCATACTTTTTCTAAGTTTTATAAGGTTGATGTGTGGGCCTCAGCGGATGCTGTTTTTGGCCGCAAAGTTCTGCAAGCTGCAGTGGTTTAAGTTTGCATTATTGCCTTTTTGGGATCCCCACCCTTTATGGGCACTGCTATATTGGATGTCCCAAGTGTCATGAATATTCGGAAGCGGGGTGTGTGACATACTGGGAATAATACCATTTTGTGATTACTCACCTGTAAAATGGTTATTACAAGTATGTCACACACCCCGCTTCATCCCGCCCTTTTTTGGTTTTCTGGGATCCTTTATATGGTGAACCTTTTTCTTTACTGTTTACATTTGGCTCTTCCTGGTCCCTTTACTGCTGTCTTATACTGGGGAATGGTGGGAGGTCCCATGTATTTTTGGACCGGGAGGGGTTCCTTTTTTCATGTCATCTCTGCAAGATCGCCCTCTACAGGACAGTTACCCAAGTGTCATGATTATTCGGAAGCGGGGTGTGTGACATACTTGTAATAACCATTTTACAGGTGAGTAATCACAAAATGGTATTTTTATGAGCAGCAATCTGAAGAATGCCTTGAGAAGGGATGCGTATAAGCACTGCTTATTGTAAGGGTGTTGGTCCAGTTTAAATGAAACAAACTAGGAAAAAAGTAGAAAATTGGACTATCGTAATTCAACAGCTGTTCATTTTTTTGGTTAATCTTTCTGTTTGTCTTCAGGTGTGATCACGATGGCTGTGGGAAAGAGTTTGCTGCTAGCTATCGTCTGAAAACACATGTCAGAAAGCATGCTGGTAAGCCTGCCTTGTATGTGTGTGTATATATATATATATATATATATATATATATATACATACCGTATTTCCCGCCCTATAAGACGCACCTGCTCATAAGACGCACCTAGGATTTGGGGGAAGAAAATAAGAAAAAAAAATTTTCAATCAAAAACGCACCATTACAGACAGTGTGGCATTCCCCTATCCAATTCCCATAGGCCGTGTGGGATGCCCCCATTCCATAGACAGTGTAGCATGCCCCCATCCCATTTCCCGTATATCCAGTGTGGCATCCCCCCCTCCCATTCCCCATATACCCATTGGCTGTGTGGCATCCCCCTCTCCCCATTCCCATAGGCTGTGTGGCATCCCCCTCCCCCCATTCCCATAGGCTGTGTGGCATCCCCCATTCCCATAGGCTGTGTGACATCCCCCTCCCCCATTCCCATAGGCTGTGTGGCATACCCCTCCCCCCATTCCCAAAGGCTGTGTGGCATCCCCATTCCCATAGGCTGTGTGGCATACCCCTCCCCCATTCCCAAAGGCTGTGTGGCATCCCCATCCCCCCATTCCCATAGCCTGTGTGGCCCCTCTCCCCCCATTCCCACCCCCCTCCCCCCATTAGTATAGGCAGGCGCCATAGTAAAAAAAAAAAAAGTTAAACTCACCTGTCCGCTGACACCACTGCGCTGAGCGGCCGGCTCCGTGAATGGGGTGGGCGTGGCCTGCGCCGCAGCGTCGACGCAGGCCACGCCCACCCCATTCACGAGCTGGCTCTGTCCCGGCCCCGCCGCTGCGATCGCTATCTTTTCAGGCAGCGATGACAGCGGCGGGGCCAGAGACAGAGCCCCTGCCGCTCCTCCATCTGCTCCCCCACATGCGATCATGAAGGTCCGGGCAGCGGGTGGGCCCCCACCCCCACCCACTGCCGGGACCTTCGTGCTCGCGTGTGGAGGAGCGGCAGGGGCTCTGTCTCTGGCCCCGCCGCTGTCATCGCTGCCTGAAAAGATAGCGATCGCAGCGGCGGGGCCGGGACAGAGCCCCCGCCGCTCCTCTGGCCTCTCGCAGTGTGCCAGACAACGCGGGAGCGCCGGGGACGGGTGAGTTTGTTTTTTTTTTTTTTTTAATTTTTTTTTTTTTTTTTTTTTTTTACATTCGCCCGATAAGGCGCACTGACATTCTTCCCCCACTTTTGGGGAAAAATAAGTGCGTCTTATAGGGCGAAAAATACGGTATATATATATATATATATATATATATATATATATATATATATATATATATATATATATATAATTAAACATTTCAGAGTATGCAAGTCTGCTAACTGTTTTAACATAAACGTTGCGCCAGGTGAGAGACCATTTCTGTGCACTAGTGATGGGTGTGAGAAGACATTCAGCACAACGTACAGCCTGAAGAGTCACATAAAGGACCATGGCCTTGCTCATTTGGGAGAGCCATTCCCACATCATGAGGTGTGTAACATACTCCACTGTTTATGGATAAATCATTCACATTTATTTATTATATATATTTATTTAAACCATGTGTGCAAACTGATTTTTATGTTTATGCATTCAATTTTGCAACTTATTGGATCTGTGTACACTGAGATACAGACCCTTCTTAAAGTACATTTCAGTTTGAAAACAAAAAAACGCTATATATATATATATATATATATATATATATATATATATATATACTAAATACTACTTAGCGTAGTGCCTGGTACGGTCCAAGTCCATAGGGACCCCTAACCCATCTAGTTCTGCTCCCCATTAGCCCCATATTACCTTATGGATCTCTGTATAATGAGGGCACATGAAACCTACATTAAAGGGAATAGCTTATTGTGGAGTTCTAGCTGAAGAGTCGCACCTATTCAATTAGGAGGCTCATGCCACTATCCACTCTAAGCTGAGTATCTCTTTAATGCATGGCTTTCTGATTGTGTTAAGAAGGTAGGTTAGATTACTGCAGTGTCCCAATGGACCAGGACCCTCACATGCAATGGACGGTTTAGGATTCTTGTATTATACACCTTCCAACATTCTGAAGCAACATTACCAGTAATGTTGTTTTATTCCCCTGTGTGAATGTCAGTTGAAGCACTTTCTAGTGCCAATGGCTAGAGCTAATCTTTGAAGAATTTCTATACTCAGACTCTCCTGAACGTGACTGAAAGTCTGTATTTGTTTTTAATGCAAAATAAAAAAATTACATTGATAAGCATACAAACTGCTCCATCTTGCTGCATCCGTGAGGTTTATGTATCCCACAATCCTCCAGGGTGCATCCTTGAGGTTGCGATTCATGAATCGATGCATCTGTGTGAGAGCAGCAGCCTTGGACTGGGTGAGATTAGTAGCCCGGGCATCCACAGCTGCTGACTGTGCATTGCGGAACACTTGTTCTGCAATGCTCAGTCACGGACGTGAAAACCCAGACCGTTGGGACTTTTTCAATCGCCGGATTTTCACTATCCTGGGTGTTGGTCCACTTCCGCGGGGCACCCCGATCGGGGGTGCCCCGCTGTGTGAAACCCCCCAGAAAGCCCCTAAAATCTTACCTTATCAGCGACGGACAAGCGACGGATAAGCCGCCGCCGCCTCTCGCAATTCACAAGCGGCCGGCGCGGGTGGGCGCTCTGCTAGAGGGAGGCGGCGGCGGCTTATCCGTCGCTTGTCCGTCCCAGATAAGGTAAGTTTTTAGGGGCTTTCTGGGGGGTTTCACACAGAGGGGCATCCCGATTTCGGATGCCCCACGGGGAGGGAGCTGATCGGCCCGGGAATCTTATACATTCCCGGGCCGATCAGGGGTGGGTGTTGGTCCACTTTAAGGTTGCCAATCAGTCTTTTGTTTGGTACCTTGGCAGTGCCGCTTGAAGCCGCATGTGTGTCAGGGCCCATGTTGGCACCAACAGTGGATCTCGCCTAGCAGTGCTGGAGCTTACTTACTTAATTTATTATGTGCTTTATTTTAGGATGCAAACCATTGGCTGTGTCTTAGTGATTTAAGCACTTCATCAACTGATTCTAAACTACAAGAAAATGCTAATTCGGTAAGTAAAATATATAGAAAATTAGACACATGAACCCTGTTCTTTCACTTTAATTTTACAGTGCTGTGGAGTCTCTTTCTTCTTCTTATTGTTTGTTTATAGCACACCATCATCCTCCGTGGTGCTGTACAAAGTAGAAAATAGAGACAGGGTAAAACAAAGATACTCATATATGACAATAAAAATGTACCCATTACTTCCCGACAGTTGCTCCATATGGTCATAATAACAAGGCTTGATTATCGTTTCTCTTTATTTGTTTTTTGTCACAGACACGGCCTCTTCTAATTCTTCAGTGTTGGTTTGTTTTCAGGATGTACACTTAAAGTGGACCAAAACCTACGCCAATCGGCCCGAAAATCTATAAGATTTGTAGGCCGATCGATTCCCTTGTGTGAAACCACCCCAGTTCGCCCCATACACTTACCTTGTTTCTCGGTCCAACGGCGCATGCCCGAGCCGCATCCCTGCTATCCCTCTAGCAGGGCATGTGCCTGCACCAAGCATTTGTGAATGGCTGGCGCGGGCACGTTCCGTGTTTGAGGGAAGTGGGGGATGCGGCCATCAGCGTGCTAGGAGTCGCTGGCCTTAGATGAAGGCTTAGACGACGTGACGTTAGCGTCTCCGAGCGCGCTGATTGGACGAGCAGCCTTGCATACGTCGTAGGACAGGGAATTGGCGATCTGGGGGGCTCCACAAAGCGGGGCACCCCCGAGCAGGGGGCATAAATGACCAAAACCCATGATAGTCAAAATCCTCAACCAAATTTTCAACCAAATGTGCTAAGACGTTGCCTCCCCAAGAACCAAATAATAGGCAAGGTGCAGAATCACCCAATTATAGGCAGTGTGCCCCCCAACCCCCATAGGCAGTGTGGCATTTTCTCCATCCTATTCATCATAGGCAGTGTGGCATTCCCTCCTCCCATTCCCCATAGACAGAAAATAAACAAAAAATGTGTGGCGTGCCAGAGAAGTGGGGACAGCGGAAAGGGATCAGTAACCCTGCCCACCCACCGCTCATCCATCTTCTGGCCTCCTGGTGGCTGTGGCAGCCCAAGCCAACAGTGTGGGAACTCCAGTGAGGGCATTTGCCCCATATGATATATGTGCTGTCCCTTTGTGCCTTGCAGAAACAAAGAAAAATGCTGTTTTCTTGTTTTGTGCACGATGCATCACATATTAGTTACCCCAGGGGCAGTGTATTGAATGTTTATTTATATAATTTGATATTAAATTGCTTGTAGTGATACCCTTCTTATGGGCACATTTTACTTTGGCCTGGGTATACATTAAGTGACAAGAGTTGGCCTATCTGTCTCTTTCTGAGTTGAGATGCCTCTTTGCAGCATACGAACCGTTAGTTCATATGTGCAATTCAGTCTTCGAGGTGAAGCCTGCAGCAAACCTTGTATCTCCGTCTGAGGGCGTCAGGGACTGCATACCACTGCTGTTACCATCCAAAAAACTGCCTTTCCAGGAGGAATCCGATTTTAATCAAGCATGCCTGTTGTGGTGCCACCCCACTAGATCAGCTGTCTAAGCTTGACGATAAGGGTTCAGGCTCTAATGAGTCAGTTGGGACAAAAATAATATTCAAATAGATTATCATCTCCTGGTTGAGGCAAGCAATTTCCAGATCCCAAGAAAAATTCTAAAACTTCCAAAGGGGAACTGACTTTGGTTCCCAAAGGTTGACCAAAATGTTGTTTCCTGAATCATTTAGAATTTGATCAAATTGCCAAATGTGGGTGGCATAAGCTGGAAATGATGACAAAAGCACCCAGCGCATGGTTTGTGTGGTTTCCTTTATAGCAGAATTTAGAAAGCAATGGTCTGAAGCTGCAATGATAGACCACTCTAGTTCAGTTTTGATATTATCCCTTCCAACAGGGCATCCTGCTGTACTTAAGGCTCCACAGATGCTGAAAACGTCAGCTAAATACGAAGGGGGTAATCTCTTAAGCGGGGGGCTAGAAAGTTTGATCAAGGAAGGTGTTACAGGTGATATAAGAATTATAGATTAATTTAATTCATTAAGAGGGGATCCACAGGGCAGTTCTTTTGCCAGTTTAAGCAAGAGGTGTAGACATAGTAATGTTCTACCTATTCTGCTTTCAGCAACTCTAAGGTTGCTTCAAATGCCTCTCATCTGAAGAGGCTTCCTGAGATTTGCAGAGACTTTGCTTCCCAGGTATCAGATGCCTGGGTCAAGGAGATTGTTTTTGGATGCACAAAGAATTTTGAAGTACAAAGAATGGTTTGTTATTGTCCCTGGATTATGGCTTTTCACTTACAACCACTGTAGTGACTGTCCTATTGATAGCAGTAAACAGATTGCTACAATTGGGAGTTGTGATTAGAGGCTACTTGGATGATCTGTTGGTGAAAAGCCTTTAATTTTTTGTGCGCAGAAAGACAGTATCTGTGGTAATGATGACTTGTAGATTGGATTGTGAATTGCTACATGTCTTCTCTTGTCCCCTCAAGAATGGTTACCTGCCTGGCAATGGATCTTAAAACAAACCAAGCGAAAACATTTTTTCCTCAGGAGAAGCATCTATTCAAATTTACCCAACTTCACACCAGATCTTTACAGCTAACGGTTCTGTCAAAAAAGGAGAAGGTCACCTCTGTTCTTCGACAGGGTTTGTCCGCTGCCCTCAGGAGTGAAATGAAGGGTCATCTGTAATTGGACAGATTTGTGGACAGATGCCCTTTCTTTCAACTTCAATGAGGGTGCTCCAGACTGGCTAAGAGGGGCCTGGTTACACCAAAGTAGTCAGTCTGACTTTGGATTGTCCACGGCGCCTACGACTGCATCGCAAGATCCAATATGTTATCCTGGCTCCAGGCTTTCTTTCCAAAAGAGGTGTCAACCTTCCACATCAATGAAGAGCTTGTGAATGTAGTAAGGGCATTCAAGACTACCTAGATAGGACACATAGTCCCATACAGAGGCTTTAGCATCCTAGGCTACCAGTGGTGAATGAATCAGGCAAGCGATGATGGAAGCATAGGTGGCCAAGGGTACGTTAGTATTGTTTACAGTTATGGCACATCCCACAGGTTTGGCTGGATCTTTGGGGGCATTCATGCACCAGGCTGTAATAGAAAAGGTCTGCAAAGCCACCACTTCAGGTTCAGTGCATAACTTTTCAAAGTACTACAAGATTCACTAGCTGGAGGCTTCATATGCTTTGGCAAGCCATAAGATTTTTCAAGCATCTGTTTAAATATTCTTTATAGTTTCTAATTTGTTGTTTTGGTTACTTATGGTGCTTAGCCTTGTGTGATTTTGGTTAGGATGGCCACCTTTATAATCACTACTTTGTGACATTGCAACACTGAAGAATTGGAAGAGGCCCTGTCTTCCATGTTACACAAAAGAAAAGGAGAATTTAGTACTCGACATAAATGCTTTTTTCCTATTGCATGGCACGGCCTGCTTCAATAAGTCCTTATGTATGGGATATTCCGCCTGCTCGCTCTCCTCCCCGCTCCCCCCCCCCCCCCCCCCGAGTGTTTTTAGCGGTTTTAAACAGTTTTTGAAATTTTTTTGCCGTCGTTGCCGTTTTGTACTACGCTCCGCGGCGGGCTCTTCGGGGGGCGGAGGATGACGCGTAACGTGTCGTCCTCCCGCGGCCCGCCCCTCAAGGTTCCTCTGCCAGCGCCATTTTGATTCTGCTGCGCGTCTGGGGCCCTCTTCCTCCCTGAGCTGCGGCGGTGATCTCTGTCTGTGTAGCTTCCTCCTGTGGTCTGGCGGCTTGGTGACTGCTTAGTCCGTGAGTCCCCTTTGGGGGTTTTGTTTCCTTGGGGCATGGGCTGCGGGATGCTTATGTGTTTTGCTTATGTCTTTCAGGCGGAACAACTGTGGTTGTGGTTTCTCCCGGTCCTGCTCCTTACCCTCCCTCATCTCCCCTTTACTAAATTCAGGGAGCATCCCGGGTGGCTTTTTATTAGCCCTTACCCTGTGCTGGCCTATTGCGCCTGTGTTAATCACCATATGGAGGCTTCTGTGGATAGCGTGCTTGGGGGTTCTTCGGGGCAATCCCGGCTGTGTTCCATGTGCGGGGTATCCCCTGTGAGTAACAGTGTCACGGTGTGCGTGCCCTGCGCCCAAGGTATCATTGTGCCCAGGCTGGGCTGCCCGCTTCTCTCCCCAGTTTTGCGCCCCCTTCGACATCACCTACCCCTCCGCGCCTGCATTTAACCCCCAGTGAGGGGGATACTAGCAGGGGGTCACAATCTGATCTGGCACTTCGTGTGGCCAGCATTGAAAGCCAGCTTGCCAGGCCTGTTCCACGTAAGGCCTCTAGCAAGAAGCGGCACTTGGCTCCCACGCTCTCCCTCTTTACTGAGGAGTATGAGGAAATTGATGCTTCTGGTGACCGTTACTCCCTAGAGGAGGGGGAGCTTTTGCCGGGCTCTGACTCCTCTGGGGACCAGCAGTTGGGCTGCGACAGTGACCCTGGGTCTGAGTCTGGGGAGGATTCATGGTTCCCCGATGACACTGATAGTCTGTTGTCTCACATTTTTGAAATCTTGCACATTGTCCCCCCTGAGGTGGCTAAGAGGAAGCAGGGTGAGCTCTTTCGTCCTGATAAACAGCGTCTGGAGTTCCCTGAGCAGAGCCATTTCACTAATATGGTGCTCAAGGAGTGGGAACGTCCTAGTAGATTGCCCGCGGTGCCCAAAGGGTTGGATAAGGGCCTGATGGTGTCCTGCTTCGAGGCGGTCCCCTTTGCTCAGTTTCACATGAGACCTCTTCAGTTTCACCTCTTGTCAGTTTGGGATCGGGATCCTGTGTCCCTGGACCAGGAATTTGCTCTGTCCCCACTGGCCAGACAGTCCCTCTTGTGGTGGCTGGACTCAAGGAACCTTCTAGTGGGCAGGACCTTTCTGCCTCCGTGCTGGGAGACTGTCACCACAGATGCCAGTCTGACCGGTTGGGGGGGCTTTTGGAAGTCTCTGAAGTTCCAGGGTCGGTGGGGCCCCTAGGAGGCCCATGCTCCCATCAATGTCCTGGAACTGAGGGTGATCAGGTTGGTTCTTTCTCAGCTGACCACACACCATGTGGACCTGTTTGCTTCCTGCCACAATCACAAGCTTCCCAGATTTGTTTCCCTATCTCAGGATCCTCTGGCATTCGCCATGGTTGCGCATGCAATGTCTTGGACGGATTTTCTGCTCCTCTGTGTTCCCTCCTTTTCCTCTGCTGGTCAGGGTGCTGCGCAAGATAGCCCAGGAGGGGGTACCAGCCATCCTGGTGGCTCCCTGTTGGCCAAGGAGGGTGTGGTTCGCAGACCTCGTGCAGTTGGCAGTAGATCGGTACGTTTTGCCCAAGACTCCAGATCTTCTCACACAGGGACAGCTGTGCCATCCCAATTTACAAACGTTGGCTTTAAAGGCTTGGCTGCTGAAACCTCCATCTTGATGGACAAGGGGGTTCCGGCCTCTGTTGTTGATACTATGATTCGGGCTGGGAAGAAGTCCTCGTCCTTTATCTACTACAGGGTCTGGCATGCTTATATTGACTGGTGTGAGTCCAAGTCTCTTCCTTGTCGGGTGTTTTCCATCCCCAGGATTCTGGAATTTTTACAACATGGTTTGGATTCGGGCCTTCAACTTAGTACCCTCAAGGGACAGGTGCCAGCTCTGGCAATTTTTTTCCAAAGATCCTTTGCCAATCACCGGTTGGTTAAGACTTTCTTCCAGGGAGTTTCTCATGTGCGTCCGCCACGTAAGCCTATGCTACCGGTTTGGGACTTGAATCTGGTGTTGTCTGCTCTGCAGGGTCCTCCCTTTGAGCCTATCTATGGGGCTGCCTTGCCCATTCTGACTCTTAAAGTGGCCTTTTTGGTGGCCATTACTTCGGTCAGGCGAGTTTCTGAGCTGGCGGCTCTTTCCATCAAACCTTCTTATTTTGAGCGGCATCAGGATAAGGTTGTGTATAGGCTTAAGCCGGATTTTTTACCTAAGGTTGTGTCTGCTTTTCATCTTAATCAGGACATTGTTTTACCTTCTTTGTGTCCTAACCCTGTTAATTCTAAGGAACGGACTGTTCATTCTCTGGATGTTGTCAGGGCTCTAAAGTTTTTTTTGGTTGCTGCGGAGTCTTTCAGGAAATCTGATGCTCTTTTTGTTCTTCCTGCTTGACCTAGGAAGGGTTTGCCTCCGGCAAAATCCACTATCGGCAAGTGGAACCGTCAGGCGGTGGAGCAGGCCTATTCTGCTAAAGGGAAGGTTCCTCCTTTCCGGGTTACTGCTCATTCCACTCGTGCTGTTGGTGCATCTTGGGCTTTTCAGCATCAAGCTTCTGTTGAACAAGTTTGTAAGGCCGCAACTTGGTCTTCTGTTCATACTTTTCCAAGTTTTACAAGGTTGATGTTAAGGCCTCGGCTGATGCTGCCTTTGGTCGCAAAGTACTTCAGGCGGTGGTTTGAACTGCCTGCTGCTACTTTTTGGGGATCCCATCCTGCCTTATGGACACTGCTGTTGGATGTCCCATACGTAAGGACTTCTTGAAGCAGGCCGTGCCATGCAATAGGAAAAAGACAATTCTGTGAGTACTCACCTGTAGAATTGCTTTTACTTTGCATGGCACGGCCTGCTTCACCCCACCCTTGTTATCTTTATTCTTGGTTGCCTCTTTATGGTGATTGTTCCAAGTTAGTTGAGGTTTGTTATCTTTTTTACATTTATTACCTCCCGGCTACTTGTATAACTGCTTGTCAACACTGGAGAAGTCTATGGTGATTCCTGTTTTTATATGAGGCCGGGAGGAGCCACAACTCTTCTGCAGTGCACTGCGCCACATTGTGGCAGAATATCCCATACGTAAGGACTTCTTGAAGCAGGCCGTGCCATGCATAGTAAAAGCAATTCTACAGGTGAGTACTCACAGAATTGTCTTTTTTTCCTTAAAGTCACATGGAAGACAATGTTCCCACTAATCCCCAGACAGTCTTTTAAAATTTGTACTGCTCATTACAAATGGGTTGGATCAGATAGAATCGGTGGTTATGTAAAGTACTTCAGGCAAAACAACTCTATTTGGTGTACTTTCTGAAAGTAAGCAGAAGTAACCAAACAATGATGTCTTCCATGTGACTTCAGGAAATAAAGATTATAGAAGAGAAAGCTGTTGGTTGGTAAGGTGAGAGTATATTTTGATATTTTTCTCACAGATTGACTTTAAAGTGGACCAACACCCAGGATTTTCACTATCCTGAGTGTTGGTCCGCTTCCGCGGGGCACCCCGATCGGGGGTGACGCACAAGCGCCGGATAAGCCACCCGTCGCCAATAATGTATGTTTTTAGGGGCTTTCTGGGGGGTTTCACACAGCGGGGCATTCTGATTGCGGATGCCCTGCGGGGAGGGAGCTGATCGGCCCGGGAATCTTATAGATTCCCGAGCCGATCAGGGGTGGGTGTTGGTCCACTTTAATTGGTGTAGTCATTTTTTGTATTATAAACGGACATGATTATTTTGGACTTACCTTGCAGATTGTCTTGGGATTCTTGGGATTTTCAGAACAAAATGTTTTTATAAACAGGTTAACTTTTGTAAATATGCAGTGCAAAATAGAAATACACCTATTTTAGGTATGGCAAGTAAATCTTCATCATTTGCAATGGCTATAGGAACTGGGCTGTAGCCTCCCTCATTATGTAAGACGGCAATGAATGAATTCTATCTGGAAGCACCATTTGTAGTATTTTTTTTCTATTAGCCACAGCATAGCATTACTGCAAATAATATACTGTAAATCCCACATCCCTGCTGCTTGATCCCTGATTATTGAATGAAATGACCAATGTGCGCTTGTTCTTGAGCCTGCATTCCAGAAATGCTCCAGGATATTACATTTCTATTTCAGGTTCTGAAAGTATCAGGATTCATGTAAAATATTGCAACCTACCCAGTGTTTTTCAGTGATAGAATTTAATGTATGCATTTTTTTTATTTTTAGAGTCCTGGACAATCTTTGGGGTCATTGTTGCAGCAAAATCTGTTTGAGTCAATGTTTCAAAGTCCGGAGAATACAGAAGATAATGATGATGGTCACCAAATAGGTAAAACAGGACTACCCGACACTGCTCTCTATATATATGCCAATATGCCAAAGACATTTACCCCGCTGTGTCCAGCACAGATGCCTGTTCAAGAATCTACCAAAGCTCTTTGGAGGGTTTGCTGGGGGTTGCAGGCTCCAGAAGTGGCCACTGTCTAACAGCAAAGATGTCTGTTGGCTGCCGTGCTCCTGGCCTCTGGTCTGTCTCTTTCTGCAGCCTGGCCAGATTGGGTCTTTCTTTAGAAGCACTCGACTTATTGATGCACAGAGCTAGACAATTGGGCAGCCCAGGGGCAACCTCACCAGCTGCTGGATTCTCACCAGAGACCTAAGCTGGCTTTAACTGTTACAGCCTATCTCCTATCCATCCCTCAATAAGGTAGTCCCTCTTTCCCACCCTGAAAAATTGGAAGGAATGAGGGACAGTCCCTCCAAATCAGGGACACTTGGAATGTATGCATTTATATTAAAGAAGATCTCTAACATCTAATATTAAATAATCTGTATTAAAGACATTCTGCAGGCAACAATATAAAAAAATGCCATACCCTACTTTAATCCCTTGCATTTGGCCCTTGCTCAGACACCAGATCACCCGATCCCTAGCCACTTTCGTACAGCTGGTCTCTGCAGCTGCCGATGGACCACCCGGTGCCACTTGTCACAGGAACTATGGCATGTCCCTCTGCATTGTAGTTAATGGAGGGGGCTGTGCCACAGTTCCTGTGACAATAGTGCAGGTGTTGAAAGGACGAGAACAGCTTGAAGATGGGACGGACTATGATCGGGCAATGTGTCTGAGCACTGTGCTGATCGTCAATGGTCGGGCAAAGTGTCTGAGCGCTGTACTTTCGGCAATCGTGTGCAGGGGATTAAAGTTAAGCATAACATTTTTTACAATGTTTCTTGCAAATGTCTTTAAACGCTAGATAGCAAGATGACGGGGTTACTGAAGCCGACACTAAGCTTGTTTTTCTTTACCGGAAGAAAGAATAGAATATAAGTTACCCCACTCGTAATATTTATTTTAATATTAGGCCATTTTTCATGGTTTCTTACTATTTGGAATGACTTCGCCCACAGGAGGCCTCTCTGGTGATGGGTTTATGTTTATGTTTATTAGTTTCTTATTATTGCAACAGTTCCTTGTTGTAGTAATTGCAGCCAGGGTAAAAACATATAGTACAGAGATAATTGCAGACCCCATGTAACAAATTTGAAAGCAAACTCTGTGAGTGTAGAATACAATAGGGGAGAGAGCTCTGCCTTTTCAAAACCGAACAAAACCCGAGCATTAGACTTTCCCAGGTTTTGCTCCATTTCCCTGGGACAGCCTTAATTGCTGTGCTCCGCTGTGTAACCCCCCCCCCAGAATTCCGCTATTCACTCACCTCTACCTAGTTCCAGCAGCGCATGCATGAGCTCTTGTCCAGTGAGAGCCATCCACCGTGACTGTCTTTTGGCATCCTGCTCTCATTGACTTCAACAGGAAGTGCTTGCTGCCGTATCTGAATAGTTGGGGCGAGAGTGCGCGCACGGCAGTGGGGATGCGGCAGCATGCACTCCCTATTGACAACAAAGAGAGACGTTTGCTGAATGATATAGCCACAGCAGGCGGCTCTCATTGAACGAGAGTCCATGCATGCGCCATTGGAGTGCGGAAAGGTGAGTGTTTACGGCCCCGTGGGGTGGCCAGTCCTAGAATGTTTTAGATTCCAGGGCTGACCTGGGTCGGTTTTGTTCCACTTAAAGAGCCAAATGAGAACCACCAATTTGGTGCTAGACTCGGTTTGCCTTTTTAAAGTAGACCAATCACCTTGTAAGCTGACCTAAAGTCTAAAAGACCAGCCAATTAACTACTTTATGGCATCCTGATTTGGGATGCCCTGCTGGGTGCAGCCCCTCGGATTGCTGTAAAAATTCCCCTTTTCGGCGATCCCACAGACACCCAGGCCCCGATACCCCAACGTTTGGCAGTGCTGCTGCAGCACTGATTGGTTGGCATTGCAGTCAGTCAGGGCACAAATGTGCTGCTCCCAGAGGGGGACTGGAGTAAATTGCAGCCCTAATACATTTGTGCAGATATAACTAAACTTTTATAAAAGCTAATGCAATAAAATGCAATGCTTTAAAATCCAGTCTATATTACAATGCAGTTCTCTTTTATATAAGCCTTGTAAGTAGTTTACCTTCACTTCCTGATTCTCATGTTCAGCTTCCGTGGAGGGGCTTTTTCTAGTGCCCTCATAATAAATAACAAGGCGCAAAATGCACAGCCGGTAATAGATTCACTAGTGTTTTCTCTATTGGTATGTACCCAGCTCAGATCAAATCCACCTAAATTAGTGATACACATGTGATCTACTCTTGTAAAAGGCATTTAAATGTACTGAAACAACATCATCCATAGTTCTACACATGACGATAACCTCCTGCTATTCTGGCATTAATAGGGAGGGGAGAAGCCATATTGTCATGAACACATTTGGTGAAGTTCCACCTCTCGCCAGAATGTGGCAGCAATGTTGTTGACACTATTGTTCACTTCCAAGCTGAAGGGGTTTGCCTGAGAGAAACCAAACCCAGACTCTGGTGACTTATTATTCACATTAAATGGGCTTCAAGAAGAACAACAAGGGCAGGGTGTGTGTACATTTGTCATGACCTTTAGTAAGGTGTTCAATCAAATGAAATACGAGAAATTACTAGTTTTGCAATCAAAATGGATTTTCCAGATGGGGGCCCGTTTTTTCTGTTTGGATATCCTCATCTTAATATAGTGTGACAGATCACAGCTATTTAGCTTCATTTTATTTTTGCTGTACATGTTGTAGTTATGGGCATTCAGGTGTCATTTTAGCCAGATTCTTTCCCTTAGAGGGATGGTGGTCTTATCTCAGCCTATAACATTGGTTTACCGGCTGCTTAATCCTTCTTGGTCTGGCCCTCTCCCATTTCTGCCCGCTACCTTGTCCGATTGCCAAGACACATGTTCACGGCCTTAGTTCTTGCCACTTGGCTCAGATGGTGCTTATACATAACAATTGGAATAACTACAGTATGGGCTGGTGTGAGCAACGGCCCAGGGATAAAATCTAGGAATGTAAAGGGGGTTAGTCAATTGGGGACAGTTTTTCCATCTCCTGGTCTGTATGATTGGCTGCTAGGGGAAGTTGCGTGGGATGCATGGTGACCGAAGAGCCATTTCTAGCACACATAAATGGAGAGGGAAGTCTAAACATGAGTAGAGGTCAGGAGCCTAAAACACTTTACTAGGTGACCTTCTGCCTCTTGTGCTCCTGTCACCATACTGGGCACTGTGCTTGGTGTCCTCTTATTGTCGTGTGTCCTGCTCTCTGTACCCTCTGTCACAATCCAGCTGACTGGCCACTGACCTACAAAATGTGACAGCAAAATGAAAGGTGGAATGTGCTCATCCAGTCAATATATGGCAGTCAAGGTGGTGCAACCACACTCCATATACAAAAAAAAATGTACACTTAAACTATTGAAAACTTGTTGACACTTGTTGAAATATCTTCTGGATTGTAGCTCTCCCAGTGCAACAGGGAGTCCACTTGGCCTCTCAGCTGAACTGTGCAGGCAAGTAAAGCATTTTTCATTGTGTGTGTGCAAGCAAGTTAAGTTATTGCAATGTTTTTAGACAGGCTGATTCATGAATTGCATTGCTTGTGCACACACAAGTAAAGAAGTAGCAATGACAGCACAAACTCTTGAATGCTTAGTAATGTTAGGGACAGGTATAAATTGGGCGGCCTTGTCGTGGCTACCTCGCTTTTTACATTCATTGCAATATATGTTAAAGTGGATCTATAAGATTCCCGGGCCGATCAGCTCCCTGCCTGCGGGGCACGCCGATCGGGGGTGCCCCGCTGTGTGAAACGCCCCAGGACGCCCGCAAATCCTACCTGTTCCTCGTTCCAGCGGCGCATGCGCGGGCCGCTACCGCCACTCGCGCATCACTCTAGCAGGGCGCGCACCCGCGCCGGCCGTTTGTGAATGGCCGGAGTGGGCACGCTCCCTGTAAGAGGGATGCACGAGAGGCGGCGGCGGGCGCTCTCAACTTGTCCGTCGACGGACCTTGCTTGTCCGTCGGCAGTGATTGGTGGAGCGAGTCACGTGGGAGCGGGATCAGGTGAGTTTTTGGGGCTTTCTGGGGGGTTTCACACAGCAGGGCTGTGCCCCGATCGGGGTGCCCCGCGGAAGTGGACCATCACCCAGGATAGTGAAAATCCTGGGTGTTGGTCCACTTTAAATAACAGGTTTTTCAGGTTTTGAGTTGTCTATGGAGTGTGGTCACACCCCTCTGGATGAGCACATCTCACCTTCTATTTTGTTATAGTCCTTGCCCTGCCTTAGCTAAAGACGATGTGAGGTGCGGGAGTTTACACTTCAAATGGACATCCACTTTGAGGGAGTTAGTACTTGTAGTAGTAATGATTGTAGCATGGCTTGCTATAAGTCAAGCTAGAATGTCAAACTTACAACAGACTATGCAATTAAAGTGGACCAATCACTAGGAAGTTGATTATCCCCACTTGGAATACCATGCTGTGTGAACACCCCCCCCCCGAATTACCCACTGCACTCACTTTTCCCCCGCACATTGTGTGGGAGCTCCTCCAATCAGTGTTTTATGCCGTTCATACTAACGGATAGCATAAAGCTGTTGTTTTGGACTGCATGGCAGCATAGGGAGCACTCAGCCCCCCCCCTGTGAAGTACTCTCTCTTGTGCGCCTGGTCTACCTGAATGGCTGTGCAGGGATGCCGGGGATGTGGTGGCAGCCGGTAATCACGGCAAGGGACCGGTGGAAAGGTAAGTGAACTTGCAGGTGATCTAAGGGGGGCTTCAAAGATGGATCAGCAGCCCAGTATCGCGGTGAGGGACTGGCGGTAAGGTAAAGGGTTTGCAGGCAATCTGGGGGGGGGGGGGGGGGCACATAGTTGGTCGGTGTCTGCACTTATTGGACCACTTTAAGGAGACATTCCAGTCAGAGGGTTAACTAGGTGAGCTATAATGTTGTCTCATGTTTGTGTCAAGGGATGTGTTTATAGTCAGTCATTTTCAATATCTGACGCACTGCTTCGAGGAAGTCATCGCTGTATAAAAGGAAACTATATGCTATAAAGCAATGATTGGTTATAAGCACAGCCCCTGACACAAACATGAGCTAACACATTAGAGCACTTAGTTAACCCTTTGCCTGGGGTTGTGTGGGTATTTTTTGTTTTTTTGTACAGACCGGTTCCACTTGTGTTCCCAATACATTACCTTATGTGTAGCTAACAATGACCTGCTATATCTAATAATTATCTTGGAAGCATTTGGTGTGACCTTATTCTAAAAGTAAATATTGCAGACCTGTATTAAATCTATGTTTCTCTCCAACAGAAACACTGTTGAAAACTTTGACTGGTCCACCGACATTGGAGTCGGCAGACAACAATGCTGGGGAACCTCCACCTCCTGTAGGCATCCCTCTGGTTACCACTCCAACAGTGTCGCTTAGCACAACAGCCACAGCTTCCATACCTTTGCCACACGTTGCCATCAGTTGTGGGACACAGAGTTCTGTGCCTCTTGCAGTAACTCAGCCTATGGAAGTGCCTAGCTATAATGGCGGTCCAATCCCTGCCACCCAGGACAACTTTATAACACAGCAGGCCCCGCAATCATTAGGAAAAGGCTTAACTATGGATGCTGGACCTTTGCTGCCTATAGAAACTGTTCCAGATACTGTTCTACCGACACTGGTACAGGCTGCAGTTTCCAGTGCCAGTACTGTGCTCAACAGCAACCCTGCAATCACCATAACCCAGACTCCGAATGCCACCCTGCTGCAGCCGAGCATCGTAATGGGGGAGCAGAATTTGCAGTGGATACTAAATGGGACACAGAATAATGACCAGTCTGTGAGTATTTCCAACATTATTTACTATGTTACAATAAGGGTAAGCAAAGCGCCAGCTTACAGGTAGGTACTGTACACCCAGCAATCCTTTACAGACTACCCATTACTCTTATCGAGTAGGTGGACCAATGCAAATAGATTTTCTGTGTCTGTGGTCCACTGTATTAAACCTGATATGGATCTCCCTTAAAACCTCTTGGAATTCCCTGGCCACCCCTCCATGCAGCAATGAGCTGCATGCCTTTCGCCCGAAACGTACAGTATCTTACAAAAGTGAGTACACCCCTCACATTTTTGGTATTAATTCCTTATATCTTTTCATGGGACAGCGTTGTAGCTCTGACACTTTGATACAAGATGCAATGTAAATTATTCTGTGTACATTTGTTGTGCCCTCAAAATAACTCAGCACACAGCCATTAATCTTTACTCACCTGGCAACAAAGTGACTACACCCCTAAGTGAAAATGGATGGATTACTGGCACCATGTCCTGTGGTCTGATAAGACCAAGATAAATGTATTTGGTTCTGATGGTGTCAAGCGTGTGTGGCAGCAACCAGGTGAGGAGTTCAAGTGTGTCTTGCCTACAGTCAAGCACGGTGGAGCAAAGTGTCATGGTTTAAGACTGCATGAGTGCTTCCAGCTGTGGGGTGCTACAGTTCATTGAGGAAGTAATGAATGTACTGTGACTTACTGAAGCAGAGCATGATTCCCTTCCTTAGTATTCCAACATGTTTACGACCCCAAACACACCTAAATTTAAACCATTTCCTTGCTAAAAGCCTGGACTGGCTAAGCATGTCTCCAGACATAAACCTTATTAAGCATCTGTGTGGCATCCTAAAATGGAAGAGAGCAACCCTTAAAACCCTTATAAAACCCTGGGAGGGGGGACCCTACGTCATTTTTTTTTTTTTATTAACCCCTTATGCTCTGTCGCCCAGCAGCTATAAAAGGCTTCCAGCAGGTGAGCAGAAGCCAGTGATTGGGAAGGGACACAGTGCAAGATGGATGGGAGGTAAGTATTAAAAAAATATTGTATTTTTTTTTTTTTTTTATCTGTGTGTGTGGTGTGTTTTTTTTTACACTTGACCCCTTGTGAACTGGTAAGGGGTCCAAGAGAGCCCTATACCAGTTCACAAGGCTGGGGGCTGGCAATCACCTGTGGCTAGAGGGTGACTTGCCATTAACCCCCGGCACCCCCAATTACCTGCCTCCCCAAAGCCCAGGGGGGGGGCAGAAGAGCCCGGGCCCACGGGCTATGCGGGCTTGTAGCCTGCAAAGCTGGCCCCTGCACCCTGTTCCTACAAGCCCTGCATAGCTGGTCCCGGGCTGGTTACTTCGGGTAAGGGGGACCCCATGTCATTTTTTGGGGGGGATTTTTAAGGGTTTTAAAAAAATGTCATTTTTTTTTTCGATTTAACCCTTTGTAGTGTGGATGGTAGTTGTATTTTATTTGTAAATGTTATAAAGTACTTGTTTCAGTTTGGGGGGGTCTCCTGGGCAGGAACGGGGGGGCTACCGATAAATATGTGGTACCGTTCTAATTGGTAGAAATGGGGCTTTCTCATGCAATATGGTTTTCTTTAATAAAATAAATTTTTTATTTAAAATAAAGGAGACAATTTTCTAAAAAAATATATATATTTTTTTTACTTAATAATAATATTGTAAAAAACAAAATTACATTTACAAACAATACATTTCATGTTAAAGCCTAAACTCTGCTGCAAAAAAAATATATATAATTTTCCTGAAAATTCCAGCAAAAATGGCACAAAATGGGGAAAAATGACCTGTCAACAGAGGGTGACAAAATCTCAAGTAGGCTGGCAATTAAAAGGGTTAAAAGCAGCTATGCATGTTGGGTATTGTTCTGTTCGGGGGACCTTGCGCTTTCAGACTTAGCTTGTTTTTTCTTGTTTGTATATTTATATATTCTTAGTATACAGTACGTCCTGCTCCAGATAAGATTCTTTACTCTTGGGTATTACTCTGCCAGATGGCGCTGGACTGCAGAGACCGCGAAATTGGCTCCTCCGGCCCCTCAAATACCCGGGACCTCCCACAAATCCCCAGATCTTCTCTGCAGTCTGGACTGCGAAGGACAAGAAGATGGCTCTCTCTTCTCGCAGGTGATCGGGGCTATTAGCCTGCGGGCCTGTAGGACTGTTCCCATCCGTTTCATTGTTTATGTGCCTCCCAGCTTTGGCTGCGCTGGTGCGGGTGACGGTAGGCAGCACCGCTGTTAGGTGCTTAGGAGCGCTGCTCCACCGCAATCCCCCACCAAAGGGTAGGCGGTATAGGCATATGATGAGCCTTATGGGATGCCCCTCCCGCGCTATTGCCCCTTGCCCCTGTCTATCGGTGGGCCCTACATTAGGTGGCCGCTGCCCTCCCTCGCTCTCCTTTGTAGTTCTCGGGGGGGGGGGGGGTGAGTGTGTGTGTGCTTCTGTACATTCACTTGTATGTGTGCTTGGTTTGCCTTTAGTTCTGTCACCGCACAGACTTTGGTTGCACTGGTTACGTTTTTGATTATGCCGCCGGTGCGCGCGCTTCTGCGGTCGGCTGCGACATTACCTGAGGCGCTGCTGCGCCATCATTGGTTGCTTGTCACGGGTGCGGCTTCGCGCTCTTTGGGGGGGTGGGGCCTGCGGATGGCGAGTTCCGCATCACTGTCTCCGCGGCCCGCCTCTCGAGGTATACTCGGCGCCATTTTTTCTTGCGCTGCGTGGCTGGCTACCTACCTACCGCGGTCCATCAGTGCCCTCACAGGCTGTTTATTTTACTTAATGTCATGTATGCATGTCACTTACGGGGTTTTTCGTTTATGTCTTACAGGCGGGTCAAACTCAATTGGTTTCTCCTGGCCCTACCCCCTCTATTTAGTTATTAAACTTTGTGAGGCCTAGTGTGCTAATTCCTCCCACTTCCCTAGCGGGCTACTGGGGCATCCCGGGTTGCTTATATAGCATGAATCCCTATCGGCCTATTGTGCCGCTATAATCACCATATGGAGGCTTCTCAGGATAATGTGCTCGGGGTTCCTTCGAGACAAGCCCGGCTGTGTGTGGCGTGTGGGGTGTCCCCTACAAGTGTTGACAATGTGCGGGTTTTGGTACCTTGTGCCCAGCAGGTGTTTGCGCTGCAGCCTGGTTTACCAGCAGCTGGGCCTGCGCCACGTATGGCTTCGCCTACTCCCCCAAGCTTAAATTTGACTCCCCGTGAGCTGCATACCAGTGGGGAATCTCAGCCTGATGTGTCTACTAGACTGGCTAGTATTGAAAAGTTGCTTGCTAATACCATGGGGCGTAAGGCCTCTGCTAAGAGGCGGCATTTGACGCCTGATGTCACTCTTTTCTCTATGGAGGCTGAAGAGTTCTTTAAACTGTCTGGTTATACTCCCCTGGAAGAAGGGGAATTGTTCTTTGACTCAGAGTCATCTGATGAATGGCCCAGGGGTTATGATGATTCTGGCTCTGATCCCTGGGCCCCAGATGATACTGATAGGCTTTTGGCTCAGATCTTTGAAGTGCTTGCTATCTCTCCCCCGGTCGCGGCTCCTAAGCAGCAGGGGGAATTGTTTCATAGTGCCAAGCCACGTTTAGAGTTCCCTGAACAATCTCATTTCAATAATCTCGTGCTCAAGGAATGGGAGCGTCCTAGCAGGCTTCCCGGGGTCCCTAAGAGTTGGGATAAGAGATATCCCTTTCCTGCTGATGTGGTAAAGCGTTGGTCATCCCCTCCAGAAGTAGACAAACCCAGGATTGGGGCATCCAACACCTCTGTCATGCATTCCCCTGACTCTACTACTCTGAGGGATAGTGAGGACCGGCGTATTGATCAGCTGGCGTCCCATGCCTTTGCCTGTGTGGGGACGGCGCTGCGCCCGGTTTGTGTCTCTGCCATTACAGCTGTGGCTATTAGGACCCTGCTTAAAAGTGCTCCTAATGATGTGTCTAGTGAAGAATATAATGCACTCTCGCGCTGTGAGGTATTTGTTGCTTATGTCCTCTCTGCCTTGGATGATACCATTCCAACCTTTTCACCGTGCCCAAAAGAGATGGGTCAGTCAGGCCAATCCTGGACTTGAAGATCCTCAACAAATTTGTCAGATGCAGGCGCTTTCGCATGGAAACTCTGCGCTCTGCTATCAGTTCCCTGCGTCCAGGGGACTTCATGACTTCTGTGGACATCAAAGATGCTTACCTTCATATTCCTGTCTTTCCAGGTCATCAAAGATTCCTCAGATTCGCTCTGGAGGATCAGCACTACCAATTTGTGGCATTGCCCTTCGGTCTCACTTCAGCTCCCAGAGTGTTCACCAAGGTGTTGGCAGGAGTGATGGCTCTGCTCAGGTCTCAGGGCATTCACATTCTGCCCTATTTGGACGACATTCTCATCACTTCTCAGTCCCTCCAACAGGCGGAGCTGGATACTCAACAAGTAGTGTCCACACTGGAGTCATTTGGCTGGGTGATCAACCATCCCAAGTCTTCCCTGTCTCCCTCCCTGGTGACGCCATTCCTGGGAATGAATCTGGATACAGTTCAGGCAAGGATCTTTCTTCCTCAGCAGAAGGTGGACAGTCTGCTTGAGCAGGTTAAGTTACTGCTCTCTTGCCCTCATCCCTCCATCGGGCAGGGGATGCAGCTGGTGGGCCTGATGGTGTCCTGCTTCGAGGCAGTCCCTTATGCCCAGTTTCACATGAGGCCTCTGCAACTCCACCTCTTGTCAGTGTGGGACAAGGATCCTGCGTCCCTGGACCAGGTCCTTGTTCTGTCCCCCCTAGCCAGGCGGTCCCTCTCGTGGTGGCTGGGCTCCAGGAACCTGTTGGCGGGCAGATCCTTTCTGGCCCCCTGCTGGGAGACGGTCACCACCACGGATGCCAGTCTGACAGGTTGGGGGGGCTTCTGGAAGTCCCTACAGTTCCAAGGGCTGTGGGGTCCTCAGGAGGCCCACACACCCATCAACATTCTGGAATTGAGGGCGATCAGGTTGGTTCTGGCTCGCTTGACCCAACACCTTCGGGGCTGGCCTGTTCAGGTATGCTCGGACAACCAGACGGCGGTTGCCTACATCAATCATCAGGGAGGGACCCGGAGCAAGGGGGCCCTCAAGGAAGTGTCTCTGATCCTGTCCTGGGAGGAGGACAATGTTCCCTGCATTTCAGCTGTGTACATTCCGGGGGTGGAGAACCTGCAGGCAGACTCTCTGAGCAGGGGGACCTCTCGCCTGGGAGAATGGTCCCTCTGCGACAGGGTGTTTCACTGTCTGTGTCACCGTTGGGGTCAGCCAGATGTGGATCTGTCATGGCAGGATTTTCAGCTTCTGTATGTCTTTCCTCCATTCCCCCTGTTGGGCAGGGTTCTGCACAAGATAGCTCAGCAATCCTGGTGGCTCCCAGGTGGCCAAGAAGAGTGTGGTTCGCAGACATAGCGCAGCTGGCAGTAGATCAGTACGCTCTGCCCAAGGTTCCAGACCTGCTCACTCAGGGACATTTACGTCATCCCAATTTACAAACACTGGCTTTGACGGCCTGGCTGTTGAAACCTCCATCTTGATTGAAAAGGGTCTGTCTGCCTCTGTCGTTAACATCATGATTAGGTCTAGGAAGAAGTCTTCTTCCATTTACTATAGGGTTTGGCGTGCCTACATTGACTGGTGTGAGTCTAGGTCTCTTCCCTGTCGTGTGTTCTCTTTTCCCAGGATTCTGGAGTTCCTCCAACATGGTTTGGATCTGGGGCTTCAACTCAGTACTCTGAAGGGTCATGTCTCTGCTCTGGCTGTTTTCATCCAGAGATCTTTTGCTCTTCATTCTCTGATCAGGACTTTTTTCCAGGGGGTTACTCATGTGCGTCCTCCACGTACGCCCTCCACGTACGCCCATGTTGCCTATCTGGGATTTGAACTTGGTCCTGTCTGCTCTGCAGGGTGCTCCCTTTGAACCTGTGCAGGAGGCTGCCTTGGCCATTCTTACTCTCAAGGTTGTCTTTTTGGTGGCTATCACTTCTGTTAGGCGTGTTACTGAGTTGGCGGTGCTTTCCCTCCAGCCCCCTTACTTAGAGACACCAGGACAAGGTGGTGTTTCGCTTCAAGCCAGATTTTCTGCCTAAGGTTGTATCTGCCTTTCATCTAAATCAGGACATTGTTCTACCTTCCTTGTGCCCTAATCCTAGTAATGCTAAGGAGAGGGTTTTGCATTCCTTGGATGTGGTTAGGAATCTGAAGTACTATCTGGTGGCTACTGCACCTTTCAGAAAAACTGATGCTCTTTTTGTGGTCCCTTCTGGTCCTAGGAAGGGTTTGGCTCCTGCTAAATCTACTATCAGCAAATGGATCCGTCAGGCTGTGATTCAGGCCTACACTGCTAAGGGGAAGAATCCTCCCTTCCGCCTTACTGCTCATTCCACTTGTGCTATTGGTGCCTCTTGGGCTTTTCAGCACCAGGCTTCTGTTGAACAAGTTTGCAAGGCCGCTACTTGGTCTTCTGTTCATACTTTTTCCAAGTTTTACAAGGTTGATGTTAGGGCCTCAGCTGATGATGCTTTTGGCTGCAAGGTTCTGCAGGCGGCAGTGGTCTGACCTGTCTGCTGTTAGCTTTTGGGATCCCACCCTACTTTACGGACACTGCTATTGGATGTCCCAAGAGTAAAGAATCTTATCTGGAGCAGGACGTACTGTATACTAAAGATAATACAATTCTGTGATTACTCACCTGTAGAATTGTTATTATGAGTATACAGTACGTCCTGCTCCACCCCACCCTTGTTTTCATTATCCTTGGATCCCCTGTATGGTGATTGTTATCATTGTTGATAGTTACTGGTTGGTTATGTTATCATTCTCCCGGCTTCTTGTTAACTGTTTTTCAATGCTGGGGATTTGTGGGAGGTCCCGGGTATTTGAGGGGTCGGGAGGAGCCAATTTCGCGGTCTCTGCAGTCCAGCGCCATCTGGCGGAGTAATACCCAAGAGTAAAGAATCTTATCTGGAGCAGGACGTACTGTATACTCATAATAACAATTCTATAGTTGAGTAATCACAGAATTGTATTTTTAGGAAAAGGTGTTTTTTATTCAGCTTTTTTATACATTTTTTTAGGGAAACCCTGCGCAACCAAAGAATTCTTTGAGGGATTAATTCCAGAAAGAAGAGCCCACTACAACAAGCTGGGTACGCTTAGAAAGCTAAATGTGTACTTTCAGGGGATATATGGTTTATGGGGGATATTCCAAATGTAAAGGGTTGTTTTGGTTGAAAAATCGCAAGGTGCGCACTTTGTCTGCAGAGCTGAAATTTTCAAGTAAAATGCTTTACTTTGGGGTGTTTGGCAACTCTTCTCTTGACAGTAGCTATGCATGTTGGGTATCGTTCTGTTCGGGGGACCTTGCTTTTTCAGATTAAACTTGTTTTTTCTTGTTTGTGTATAGTTTTTTTTTAGGAAAATGTGGCTTTGATTCTGCTTTTTAATCCTTTTTTTAGGGAAACTCTTTGCAACCAAAGATTACATTGAAGGATTACTTCCAGAAAACGTTGGCCACATCAACAAGCCTGGTACACCTAGAAAGCTTGAGAATATATCGTTTGTTGGGGGTATTTCAAATGTAAAGGGTTGTTTTTCTGGAAAAACTGCAAGGTGCGCGTAGCGCATATCGCAGTTTGTTTTATCTGAAAATCCCCTAAAGCTCTGTTTCAGTTTGGGGGAGTCTCCTAGGCAGGAAAGGGTGTCTACCTATACATATGTGGTAACGCTGTAACCGGGAGAAATTGGGATTTCACACGCAATAATATTTTTTTGACAAACTTACATTTTTTATTATAAAAAATCACTACAAATTGTAAAAAATAGATTTTTTTTTAATTTTTTTCACATATTTCACCCAAAAATATTGAGAATACACCTACAAAATGACCTAAACACCTAAAAAACAAGACATTTCATGTTAAAGCCCAGACTATGCTGAAAAAGCAATATATAATTTTCCTGGGAAATTCCTGGAAATCCCTTTAAAAATCACATTTGAACAGGGGGAGCGCAAAATAGTGCAAAATGGTCTGGCAACAAAGGGTGACAAAAACTCCAGGTAGGCTGGGACTTAAAGGGTTAATGTCTGGGGATAACGCACAGATTTTTATGTGCTTCGTTCTGATATGTGATGGGCCTCTGTGATCCTCTTGTTTGAGTTGTGTTAAGTGTTCATGCTAATAGAGTATACTTAGGAAGATGTTAAATATAAGAATGCAATGATATTTATCTGTAGATACATGCTTTTATAGGATATACTCCAAACATTTGTTTGGATACGATTATTACACTTACGCATGTGGTGACACACAAATTTTATTTTTTTACCTGGTTACTGAAACATATTAAAGTTATAGTTATGGATATGGACATATAGTCCAGACTTTCATCTTTTATTTAAGGGTATCTACATTAAAATTGGATGAAGGGCTTTGGCGTTTGGAGTTCCTTCGTAATGGTTCAATTAAGCAGATGAAAGGCTTGGAGTTTGAGGTGGGGTGCTTGCATTAGGAATATTTTGCTGTGAAGAAAATATGCAGTCAAAGGAGCTCTCCATTCAGGTAAAACAGACATGAAGACATTCTTAAGCTGTGAAAACAGAAAAAAAACATCCGAGAATTTGCTACAATATTAGGAGTGACAAAATTTACAGCTTGGTACATCCTGAGAAAAAAAGCATTGGTAAACTCATCAATGCCAAAAGACCTGGGTGCCCATGGAAGACAACAGTGGTGGATGATCACAGAATAATTTCCATGGTGAAGAGAAACTCCTCCACAACAGCCAGCCAAGTGAACAAACTCTCCAGGATGTAGGCGTATCAGTATCCAAAGAGAAGACTGCATGAAAGTAAATACAGAGAGTATACTGCATGGTGCAAGCCACTCAAGAATAAAAAGACGAGATTAGACTTCACTAAAAAAACGTTTAAAAAGCCAGCATAGTTCTGGAAGATTATTCTCTGGACAGATGAAATCAAGATCAACCTCTACCAGAATGATGAAAAGAAAACGGTATGGTGAAGGCATGGTACATCTCATGATAACATAGCACATTATCTGTAAAACACGGCGGAGGGAGGCAGTGTGATGTCTTGGGCATGCAGGACAGAAGCAGCCGGATGAATTATGAGCTATTCAGAGACGTGTGCTTAAATCAGACCAAATGCAGCCAAAATGATGGTCGGCATTTCATAATATAGATGGGCAATGGCCCAAAACATAAAGCCAAAGATACCTAGGAGTTTATTAAAGCAAGGAAGTGGAATATTCTTGTATGGCCAAGTCAGTCACCTGATCTCAACCCAATTGATCCACATTTCACTTGTTAAAGACTAAACTTCAGACAAAAAGGCCCACAAAAAAACAGCAACTGAAAACCGCTGCAGTAAGGACTTGGCTGAGCATTAAAAGGAGGAAACACAGCAATGTCTGATGATGTCCATGAATTCAAGACTTTAGGCATTCATTGCAAACAATGGGGTTTCAACCAAGTTTAAGGAATTAACATTTTATTTATAATTATTTCAAATTAGAAAAATGTTGTGTCTATCCAGATATTTATGGACCTAACTTTTTTGTCACTGAATAGCTATTGGTGTTGGTTTATGCTAGTGTAAACATTCTTGTTTTCTTTTACAGCAACAAGCGCCGAAGGTGGAAAAAGTATTTTTTACTACTACTGTCCCACTAACGGGCACTGCAGGTATGTTACATTATACGGAGTGCGAGGGCTGTGAGCTCTTTGCATTTTTTTTTCAGTATAGCTTATTCTGTCTTATCTTACTAAGCACCACGGCCTGTCACTTCTGTTTTTCATTAGCCAGACACTCAACACTATTACAAACATTGACCAGGGACATTCAAAAGTATTCCCATTAGAGTTGATTCAGCACCATATTTATTATTCTAAGTATACAGCACGTCCTGCTCCAGATAGTAATTCCTTACGTTTGGGTTATACATCCACAAGATGGCGCTGGACTGCAGAGACAGCAAAAAGTGGCTCCTCCCGGCCCCTTATATTCCAGGGACCTCCCACAAATTCACCAGATTTTCTCTGCAGTCGGCGCTGCGATGACGTGAAGTTGGCTCTCTCTACTCGCAGGTGAGCGGGGCTATTGGCCTGCGGCCCTATAGGACTGTTCCTACCCGTTCCTCCTTTTCATGCCTCCCAGCTTTGGCTGCACTGGTCGGGTGACGGTAGGCAGCATCGTTGTCGGGTGCTTAAGCTGCTCCGACCACAATCCCCCACCAAAGGGTAGGCGATATAGGCCCATGGTGAGCCTTATGGGATGCCCCTCCCGCGCTATCCCCGCTCGCCCCCTGTCCATCTGTGGGCTCCTGTTAGGTTGGCCGCTGCCCTCCCTCGCCTTCCCTGGTATTCTCGGGAGGGGGGGTGTGGTGTGTGTGAGTGTTGTAGGTGTATTCTTCACATGAAGAAAGGCAAAGGAGGGCGTGCCCTCCTGATGAAGGTCTAGGTACCGAAACGTTGGGGGTTTCTCATGGTGTCATATATCCCCTAGGTACTTTGCCTTGTCTTTCTTCATGTTTTGACTTATTACTTACTGAGTCTGAATAATATCTTTCTTGCTTCATCGTTCTATGCATTTTAAGTTATTGGGTTATCTATGCATATTGGAGGACCAATATACTGTGTTTCTGGTATCTTAACCATTTATGAATTATTTACATTGAAAACCTACTGGTACCTCCTCATGCTTTAACCTTTATAAGTAACCTAGTGATTTTTGCCTGGGTATATAACTGTTATCCAGATTAGCAAAGTACTGTATATACTGTCTAAACAAATGTTTTGACATGTACTCTTTGTATATAGTTTCTTGTCACTTGGATTAAATATACACACTTTTTTGCATATTTACGTTTCCTGGGTGTTCATATATAGCCTTCTAATATTGTGTTTGGTTATCCATAAATGTGCAGTGAGTGGGCACATTTTGCTATTATTAGAACCCCATATCTTACTCTTTCACATTTAACTAAACCATGTAAATTTGGTGTGCAACTATAACCCAATTCTTAACCTTGGGTGTTTCGCTTTAAACCAGATTTTCTGCCTAAGGTTGTGTCTGCTTTTCATCTCAATCAAGACATTGTTTTACCTTCTCTGTGCCCTAATCCTAGTAACTCTAAGGAGAGGGCTCTTCATTCCTTGGATGTGGTCAGGAACCTGAAGTTCTATTTGGTGGCTACTGAGCCCTTCAGGAAGACTGATGCTCTTTTTGTGGTCCTTTCGGGTCCCAAGAAGGGTCTGGCTCCAGCTAAGTCTACTATCAGCAAGTGGATCCGTCAGGCTATTATTCAGGCCTATTCTGCTAAAAGGAAGGATCCAAGGTTGATGTTAGGGCCTCAGCTGATGCTGCTTTTGGCCGCAAAGTTCTGCAGGCGGCAGTGGTTTAATCTGCATGTTGTTGCTTTTGGGGATCGCACCCTACCTTACGGACACTGCTATTGGATTTCCAAAACGTAAGGAATTACTATCTGGAACAGGACGTGCTGTATACTTAGAATAATACAATTTTGTGATTACTCACCTGTAGAATTGGTATTATGAGTATACAGCACGTCCTGCTCCACTCCGCCCTTGTTTTTCATTGTTCTTAGTGCCTCTCTATGGTGATTGTTATCATGGTTAAAATTGTTTGATTATGGTTATTATTCTCCCGGCTTCTTGCTAACTGCTTGTCAATACTGGGGAATTTGTGGGAGGTCCCTGGAATATAAGGGGCCGGGAGGAGCCACTTTTTGCTGTCTCTGCAGTCCAGCGCCATCTTGTGGATGTATAACCCAAACGTAAGGAATTACTATCTGGAGCAGGACGTGCTGTATACTCATAATACCACTTCTACAGGTGAGTAATCACAGAATTGTATTTATTCCAAGTATGTCACACACCCCGCTTCCACTATTCATGACATATGGGTTATGGTCCAGTAGAGGGCGAACTTCTGCAGAGATGAAAGCAAAAAAGAAGCCCCTCCCGGTCCATAAATACCTGGGACCTCCCACACATTCCCCAGTTCCTTCTCTGCAGGACGGCGAGCAAGTCAGAAGATTAATGCTGCTCTTCCTTGCAGGTAAGCCGGGCTTGCACTCGGCCATTATTCTAAGTGTGCCATACACTCCACTTCGTTCTTCATGACATCTGGGTAATCTCCAGTAGAGGGCGAACTTCTGCAGAGATGAATATGCAAAAAAGAAAGCCCCTCCCGGTCCATATATACCTGGGACCTCCCACCAATTCCCCAGTTTCTTCTCTGCAGAGAAGGCGACAAGACAGAAGATGAGGACTTCTTTGCTTACAGGTAAGCCGGGCTCGCGCCGGCCTTCTATTATCCCTATTACTGCCAGGACCCTTCTAAATTACCCTGTATTGAGCCTCCCAGCTTAGGCTGCGGGTTCTGGTGAAGGTAGGAGCACCCTATGGGTGCAGCAGGAGCACTGCTCCACCGTGAGACCTCACTATGGAGTAGGCGGTTTCCAGGTTTCTTGGTGATCCTGGTGTGGGATGCCCCATCCCGTTAGGCTTATGGCCGGCTCCTGGCTGGATTCCCCCCCTTCCGGGTCCCCGTTTTGGCCGATATTTAGCTTTACCCAGCCCTTGGCACTGTGTGCTAAGTGTTTCACTTGTGTGTGTGTGTGAGTGCTTGATGCTTACTGGCCAACACGGTCTGACTACAGCCTGGGGGCCTCAGGCTGCGTTCGGGAAGGGGGCGGGGCCGGGCTCTCGGCGCGGCCGCGGTAGCCCCGCCCCCTTATTTGGCGCGATTCCAGTGCTCGTTGTCAAGGGGGGCGTGGCCTCAGGAAACGCGCGTTCTGCGCTGGCCCGCCCTCCCCCTGCTCTCCCTTCTCAGGCACGAGGCTGCGTGGCCATCTTCTCTGGCAGGCCGCTTTGCACATCGGGGTGGTAAGGGCCTGATGGCCATCTCCTTAGCTTGTGTGTGTGTGTGGGGGCCCCTATTTAGCGGGGGCCCCCACTGGTCTCTAACGTGTGTGTGTTTATGCCTTATTTGCACTGTTTGACTGTGTTGTGGTATATATAATATATATATATATATATATATTTCCATTGTGTGGCTGTAAGATCAAATGCTATGGCATTTATTCTTAGTATACAGTACGTCCTGCTCCAGATAGATTACTTACACTTGGGTTATCCTCCGCCAGATGGCGCTGCACTGCAGAGACATGCAAAACAGGCTCCTCCCGGCCCCTCAAATACCCGGGGACCTCCCACAAATCCCCAGATTTCTCTGCAGTGCTGACTGCGAAGACATGAAATTGTCACTCTGTCGCAGGTGAGCAGGGCTATTAAAGCCTGCAGCCCTGTTGGACTATTCCCACCCGTCCTTGATGTGATGTGCCTCCCAGCCTGGGCTGCGCTGGTCGGGTGAAGGTAGGCAGCACCATGTGTGCTTAAGGAGCGTTGCTCCACCGCAGTCCCCCACCAAAGGGTAGGCGGTATAGGCTGATGGTGAGCCTTATGGGATGCCCCTCCCTCCCGCATTATTGTCCCATGCCCCGGTAGCAGTGGGCCCTGTACAAAGGGCCGCCATCCTCCCTCATTCTCCCAGTAGCCCTCGGGAGGAAGAGAAGGGGGGGGGGGGGTGGATGTCCATGTACTGTGATTACATGCTTATGGCCCTTTTTGTAATGTCTGCTTGGACTGGTATATGTGGTGTCAACCGTCTCGCTGACTTGTCTTTTTACACTGTTAAGGCCGCCGCGCGTGCCCTTTCCTTCATTTGGATGTTCCGCGCCAGGCGGCAGCGTTACCTCAGACGCTTCTGCGTCCTCATTGGCTGCTTGTCTGTTGGACTTCGCGCTCTTCGGGGAGGCGGGGCCTGGCATGGCGCGCCTCGTGTCACGGCTTGCGCTGACCGGCCCTTCGAGGTTCTCGGCGTCATATTGTCTGGTCGCGTGTGTGTGTGTGACGTTCTTACTTACCGTGGTCCGTAAGTGCTCTCGCGGGTGGCTTTATAATTCACTGTAGTGTGTTTCGGTTCTTACACCCTTCTTCTCATTGTGTTTTTCAGAGGGTGAATCCATTGGCTTCTCCCGGCCCGTTGTAATTGATAGCGGGCCTTGTAAATTTACTCCCACTCCCTAGCGGGTCATTGGGACATCCAGGGTTGCTTTATAGCGTCAATCCCTACTGGCATATTGTGCCTAATAATCACCATATGGAGGCATCTAAGGATAGTGTGACGGGGTCCCTCTGGGACATGACCGTCGGTGTAGGGCGTGTGGACAACCCCATGCTGATGCTGACAAGACACGGGTCTGCGTACCTTGTGCTGAGCAAGCGCTGGCTTTGCAATCTGGCCTGCCAGTGGCTGCACCTTGCCTCACTTCACCTAATCCCCCTGTCTTAAATCTCACTCCTGCTGAGTCGCACACAAGTGGGGATTCTCAGCCTGAATTGGCATCTAGACTGCCTACGGCTGAACAGATTTTTGCGAGGTCCTTAGCGCGTAAGGGCCCTGGTAAGAAGCGGCTCTTGACGCCTAATGTTACTGTTTTCCCTTTGGGAGCTGAGGAGTTTATGACTCTCTCAGGCTCATCTGATGAGAGACCGGAGGGTCATGAAGATTCTGGCCCTGACCCCTGGGTCCAGGATTACACTGACAGATTATTGATCCAGATCTTTGAGGTTCTGTCTATCTCTCCCCCTGGTGAGGCTCCCAGGCAAAGAGGGGAGCGTTTCCATACAGCATCATCACGCTTGGAATTTCTAGAGCAGGCACATTTCCATACCCTTGTGCTCAAGGAATGGGAGTGCCCCAGTAAACTTCCAGGGAATTGGGATAGTAAGTACCCTTTTCCCCCTGACGTGGTTAAATGTTGGTCGTTCCCCCCCCCTGAGGTGGATGTCCCGATCATAGGGCCATCTAACACCCCTTTCTTGCATCCCCCCGACTATACTACCCTTCAGGATGCTGAGGACCGGCGCATTGACCTGCTGGCCTCCCATGCCTTTGCATGTGCGGGGACGGTGCTACGCCGGTCTGTGCCTCTGCCATTACTGCTGTGGCCACTAGAACCCTCATCAGAAAAATGCTTGATCGTGCCCCTGATGATCTCCCTTGGGATGCGTTTAATGCACTCTCCAATTGTGATGTATTTGTAAAATTTATCCTATTAGCATTGGATGACACCATTAGAATGTGTGCAAGAACTTCTGCCCTTGTGGTGGCTATACGTCGCTTGCTCTGGCTGCGACAGTGGGGTGCTGACAATGCTGCGAAGAAGGCCCTTACCGGGCTCCCCTTTACAGGGCTGCGTCTGTTTGGGGCCCGCCTAGACCTGTTTGGTAGGAGAGGTAAGTTACCCCAGCGTAGACGGCTGTCTTGGGCCCTTCGGGGCCAGGGCCCCCCTTCCACCCCCCACCATGGCGTTAAACAGGAACCAAGGGCATCCTTCGTGGGGGCTCGCGCAACTCCCTGTCCCAGGAGCAGAAGACAACACCCTTGCTCCTCTGGGGGGGCTATGCTCAAATCCTCTCCCAAGTCCCCTCAAGCATGATGGGGCTCCATGCCTCAGACCTATGGATTTAGGAGGTAGTGTCCTCCGGCTACAAGATGGTGTTTGCTGTGCGCAACCCCCCCCCCCCCCCCCCCCCTATGATTACCGGGTCCCGGGTACTCCTGGTCCCTGCTTCTGCTCAGGAGCTGGCACAAGCCGTGCAAGGTCTGCGGGGTTTGGGGGTCGTTTGCAGATTTCCCTTAACGGACAGAGGCAAGGGACCCTACTCCAACCTTCTCACAGTTCCCAAAAAAGATGGGTCAGTCTAGCCCATTCTGGATGCACAGATCTTCAGCAATTTGTCAAGTACAGGCGCCTTCCTCATGGAAACTCTGCGCTCGGCCATCTGATCCTTGCGAACCGTGGGCTTCATGCCGTTTGTGGATATCAAAGATGCTTAGTTTCACATCCGTGTGTTTTCAGGACACCAAGATTCCTTAGATCCACGTTGGAGGATCAACACTGCCAATTTGTGGCCTTGCCATTTGGCCTCTCTTCAGCTCCCAGAGTGCTCACCAAGGTGCTGGAGGGGGTGATGTCTCTGATGAGGCCAAGGGGCGTCCGCGTGCTGCACCTGGACGTCCTCATCACTTCCCAGCTTCTACATTGGGCAAAGTTGGATACTCAGCTGGTAGTGTCCATCCTGGACTCATCTGGATGGGTGATCAGCCACCACCAAGTTCTCGCTGTCCCCTTCTTTGGTAATTTCATTCCTAGGAATGAATCGGGACACTGTTCAGGCAAGGATATTCCTTCCTCAGCAGAAGGTGGACATCTGCTTGCACAAGTTCAGTTTCTCCTAGCTGTCCCGTTCCTTCACCAAGGCAGGGGATGCAGCTGATGGGCCTGATGGTGGCATGCTTCTCAGCGGCCCTTTGTGCTCAGTCCCTCTTGGGGCTTCTGCAACTTCTCCTATTGTCTGTATGGGACAAGGACCCAGCGTCCCTGGACAGGGTCTGGGTGTCTTCCCCCCCCCCCCCTGGTGGGGAGGTCCCTCTTGTAGTGGATGGACTCAAGGAACCTATTGAGGGGCGGAAGCTTCTTGCTCCTTCCTGGGAGACGGTCACCATGGATGCCAGTCTATCAGGTTGGAGGGGTTTCTCCTGGCCCTTAGGAGGCCTCTTCACCTATCAATGTCCTGCAGCTGTGAGCGATCAGATTAATTCTGATTCGTTTGACTGCTCATTTCAGGGCCTGCCTGCTCGGGGCGCATGGTCACTCTGATGGCAGTTGCCTATATCAATCATCAGGGAGGGACCCGGTCCAAGAGGGTCCTCCAGGAAGTGTCTCTGATTCTGATCTGGTGGTGGCCAATGTTCCTTGCTTTTCAGCGCTATACATTCCGTGGGGGGGGGGGGGGGGTTCCAATCTCTGTATCACCGTTGGGGCCAACCCCATGTGGATCTGTTTGCGTTCCGTCACAATCACAAACTCCCGGCCTTTGTCTCCCCGTACCAGGATCCTCTGGCCGTGCCTATGGATGCCTTAGTACTGTCATGGCGGGACATTCAGTTTCTGTCTTTCTACATTCACCCTGCTAGGCAGGGTTCTGCGCAGGATTGCTCTGAAAGGGGTGCCAGTTATTCTGGTGGCCTCAGGTGGCCAAGAAGAGTGTGGTTCGCAGACGTGGTGCAGATGGCAGTAGATCAGTGCCTTCTGCCTGGATTGCCAGATCTGCTCACTTAGGACCATTTACGCCATCCCATTTACTAACTCTGGCCTTGACGGCCTGACTGCTGAAACCTCCATCTTGATGGAGAATGGTTTGTCTACCTCGTTGGTTGAGTCCATGGTGAAGGCTAGGAAGATGATTTCTTCTTCTATCTGTTATATGGTATGGCGTACCTTCATTGACTGGCTGAGTCTTGGTCTCTTCCCTGTTGGGTGTTCTCAGTTCCCAGGGATCTGGAGTTTTACTGCATGGGGTGGAGTTTTTCTCTAACTCAGTACTCTGAAGGGTCAGGTTTCTATCCTGTCTGTCTTCTTTCAGAAGTCTTTTGTTTAGCATTCCTTGATTAAGACTGCCTTTAGGGGGTTGCTCATGTGCGTTCCCCACTACAACCTATGGTCCCTGTTTTTGGGATTTGAAAATGGTCTTGCCTGTTTTGCAGGGTGCTCCCTTTGAACCTGTGCAGGTTGCTGCCTTGGCTATTCTTACACTCAAGGTCGTGTTTCTGGTAGCTATCACTTCTGTCAGGCGTGTGTCTGAGTTGGGGTGCTGTCCATTCAGTCCCCCTACTTTGAGAGGCACCAGGACAAGGTGTTGCTTCGTTCAAACCAGAATTTCTGCCTAAAGGTAGTGTCTGCCTTTCATTTGAATCATGATTTTGTTCTTCCTTCTTTGTGCCCTAACACTAGCAATGTTAAGGAGAGAGTTTTGCACTCTTTGGATGTGGTTATGTGTCTGAAGTACTATCTGATGGCTACTGCACCTTTCAAGAACACTGATGCTCTTCTTGTGGTCCCTTCTGGTCCTAGGAAGGGTTTTTGGCTTCTGCCAAGTCTACTATCAGCATGTGGATTCGTCAGGCTGTGATTCAGGCCTGCTCTGCTAAGGGGAAGAATCTTCCCTTCGCTTTATTGCTCTTTCTTCTCGTGCTATTGGTGCCCCCTTGGGCCTTCCAGCACCAGGCTTCTATTGCACCAGTGTGCAAGGCCGCTACTAGGTCTTTTGTTCATACCTTTTCAAAGTTTTACAAGGTTGATGTTAAGGCCTCAGCTGTTGCTGTTTTTGGCCGCAAGGTTTTGCAGGCGGCAGTGGTTTAAACTGTCTGCTGTTACCTTTTTATTGGGGGATCCCACCCTACCTTATGGACACTGCTATTGGATGTCCCAAGTGTAAGTAATCTATCTGGAGCAGGACGTACTGTATACTAAGAATAATACAATTCTGTGAAATACTCACCTGTAGAATTGGTATTATAAGTATACAGTACGTCCTGCTCCACCCCACCCTGTTTTTTTTTTTTGCATTATTCTGGATCCCCTGTATAGTGATTGTTGTCATTGTTATAAGTTACCTGTTTTTGGGTGGTTAAATTCTCCCGGCTTATTGTTCACTGCTTTTCAATGCTGGGGATTTATGGGAGGTCCCCGGGTATTTGAGGGGCCGGGAGGAGCCTGTTTTGCATGTCTCTGCAGTGCAGCGCCATCTGGCGGAGGATAACCCAAGTGTAAGTAATCTATCTGGAGCAGGACGTACTGTATACCTATAATACCAATTCTACAGGTCAGTATTTCACAGAATTGTATTTTTACACTGCTCTGCTCTTATGTGGCTTATTTTATGTGTTACAGGTTGCCCTGTATATGTGCATATTAAGGGATCCCTCCTGGTCCTGGGGTCCCTAGTCCCTAGTTATAAAAATTGTCCACCCAAAAATCTTCCCACCGGGACTTTTAAGGGGCATGCCGGGTTGCTTATGCGTAATTCTCAGTCTTGCGACTGACTACAAAAATTCACCATAGGAATACCGGGCCCGGGATCCCTTCGGGACAATCCGGGCCATGTGTGGGGTGCAGGGTATCCCTTACGGGGGAGAATGTGCTGATCTGTATACCATGCGCACAAAAGGCCATAATGCGGCAGTCTGGTACCCAGCCTTCTGGGTCGGCTCCTCTCGCTTCATCCCCTTCCCCTCCCCACCTGATCCGTACCCCAAGTGACATTGGTACCAGTGGGGAGTCGCTTTCTCATGTTTGGGCTCGGTTGGCCAGCATAGAGAAAATGATTGCTAGCACGGTGGGCAAGAAGGCCCAGGCTAAAAAGAGACAGTTGTCGTCGGCCCAGCCTTTGTGGGATATTGACGACGAGTCCGCCGATTTGTCCGATTATTCCCCGTTAGAGGAGGGGGAATTGTATCAGGATTCAGAGGCTGACTATGGTCAGCCTGGGAATTCCAATGTCGGGCAGGCACTGGGGGATGCCGTTGATTCAGCCACTGTTTTGTCACATTTATTGGAGGTGTTGGATATTGATCCACCTGAGGCGCCCCCTCTTAAGAAGGGGGAATTTTTTAGGGCCCACAAGCCCCGTCTGGAATTCCCTACCCAGGGTCATTTTGATGCGCTGATACTTAGAGAATGGGAGAGGCCCAGTCAGCTTCCTGGTGTTCCTCAGGGATGGGACAAGAAGTATCCTTTTCCGGTGGAGGCGGTTAAGCTCTGGTCTTCTCCTCCCAAGGTCGACGTGCCTGTTTTAAGTTTGACCAACTCTTCCGTGCTGAAAACCCCTGACGCCACCTCCCTTAAGGATGGCGAGGATAAGCGCCTTGATCAGATGGCGTGCCACGCATTTGCCAACGTGTGCTCGGCCCTGCGGCCTGTTAGTGCATCTGCCCTGGTGTCGCTTGCTACCAGGTCTCTTATCAGGGACTGGCCGAATAACGCTCAGCTTGATCCAGCTGGCGCTGAGTTCGCTATACCTAAGAAGTGAGAATTGTTCATGGATTTTGTCATGGCTGCGATGGAAGACTCCATTGTTGTGTGTAGTAGGACGTCAGCCTTACTGGTGGCCATGCGCAGACTGGTCTAGCTCCGCCAGTGGACAGCGGACGTTGGAGCCAAGAAGTCGCTCACAGCTCTCCCCTTCTTGGGTGCGCGGCTGTTTGGAGATAAATTGGATGCTGTTGCTAAAGGAGGTAAGTTACCTCAGCGGAGGAAACAGCGCCATCCCTTTCGGGGGCGGGTTCGTTCACTCCTTCCTTTCGAGGGGCCAGAGCGTCTAGGGGTCTGGCCTTCTCAGGTGTCAGGGGCTCGTCCTGGAACAGAGGCAGAGGTCGGGCACGTCCCGCAGCTGCCTGGGGTTCCAAGCCCAAGCCTGCCGTTAAACCGGCTCAGCAATGAAGGGGGCGCCCTCACGCGCAAGGGTGGGGGGACGGCTGCGGCTCTTCTTCCAGGTCTGGGCCCGGGAGGTCACAGACAATTGGATCTTGGAAGTGGTCTCCTCCGGATACAAACTGGAGTTCGAGTACTGGCCGCCCCCAAGATTCTTAGGGTCTCAGGTGCCCTCGGACCCTCAGGCTGCACAGGGGCTCCTGTTAGCAGTAAAAAACCTTCTGGACATGGGGGTTATATGCCCGGTGCCTCCGTTGGAAAGAGGCAGGGGTTACTACTCCAACCTTTTCACGGTTCCCAAAAAGGAGGGTTCGGTGAGACCCATTCTAGATCTCAAGGTTCTCAACAGGTTTATCAGAGCCAAAAAGTTCCACATGGAGACTCTGCGCTCGGCTATCAATTCCCTTCGCCAAGGGGATTTTATGACATCCATAGACATCAAGGATGCGTATCTGCATGTTCCGATTTTTCAGGCACATCAGAGATTCCTCCGGTTTGCAGTGGAGGATCAACATTATCAATTTGTAGCTCTTCCCTTCGGTCTGACCTCGGCACCGAGGGTCTTCACCAAGGTTTTGGTGGGCGTAATGGCTCTGCTCAGATCTCAGGGCATTCGCATTGTGCCTTATCTGGACGATCTGTTGATTTCAGCTTCTTCCCTTCAGCAGGCGGAACTGAACACCCACCAGGTGGTGTCGACCCTGGAGAGGTTCGGGTGGGTGATCAACCGCACCAAGTCTTCTCTATCCCCGTCTCGAGTGATTTCATTTCTGGGCATGAATCTGGATACCTGTCGGGCCAGAGTGTTTCTGCCCCAGACCAATGGGCAGGGGATTCAGGCCCTGATCCGTCTTCTTCTGGCCAGTCCTTGTCCCTCTATCCGACAGTGGATGAAACTGGTGGGTCTGATGGTGTCCTCCTTCGAGGCGGTGCCGTTTGCACAATTTCACATGAGATCTCTTCAACTTCTCCTATTGACGTATTGGGACAGGAGCCCACAGTCATTGGCTCAACCTTTCAAGATGTCTCCCAGGGTTCGGCAGTCCTTTCGGTGGTGGCTGGACTCGAGCAATCTGGTGAAGGGCAGATCCTTCCTGGTCCCTTGTTGGGAGACGGTTACCACGGATGCCAGCCTGTCGGGCTGGGGAGGTTATTGGAAGAGTCATCAGTTCAGCGGGGTGTGAGGTCCCCAGGAGGCTCACACCCCCATCAATGTATTGGAGCTCAGAGCCATTCGACTGGTTCTGGCTCGGCTGACCCCACAGTTACGGGATCTTCCGGTTCAGGTGCGTTCGGAAACCGAACGGCAGTGGCTTACATAAATCACCAAGGAGGGACTCGCAGCAGGAGTGCCCTCAGGGAAGTCTCTCTGATCCTGCACTGGGCGGAGAGCAATGTTCCTTGCCTTTCGGCAGTCTACATTCCGGAAGTGGAGAATACGAAGGCGGATTCCCTGAGCAGGGGATCCTCTCGCCACGGAGAGTGGTCTCTCAACCCAGAGGTTTTTCTGGATCTTTGCCGCAAGTGGGGGACTCCGGAGGTGGATCTCTTTGCCTCGAGGCACAATCACAAACTTCCGGCCTTTGTGTCTCTTTCTCAGGATCCCCTGGCTTTGGCAGTGGATGCCTTGTCACTGGCTTGGAAGGACCTGGGTTTTCTGTACCTGTTTCCACCTGTCTCCATGCTGGGCAAGGTAGTTCGCAAACTGGTTCTAGAAGGGGCACCAGCGATTCTGGTGGCTCCAAGGTGGCCAAGAAAGGTTTGGTACGCAGACGTTGTAAGGATGGCCGTAGACCAGTACCGGCTTTCCTTGCTGCCGGACCTGCTATCTCAGGGTCATCTACTTTACCCCAATTTAGAAACGCTGACTTTGACGGCTTTGCTGCTGAAACCTTCATCTTGAAAGAGAAAGGTTTGTCTGAGGCTGTTGTTCAGACCCTGATTAGGGCTAGGAAGCGGTCCTCTTCTGGCAGATACTATAGGACTTGGAGGTCCTATATTGATTGGTGTGAGGCTAGGGCCTTGCCTTGCAGGGTTTTTTCTATACCCAGGATTTTGGAGTTTCTTCAGCATAATCTGGATCTTGGGTTCCAGCTTAGTACTTTGAAAGGACAGATTTCTGCTCTGTCGGTTTTCTTCCAGAGGTCTTTTGCTTTACACCCGCTGGTTAAGACCTTTTTCCAAGGGGTGGCGCATGTGCGGCCCCCTTGGAAGGCTGTAGTTCCTTTTTGGGATTTGAATTTGGTTCTTTCGGCTCTGCAGGGTCCTCCTTTTGAGCCGCTACAGGATATTGCTCTTTCGGTTCTCACTCAGAAGGTTGCCTTCTTGGTGGCTATTACCTCTGTTCGGATTCAGGCCCCTTACTTTGAGAGACACCAGGATAAGGTGTTTTTTCGTTTTAAGCCAGATTTTCTTCCTAAGGTGGTTTCTGCTTTCCACCTCAATCAGGACATTGTTCTCCCTTCCTTGTGTCCTAAGCCTAACAATGACAAGGAGAGGGTTCTGCACTATTTGGATGTTGTTCGCTGTGTGAAGTACTATTTGGTGACTACTTCTTCCTTCCGCAAGACGGACGCCTTTTTCGTGGTGCCCTGCGGGCCCAGGAAAGGTTTGGCGCCTGCTAAGTCTACGATTAGCAAATGGATTCGTCAGGCCATTGCTGGGGCCTATTCTGCTAAGGGGAGGACTCCCCCTTTTAGGGTCACTGCGCACTCTACTCGTGCTGTTGGTGCATCCTGGGCTTTTCAGCACCAGGCTTCGGTTGAACAAGTTTGTAAGGCTGCTACTTGGTCTTCTGTTCATACTTTTTCCAAGTTTTACAAGGTTGATGTGCGGGCTTCAGCTGATGCTGTTTTTGGCCGCAAGGTTCTGCAAGCTGCAGTGATTTGAGTTGGTACATTCTTTACTGTTTCTGGTTCCCACCCATGACGGACACTGCTATTGGATGTGTCATAAAGAACGAAGTGGAGTGTATGGCACACTTAGAATAATACCGTTTTGTGAGTACTCACCTTTAAAACGGGTATTATGAGTGTGCCATACACTCCACTTCACCCCACCCTTGTTTTTTTCAGGTATTCTGGGGCTTTTATATGGTGAACCATTGGTTTTGATTGTTACGGTTATATTTGGTTCTTCCTGGTGCCTTTACTGCTTTTATACACTGGGGAATTGGTGGGAGGTCCCAGGTATATATGGTCCGGGAGGGGCTTTCTTTTTTGCATTTTCATCTCTGCAGAAGTTCGCCCTCTACTGGAGATTACCCAGATGTCAAGAACGAAGTGGAGTGTATGGCACACTCATAATACCCATTTTAAAGGTGAGTACTCACAAAACTGTATTTTTTTGCCCTATTTCTGCCCGGACCTTTAGATTTTAAGCCCTATACTAGCCTCCCAGCTTCGGCTGCAGGCTCGGGTGAGGGTAGGAATCACCTTAATAGGTGCTTAGGGAGCCATGCTCCCCCATGTGACCCCATACAAGGGGGTAGGCGGTATCCGGGTTGGTGATCCCGGTTTGGGATGCCCTGTCCCCATTTACTTCCCTTACACCTTACGGTGAAGGGTTCTCCCCCTTCCAGGTCCCCTCCACTAACCCTCCAGGGGGAGGGGAGGGAGGATGACTTAATTCTGCTATTCTTTTCACTTGACGTGTGTGTGTGTGTGTGAGTGTGTGCTTATTTACGTTGCCGCTTTGCGCTCTGCACGCAGTCTGGGGAGCTTCTCCCCCTCAGGCTGCGTCTGTGAGGGGGCGGGGCCGGGCGTTCGCGTTGCCGCGGCCTGCCACCTTCTGTTTTGGCGCCATTGCGGGCCCATCTTCTGGCTGGGAACCACATTGCTGGATCGGAGGGAAGGGGGCGGGGCCAGGTGCGAACCGCGCTGGCCCGCCCCTTCTTCTCCCTCCCTCTCTCTTTATCAGGAGCTGCTGGATAGCAGGACGCCATTTTCAGTGTGTGTGAGTGCCCTGCCGGGCTTTCGCCTGTTTTTACTATATTTACTGCCCCAGTCGCGCTTGGGGCAGCGCTGGCCCCCTCGGCTTTTACATGTTTTTTATTATGCAGTTGTGTGTGTGCATGTGTCTTGTGTCTTTCAGGAGGACTCCCTGTGCCAATTGCTTAAAAGGGGGTTCTCCCAGTCCTAGGGGCCCTAGCAGAAATTTGGGGCAATTTTAAATCCTCCCACTTGGGACTTAAAGGGGCATCCCGGGTTGTTTACCAGCGTAATTCCCTTGGGTCATTGCGACTACCGTAAAATCACCATATGGAGGCTCCACAGGATACCGGGCTCGGGCTCCCTTCAGGACAATCCCGGCTATGTGTGGGTTGTGGGGTGTCCCTTACGGGAGAGAATGTACTTATTTGCATACCATGTGCGCAACAGTAGGGACCCCAGGCGTCTGGGTCAGTGCCGCCCACCTCACCTACCCCACCCCGCATCATCCGTACCCCAAGTGACACTGTCATTAGTGGGGAGTCGCACTCGGATGTATGTGCCAGGCTGGCCAACCTTGAGAAAATTATTTCTAGCTCAGTGGGCAGAAAGGCCGCTGCTAAGAAAAGGCATCTGTCACCGGTACGCCGGTAATTGATTTTGATGATTATGACCTCCCCTGACTGGGCTGATTATTCCCCGCTTGAGGAGGGGGAATTGTTTGAGGAATCTGAGACTGAGGAATTGCAGTTCTTTGATGCCGGGCAGGCGCTGGGGGATGCTGTGGATACCCCCAACTGACCCATCTGTTAGAGGTTCTGGATATTTCCCCACCAGCGGAGGCCCATCCGAAGAAGGGGGAATTCTTTGGGTTCTCTAAGCCCCGCTTGGAGCTTCCAAATCAGGATCATTTTGACAGCATGATTCTTAGAGAATGGGAAAAGCCGAGTCGCCTTCACGGTGTTCCTCAGGGATGGGATAGGAAGTGTCCCCTTCTGGTGGACGCGGTGAAGCGCTGGTCTTCCCCTCCCGAGGTTGACGCACCCATTTTAGGATTGTCCAACACCTTCGTTGTACATACTCCTGACGCCACTGCCCTTAAGGATGGCGAGGACAAGCGCATTGATCAGATGGCATGTCATGCCTTCGCCAGTGTGGGTTCTGCCTTGCAACCTGTCTGTGCATCGGCACTTGTGGCTGTGGCCACCAGGTCGGAGATCAGGGACTTGTTAAATGGGTCCCAGCTCAACCCGGACAGCGTTGAATTCACAACCCTTAAAAGGTGTGAATTGTTCATGAATTTTGTTTTGTTGGCTATGGACGACACTATTACCATGTGTAGTAGAACTTCGGCCCTGTTGGTGGCCATGCGCCGATCGGTCTGGCTGCGCCAGTGGGCGGCGGACATTGCGGCCAAGAAGTCACTTACAGCTTTGCCCATTTTGGGAACGCGGCTGTTTGGAGACAAATTGGATTCTGTGGCAAAGAGTGGGAAGCTACCTCAGCGTAAGAAGCTGCGTCGCTCCTTTCAGGGGGAAAGCTCCTTTAATCCTTCCTTTCGCGGTGCCAGATGGGACAGAGGTCTTGCCTACTCTGGGTTTAGAGGTGATTCCTGGAACAGAGGTAGAGGACATGCCCGTACGGCCTCTACCTGGGGTTCCAGGCCCAAGCCCGCTGCCAAGCCAGCTCAACAATGAGGAGGCGCCCTCACCCTTGCAGGTGGGGGGACGGCTGCGGCTCTTCTTCCAGGTCTGGGCCCAGGAGGTCACCGACAGGTGGATATTGGAAGTGGTCTCGTCTGGGTACAGACTGGAGTTCGAGTCCCGGCCTCCTCCCAGATTCCTAAGGTCTCGGGTGCCATCGGATCCTCGGGCGGAAAAGGGGCTCCTGTTGGCTGTAAAGAATCTTCTGGACATGGCGGTCATATGCCTGGTACCTCTTTCAGAGAGAGGCCAGGGCTATTATTCCAACCTCTTCACGGTTTCCAAAAAGGATGGCTCCATAAGACCCATCCTAGATTTGAAGCTTCTCAACAGGTTCATCAGAACCAAGAAGTTCCGCATGGAGACTCTGCGTTCAGCCATCGGTTCCCTTCATCGGGGGGATTTCATGACGTCCATAGACATCAAGGATGCTTACCTTCATGTACCAATTTTCCCAGCGCACCAGAGATTTCTCAGGTTCGTGGTGGGAGATCAGCATTTTCAGTTTGTGGCCCTCCCGTTCGGGCTGACCTCGGCACCAAGGGTGTTTACCAAGGTTCTGGCGGGCATTATGGCCCTGCTCAGAGCCCAGGGCATTCGCATTGTGCCGTATTTGGACGACCTACTCATTACAGCTTTTTCCCTCTGCCAGGCGGAGTTGGACACCAGGACGGTGGTGGCGACGCTGGTAAGGTTCGGATGGATGATCAACCACCCCAAGTCTTCTCTCTCCCCAATAAGGGAGATCTCCTTTCTGGGCTTGAATCTGGATACCATTCAGGCCAGAGTGTTCCTACCCCCGCCAAAGGTGCAGAGGGTTCAGGATCTGATATGTGTTCTCCTGACCAACCCTCGCCCTTCCATTCGGCTAGGGATGACTCTGGTGGGTTTGATGGTGGCCTCCTTCGAGGCAGTCCCCTTTGCTCAATTCCACATGAGATTGCTACAACTCCATCTATTGTTGAAATGGGACAGATGTCCACAGTCCTTGGATCAGTCATTTCTGATGTCTCCCAGGGTTCGGCAGTCCCTTCAGTGGTGGCTGGAATCAAGCAATCTGATGAGGGGCAGATCGTTCCTGGCCCCTCGTTGGGAGACGGTTACCACGGATGCCAGCCTGTCGGGCTGGGGAGGTTTCTGGAAAGATCATCAGTTCCAGGGGTTGTGGGGTCCTCAGGAGGCTCACAACCCCATCAATGTCTTGTAGCTCAGAGCTGTCCACCTGGTTCTGTCGCGTCTGACACTTCACCTACAGGATTTACCGGTTCAGGTTCGATCAGACAATCGTACTGCGGTAGCTTACATCAATCACCAAGGAGGGACTCGCAGCAGGAGTGCCCTCAGGGAAGTCTCTCTGATTCTGACATGGGCGGAGAGCAATGTTCCTTGCATCTCGGCAGTATACATTCCGGGGGTGGAGAACACGGAGGCGGACTCCCTGAGCAGGGGTTCCTCTCGCCGAGGGGAATGGTCTCTCAACCGCAAGGTGTTTCAGGCCCTGTGTCACAAGTGGGGGACTCCGGAGGTGGATATCTTTGCCTCTCGGCACAATCACAAGCTCCCAACCTTTGTATCTCTGTCTCAGGATCCTCTAGCCCTGGCAGTGGATGCCTTGTTCCTTGCCTGGAGGGATCTGGGGTTTCTGTACCTGTTTCCCCCCTTCTCCATGGTGGGCAAGGTGGTGCGCAAGCTGGCGCTAGAGGGGGCACCAGCAATTCTGGTGGCCAAGACAGGTTTGGTTCACAGACGTCGTAATTTTGGCAGTAGATCAGTACAGGCTGCCCCTGTCTCCAAATCTGATCTCTCAGGGTCAACTACGTTACCCCAATTTACAAACGCTGGCTTTAAAGGCGTGGCTGCTGAAACCTTCATCCTGAGGGAGGCGGTTATTCAAACCTTGATTAGAGCTAGAAAGAGGTCTTCCTCTACCATTTACTATAGGACTTGGTGGTCCTATATTGACTGGTGTGAGGCTAGGGCCTTACCTTGCAGGGTGTTTTCGATTCCTAGGATTTTGGAGTTTCTACAACATGGTCTGGATCTGGTGTTCCAGCTCAGTACTTTGAAGGGTCAGGTTTCTGCCCTGGCTGTCTTTTTTCAAAGGTCGTTTGCTTTGCATCATCTGGTCAAGACTTTTTTCCAAGGGGTCACTCATGTTCGGCCCCCTAGAAAGCCTTTGGTTCCCGTTTGAGACCTACATTTGTTTCTTTCGGCCCTCCAGGGGCCTCCCTTTGAACCGATGCAGGATGTGGCTCTTTCTGTGCTCACCTCTGTTTGGCGTGTCTCTGAGTTGGCGGCTCTGTCTATTCAGGCTCCTTACTTTGAGAGACACCAGGATAAGGTGGTTTTTCGCTTTAAACCAGATTTCCTTCATAAGGTGGTTTCTGCCTTCCATCTCAATCAGGATGTAGTTCTCCCTTCTTTGTGTCCTAAGCCTAGCAATGACAAGGAGAGGGTTTTGCACTCTTTGGATGTGGTTCGTTGTGTGAAGTACTATTTGGTTGCTACTTCTCCTTTTCCTAAGACGGCCGCCTTGTTCGTGGTGCCTACTGGGCCCAGAAAAGGTTTGGCGCCCGCCAAGTCTACGATTAGTAAATGGATACGTCAGGCCATTGTTGGGGCCTATTCTGCTAAGGGGAGGGTTCCTCCTTTTAAGATCACTGCTCATTCTACTCATGCTGTTGGGGCTTCCTGGGCCTTTCAGCACCAGGCTTCTGTTGAACAAGTTTGTAAGGCTGCTACTTGGTCTTCCATTCATACTTTTTCAAAGTTTTATAAGGTTGATGTGCGGGCCTCAGCGGATGCTGTTTTTGGCCGCAAGTTTCTGCAAGCTGCAGTGGTTTAAATTGGTGCATTTCTGCTGTATTTGGATCCCCACCCATGACGGACACTGCTATTGGATGTCCCATATGTCATGAATAGTGGAAGCGGGGTGTGTGACATACTTGGAATAATACCATTTTGTGATTACTCACCTTTAAAATGGGTATTATAAGTATGTCACACACCCCGCTTCATCCCGCCCTTTTTGTATTCTGGATCCTTTATATGGTGAACCTTTTTATGGTTAAGAATTTTTTATTAGCTCTTCCTGGTCCCCTTACTGCTGTCATATACTGGGGAATGTGTGGGAGGTCCCAGGTATTTATGGACCGGGAGGGGCTTCTTTTTTGCTTTCATCTCTGTAGAAGTTCGCCCTCTACTGGACCATAACCCATATGTCATGAATAGTGGAAGCGGGGTGTGTGACATACTTATAATACCCATTTTAAAGGTGAGTAATCACTAAATGGTATTTTACTTGATTTTTCTCATTTTTTATTTTTCAAAACAATTTAGCAACCCTATTCAGCTTCACCTCATTTTGCTGCCCTCTGTGATGGGAGTGGCAGGAACAAATGATGCAAGCACACTATATGAATTGCATTGGAATCAGAATCAGATTTATTGTCGACTAGTATATGCTTACATATATACAAGGAATTCTTTTTGGCAGAGCAATGGAGCAGGAATAAGGGAACAATAGAAACAGTAGATTATAATTTAACAGTAATGTAATATTAGTGCATGTTTATGCTTTTCTCCCATGCAGATTGTCGCTCCTAGTCCGGGGCTGCAGCGCTTACCTGAAAGGATGGATTCAGGTCCCTTGCTGCACAGAATCATGCGCAGCGCCGCTCTGCTCATCGTGAAATTCTTCCTATCTCCCTCCGACACGGTGACGCCCCCGCTAATGGTCACTTTGAGCTGCCATGGCCCCCCTATTGCAGTGAAAGGAGGGGGCGTGATGGCTTACCGTGACTGATGGCAGGGGCGTCGCCATGTTGCTGGGAGACAGGAAGAGAAGCTCAATGAGAGTGGCGCTGCACATGGTGCAGCGAGGAACCTGGATAAAGCCTTTCAGGTAAGCACTGCAGCCCAGACTAGGAGCGACGGTTTGCATGGGAGAAAAGGTGAGTATAGCTTTTTCTCAAAACATCCTTAGGGCAGCATACCACTGAGATATTAAGGCTCCGCCCCAGGGTGGGAACACATGACCACTGGAATGCACAAAAGCTTTGGCTCCCCCTCCAGACACCAGTTTGTGTTCCTGCCTGGGACAGGAGACAGACAACTAGCTCCTGAACCACGAGTTTAGGTAAGGGTCGCTGTGGGTCTGATACGGTTGACCTATTACCTGTTTCTGGAGGCAGTCTGCCAGGGGCACAGTGGACTTCTAGGGGATAAGCCAGATTCCCCTATATCTGACTCATAGCCAGCAGGGGGGGGTGGTCAGTGCTAGCCTCGGACCAGGTATGCTATGGTCTGAGGCATTGTGGAAATTGTCAGGGGGGATTTCCGGGTCCCCTTCCCTTCCCAACATCCCCTCCCTACTCCAACAGTGCATAGCGGCCAGGCTTCCGATGCCTACGGCTTGCGAGGCTCCGGTGGGTTGTGCGCCTGTGGGTGGTCTGGCTGCATTGTGTTTTTTGCCTGCTACTACGGGTCTGTGAAGCCTGCTGGAGGCCAGGCTGCGGTATGCGCACACGTGCGCCTCTTCCGCTTTTTCATTCAGCCTGATGGAAGTCGGAGGGATCTGCTGCAGGAGATTTGCCTGGTGGCGCTCAGCGATGTCAGTGCTAGGCACTGCTGTGGGACTCATGGGGGGCTAATGAATGTGATCCCGGCTTAAAGGGGAAGCACTATGCTAATCTTCAATGTCTTTTTCTGGCTTTCCTCATTTCACCTTAGCGAGTTAAAAGACTCAGCAATTAGGAACCTCCCTGCTTGCTTATTTATTGAGCCTAGGGAGGGGTACCTCTACCCCATACCAGACTTTGAATGGTGCATCAGGCAGGGGAATCCTTGCAAGTCCTTGCCCCTCTATCATTTACTATGGGAGACTCTGCTGTGGATCAACATCCTTCCAACCCAATTGATCCAATTTCATCAGAAGCCGCTCAGTCAGGGAAGAAGGGGTCCAGCTCTGCTCTGTTAAGTCTTTTTTTATTTATAGGCACACTTTTGCAGTTTTAAGGGCTATTTTAAGTTATTTTCATGTGATTGGGAAGTTTTATAGGATCCTTAAGGCCTGCTACTCCTTCTTTTGTATTTTAGACCAAGCCCTCTAAGGAAGTGTCCAAGACTAAAAATGTCTCTGAGTCTAAGGATAAAAGTAGGAGATGCCTGATATGTGAAATGAAGCTACTAGATTCCTATAGGAATCCTCTTTGCAAACCCTGTACCGATACCTTTGTGAGTAAGGAATGTCAGCCCAGCATCATTAATGCTATCCTTAATTGAGTGGAAGGAGCTAGTTAAAAAGGTTGATAGACCAGGGGCTCTTAGGAAGTGTTATCCATTCATTGAGGAAGAGTTATATATTTGCTTATAAAGCCCCAAACTGGATGCCTCCTTTTCTAAGGTCCCCAAGGGGGGTGGATTTAGCATTTGAGAACTTTGGTATCCTCAAAGATCCTTTAGACAAGTAGATGGATTCTCTCTTGAAGAAGGCATGGCAGGCTGAATCTTGTACTCTGAAACTGATTCTAGCCTCTATTTGCGTAGCCAGGAATCTTAATTATTGGCTTCAGCAGCTTAAATTTTGTCTCTTGAGACAAATAGTTAATAATGAGATTATGAAGGCTTTACCAATTTTTTTTTTCAGCTGCCTCTTTTCTGTCTGATGCCACGGCAGAATATGTGAGATTTTTGGCTCGGGCCATGGCCTTAACCAATTCGGTGCGTAGGACATTGTGGCTGCATACCTGGTCAGGGGATACAGGTTCAAAGTTGCATCTTTGTGCCATGCCCTTTAATGGGGAATTCCTGTTTGGCCGAGAACTAGATAAGTCGGCTGACAGAAATAAGTCTTTTACACTAAGCGTAGGGATTTCAGGAATATAATTTTTTTTATAGTCCTCTTATAGATGGCCCTTTCTTAGCAAGGACTTGTTTAGAGGGTCCCTTCTACTTCTAGGAGAGGCAAGTTTAAAGTGGACCAACACCCAGGGGTGATCGGCCCGGAAATCTATAAGATTCCCGGGCCGATCACCCCCCACCCCGCGGGACATCCGAGATCGGGATGTCCCGCGGGGTGAAACCCCCCAGAAACCCCAAAAACACCTTACCTGATCCGCCGCCGCTTCCGCCGCCGCCGCCTCCCGCGCACCCCTCCAGACGTGCGCGCGCCCGCGCCGGCCCTCTGTGAATGGCCGGCGGGGGCGTGCGCGCGCCGAGAGTGACGCGCGGGAGGCGGCGGCGGCGGAAGCGGCCTGGACGTTCCTGATCCCCGCCTGGACGTTGGCGGGGATTGGCTGCGGCGCTCACGTGGGAGCGTTGAGAGGTGAGTTTTTTGGGGTTTCTGGGGGGTTTCACACAGCGGGGCACCCCCGATCGGGGTGCCCCGCCGAAGTGGACCAAAACCCAGGATAGTCAAAATCCTGGGTGTTGGTCCACTTTACGTCCTTAATAGGTGCCCGGTTAAAACAATTCCATATTTGGTGGGAGACTACTGGATTGCTCCTTTATTTCCAGGGGAATAAGGAAGGGTTTCTCAATAGAATTCATGCATGTCCCTCCCAGGAGCCTTACTGTTACTCCTCCTCCAGAGGGCAGTGAGAAAAGACTGGCCATTCGCAGCAGGCTAAATTCTATGTTGGATATGGGAGCGATTGTCCTGGTTCCCCGCCAACAACGGGGGAAGGGTTCTACTCAAGCATTTTTCTGGTAAAGAAGACTTCCGGAGGATTCCCCTTCATTCTCAGTTTGAAGAGGCTGTATTTGTTAGTACGTTACAGACGCTGTCGACTGGAGTCCATCTTCGTTTTGAGGAATCTGCTCCCGCCTGGCGCCTTCATGGTCTCAATAGGCCTGAAGGGTGCCTATTGTCAGGTACCAATGAGCTTGTCGGCTCAAGCCTTTTTGAGATTTGCAGTAAAGTTGGTGGACCAAATATTCCACTTTCAATTTGTATGCCTGGTGTCAACTTTTACCAAAGTTCTAGTGAAACCTATAGCTGGAGTCGAGATCATAGCATATCTAGACGACCTCCTCTTCTTTGCCCCAGATCAGGAGAAGTTGCTCCAAGATCTGGAATTGACAAAGGATTTTTTTTTTCCTATGACTGGGTTGGATCCTGAATTGCCAGAAGTCTAGTCTCATCACAGGTCATGACTTATCTGGGGTTCAAGCTCAATACAAGAGAATCTTCAGAGAATCCTGCAAAAAAAGAAAAAAATAATGCAGGATTTGGAGCAACAGGGCACCGCTGCCTCCAAAGCGTGGACGGTTGCATAGCAACCAGAACCTCGCAGTCTCCTGAAGAGGAGAGTGACGGATGCAACGCCAACCGGCCGGGGAAAAAATATGCCCGACAACGTATGACTCGTGCACCAGGCGTCCTCTGAAAGCTCTGAAGCTTACACTATAGCCTAGACGAGACAGCGGCGGTGTTGTGGGAAGGAAGGCAGTAACACATGGGCTAGTCCAGTTTCTGGATTACCAGGCTCCACTAGGAAGCGGATGCTGAGGTGAGGAGGCTTTGTTGAGGAGGGTGAGAGCTGGAGAGTGTGCCTTTCACCTGCAAAAGTTTGTAAAAGATCTATTCAAACATATTTTGAATCGATACTAATATCGCATAATGAAATATCGTGATATTTGAAAGAATAGTTTTTTTTTCTGACACCCCTAATATCCGACACCTGGGACCGAGAGGTTGTTTCTTCCAGATACAAGATCGAGTTCGGGACCAGGCCTCCACACAGATTTGTGGCATCCAAGCCTTCCCAAGTCGCGGAAGGGGCGGCAGCTCGCGAACTCGCGTAGTAGTACATGTGCTCCTCTCAGAGTGGGCTGTGGCTTTTACTCAATAATATTGGTCATTCCCAAGAATGACAGGGCCGATCCCTGATCTCCATGATCTGAACAGTTACGTTTGGGTGCGGAAGTCCCACATGGAAACTCTAAGGTCGGTTGTGATGTCTCTGCAACAGGGGGATTTTCTAAGCTACGTGGGCATAAATTATCTGCATGTCCCGATCTTCCCTGGTCACCATCAATACCTGCGCTAAGTGGTGGGCGCAATTTCCATTTTGTGGCACTGCTGTTTGGACTGTTACCTACTCCGCGAGTGTTCACGAAGAGATGAGAAAAGGGAAAACCCTCTTCCATTCCGGGGCACCACACCCGCCGTCCGGTTGTGTTATGTGTCGGTGGTGGTCGATGCCTTCTACATGATCCTGCCACATCCTGCCCTTTATAGGCGGGAGGAGCTAGTTTTTTTGTATCTTGCAGTCCCCGTCTATGGCTGAGGTTAACCCACGTGTTGCTACTATGGGGTGCCCCGGAATGGAAGGGGACGAGAAAGGAAATTTACCGGTGAGTACACAAATTACCCTATCATTTGATCGTTCAGTTTGCATGCAGCACATACCCAGTGTTGTTTGAATTGTAGTCTCCCCACTACAGGATTTTATAGTACTAAAATCAAGAGTTGAAAAAAATTCTCATGGTAGTAAAAAAAAGTCATTTCATGAGAAAAAAAGCCTGAGATTTTACTGTAGATGAATCACCAGCTAGGAAAACAATGAAAGTCAATGGCATTTTGAGATGAGAAAAGTTGTGAATGTTTTACTCCTTTTTACACTGTGGTAAAAAGTGCCATTGACTTGCATTGCCTTCATATCTGGTGATTCAGCAACAGTGAAATTCCCAAGCTTTTTTCTCATTAAATTGTTTTTTACTACCATGAGAATTGTTTTCAACTCTTGATAAATCAAGGCCTAAGTGACCAAAGAGGGGTTAAAAAAACTCTCACTGTCACCTGTGCTTTGCCAGACTATACACACCAATTGGTTAGCTTACATTCTATGTACTTAAACTATACTTTGAGTGTCCTGACCTTCAAGGCTTGTCCACTGTGATCACAGAAGGCCAATAGGATTCAACAGTTGGTCATGCACATTGGTGAATGTAGCAATTGCCTCATTCGGACATGTCCAGGGATTTTATAGATATTTTAGCCTAGGGACGGGAGATGCAGTGAACCGGATGGCTCTTAGTGTGGTGTTCTTCTTTTAGATGCATTGTTGCAGAAATAATCCTCTCTCCTGTAAAATGTGTGTGTATATATTTATATATATAAAAGCTTCGGTTCTTCAACATGTCGGGCATTAAGTGACTATGTTTAATTGTTTTTTTATGTTTCCAGGGAATGCTGTACAGCAGATTGGTTTGAGCCTTCCTGTCATCATTATAAAACAAGAGGAGTCATGCCAATGTCATTGTGCCTGCAGAGATGCTGTAAAAGAAACATCAAAGCGCAAAAGATGTTCTTCAGAAGCTGATCCTGTTCCAAAACCACAGACTGAGCCTCCCCCTCCTGAGCCTGTACCCACCCCCTTGTCACCTTGCGAAGGCAGCAGTGGACACTTGAACCCCACAGATATACAGCCTTGGACACCGTCATCAATGGACATCTCAGACTTTTTGTCACTCCAGAGTCCAGAGAACCATTCCTCTGTAGGCGCTGGGGACCCCTTGCTGCAAGATGACATCAGCCTTAGTGGGTTTTCTAAATAGGAACCAGCCAAGGAACTGCTTGGGAGGATTTTCATAAACTTCTTTGTGCCAAGGGGCATTTAGCACTTGGCAGTTGTTTCTGGACAAACACTTCAAAAACTCATCAGACAGCTTTGTGCACAATGCATTTTATTAACTGGGAAACTTACAGAGCTTTTGTTTTATTTTTTGTAACCTTGTTATACCCTCTGGTGGAAGGAAGATACTAGGTTTTCCTTCTGGCACTGATTAGGGGTTAAGCAAACTAGCAGATACATTAACCTCATGTTTTGATTGCACTATGAGTCACTTTGAAAGCTTGGAGTTGTAGCAGGGAAATATATATAGAAATATATATATTTATATGTAAGATAAGTAGGCCACTGGAGACTTTATCCTCTGTGTTTGTCACATCCAGAGGTCCTGTTACAGCACATTGTATGACATGTAGATCCAGGATTATCCTGTGATTTTTTTCCTCTTTCTCACAGTTTGAATGAAAAGCCCTTTTTATTCATATAGTGTTTTTCTGGTCCTATTTCTCCTAAAATAAGGATGTTATGCATCTTAGATGAGAACGCTATATTTTCAGGCTTGGGGGGGGAATGATGGTTAGGCTAGCAGACATCTGAGCCATGAAATTGTTATAATTATTAACTTTAATGTTCTAAAACCTGGGGTAACCATAACTGATCCCTTCTTCAGTTGCCTATATTACAGAATTCTGTTTCTGTGCTTTTTAGATGCATTTTAGTCACTGTACAACACTGGTCCACCTACTAGAATTGGTTTGCAATTACTTGGATACTAATGTGCAAAACAGAAGTTCGCTCTGACCTTTTTAATGAACACATAGTAAAAAAAAAAAAAAAGATTTAATTAAAATCCTTAATGTGATTTAGTTAATTGTATGTGAATGTATTTATTGGTTCTTGGCTCTAAAGAAAGATGAACCTGTTGCATATCAGCTTTGTGTTAAAGGACCAATGACACAGAAACCAGCAAGAAATGAAGGTGAAGTTGGAACGGTAATACAGCCCACAGATCTGTCTGGTAAAATATACAGATGTTATAAAGTACTGTATATTCTAAGTATGCAGCACGTCCTGCTCCAGATAATGATTCATAACATCTGGGATATACCTCCACAAGAGGGCGCTTTACTGCAGAGATGGCAAAAAAGAAAATATATACCCGGGACCTCCCACTAATTCCCCAGTTTCTTCTCTGCTGTGGGCTGCGAAGGACAAGATGATGGCTTCTCCACCATTCCACCTTTTATTCTGCCTCCCAGCCTTGGCTGCGTGGTTGGGTGATGGTAGGCTGCACCTATTAGAGGTGCTTTATTAGGAGCTTGCTCCACCGCAAATCCTCCACCAAAGGGTAGGCGGTCCAGGTTTTTGGTGATACCCGCTTTCCCGGTTCGTCGGGGGGAGTGAACGTCTGTATGTTTTGTGTGAGTGCTTGCTTCATAGTACTAGCATTGCTGTGGCTGCGTTTGGCATACTCGCGCTGGCACTCTGCTAACAGCGCTTCTCCTCTCCCAGGGTCATTTTTAAATTCTCCCGCCGCTGACTCTCGCGTCCTGCGGCGTCCGCGGTCAGCGGTGACGACACTCCGGGGCCTGCTGTGCTGGGATTGGCTGCGGGGTGGCTCCTATTGGTCTGTCCCCGCGCTTCCCGGAGGGGGCGTGGCTTAGCGCTTGTGCGCGTTCCGCAGCTCTCCTCATGCCCCTTCACAGCCCTCCAGCGCCATCTTGCCCTGTTGCCTGGACGATTGCACGCTCTTCTGCGGTCTATGAGTGCCCCAGCGGGCCTGTATTTGATATTTTTATCCAATTTTTTTCTTCTGTATTACTAATGGGGTGTAATGTCTTATGTCTTACAGGTGGGAAAACTGTTTTAGAGGTTTCTCCCGGTCCTGTGCCCTCTATTTGTTCCCTGTAACTGTATTAGAGGCCTGAATAATTTAATCATCCCACTATCCTAGCAGACATTTGGGGCATCCCGGGCAGCTGTACGGCGTAATTCCTATTGGCCAGTTGTGCCACCAAAAATCACCATATGGAGGCTTCACAGTATATTGTGCTCGGGGTCCCATCGGGACAAGCCCGGCTGTGTGTGGTGTATGGGGCATCCCCTGTAAGCGATGATGTGCGGGTCTGTGTACCCTGCACCCAGCAGGCACTTGTCCGGCACTCTGGGCTGCCTGTGTCTGGGTCTGTGCCCACCATGTCTTCTCCCACACCCCCTCGCTTAATCATGACTCCCAGTGAGATTAATACTAGTGGGGAGTCTCAGCCTGACGTGTCTTCCAGGCTGGCCAACATTGAGAGATTGATTGTTAGCTCTGCGGCCCGTAAGGCCCCAGCTAAAAGACAGCACGTGGCATCTACTGCGTCAGCCTTTCCTTTGGAGACTGAAGATTTCCTTGATTTATCTGACTATACCCCACTTGAGGAAGGGGAATTATTCTCAGATTCAGAATTTTCTGATGATCAGCATTACCTTAGCGCTGATGCCGGCTCAGAGCATTGGGATGCTGATGACACCCATAGACTTTTGACTCAAATCTTTGAAGTGCTTTCTATTTCCCTTCCTGCTGCGGCACCCAAGCAACAGGGGGCATTGTTTGGTACTACAAAGCCACGTTTGGAATTTCCAGAACAGGCACATTTCAATAATCTGGTTCACAAAGAATGGGAGCGGCCTAGCCGGCTCCCTGGTATCCCTAAGGGATGGAATAAAAGGTACCCTTTTCCCTCGGATGTGATTAAATGTTGGTCAACTCCCCCAGAAGTGGATGCCCCTGTGTTGGGGTTGTCTAACACTCTGGTGCATTCCCCTGATTCCTGCGCCCGGTCTGTGCTTCTGCTATTACTGCAGTGGCCATTCGGACTCTGGTCAAGGGCCTTTTGGAAGGCTCTCCCGATGATTCTTCTAGTGCCGAATTTAGAGCCTTATCACAATGTGAGATGTTTAGCGCTTATATTCTTTCTGCCTTAGATGACAGCATTAAGATATGTGGCAAGACCTCGGCTCTGGTTGTTTCTATTTGCCGCTCGGTCTGGCTGCGCCAGTGGGTGGCGGACAATGCTGCTAAGAAGGCTCTCACAGGGCTACCCTTTAAGGGGCTGCGCCTTTTTGGTGACCGTTTGGACCTTTTTGCTAAGGGAGGAAAGTTGCCCCAACGCAAAAGACAGCCGCGGCCTTTTCGGGGTTCAGGGTCCTTTACTCCCTCCTTTCGTGGATCCAGGTCAGGGAGGGGGGTATCCTTTGCGGGGCACAGGGGAGACTTCTGGGGCAAGGGCAGAGGCCGTGCCCGTCCCGGATCCTCCTGGGGCTCCAAGCCCAAATCTGTCACCAAGCCCGCTCAGCCATGAAGGGGCGCCCTCACCCTTATGGATGGAGGGACGGCTGCGGCTCTTCGCTCATGTGTGGGGGCTACAGGTCTCAGACAGGTGGATTCTGGAGGTTGTGTCCTCCAGGTACATGCTAGAGTTCGCTGCATGGCCCCCTCCAAGATTCTTCAGGTGTCAGATTCCTCTAGACCCCCTGGCAGCTCAGGGTCTGTTTCTGGCTGTACAGAACCTATTGGATATGGGGGTCATCTGTCCGGTCCCTCCGGGGGAGAGAGGTCAAGGTTTTTATTCCAATCTCTTCACAGTACCCCAAAAGGATGGTTCCATCAGGCCCATCCTGGACTTAAAGCTTCTCAACAAGTTCATCAAGACCAGACGCTTTCGCATGGAGACCCTCCGCTCTGTGATCAGCTCTTTGCGCCCGGGGGACTTCATGACCTCCGTAGACATCAAGGATGCTTACCTTCATGTGCCAGTCTTCCCAGGCATCAGCGATTCCTCAGGTTCGCCCTGGAGGACCAGCACTACCAATTTTGTGGCACTTCCCTTCGGTCTCACCTCAGCCCCCAGAGTGTTCACCAAGGAGCTGGAGGGGGTGATGGCCCTCCTTAGAGCCGGGGGCATTCGCATTCTCCCTTATCTGGACGACCTTCTCATTACATCTCATTCTCTCCAGCAGGCAGACTTGGATACCCAGGCAGTGGTAACTGCCTTGGAAACATTCAGATGGGTGATCAATTATCCCAAATCCTCCCTTTCCCCGTCCCGGGTGACACCCTTCCTTGGCATGAATCTGGATACCATTCAGGCCAGGATTTTTCTTCCTCAGCAGAAGGTGGATTCTCCAAGCTCTGGTTCATTTCATGCTGTCCAGCCCTCGTCCTTCCATCAGGCAAGGGATGCAATTGGTGGGACAGATGGTGACCTGTTTCGAGGCAGTCCCTTACGCTCAATTTCACATGAGACCCCTTCAGCTCCATCTCCTTTCAGTCTGGGACAAGAGTCCCCTGTCTCTGGAGCAGGCCTTTGTTCTCTCTCCTCTGGTCCGACGGTCCCTCCTGTGGTGGCTGGACTCGAGGAATCTTCTGGGGGGCAGATCATTTCTGACACCATGTTGGGAGACGGTCACTACCGATGCCAGTCTGTCAGGTTGGGGGGGCTACTGGAGAGCCCTCCAATTCCAGGGGCTGTGGGGCCCTCAGGAGGCTCACGCTCCTATCAACGTCCTGGAGCTGAGGGAGGTTCGGTTGGTGCTGGCACAGTTGACTCCTCACCTTCAGGGCCTGCCGGTACAGGTTCGCTCCGACAACCAGACGGCGGTCGCCTATATCAATCATCAGGGAGGGACTCGGAGCAAGAGTGCCCTCAAGGAGGTGTCGTTGATTCTGTCCTGGGCCGAGGACAATGTCCCGTGCATCTCAGCAGTTTATATTCTGGGAGTGGAGAATCTGGAGGCGGATTCCCTGAGCTGGGGGGCCTCTCGCTGGGGGGAATAGTCCCTCAACAGCAAGGTCTTCCTATTCCTTTGTCACCGTTGGGGGATCCCGGACGTGGATCTGTTTGCTTCTCGCCACAATCACAAGCTGCCAGCATTCCCTGTCCCTGGATCCTCTGGCTCTGGCGGTGGATGCACTGTCTCTGCCCTGGCAGGGACTCGGTCTCCTGTACCTCTTCCCTCCGTTTCCTCTTCTGAGCAAGGTTCTGCGCAAGTTGGTACAGGAGAGGACGCCAGCCAATCTGGTGGCCAAGACAGGTGTGGTTCGCAGACGTCGTGCAGCTGGCAGTGGATCAGTACACTCTACCCTTGGTTCCGGACCTTCTCACGCAAGGACGGCTCTGCTATCCCAATTTACAAACTCTGGCTTTGACGGCCTGGCTGCTGAAACCTCCATCCTAAAGGAGAAAGGACTGTCTGATTCGGTTGTTCATACTCTTGTCAAGGTAGGAAGAAATCCTCCTCTACTATCTACTATCGGACCTGGCGAACCTACATTGACTGGTGTGTTTTCCCTGTCGTGTGTTCTCCATTCCTAGGATCCTGGAGTTCCTTCAACATGGTTTGGATTTGGGTCTTCAGCTCAGCACTTTGAAGGGTCACGTGCCTGCCTTGGCTGTTTTCTTCCAGAGGTCCTTCGCTCTACATCCTCTGGTCAAGACTTGCTCATGTGCGCCCTCCTCGCAAACCCATGTTACCGGTCTGGGCTTTGAATTTGGTATTGTCTGGCCTTCAGGGTTCTCCATTTGAACCTGTGCATGAGGCTCAATCAGGACATTGTGCTTCCTTCTTTGTGCCCTAATCCTGGTAATTCCAAGGAGAGGGCCTTGCATTCTCTGGATGTTGTCAGGAATTTGAAATACTACCTGGTGGCTACTACACCTTTCAGAAAGACGGACGCCTTGTTTGTGGTTCCCTCGGGTCCCAGGAAGGGGTTGGCTCCTGCTAAGTCTACTATTAGCAAATGGATTCGTCAGGCTATTGTTAGGGCCTATTCTACTAGGGGGAAGGATCCTCCTTTCCGTGTTACTACTCATTCTACCCATGCTGTTGGGGCTTCCTGGGCCTTCCAGCACCAGGCTTCTGTTGAACAAGTTTGTAAGGCTGCTACGTGGTCTTCTTTTCATACCTTTTCCAAGTTTTACAAGGTTGATGTTCGGGCCTCAGCGGATGCTGTTTTTGGCTGCAAGGTTCTGCAGGCGGCAGTGGTTTGAACTGCGCGTTGTTGCCTTTTTGGGATCCCCACCCGTTTATGGACACTGCTATTGGATGTCCCAGATGTTATGAATCATTATCTGGAGCAGGACGTGCTGCATACTTAGAATAATACAATTCTGTGATTACTCACCTTGTAGAATTGGTATTATAAGTATGCAGCACGTCCTGCTCCATCCCACCCTGATTGCTTTATTCTTGGATCCTCTATGTGGTGATTGTTTTCCTTGTTAACGTTGTTAAATTTGTTATGGGCTTCTCCTGGTTCCCTTACTGCTTTTCTATACTGGGGTATTAGTGGGAGGTCCCGGGTATATATGGAGCGGGAGGGGCCTCTTTTTGCCATCTCTGCAGTAAAGCGCCCTCTTTTGGAGGTATATCCCAGATGTTATGAATCATTATCTGGAGCAAGACGTGCTGCATACTTATAATACCAATTCTACAAGGTGAGTAATCACAGAATTGTATTTTTTCGCCATATAAGACGCACCTAGGATTTGGAGGAGGAAAATAAGAACCCCCCCATTCTCCATATAGGCAGTTTGGCATCCCCCCCCCCGTTCCCATAGGCAGTGTGGCATCCCCCCTCCCATTCCCCATATAAGCAGTGTGGCATTCCCCCCTCCCATTCCCCATATAGGCAGTGTGGAATTCCCCCCCTCCCATTCCCCATATAGGCAGTGTGGCATTCCCCCACCATGTGGTGGCTTCTCCACCATTCCACCTTTTATTCTGCCTCCCAGCCTTGGCTGCGTGGTTGGGTGATGGTAGGCTGCACCTATTAGAGGTGCTTTATTAGGAGCTTGCTCCACCGCAAATCCTCCACCAAAGGGTAGGCGGTCCAGGTTTTTGGTGATACCCGCTTTCCCGGTTCGTCGGGGGGAGTGAACGTCTGTATGTTTTGTGTGAGTGCTTGCTTCATAGTACTAGCATTGCTGTGGCTGCGTTTGGCATACTCGCGCTGGCACTCTGCTAACAGCGCTTCTCCTCTCCCAGGGTCATTTTTAAATTCTCCCGCCGCTGACTCTCGCGTCCTGCGGCGTCCGCGGTCAGCGGTGACGACACTCCGGGGCCTGCTGTGCTGGGATTGGCTGCGGGGTGGCTCCTATTGGTCTGTCCCCGCGCTTCCCGGAGGGGGCGTGGCTTAGCGCTTGTGCGCGTTCCGCAGCTCTCCTCATGCCCCTTCACAGCCCTCCAGCGCCATCTTGCCCTGTTGCCTGGACGATTGCACGCTCTTCTGCGGTCTATGAGTGCCCCAGCGGGCCTGTATTTGATATTTTTATCCAATTTTTTTCTTCTGTATTACTAATGGGGTGTAATGTCTTATGTCTTACAGGTGGGAAAACTGTTTTAGAGGTTTCTCCCGGTCCTGTGCCCTCTATTTGTTCCCTGTAACTGTATTAGAGGCCTGAATAATTTAATCATCCCACTATCCTAGCAGACATTTGGGGCATCCCGGGCAGCTGTACGGCGTAATTCCTATTGGCCAGTTGTGCCACCAAAAATCACCATATGGAGGCTTCACAGTATATTGTGCTCGGGGTCCCATCGGGACAAGCCCGGCTGTGTGTGGTGTATGGGGCATCCCCTGTAAGCGATGATGTGCGGGTCTGTGTACCCTGCACCCAGCAGGCACTTGTCCGGCACTCTGGGCTGCCTGTGTCTGGGTCTGTGCCCACCATGTCTTCTCCCACACCCCCTCGCTTAATCATGACTCCCAGTGAGATTAATACTAGTGGGGAGTCTCAGCCTGACGTGTCTTCCAGGCTGGCCAACATTGAGAGATTGATTGTTAGCTCTGCGGCCCGTAAGGCCCCAGCTAAAAGACAGCACGTGGCATCTACTGCGTCAGCCTTTCCTTTGGAGACTGAAGATTTCCTTGATTTATCTGACTATACCCCACTTGAGGAAGGGGAATTATTCTCAGATTCAGAATTTTCTGATGATCAGCATTACCTTAGCGCTGATGCCGGCTCAGAGCATTGGGATGCTGATGACACCCATAGACTTTTGACTCAAATCTTTGAAGTGCTTTCTATTTCCCTTCCTGCTGCGGCACCCAAGCAACAGGGGGCATTGTTTGGTACTACAAAGCCACGTTTGGAATTTCCAGAACAGGCACATTTCAATAATCTGGTTCACAAAGAATGGGAGCGGCCTAGCCGGCTCCCTGGTATCCCTAAGGGATGGAATAAAAGGTACCCTTTTCCCTCGGATGTGATTAAATGTTGGTCAACTCCCCCAGAAGTGGATGCCCCTGTGTTGGGGTTGTCTAACACTCTGGTGCATTCCCCTGATTCCTGCGCCCGGTCTGTGCTTCTGCTATTACTGCAGTGGCCATTCGGACTCTGGTCAAGGGCCTTTTGGAAGGCTCTCCCGATGATTCTTCTAGTGCCGAATTTAGAGCCTTATCACAATGTGAGATGTTTAGCGCTTATATTCTTTCTGCCTTAGATGACAGCATTAAGATATGTGGCAAGACCTCGGCTCTGGTTGTTTCTATTTGCCGCTCGGTCTGGCTGCGCCAGTGGGTGGCGGACAATGCTGCTAAGAAGGCTCTCACAGGGCTACCCTTTAAGGGGCTGCGCCTTTTTGGTGACCGTTTGGACCTTTTTGCTAAGGGAGGAAAGTTGCCCCAACGCAAAAGACAGCCGCGGCCTTTTCGGGGTTCAGGGTCCTTTACTCCCTCCTTTCGTGGATCCAGGTCAGGGAGGGGGGTATCCTTTGCGGGGCACAGGGGAGACTTCTGGGGCAAGGGCAGAGGCCGTGCCCGTCCCGGATCCTCCTGGGGCTCCAAGCCCAAATCTGTCACCAAGCCCGCTCAGCCATGAAGGGGCGCCCTCACCCTTATGGATGGAGGGACGGCTGCGGCTCTTCGCTCATGTGTGGGGGCTACAGGTCTCAGACAGGTGGATTCTGGAGGTTGTGTCCTCCAGGTACATGCTAGAGTTCGCTGCATGGCCCCCTCCAAGATTCTTCAGGTGTCAGATTCCTCTAGACCCCCTGGCAGCTCAGGGTCTGTTTCTGGCTGTACAGAACCTATTGGATATGGGGGTCATCTGTCCGGTCCCTCCGGGGGAGAGAGGTCAAGGTTTTTATTCCAATCTCTTCACAGTACCCCAAAAGGATGGTTCCATCAGGCCCATCCTGGACTTAAAGCTTCTCAACAAGTTCATCAAGACCAGACGCTTTCGCATGGAGACCCTCCGCTCTGTGATCAGCTCTTTGCGCCCGGGGGACTTCATGACCTCCGTAGACATCAAGGATGCTTACCTTCATGTGCCAGTCTTCCCAGGCATCAGCGATTCCTCAGGTTCGCCCTGGAGGACCAGCACTACCAATTTTGTGGCACTTCCCTTCGGTCTCACCTCAGCCCCCAGAGTGTTCACCAAGGAGCTGGAGGGGGTGATGGCCCTCCTTAGAGCCGGGGGCATTCGCATTCTCCCTTATCTGGACGACCTTCTCATTACATCTCATTCTCTCCAGCAGGCAGACTTGGATACCCAGGCAGTGGTAACTGCCTTGGAAACATTCAGATGGGTGATCAATTATCCCAAATCCTCCCTTTCCCCGTCCCGGGTGACACCCTTCCTTGGCATGAATCTGGATACCATTCAGGCCAGGATTTTTCTTCCTCAGCAGAAGGTGGATTCTCCAAGCTCTGGTTCATTTCATGCTGTCCAGCCCTCGTCCTTCCATCAGGCAAGGGATGCAATTGGTGGGACAGATGGTGACCTGTTTCGAGGCAGTCCCTTACGCTCAATTTCACATGAGACCCCTTCAGCTCCATCTCCTTTCAGTCTGGGACAAGAGTCCCCTGTCTCTGGAGCAGGCCTTTGTTCTCTCTCCTCTGGTCCGACGGTCCCTCCTGTGGTGGCTGGACTCGAGGAATCTTCTGGGGGGCAGATCATTTCTGACACCATGTTGGGAGACGGTCACTACCGATGCCAGTCTGTCAGGTTGGGGGGGCTACTGGAGAGCCCTCCAATTCCAGGGGCTGTGGGGCCCTCAGGAGGCTCACGCTCCTATCAACGTCCTGGAGCTGAGGGAGGTTCGGTTGGTGCTGGCACAGTTGACTCCTCACCTTCAGGGCCTGCCGGTACAGGTTCGCTCCGACAACCAGACGGCGGTCGCCTATATCAATCATCAGGGAGGGACTCGGAGCAAGAGTGCCCTCAAGGAGGTGTCGTTGATTCTGTCCTGGGCCGAGGACAATGTCCCGTGCATCTCAGCAGTTTATATTCTGGGAGTGGAGAATCTGGAGGCGGATTCCCTGAGCTGGGGGGCCTCTCGCTGGGGGGAATAGTCCCTCAACAGCAAGGTCTTCCTATTCCTTTGTCACCGTTGGGGGATCCCGGACGTGGATCTGTTTGCTTCTCGCCACAATCACAAGCTGCCAGCATTCCCTGTCCCTGGATCCTCTGGCTCTGGCGGTGGATGCACTGTCTCTGCCCTGGCAGGGACTCGGTCTCCTGTACCTCTTCCCTCCGTTTCCTCTTCTGAGCAAGGTTCTGCGCAAGTTGGTACAGGAGAGGACGCCAGCCAATCTGGTGGCCAAGACAGGTGTGGTTCGCAGACGTCGTGCAGCTGGCAGTGGATCAGTACACTCTACCCTTGGTTCCGGACCTTCTCACGCAAGGACGGCTCTGCTATCCCAATTTACAAACTCTGGCTTTGACGGCCTGGCTGCTGAAACCTCCATCCTAAAGGAGAAAGGACTGTCTGATTCGGTTGTTCATACTCTTGTCAAGGTAGGAAGAAATCCTCCTCTACTATCTACTATCGGACCTGGCGAACCTACATTGACTGGTGTGTTTTCCCTGTCGTGTGTTCTCCATTCCTAGGATCCTGGAGTTCCTTCAACATGGTTTGGATTTGGGTCTTCAGCTCAGCACTTTGAAGGGTCACGTGCCTGCCTTGGCTGTTTTCTTCCAGAGGTCCTTCGCTCTACATCCTCTGGTCAAGACTTGCTCATGTGCGCCCTCCTCGCAAACCCATGTTACCGGTCTGGGCTTTGAATTTGGTATTGTCTGGCCTTCAGGGTTCTCCATTTGAACCTGTGCATGAGGCTCAATCAGGACATTGTGCTTCCTTCTTTGTGCCCTAATCCTGGTAATTCCAAGGAGAGGGCCTTGCATTCTCTGGATGTTGTCAGGAATTTGAAATACTACCTGGTGGCTACTACACCTTTCAGAAAGACGGACGCCTTGTTTGTGGTTCCCTCGGGTCCCAGGAAGGGGTTGGCTCCTGCTAAGTCTACTATTAGCAAATGGATTCGTCAGGCTATTGTTAGGGCCTATTCTACTAGGGGGAAGGATCCTCCTTTCCGTGTTACTACTCATTCTACCCATGCTGTTGGGGCTTCCTGGGCCTTCCAGCACCAGGCTTCTGTTGAACAAGTTTGTAAGGCTGCTACGTGGTCTTCTTTTCATACCTTTTCCAAGTTTTACAAGGTTGATGTTCGGGCCTCAGCGGATGCTGTTTTTGGCTGCAAGGTTCTGCAGGCGGCAGTGGTTTGAACTGCGCGTTGTTGCCTTTTTGGGATCCCCACCCGTTTATGGACACTGCTATTGGATGTCCCAGATGTTATGAATCATTATCTGGAGCAGGACGTGCTGCATACTTAGAATAATACAATTCTGTGATTACTCACCTTGTAGAATTGGTATTATAAGTATGCAGCACGTCCTGCTCCATCCCACCCTGATTGCTTTATTCTTGGATCCTCTATGTGGTGATTGTTTTCCTTGTTAACGTTGTTAAATTTGTTATGGGCTTCTCCTGGTTCCCTTACTGCTTTTCTATACTGGGGTATTAGTGGGAGGTCCCGGGTATATATGGAGCGGGAGGGGCCTCTTTTTGCCATCTCTGCAGTAAAGCGCCCTCTTTTGGAGGTATATCCCAGATGTTATGAATCATTATCTGGAGCAAGACGTGCTGCATACTTATAATACCAATTCTACAAGGTGAGTAATCACAGAATTGTATTTTTTCGCCATATAAGACGCACCTAGGATTTGGAGGAGGAAAATAAGAACCCCCCCATTCTCCATATAGGCAGTTTGGCATCCCCCCCCCCGTTCCCATAGGCAGTGTGGCATCCCCCCTCCCATTCCCCATATAAGCAGTGTGGCATTCCCCCCTCCCATTCCCCATATAGGCAGTGTGGAATTCCCCCCCTCCCATTCCCCATATAGGCAGTGTGGCATTCCCCCCCTCCCATTCCCCATATAGGCAGTGTGGCATTCCCCCCCTCCCATTCCCCATATAGGCAATGTGGCATTCCCCCCCCCCCTCCCATTCCCCATATAGGCAATGTGGCATTCCCCCCATGCCATTCCACATATAGGCAATGTGGCATTCCCCCCATCCCATTCCCCTGAAAGGCAATGCATGCTCGGTGCACTGTGGTCTAGTTTCTGTGCAGAATCTATGAGCTGAGCTGCCACGTTACAATTACGTAGTATAGATATGTCATGGTTGTAGATTGTAGTTATCACTGTCTGCTTTATTAGCTCAAGCACAGTGTCGGATGCCTTAATCTATGCCAGAGGTGTTAATCCCATTTTTACTGAGGGTCAAATACTCATTCTGTTTGCCTTTAAAGTGGACCAATACCCAGGATATTCTCAGTGTGTCACACACCCCGCTTCCCCTTTAATTCTGACGATAGGATTATCCTCCAGCAGGAGGCGACGTTGCAGAGAGAAGTCTTGAAAACGAGCCCCTCCTGGCCTACATATACCTGGGACCTCCCACTTAACACCCAGTGTTTTCTCTCTGCAAGATGCGACAAGACAGAAGAAAGAAGTCTCCTGCTTGCAGGTAGCCAGGGTCAAACCCCGGCATCCCCCCATGGTCTATTTCTGCCCAGCTACTTGTTTTGTTCCCTTAGTTGATATTGGAAGCCTCCCAGCCTAGGCTGCTGGCTGGGCAATGGTAGACGGCACCTCATGGTGCCTAGGAGCTTATCTCCTCCGCTCGTCCCCACGCGTGGGGCAACGCGGTTATCCGGCTGGTGATCCGGATTTGGGATGCCCCGTCCCGGTCCCCCCTTTTTTAGCCTGCCTTCCCTCGCCTGGTCCCTTCTTCCTTAGCGTGGGGGGGGGGGGGGGGTGGCGTTTGGGGGTATCTTTAATATTGTGTGTTCTGGCCAGAATGATGTGTGTGTTTTTCGGTATACAGCTAAGCAGGGCTGCGGTCTGGTGTTTTTATGTCCCCAGCCTGTGGGGGCTCCGTGCGTGCTTTTTTTTGGGGGGGGCTGTGCTGCGCGGCCGGGCGGGGTGCCTGTTTCTGGCATCCGCCTCGCTACGTGCGCCCGCGGTGCTCATCTCTAGTGGCGGGGCCGCGTTCATTCGCGGTCCGCGCCGTGCTGGCGTAAGCGGGGGGCGGGGCCGGAGCGCTTCGTGCGCTTTGCCGGCCAGCCCTCCGTCTCCTCGCTCCGGTGTGGAGCGTCTGGAAGTAATCCCTCAGGTGTGTGCACGGGTCCGTCTACGGTCTGGGGTCTGCTGGAGCCCACAGAGAAGGCTCCACAACAGGCCAGCGAAAGAGCTCTGTCTTGGGCAAAGGGGTGACGCAGTGCTTTCTACATCAGAAAGGCAAGTTTTCTTTTTTCCTTTTATTTTCTGTGCTGCGCATGCATGTTAAGTATTTTACCCTATGGTGATATGGCCAATTTGGAAGTAATCCCCCTATATTGGTTGCACTGATTATTACTGTGCTGTGCACTCTTGAGCCCATTGGGGGTATAGAGGGCTGCTTATTGATCTGTATATATATATATATATATATATATATATATATATACTCATATATTTAGGTGATTGTCATTTTACCTTGGGTATTTAATGTTAGTATTGTTTGGTGTGTGTGTGTGTGTGTGTTTACGCTTTTTGTACTTTATGGAGGCTGATTGTGGGTTCTTCCTTACAGGTCCGGGGATTCCCGTGCTGCGGTGGGTCCCCCGGTCTGATATACCTGGCTAGTCTTATTTAAAAAAAAAAAGAAAAAATCCTCCCTCTCCCGGGACTTTGATTATAAAAGGGGCATCCCGGGTTGCTTAATGCGTAAATCCCTGGGTTATTGCGAATGCCATAATTTCACCATATGGAGGCTTTCGACATTACCGGAAATGGCTCTTCGGGGCTATCCAGGCTGTGTGGGGTTGTGGGGCTCCGCTCCCAGGCGATGATGTCATAATATGTATTCCATGTGCACAGCGGAATATTGCGCGCCAGTCCGGCACTCCGGCTTCTGGCTCCTTGCAACTTCCGTCATCTCCTACCCCCCCACCTATTCCGGACCCCGTGTGACGTTGTCAAAGGTGGGGATTCGCAATCTGAGGTGTGTGCGCGGCTGGCCAGCCTCGAGAAAATAGTCTCCGCCGCGGTGGCTCAGAAGGCTACGGCTAAGCGGAAGCACCTTTCTCCGGCATCACCTGTTCCGGAGGAGGAGGTGTTGGAAGTGTTGGATTGGTCCGATTGTCCCCCGGCTGAGGAGGGGGAGCTCCTAGAGGAGTCGGACGAGCCTGCAGACCAGCTATTGTTTGGTACCGCTGGCGATCAGGCTGTGGGGGTGTTCTTTGACACTCCTTCCATTTTGACTCAAATGTTTGAGATTTTGGCTTTGGATCCCCCCGCCAAAGGATGAGTTGTTTGATGTGCCCAAGCCGCGTTTGGTGTTTCCCAGACAACAACACTTCGTGAGGGTTGTCCTTAAGGAATGGGAACAACCTACGCGCCTTGTTGGAGTTCCTCCTAGTTGGGATAAGCGTTATCCTTTTCCGGAGGATTTGATGAAGCTTTGGTCTGTTCCCCCTGACGTCGATGCCCCCGTGTTGGGGCTGTCCAACACGGCTGTGTTGCACTCCCCTGACACTACTACTATTAAGGATGGTGAGGATCGTCGGATTGATCAATTGGCTCGCCATGGGTTTATCGGTGCTGGATCGGCACTGCGGCTGGTTTGTGCTTCGGCGCTTCTTTTGATGGCTGTCAGGTCCATTGTTAGAGATTTGTACGCAGATCTTGATCCCACTTGTGATGAGTTCTTTTCTCTCAAGCAGTGTGAGTCGTTTATTTCCTTTGTCATGACCGCCCAGGACGATGTGCTTGCGATGTGTAGCAGGACCGCGGCCCTGTTGGTTGCTATTCGTCGGTCGGTGTGGCTGCGTCAGTGGACGGCGGACTTTAGCTCTAAGAAGTAGCTTACAGCCCTTCCTTTTGTAGGTTTGCGCCTGTTTGGCGACAAATTGGATTCGGTAACCAAGGGTGGTAAGTTGCCTCAACGCAAGAGGCCGCCTCCTTTCGGGGAGCGGCTTCTTTTAGTCCCTCCTTTCGGGGAGGCAGAGGGGCCTCCTTTCCCGCTACCAGAGGTGCAGGTTGGACCCGGGGGAGGGGCCGTGGCCATCCTGGTCAGTCCTGGGGCGCCAAGCCCAAGTCTGCTGGCAAGCCCGCTCAGCAATGAGGGGGTGCTCTCACCCGTGCGGGTGGGGGGACGATTGCGACACTTCTCCCAGGTTTGGGACCAGGCGTTTCCAGACAGATGGATCCGGGAGGTGGTGTAGTCCGGTTACAAACTGGAGTTCGAGTCTCGCCCTCCTTCACGGTTTTTCCGGTCTCGGGTGCCCACCGACCCTTTGGCCGCACAGGGGCTCCTGGCGTCGGTGAAGAATCTTCTGGAAATGGCGGTCTTCCGGCCAGTGCCGCACTTGGAACTGGGCCTCGGGTATTACTCCAATCTTTTCACAGTCCCCAAGAAAGACGGGTCGGTGCGCCCCGTTCTGGATCTGAAGTTCCTCAACAGGTTCATCCGTACACGGAGGTTTCGCATGGAAACTCTGCGATCAGCCATCAGTTCTCTTCGGCAGGGGGACTTCATGACGTCCATAGACATCAAGGATGCTTACCTTCATGTTCCCATCTGCCAGGCTCATCAACGTTTTCTTCGGTTCGTGATGAAGGATCGGCATTTTCAATTCGTGGCACTTCCGTTTGGCCTTACCTCGGCTCCAAGAGTGTTCACCAAGGTGCTGGCAGGGGTGATGGCCATTCTCAGAACTCAAGGCATTCGCATCGTACCTTATCTGGACGATCTTCTCATCATGGCTCCTTCTCTCAATCAATCGGAGACGGACACCAGGACGGTGGTCTCCACGCTGGAAAGCTTCGGTTGGGTGATCAACTATCCCAAGTCCTCCCTCGCCCCGGCCAGGGTGGTGTCCTTTCTGGGAATGCGGTTGGATTCTTGTCAACACAGGGTTTTTCTGCCCCAATCCAAGATTTTTCTGATTCAGGAATTGGCTCGGTTCCTTCTCTCCAATCCTCGACCGTCCAACCGTCTGGGGATGAGACTGGTAGGGTTGATGGTTGCCTCTTTCGAGGCAGTGCCTTTTGCTCAATTTCACACAAGGACGCTTCAGCTTCATCTGTTGGCGTCTTGGGACCGGCGACCACGGTCGTTGGATCGGCCCTTCCAGTTGTCCTTCCTGGGTCCGGCAGTCCCTTCAATGGTGGTTGGTCTCGACCAATCTCTTGAGGGGCAGGTCTTTCCTGACTCCTCTTTGGGAAATTGTCACCACGGACGCCAGTCTTTCGGGATGGGGGGGATTCTGGAAGGATCTTCAGTTTCGGGGGCAGTGGGGGCCTCGAGAGCCCACTTGCCCATCAATGTTCTGGAACTGAGAGCCATCCGCCTGGTTCTTTTTCATTTGACTCAGCATGTTCTGGGCCTTCCGGTTCAGGTTCGCTCGGACAATCGGACAGCGGTTGCTTACATCAATCATCAGGGAGGGACTCGCAGTCTCGGTGCCCTCAGAGAGGTGTCCCTGATCCTGACCTGGGCGGAGGCCCATGTTTCTTGTCTCTCGGAAGTTTACATTCCGGGTGTGGAAAACAGGGAAGCGGATCTGTTGAGCAGGTGCTCTTCCCGTCTGGGGGAATGGTCTCTCCATCCTCAAGTTTTTCGGTCTCTGTGTCTCCGGTGGGGGACACTGAAGGTGGACCTATTTGCCTCTCGTCACAATTACAGGGTTCCGACCTTCGTGTCGCTGTCACAGGATCCTCTGGCTCTGGCGGTGGACGCCATGTCTCTGAGCTGGGGGGATCTGGGGTTTCTGTACCTTTTTCCTCCGATACCCTTGCTAGGCAAGGTGGTACGGAAGCTGGCTCTGGAAAGGGTGTCCGCCATTCTTGTGGCTCCAAGGTGGCCAAGGCGAGTATGGTTCGCAGACATCGTTCGGCTGGCGGTGGATCAGGTCATTCTGCCTCTTCGGCCCGATCTGCTCACTCAGGGTCGTCTGTGTTACCCCAATTTACCAACGCTGGGTTTGACGGCTTGGTTGCTGAAACCTTCATCTTGAAGGAGGAGGGTCTTTCTGACTCGGTTGTTAAGACTTTGATATGTGCCCAGAAGAGGTCTTCTTCTACCATCTACTATAGGACTTGGAGAGCCTATATCGCTTTGTGTGAGGTTAGATCTTTGCCTTGTAGGGTCTTTTCGGTTTCCAGGATTTTGGATTTTCTGCAATCAGGGCTGGACTCTGGTCTCCAGCTGAGTACTTTAAAGGGGCAGGTTTCTGCCTTGTCTATCTTTTTTCAGAAGCCTTTTGCGCTTCATCCTTTAGTTAAAACCTTTTTCCATGGGGTTACGCATGTGCGGCCGCCCAGGAAGCCATTGCTCCCTGTTTGGGACTTGAATTTGGTTCTTTCTGCTCTTCAGGCTCCTCCCTTTGAGCCCTTGCAGGATATTGCTCTTTCTACCTTGACTCAGAAGATTGCCTTCTTGGTGGCGATCACTTCGGTTCGGCGTGTCTCGGAGTTGGCGGCCTTGTCGATTCAGGCGCCCTACTTTGAGAGGCATCAGGACAAGGTGGTTTTTCGTTTCAAACCGGACTTTCTTCCTAAGGTTGTTTCTGCTTTTCATTTGAATCAGGATATTGTTCTTCCTTCCTTGTGTCCTAAACCTAAGAATGACAAGGAGAGGGTTTGCATTGTTTGGATGTGGTACGCTGTGTTAAGTACTATTTGATTGCTACTTCTCCTTTTCGTAAGACTGATGCCTTTTTTGTGGTGCCCTGTGGGCCTAGGAAGGGTTTGGCTCCGGCTAAGTCTTCCATTAGCAAATGGATTCGTCAGGCGGTTATTGGGGTCTATTCGGCCAAGGGGAAGGTTCCCCCTTTTCGTATCACCGCTCATTCTACTCGTGCTGTTGGGGCGTCCTGGGCTTTTCAGCACCAGGCTTCTGTTGAACAAGTTTGTAAGGCTGCTACTTGGTCTTCTGTTCATACTTTTTCTAAGTTTTACAAGGTTGATGTGCGGGCTTCAGTGGATGCTGTGTTTGGCCGCAAGGTTCTGCAGACTGCAGTCGTTTAAGTTATGCTTCATTTTGCTGTCGGATACCCACCCCTTGTGGACACTGCTTTTGGATGTCCCTATCGTCAGAATTAAAGGGGAAGCGGGGTGTGTAACACACTGAGAATAATACCATTTTGTGAGTACTCACCTGTAAAATGGATATTGTCAGTGTGTCACACACCCCGCTTCACCTGCCCTTTTTGGTATCCTGGATCCTTTATATGGTGAAGCTTTCCTTTATTTTATTTTTGAGGTTACCGTTGGATTTCCTGGTACCTTGTCTTACTGCTGTTTGAATTCACTGGGTGTTGAGTGGGAGGTCCCAGGTATATGTAGGCCGGGAGGGGCTCGTTTTCAAGACTTCTCTCTGCAACGTCGCCTCCTGCTGGAGGATAACCCTATCGTCAGAATTAAAGGGGAAGCAGTGTGTGTGACACACTGACAAAATCCATTTTACAGGTGAGTACTCACAAAATGGTATTTTTCACTATCCTGAGTTTTGGTTGACTTCCGCGGGGCCGATCGGGGGGGGTCCCCGCTGCATGAAACCCCCCAGAACACCCAATAAAACTCACCTCACCCCACTCCTTCGACACATGCGAGGCCGCTCGTCCAATCAGCGCGCTCGGAGCCGCTGTGGTATGCGCGTACAAGCGATGTACAACCACATTGGCTCCGAGTGTGCTGGCGGCCACATATCGCGCTTCCCTTTAACAGGGCTAAAAAAGGGGGAGGGCCCCACGCTCCCTAATAGGAGAGTAACCAAAGATTTTACTGCTGCACACACCCAATATATAAAGATAATAATATTTTAATTAATTGATCAAAATTTCATTACAAAAAGACATACACATTTTTTAAAAAACACATAAGACACGCAACATCATTATCTGCCACCGGGGGGCACTGGTATACCAAGCTGTAATTCATCTAGTTATATATCCATATGTGCTACTATAAACAATTTCCATCTCTAATCCAAATCAAAACTTTTAAGTAATACTATTTACATAAAGTGCTAGGTGCAATTATCAAAAAAGTGCATCAATCACATCAGAGCAAATACTTGGATCCAGTGTCTGATATAAACAACAATCGCAGAAGACATAAATCAAACCGAAAAAACAAGTCTACTTATCTATTGCTGGATGTCAGTATAACACAGGCCCCCCGCGCACAGAGCCCACGCGTTCCGAGACGCTGAGTCTCTTCTTCTAACAGGGAGCGCTTCCGCGCCGGCCACTCGCAAATTTCCGGCGCAGGCACACACCCTGCTAGAGAGAAGTGCGAGATGCGGCCTGCGCATGCGCTGTTGGAAGAAGTTTGAGATGCAGGTAAGGTGAATGGAGCATCCTGGGGGGGTTTCACACAGCGGGGTATCCCGATGTTGGATGCCCCGCACGGAGGCATCGGATCGGCCCGGGAATCTTATAGATTCCCATGCCGATCTCCCCTGGGTGTTGGTCTACTTTAAAGAGCCAGTTAATAACAAATACAAAACAAAATTCAAACTTAACGTTTAAATCTGTGGTTACAGACACAGGACACATGCAGACAGGCACTTAAATATTTTGCCTAGAACATATACAAGAATAGCCACAGAATGTTTGCCCGGGACAGATCCAGACACTGACTTATTTTGCCCGGGACAGATCCAGACACTGACTTATTTTGCCCGGGACCGATACAGCAGATCAAAACACTGATTTATTTTGCCCGTGACAGATCCAGACACTGACTTATTTTTCCTGAGACAGATACAGACACTGACTTGGCCCGGGACAGTTCCAGATACTGAAATATTTTGCCTGGGACAGATCCAGACACTGAATTATTTTGTTCAGGACAGATCCAGATGCTAAACTATTTTGCCCAGGGTAGCCACAGATCTTTTTTTCCCCAGAAAAGATGCAGAATTATGTTTCCCAGGAAATATTTTGGTGAATTATTTTGTCCATGACAGCCCCTCTGCTATGGCAGTAAGTTGGATGGGTTATGCAGCCCCACCCCCCTTGTGTGGTGAGAGCTGATTGCACATTGCATACAATACTCTTCTCCTTCAGATCATAACAAAAAGGTTTGCCTTGGACCAGGATTAGAGGTGGTACTGCGCAGTGGAGCATATCTTAGCTCTAGAGTGCAAAAGATCCCAGGTCTCGGTCACAGCTTGCCCCTAGGGCATCTGGATTTCACCCAGTACTAGCGCTTATCCCAGCTGCAGCATCTGCTCCCTTCAGCTGCAGACATCCACTGAGCTTATTCAAGTATTCCTTGTGTGGTGCAGCCCAGAGCAGGGATGCCAGTTTAGGATCTCAAGATTGAGATCTCAGTCCTGCATACCTGCATAGAGAGCAGCTGCATCCCCCCAGGTGTGCGGCACGCTCCAGCTCCTGCACCCTCAGCTGTGGGGATGCTGGGGAATGCAAGCACATGCCGCGATAGGACTGCTGGAAAAGTGAATGATTGCGGGCCTGCTGGGGAGAGGTCACACAGTGGGGCATCCTGAATTGGACATGGATGTGTAGGTCCACTTCAAGAGTGACACAAAGAAGGTAGTTATAGAAACATTGCAGGTTTAGGGAAAACACAGAATGGCTGTGGGTCAACATGAAGGACTGCAGGTTGCTGAATGACTTAGTCATGGCTGATGGCTCTCATTGGACAAAAGCCCATGCAGGTGCCGGATCCTGGACAGTTGAGTTTTTTGGGTGAACGGGGGGTTTCACACAGCATCATGATTTGGGTCAAATTCCTGGGTTTTGTTCCACTTTAAAGGGGAACGGTTGGGTGGTACGGTCTCTCTCTTCACATCTTAAATTGCCATGCCCTGCTGGGTGTATTCCCAGTACGTTCACCTCACCAGTGAACCCATGTCACGGCAGCATTTCTGAATAGTCCTGGCACACCGAGAGGCAGGGACAGACTGGCCACAGGAATAATTCCTGGGGGCCACACTGGTTTTGGCCCACTTAGACTGGGTGTAGCCTAATGCATGCAGCTTCAAAATAATCACTATATCTACCCCAGCCAGTGATCTGTGCAATGCTATGGTAGAAGCAGAAGTTTGGCTGAGAAGCTCCTCAGTGGAAGGGGCTAGGGAACGTATAGGCCAGTGGTAGGATAGTCAGTGGCTGTAAATTCCCAGGCTGTTCTTTGGCTCCAGTCCACCACTGCCTAGGGATGTAGTGCTTCAAACTGTTGATTGAGCACCATACAGGGCATAACTTGAGGGAGTGCGATTGCACCTGGCCCCAGGAGGTCAGGGGGGCCTTATCATTGTTGTCCCTCCACCTTATTTATCAAATCTGTGCTCATGAAGTATTCTTTAGAAAGAAGAAGCTGTCTAACTACATCCAATTGAGTTAAAGGACAAATAAAATGTTTCAGAATGAGCCTTAAAAATGCCCCATCTAATGTCTGCACCAGGGTCCCGACACATTTAGTTACACCACTGGCATGCCTCCCAGTTGTCCCTAATTTGGAGGGACTGTCCCTCTTCTGAACCCGCATCCCCATGTCCCTCGCTGTTCTCATTTGCCTCTTTGAGGTGTAACATGCAGATCTGCATCAATAAATGATGCATTTGCCTACTTAAAGCGTTTATATTGTAGTAACTTTTACAACTCCTAATGCCCCTCTTTCCCACCCTGAAACATTGGTAGGTATGTACTGCTGCCATAGAAAAGAAAGTTGAGTTTATGAGTGAACCTAGGAGGTACAAGCAGGAGGAACAAAAACTTAAGATGATGGAACCTCTATTTTTTTCTCTGATTAAAATAATTTATGACTGGAAGTCCAGTTTAATACAAGCGATACAGCCTTCTCCCAGCGACCTTACGTTACAACACAGCGCACACTTAGCCGAGTAGAGCAGCCGGCTCTGAGGTGGGGTCACGTGGTAGAAGCGGGATGCGGTGAGTGGGCGGAGAGCCGGAAGTGCGGCAGCGCACACGTGGTTGCTGGGGAAGCTGAGTCCTATGAGGTTGCTCGGTACAGTAGCCGGGATTGCGCGTCACTCTCCGGCCAGGGCTATGGCGTGCAAGGTGATGAAGCTACCTGCTGGCGCCCGGGGCTGTAGACATGGCCCTGACAAGGATGTGAAGGGTGAGTAAGACGCCAGCGGCCTCCTGAGCCTTGTAGTGCCAGGGGGCCGGCTGCCGACAGGGGACAGGAACCTGCACTGCATTACTTCCGTAATGCGGTGGAATTCCACAATATGAATGGAGCCTTTTTTTTTTTTATTCCCACAATGGTTCTCACTTTACCTGTTTTTTATCCGTTTGGTTGGTCATCTAGTATTCTCCTGGTTCTCTACTGCTCAACATAATGCCATATGTTCAGACTGCAGCCAAGAAGGTCCATAGCAAAGTATTCTTGGCCTGGTTACTTGCTTTATGGAAGTTTTCAGGTATTTCAGAACTGAGCTTTGACATTGAATGAAGTTTATTGAGTTTGTTCAGGCGACCTGGGGGTTTACACAGTGGAACATGCCTGACTGGGGTGCCCTGGGGGTAGTGGAAATCCTGGGTTTTGGTACTTGCCCCTGGGGCACCCCACTATGTGAAACCCCCAGGTCGCCTAAACAAACTAACCTTTCTCCGGTCCTATGGCGCATGGGCAGCCTCTTGTCCAGTCAGCACCCGCAGGCAGCCGCATCCCCTGCTACCCTCCTAACAGGGAGCGTGCCCGTGTCAGCCATTTACAAATACCTGATAAAAGAATAGCAGGGATGCGCCCTTTGCTCGCACATGTGTTGTTGTGCTGGAAAAGGTGAGTTTCTGGGCAGCCTTGGGGGTTTCCCACAGCGGGGCATGTCCCCCTAAGGGGAGGTAATCAAGCGGCCCTGGAATTGTATAGGTTCCCTGGCTGATCTTCGTGGGATTTGATCCACTTTAAAAGCTAAAATTCTCTTGAAATAGTATCTCTGGGCAGAATTGTACTCTTCCATGATACATACTAAAGGGAATCTAAAGTTAAAACAGAAAAGGCAATATGTTTCCCACCTACACAGCTACTGATCCTACAAGGTGCGGGCTGACAGCTCCTGCGTGCAGAGGACCCCATGTGGTTGGCCTTTCCCATGACTGGAAGCCCTTGTGCCAACTCTGGTTCAAAGTAAAACTGCTGAATTCTGGGATCAAGGCTTCTAGAGGTAAGATGGGTAAGCAGACCAAAACCCTGAAATACCACTTATCCTTATTCTTAATGTGGACCAATCATCAGCATATTCACTGGGGATTTGGAATGTCCCGGTCTGTGAACCCCAGCATCACCATCTCAACTCGCCTTTCCGCCGTTCCCACAACGCATGTGCGACACTAATATACTAATGCACCACTTAAAGCCATTGTTTTGAACTGAGCGTCGGCATAGGGCCAGGAGTTTGTGGGCTTATACTTGGGGGTTCACACAATGGGACATTCTGTATCACTATCACCCAGGGGAACCTAGTCTGCCAGCCCTGGAGTGTAAAAGACGTGACGATGGTTGGTCCACTTTAAACCAGATGTGTTTGAATCAGGCAACTCTACTTGCCCCCCCTCTGCATTCCCTTCCATTCAAACCTGTTGGAAATGCCTGAAGTTAAGCAATTTTATTAACCCCCCCCCCCCCGTGTTGCTTTGGCTGCCATGGAGTTTGCTGGGCATGCACATCACTAAGTGCACCTGCCTGGTTGAGAGACTATTGGCTGATAATGTTGGCAGTCTGTGTGGCTGCAGCAATATATAATTATTGTATTTCACAGTATTTTAAATTGCTGTTGGAACACCATAATACATACCCCCTGGGTTATGGTTGGTATTTGTCAGCTATGAGTTCTACAATCTTAGTTCTTTTCTCCTGTTTCTCTGTTGTAGGCTGGAAAGAAATCCTAAATACTTCTGCTGGTATTTTACAACAAGGTGGAACTATTGCTGTACCCACTGATACAATCTATGGCATTGCATGTCTGGCACAGAACTCTCAGTCTCTCAGTAATATTTACAATGTGAAGGGTCGCAACGGGACAAAACCTCTGGCTATATGTGTTGGCGACATTGAGGATATTTATAGGTCAGTAACCTACACTCCATAATTGGTCCACCTAATCACCCTTCCCACGCGCATCCTGATTTGGGAAGGGCTTATTGTTTTAGGAGGGCGTAGGTGTGTTTAAATCCTCACTACCTATTAAAGGGCGTTGTAACACTCGCCTCCTTCCTGGCTCCCTCTTGAATGTAAACCATGGTGGTCGAATCCTCGCATCTTGGGGCTGATTCAGATATTGGATGTGGTCCCTTTTGCTTTGTTTGCTGAAGCCCTACATGTAAATAAAACAGTTTTCAGAGCATTACATATGCACAGCAAACGTCTGTGATTGGACGAGAGCCTAGAAGGTAGTTAAGAGCCAACGGAAGATTTAATTTTCCCCCAATTTTTACTTTAAAGCCAAAATCATTTGTATTTTTATCTTAATTCATTACCAAGACACTAAGGGGAGTTGATACGTGTGTGTTTTTTTTTTTTTTTTGTATGAAAAAATAAATGAACTTACATTGTATGTAGTTTGTACCTGCTATCTCTCCCTACCCAGTAATGCAATCAGCTCCTTCTTCCCATTTGTTGGCTGCAAGTCCCCTCTTTCTGAGCTCTTAAAAATACATATTATTTTTGTAAACTTAGAGAAAAAAAAAGTTGCACCTGATATCCTCTCCTGTGAGCTTTTGGTTTACACTATCTGAAAATGTATGTTGCATAGTTTGGGTATCCAGTCATAACAAAGTTAATGGTATACACTGTAATATCTGACTAGATACACCCTTTACTCCCTTAGCCCCTGTTCTGTTCCATGGGCCTTTGCATTCCTCTTTATCTACACCTAATGGTTGTTGCCTATTTTCAGGTATTGTCATGTTAATGTCCTAGACCAGCTGCTCCGTGACTTGTTACCTGGACCAGTGACACTTGTAATGGAACGATCAGATGGACTCAATAAGGAACTTAATCCCTATACACCTGTGAGTATTAATGCCCCAATAAAAATCCTAGTGAAAGATGATATTGTGCAGTTGACTTATTTTACCTAATGCCCGTCTCTGTGTTGCAGCTGGTGGGTGTTCGTATTCCTGACCATGCTTTCATCAGACAGTTGGCACAGATCTGCTCAGAACCATTGGCCCTGACTAGTGCCAACATCAGTAGCCAGGAGAGCACTTTGACAGTGGAGGTAATATTGCTGGCTTACCCACCCAATATCCATAGAATGGGTAATGTTTGCAATCACTTCAGTGTTTTCTTTCCATCTTCAGCTCCCTTTCACTGTTCGGCACATATTTAAAAATGAGTGGGTGAAGCTGGAAGTAAACATTGATTCAGTTAAATAATAGTGGGCCCAGCACTGAACCCTGGGGTACACCCCTTACAATTGGGAACTGTTCAGAGTAGGTGTCTTAAACCACAACTCTCTGCACATGATCCTTCAGCCCGTTTTCCATCCAGTTACAACCTGTATTTTCTAACCCCTAAGACCTTAACTTCCCAATAAGCATCTATGGGGGGACAGTGTCAAATGCTTTTGCAAAATCCTGAAAAACTATATCTACAGCCGCCCTTCTGTCCAGGCTTCTACTTACTTCTTCACAGAGGCCAATCAGGTTAGTCTGGCAGCTTCTGGACTTGGTAAATCATGCTAGTTGTCACTTATAATATTATGCATAGTTACATAATCCTGTATGAAGTCCCTTAAGCAGTTTTCCCCACAATGGATGTTAGGTCTGTAATTGCCCGGAGAAGACCCAAAGCTCCAATTTCTTGGCACTATTACAGTAGTTTGTGGGTCTTTAAAGAGGAACAACACATAGGATTTCCAGTCTTCCTTATGTTGTTCCTATCGGGCATCCCGAATTGGCCTATGTGCTCGCTTTCACTTTGCTTAGCTGCTGATAGAAGCAGAGTGTGGCGCCAGTGGCATCCCCCTCACATTCTAGTCATGGCGTGCCCGTGCTGCCCATTCAGATAGGCCAGGCATGTTAATGGCTAAAGGTGAGCTGGGGCGCAGCAAGGGCTTTGGGAAAATCCTCACAGCGGTCTTCCTGCGAGTGTATTGGGGCTTCTGGGGGGGGGGGGTTTACACAGTGGGGATTCCCAATTCAGGATGCCCCAAAGAGTGGAATTTGGATGGCTCTTTAGTGGGGCCCAGTCTTTTAGACTCCGGGGCCCCCAAAGTTCCTCTTTAAGTACATGAAGATATCGCTATTCCACTGAGCATAATGTTGCAGTGTGGCTACATTACATTGCATATACAGAATGCCAATAACCTCTGTTTTTAATATATATTCTTAAAGGAGTTTGCACACTTACAGTACATAAATCACTCCACACAAGAAGCAAAAGTATCGATTAAGCCAGTTAATGACCAACATAGGAAACAAGCATTTCTCAAAATAGGACCAATAGGACACTTTGAGATTTCCAAAGAACATGATTCAGCTGGAGCGCAAAACAATACAGTAGCAAGAAAGGCCCTCGGATCCTCCATCCGCCAAGTATCATTTATTCTACTTGGCAACCATTGGGGGATCTGTGCTAAGCCATAAAGCAGGTATACACGCTTCAGCTGCCTTGTTCCGATGGATGAATAGACCCTTTTTTGTACGATTTGATATAGCAGTCGCTGTGGTGAAGAAGTTGGAGTCCTCCCTGCCAAAGCCTCACTGGCTAAAGCTTGAATTACCCAAGCACCCCCCCCCCCTTCCCAGCAATGGTATATGTGCTACATGTGGCTTTGAGCTATAGGTTAGGAACCCCCTGCTCTAGATAAAGGTCCATCTAAAACAGTGGACTCAAAGTGATTGAGGTTGGACTTTTCAATTCCACTTCTTTATAGCTTTCAGTCAGTGATTTAATCCCATAAGGATTTTCCAAATGTAAGTCATGATAAATGCTGCAGTGTTTTTTCCTCTAACTGTGCAATGGATTAGCTTGTCTTATTGTCACCTGACATGTATTATCGTTACAGAGCTATCAAGGTGTCTAATATATCTAGTAATAATGTCACTAAAGTACCATATTCGCTCTAATTTGTTTGTAGTTTTCTTAAATGACAGACAATTCCATCCCTTTAATGTTGTTTATAATTTTGCTAGGAGTTTAAAGATTTGTGGCCTATGTTGTCTCTGGTCGTAGATGGAGGGCCCATTGGAGATATACAAAGCCCTGAATGCCGACTAGGATCCACAGTGGTTGACATATCTGTTCCTGGAAAATTTAAAATTATACGACCAGGATGGTAAGTTTGGTTGTCCCACAAAAAAACTGCTTTAGGTGCTAAGGCAGCCAGTTTGGGGCCTGTTCTGTAGATTTGTTTACCCTCCTCTATTCTGAGGCTCTGTTCAAACCAAAAGGTGTTCACAAATGTTTAATGAATGCATCCAGTGGGCTTTTCAAAAGTTCAATTGTACACAGTAGCTTACTGGAAACCTATTATATTATGAAAGTCTACTCCCATCTGTAGGGTAAAACCTAAATAGATGGTGCCCAGAGGTGGCATACAGCTTGCGCCCAAAGATCAATGTGCTTGGCAGCTTACAATTAATTAAGACTTTTGTTAAACGTGTCAGGCATCTACATGCCCTTAGCCATGACTTCTCTTGTATCACTTGTGTAACAGTCTGATCTGAACCTTGTCCTGCAGCAACAATGCAATGCAGCCAGCTATTGTACTGTGTGACATCTTAAGACCCCTCAATACCCTCTTGAAAATGCAGGTAAATGGTGAGAGAATGCAGCATTATTGGATCCAGCTACATCAGCAGTGGCAGGCCTTAGGTTATTTTTGAAAAGCATAAAAATGTTAATCTGTATTTGTAGATTTTGGTGGTACACAGTCTTTAGTCCCTGGTATTGGGTTTGTTCTGATGTACGATTAAATGGTGAAACCACAGTGAATGCAACTTTGCATTGCAAATTCAGCTCAGTAGAAATGAGACATAATGCTTTGTATACACACTGCTTTTAGTTTTATGTACCATTCGCTCTTTACGTATTTGTTTTTACTAGTTCTCTGGACCCTACATTGGAGATTCTAAAAAACAGACATGGATTACAGCCCACATCCTGACATTCTTCTATCAATGGACTTTAGCTCTTGCACCAGAAAAGGCAAGACGATGCCCAGCTTCTTACCAGCACATGCCATTGGCCTTAGGTTCTTGGCACAGAAGAGTAAAGTGAGGAATGCTATGTTACAATAACTTTACAAAGCATGGGACTATTTTAATGCTTTGATTATATATGAGGTAAAACTTTAGTTAGGAGAAATGTATTTATTTATAAGGCTGTTTTTGTTTTGTTTTTTTATTCTAAAATCTGGGTTAAATTAATATTTTAATTTAGACAATATATTATTTGTAAAGGCACATTCTCTAATTTAATGCGTAATGGGCAAAAGCAACAAATTGAATATCAAACTTAAAAGCCGTATAGTTCTATTGTGACTTTGCAGCAGAACCACAGTCTTATTTTAAATATTAGGCTTGATTCAGAGCCAGGTAAGAAAACTCACTCCTTTATTTTGAAAGAAAACTGCTGTTCAATTTCTTAGTCTACCTTGTGGGTGATTCAGCAACCAGATGTTCGTTTTTCACCTGGCTCTGAATCGGCCCCAAGATAGACAATGAAAGCGAATGGCGGCTTTCTTTCCTAAAAAAGAGTGAGACTTCTCACAGGCTCTGAATCGAGGCTGTTATCTCTGGTGATTGACCACAGCCCTGTCCAGATGAGACAAACGATACAAAACTTTGGCTGTGTAAATGATTGTGATAATCCTAGATTCATAATAGGCCTGATTTACAAATGTGCAAAATGTATTCTTATACAGTAAGCAGCTGTATACAAAGCTGATATCTGTCACTGTCATGATGTCCTCACTCCGGTCATAATAGAGGAAGTTACTGTTAATGTTTTAACCCCCAAACACCGATTCTACCGTTTGCCACTTACCTACTTCCCTTCCAGCAGAGCGTAGGGGACAGTCTGGAGCAAAATTCAGTCTTCCATTCTTTTGACTATACTAAATTGTTTCTTGTACGTCCTTATTCTTTCAGCCTATGTCTGTCGTGCCGGGATGTCAGAACATCTTCCCAAGAGATAATTTTGTGTTGGGATACCTGATTCTTGTTGCATTCCAGCTGCTAAGATGCAGCTTATTCAGGTTTATGGCATTGATTCACTGACTGTGAGACAGAAAAATATATCCTGCATATTTGTTACTGGTCCCTGTTTCTGTAAGGGGATTTAGGAAAGCAGGCAGACATTTCTTTCTCACACTAAAACTGTCTGCATGCAGAAAGCATTTATTACCTGCAGAAGTAAAGCAGGGTTTCTATACCTGTAGGTATAAAAACAAAATTCTGCTTTTGAATATTTATTTGCTTTGTAATTTTTGTATGTAAAATGTATGTTCTGTACAATAAAGATGTATAGATAGCTGATGTTGGCTAGAATTAATTGTATTCTAACAAAGCTTAGTCTTTAGTGAACATAATGTCGGCTTGTTTCATCTTTTATTACCCTGAAATTGTGTAATATTAAAAATCCATATAAACACGTCGGCTAATGAGAAGGGGTCAGGTATACTCCCGAACTGAATAAAACTCCTGTCACCCCGGATGTCCTTTTCCTTCAATTAAAAAGATGAGCAAGTCTGGCTGGCTCCTCCTGCCATCTAGCACATTTATATGGATTTTTATCATTGGACCTTTTGTTTGCTTTAGCTAAAGGAGCACTGTTGCAATCTTTTAGCTACTCTACCCTCAGCTCACTGAATACCTTAAACCAGATCTTCAGCGTGATTTAATGAAAAGCCCAAACCCTTAAACTATTCCCCAGCATCTAAAATTAATACATTTTAAGTTTTTGTCACTTATTATTCTTTCCCCCACTGGGCTGCAACTTTGTTCAGGACTCTAGGATACAGGCGCCGTCATCTTGCCTCAGAAGCATCACATACTGAGAGGAGAGCGAGATAAAGTGCAGGGAGGCGGGTTATAGCTGTGCTTTGCACAGGCAGAGCAGAGCTGGTGTCAGGGAAAGGACATCAATCACAGAATGTAAAGCAACAGTCAGAAGGCACTTCCTGTTTGCAGGCTGCCTGATGCTCCATGATCCGTCATCTTGGATGTTTAAAGGCTCAAAACATACAGTAGATGCAGGTAGGAAGATTTTTAATGTGAGCAATCTGTATGTACAGGGGGTGGGAAACATATAAGATAGATTCTTATTCAGGGGGAAGGTCCGCTTTTTTTTTTTTTTGCCTGGAATCCAGTATAGTATTCACAGTGTAGTGAACCTGACACTGGTGGGACCGTATTTGTGGTGGAGAAAGGTGCCGTTCCATTTGTGAGTAGGTGGTATTCCATAAGGGGTTTGTGTCATGTGGTCTTGGTGGCCTCCTCCATCTCTCACACACATGCGGTGGCCTCCTCCATCTCTCACACACATGCCTTCATAGACTGGTCCCCTCCCCCCCAAATCTACTCCATGCAAACCTTAATTATAAATGACTTCCCAATCCTAACTCTTCCTTAAATGTAATCACTGTATTAGGTTGTACTATGTGAGCCACTGTGAATAGTAGAAAACCATATCATTTGTAGGCTGTGTGTATATAGTATATTTTTTTAAGGTGAGCTTTTGTGAATATCTATCAGACATGATGTACAAGGAACCAAAAATCCCCAGACACTTATACACCTAAAACAAGCACATATCTAAAGATGTCTGACCTAGAGATAAGTGGGTTATTTACCATTACCCAAGACATACATTTCAGATTAGATAGGTATGAAAAGTCCGCATTAAATCTTGATGGTGTCTGTTCCTTGCCAAGAACAAGAACAAAAGGAAGCCACATTTAATTCTTCAGACATAGTGGGACAAAAAGCTGGAGTGACTATTCGGTCCACTTCGCAGTGTATGATACTTTTGCTTGAATAGAAATTCCAATATTTCCTTTCTTGGCTTAAAATTGGCACCTGATGGTCCTGTCTACCTCTTTATGGGGTATGTGCTATGTGAACCACTCCCACCTCTTCCACAAGCCTAGAAGCCACAGCTACATCCTTAGAATACCTCTATCTAAGCCCCATCCATGCCATGCCTGTCTGAGTGGCCAGCACGCTCCTATGAAATGTGAATGGAGGATAAACACAGCAGGGCAATCCAAACCAGGATGCTCTGCCAGAGAGGAACAAAACCCAAGAAAATTAATAGCTGGGAGTGAGGCTAATGATATACTTGCGTTAAGACCTCCTCCAGTGCGTTTCGCCATAGATGCTGCCTCATGGAGGATCTTACTCCAGCTCCACAAACACACAATGTATGTAAAAACACTTAGAAAAATGTTTTTGTTAAAACCATATTTACACTAAAAATACATATCCAGAATTATCCAATTACTTGTAGTTTTGTATTTCCCTTTGGGAGTGCATTTTACAATGTCAAAATATATTGGATCGCGAAAAATATAAAGTTTAATGAATTGCATTTTAACATAATTTGTGTACCCATTTATATTTTCTTTATATGTCTTTTAAATAATTTTACTTCATTTAATTTAATATTAACTCCCACCTCAATTAATTAATTCCCTACTATAGCAATAAACAAATACGAATAGATCCCATAATTCCCATGTATAGGCGCTATACATATGTGCAATTATTAATATAACCTATATAGCTTAATTTATACAACTATTGTATATGACTACAGTCAGACTCACCAGTTAGCAGGTCCAGGTTAGTCCAATTTAAAGTGGACCAGTCCAATCTCCGCCACTATCTTCACCTCAAGACGTGCCCCAGGACACAAGCAGGCCTCACCTGACACGGTTGCCCCCAGGTCTTACAATGCGCAAAAGATTTTAACTCAGGGCTGGACTTGCAGATGGGTGAGCGTAACTGGGGTTTACAGGAGGTCGAACGAGTTATACAGAGAAGTTAGTCCAACAGGTGTTAATGCAAAGGGGTAACTGGAGTCAGAGGACAGGCTGAAGGTCAAACCATAGCTGGAGCGAGGTACTGAAGGGAACTGGCAGAGGCAGGATTCTGAGGTCAGCAACGGGGTACAGAGGAGGTGAGTTCAAGGTCAATCCAGGTCACACACGAGTAGCAAGAGAAAAACACCTCATAAACCCAAAGCACAAGCATTCACAGGCATTGGTGACAGGCGCTGGGGCACCTTTATAGGATGTTGTGCAAGGATAGGCTGGGGCAACTTATGGCTGATATGGCCCTGCAAACAATCTCAGGGCTCATTTACCCCCTAGAACAAGTGGCTGCTGACCACACACTAAAGTTTCAGACTAATTGGCCCATTTAAATCAGCCTCTGGTGGCTGCACTGTCTGTCACCGGAGGGCATAAACGATAAAAGTCCGGTGCATGAGTTGAGATGCTGGGGATGTGGCCAGAGGGAGGATAGGTGTAGCGCCGCTCGAGCCAGCGCCTGAAACTGATGCGTTGGCTGAGCGATAGCCAGCTCAGCACACCGTCCAAGGACGCCGCTGGAGTAAGGCTGAGGGGAGTGGCTCGCCGTGACATTTGCCCATGTGGGTTATACATTATGAGCATATGACACACAAAGCAATATTATGTAGCCAGAGGGAGGATAGGTGTAGCGCCTCTCGAGCCAGCGCCTGAAACTGACGCATTGGCTGAGCGATAGCCAGCTCAGCACGACGCACAAAGCATATTATGAGCATATGACACACAAAGCAATATTATGTAGGCAGTTTTCCCCCTCCCCACCCCCATTCAGTGTTATTCAAAAATGCTCACAATCTAATTATGTCTGATATTCTAGATATATGCTGGGCCGATGTTAGCAGGTGACAATATTGTTGCCACATCCTATTGCAACAAATGCATGTATATATATATATATATATATATATCAGTTCCATATAATTTGGAATTGTGTCTAAAAAGTATTATGGCTATTATGATATATACCTCTGATGTTACTGAAGGTATGGCTGCACTGATCTTAATTCTGCAACCTCCTGTCCCATCCTTTCCTACCAAATCTGTTCAATCCTTTGTTTCTATACATTGTATTTCCCAGTTGATTGCCTTGATTTGGCCTCCTGAGCTGACAATCCTCTTTAGTTGAATCCCAACCTGTGATAGACAGAGAGCGACAACCCCCCTGACACTGTTCCCCACGTGGCGCCCGCCTCCACATATAGAACTTGCATTTCCCAGTTACAGTGGCAAAGGCCAACAGTGGACCTCAACCAACGCCATGGAAGCTGTCATGAGTCACCCCCTGCGAACAATCCTATAAAGCCATCAATAAAGGAATAAACCAAATCTATGTTTAATGTCAGGTAGAACCTTTGTGCTCAGTTACAGGGTAAAGGCATGTTAATACTGGTTACAACAGCTATAAGTGTTTCTTAGCCCCTCCAATACAGTAAATGAATCATCCTTGCAACAAAGTCCCAATCCTAATGCATAGTGCAATTATGTTATAGCTCACTAATACCAGGCCAAACTTGAGGGGGACTCCAGCCCTGTCAATTGCTTAACGTAATAGGAGGGCCAGATAACATGAATAGTAAGCTAAACTAGCCACACAAATTAACATTACATAACTTTGTAAAATACTCTTTTAATAATGGTATTTTCTGGCCAAAACATGACATTTACATCAATAATAGTGAGGGAGGTAAAACCTTTAAAGTACTTGATCAGACTCGCTATCTTCTGCCACCTTATCCCCACTGGAAACCTTGTGAAATGAGCCATTTCAAACCACTCAAAATCTCTGATGATATGTAAAAGCCTTGTTTATTGTAAGCAATTTCAATTCTGGGTTGTGGCTAGGACATGCCATGGTGCAGCTTTATGAGCCTTGAGCATGCTCTGCTGTGGTCAGAGAGAGCTGTGAGACCATTGTGGCTTGGCGTGCAAACTCACGCTGAAAGCACCAAGGATTTAGAGTGTCTGTAACTTTTTTGCATGGCCCTGGAGGAATAAAACTTTTTACAAAAAGACGATGCAAACTTTGGAGCCCTACTATGGCTTCTACCCGATGCTGCAGGAAATGTAGGAGAGGCACATAGGACAGTAATCAGGTGAGCTGCTTGCAGCCTCAATATTGTCTTTGGCTTTAGAATCCCTTTAAACAGGGCCGGTGCTAGCACCCAGCAGGTTTGGCATTTGCCGAGGGGCCAAGGGAGGAGGGGGGCCTACTGGTGCTGGCGGGAGGTGAGGCACAATGTCCCTGAGCGCAGGGGCATAGTACCGACCTGGGCGCTGTGTTGTCCGTAGATGGCAGGGCAGTAGGAAGGGAAAGCCAGGCTGTGCGGTGGCTGGTGCTGCACAGGCAGAGAGCAGTGGCTTCCTGATTCCACAGGCTCCGCCCCCGAGATGCATCATCATTCTGCTGCCTGTGTCTCTGGAGCTGTGAGGAGGAAGTGTGCAGTACTGCTAAGGTAGGGATGTGTGTGTGTGTCTGTATCTCTCTCTGTCTGTTAGACTTCATAGGTTTTTACCATTTAATAAAGCACTGAGCTATAGCTTAGACGATGGATCCCTGATTAAAGTGAAACAAAACTCAGCAGCGGCCTGTGTGGAATCTAAGGCCAGCCGCTGGCTTCCCCGAATTAGGATACCCCACTGTTTGACACCTCTCCAGGCGCCCATAAAAACTCACCTCTCCTTGCTCCAACAGCGCAGGCTCTCGTCCAATGAGAGCCATCTACCAAATTACATAGTCAAGGCAGACAGCTCTCATTAGATGAAAGCCCGCACATGCACTGTTAAAACACGGAAGAGGTGAGTGAATAGCATTGTTCTGGGGGTTTCACACAGCGAAGCATCCCAATGAGACTCCAGGGCTGGCTGATTCCCTCACTCTTGGGCATCCCAAACTGGTCTGGCCATGGAATGGATGCTGGCTTTTCCCCAGGGGCATCCTGGATCATGTGACTATGTCATTCAGCAGGAGGCTCTCATTGTTGCTCATGGCACTGCAGGGGATGTGGCAGTGCGTTATCCCCATTCTAGCCCATGAGAGCCATTTGACGAATGACATGGGTGCAGCCATCTTGGTTCTTGGCACAGAGCAGCTCCCCCCCACTCTGTGCATGCCCCCACCCACCTATACACTTGAATAGATGGGCTAGCGCGCACACAGAGCAGGACGCACTGTGCACAGTCTGTGTGGGACAGTGCAGGGTATACGCTGTCAAGGGACTGGAGAACAGGCCCACTGAGACCCTGTCACCCAAGGGCCCACAAAACCCTAGAGCCGGCCCTGCCTTTAAATATAATTAAATAAAGCTATAATGGTAAATGTAATCCTACTTCCCACCCAAGGTTCAATCCCAAATTTGAAAATGGAATATATTTTTTGCTCCCGCAATTATTGTTGCCAGCTCCCCTCTCTAGCTTCTAATTAGACTCTATGAATGTATGTCCCTAAAGTGAAGCATATATATCATTTGGGTACATCAGTCTTATGCCTGTAATGTGTTTCCGTATTTTTTTCATTTTACATATTGTTGACCCCACTTACAGTAATCTACATTGCTGACATGATATTATAGTGGAAGTCCAGTATAGCAATGAAAGCCCTGCCCTGCTTCCCCTGGTGCTGAGGTAGGGCTGTATCCAGTGCCATTACCGATGCTTCTGCAGCAGCTGCATACTCCCGCCTTCCCATTCATTTGTATACACAGGTGGCGCCTGGAGGATGCCACTCTGGGGATCCTGTCCAAGATGGTGGTGCCCAGCAGAACAGTGTAAGAACCTGGGCGAAGTAAGTTTCTTCTTGTAACCCCCCTGCTTCAGTGCCAGGAGGGTGATTGCTACACTGGACTTCCATTTTCAGTAACTATATATATGTGGAGTTGCAATTGATAATTTTGTGAATATTACATTTGCTGTTTTTACTATAGGATGTAAATTCATTTCCTACTCATTTTTAATTTTTTTCTCTTCTTTTGCATATTGAATTTTCCCAGCAGAATCTCTTCTCCCTCTGCATTGCTATCGCCTCTTCCTGTTTTCCCTCCCTTACCTCTTTATTTGTATGGAGGAAAGGTTTTTTTAAAGGGATACAGCAAGGCAAAGGCAATTGTTAGACCATTGTGTTGAGCTACATTGGGCACTGACTCCTAAACTATTTTCCATTTTTTAGTTGGAGAATAAATGGCTGAGCTATCAAGGTTTTTAGTTTCAACGCATGATTCCTCTTATGAAGAATGTGGGCTTGGCTCTGTGATGCTGCATAATGGGCGGGGTCTGTAAGACAGGTATTCTCATCACCCTGGCTCTTCTTCCTCTCTTTCCAGTGTCCACCGTCTCATCATGTGGCGCTATAGACCACCAGCTTTGCCCTATTATTGATGTTCTATGGCAAAGGAATTCAGGAGGTGTGCCACTACTCTTTGGCGTGAGATATCAGAAGAATCTGAGGTATCAAAAGATACCGATTTTTTTCGTTACTAGACCCAAAACAATAAAAAACAGCACCTACCTTCTCTCCCACGCAGAAGATTTAGCTGCTCCGTGCTCCATAACTCGCTCGCTGTTAGTCTTGGCCCTGCCGCTGTCGCCGTTTACACTGGTCCGTGTGCGTCGCACATTAGTTGCAAACAGGCAATGCCTGTCGTGTCCTTCCATTGCAATGAATGGAAGGCACTGTGTGATTGAGGCATTGGGAGCGCCAGTATCAGAAACCAGAATGTTTCTGAACAGTTGACCAGCCGTGACCTGCTGCACAGGAGAGAAGGTGAGTGTCTTTTTTTTGGCAGTGTGGCAGACCCCCAATCCCTCTTTAACTGGTAGTGTGGCAGAATCCCCCCCAATATCTCTATAACAGACATTGTAGCAGAACCCCCCAAATCCCTCTATAACAGACAGGCAGAATCCACCCCAATCCTTCTATAAAAGGCAGTGTGGCAGAATCTACCCCAGGGAAGGCATACCCCCTCCCTCCGGGCATCCAGATTTGGGATGACCCACTGGTTAACCCCCCCCCCCCTCTCCAGGTCACCAAGTAAACTCGCCTTTTCCCCATTCCAAAGGCACATCTGTGAGCGGCTGCAGCCGAGTCTTAAAGATCTTTAGACGAGTGGGCGGGAGAGAATCCGAACTCGCTGCTTGGACCAGAGGCCGCACATGCGCCATAAGACCAGGTGAAGCTGAGTTAGATTGGGCGACCTGGGTGGGTTTCACACAGCTGATCGGGGATGCCCCGGGGAAGAATCAAAATCCTGTGATTTGTTCCAATTTTAAGATCATTATTTTACATAGTTGCTGAGCTGGGGGCTTCACTGGGGCCCAGTGGTTTTGTATTTTCACTTTTGAAAGTATGGCTTATTGTAGAGACTGCCCTGACTGCTGTGCCCAGAGATGACAGAATTTTCTGGGTCCCGTACAACCTAAGCATCGGGCCTCTCCTCCGACATGCGTGTTGCACGGCTCTAAAATAGTGAACTAGCTTTAGAAGTGTTGCTGATAGAGAATTGGACTAAAATAGCTATTTAGTTGTTTCACAGCATCACCCCCTTCTGTTCTTAGATTTCCGTATTGATCCTCAGAAATGTGACCTTTGTATGCCTGCTATTGACCCATTTTAAAAACAAATATAAGAATACAATAAATATCGGGCAACCAGTCCCCAAATGTTTTTGAGTCGCTTTTATTAAATTTGGTTTTGCAGAGCCTGCAGCAATAACAGTACTTACATACAGTACATGCTGACATAATGCTTAGCACTACTCCATGCCGTTCTGCCAGCTAAATAATGTCATGTACAGTGGCAGACTGGGGCCAAAAATCAGCCCGGGATTTTATCATCACCTGGCCTGCCCATAACTAGCCAGTGGCATCTCTGCTGCTTCCTGGCCAGTCATCCAATGTGCTCCAAGACTGAGGCTATATCATTGGGGGGAGGACATGGGCTCTGGTTGCTTGGGTAAGGGAATGGGGGGCTGGGATTGGATGGGAGTGTTAGTAAAGGTAGCAGCCCTGACTGCCCCAAAGCAGTGCGGCCCACTGGGTGTCCCTATGGCCAGTCCACCCCGGGTGATGTATAAATCACAAGCTAGACGCGGGAACAGCAGAGTTGAGGAGTTTAGCTCAGTGTTAGTAGATGTTGGCATGGCTGTCAAAATCAAGGCACTAGATCTTCAGTACGCCTCTCCTCTCTGCACTGCCACAGAATGTAAGGTTACAAAAATCATTTAGAATAAGTGTTTTAGGCCAGGCCCATAGATGAGAATTGGCTATACTGCCCTGATGGCGGCCCTGGAGTCTTCCTATCTCAGCTGCACATGCTTTGCTCGCCTACAATAAGGTATGGCTTTTCCTGCTGGTAGGGCAAACGCCTGTTTACTTTCAGACATCAGCACACATATGTGCATTATGCAACCTCTGTAAATGATATAAGATTGGCGTATCTCCTGTAACAGATTCTAATTAAAAATATATTAAATAAATAATATAAAGCACATGCTTCTCTGTTATAAAACACTGAGCCTCCACCTACCCCACACATCTCTTTCCCTTAGATCAGTCAGTTCTTGTTCCATTATTACTATCTGTATCCCCATCAGATTAAGCTGGTTAAAGCTGGTTTTGTACAGATAAATGTGTTTTTATATTAATTATAAGCATTAAACACTCCAATCCACCTCTGCTCATTGTGCAATCTTGAGCAACAGCACCAGGTTTCAAGCTTCTTCAATAAGGCTCCCAGACTTACATAGATCTAGTATAAACATTCTCTGTTGTCCTCTAGTGGACAGCTATGCACATAGCTGGCACCAGATTTGACCCTTTAAAGTGGACCAACACCCAGGATTTTGACTATCCTGGGTCTTGGTCCACTTCGGTGGGGCACCCCCGATCGGGGTGCCCCGCTGTGTGAAACCCCCCCGAACCCCCCGAACAACTCACCTCTCCCCGCTCCCAGCACCGACGGACAAGCTGCCATTCACAGACGGCTGGCGCGGGCGGGCGCGCGCACGTCTAGAGGGGCGCGAGGGAGGCGGCGGCGGCCGGCCGCCGCCGAAGATCAGGTAAGGAGTTTGGGGTGTTTGGGGGGGTTTCACGAGATCGGGATGTCCCGCGGGGAGGGAGGTGATCGGCCCGGGAATCTTATAGATTCCCGGGCCGATCACCCGTGGGTGTTGGTCCACTTTAAAGAGGAACATGAGACCTTTTCTGATGTTCCTCTCTAAACACCCCTCCCTCACTGCCTTTTGGATGTTGGCGTTATCTAAAGCGCTAACATCCAGCAGTATTCCAGTCCCCCTTAGCCATCCCTACCTCTAGCCACCCTCTCTTTGCATCTCTGCAGTGATACTGTGCATGCGCGAGATATGGGGACGGCAAGATGGTGCTGCCCAACGGAGACGGTGTGAGACAGAGGAATGCCGGAGCTTGATGCGACCGGACAGGTAAGCCAAAAGTTGTATAAAGTGAAACCAGAGGGGCAGGGGGGAGAGCAAGCTAGGTTTGGGGAGTTTTTATAAACTTCCCAATACCTGAAATGTTCCTCTTTAAAGCAAAAATCCAGTCTGGACTGAGAGTCACATGTTTCACTGCTTACCCCTGCTCTATTTTCTAAACACACTCTGCTCATGAACTTTTACTCTACATAATAATATAATATACACCCTAGTTTTCAAACCATGGGTTGGCTGATCCTCTATAGGCAAAGTATCCTGATAACAGGAGCCCCTGCTATGTGTTTTACTGAATCATATGTAATACACACCCTATTTGTCAGCCCCCTGTGCTTTGGCCGATCCTGCAAAGAAGACGTTTTCGGATGCTACCTTGACCATTGCAGGGAAGAGCTTGACAATTTGATCAGGAAGTTGGATAGGCAATGTCTAACCTACTGGGCGTGGGGAGAACTTCAATAGTGGGTATGACATATGTTAAACCGAAGATGAATATATTTTTGTTGAAGCCCAGTCTCCACTACTAGCTTCACCTATAGACAAGCCCCTGTATGCCAGGATGCTGGACACAGTTCCTCCCATGATCCCTTGATAGTGCATGCATTTCTCACTAGAGCTGAGTCTACAGGCGCGTGAGCCACTCTTAGTTGGAATATGTGTTATCAGGACGTAGCAAATGGTCATACACAAGGGAACAGTCCAAACAGGTGTCAAAATGGAGGGATGGAGAAAAGGCAGCATAAGAAGAAAGGCTGGGGAACATTCATGGGAATGTTCAGTTGCAGTACCAGGGCGCAGACTGAGCAGAGGTCAAGGAATTCCAGAATCAAACACAAGTACATGGCAACAGTAGATGGAATCAGGCAAGACAGGGTCAAACAGCTTTCCCAGATCATATAAAATATATAAAAGGGACCAACTAAGACAAAGCCATGACTATCATCGGCAGTGAGTGTATGCATTAGGGACACTTTAATAGGGCCCAGGTGAGGGGGATTGGCTGGGACAACAGGGGCTGATTGGCTCAGCAACAAACACAGGGCTATATACAATAACTAAGGGCTAGATAGCAGAGAACCAACAATGGCGCATAAAAATAGTGGCTCTCCCTCTTGTTTGTGATGCTGCGTTGTTACGCAGAACCACGCTCGGTCTGTTGTATTGCTAGTCAAGCCCACCAATGTCGTCATGTTCCACAGCTTCTTAAGTGTACTTAATTTAGCAAATACGAATACCACCAATGGACCCCCCCACCGAACGAAATTGGTTATTTGCCGGTTCCCAGAGGGTGGGGACTTGCATATTCATATTCCTGATCAAACTGTCAAGCTCTTCCCTGCAATAGATAAGCTAGGTCATGCTAGTTACTGCTTATTCTTAGTCTTTAACAACTCTAAACAAGACTGCAGCTCATGACCTTCAATTCTACATCTAAAATCATGGAGGCTCACTCACTTGTCTTTGTTCCCATGGTGGCCCCCGACAGCAGGGCTGGGGCCAGCTCAGGGCAAACCTGGGTAATTGCCAGGGCCCCTGGCATCTTCAGGGGCCCACTCAGGCTCACACCTGGCCTTGGTACTATTTAACTGCGGACTCAAACCACCGAATGTCGGGTGCTGTGTGCAGACCTGCTTATGGCTGGCCTCAGCAATGGGATGGTCAGCAACATTGGGGAAGGTGGCATGGAATGGAGGGCAATTAATGGAAGCTCAGAAGGTGGTGAGATCTAGGTGACAGCTGACAAGGACTGGAGGGAAATCAGCAGCAGGAGATGACCCATTTGTGGCAGTGGAGCTGAAAGGTGGCATCATGTGACTCACTACTTTGGGGCCCACTAAGACTCTCTTGCCCAAGGGCCCCCACAAACCTGCAGCTGGCCCTGCCCAACAGCACGCCAAACTGACCCCTAATGCCCCTACTCATGCATGTTTGTGCACAGGTTTCTCACTTCTGGCTTTCATCTGCTTTGAGGCTACCTGAGTTCTTATGGTCAAAGTGATCCTTTACCAAGAAAGAAGTTTATGTTGTCACCTTCTATCCCCAGCCCAGTGCCCCAAAACAGCCCCCCCCTTTTTTTTTTTTTACTAAAGCCTTTGCCCATTATTCACAACAACATGAACCAGATACAGTATGATGTTTAAATGGCTATGCTAATTCATTCAGTTACAACTAAACTGTCATTTAATGGCAGTTAGGTTGAAGTGCTCCCCATTGCTGAGCTGTGTGTACTGTAACTTAATGTATCATAGCTGGAAAGCTGATTGTGAATATTGGGCAAATGCTTTAGTAAAAAAAAGAAACAAAGGCTGTGGGGCACTGGGATGGGGATAGAAGGTGAAAACATAAACTTCATTTCTGGGTATAGGATCACTTAAAGAATTCTATATTATATGATTCATATGGAGAGAATAAAAAATGAAGGAGATCTAAACTGATGGACGCCATGGCAAGCCTTCCTTTTGGTTGCACATTAGGCCGGTGGTAGAACAACACCACAAAAAAGAGAAGCACGTGGTGATCTACTTTCTTTTTCCTTTTCAGCTTTCTTTTTTACTTATCAGTTTTGCCAGATTGACTTGTGTATCTGTCGATATGTTGCACAATGGAAAAAGATTTAGAGCTAAGCCGAAGCCAGTTGAGCTCTCCACAATGGGTTTCACTGAGCCATATGTAATACCCACTATCGTTGTCATTCACCTTATTGGCCAAAACTGCATAGGGGAAGTATGGGGAAATATGCTGATACTGCCTTGACCATTGTAGGCAACAGCTTGACAATTTGATCAGGAAGTTGTAGTGAACCCTCACGCCCGCCTGTTCAGCTTACTGGCTAGGTGCTTGCTGGCCCCACCCCACTCTATGCTGCATATATTATCGAATTGTTCACAGAGCTCACATAGAATGATGCCTGAAGCCAGAGGAACTCCCCCATGTCTGCATTGCCTCTCCACCGGCTGCCAGTTCACCACCCCACAGTAGGCCAGTTGTGAGCAAGATTCTGTTGGGGGCACCATCTTATAGTCTAGGAAAGGAAACAAATGAAATAACCTATGATCTTTTAGATTTTCTGTGTAGGTGTAAGAATAAACAATGATGCTTCTGGAAGAAGACAAGGCAGGAACCAGCTAAGCTCTCTGCAATGGCTTTCACTGACCTAAGCACTGTGTGCTTTAGCTGACCCTGCAATTTCTTATCCTTAAAACATTTCATAATCTATCAGACAGAAGCATATTCCGTCACCTCCTTGCTTTGACTTTTGAGACCATCTTCCTCTAGTACAGGACATCACACCTAACCACTTTTCCCTTTTGTAAATAGTTAGCTAGTCCCCCAAGTTCTCATCTGGATTTGGGATACCTCATTGCTTAATGAGGCCTTGGCTTCCAATACTAATCCATCCATGATTAGCCAGCATGGCCACCATAGTCTTTCACCCAGCAGCCAAACGGACATAGCTGGCAGGTGTACATGCATGCCACACATGCCCGCTCAGCGAACCTAATTATCCTCAAATAATACCGCGCTTATAGCAATAATATAATTAAATAAGCCATAAGCTCAACATGTTGTACTTAAAGTAGACCAACACCCAGGGGGGATTTATAAGATTCCCGGGCCGATCAGATCCCTCCCAGCGGGGCATCTGAAATCGGCATGTCCCGCGGGGTGAAACACCCCAGGAAGCCCACAATCCTACCTTTTCCACGTTCCAGCGGCGCATGCGCATCCGCCGCCGCCGCCTCCCGCGCCTCCCTCTAGCAGGGCGCGCTTCCGCACCGGACGTTTGTGAATGGCCGGCGCGGGTGCGCTCCCTGTAAGAGGGACGCGCGGGAGGCGGCGGACGCGCTCTGCTTGTCTCTTGTCCTCTTGTGCCTCTCTTGTCCGCCGGCGGGGATTGGCTGCAGCGGTCACGTGGGAGCGGGGAGAGGTGAGTTTTCGGGGCTTTCTGGGGGGGTTTCACACAGCGGGGCACCCCCGATCGGGGTGACCCACCGAAGTGGACCAAAACCCAGGATAGTCAAAATCCTGGGTGTTGGTCCACTTTAAACCCCACACTTAGTTCCAAAATATACAGCAAAAATACATAGAGCTAATAAAAAAGTCCAATTGAGATTATTCAGTGGTGTGATATCACAGTGCATGCATCGTCACACGAAATAAGAAATAAATTCTTCATAATGCCAAAGATCTTAGATGAACCCAGAATTCATAGGACTATGTTACAGATCACGATAGAGACTGCTGTCACTTGAAATATCCAACTTCTGCTTACAAATGCTCAGGATGCTCTCCAAAGAGTTGCATGTGAATAAAAAATATAAAAAAATCTAGTGCAGCACTATTTGGAAGCTATCAAAATGTTAATACTGTCAATAAAAGCACTCACAAAGGAAACCGTTAAAACCGCATATCAAACAAAGCAGCCGTAGACAGCTCTCAACGCAGTGTCACGCCATTAAAACTCATCTGGATGAAATCCCCCTTCACAGGCAAGGTCCAGTCCTCCAGAAAATAAACTGCAGAGAAACCAACGCGTTTCATCTCCTGTCCGCAACTTTAACTAGGCTTTCTAACCTAATTATTCACCATGGGCCACGAGAGAGGTGGAGGTCTGGAGCATAGATAAAGAGAGTGATTAAGTCTGTGTTTGGACTTCCAAGGCCTTTAGCAATGTTCTGGTTGCCGTCTTCCCCCCCCCCCCCCCCCCCCCCCCGGGCAACTATTAAGCCAGCCTAAATCTTTTTTTCACTTTAGGTCCACTTAAAGTAAACAATGATCACATTATATTGTAGTTCACAACACTCTATATTGGTAGCTTGACAAAGCAGCCCTGTGTCATATGTCACCAGAACCTACCTGAGTATTTATCACGATATGATCTCCTCTCTGTATAATGTATTTATGTGATATTAGTTCTCCTTTATGGAGTGTTTTTGATTTGGATAAATGTGGTACTTATTGTTGTCACAGCATGGGGTCTTTCCTCCCAGGACTACCAGCTCAGTGCACTAAGCATATGGGCTGAAAACCATATGGAATGGAAGAGATGATAGGGTGCCACCTGCAGTGTTAGTTGCAGCTTGCATGAACCCGGACCTTCAGCATCATTTAATGAAAAGCCCAAACCCTTAAAAGACTATTACCCAGAATCTACAATTAATATATTTTAATATATTCTGTTCAGGACACCAGGATACGCTGCTGCCGTCTTGCTTCAGAAGCTACTCCTTGTTTCTTCCCAGCATCACCTGCTGAGGTAAGGGCAACAAGTGCAGGGGGTCGGGTTATAGCTGTGTTCTGCACAGAGCAGAGCTGGGGTCAGAATGCAATAATCCCAGAATGCAGAGCAGCATAGTCAGAAGACTCCACGGGCCGCCATCTTGGATGTTTAAAGGCTCAGAAAATGCACCTGGTGCAGGTAGCATGATTTTTAAAGAGCAACATCAGACCTGCTGATGACTTCCTCTCTAAACATCCCTCCCCCCTCCTGCACTACCTTTTGGATGTCAGCGTTATCCAAAATGCTGACATGCTGCTGTTACCCTAGTCCCTATCCCCCTCCACCAGCACCTTAACCAGCGATGATAGATGGGTCCGGCCTTAGCAGTGCTCACCTCTCCACAAAAGGCTACCGAACTCTTCCTATGCAGTGACACTGTGCATGCGTAAGATCGGTTGGGCGGTGCAGTGTCTGCTCCCAAGATGTTGCTGCCTCTAGAAGACTCAGAGAGATGGAGGTGCATGATGCCCCTGGAATGGTAAGTAAATACATGCCAAAATAAAAATCAGAGGGGAAGGAGGGCCAGGTAAGCCAAGTTTGGGAAGGTTATATTAACTCCCCAAACAGTCTGATATTCCACTTTAACGTGAGCAATCTGTATGGACAGGGTGGGGGGAAACATACAAAATAGGCTCTAATCCAGGGTGAAGGTCCTGATGAATTGCCAGCTTACAGTAAAATGAAAAGACTGCGGGAGGCCATTTAAAATGCATCAGGAGGTTGCAAGTGCCTATCATCATGGACCTAGTAGGGGGTGGACTTCCAGCCAACCGACAAACAAGTGTATACAGCTTATGACAAGGAGCCATTGTGGAATAGGTACAACCTGCTTATAAGGTGAAAACTAGAAGTGGAATGGAAGGTACTTTTGTTTTAGGTTAGCATTGTCCCAAATATGGCTAGAAATTCTATTTACTACAGGTTATAAATCAATTTAGCCCTGCTGGTTTACCTAACTGTAACTGTTTTATACTAGATTGCGCTTCCAGGATAGTTAAGGTATATTTCTCTATCTTAATATTGAAGTATTGCTCCATTTTACCCCATTAAAACAGGGTGGAACTCTTTATATATGAGTAAGATCTTGTCCAATATCTTCTAAAATGACTGGAGGTTAAAGGCTAATCCAGGCTAATAAAGGAACATCACTTACTTCCCCTGCCCACAAGCTCGAACCTGCGTCAGCTCCAGTTTCAGGCTATATTAATGCTATTTTATAGGAAGGCATTTGTTTGTTTATTTATTTTTCCTGATATGGACTGATGCTGTAAAATGACTTACTGGCATTGGTGATCTCGTCCCCCCATCCTGGTGGCTCATAGCTGAGGGTCTTTCCCCTTCAGTCAGTCGGCACATCCCTACATTGAAATGAATGGAGTGGTTGAGGCCAATGACAGTAAGTGATGCAAGGAAGCAACCAGCGAGCTCGGGCTGTACAGGCCCAATTAGCTGTGCAGGACAATAGAGTGTGTCTATCATTTTTTTTATTTTTGCCCAGACAGTCCCTTTAAATATGTCTTGTAACAGTGGTACAAAAGGCGAGCGGTGCAGTTTTGGAATCTGAAAGACCTCAGAGCCGCCCACTAGCCTACCAACCGGAATTGAGATGCCCTGCTGTGTGAACCCCGGGGTCACTGGTTAAATGCACCATTGCCAGCAGCTTCCAAAGCTTTGCAGGTGGCAACATATCCGACTTCTGTTGCCTGCGCCCATCAATTCAGAACGGTTGGGGACTTCCCTGTCCACATTGCAGATCGCCATCTTGCTGTCCTGGTATCCAAAGTCAGAAGCTGCACTGAATGTGTACAGTATTGTTCGAAGTTTAGCTGAGGAATCTAAAGAGTAATGGGTGCCCTAGCCTGGCCTCATACTCTGCACATGCCCCCTTGAGGATGGAAGCTGGAAATGAGGCCCTTGGTTCCAGATACCAGCACAGAACCGGGTGAAAGTTAAGCAGAGGAGCCTTTTACACTCATGAATTCCATAAATTTGAGGTTTGATAAGAATGTCCACAAAAGTGGACTTTGCTTTTAAGTTATTTTCAGTAAAAAGATATCATCTTTATCCACAAATTCAAGTTTTATTTTTTATTTCCCTACTACAACAGCAATGTGTAAAAAAACAGAACGTTGTTCAACTTGAAATAATATCTTTTGGTCAAAGTTGAAGGAGTCTTCTGCACAGCAATGAATGGGAAGGGATCCTAAAAATTAAAATCGTTTTTTTGTATTGATTTTTTGTATTGATCTGAAAAAGTAATGCAACGGATCAAACTAACTTGCATGGTAGGATTAAAGCAATTGCAATTATTATTTGTCAGAATTTCTGCAATATAAATATCTGCAATATTATATTCCAGCCTATCCAGCTTGCTGTGTAATATTTTACCATTTGGTCTAATAAAAGAATGTTGCTGTGGGAATTTCAGTACTGTGGTGGCAGTTCAGAGGTTACTGTCCTCTTAGAAACATATATACTGCCTTATAAAACTGGAAACATATCGAACACTATTATTGTTTGTATATCCAGTAGTCCAGAAATTCAAGTTCACTTTAAACTTGAAATATAGTTATTCATCCTAAGAAAGGTTCTCCTGTCAGGTATACGGTTACTCTATCATGATAAAAAAAATCGCCCCAGTGAGAAGAATAGAAAAGCTTCCATGCTGCCAACTTCTCTTGGCGAAAACTCTTCTTCCTCTTTGGTAATTATTTTTCTAAGCATTTTACTGTGAGAATACCTCAAATCTATAGGTACCAATGTAATGCTTTATATGTGTTAATGTGGTGACTTCCTTTACTCTCTGCTCACATAAGCCACTGCTCTTTCTCCTTGTTGAAATGTTCTGCCCACTTTCTTGTAAGAACAAGGTAAAGATCAGATTGGTGGGGCATATAGTCCAGGTAGAGACGAGTTGCCGTTTTCTTGGCGACAGCTTTCTCAATCTGAGTTCCTTCATGCCACTCATTAAATGATGTGATAGAAACTATTTCTGGACGAACGCCAAGAGCAGCCTGTAGAGAGGTCTCATAATACTTTCCATTGACTCTATTCCGGGTGTTGTGGTTGTTCCAAGGTCTGATACTGGTGTCTATATACCCAGGGCCCACACTTGGAATGAACATAAGGTTGTTAGTGTCACAAAAACTTTTAATACTTTTCCAGTTCTGGTGGGAAGAACCAAACGAAAATCCATTAGAGGCAAAATATGTGTATATGCCATCAAAACCTCCAGTAAGGATGTCATGCTTGTGTCCTTCTTCCACCAACAAGCCAATGAAGACCGCATCGTAAGGTGTGTTGCGGAGTGAATGCGAGCCAGTCACCGTTAACAAGTTTGCCCAGGACTCGGGTGGTGTCAGATACGAATCATAAATGTAGAAAAGAGGAAGGCTTTTACTGGTACTGGTTTTATATCTATAAAAAGCCGCATGGGATCCAAAACTGAAACATATAAATTAGTGTTAGTACATCAGCAAAGATTTTGGTCAGTTAAAAAAAAATGTAAATGGTATGCATTTTTACCAGCTCAATATGATTTAAAGCACAGAGCTAGGTGTGGAAGGAAAAGCCTCCCCCCACTCCTTCTCCTGCAGGTATTGCCGAGAAACAAACATTTTACCGGAGCTGCTCAGTCACATGGGGCACAAACAGTACATTCTATTGGAGGAGATGCAGTTGCAAACAGTGTGTGAAATAATTTCTTCTTCTAGGGAAATGGTGAGTAGTAGCAATTTTTGGCCAGTATAGGTCCTCTGTAAGGAACAAGCTCCATTTTAAAAGTGGAGTTTATTGTTTTCTTGTTTGCAGAGAGATGAAACTAGGAAGGATTTATTTAATTGGGACTGTTGCAGGAAGGCCTGATATAGCAAATAACTCCTAAACACGATGATGTAAACATAAAATATCTCACAGTTCGGACCAAACACTTACCAGTGAGCAGGAATGGACTGGGGCTGAAAAAATAAGCCTGGGATTTTAGCTGCCCCTACCCCTGAGCGTGCTCCACAGCTGAGGCTATAGCATGAGTTTTAGGTGTACAGTGAGGCCTGGTACAAGAGGAGAGGCTAATAGGAAGCCTTCAGGAGACAGAGATTGGAAGGGGGTTTTATAAACTACAGTGCCCTTGCAGTGGACATTGAACTCTGCCACAGCCAATGGATAAGGTAGGCTCTGTTCAGGCCAGCGCACCAGGGATTCCTCTGGCCCTCCCTATGACCAGTCTGCACCTTTGAGTAAGTCTAATATCTCATGATGTGCAGGCCTCTGATAATTCTTCACATTTATCAGTTCAGCCTCATGGTGCAATTATAGAGAAACAGAAAGGGAGCACCAGGTGAGAAGAAAGTCGACTTTGGTGAAAAAAAATGTAGACGTGTTCTATTCACCTGATGCTGAATCACCCCAAGGTAGACAATGACACTGAATGGCAGTTTTTTTCTCTGGTGCTGACTGCTGAATAGACTACAGTGGCTGACTAAAGTGGAACTCGTTTTCTATCTTGTATAAGGCTATGCGCCCGTACAGGCGCTGTGAAAGGAGGATTCAAGGCATTCTGCGTGTTGGAATCCCCCTTTTTTATTTTAGGGTGATGGCAGTACAATATAAAAAGCATGTAATTGCTTTGGGGACACTTGAAAGACATGACACAGGTTTTGCATGGCCCAAATCACAAGTTTGCAGCGCAACCCAAAAGTGCAAAAAATGTATACAAAAACAATTCCAAACAGCCCGAGTATCCCGTGGCACATGCAAGAGTAACATAGCCAAAAAATGATAATCATCCCATGTCACATCTATGGGATAAGGCATTGCAGGGTGAGCGCCTGGTCTTATCTGGCACTGTAGGGCACTCACCCCATTGCCAGCGCTGCTGATAGGACACTACCTGGCCCTATCACAGGTGCTCTTGAATTTTGACTTGATAAATACACCTTTTGCTTTGGGACCTGACTTTCACCTGATGTTCATCTGGCACTACGCAGCCTTAGCATTTCTTAAAGTGGACCAAAACCCACCCTGGAGTCTATGAGACTCAAGGGCAGACTCACTCCCTTTTTGTTTTGGTCCACTTTAAATAAAACCCACAAGGAAAATTCTGCTTTTGAATGACTATTGTACTTTGAAATGCAACACAAAATAACTAGTTATACCATTAATGTAACATTTTGGGTAATGAATAAACTTACTTGTCTATTATGTATTTAATATTATCATGCAGAGTCCGATCATCTCTTCCCTTGTACGGCTGAATATGGAATGCCACCTAAAAAACAATAATTGTCACATTAATACAGACTTATAGTAATACCTACCTAAGTGGAAGTATAGACTTAGTACTGTAGGGTACCAGACCCTTTGCTTTATGAGCAAGCACAAACACTGTGGCTTGCTAAGGGACAGGGATGGCCGTGCAACCACATTTGGAGGTGGTTATGGGAAACAAATGCAAAGGACGGGCAATCATTTGGAGACCTGCTACAGTTTCTACAGCAAGCTGCAAAATATGGAGGAGAACCCTATTGGACAGGCTTCAGGTGAGTGCCTTGCTGCCTTATTATTGCCCTATACCACTTGAGTGTCAGCATAAATACTCTGCGCTACTGTCAAAGTTAAAATGGACCAACAGAAACGGTGCTCATTTGCATCCCTCCTCATGGCAATTCAGATTGCTGCACATAAAAAATAATTTGCCATTTTGTAACGCCTGCTTTGGTTGATCCCCCCCCCCCCCCACCAATGGCGTCCTATGGATCTGCCAGTGAACTGCAAAGAGGAAGTGCCTCTGGGTGTCCTGCTGCCTTGCATTGTGGGTTGTATTGGTTAACACCAGGCAGCAGAACAGCTGGGATGCTGGGAAAGGAAACCTAGAGCGTACTCCAAGATGGCCACAACAAGGAAAAAAACAGTGAGGTAGCGCTTCAGCTTTGAATGGAGCCAGGAGCGAATGTAATTGCTGACAACAATTCAGTTTTGGGCAAGCAGATGAGGCAAGTGAGTTTTGTGGAGTTTTTGTTTGTCTAGTTTAAGGTGTGCTAGTAGGCAGGTAATGCGAATATCCATAGAGGCCTACTGCCCCTGTGCTGAACATCACTGATAAACTTTGGACCAGGAAGTTCTTCTTTCTTTCTTTTGCTCTATAAATACAGGGTTGTTTCTAGGGGAGGGCGAGCAGGGCCCTGGGTGCCAAGGCCATTGGGGGTTCCTTTATCCTAGCCATCCTGTTTTCTTCAGATGAGTCAGGACCGCTGTTAGTGGTGCTCGCCATAATACAATCCCTCCATATTAGGTACAGTCATAGTCAGGGGGCACTGTAAGCTTCCAATAAATAGGTACAGCAAAAAAAAAACAAAAAATATATATATAGTTACAATTGGTACTATTGTTAGGATTAAAATAGGATGAGATCATTTCACTGCGAAGCAATTCTTGAATGATTTATGTAAATTGATTTTCAAAGTGCCAATAATTCCTGACCTCCATTTTAAAAGGCATCAGGACTGTTACCTTAATGTTGTATCTTTGGGCTGCTTCCAGGATCAGAGGCACCAAGTCTTCTACTGATTCTCCATTTTCATCTGCTGTTCCAGGTGGATACCATGACAAGACCAACACTCCTTTGAAAAACAAAAAAATGAATTGCATTTTTTTTAGACCCACTATTTGCTGGAAGAACTAATAGCGACCCAAAGAAAAAAAACATAAATTTGTGGCAGAATCAACTACTATATTGAATACAGCCTAGGAGGTAATACTTGTCAAGTATTGAAGTACTCCCTGGGGTTAAGCATACATCCAGTTGAGCATCAAATTAGGCAGATACAGGTAAGTATGTTTTGCATAAAATATACACAGCCAAAATATGTGCATGTTGGGTAGATATATATTTATATGATGTGATTGTTGCAAACATGACTGTTGCCCTGTTGGGACGTGTACCCCCATGGATACCCCATACCGTGATATGTCAGACCACGCAACAAATTAGTTCAGCCGCCGGTGGTATCATGGGACTGGAACCCGGCGAGCGACGGAATCGGTAGGTTATCTATTTCCTGAAGGGTGGCTATTTTGCCCTTTATAATAGGTAAAAATTAGCTTTACATGAAAAACAACTGCACCTCCCAAGTATCACGCATAACAAGGTGCATACAGTATATGACCTGAAGACTATTTGATAGATCAGATTTTTGTGGGCTGAAAAGGCATATGTTCTATGGCTAAAAGGGCAGGCATACTTGCTCCCCCCCCAGGGTATCCAGATTCGGGATGCCCCGCTGTGGTAAACCCCCCAGGTCGCCCGAAAACTCACCTTTGTTCTCGGTCCAACAACGCATGCGCAAGCAGTGGCCGCATACCGGGCAATTCCTTTAGCAGGACACGTGCCTGAGCCAGGTATTTGTAAATGGCCAGTGCGAGCACGCTCCCTGTTACAGAGGAAGGGTGAGTGAGATCAGGTGACTTGGGTGGTTTCACACAGCAGGTCATCCCCAATCGAGGTGCCCGGGGGGCAAAGACCAAAAGATGTTGTAGGAAATAAGGACATAAACAAGCCCCTAAAACAGTTTAGGGAATAGCGCAACAGGTTCTGGGAAAGGTATTCACATACAGTTGACAGATTATTTAAAGAAGAACTTTAACCTATAATGAGCTGCAGTGGACTCTGAATCCCACACCCCTGGATATCATGAATTGGTATCCCACTATGCTTTTCTCCCTCTCGAGGTTCAAACCAAGAATACATTTCTATCTCACCCTCATACCTAAATATAGACCTGGTTCCTGGTGAATACTGATCAAAGCTATTGAAGGATTGTGCCATTGTGTTTGTGAAACAATGTCATCCACCAACCTTGATCCATATAGAAGAAGAACCAGCACTCCAATAAAGAGCTTTGTATTGTATCCAAAATGCCAGTAACTAGAGTCAACATTTCGGAGGCTCAGAAGGCTAAATGCCTCTCCAGATGTTTATGTATGTGTAAATAACTGTTCCAGAGGGAAAGATGGACCCCATTATGCACATGCCATTCAGTGCCCCTTAGACATTGAAGCAAAAGTTCTTTAAGCTCAGCTACCCTGCATTAGTGCTGTAGGGTGCACTCAGCAGAAAAACTAGAGTGTAAAAGACAAAAAAAAAGAACCATGCACTACTGAAGATCCTGGAGAACAGCTAACAGCTAAAAAAATACAATTCTGTGAGTACTCACCTGTAGAATTGATTTTATAGTATACAGCACGTCCTGTTCCAGTAATTCCTTACGTCTGGGTTATTCCGCCACAAGGTGGCGCTGGACTGCAGAAAGACTTGTGGCCACTCCCGGCCCCATAAATAGCCAAGTACCTCCCACTAATTTCCAGTGTTGACAAGCAGTTATACAAGAAGCCGGGAGAATCAAAAAATGGATAAGAACCCAAAATAAACTTGAACAATCACCATACAGAGGTAACCAAGAAAAAGATAACAAGGGAGGGGTGGAACAGGACGTACTGTATACTATAAAATCAATTCTACAGGTGAGTAATCACAGAATTGTATTTTTCCAAGTATACAGCACATCCTGTTCCAATAATTCCTTACATCTGGGACATGCAAAAGCAGCGTCCGTAAGGCAGGGTGGGATCCCCAAAGAGCAAAAGCGTGCAGTTTAATCCACTGCCGCCTGCAGAACTTTGCGGCCAAAAGCAGCGTCAGCTGAGGCCCTAACATCAACCTTGTAAAACTTGGAAAAAGTATGAACAGAAGACCAAGTTGCAGCCTTACAAACTTGTTCAACAGAAACCTGGTGCTGAAAGGCCCAGGAGGCACCAATAGCACGAGTGGAATGAGCAGTAAGGCGGAAGGGAGGATCCTTTCCCTTAGCAGAGTAGGCTTGCACCACCGCCTGACGAATCCACTTGCTGATAGTGGACTTAGCCGGAGGCAAACCCTTCCTAGGACCAGAAGGAAGAACAAATAGAGCATCAGTCTTCCTGAAAGATTCAGTAGCTACCAAGTAAAATTTCAGAACTATGACCACATCCAAAGAATGCAGAGTCCTCTCCTTGGAATTAGCAGAATTAGGACACAAGGGCCTTGATTCACAAAGGGTTGAAAAAAACTCTCATGGTAGTAAAAAATTCTCAATTCATGAGAAAAAAGCCTGAGAATTTCACTGTTAGTGAATCACCAGATAGGAAGACAATGAAAGTCAATAGCACTTTTTTACTCCTATAAAAAGTATTGAACTTTTTACCCCTTTTTTACCTATAGTAAAAAGTGCCATTGACTTTCATTGTTTTCCTATCTGGTGATTCACTAACAGTGAAATTCTCAGGCTTTTTTCTCATGAATTGAATTTTTTACTACCATGAGAGTTTTTTTCAACCCTTTGTGAATCAAGGCCAAGGAAGGCAAAACAATGTCCTGATTGAGATGAAAAGCAGACACAACCTTAGGCAAGAATTCTGGTTTAAAACGAAACACCACCTTGTCCTGGTGTCGCTCAAAATAAGGAGGTTTGATGGAAAGCGCTGCCAACTCAGAAACACGCCTGACAGAAGTAATAGCCACCAAAAAGGCTACCTTGAGAGTCAAAATGGGCAAAGCAGCCTCACGGAGAGGCTCAAAAGGACGACCCTGCAGAGCAGATAACACCAGATTTAAATCTGAAACTGGTAAAATAGGCTTACGTGGCGGACGCACATGAGAAACCCCCCTGGAAAAAAGTCTTAACCAAACGGTAACTGGCAAAAGATTTTTGGAAGAAAGTTGCCAAAGCTGATACATGACCTTTGAGGGTACTAAGTTGAAGGCCCAAATCCAAACCATGTTGCAAGAATTCCAGAATCCTGGGAACAGAAAACACCCGACAGGGAAGAGATTTGGACTCACACCAGGCAATGTAAGCATGCCAGACCCTGTAGTAGATAAAGGACGAGGACATCTTCCTAGCCCTAATCATGGTATCAACAACAGAGGCAGGCAACCCCTTTTCCCTCAAGATGGAGGTTTGAACAGCCAAGCCGTCAAAGCCAGCATTTGTAAATTGGGATGGCACAGCTGTCCCTGAGTGAGCAGGTCTGGATCCTTGGGCAGGACGTACTGATCTACCACCAATTGCACGATGTCTGCGAACCACACCCTTCTTGGCCAACAGGGGGTCACCAGAATGGCTGGCACCCCCTCCTGGGCTATGTTGCGCAGCATCCTGCCCAACAGTGGGAACGGAGGGAACACATAGAGGAGCCGAAACCCCTTCCAAGGCATTGCTAGCGCATCCGTGGCGAAGGCCAGAGGGTCCTGAGACAGAGAGACAAAGAATGGAAGCTTGTGCGGGACGCAAACAGATCCACATCCGGCAGACCCCAGCGACAGCACAGGAAGTGAAACACCCTGTTGCTGAGGGACCACTCCCCCAGCCGAGACATCCCCCTGCTCAGGGAGTCTGCCTCCAGGTTTTCCACCCCCGGGATGTAAACTGCCGATATACAGGGGACATTCTCTTCCGCCCAGGAAAGTATCAGGGACACTTCCTTGAGGACTCGCTTGCTCCATGATTGATGTAGGCAACCGCCGTCTGGTTGTCCGAGCGGATCTGAACAGCCCGACCCCAAAGTTGTGGGGTCAATTGGGCGAGAACCAACCTTACCGCCCTCAGTTCCAGAATGTTGATAGGAGTATGGGCCTCCTGGGGGCCCAACTGACCCTGGAATTTCAAGGACTTCCAGAAGCCCCCCAACCTGTCAGACTGGCATCTGTGGTGACAGTCTCCCGGCAAGAGGACAGAAAGGTCCTGCCCAACAAGAGGTTCCTTGAGTCCAGCCACCATGAGAGGGACCGTCTGCCCAGGGGGGACAGAACAAATACCTGATCCAGGTACACAGGGTCCCGATCCCACACCGATAAGAGGTCTCATGTGAAACTTAGCATAGGGTACCGCCTCGAATCAAGACACCATCAGGCCCACCAGTTGCATCCCCTGCCGGATGGAGGGATGAGGACAAGAAAGAAGAAACTGGGCCAGCACTTAAAGACTCTCCACCTTCTGTTGAGGGAGAAAAACCTTGACCTGAGATGTATCCAGAGTCATGCCCAAAAAGGACCTCATCAGTGACGGGGACAGGAAAGACTTGGGATGGTTGATCACCCACCGGAAGGACTCTAGTTTGGACACCACCATCTGGGTATCCCGTTCTGCCTGATGGAAGAACGGAGACGAGATCAGAATGTCGTCCAAATAAGGAAGAATGTGAATGCCCTGAGATCTCAACAGAGCCATTACCCCCGCCAGTACCTTGGTGAATACCCTGGGAGCTGAAGTGATACCGAAAGGTAAGGCCCCAAATTGGTAGTGCTGATTCTCCAGAGCAAACCTGAGAAATTTCTGATGACCTGGGAAGATTGGTACATGAAGGTAAGTGTCCTTGATGTCTACTGATGTCATAAAATCGCCTGGGCGCAGAGTAGCGACTGCTGAGTGTAGGGTCATGCGAAAATGCTTGAATCTGACAAACTTGTTGAGGTGCTTTAAATCCAAGATGGGCCTGAGGGACCCATCCTTTTTGGGAACAGTACATAGATTGGAGTAGAAGCCTCTGCCCCTTTCCCTGAGAGGCACAGGGCAGATGACCCCCAACTCCAAAAGGTTTCGGACCGCAAGCCGTAAGCCCTGAGCTGACAGGGGGTTTTGAGCCATCCAGGATCTGATAAATCTTGGAGGCGGCCAGGCTGCAAACTCTATCTTGTATCCAGAGGACACCACCTCCTGAATCCATCTGTCTGCTACACGTAGCCTCCAGACATGAGCAAAGAGCCGAAGCTGCCCCCCACCCAGATGGGTGAGCGCGCCTCCTCATGCCTGAGGGGGCTCAGGGGAGGATTTGGGCTTGGGACCCCATGAGAGCCCGGGACGGCCTCGTCCTCTACCCTGCCCCAATAGTCTCCGTGTTCCCCAGCAAAGGAAACTCCTCGACCAGCCCTGGAAGCGCGGAAGAAGGGGAGAGAGGCACCGGTCCCCCGAAAGGGCCGACACTGCATCCTACATTGAAGCAGCCTACCACCCCTGGCAAATAGGTCCAAGCGTTCTCCAAAGAGCCGCAGCCCTTTAAAGGGAAAACCAGTGAGGGCCTTTTTAGCAGCATTATCAGCCACCCACTGACATAGCCAGACAGAGCGTAGTATAGCCACCAACAGGGCAGAAGTCCTACCACACATTCTAATGGCATCATCCATGGCAGAAAGGATATATGCAACAAATTCATAGCAAAGTAGGAGAGATCTATAATCCTCACCTCCCACGTCATCAGAGGCCCCATCTATGAAACACTTAAGCAACCCTTTAATAGCAATAGCCGTTATGGCAGAGGCACAAACCGGGCGCAGTGCAGTCCCCACACAGGCAAAAGCATTACAGGACAGCGGGTCCAAGTGCCGGTCCTCACCATCCCGCAGTGTAGTAGTGTCAGGTGAATGCATGACTGATGTGTTAGACAACCCTAGGACGGGCGTGTCCACCTCGGGCGGACAGGACCAACGATTAATCACATCAGCAGGAAAAGGATACCTCCTGTCCCAACTCTTGGGCACCCCAGGTAGCTTACTAGGGCGTTCCCACTCCTTGAGCACCAGATTATTAAAGTGATTCTGCTCAGGGAACTCCAAGCGTGGTTTAACAGAATGGAAAAGCTCACCCTGCTGCTGCGGAGCCACGGCAGGAGGGGAAATACAAAGCACTTCAAAAATGTGAGTCAATAAACTGTCAGTGTCATCTGAGAACCATGGGTCTTCTCCAAAAGGAGACCCAGTACCACCATATAACTTAGACTGTTCCTCAGAGGATTCTGAATCAGAGAATAATTCCCCCTCCTCGAGGGGGTAAAAGCCAGACAATGAGTAAAATCCCTCATCCTCCACAGGAAAGAGGGAAGCAGCGGGAGATAAATGCCGCTTCTTAACAGAAGCCTTACGCGGGGCTGACCCAGCAATATGCTTTTCAATGCTGGCCACCAATGAAGCCAATTCATAATGAGACTCCCCGCCAATGTGCCCCTCACTGGGGGTCAGATGCAAGCGTGGGGGGGTAGGCGAAGCAGAAAGGGGCGCAGCACCGGGAGCCATAGCAAAGGACACAGGCTGCAGCGCAAGCACATGTTGGGCACAGGTCAAACACACCCAGACACCGTCACTAACAGGGGATACCCCACACACAACACACAGCTGGGCTTTTCCCGAAGGAACCCCAAGCACATCGTCCCTGGAAGCCTCCATATGGTGATTTAGATACAGGGGTAATGGCCAGTAAAGGGACACAGCTAGCAATAGCCACCCTTTTTGGGATTCCCCCCAAAACCCGCTAGGGAAGGTGGGAGAATCACAGTCAGAGGTGACCCGCCTGCAAGACACAATAAGCACACAATAAACATCCCCAGCGTATACATAGTAAAGCAATATAACAAAACCCCTGTAAGGGACTCACGGACCAATCGGAGAGATCGCGTCGCAGCACCGCAAGGACAAGGCCACAAAATGGCGCCGGCAGCAGTACCGAGAGGGGCGGACTACGAGAGTATGACGCAAAACGCGTCAGACCATGGTTCCTTCCCCCCCGAAGAGCGCGAAACTGTGATCACGTGAGACGCCGGCGCCATGACAGTAACCTAAAAAATACATAGCGCCAACCACCGCGGAGCGCCGTACAACGGTCCGCACAACTCCAAAAAAGCACACAAATACAGCCCCCTGCCCACCGAGCGGGCCACAACAAAGAGTCGCGCCCAACTTTCTAGAGGGGAGGGGAGAAGGGTGAAGGGAACCAAGACCCAAGGATTGAGGCTGGGGCATCCTAATGAGGCTCACCGTAGAAAGCCTGTCGTCTGCTACCCTTTGGTACAGGATCTTGCGGCTCGGAGCTGAGCTCCTTCAGCACCTGACCCTGGTGCTGTCCTACCTTCACCCGAACCGTCAGCCGAGGCTGGGAGGCAGTAGAGAGCCATCTTCTATCTTCGCAGTCCAGACTGCAGAGAAACACTGGAAATTGGTGGGAGGTACTTGGCTATTTATGGGGCCAGGAGTGGCCACAAGTCTTTCTGCAGTCCAGCGCCACCTTGTGGCGGAATAACCCAGACGTAAGGAATTACTGGAACAGGACGTGCTGTATACTTCGAAAATACAACTGAATATGACTGACTACTTGATCTCAAGTGTAAGTGTGTGAACTGGAGCCTTGAGGCTTCCCTCAGCTAATTAATGCAGGACATGCTAAGGACTGGGGCTTCATGGCCTGACAAAGGGAGGTCTATGGTGAAGCTTGAAAGGAAACCCAAATGTAGCTTAGCCTATAGAGCTTCCACCTCCACAGGAGAAGTAGCACTTTCTGTGTATGGTATAACTATATATATTAATCCAGCAGTGACTTATAACTGTAGGTTCCTGGTAGATGGAGCCTACATACTGACATGTAACAAAGAAGCGCCATTCCCCAAGAGGTCCTTTTCGGTAAGTTATGTGTTTTAAAAATAATAAACCACTGCACAATTCTGTTCAACATTTCTGGTTCCTCCATAGTGGCCTTTATAGTACTGGAAGGTGTGTTTCCTATTTTTAGAATTATTATTTAGAATAATTTTTTTTTCTAATTGCCTGAGCCTTATTGTTAACATCTGTATTTGGTGTTATGTTGCAGTTATTTAACCTGGTCTGGGTTAGTGTAGAGGCTTTGGCAAGTTTTATTTTTGTTGTTTATGTAATTATATTAAGCAGTAAACCACAGTAATTCCATCTTACCTATAGCAGCTGCTCTGAGCTGTCTCATATGTTCTTCCAAAACCTCAGGGTCTTTCGAACTGTAGGGCCCCAATTCTGGGTAGAAGCTGGACCCAATGTCTTCAGGAGGGCTGTGTCTACCTTTAGGGTAACTTGCAGATATTTTGGGATCCCAATGAGGAACCATTACATGATCCCAGTGGATATAGTTGTTATCAAACTTTGGGTTCCCATACCACATGTAGTAGAAAATATGCAGGTCATAGTAAACTTTTGTTAGATCTGCTGCAATTGCGGTACCTTGAGACTTGGAAATGACCTCATTAGAAACAGAACGTCTCTCAGACTGTTCAATAAAAGGCATAAGTTCCAAACCAGGAGCAAGATCAAAAAAGCCATCAGTGGGTTTCAAAGTCCGCAAGCCCATCATTGTTCCAAATATAAAAAGGGTGAAAAGAAAAAGAGCAATGCATGCTTTCCTACGAAGCCTTGCCATCTTTGTATTTGTCCAGTGGCACTCTATATGTCTATTCCCATTTGGTCAGATCTGAAAGAAACAGTAATTGTTTAATACAAATTATAAACCTTAAAGTATCATACAGGGAACAACTGCATATGGAGGCACCCATTGTTCCCAATGGGAGCCAGCTGTACACAGGCCATTACCCACCCACCAGCCAGAGTTTAGGCTTTAACATGAAATGTTTTGGTTGTAATTTTTCTACAGTTTTTTAAAAATATTTTTTTGCGTAAAAAAACAAAAAAAAAAAAAAAATATTTTTTAGACAATTGTCTCCTTTATTTTAAATAAAACACTTGTTTTATTAATAAAAACCACATTGCATATGAAAGCCCATTTCTCCCGATTACAACGGTACCACATATGAATCAGTAGCCCCCCATTCTTGCCCAGGAGAAACCCCAAACTGAAAAGAGCACTTTATAGCATTTACAAATAAAATACAACTACTATTCACACTTTAAACATAAGGGATTAATTATATAAAAAAAAAAATTGGGGGGGGGGGGATTTTAAGGGTTAAAAACCATTAAAAATCCCCCCAAAGAATTATATGGGGTCCCCCTTAACCATCATAACCAGCCCCGGGACCAGCTATGGGGGCTTGTAGGAACAGGATGCAGGGGCCAGCTTTGGTGGCCCCCCCGCCCTGCCGGCTACAAGCTCCATGGGGTGGGCTCTTCTGCCCTGCCTGGGCTTTGGGGAGGCAGGTAATTGGGGGTGTCGGGGGTTAATGGCAAGACACCCGCTAGCCGCAGGTGACTTGATAGCCCCAAGCCTTGTGAACTGGTATAGGGGTCTCATGGCTCCCTTACCTGTTCACAAGGGGTTAACAGTATAAAATAAAACACACACACACAGAAAAATGACTTTTATTAGTTTTTTTTTTTCTTTACTCACCTCCGATCCCCCGACGATCATGTCCCACGAAGCTCCGATGAAAGCTGCTGGTGATCACAAAGGGGCGGGGCTAGCAGCTGGGACCCAGGAAGTGAGGGAGAGGGCAATTTCTCACCCTCTCCTCACTACGGAGGAGCCCGGGGGGCGATCGGAGGCCCCCCGGTGAAGAGGATACCCCTCGGGAGGAATCGCGATGGCAAGTGAGTAAATGTCATTTACAGTTTTTTCTTTTTACAGTTAACTGTCGCAGCGGCCGAAGCGAGGGGGGGGGGCGCTATTTTGGCCGCCCTCATGAAGCGAGAAGAGCCCCGGGTGAAAAGAAGACCCGGCCCGATCCAATGTGTGGTCAGGTGAGTTTTTTACTTTTATACTTTTTTTTTCTGTGGGGGTTTAAGAGCAGTTATGAAAAAAATAATTCATCATTTAATATTGAAGCAGAACAGATATTACTAATGAATCTTATACTTTTTTTCAAAAAGGCCAATTTTATTTAAGAAATGTAATGCTATCGACATTAATAATATGATTCTGGAGGATAATAACATAGCTAAAATAATACTCATTCCCAAAGCTGGCAAGAATCATAGTAAATTCACCAATTACCACCCAATCTCCCAGATCAATTGTGATCTCAAGCTATATGCAAAGATTATGGCAACAATGATTGAAAAAGCCCTAATACAGCACAGGATGTTTCTATAGCTATAAATCTAATTCATCACATCAAAACAACCGGTATGCCTGCATTCTTGGTAACCCTAAATGTTGAAAAGGCATTCAACAGAGTTTCCTGGAAGTATCTGCAGGAAACTTTAGACACTCTTGTATTTGGGTGAAATCTCATTGCTAAAATCATAATATTATATATGAACCAATCTGCCACAATAGAAATTAATGGGTTGAAATCCTCAAAGCTTAATATTCTGAATGGAACATGACAGGGATGCCCACTCTCTCCTCTCCTCTGTAACATCCACCTTGAAACCTTGCTCCATCAAATAAGAGATGAAGAGGAGGGCATCAAAAATACCATTTTGTGAATACTCACCTGTAAAATGGGTATTATAAGTATGTCACACACCCCACTTCAAACATTAATAATTACAATAGGGTTAACGCACCGCTAGGTGGCAGCATTGCAGAGAATCTCCAAAAACTTCAACAGGCCCCTCCCGGTCTATACATACCTGATACCTCCCAAGAACCTCCCAGTATTAGAACAGCAGTAAGACAAGGTACCAGAACCAAACAATGTAACCCTCAATGTAAAGAACTAAACTTCACCAAATAAAGAGCCAGGATACCGAAAAGGGCGGGTGAAGTGGGGTGTGTGACATACTTATAATACCCATTTTACAGGTGAGTATTCACAAAATGGTATTATTCTAAGTATGTCACACACCCCACTTCAAACATTAATAATTACAATAGGGACATCCAACAGCAGTGTCCAGAAAAGGGTGGGTATCCGAATCAGGCAATAACGCAGAAAAAACTCAAACCACTGCAGCCTGCAAAACCTTGCGGCCAAAAACAGCATCCGCTGAGGCCCGCACATCAACCTTATAGAACTTAGAAAAAGTATGAACAGAAGACCAAGTTGCAGCCTTACACACTTGTTCAACCGAAGCCTGGTGCTGAAAAGCCCAGGACGCACCAACCGCACGAGTAGAGTGAGCAGTAACGCGGAAAGGAGGATCCTTCCCTTTAGCCGAATAAGCGCCAACAATGGCCTGACGAATCCATTTACTAATGGAAGATTTGGCCGGAGCCAAACCCTTCCTAGGTCCACATGGCACAACGAAAAAGGCATCCGTCTTACGAAAAGAAGACGTAGCACGAAGATAGTACCTGACACAACGTACCACATCCAAGCAGTGCAAAGCACTCTCCTTGACATTCTTAGGCTTAGGACACAAGGAAGGAAGAACAATATCCTGGTTAAGATGAAAAGCAGAGACCACTTTAGGTAGAAAGTCTGACTTGTATCGAAAAACCACTTTGTCCTGATGATCCTCAAAATAAGGAGCCTGAATAGACAAAGCTGCCAACTCTGAAACACGCCGAACCGAAGTGATGGCCACCAGAAAGGCAACCTTCTGAGTAAGAATGGACAAAGTAACATCCCGCAAAGGCTCAAAAGGAGGAGCCTTAAGAGCAGAAAGAACCAAATTCAAATCCCACACTGGGAGCAAAGGCTTCCTAGGAGACCGCACATGCGAAACCCCCTGGAAAAAGGTCTTGACCAAGGGATGACTAGCAAAAGACTTCTGGAGAAAAATAGACAAAGCAGAAACCTGCCCCTTCAAGGTACTCAGCTGAAGACCGGAGTCCAGCCCCGACTGAAGAAACTCCAAAATCCTAGACACAGAAAAGACCCGGCAAGGCAAAGACCTAGCCTCACACCAATCAATATAAGATCTCCAATACCTGTAATAGATGGAAGAAGAAGATCTCTTCCTGGCACTAATAAGAGTCCGAATGACCGCATCCGAAAGACCCTCCTCCTTTAAGATGGAGGTTTCAGCAGCCAAGCCGTCAAAGCCAGCGTTTGTAAACTGGGGTAACAAAGTTGACCCTGAGTGAGAAGATCTGGCCGAAGCGGCAGATCGAACTGATCTACGGCCAGACGAACGATGTCCGCGAACCACACCCGCCTTGGCCACCTTGGAGCCACGAGAATGGCGGGCACTCCCTCCAGAACCAACTTTCGCAGAACCCTGCCGAGCATGGGAATCGGAGGAAACAGATAAAGAAACCCCAGGTCCCTCCAGCTCAGGGTCATGGCATCCACCGCCAGAGCCAGAGGGTCCCGGGACAGGGACACAAAGGACGGAAGCTTGTGATTGTGACGAGAGGCAAACAGATCCACCTCCGGCGTCCCCACCGGAGACAAAGTGACCGAAACACCTGGGGATGGAGAGACCACTCCCCCCGACGGGACGCACACCGGCTCAGAAAATCCGCCTCTGTGTTTTCCACTCCCGGAATGTAAACTGCCGAGATGCAAGGGACATGAGTCTCCGCCCAGACCAAAATCAGAGACACCTCCCTGTGGGCACCCAGACTGCGAGTCCCTCCTTGGTGATTGATGTAAGCAACCGCCATCTGATTGTCTGAACGAATCTGAACCGGCAGACCTTGTAAATGATGCGTCAAGCGAGACAGAACCAACCTGATGGCTCGCAATTCCAGAACATTGATGGGCAAGTGGGCCTCCTGAGGGTCCCACTGCCCCTGAAACCGAAGATCCTTCCAAAAACCTCCCCAGCCTGACAAACTGGCATCCGTGGTAACAGTTTCCCAAAGCGGGGTCAGAAACGACCTGCCCTTCAGAAGGTTGTCCGAGACCAACCACCACAGAAGGGACTGCCGAACCCGAGGGGACAACCGGAAGGACCGATCCAACGACCCCGGACACCGGTTCCAAGACGCCAAAAGATGAAGTTGAAGAGTCCTCGTATGAAACTGAGCAAAGGGAACTGCCTCGAACGAGGCCACCATCAACCCCACCAGTCTCATCCCCAGACGAATGGACGGATGAGGATGGGAGAGGAGCAGCTGGACCAATTCCTGAATCATCAGAACCTTGGCCTGAGGGAGAAACACTCTGTGCTGGCAGGAGTCCAACGACATCCCCAGAAAGGTCACCACCCTGGCCGGAACCAGTGAGGACTTGGGGTAATTGATCACCCAGCCGAACCTCTCCAACATAGACACCACCGTGCTGGTGTCCCCCTCTGCTTGACTGAAGGAAGGTGCCATGATGAGAAGATCGTCCAGGTAAGGCACAATGCGAATCCCCTGAGCTCTGAGCAGGGCCATCACCCCCGCCAACACCTTGGTGAACACTCTCGGAGCAGAGGTGAGGCCGAATGGAAGAGCCACAAACTGAAAGTGCCGATCCTCCACCACGAAACGAAGGAACCGCTGATGAGCTGGAAAGATCGGAACGTGCAGGTACGCATCCTTGATGTCTATGGACGTCATAAAGTCCCCCTGCCGAAGCGAACCGATCGCAGACCGCAGGGTTTCCATGCGGAACTTCCGTGGACGAATAAACCTGTTGAGAAACTTCAAATCCAGAATAGGACGGAAGGACCCGTCCTTTTTGGGGACCGTGAAGAGATTGGAGTAAAACCTGCGCCCTACCTCTGAAGAAGGAACCGGGCAAACGACAGCTAAGTCTAGAAGATTCCTTACCGCCGCCAGGAGCCCCTGCGCGGCCAAAGGATCCAAAGACACCCGAGACCTGAAGAACCTTGGAGGAGGACGGGACTCGAACTCCAACTTGTAACCGGCCGAAACCACCTCCCGGATCCATCTGTCCGAGACCTCCTGGTCCCACACCCGGGAGAAAAGTTGCAACCGTCCCCCCACCCGAACGGGTGAGGGCGCCCCCTCATTGCTGGGTGGGCTTGGCAACCGGCTTGGGCTTGGCACCCCAGACGCGAGTGGGGCGGCCACGGCCTCTACCCCTATTCCAACTGGCGCCCCTGGGGGCCGAGGAGCCCGCACCCCTACCGGCTCCAGCTCCCCGAAAGGACGGATTGAAGGAGACCGTCCCCCGAAAGGAACGGCGAAATTTCTTGCGCTGAGGTAACTTACCTCCCTTGGCAACAGAATCCAGCCTCTCACCAAAAAGCCTCAAACCCAAAAAGGGCAGAGCCGTGAGCGATCTTTTAGAATTAAAATCAGCCGTCCACTGTCTCAACCACACACAGCGCCGGATAGCCACCAGCAAGGCAGTAGCCCTGCCACACATCAACATGGCATCCTCTTGAGCGCCAGGATAAAAGACAAAAAAGAATCGCAGCGCTTAAGCGCAAGGGACTCATCACTGGTGGGCTCGAGATCCACCCCCAAGTCCCTGACAATAGACCTGACAGCAAAAGTCAAAAGAGCCGAAGCACAGACAGGCCTTAACACCGAACCCGCACATACAAAACCATGACGGGCAAGCTGATCAACCCGGCGATCCTCGCCGTCCCTGAGCGAAGTCGTGTCAGGGGAATGCACGACCGCCGTGTTGGACAGTCCCAAGACCGGAGTATCTACCTCAGGGGGAACAGACCAACGCTTCATCAAGTCCGCCGGGAAGGGATACTTCCTATCCCAGCTAGACGGCACACCAACAAGACGTGTAGGTTGCTCCCATTGCTTGAAAACAATTTCTTCAAAATGCTGTTGGCTGGGAAACTCCAAACGCTGCTTGGACACCCCAAAAAGCTGACCCTTAGGCCTACGAGCAACCACCGGAGGCTCCAAATCCAAAACCTCAAACATCTGGCTCAGAATGGTAGAGGAATCGAGAGGGAGGCCGTCAGCCTGATCCCCCTCAGAACCCAGCAACCGCTGAACATCAGAATCTTCTTCCTCAATGAGCTCACCATCTTCAAGGGGACGATCCGACCAATCCAGATCTCCCACAACTTCCTCATCTGAATCCGGCGGAGGTGGAGACAGATGCTTCCGCTTAGCTGGAGCCTTCTGAGCGGCCATAGCAGAAAAACCGCTTCTCAAGGCTGGTCAAATGGGCACATACCTCAGACTGCGAATCCCCGCCCAGGACAACGTCACACGGGGTCCGGAATAAGCGAGGGGGAGAGGGAGATGGCGCGGCTGATGAGGTGCTAGGCACCGGAGTACTGGACTGCCGTGCAATGTTCTGCTGTGCACAAGGGATACACAAAATGACATCATCTCCCTGGAGCGGAGTCCCACAACCCCCGCACACCTTGGATTGTCCCGAAGAACCATTCCCGGTATCTGTGGCAGCCTCCATGTGGTGAAATTTATGGTATTCGCAGAACCCAGGGATTTATGCGGTACGCGACCCGGGATGCCCCTTAATAACCTAACAATTGTCTAAAGATTGTCAAAAGATCCTGACCCAGGGGAATAGCATAAAAACCCTTTTATATATATATATATATATATATATATATATATATATATAGTGTAATGAAACCCCCCCCCCACAAGCCAGGTATATAAGACCGGGAGAGCCCTGCCAGATGGGATCCCAGGATCTGAAAGACACAAAAGGAGAGGGACAAGAGTCAATCCAGGCACAATAATACCTAAACAAGCATACAGCATAACATACAACCCCCCTCCCCCCCCCCCTCATTAACCATAGACACAGGAAATGGTTAAAAAACACAACCAGCACTTTAAAAGATGTGCAGGAGCGAGGAGGCGGGAGAAGGAGGGGACGTGATACGGGGGGCCAGGCCACCAACTTTATGTGAACATCCCCCGCAAGATATAAGAAAACGCCTACCTGAGGGAGAGCACAGCGCAGATAGGCACCGCAGAAGATGGCGGCCCGCACGCTGCTCCGAGGAGTGAGGGAGGGGAAGGACGAGCCCCGAGCGTGGGAGCCGAGAAGGCCCCGCCCCACCGGAACAGCCAATCAGCGCGTGGCCCGCGCGCGCGCAGCCCCGCCCCCTTGCAGCGTCAGCGCCAGCAGGCAGAGGTCGCGCTCAGCCTCCAAGACGGGACCGGCGGAGCAACCTGCCGGTCCCAAGTGCGCACACAAAACAAACCCACACACTCATCTCCTCAGCTCCCCCCTGTGCAGACCGGACACGCCAGGCTGCAAGCGCCGAACACGGCGCTCAGCCACAGGCGGGACCGCGGCGCAGCGCACCGCGAGGCCCCGCCCCCCGGCTCCTGAGGGGAGAGACGCCATTCACACAAACAGCAGTGACAAAAAAGACACACAAGGCAGAACCTCAGTAAAAAATCGCCACAGTAAACAGCGCATAAGCCCTCACAATACAGCAGCGCAGCAGCCACACTCACACAAACATGTCACCGGTCCCAAAGCGCGCCCCACACCCCGGAATGTGGAATAACTAAAGTCCCAGGGCTAGGCACATCCTGACCGCTAACCTACTATTAAATGGGGGCATCCCACATCCGGATCACCACTCCGGGAATCCCGCTATGCCCCGCAATGAAGGGTCGAGCGGAGGAGCTAATCTCCTAGGCACCAATGGTGCCGGCTACCTTATTGCCCGGCCTACAGCCGAAGCTGGGAGGCTGCCAGTAAACAGATATACTACCAAACAAGAGCCGGGCAGAAATAGACCACGGGGGGGGGGGGGCCGGGGGGATACCCCGGCTACCTGCAAGCAGGAGACTTCTTTCTTCTGTCTTGTCGCCACCTTGCAGAGAACAACACTGGGAGGTTCTTGGGAGGTACCAGGTATGTATAGACCGGGAGGGGCCTGTTGAAGTTTTTGGAGATTCTCTGCAATGCTGCCACCTAGCGGTGCATTAACCCTATTGTAATTATTAATGTTTGAAGTGGGGTGTGTGACATACTTAGAATGGCATAGAGCTGAATAACATGAACATCAAATATCTAGCCTATGTCGATGATATCCTTTGCTTGTCTGACCCCACAATTTCCCTCCCTAGATGTAATAAAAAAAAATAAATATAGACAAATCTGCTGCAATGGAATTCTTGCTAACACCAGAAGAGTTGGGTAACTTAAGAAAAACACTTCCAAAATGAATCTGCACTAAGTGCATTACCTATCTAGGTATCCACATTTCTGAGAACCTGAAAGAAATTTTTATAAAAACGACATACCATTTCAGCAACTCACTAAGGAGAAATGGCGGCATGGATTATTCTTAGACTGAATTTACTCGGCCATATCAGTTTAATAAAAAGAGCAATCCTCCCTCGATTTATTTATATATTCCAGAATCTCCCAATCAGTATTCTACACCTATGAGATTCTATTGTAGGAAAGACTGTGTCAAAATCAACTATAAAACACTCTACAGGAACATCAAGATGGGTGGGGTAAGGGCACCATATTTGCTTCTTTACCATAAACCGAGTCTGATTAACAGGACTTTTAAATGGCTGAATTAGAATGTCACTACCCCTTCTTATATTCTTCATCTCTTGAACTCACAACGTATAGCAGAAAAATAAAAAAAAATAAGCCACCCAATTACACGCACCATTGTAAAAGCCTTTAATCAGACAGCCTGACCTATCACTGTCCCGTAAACTTATGATTGCGTTTAACAACAATCCTCTCCTTCCCTTAGCATCTGCCCCACTTTCCAACAATGAAATTAGGGAGAGTAAAATGATCAGGATTCAGAACTTAGTGTGGGATAGACCCAAAACAAAAATACTCAACTTTTTTCAACAAACGCAGAAGGAGTGGCGCTTCTCAAAATGGGCTTTGCCCCCCTCTCTCTACTCCCTTCCATTTAGCAATAACTCTCAATACACTAGGTTTGGAATATTTATTTGTAACTTTTCTTCCTAGGTATATCCCAGGTATCACACATATATATCATACTCTGTTCAATCTGTGGCCCTGCTTTAACAGAAAGAAATTGGGAAAATTAGGAATTAGGGCAAAAAAAAGGGAGATGAAATAAACATTTTTTTTTCTTATTATATATTAAGAATTTCAACATTTTTCAATGGACTTTTCACACTTGCTTTTGCCACTGACCTGGTTTCCATAGTTTGCCTGCCTATAATTCAAGCAATTAATAAATTATGCAAAACACATTTATACATGCTTTTGGTTTACCAGTTGATTACAAAATGGAGGGCTGCCAAGATCAACTTTATTTAATCAACCATTAATTTTCTAACCACTTAGACTGATTATAGCCATAGCAACTCAGTATGTGCTTAAGGGCATAAAGAATGTTCAGTTGGTACTGAAAAAATTATGTTTGGAGGAAAAACTTTTTCAGTTGGTTTGTTTTTGTTTAGTTGGACTGTTGCTTCTTTACATTGCTATAAATTGCTCTGGCCTATATACCCCTTCATGTGACCTTTCTACAGCAGAACATTGGTACCAAACAGAACACCAAGAAACCCGGGGGAGGGGGTCAAGAAGACACAGCAGGGAGAGAGGTATGTCCTAGATCAGTGGTGCTCAACCCTCTCAGGGGATTTCCGCTCATATGCAATGGTGAAGCAATTAGTGCTTAGACACATCTATAGATCCAGCTCCACAAAACATGACCCGTCGGTGGCCCTTGATAAGAGGGTTGAATACCAGTGTTCTAAGTTTAATATTTGTTAGCTGTAACCATTTTTGTTAGATGGAACAACCACCAATGGGCTCATCTGTATGAAACCTGGGAATTTGGACTTGTCCTTTACGATATGCCTTGCTAGCTCCTTGAGAAAGATGTCGCTGTTAGTGTCATTGATAAAATGTATTCAAGCTAAGACACAAGCTGATTATTATCATTATGTTATTATGAGTACCTGTTTATCCAAGGAATCCAAACCATAATATATACAATGGTCTGTCACCTAGGACAGTACACTATGGGTTTAGGTCATTGTCCAGCCTTCAAACCCCCCCCCCCCAGCATACTCATCTTTTGTCTCCCGACGATGATCACTCCTAGCCTGTCCCCCACCTAGGCCTAATCATCTGATGCATCTGCCTTCATGATGCCCTCCCTGCTATCAACTGAAGTGACAATGCCTCATCCCCTCTATTCGCTGAGCAGGAACTGACGCACCCTCCCCATTACATTGAATGGAGGGGGTGTGCCAGTGCCAAATGTGACCGATGGCGGAGGAGGGTGAACAGCAACTGGGCCGGGCGGCATGGGACTTGGATAGTTAAGATTACGAGCACCGAAATAGGATCAATCATTAGCATGGGACAAAAGGTAAATATAGATTTTTCTCTTAGGCTGGACAATCCCGTTTATGCTACCAAGTGTGACACCAAGAACCTGCAAAAGATAAAATGCAATACAGGCTGAAAAAGAGTATGGAACAGTTGCTAACTCCCAACCAAATTGGTGCTAGTCATCAAGCCTTTGCTAAGTGTGAATGTAGGTGTCATACTTCCTTGTATGCTACACAAACCCTGAAAGATGCTTCTTATCTGTCAGGTGGTGTTCTAAAAACTGCCAACCTTACTGAGGAAATATTTGTGGACACCTGTGTTTTTACACCTCATTTTAAAAGCCTGGGCCTACTTAGATTATCATTTGGTACCCATCCTGCACCAATGGTTAAGGTCCATGACTTGTCCCATACTTCAACTGTGAGAAAAAAAAATCTGGACTCAAACCAAGAAAGCAATGTTGGAGACACTACTGGAAGTTGTTCAGCTCCAGGAGGACTCCAAATCTCACTGTAACACTTGCTGACAAAATCATGTAGATGCCCGTGTCTCTGAAGGACCCCTCCTCCTCTGAAGAGAATCAGCAGATGGTAGAATTACCTTCACTGCTTGCATTGCTGGTCTTCCCAATTTATGATAGCAACACAGAAATCTCTGCTTTGCCATGGAAACCAGCTGAGCCAACCCCCTGTTGAAAATGCAACCATTAAGTAAGTATTTCTTTACCTTAGCTCGGAACACAAAAATAAAAAGACTGTAATGTGCACTGCGTGTAATGCTGTGTTGAAAGGATGACATGTATCTTACAGGGAGCTGTCAGGATCCCAATTTACAATCCAAAGTGATGGAACTTTTCAGGTTGAATTTGAACCTCGGTTGGCAGTTACAGGGAATGGCCTGAGAATACCCATTATTCCCATATGCAATATGTTCTGCAGAGCAGATGCCAGCAGCTCCTACTGTAAGGAGATAGCTAATGGAGGCCACACCCTTACTGTATATACACATGGGTGGTAGTTTCACTGCCAATAGGACCCATAAGGGTTTCAGAGGTTTGTGCAGCAGAAATAGAGAAACTGCTTCTGTGAGCTTCCATCAATAGGCATTTTGAGGACATGAACATCCTGAGGATGCTGTCAGTGGATGCCGTAGCTGATAACTTTTAACAGTATAGGTGGGACAGAGAAACTGCTAAAGGTTGCATACGTCTGGGTTTGGAGAATACCTCTGTGCATTATAATATACCGGTATACATTATATATATATACACGTGTATGTAATTATTTGTATGATTTAAAAAGCAGCACTTTTTATTTTTAGATTTTTTTTGATTCAAATAAAAATGGGTTATATTGTGGGGAAATGTTTATAAGAAGAAATTGTATCAAGTATCAATTTACAGCTGTCATTGCCTTTTCATTATGCCTTATATCTTTGTACCATATCTCCTACATTATAAACATTGTCATTAGGATCCATATATAGCACTGCGGCACTAAATACACAATGTCCAACCTCGTTTTTTTACAAAAAAAACCTCCACTTTTCTGTAACCTGTTATTTAAAGCATCTTGGTTTTAATATAGGACGATGATAAATGCATCTATGTCGTCATTATCCTTGCTTTCCTAAATATATTTACATCCACCTTATAGTTATATTTGTGTACTCTAATGCCATTAAAGACAGAGATTTTGAGCACCACTTAAATGTAAAAAATACAGTGACAAGCAGTTTATATATATTTCTAAGACATACCTTTATAGCGATTCTCCAGCAGTCATTGTGAAGTGGTTAATGATGCATACATAACAAAGGCAGGCAGAGATGCAAACCTTAGAGCTGCAGGATGCAAATGATACTCATTGTGTCCGGTACAGACTCGGCTCTGCCAAGATGGGGGGTTTGCAGGTTTACATACGTGCTGCATGCATCCTGTATCTTCCCCTTCGTATTAACCAGTAGGACAGCAATTCTACAACATAGATCACGCTACCTTTCTTAAATTCCCAAAGACCCCATCTTTCAGGTCTGTTTTCATATGGAAAGAATAGGATGATGCAGTGTGTTTTAGCAGGAGGAGTGGCTATAAAGCCCACACTGCATCTTCATTTTGGTCACCAGAGAGGGGGCTTAGGATGTCTATAGCTCTAAATCCTTCACTGATTCCTCTAAATGAATAGCACTGGCTCCCATCTCTGCAGGCTGGATAATAGATTCACAAAAGAAATGGCAGATACTTACCACTGGTTTTTGAGGTGAGGTTGCAACAGGTGCACCTAGAGCTATTGACTGACCGTGAATTTCTAAGGCTGATGTGCGAGTATCTTCTCTCTCCTTACCCCCCGGCTGGTGACATTTTGTAGGCAAGTGTGCATGATAAAATGGAATCATCAGATAACAAGTGATCTGCTGATATCCTCCCCCGGCTCCCTTTGTAATGGAACTGGCCAAACATGAGCTGTCTGCAATGTGAACAGAAGGCAGCTCTGTTACTGGCTTGCACTAGCTCTCAGCCTGGAATAGGAACAATTGAAATGTCTATGTGTCTGGGGGTGTGCTTTTGTTCTGCGTCTCTAAGGGAAAAGAAGCATTTATCAGTCCAGCTGACCATTACTTAGTAAACCTTTTTATTTGTAGAGACAGGATGGAGAACTTATTAATAAGTAATTCCCTTTCTTGCACAACATCGTCCTCGGTACTGTACAAGCCACATTCATTTAGATAATGCAGCTTGAAGGAAAACTCCCTTATTGGTGTTCTGCCTAATTGTTTTCCTCTTCTGGAATGTAAAATAAACATTTGTGTTAGGATTGTGCCCACATACAATCCTTTCACTGTAACAGGTCAGTGGTTTCGGCTAAATCAAGCAGCAATAATGATGCTGCCTGTAACCCTTAGCTACTAGAACACACGATGTGTGAACCCCTTATCTGAAGAGGTTGAATCTGAGTCATCACTTGCTCAGCCTATCAGATGATTAGCAAGCCAGTGTCAGGAATCTCAGCCAGGAACACCAAACACACCACTTTGTACATTGATAATATTAACATATTGTTGCTAGGAAACTGTTTTCTTTTATAGCACAGAGTTACAAGCAAAGAAAAAAGAAAAAAAAAAGCTCAGTACCTTGAGATCATAATTTTTGCCCTCAGTAATGGAAACTGAATACCGTTTGAAAGTGGAATGACCCTTTAAAGGGACAATCCAGGCTGCGAACAAAGACCAAAGGTCAGAGACTCTGATGACGTCACCAGTGGTGACGAAACCAAACACAGTTGATGACAACTTGAAGGTTTTATTAACTGGCTGTAAAATCAATTTCTTACAAGAGATTCATTGATCTTCAGTCCTGTGAAGTCTCTGCTGGTGGGTCTATGGTGAGTGGATTCTATACTCATTATTCCCAGTATGCCCAGTTGATCTCTTCACCTTAAAGTTGAGACATACAATTTGAAAGACTTGAATTGTTTTAACCCTTCATAGCAGCAATACATTGAGTGTTATCACCTCTGCCTGAAAAGGTTAAGTCCACTTTAGGTTGAATTTTTAGAAGTGTATATTTTTTTGTACCAAAAGGATGTGCTTCAGGTGCTGAACTGATCTAGTATTTTTATTTTTTTCTATGTTGGCAAATGTATTCTTTATCAAAGCAGTTTTTACAGCCTGCAATTTGTTGTTATGGGAAACGTACACAAATTATGTACACTAAGAAGAGAGAAGTGAGTTCTGTACACACACAACACTGCTGCTATGGGCACTGCTGAGGTGAGGGAACTCTCTCAACCTTACATATGCCCAGCAACAGTGTTCTGTGCAACTATCTGCAATCTGTTGCTATTGGTAACGTACACCAAGTGCAGAACACTGAACCCCGCCATGCACTTCTGGCTGAAAAAGTTTGCGGTTCGGGTTCGTCTATCACTATTTATATGTGTAGATTTGTACACTGCTGCTCCTTCTAACCTACTACACTCTACTCTTGCTTTAATACACTTAAAATGGGAAAAATATCTGAAAGAATAAGAGGCCGATTCAGTAATAGCGCCAGGTAGCGAAAGATGAGCGCCAGTAGCGTGGTTTTCACAGCGCTCGCTAGTATTCGCTGTGCTTGGCCGTTGTTCGCTTGTTGACAGCGACTCAGTCGGTGTGCGGTAATGTTGAATACGGGGTTAGGAGTCGCTGTTTGACTGGTTCCGCGCTGTGTGCGTGCGCCTGACAGCGAATGGCCATAGCGAACGGCTCCCAGCATATTCATTAACAAATCACGCTCAAAAAATTCTTGCGCTGTGAAATGCTTGTTTAAACCCCAGAGCGCTGGCGGCGATGGCTTAAAAGTAGTTTTTAACCCCCAAATATCCATATTTTTTAATTAAAAAATTAAACAAGTTTTTCTAAACATTTTGTAATATGAATACATTAATATCAGACCTATAATATCAATTCTGCACAATTTTTTATTTTTTTATTTTTTTACCTTTAAAAAAATATCTAACATTGCCGAAGTGGTCACAGAATTTTTGACATTTAAAAAAAAAAAAAAAAAAAAAAATTAATATCAATTAAATATGAAGATTTAAAGATTGCTCCATTGAAATGCATTGGAGAGCGCCAGGTAGCGAGAGGTCATACCTGGCGCTGTGATGGGATTAGTAGCGGCGCTGTTCGCTGCAGTCCGCTACATGATGAATCCCGCGCTAGGTGACGCTCTCGCCGGTGCTAGCCTCATTTAGCGTGATAAATGCGTGATTGTGTTCGCAGCCTGGCGTTCTGGAGTCGGTAGCCGCCGATAGCTGGCGCTACCTGGCGCTAGTGAGACACTACCTGGCGCTATCCCTTGATAAATAAGGGCCTAAGACAGGAAGCTCTATACAAAGCTCTACACAAGTTAGTAGATTTCTTTACTGCATTGTTTTCAGAGACAGCTAAGTAAGCCCCCTAATCCAATTTTAGTTGACACATCATTGATGTATCTTTAAAATACAATGTAAAGGGGTTTAATAATTTATTAAGCTCTCTCTGTTTTAGCCCCCCCCCCCCCCCCCAAGTTCAGTGCCTAGTCTTTTTACGGCTCATTCAGTAAACTCTTTCTGTCTTTTACCTCAATTGGATGAAGCTAGACAACTAAAGACTGCAAAAACAGAGACAAATGGTGATTCATTCTTCTAAATGATGCCAAGTAAGCACAAAAATGATGAAAAAGGTGGAGGAGCTACAGTGATAGGCCCCCTGACCTTCTGGGCCCTGGTGCAGTTGCACCCCCTGTGCCCCTGAGCTGAATGATCTGCAAGGGGTGTCCTCAGCAGAGCACCTGACCAATGCTTAAAGAGGAACAACACCCAGGAATTTTACTCTCCCAGGTGCTGATCCTCTCAGGCAGGTAATCCTGATTTGGAATGCCCCGCTGTGAATATTCCCAGGGATCACCCAGGAAACTCACCTTTCTACCATACCCACAATGCAGGCATGGGGTGCTTACTAGCTGCTGTTGGCCAGTGAGCTGAATGGAGCCAAGTGGGCCACCAGCCACATCCCCTCTCACCTCTATCTATGTGCGTGCCTGTGCCAGCCATTCAGAAAGGCTTGATGCGGGTATGCGGTCTCGGTGCTGAAACGTGGCAAGAGCTCAGAGTAAAGGTTATGAAATCAGATGACCACAGTGGGGCATCCCAATTTGGGAAGCCTAGGGAGTGGGACTTGGACCGCCCTATAATTTTTTAGACTCTGCAATGTTCTTTTTAAGGGCATAGGAGCTGGTATCCTGGTATGGCTGGAGGTTGGTTCTGTGATTTCTGAGCCATGTGGATACCAGCGCTTATGCTTAGTGCACCAGATTTATAGTTTTGGGTGGTGAGACTCCACGTAGAACATTTTTGAACCACAATGCAGAAAAAGATGAAGACGATACAAATGCTATGTGTGGAGGTAAGACACTGCAAAACATGGCGGTGGCAGCATCATGCCGGGTGGAAGCTTTTCTTCACCAGGGACTGGGAAGTTGATTCCAGTTGATATGAAGAGAGATGAAGCTAAAAACAGGGCATTCCTGATGGGAAACATGTTAGATGCTGCAAAAGCCTTGAGACTGCGGTGTAGGATCATCTTCCAGCCCAACAACAATCCTAAACATACAGCTACAATGGAATGGTTTTTCTAAATCCCACTTATCATCTGTGGCATGACTTAAAGTGGACAAGCCCCCCCCCTCCTGGGGCATCCAGAATCGGGATGCCCCACTGTGTGAAACCTTCCCAGGTCACCCAGAAACTCACCTTCTTTCCCAGCAGCGGCCGTATCTCCCCGCTTTCCCTATAGCAGGGCACGTGCCCATGCCAGGCATATGTGAGTGGCCGGCGCGGGCACGCTCCCTGTTAGAGGGTAGCGGGGATGCATCCAGCAGCACGCTCAGATCCGCTCACTTAAGACAAGTTCATAGATGAAGGGGCAGAAGTGGGCACTGATTGGACGAGAGGCCACGCATACGCCGTACGACCGGGGAAGGGTAAGTCAGATTGGGCAACCTGGGGGGTTTCATACAGCGGGGCACCCCTGATTGGGGATTTGCTGTTGCACTGGCTGAGCTAGAGCTATTTCACAAAGAAGAATGGGTAAAAATATCAGCCTTTAGATGTGCAAAACTGGTAGAGCCATATCTCAATAGACTTGCAGCTATAACTATGGATAAAGGTGGTCCTACAAAGAATTGACTACAAGGTATAATGAGGGGTGGGTGAAGAAATTAGCATGCCACATTCTTCAGTTAAGTTTTAAAAATGTGGAAAAGTATGTATGATATCCTTTACACTTCACATTGTTACTTTGTGTTGCCCTAACGCATAACAGTTTGTAGCTGTAGCGTTAAAAAATGTGAAAAAGTTCAAGCTGTATAATTAGCTGTATAATTACACATTATTCCTTTTGTTACTTATAACATTTGAACCTACAGAGAAATATTATTACTGTAATAATTTTCCATTTTAATACTTTTTTAACAATAATATTCTTACAACAGACCCTCCTATTTGTACTCCCTGCAGCACAGGAAAAACTTTGGACTGGGGCCCCTGATGTACAGTGTAGCAGACCCCCCGAGCCCAGTAATAGACAGAGTGGCAGACCCCTCCTCCCCCAGAGGGCCCAGTAATAGCCAGTGTAGCAGATCAGAACCAAACATTCACAATGCTACACCAAGAGGACACAGTGATGTGTGAACAGTGGCTGGAAAGCCTTCTGCTGTGAGGAGGGAGTGGTGCTGTAATGTACCAAGAGGACTGTAGAGGATCAGAGAGCAGGAATGGAGTCATACTTACAAGAGACTCCATCATGCTGCGCTAAGTCCGGCATGGCTCAGACAAGTGGCACAAACTGTCACATGGCTCCTGTGTAATTTGCCTGAGCTGAGTAGGATGGAGTGTAGAATGTCAGAACCTTTGAGTATGACTCCCTCCGTGCCACTTGTCCTCCACCTCCTTCCTTTACGTGCACTGGTGCAGGGTGCGTAAGCAGACACCAAGGCGAGCACCCATCGTCTGTAACCCTGCCCATAGCACCATCCTCTACAGCTTCAAACCGGAGGGTACCGATCAGCGCCTGGACATTAAAGCCTACCCAAACTGGATACCATGTAAGTAAAAACAGCTTACTATATTTGACTACTCTATTTGACTGCACAATAGACTGCACACATCATTGATAGAACTCCCTTTATACACAGGGCAAGCAGCACCCGGCCCGTAAAGTGAAATTTGCACCTGCCCCTATTTTGCAAGCACCTAGACTAACAGGTTAGATCTGTAATATTTTCTACAAAAGATTCAAGCCTATGTTACTAATCATTGTAAGGAGCCTACTACTTACTATTTCATGGCATACCTGTAACTGTGATACCAGGTCCACACACCGAGGAAGCCTATTGGCAAAACGCGTCTGTGGCGAAACCTCACCTCACTTGCTACAAACAGACCGAAATAGGGCAAAAGCTTGCTACAAACAGAGAAAAGGAAACCCAAAACTTGCTACAAACAGAGAAAAGGAAACCCAAAACTTGCTACAAACAGAGATATTTGCTCTGCTACAGACTGTGGGTATCCCGGCAATGGTATAGTAAGGCTGGAGTTAGCACTCAATAAGGAGGCACTCCTTAAAATAAGGACTCTACAAACCTTTCTTTGCACAAACCTATACCTCTATATATGTTTGCACCAGTTTGTCTGCATTTGTTTTGTTTATGTATAGATGAATTTATAAAGTTAAATGAAGTGAATTTTTCATATAAGATACCAGTAAGTGACTAGCAGGTACACAGGGACCAGGCAAACTCTGCTTTGGGACCTCCTGATATCCCAAGTGAGTCTAAACGGTTCCCATCCCCCCCCCCCCCCCCCCAGTATCCTCCTTTCCATTTTCCCTCCCAGTTGACCACTTTTACATTAGTAAATGTGGCAAACTAGTGAAAGCGCGGCGAATGCCCAGCTAGTAAATCAGACCCTTATATGTAAATACCTTATGTATTCTAAGCTATGTCACTTTCTTCACTTTAATTGTGGCCGCCAGAGCAGCTGCTCTTAGACGCGCCGTGGGACCGGGAAGAGGTGAGTTGCTGTGGTGATCTGGGGGGTTTCACACAGCGGGGCACCCCCGATCGGGGTTCCCTCGGGGAAAGGACCAAAACCCAGGATATAGTAAAAACTTTTGACTATCCTGGGTTTTGGTCCACTTTAAGAAAACTGCACAAAACAAGGGACCTGCAACACTTACAACATGTGAGACATTCAAGGAAAGTGTATGTATAGATTTAAATGCACAAGAAATACTATTCTGTACTGTATCAAGCCTAAAGGTTTATCCTGGATTTGCATAAGTTCGTAAGCTCTGAAAGAAAGGTCTGTACACTTATAACCTTAAAATAGGTTGGATTACCACTCCCCAGCAAACTGCAGATTTAGCAATGTGTTCCATAACATTAACAGGAGTTAAAAAAGGAAAACCAGAGTATAAACCATAACTTGAGTACAAAAGACTTGGGGGGGGGATGCCCCACTGTGTTAAACCCCCCAGGTCACCAGATCCACTCACCTCTTTCATGAGCCCAAGCCGAGGCCACATCCCTGGCATACTACTCGGAATGGTATGGAGGCAGCGGTGGGGTGTGCCCAGCAGCACTCACTCTATTCACATTTCCTTGGTGCACAGATGTCAAGGTGGCAAAGGAAATCTGAATGGAATGCTCACCACTTTCGCAGGGGTGAATCTAAGGGGTCCGCTGGCCTGCCCCCTTCCCCTCCAGAAGGGCAGATGAATGTTTAAACTTATTCAGATTTTTTTTTCGTATGAATAATAACTGCCACAGCCTGGGGTCCTGGATGGAGCTTGCCTGGCTTGAAGTAGATTGCCAAGATGGTGAGACTGGATTCCTTCATGTACCAGCTCCCACTGGCTCTGTGTCTTTCCCGCCGGCTTGTCCATCTAACCTATGGCACAGGATATAAAAGATAGGTGGCGATGAGATTAGAAGTAAGGTGGGCTTCTATACATATAAACACTGGGGGTAGCAGGGCAGCAGGGAAAGCATAAAACAATTATGAAAGTAACACCAAGAATAGAACCAAGTCCAGTAAGTTCAGGTTTTGATCACCTCTGTAATGTTTCATCCCTTCTCCTGGCTGTTGGCCATCTTTCAATGGCTTTTTTAAAAAAATACATTATCGTGTGCCAAAATGATGTCCTCAAGGTGCTGAGATTATCTGTTTGTTTGTAACTCTGTGTTTAAAAGCTGATGGAAACCCAAAAATTGGTCCACCGCTCATCTGCTACCCCCTCCCCCCACCGAGCAGCCAGGAACTGCTGTTGGCTCGCCGGTGGCCTGGTTTTCTCTTCTCCACTGCCGAAGCCACACCCCGAAGCACTTTTGAGAGCACCGGTTGGCTCTCTCAAAAGTGCCGCTGTGATGAGGGTGCAGCTGGGTGGCCACATCCTCAGTATGCTGTTTGGGTGTGCACACTCTCATGTCCAGCCATTCAGAAAGCGGCCGCTGGAGGAACTGCGTTGTGGGAAGCCCAGAGGGGGTTTAACACAGCAGGGCATCCAGTGCAGTGACCTGAGAGTAGGCTGGCGGCCGGGCCTGGAATCTTTTAGATACTAGGGCCAGGCAACGTGGGTTTACTGACCTACTTTAAAACGAAATGGAATGTTTTCTCTAGCAACAATAGTGTTGATTCAGCACCGTATTTTTGTTACTCATGTTTTTTGAGAGAAAACACTTTTGCCCATGATTCTTTTGCTCGGTACAATTCAGCAACATACTTAGCTTAAATTGAAGAGCTAAATATGGTGCACCAATAGAAAAAATCATGACAAAAGGGGTTTTCTCTCAAAAAAATGTGAGTAAAAAAATACGGTGCTGAATCAACCCTAACGTGTTATGTTAGCAATGAACGCAAAAGTAGTGTACAGAGCAGGGACTTCAAGACTTGGCTTGCTAATCATCTGATTGACTGTTTCAGAGATGTCGCTCCACATTCCTGAGCTCATAGGTTTAAACTGGATTCCCCAGCATCTAAAATTAATATATTTAAAGTTTTTAGTCACTTATTATTCTTTCCCCCACCGTGTTGCAACTGTGTTCAGGACTCTAGGATATGGGAACCGCCATCTTGACTCAGAAGCATCACATACTGAAGAGAGGAGTGGGGGACAAAGTTCAGGGGGCGGGGTTATAGCTGTGCTTTGCACAGACAGAGCAGAGCTGGGGTCAGGAAAAGGACAGCAATCCCAGAATGCAGAGCGGCATAGTCAGAACACACTTCCTGTTTGCAGGCTGCCTGATGCCATGAGCCGCCATCTTGGATGTTTAAAGGCTCATAACATGCAGTGGATACAGGTAGGATGATTTTTTATCGTGGGCAACCTGTATGTACAGGGTGTGGGAAACCTATAATATATGCTCTAATTCAGGGTGAAGGTCCACTTTTAACCCTTTAGCTCTAACTCTGCCTTTTCAGATGACAGTAAAACAGTCTTGCATTCCAGTAGCTAATGGGTTACTAACAACATGGGGTCATTACCTCTGCCCGATATTCCAAGTTCTGCTATGTGGGCAGCTCAAAAGCCGCAATTATTGGCCCTGGAGCCTAAAAATACAATTCTGTGAGTACTCACCTGTAGAATTGATTTTGTAGTATAAAGCACGTCCTGTTTCACAAGGTGGAGCAGTGGACTGCAGAAGAGACTTGTGGCGTCTCCCCGCCCTATAAAAGGACAGGAACCTCCCACAAATTCCCAGTGTTACAAAGCAGTTAGACAAGAAGCCGGGAGAATAATAATGAAGGAAAAACCCCAACCAAACATCAGAACAAATCACCATACAGAGGTAACCAAGAATAATGATAACAAGGGAGGGGTGAAACAGGACGTGCTGTATACTACAAAATCAATTCTACAGGTGAGTACTTACAGAATTGTATTTTTCCAAGTATACAACACGTCCTGTTTCACTAATATTCTTTACGCTTGGGACGTCCAAAAGCAGTGTCCGTAAAGTAGGGTGGGATCCCCAAGAACAACAGCGGACAGTTTAAACCACTGCCACCTGAAAAACTTTGCGGCCAAAAGCAGCATCAGCTGAGGCCCTAACATCAACCTTGTAAAACTTGGAAAAAGTATGAACAGAAGACCAAGTTGCGGCCTTACAAACTTGTTCAACAGTAGCCTGGTGCTGAAAGGCCCAAGAGGCCCCAATAGCACAAGTGGAATGAGCAGTAAGCGGAAGGGAGGATCCTTCCCCTTAGCAGAATAGGCTTGCACCACCGCCTGACGAATTCACTTGCTGATAGTGGACTTAGCCGGAGGCAAACCCTTCCTAGGACCAGAAGGAAGAACAAAAAGAGCATCAGTCTTCCTGAAAGATTCAGTAGCTACAAAGTAAAACTTCAGAACCCTGACCACATCTAAAGAATGCAGAGTCCTCTCCTTGGAATTAGCAGGATTAGGACACAAGGAAGGCAAGACAATGTCCTGATTGAGATGAAAAGCAGACACAACCTTAGGCAAGAAGTCTGGTTTAAACCGAAAAACCACCTTGTCCTGGTGTCGCTCAAAATAAGGAGGTTTGATGGAGAGCGCCGCCAACTCAGAAACACGCCTGACAGAAGTAATTGCCACCAAAAAGGCTACCTTAAGAGTGAAGATGGGCAAAGCGGCCTCACGGAGAGGCTCAAAAGGATGACCCTGCAGAGCAGATAACACCAGATTCAATTCCCAAACTGGTAACATAGGTTTACGTGGTGGACGCACATGAGAAACCTCCTGGAAAAAAATCTTAACCAAACGGTGACTGGCAAAAGATCTTTGGAAAAAAATTGCTGATACATGACCTTTGAGGGTACTAAGTTGAAGGTCCAAATCCAAACCATGTTGCAAGAATTCCAGAATCCTGGGAACAGAAAACACCCGACAGGGAAGAGATTTGGACTCACACCAGGCAATGTAAGCATGCCAGACCCTGTAGTAGATAAAGGACGAGGATTTCTTCCTAGCCCTAATCATGGTATCAACAACAGAGGCAGGCAAACCCTTTTCCATCAAGATGGCGGTTTCAGCAGCCAAGCCGTCAAAGCCAGCGTTTGTAAATTGGGGTGGCAAAGCTGCCCCTGAGTGAGCAGATCTGGACCCTTGGGCAGGACGTACTGATCTACTGCCAACTGCACGATGTCTGCGAACCACACCCTTCTTGGCCAACAGGGGGCCACCAGAATGGTTGGCACCCCTTCCTGGGCTACCTTGCGCAGCACCCTGCCCAACAGAGGAAACGGAGGGAACACAGAGCAGCCGAAACCTCTTCCAAGGCATTGCCAGCACATCCGTGGCAAAGGCCAGAGGATCCTGTGACAGAGAGACAAAGAATGGAAGTTTGTGATTGTGACGTGAAGCAAACAGATCCACATCCGGCAGACCCCAGCGGTGGAACAGGGAGTGAAACACCCTGTTGCTGAGGGACCACTCCCCCAGCCGAGACATCCCCCTGCTCAAAGAGTCTGCCTCCAGGTTCTCCACCCCCAGGATGTAAACTGCCGAGATGCAGGGGACATTCTCCTCCACCCAGGACAGTATCAGGGACACTTTCTTGAGGGCTCGCTTGCTCCGAGTCCCTCCCTGATGATTGATGTAGGCGACCACCGTCTGAACCGCCCGACCCCGAAAGTGTGGGGTCAACTGGGAAAGGACCAACCTTATCGCCCACAGTTCCAGAATGTTGATGGGGGCATGGGCCTCCTGAGGGCCCCACTGACCCTGGAACTTCAGAGACTTCCAAACCCCCCCTCCAAACTGTCAGACTGGCATCTGTGGTGTCTCCCAGCACGGAGGCAGAAAGGTCCTGCCCACTAGGAGATTCCTTGAGTCCAGCCACCACGAGAGGGACTGACTGACCAGAGGGGACAGAACAAATGTCTGATCCAGGGACACAGGGTCCCGATCCCAAACTGACAAGAGGTGCAACTGAAGAGGTCTCATGTGAAACTGAGCATAGGGAACCGCCTCGAAGCATGACACCATCAGGCCCTCCAGCTGCATCCCCTGCCGAATGGAGGGATGAGGGCAGGAAATTAGAGACCGTGCCTCCACCTTCAGCTGAGGCAGAAAAACCTTGACCTGAGATGTATCCAGAGTCAAGCCCAGAAAAGACGTCACCAAGGATGGAGACAGAGAAGGCTTGGGGTAGTTGATCACCCAACCGAAGGACTCGAGCGTGGAGACCACCATCTGGGTATCCAGCTCGGCTTGATGGAAGGACTGAGAAGCAATCAGAATGTCGTCCAGATAAGGAAGGATGCGAATGCCCTGAGATCTCAACAGAGCCATCACCCCCGCCAGCACCTTGGTGAAGACCCGAGGGGCTGAGGTAAGACAGAATGGTAAGGCCACAAATTGATAGTGCTGATCCTCCAGAGCGAACCTGAGAAATCTCTGATGACCTGGAAAGATAGGAACATGAAGATAAGCATCTTTGATGTCCACAGAAGTCATGAAGTCGCCCGGGTGCAAGGTACTGACCGCCGAGCGCAGAGTCTCCATGCGAAAATGCTTGAACCTGACAAATTTGTTTTGGCGCTTAAAATCCAGGATGGGCCTCAGGGACCCATCCTTTTTGGGGACAGTGAAAACATTGGAATAGAAAACTCTGCCCCTTTCCTGGAAGGCCACCAGGCAAATGACCCCCAAATCCAAAAGGCTTTGGATCGCAAGTCGCAAGCCCTGGGCTGACAATGGATTTTGAACCATCCGGGATCCGATGAATCTTGGGGGCAACCAGGCTGCAAACTCTATCTTGTACCCGGAGGACACCACCTCCTGAATCCACCGGTCTGAGACGCACAGTCTCCAAACGTGAGCAAAAAGCCGCAACCGTCCCCTCACCCGGATGGGTGAGGGCGCCTCCTTATGCCTGAGGGGGCTTGGGGGAAGATTTGGACTTGGGACCCCATGAGAGACTGGGGCGACCACGGCCTCTACCCTGGCCCCAAGGGTCTCTACGTGCCCCCGCAAAAGGTGCACCCCGACCGGACCTGGAAGCACGGAAGGAGGGGAGGGAAGAACCAGCCCCCCCGAAAGGGCCATCCTTGGCAAACAGATCCAGACGCTCCCCAAAGAGCCGTAGCCCAGTAAAGGGGAAGCCAGTGAGAGCCTTCTTAGCAGCATTATCAGCCGCCCACTGACGCAGCCAAACAGAGCGGCGTATAGCCACCAAAAGGGCAGAAGTCTTACCACACATCCTGACCGCATCATCCATAGCAGAAAGAATAAATGCCACAAATTCATAGCAAAGCAGGAGGGATCTATACTCCTCCCCCCTAGCGGCATCCAAGGCATTATCCAGAAGGTACTTGAGTAGCCCTTTAAGAGCAAGAGCCGTGATGGCAGAAGCGCACACAGGGTGCAGTGCAGTCCCTGCACAAGCAAATGCGTGACAGGCCAGCTGATCAACATGTCGGTCCTCACCATCCCTCAGAGTAGAAGTGTCAGGGGAATGCATGACCGAGCACGGGAGCATCCACCTTGGGGGGACACGACCAGCGCTTAGCCACATCAGCTGGAAATGGATACCTCCTGTCCCAACTCTTAGGCACCGCAGGCAATCTGCTAGGACATTCCCACTCCTTGAGCACCAAATTATTGAAGTGGATCTGCTCAGGGAACTCCAAGCGTTGTTTAACAGTGTGAAAAAGCTCACTCTGCTGCCTTTTAGCCGGGACAGGAGGTGTAATACACAGTACTTCAAAAATGTGAATAAATAGCCTATCCGAATCCTCAGGAGACCATGGGTCTTCTCCAAAAGGAGACCCAGTACCACCATAAACCTCCTGCTGCTCCTCAGAGGACTCAGAATCAGAGAAAAGTTCCCCCTCTTCTAGGGGGTACAGGCCAGGGAAAGAAAACTGTCCCTCATCCTCCTCAGGAAAAAGGGAAACAGCGGGATTTAAATGCCTTTCCAGGCTGGCCACCAGCAAGGCCAAGTAATAATGTGATTCCCCACTAGCATGTTCCTCACTAGGGGTCAAATGCAGGCGTGGGGGGGGGGGGTAGGTGATGTAGAAGGGGGCGCAGAGCTGGGCAGGGTAGCAGGCAACCCAGACTGCAGCGCAAGTACCTTCTGGGCACAGGGCACACATACCCTGACACCGTCACTCACAGGGGATATCCCACACACAACACACAGCTGGGCTTGTCCCGAAGGAACCCCAAGCACTTAATCCCCGGAAGCCTCCATATGGTGATTAAACTGGGCACAGTGGCCAGTATAGGGTTAAGGCTAGCAAGAGCCACCAATCCCGCCTGAAAGACATAAGAAAACCACACATAACATTCCCATAATGTGGTGACAAGAGCACAATACAACCTTGAAGGGGACTCATGGACCAAGAAGCCGATCGCACATCCAGGCAGGCCAGCAGCACGCCGCAGTACCACAGGTCAGGAGAATCGCGCTCCACGTGACCCCCCCAGCGCCAATGACAGCGCAGCAAAACACCAGCCGCGGAGCACCGTACAAACGGCGCGGCAGCGAGCGCGGACATAAAGAGTAAAAAACAGACAATAATACAATGTGAAACACACCGCCTACCCCCCCCCCCCCCCCCGGGAGAGCTCCCCAGGGAGAGAACGAGGCGGGGAAGAGCAACGGTAGGCGCACCCAAAGCATGCTTAGCTAGGGAGGAGGGGGGGCAAGGGAAGGCCCACAATTAGGCAGGAAGGGGCATCCCACAAGGCTCACCATAAGCCTGAACCACCTACCCTTGCAGGTACAGGGATTGCGGTTGAAGCAGCGCTCCTCCGGCACCTGACCCTGGCGTTGTCCTACCTTCACCCAAACCAGGCCGCCGAGGCTGGGAGGCAGTCGGTCCAGAACGGGTGGAAATAGTCCTGCAGGGTCGCAGGCTGGTAAGCCCCGCTCGCCTGCGTAATATAGAGAGCCATCTTCTATCTTCACAGTCCAGACTGCAGAAGGAAACTGGGAATTTGTGGGAGGTTCCTGTCCTTTTATAGGGCCGGGAGACGCCACAAGTCTCTTCTGCAGTCCACTGCGCCACCTTGTGGCGGATATCCCAAGCGTAAAGAATATTAGTGAAACAGGACGTGCTGTATACTTGGAAAATACTTCTTAGCCATCTGCTAACCTGTCCTGAAGGCATCCAAAATCATAATGCCCTGCTTACCCCAGCCGACAGGGGAACTGGAGATGCAGCCAGCAGACTGGGTCACATCAGCCAGTCAGTGATCCCAAAATGATGTGTGGGTATGGCCTTGGCGGTGGAAAGCACTTTTCTTTCAAACCTCGGGCAGCACTTTGTGCTGCTTTAAAGTGGACCCATAAAACCAATGCTAGTTACCTATGGTGATGCCACTGGAGAGCCGTGCATGTTCTTTGGGATCACAAGAACAATATGGTAAACTGAGCAGGGAGTTATCACTGTGAGGCATCCCAAATCAGGATGCTCCTAGGGAAAGCTTAGGAACTGATTGGAGGCTGTACAAATTGGTTTAATTCCCATTTTAAAATGGACGTAAGGGTTATACTGTCCATACAGCCAAGGCAGACGTCAGCACTGGGCTTACCCGGGCAGGTTCCAGGACCCCTGCAACTTGGGAGGGCCCATCTCAAGAAGCAGGATGCAGTGCAATTTTTTATATCTTTTCTTCTACTATTTATGTCAGTCATTCTATTCTTTGTTTCTTTCCTTCTAGCTTTTTCTTTATTTCTTTCCAGCGATTTTTCTTTTATCTGTTCAGCTATTCTCTTTCGTTCTTTCTATTATTTTTTCTGTCATTCCTTTTCTTTCCATCTTTTTTTCTATTCCTTCTCTCTTTCATTTTTTCCTGCTATTCATTTTATGTTTCTGTAATTCTTTGTCATTTATGGTATGCTTTTGTTCTTTCTTCGTTGTGTCTGTTTATTTTGTTATATCTCTTTCCTTCCACATATTCTTTTTTGTCACTACTTGTGTTATTCCTATCATATTGTTCTATATTTCTCTTCTTTCTATGCTTTGTCATCCCTTCTGTTATTTTTTTCATTTATTTAGCAGTATTCGCCATCCATGCCACTTTATCACCATGTTGGGAGTATCGTACCACACCGCACTGAGACCTCTATCACACACAAAGCTGGAGCCCGCCCTGCTTAGGGCTATTCTTTCCCCTCATGATATCCATTATACTCATTTGCATTCCTAGATATGCAGCCCTGCTTAGTACACCAAAGGGCACGAGAATGCACAGCAGGTATGCAGTACAAGTAGTGTACGGGGACCCTTATTACATTGCCCAGAGATAGGGGCTGTGGTAAATAGAGCAGTTTCCACACCATAACCAACTCTCGAGGTTTTTCAGTCAGGCCCGCTAAGCCCCTCCCCCTGGCACGCACGATGAGGCTTTGGAACGCAGCGCAACGTACGCGACGGAAGTGCTGAGGGACGTCAGGGACCGAGCGACGCTGGAGGCTCGCATGCTGCTTGCTGGCACTTGCTGAACTAGTGAAATAAAAATGTCGGCGGCATTTAGGAAAGCTTTGAAGTCCCGACAGAAGGACCACAAGGAAAGGTCTCAGGTGAGAAGGGAATCCATCTAAAAGGATCATGAACCTCTTGTGTTTCTGCCTAGCAGCTGCCCCCCCCCCCTCCTCACATAGGGTCAGCCTGCTTGTATGTTGTCACGAGATGGAACATATCAGCTGCTGCCACTTGTTCCAATAGAAAGAGCTACCTGCTAATGTCCTGCTCTTTCGTGGCATGTGGAGGTCTAGCTTCCTCAGCTTTCATGGCTGCATGAATTAAAGGGACTGTCCAGGCTGAATAAAAAACTGTCACACCTTTTCTATTGGAGTCAGTGTGGTGTGGAGGCCCGAGTCACTGCGACTGAAGCAAAGGGTCAGCCGATGGTCCCTTGTGCTGCTGGTGCCCCTGAACTGCATTATATTTCCCAGTCTGGACAGACCCTTTAGTCCCTTATGCTGCTGGTGCCCCTGAACTGCATTATATTTCCCAGTCTGAACAGACCCTTTAGTCCCTTATGCTGCGGGTGCCCCTGAACTGCATGATTTATTTCCCAGTCTGGACAGACCCTTTAGTCCCTTATGCTGCGGGTGCCCCTGAACTGCATGATTTATTTCCCAGTCTGAACAGACCCTTTAGTCCCTTATGCTGCGGGTGCCCCTGAACTGCATGATTATTTCCCAGTCTGGACAGACCCTTTAGTCCCTTATGCTGCGGGTGCCCCTGAACTGCATTATATTTCCCAGTCTGAACAGACCCTTTAGTCCCTTATGCTGCGGGTGCCCCTGAACTGCATGATTTATTTCCCAGTCTGGACAGACCCTTTAGTCCCTTATGCTGCTGGTGCCCCTGAACTGCATTATATTTCCCAGTCTGGACAGACCCTTTAGTCCCTTATGCTGCGGGTGCCCCTGAACTGCATTATATTTCCCAGTCTGGACAGACCCTTTAGTCCCTTATGCTGTGGGTGCCCCTGAACTGCATTATATTTCCCAGTCTGGACAGACCCTTTAGTCCCTTATGCTGCGGGTGCCCCTGAACTGCATGATTTATTTCCCAGTCTGGACAGACCCTTTAGTCCCTTATGCTGTGGGTGCCCCTGAACTGCATGATTTATTTCCCAGTCTGGACAGACCCTTTAGTCCCTTATGCTGTGGGTGCCCCTGAACTGCATTATATTTCCCAGTCTGGACAGACCCTTTAGTCCCTTATGCTGCTGGTGCCCCTGAACTGCATGATTATTTCCCAGTCTGGACAGACCCTTTAGTCCCTTATGCTGTGGGTGCCCCTGAACTGCATGATTTAGTTCCCAGTCTGGACAGACCCTTTAGTCCCTTATGCTGCTGGTGCCCCTGAACTGCATGATTTATTTCCCAGTCTGGACAGACCCTTTAGTCCCTTGTGCTGCTGGTGCCCCTGAACTGCATGATTTATTCTAAGCATACAGCACGTCCTGCTCCAGTCATAGTAATAACATGTGGGTAATCCTCCGGCGCCGTGCACTGCAGACATGTAGAAAACAAGCTCCTCCCGGCCCTACATATACCGAGGGACCTCCCACAAATCCCCAGATTTCTCTGCAGTGCTGGAAGTGCGAAGACATGAAGTATCACGCTCTCGGAGGCGAGCGGGGCTTTACAGCCCGAGGCCCTGCGGGACTATTTCCACCCGTCCTCTCTGTAGAAGAATATGCCTCCCAGCCTGGGCTGCGTTGGTCGGGTGAAGGTAGGCAGCACCTCGTGTGCTTAACGGAGCCATGCTCCACCGCAATCCCCCACCATAGGGTAGGCGGTTTAGGCTGATGGTGAGCCTCTAGTGGATGCCCCTCCTGCATTATTGCCCCATACCCCGGGTAGTGCTGGACCCTGTGTAAAGGGTTGCCATCCTCCCTCATTTCCCCAAATAGTTAGGGGGAAAAGAAAGGGGGGGGGGGTATGTGGGTATGTGTGTGGCGGTCCCAGTGTATCAGTATGTCATGCTTATGGCCTTATTTCTGCCCTTCATTAACATTGAAATGTCAGAGCCGCGCTGCTTGTTCGTTATTAGGTTTTCGGCTGCCTCCGTACGTCTTATACACAGTTTGCTGCGTTGTCTAGATGCTGTGGCGCCTTTTCCTTACTAGATGTAACGTTTTTTCTACGAATCCTTAAGCGTGTGATTGTATCCTTGCCTTGCCGTTACCTCAGAGCTTCGCGCTCTTCGGAGTGGGTGGGGACTTGAATTGGCACGCATCATGGCCGAGCATCGAGCCCGCCCTTCGAGGTTCGCTGTGCGCCATTTTGCTGATGTGCGCGTGTGGTGGCGGTTCCCCTCCTCCCTTGGTCTGTAAGTGCTCCTTTAATATGTTTTTCCAGCTGCGCATGGCTCTGACACCCATTCTTCTCCTTATGTCTTTCAGACACTAAGATTCCGGTGGCATCCCCCGGCCTGATATATATATCTTAAACGGGTTCACATTTAAATTCTCCCACCTTCCTAGCGGGTCTTGGGGCATCCAGGGTCGCTTATAGCATAAATTCCTGCTGGCATATTGCTTTGATAATCACCATACGGAGGCATCTCAGAATTATGTGTCCGGGGTCCCGCGGGGACAAGACTGGCTGTGTACTGCGTGGGGACAACCCCACGCTGACGGAGCACGGGTCTGCGGACCGTGTGCTGAACAAGTACTGGCCCTGCAATCAGGTTTACCAGTGGCTGCACCTTACTTTAATACACCTGTCTCCCCGTGTTTAAATCTCACTCCTGATGAGTCTCACTCGAGCGGGGATGACCAGCAGGTGGTGCCGCGCAGACTACCTACGACTGAGCAGGTGATGCCTGGTTTGGCGGAGCGTTTGGGCGCTGGAAAGAAGCGGTCCCTGACGCTTCCTGGTTCTATGTTTCCCACTGAAACTGAAGAGTCTGCTCCTATGCAGGTCCTTGATCCTTCTGATGAAGGTGAACTGTTCTCAGTTTCCAGTTCCTCAGACGAGATACCTTGGAGCCGTGATAATTTTGGCCCTGGTTCTTGGTGCCTGTGTGACACTGATGAATTACTTATAAAGATCTTTGAAGTACTGTCCATCTCTCCTCCTGGAGAGTCTCCCAAGCCCAAGAGGGAGAGTTTCCACACGGCGATGCCGTGCTTGGAATTTCTGGAGCAGGATCATTCCAGGCTCTTATATCTAAGGAATGGGAATCACCTTGTGAACTCTCAGGAGTTCTGGGGGTCTGGGATTGGAAGTACCCTTTTCCCCCTGATGTGGTTGGCTGCTAGTCAGTCCCTCCCGAGGTGGATGCACCTATTATTGGGGTTGCTAACCCTCCCTTCATGACAGCCTCTACTCATCGTACCCTTCGGGATGCTGAGGACCGGCGCATTGCCAGACTGGCTTCCCACGCCTTTTCGTGTGCAGGGACGGCTCTGGATCTCCCTTGGGAGGTCTTTAATGCACTGTCTGTGATGTTTTTGTGAGTTTACTCTCTCAGCGATGGATGACACTGTTAAAATGTGCGCTAGAACCTCGGTTCTTGTGGTGGCTATTCGCCGCCTGTTTGGCTGCGACAGTGGGGGGCTGACAATGATACTAAAAAGGCTCTTACTGGCCTTCCTTTTAGAGGACGACGCCTTTTTGGGGCCCGGTTGGACGTTTTTGGAAAAAAGGGGTAAGGCACCCTCGAGCAGAAGGCCGCCTCGGCCTCCCAGGGGCAGGGTCACCCCTCCCTACGTTAGTGTCAAGCGCGAACCAGAAGTGTGCTTCCAACTTTTTGGAGTAGAGACCCGCCCCAGGGGGGGCAGGCAACGCCCTGGGACCTCCGGCAGGGCGGTGTCCAAATCTGCCGAAACCGCGCAAGCATGAAGGGACGCCCTCGCCTTGTTGGGCGAGGGGACTGCCGCAGCACCGGGCTCCTATCGCAGGGCGCCATGCTGCTTTCTGGTTGTTACAGGAGGTAGTCCCCCCGGATGCAGAATGGAGTCTTCTGGGTGGTCCTTTTTCTAAGGTTGTCAGGGTTCTTCTAGTCCCTGTTTTCCCTTCGGGAATTGAGGCAGGCCGAGTTTGGCGTGTAGGCTCTGGGTTCTCTTACAGGTTGGCCCTTGACCTGTGATTGCATCCACATTACCTTTCCCCTCCGGGATGAAACAGTCTGACCCGGGTTGGCATTCTGGGCCTAGCGTTTATACCTTCACAGGCAGTTCCTACATGGTATCTACCTGTTGGGCCGCAGTCGCTCTTGTCCAGTGGACCTCTTGATGCATGTGAGGGTTTATAATCCCTTTTTAGTCCCCTGTGCCTTCAGGACACCTAGGCCACTTCCAGCTAGTGTTGAAGGTCCAACTCTGTGCATTGGGGTATTGTTTTTGGTTCCTCTCCTGCTCCCAGACGACTCACTAAGGCGAGTATGGAAGTGGTGTCTTGGACGTGCCCGTGTGGCGTCCTCGCTAGGTTCTACTGTATGGTCCTTCTTTGCTTCCTATTTTTGCTTCAGGCCGTGTTGGCTATTGACTTGTGGCTCCTTTGGGAGTCCTGTGGATTGGTGCTCAGGCACATCACTTACTTAGTGTTCCCCGTTTCGGTATCTCCCTACGGGGTGGCATTTAGATTGGTTCATGTTAGAACCTCCCTTCTGCTATATGTGGACTTATTATGGAAAGGGCCTTGCCATCTTTGATGTCACACTACCTTCACCTTGCAGCTGGTGTGCCTGTTGCTGGCGGCCCAGATGCTGTCCATTATTCTCAGAAGCCCTTGGGCCCTGCGTCACCTTAGGTCACTTATCCTGGACAGGGTTCCAGCACCCCTGGAACTAGGTTCAGTATGCTCCCCCTTGTTACGGGGGTTTCCTTTTGAGGTTGCAAATTCAAGGAAGATGTCTGGGACCATTCCTTCCTTCTCCCTTCTCCCTGTAGATGGTCATCATGGGTACCAAGTCTTGCAGGTTGACTGGGGGGTCTTATTTCTTCTGATATCCCCCATGGTTCCTAAGGGGGGCCCCTTAGGGGATCCATCTTCATATGGTTTTCGGTTGACACATTAAGCCTTTGGGCTCTAATTTGCTGGACTACTCCTCTTCAGGACTTGTCCTTTTTGGGGACTCTCGGTCAGTCTGAGGACAGTGGCTCGTCCCTTTTTTATCTGTGAAAGTCTCGGAACAGGTTGACCCTTCATGAAGGTTCTGGTTCTGATCTAAGTGGGGGTTTACATTCCTTGCACTTTAGCTTGCTGGCTGCCCAAACGTGGCAGGAGGTTCTATACTAGTGTCTCGCTGAGTCCCTAGTGGTGTGGCCCTGTGGGGCCCTTTGCTATTACAGGGACTCTGTCCTGGGTTATTGTCCCAGAACTCTCTGGCCTTGGTCATGAGGGCCTAGTATTGCTTCTGTCAGGACATTATATTCTATATGTCTTAACTTCTTCCACCCTGCTAGGCGGGGTTCTGCATGAGGTTGATGTAGACAGGGAGAACCGTTATGCTGGGGGCCCTGGGTGGCCCAGCAGGGCGTGGTTCGCAGATTCTCTGCTGAAAATAGTCGTACTGTATGCCCTATCAAGAAGGGCTGTTCTGCCTATTCAGGCTCCTTACTACGTCGCCCCTACCTACAGGCCTTTTAGGCGATTGGTCGGATTGCTTTTCACCCTATTGGAGATGGGTATCCCTGGGTGTCTTTTCTCTATTGGAGGGCTAGGCCTAGCTCCCTCCTCTTCTTCTCCCTTTTCTGCCGGCTATGTTGGAGTATGTTGTTCTAGTCTGCTTTGCTTGGACTAGCTCTCTCTCCTGCGGGATGTTCCCTATCCCTGGGTCCTAGAATTATTATAGCACGGTTAAAGTTGGCTGCCCAACTCAGTGCTCTGAGGGTTTCAGGGCTCGCCCTGTTCACCTACTGCAGAAGTCTAGTCAATCTTCTGTGTTGCACATTCCTCAGGGGTTGCTCAGGTGCATTCCCCAGGGAATTCTATGCTCCCTTTTGGGGGGTTACTTATCCGGATGCCCTGCTAAGGGTTCCCTTGGGTCTTATTCAGGTTCTTGTCTGAACTGTTCCTTCCCTCATATCGCTCTTCTGGGGCGGTTGCTTCAGTCAGAAGTGTGCCATAAAGGATGGCTCTGTTAGCGGTCCTAGTCATTATATATAAATATATATATATCTGTACACCATGAGGTGAGGGTGTTCCGCCTTAGGCCGAATTGGGTCCAGACGGTGTTTTCATTCTCGTTTAGTCCAGACCCTCCGGTCTCTGGGCTGTTGTCTTGATTACTCTGAGCGAAAGGGATCTGTATCCCTCATCAGGTATTGGAGATTCCTGGTCTGTCTCTTGTCCCTGGTAGGGATTATGTCCCTTGGGGCTTATAGGTTTCTCCATCCTTATGTACCGGATCTGATTGCTACTACGGGTGTAGGTGCCCTTTGGCTTGGTCCTGTCCGGTTGGTTTTGTCCTTCTGAGCCTAAAGTAAACATTTCGGCTCTTGCTGAGCCTTGTTAGCGTTGTTTTTCAGTATTCCTGCTGGTCTCGCCCGAGACCTGGGTTCATATTCCCCGATGGGGAGAGTTCTAAGGTTGCCATGGCTACCCTTTTTTTCCAGTAGCATGGTTAGGCTGTTCCTTTTACAAGAACTCAAAGGCTGAGGTTAGAGCATTGCTCTCGTTGCTCTTGGCAGCATGGTTGAGGGTGACAGCGCTTTACTGTTGGCTGTGCCTTTTTCACGGGGATCCCACCCTACTTTATGGACACTGCTATTGGATGTGCCACATGTTATTACTATATCTGGAGCAGGACGTGCTGTATGCTTAGAATAATGCAATTCTGTGAAATACTCACCTGTAGAATTGATATACGCATACAGCACGTCCTGCTCCACCCCACCCTGGTTTCACCTTGTTCTGGATCCCCTGTATGGTGATTGTTATCATTGATATTATTGCCATTTTCTGGGTGGTTGGTTTCTCCCGGCTTCTCTTTCTCACTGCTTTTCAATGCTGGGGAATTGTGGGAGGTCCTTCGGTATATGTAGGGCCGGGAGGAGCTTGTTTTCTACATGTCTGCAGTGCACGGAGGCGGAGGATTACCCACATGTTATTACTATATCTGGAGCAGGATGTGCTGTATGCATATAATATCAACTCTACAGGTGAGTATCTCACAGAATTGCATTTTTTCCCAGTCTGGACAGACCCTTTAGTCCCTTATGCTGCGGGTGCCCCTGAACTGCATGATTTTTTTCCCAGTCTGGACAGACCCTTTAGACTGGATTGAAACCCTTTATGTAAAAAAAAAAAGTTTAAAATAATGTGGAAGCCTTCCCTAGAGGCTTACATGTTTGTGTGAAACTCCTCAATTCACCCATTAATTACCTTTCTCTGGCATCCCCTGCAACCTTTCATCCTCTGGGTGCAGCAGGCATATTTGATTTTAGCGGCCAGCAGGAGGAGCATGGCAATAAATGTTCACTGGAGGAGATCTGCTCATGTGCCTTGGTATCACCCAGGTGGATCGGGGGAGAGGGTGTTCACACACCAAAGTGGACCAAAGCCTGCGGAAGTGAAATTCATGAGTTTTGCTGCACTTTAAAACACGCCTGTAGCTGAGAAAACCACCCCTAAACAAATCTATGCTCCTCCTGTGTGAAACCCCCCAGAACGCTGCTTTTCACTCATCTCTTCCAACAACCTATACGCGGGTTCTTGTCCAATGAGAGCTGTCTTCCTTGATGCTGTCATTCAGCAAACAGCTCTTTATGGGGTCAATTCAGAACCAGGTGAGAATTCTCACTCCTTTTTTACGAGAGAAAACTGTCATTGACTGTTATTGTTTACCGGGTGTAAATTTTGACCTGGCTCTGAATCGGCCCTAAGGTAGACAATGAATGTGAATGGCAGTTTTCCCTCCTAAACGATGCGTGAGAATTCTCACCTGGCTCTAAATTTATCCCATTGACTAGAATAATGAGCATGCACTGCTGCATCTACAGCGGCATGCACTCTCCTGTCCCAACCTATCGGAATGGCTGGGTCGGGAGTGCATGCCCCATCGGGGATAGAGCATGCCCCATCGGGGATAGAGCATGCCCCATCGGGGATAGAGCATGCCCCATCGGGGATAGAGCATGCCCCATCGGGGATAGAGCATGCCCCATCGGGGATAGAGCATGCCCCATCGGGGATAGAGCATGCCCCATCGGGGATAGAGCATGCCCCATCGGGGATAGAGCATGCCCCATCGGGGATAGAGCATGCCCCATCGGGGACAGAGCATGCCCCATCGGGGACAGAGCATGCCCCATCGGGGACAGAGCATGCCCCATCGGGGACAGAGCATGCCCCATCGGGGACAGAGCATGCCCCATCGGGGACAGAGCATGCCCCATCGGGGACAGAGCATGCCCCATCGGGGACAGAGCATGCCCCATCGGGGACAGAGCATGCCCCATCGGGGACAGAGCATGCCCCATCGGGGACAGAGCATGCCCCATTGGGGACAGAGCATGCGTGCGCTCCCTATTCACAACAAGGAAAGCCAAATGGTCACAGCAGACAGCTCTCATTGGACTCGAGCCCACACATGAAAGGTGAGTGTTTATGGACACCCTGAGGGGTTTCACACAGCAGGACATCCCAATTCGGAGAAGGCCAGCCATGTCATCTTTTAGATATCAGGGCTGGGCTGTGTAGGCTTTGTTCCGCTTTAAGTCAAAATTGTTAAGCAGTTGCTGGAGGAGCTATGACACAGATTATGCCTCAGTGACATAGCCATCACTGGAACATGAATGTGAGCTTTATGATGGCAGTCATTTGTTAATCTGTAGATATCTTGCTTCTGTTTTTATCATAGCCTGGCTTCCGCAAAAATCTTGGCATTTTGGAGAAGAAGAAAGACTATAAGCTCCGTGCTGAGTAAGTACTGAATTGATACCTTGAATTAGGTTCAGCAAACATGGTAGAACGTTTGTTTACTTAGACAAAAACCTTTTCGGAGTACCTTGGCTGATGCAGCCTTTTAAACTGGACCAACAGCCTGGCACAGTTGGAAAAGAAAGGTAGCGGCCATTTTGGAGCTTCCTTTCCCAGCATCTCAGCCATGCTGCTGCCTGGATTCAACTGATAATGCACAGTAACAGGAAGCCCAATAGTACTTCCTGTTTGCAGGCTGCCTGCATATCCATGAAGCACCATTTTGTTTCTAAAATTCACCACAACAGGACTTAGAAAAGGGTAAATGAATGTTTATGTGCAGCAATCTAAACTGGCCTGGGAAGGGATGCATATGCGCACTGTTTGTTGTGTTGGTCTGGTTAATGTTATTTTTTGACTGTTGGTCCATTTTAAAGAGACGATTGGTCCATTTTTAGTTCTAGTCTCTCCAGCAGACCTAATGTTATGGATGGATTTTCTGTGAAAATAATTACCTGTATCTTTGAGAAATAAAAGGAATATGGGTGGTGTTTTAAACTTTCCCGTTTTCTGCCTTTTTAGATAAGTCATCAGCAGAGTAAGAGAGGGGGGCATGCATGATGCAGAAAACGTAGGGTGTGTCTTAAATTTAATTAAACTACATACTACAGGTTCGGTCGTCAATTTTATTCTTTTATAACCTTTAGAGATTTTCGTAAGAAAAGAAACACACTCAATGCCTTGCAAAAGAAAGCGCTTGAAAAGAATCCAGATGAATTCTACTTTAAAATGACATCCACCAAACTGCAGGTAAATAATTTGAGACAAAATGCTGTTGCTTTTGTTTGATGTTTTTACGCCTGCTTCTGGCAGTTATGGCCAGGCTCTGAAGTGGTAACTGCTTTGGTGTTGGGTCACTTGACTGCTAGTGACTTTCAATATTATAAGCACATCTTAAATCGTTAGAGACTGGAAAGGCCGAAATTTAAAAAATACCCACCTTGTCTCTCCCGCAACTGCTTCCTCCTGGTCCAGTACTCGGATAAGTACTGGTTTATTTACCGGTAAATCAAGAAACAAATATGTGGGGGTTACATTCTAGAAAAATGACCTGCTAATGATTAAAGGAAATGTGTTATGGAATAAATACAATCCAGGTAGTATTCTGACATTGTGTTGCTATGTAAGAGGGCATTACACTAGGCAAGGGAAAACTAATCTAAAGTTATATGCAGCATATACCATATTTAGAAATGCAATTTCAATATATGGATGACTGCAAACTGTCACCAATTTTCCAAGTTATTGTCCAGGTTAAAATAAAGAAAAATCTGTACTTCCCTTTTGTCCAACGCATCTGGGCCCGTTGTCATTCGCATCTGTTTTTAAGACATGGTGTCACCCCCTCCAGTCTCTACAATTGGTGCCAGCTTGGCCACGACTAATGTGGACCGGTGCACCATCATGAACGTGGATGTGACGAACAGGCCCGGATGGAGTGTAACTCAAATCTCCCCATACCAGACGAGAAGCGATCATCTGCGCGGGACAAAAGGCTTGATAATGACTGACGTTTTAAAGCGTGCCCACTGAACACGTGAAATAAATTTGGTCAAAGCCCCTGCTGATACACCTACTAGAACTAAATACCCAGTTTCCCTGAAAATAAGATGGGTCTTATAATGATTTTTTTGCTCTGTAGGGCTTATTTTCAGGGAATTCTATTTTCTCCATAAACAACAAATAGATGGGCAGAGGGGTGGATAGATCGGCATCTCTCTGCAGTAAGTGCCAGCCCAAACATGAAACTCTGAATGATGAAGAACAGGTAATGGTTGTGCACTGCAATGAAGCACATCCTCCATCAGGCATGGTGACCCCTTCCCCAAACCAGGTAGATAAGTTGTGCAGACAAACGTTAAAGTTATGTATCTTATGTTATGTATCTAAACGATGTTTGATTCCTGCAGTGCCCCCTCTGAATGTCAGCTAGACTGGTAATCTTTTACTAACTCTTGATGGGAAGTTTGATGAACCTTTCTTGCTTTATGTATACTGACCTTTAGCTTTATTATTCTTATATTTATACTGTTCTTTCTAAGGATGGAGCTCATATAATAAAACATAAGCCTGAAGAAATCACTGACGAACAGGCCAAAATTATGAGGACTCAGGACATTAAGTATGTGGAAATGAAGAGGGTTTCCGAAGCCAAGGTAAGTCTTGATCTTTATAAGAACCACAAGGGCAATTTTCTGAGAAGGTTGCTCCCTAAATATTGGTGGGCTGTCATGTGTACACCACAAGGTGGGGCAGCAGCCTGACACTTGCTGGTGTAATGAAGAGCAGTGGGAGTCCTGCAGTTGGATTTCCTCTTGGTGTGGAATCAAAATATAAATCTAGGATTGTTAGCAAATTTTGAAACTTTTTCTCCCATCATCCTTCAGCACGACCCATGGAGATAGGCTCCACCCCCTGGGAGGAAACACAAAGCTGAACAGAGGTTAAAAGCACCACCCCTTCCTCAGTTCTTAGTTTCCTCCCTGGGAAACATGGGGCAGGTAGACTACAGCCTGTTTGTTTTTTTAGGTTGTTTTTCAGCTCCAGGAGACGCTTGGAGTAGCCTGCTCAGCCTGGAATCGTTCATTTTCGGCTTTAGTTCACCCGAGCTTTACAGGTGGCCTGGGCAGTCCCATACAACTCCCTTTGTCCCTTTTAAGACCACTTCTGCCATGTCGCTCAATTCACAGAGTTTTTACTTTTTTCTTTTTTTTTTTTTTTCTGCACTACTCAACTGATCTCCGAGAATCTAGCCCTGGATGTTCCTGGATTATTATTATTTTATTCTCCATAACCCAGTGGTGTAACGTTTTGTAGTTTAACATTGTCATACCACCTAGAAAAAAATGTAAATGTAAATTCTATATGCGTTCCTGCATAATATTAAATTGCCAGAGGTTTTGCTATTACAGAAAATTGAACGTCTGAAGTCTGAGCTCCACCTGCTGGATGTTGAAGGAAAGCCTAAAAACAAACACACTTTCTTTTGTGATACCAAGAAGGAAGGTAAGCCCTTTACATTTGGGATTTACTTGTTAGATTATAGAACTGCTCCATACCTAAAAGTATAAAAATTCTCCTGATCAGTAGTGTGATATCAGAAGGTATACCCACAGAAGACCGAACCTTCATACCTCTTGTACCTTTACATTTATGTGTACATTATACACTTACTCTAAATTCTGCACATTACGATCAGTAGTGTGATATCAGAAGGTATACCCACAGAAGCCCGAACCTTCATACCTCTTGTACCTTTACATTTATGTGTACATTATACACTTACTCTAAATTCTCCACATTACGTTCAGTAGTGTGATATCAGAAGGTATACCCACAGAAGCCCGAACCTTCATACCTCTTGTACCTTTACATTTATGTGTACATTATACACTTACTCTAAATTCTCCACATTACGTTCAGTAGTGTGATATCAGAAGGTATACCCACAGAAGACCGAACCTTCGTACCTCTTGTACCTTTACATTTATGTGTACATTATACACTTACTCTAAATTCTCCACATTACGTTCAGTAGTGTGATATCAGAAGGTATACCCACAGAAGCCCGAACCTTCATACCTCTTGTACCTTTACATTTATGTGTACATTATACACTTACTCTAAATTCTCCACATTACGTTCAGTAGTGTGATATCAGAAGGTATACCCACAGAAGACCGAACCTTCATACCTCTTGTACCTTTACATTATGTGTACATTATACACTTACTCTAAATTCTCCACATTACGTTCAGTAGTGTGATATCAGAAGGTATACCCACAGAAGCCCGAACCTTCGTACCTCTTGTACCTTTACATTTATGTGTACATTATACACTTACTCTAAATTCTCCACATTACGTTCAGTAGTGTGATATCAGAAGGTATACCCACAGAAGCCCGAACCTTCGTACCTCTTGTACCTTTACATTTATGTGTACATTATACACTTACTCTAAATTCTCCACATTACGTTCAGTAGTGTGATATCAGAAGGTATACCCACAGAAGCCCGAACCTTCATACCTCTTGTACCTTTACATTTATGTGTACATTATACACTTACTCTAAATTCTCCACATTACGTTCAGTAGTGTGATATCAGAAGGTATACCCACAGAAGCCCGAACCTTCATACCTCTTGTACCTTTACATTTATGTGTACATTATACACTTACTCTAAATTCTCCACATTACGTTCAGTAGTGTGATATCAGAAGGTATACCCACAGAAGCCCGAACCTTCGTACCTCTTGTACCTTTACATTTATGTGTACATTATACACTTACTCTAAATTCTCCACATTACGTTCAGTAGTGTGATATCAGAAGGTATACCCACAGAAGCCCGAACCTTCATACCTCTTGTACCTTTACATTTATGTGTACATTATACACTTACTCTAAATTCTCCACATTACGTTCAGTAGTGTGATATCAGAAGGTATACCCACAGAAGCCCGAACCTTCGTACCTCTTGTACCTTTACATTTATGTGTACATTATACACTTACTCTAAATTCTCCACATTACGTTCAGTAGTGTGATATCAGAAGGTATACCCACAGAAGCCCGAACCTTCGTACCTCTTGTACCTTTACATTTATGTGTACATTATACACTTACTCTAAATTCTCCACATTACGTTCAGTAGTGTGATATCAGAAGGTATACCCACAGAAGCCCGAACCTTCATACCTCTTGTACCTTTACATTTATGTGTACATTATACACTTACTCTAAATTCTCCACATTACGTTCAGTAGTGTGATATCAGAAGGTATACCCACAGAAGCCCGAACCTTCGTACCTCTTGTACCTTTACATTTATGTGTACATTATACACTTACTCTAAATTCTGCACATTACGATCAGTAGTGTGATATCAGAAGGTATACCCACAGAAGCCCGAACCTTCATACCTCTTGTACCTTTACATTTATGTGTACATTATACACTTACTCTAAATTCTCCACATTACGTTCAGTAGTGTGATATCAGAAGGTATACCCACAGAAGACCGGCACTTCGTACCTCTTGTACCTTTACATTATGTGTACATTATACACTTACTCTAAATTCTCCACATTACGTTCAGTAGTGTGATATCAGAAGGTATACCCACAGAAGCCCGAACCTTCGTACCTCTTGTACCTTTACATTATGTGTACATTATACACTTACTTTAAATTCTCCACATTACGTTCAGTAGTGTGATATCAGAAGGTATACCCACAGAAGACCGGCACTTCATACCTCTTGTACCTTTACATTATGTGTACATTATACACTTACTTTAAATTCTCCACATTACGTTCAGTAGTGTGATATCAGAAGGTATACCCACAGAAGCCCGAACCTTCATACCTCTTGTACCTTTACATTTATGTGTACATTATACACTTACTCTAAATTCTCCACATTACGTTCAGTAGTGTGATATCAGAAGGTATACCCACAGAAGCCCGAACCTTCGTACCTCTTGTACCTTTACATTATGTGTACATTATACACTTACTCTAAATTCTCCACATTACGATCAGTAGTGTGATATCAGAAGGTATACCCACAGAAGACCGAACCTTCGTACCTCTTGTACCTTTACATTATGTGTACATTATACACTTACTCTAAATTCTCCACATTACGTTCAGTAGTGTGATATCAGAAGGTATACCCACAGAAGACCGAACCTTCATACCTCTTGTACCTTTACATTTATGTGTACATTATACACTTACTCTAAATTCTCCACATTACGTTCAGTAGTGTGATATCAGAAGGTATACCCACAGAAGACCGGCACTTCATACCTCTTGTACCTTTACATTATGTGTACATTATACACTTACTCTAAATTCTCCACATTACGTTCAGTAGTGTGATATCAGAAGGTATACCCACAGAAGCCCGAACCTTCATACCTCTTGTACCTTTACATTATGTGTACATTATACACTTACTCTAAATTCTCCACATTACGTTTGCATATTCTATTTTGAAGACACAATGACATTTAGAATTTCTTGATTAATTTTTTTTTGTAACAGTTGTCCATAAGTCTTTTTTTTTGTCCATGTGCTTCGTGATTGCTGAACTACCAACTCTCCACCAAGTGCATATATTTCATCGTTGTGCTTAAACTCTAATTACATGCTTCCTCAATGTTCTTTCATCTGAAATGTTGTAGTCCACTCCCCTTTCTAAAAACCTGCAGCACTGTGGCCAGAATGTCCTCTCCTGGAGGCCTAACAATGTGCATAGGTATCTGCCTGGTGCCTACTCTATCGGAACCACTGCCTGCCACAGATAGAAGAATGTCAATAGAAATCAATGGGTACAACTGTAAAACATGTACACTTAGTGGATAGTTGGAAATAAAGCAGTCATGCCTATGGACTGATGTGCCATTATTCCATTAAAATTTAATTTTATTTGTCATTCGAACATTTTTGGCTGCTTTTGATTATACGTTTGTGCCCCAGTTGTTATTGAAAGAAAATTTCCCTTTGTGTTTTTTTAGTACGGAACTTTGATCTGGCTGCACATCTGAACACAGCACCTGAACTAGTGGACAGAGTATTCAACAGACCTACCCTGGAAACCTTACAAAAGCAGAATGTGAAAGGGCTCCACGGCCGCAAACAGTTAAATGTAACTAAAGTACATTAACATTTTTCTGTGATAAACAAAAAAAGGTTCTAACCCATCGCTAGACTAGCTGATATTGTTTGGGTCCCTTTTTATTAGTGTTTGTTTATAATTGTCACATAATTTTCTCTGCAATAGTCCTGTTTAAAGGAATGGTTTTTAAAGTGGACCAAAACCCAAGGTTTTGACTATCCTGGATTTTGGACCTTTCCCCCGTGGCACCCAGATCGGGGGTGTCCTGCTGCGTGAAACCCCCCAGATCACCTAAGGCAATTCACCTCTTCCTGGTCCTATGGCGAATGCGCAGACGCTCGTCCAATCGGCGCACTCTGAGCCGCTGGCGTCACGTCGTCTAAGGTTTCGTCTAAGAGCAGAGGCTCTGTACTGCTGACGGCCGCATCCTCCGCTTCCCTCTAATAGGGTAAATGACTTATCATATGCAGTCTTGAGAAAGCGACAGGTGTAGTTGTCCCGAAACGCGTTGACGGCTTCTCCCTGGGGGCACCAAACGCTGCGGACCTTAATATGTAAGATTGATGGTCACTTTTGTGTGACTTGCACTTGCTTTAGTATCATTATATATGTTTATTGGATGAATTGTTGCAAACGGATGCACTTTAATAGCACAGGCACTTTATATAGTGGGTTAATGTTTGAATATATATGTTTTCTTTAATATCAATTTAGTTGATTTATGATAATGCACACACTGATTCTCGCAGGTTCAGTGCCTCCTAGTGGTAGATTGTGATATGGCTTTGTTATGTGTTTTTAGGATTTTAACGTGTTAGTTTGTCTTGCCTCAATAAAAATTAGTATTTTCACATTTCTAAGTAGTAGTGCAGTTGTGTGGCCTCATTTGTGGGGGTGCCTTAGGGTTGGGTCAACCTCCCCATTATTTAACATTTTGTCCCTCTAATAGGGAGCGTGCCCGCGACGGCCATTCACAAATGCCTGGTGCAGGCACGCGCCCTGCTAGAGGGATGGCGGGGATGCTGCCGCGGCTCGCACGTGCGACGTTGGACTGAGAAACAAGGTAAGTGAATGGGGCGACCTGGGGGGTTTCACACATCAGGGCATCCCGATTTTGGATGCCCCGGGGGGGGGGGGGGGGATCGATCGGCGTGTGTTTTGGTCCACTTTAAGGTAACTACATTGTGGACTAGACCTGGGCAGAGTTGTGCCACAAATTTGTATCCGTTTGCTCAGATTTCTGGCTTTAAAGTGGTCCCACACCCTTTTTCTAACGAATGGAATCCCCCCAGGTCGTCGGGTATACTCGCCTCTCCTGGTCCAATGGCACATGTGTATTGGAGCATCCCTGTTTTGGTAACTGAATGCATGGAAAGGCACTGTGGGTAGGGGGTGTTCATTCCTTTTGATGTATTGTATGCCTGTGGCATGGAGGTTATCTGATAGGCCAGTGTTCAATTTAAGGAACTTAGGCAACTGTATTTTTGTTTTTTACAGAAACTAGCTAAACAGAGGCTGAATCAATATACAATTTTAAACCAAAGAATAGAACGGGAAAAGAAAATGTTTGTGGTTTCTCAGAAAATACAATCCCGGAAAGATCTGCTGGTAAGGAAACGATCTTACAGTGAATTTTGGGTTATCTCTGATATTGCAGTGCATCCATTTGAAGCTAGAAGTGCAACTGTAAATGTCCATTTGACCACTAACTCCTATTTAAAGTGAAGACAAAACCTTATTTTGTGTCTCCTAAATGATCTGTAATAGTAGAGCTCTAAGTGGTTACAGGGCACAGGCCTGAAGTATATAAGCTTTTACCTTTGCTTGAAGTGGAATCCTCTAATTGCTTCATGTTTCTCAAATGTTAGAGTAGGCGCCACCATATTAGTCCACCCGGGTGCTGGGTTAGTTACGTGCGTGCGCTGTAAATATCAGAGTTTGACAGAGTGGGTTCCGTGCCTGTTGTGTGCGCCGCTTCTGATCATTTTTGGTTGTCAGAAGCAGCAAGGGAACAGCTATGGAAGAAGGTAAGTAGAAAAAATACCTATTTTTTTTGTGATTGATTCACTTTAAATCACTGTTTAAAGGTGATACTTAATATATCAGAAAATGGAAAGTGACACATGATTTAAAAAAAAAAAGTCTAGATTACTCAGTGATTCGATAGATTATTCAGTAATATTTTATTTTACTCGGAGTTGTACTAGATTATTCAATAATAGTCTAAATTAATAACATTCTAGATTACTCGGTGATGCTCTGAAAGAGGGGTTTCTAACCAGTGGTACATGAACTGATAGTAGTTAAGATGCTATCGAGTACTTTGTCAGGTTACAGACTGTACCAAACTAATATACCCATATTACCCAACCCTGATTTGCTTTATAAGTAGCAAACTGCTACAAAAGGTAATGTGAACTATAGGGTTGATTTGTGTTTAACACAGTTTAAAGTGCTGACAGTGTATATGTACTACCCAGGTGGTAATTGAGATATTTAGCAAATGGAAAGTGGTACTTGATGAAAAAGTGTTGGGGACTCTGATATCCATTTGCATAAAGGTCTTAACAATCTTAATAATAAGGTCTTAATAATGGTCCGTAGTCTTTTGAAAATTAATGGACATGGCAGAAAACTACCTTCACCTGAACATGAAAAGGTTTTTTTGTCACCCCTGGACTGCTTATTAAAAAACACAAAAAACTAAGGCTTATGTCCCTAAAAAGCCCCACTGGGAACTGGTATAGGCCGCCTTACCAGTTCACAAAAAAAACACGAAAGACATTTTTTTATTTATGGTTCAAATCGGCATGGGTGTAGTATAGATGGCAGCAGATTAGGTTCGGGTACAGGTACTAGTACCACCTGTTGGGAAGCCCTGCTCTAGAGTATAGGCCTCCTTTGAAGCCCTGGGGCCTGAAAACTGATACTGTAATCTCCAGTGTCCTTTCTTTTAGCAATCATGTTTGTAAGACTGGCAGAAATGTTTATTGAATTTGTGGGCTAAAGGGGTGTTTCACCTGAAACCAGACTTTTCTGTAAGCATTAAGCCACTGATCTAGCACAAAAAACTATATAGAAAAGGCCGCTCAGATCAGCAATGAACACCCCCAAAATACCCGGCCGAGACATGAACAGCAGTTTACATTGCCAAATGTTTCTCCAGCGCCGGCATTCTTCTCAGCTCTGCATAGTGAGTGAGGAAATCCCCTTCCTCACTCTTGTCTACAGCCAGGCGGGTGCTGAGCGCAATGTGACCGGAGAGTTATGTTTTTAATAGTGAAATGACTCCCCAAGACCTGCAATGTTCCTCTTTAAAGACACAAGACTGAGAACTAGGCTGCCAGGCGGGAGGCTAATACAAGATGGAAACCGTCCCCAAAAATAAACATAAAGTGACAAGTGCAGTAAAAGAGCATAAACATCAACACAACAAAAAGATGAAAAGCAGCAGCTATTAAATCCATGTATCACAAAGATAATAAACCACTTCATAGCATAAGGTGTCAAGTACAAATAGACAAAAATTGACAGTAGAAGACGACAGGTGGTATGCCTGGCCAATACCCCCGTATACTGAGCCCATGTGTTCTGTGGCAACATGTCACTGCTTCAGGGAATAAAATAAAAAATGTTTGATATACTTACCTTACCATCTTACTCTCACGCAGATATGTGCATAAGAGGCCATATCATTTGACCCAAGTTGTCATTGACAAAGTCAAATTAGACCTCCATTTAATTTTGTACCACTCTAGCCCCCGAAAACACAAGAAAAATCCCCATAGAAAGCAAAAAATGCCGGCAGACATGCTCACACAAGCTGGCCACATGTTGTGTACACTTATTAGTGCTGTGCGGATGTAGGAATTCGAAAGGTGAGTATTTTGCTTGATTTTTATCTTTCTGGGCTGTTGGAGGATGTTAGCTGTTTTGGCTTTTGGTCTGTCCAAGTTACGGCACAGTACGGTGGTTTCAGCTTCAGCTGGTCTGGCAAGAGGCTGGTGTATGTTTGTTGTAGGTTGTTCATCGTATTCTACAATAACATAAAGTGTTGAACTCATCCTTTTTATAAGGACCTTTCTGTCAGCAAAAAATAAAATCTAAGGGTTTCCTTTGCTGTCATCTTGGTAATCTACAATCTCCGGATCCCACACGTCCAGCTGCGGTCTTGCTGGATATGTGAGACAGAGTACAAGACAAGCCCGTGGTTCCTATAGAGAACAGTGAATGCCTTGGTCTGGGTTCATACCCTACACACCTTCCCCTAAAACCTTCTGTGTGGATTCTGGCATACTGATCACCAGGACATGGGGGCCTCATGTATGTATGATGGACACTGTGGGAGGGGTTGTACATAAGCAGGGAAGCCTCTGTGGTCCTGGTGGACTTATTCTAAGTATGTCACACACCCCACTTCATTTACTAATTATTATTACACTTGGGTAATCTCACCGCTAGGTGGCGCAGTTGCAGAGATCTCCAAAAAAGCAGCAAGCCCCTCCCGGTCTATACATACCTGGTACCTCCCATCAATTCCCCAGTGTTGGTCTCTGCAAGATGGCGACAAGACAGAAGAGAGAAGTCTCCTGCTTGCAGGTAGCCGGGGTATCACCCCGGCCCCCCCCATGGTCTATTTCTGCCCGGCTCTTTTTGTATTTACCCCCTTGATTAATGGCAGCCTCCCAGCTTAGGCTGTAGGCCGGGCAAGGGTAGATGGCACTTAAAGTGCCTAGGAGATTAGCTCCTCCGCTCGACCCTATATTATGGGGCATAGCAGTGTTCCGGTTGGTGATCCGGACGTGGGATGCCCCAGCCCTTATTCCCCAGTAGTATGGTCAGGGATTTATGTGTGGATCTTGATCCCTCTGGTGATGAGTTTCTTGCGCTTAAGCGTTGTGACTCCTTCTTGTCATTAGTTTTGGCCGCTCAGGATGATGCCATGTTGATGTGTGGCAGAGCTTCTGCGCTGTTGGTGGCTATTCGTCGCTCGGTGTGGTTGAGACAGTGGACGGCTGACCTTAATTCTTAAAGATCACTCACGGCTCTTCCTTTTTTGGGTTTGAGGCTTTTTGGTGAAAAACTGGATTCTGTTGCCAAGGGTGGCAGGTTGCCTCAGCGCAAAAGGTTTGCCGTTCTTTTCGGGGGGCGGCCCCCTTCAATCCGTCCTTTCGGGGAGCCAAAGCCGGCAGAGGTGCGGGCTTCTCGGCTTCCAGGGGCGCGGGTTGGAACAAGGGTAGAGGCCGTGACCGTCCCGTTCATGCCTGGGGTGCCAAGCCCAAGTCAGCTGCCAAGCCCGCTCAGCAATGAGGGGGCGCCCTCACCCGTACGGGTGGGGGGACGGTTACGATTCTTCTCCCGGATATGGGACCAGGAGGTCTCGGACAGGTGGATCCGGGAGGTGGTGTCGGCCGGTTACATGCTGGAGTTCGAGTCCCGCCCTCCTCCAAGGTTTTTCAGGTCCCGGGTTCCTTCAGACCCTGTGGCCGCGCAGGGGCTCCTGGCGGCGGTAAGGAATCTTCTGGATTTGGCAGTCATCTGCCCGGTCCCTCCTTCGGAGGTGGGAAGCGGATATTACTCCATTCTCTTCACTGTACCCAAAATGGACGGGTCCTTCCGTCCGATTCTGGATTTGAAGTTTCTCAACAGGTTTATTCGTTCCCGGAAGTTTCGCATGGAGACCTTGCGGTCGGCGATCGGCTCGCTTCGGCAGGGGGACTTTATGACGTCCATAGACATCAAGGACACGTATCTTCACATTCCGATCTTTCCGGCACATCAGCGGTTTCTTCGCTTTGTAGTGGAGGATCGGCACTTTCAGTTTGTAGCTCTTCCATTCGGTCTCACCTCGGCTCCGAGAGTGTTCACCAAGGTGTTGGCAGGGGTGATGGCCCTGCTCAGAGCTCAGGGGATTCGCATTGTTTCTTACCTGGACGATCTTCTCATCATGGCTCCTTCCTTCAGTCAGGCGGAAGGGGACACCAGCACGGTGGTGTCTATGTTAGAGAGGTTCGGCTGGGTGATCAATTACCCCAAGTCCTCTCTGGTTCCGGCCAGGGTGGTGACCTTTCTGGGGATGTACTTGGACTCTTGCCAGCACAGTGTGTTTCTCCCTCTGACCAGGGTTCTTCTGATTCAGGAATTGGCTCAGCTTCTTCTTACCACTCCTCACCCGTCCATCCGGCTAGGGATGAGACTGGTGGGGTTGATGGTGGCCTCGTTCGAGGCTGTTCCCTTCGCTCAGTTTCACACGAGGACGCTGCAGCTTCATCTTTTGGCGTCTTGGGACAGGCGCCCGCGGTCGTTGGATCGGTCCTTCCGGATGTCCCCTCGAGTTCGGCAGTCTCTTCGGTGGTGGTTGGTTCCGGTCTTTTGAAGGGCAGGTCGTTTCTGACTCAGTTGTGGGGAACTGTCACCACGGATGCCAGCTTGTCGGGATGGGGAGGTTTCTGGAAGGATCTTCAGTTTCAGGGGCAGTGGGACCCTCAGGAGGCCCACTTGCCCATCAATGTTCTGGAGTTGCGAGCCATCAGATTGGTTCTGTCTCACTTGACGCATCTGTTACAGGGCCTGCCGGTTCAGGTTCGATCGGACAATCAGACGGCGGTTGCTTACATCAATCACCAAGGAGGGACTCGCAGTCTGGGTGCCCTCAGGGAAGTGTCTCTGATTCTGGTTTGGGCGGAGACGTATGTTCCTTGCTTTTCGGCAGTGTACATTCCAGGAGTGGAGAACACGGAGGCGGACTTCCTGAGTCGGTGCTCGTCTCGCCGGGGGGAATGGTCTCTCCATCCCCATGTGTTTCGGTCCATGTGTCTTCGGTGGGGGACGCCGGAGGTGGATCTGTTTGCGTCTCGTCACAATCACAAGCTTCCGACATTCGTGTCGCTGTCCCGGGACCCTCTGGCTCTGGCGGCGGATGCCATGGCCTTGAGCTGGAAGGATCTGGGGTTCCTGTATCTGTTCCCTCCGATTCCCATGCTAGGCAGGGTGCTGCGAAAGTTAGTTCAGGAAGGAGTTCCCACCATTCTCCTGGCTCCAGGGTGGCCAAGGCGGGTGTGGTTTGCAGACATCGTTCGTCTGGCAATGGATCAGTTCGATCTGTCTCTTCGGCCGGATCTGCTCACCCAGGGTCAACTGTGTTACCCCAGTTTACCAACGCTGGCTTTGACGGTTTGGCTGCTGAAACCTCCATCTTGAGGGAGGAGGGTCTTTCGGATTCGGTCATTCAGACTTTCGTTAGTGCTAGGAAGAGGTCTTCCTCTTCCATCTATTATAGGGTCTGGTGATCTTATATTGATTGGTGTGAGGCTAGATCTTTGCCCTGCCGGGTCTTTTCTAGTTCTCGGATTTTGGATTTTCTTCAGTCAGGGCTGGATTCTGGTCTTCAGATGAGTACCTTGAAGGGGCAGGTGTCTGCCTTGTCTATTTTTTTCCAGAGGTCTTTTGCTAGCCATTTCTTTGGTCAAGACTTTTTTCCAGGGGGTTTCGCATCTGCGGCCTCCTAGGAAGCCTTTGCTCCCAGTTTGGGATTTGAATTTGGTGCTCTCTGCGTTACAGGCTCCTCCCTTTGAGCCTTTGCAGGATATTGCTCTGTCCACTCTTACTCAGAAGGTTGTCTTTTTGGTGGCCATCACTTCGGTTCGGCGTGTTTCGGAGTTGGCAGCCTTGTCGATTCAGGCTCCTTATTTTGAGAAGCATCAGGACAAAGTGGTCTTTCGTTTCAAGTCAGATTTTCTCCCTTAGGTGGTATCTGCTTTTCATCTTATTCAGGACATTGTTCTTCCTTCCTTGTGTCCTAAGCCTAGGAATGACAAGGAGAGTGCGTTGCACTGCTTGGACGTTGTGCGTTGTGTTAGGTACTGTTTGCGTGCTACGTCTTCCTTTCGTAAGACTGATGCCCTTTTCGTAGTGCCCTGTGGGCCCAGGAAGGGTTTGGCTCCGGCTAAGTCTTCCATTAGCGAATGGATTCGTCAGGCGGTTGTTGGGCCTATTCTGCCAAGGGGAAGGATCCCCCTTTTCGCGTTACCGCTCATTCTACTTGTGCGGTTGGTGCGTCCTGGGCCTTTCAGCACCAGGCTTCGGTTGAACAAGTTTGTAAGGCCGCTACCTGGTCTTCGGTTCACACTTTTTCCAAGTTTTATAAGGTTGATGTGTGGGCCGTAAGGTTCTGCAGGCTGCAGTGGTTTGAGTTTTATCTGCGTTATTGCCTGGTTTGGATACCTGCCCTTTTTGGACACTGCTGTTGGATGTCCCAAGTGTAATAATAATTAGTAAATGAAGTGGGGTGTGTGACATACTTAGAATAATACCATTTTGTGATTACTCACCTGTAAAATGGGTATTATAAGTATGTCACACACCCCACTTCACCCGCCCTCTTTTGGTATCCTGGTTACTTATAGGGTGAAGTTTTGTTATTTACAGTTGAGGGTTACATTTGTTTATTCCTGGTACCTTGTATTACTGCTGTTTTAACACTGGGGAATTGATGGGAGGTACCAGGTATGTATAGACCGGGAGGGGCTTGCTGCTTTTTTGGAGATCTCTGCAACTGCGCCACCTAGCGGTGAGATTACCCAAGTGTAATAATAATTAGTAAATGAAGTGGGGTGTGTGACATACTTAGAATACCCATTTTACAGGTGAGTAATCACAAAATGGTATTTTTACCTCAATGTGTAATACTTGACACTTCAGGGCTTGTTCGGATAGTCCACATTGTAAAGTTGTGTTCATTCTCACATTTACAAACTTTGTTTCATAGGACAAAAGACACAAAGTTAAAGTGAAGAAAGAAACTGTGAATTCGGCAGCAATTTATAAGTTCAAAACGCAAAGGAAGCGATGAGAAGATTTGGAAAATGTCAACTGTGCCCTTTTTAATGGACTTTTCTTTTTAATCGTTCCAAATATTATTGTCACTAGCTGTAAAAAAAATAAATAAATAAATAACGATAAAGACACATGACAATTGATGCTACTACTCTGCACATAGAGGTAAAGTGAGGGTCAAGCTATTTATTTGGTGAAACAAATTAATTGCAAGTGAATTGCAACATGTAGTGAGGTTTATAACTTTATAACACACAAAGTGCTAACAAGTTTGCCACAAAAATCAACTGTACCTGCAATGGGGCATTACTACAGGTAGTTTGTTTCTGAACAGCATTTCGGGTGTTGCTTCCAAAGTAAAAAGATAAAAATATAACTATATAAATAACAAAATTTAACCTGGATTGGGCCTTTTACTTCTGTGGTGCATCTGATCCCATGTGGCCGCCTAATGAGGTTCTGTTTGTGTCTGATGCAGCTCTTGGAGCGTGCTTGCCTGGCTGGTTAATACCTATTGGTCGCAGGTGGTGAAGTGAAAAGGGAGGTGTAAGAAATGGAGGGGAGTCGCAGGCTTTAGGTGAGCTCCTTGCTGCCTTTATTTTAGCTGCTGAGTACAAAACTTGAATGTACGATACAGTGTATGCGGGGGGGGGGGGTGTCTCTGCTTGGGATCTCTGTGTTCATATCCACTAAATTTTAGTGTCAATTTCTTCTCTCTCTCACTTGATTGGTGGTTCACTGTAGTCTGCTGTCAGTGGTATTCATTATCTCCTATTGTCTGGTCACAACACATCATCCCGTCTCCTACCCTGGCTCAGTTACCCCCTAAATTTAAAGGATTAGTACTTTCTAGATGTGTGCTTGCTTGATCTAGATGAACATAAATGCCCCATGTGATGCTTCAGAAGTGGAGGGCCCTTCTAGCATCTTGGGGTGTAATGAGCCTGAGTAGGAGGCACAGGAAAATACATTGCTCCCTGTAATTTAGTAATTTTAAACTTGTTGAAATTCACACACATTTGGTAATGCATTTGGATATATTACATACAGTGGGGAAGAAAAAAATTTGATGCACTGCCAATTGCAAGTTTTCCCACCTACAAAGAATGGAGCAGTCTCTAATTTGTATCGTAGGTACACGGCATCTGCGAGAGCCAGAATAAAAAAAAAATCCAGACATTTTCTTTTGAATTTTGTTTGCACATTATTGCATGGATTGTTTGATTACAGTTATAGAGTCCTCCTGTAGTTCTTTACTAAGTTTGCACACAGCAGGGATTTGGCACACTCCCCATACAGATCTTTAAAGTTTCACAGCTATTGCTAGGCAACATTGATTTTCTGCCCCCTTCATGATTTTCTGTTTGGTTCAGGTCTAGAGACTGGCTAGGCCACTCCAGGACCTTGAAAATGCTTCTTACTATGCCACTTTTTGGTTTGGTTGTGTGTTTCAGGTCATTGTCATGCTGGAGAACCCCAATGCTCTTGAGGTAAGGAGGTTGTTGGCCAAAATCTTGCAATACAGGGCCCTCATTCATTCTGCCTTCAATACAGTGCAGTTGTTCTGTCCCCTTTGCAGTAAAGCACCCCCATGCTTCACAGTTTGTCTGTGTTCTTGTGATTGTGCTCATCCTTCTTCTTTCTCCAAACATGGCAAGTGGAGTTGACACCAAAAAGTTCTATCTTGGTCTCGTCTGAACACATGACCTTCTCCCATTCCTCCTCTGGATCATTCAGATGGTCATTTGCAAACTTCAAACAGGCCTGGGCATGTGCTGACGTGAGCAGGGATTTTAATCTGTGATGTCGTAGTGGCAATCTTTGAGATTGTGGTTCCAGCTCCTCCCGTGTAGTTCTAGGAAGATTCCGGACCTTTCTTAGAATCATCGTTACCCCGTGAAGTGAGTTCTTGTATGATGGAATATTGTCAGTCATCTTGTGTTCTTCCTATTTTCTAATAATTGCGCCAACAGTTGTTGCCTTCTCATCAAGCTGGTTGCCTGTTTTCCTGTAGCCCAGCCTTGTGCAGGTCTACAATTTTGTTCCTGGTGTCCTCAGACAGCTCAGTCTTGACCGTGAGGAAGAGGTTGGAGTGTGATTGTGTGTGTGTGTGTGTGTGTGTGTGTGTGTGTCCCAATGTTTTTTTTTTTTTTTTTTTTTTTTACAGGTAATGAATTCTAACGTGCAATTAATACATGAAATCAGTGCAGAGTTAGAGGGCTTAGTAAAAAAAAACTAACAGGTCTGTGAGAATTCTTTCTTTGCATGGTTAGTAGGTGGTCAAATACTATTTCATGCAATAAAATGTATATGAATTATTTTTTTAATCAATGTGGTTTCTGGTATTTTACATTCTCTGTAGGTGGGAAAACTTGCAAAATCAGTGTTTCAAATACTTATTGTCCCCACCGTACATAGTGTAGCAAGAATTTCAATTCGCTTTTCAACAGTTTTGTTGTACACGCCCATGTAGTACATAATACAATCCACTGGGTGTCAGCAGAGGTGCACGAATCTCTGAGTTCCTCAAATAATGACATGGCAAGTGATTCACTGAGCGGTTTTGCTGTGTTTTGATGATCAGCCTTTTTACCACTGACTCCAAAGAGAGCAAGATTGTTGAACAGAAAATCCATGGGTGCTGGTAAACACGAACAGAGATGAGGGCACAAAATATAGGGTAACAGTAGTTTGAGTGGATGGTTTTCTGTTAGATAAGCTTCCTGTTATCGCAAGTAAAATGGGAAATGGAGTCTACGTGAAGGTCGTGCTCAGGGAGGGAGTAAATGGTTTCTAACTCTTCCCCATTCCATTAAAGGTAAAATAAAAATAAATCCTCCCTCTGTTAGCCAGACATATATTTGCCCTGTTTTAATAAAACATGCCAGCCCCCCAAAATTCCCATTTTCCCCTAATTTTACGAATACTTATTTGCAAATGCATACCCATGTTTTATACCATGTATCTTGTGTATTACACAAGATACATACAAAAAGGCACGCTGCTCATCCAAAATGAAACCTATAAATCAACTAATTAAAATAACAGAAGATTTAGTCTATTAACATAGTATGTAAGGCGCTTATTAGTGGTCTAGTAGCCATAGCTGGAAATGTTATTACATGCAAGGAAGGCATCCAGGCCACTTATGAACTTTTAGTGTATTCTTCATGACCTCTCCTCTGGCAGAGATTTCCCATAGCTCTTACAGAAAAGAATCTTCCCAAATGCCAGTAAAATAAGTTTTCCTCTAACCTTAGTGCTTCCCCCATGTTTTATAGTGAGTTTTGGTTTAAAATTGACCATGGGACACTTCTTTTTATTGACCCAGATATATTTATACATACCGTAGTTATAAGATCATCCCTCAGGTGTCTCTTTTGCAAGTTAAATGTAACCTAATTTTGACAATTCTTTTAGAATACCTGTCTAGTCCCTCCCCCCAACTTTCCATTTATTCATTTAGTTGCCCACCTTTGAATGTGCTCCAGTTCTGATATGTCCTCCTTATGCACTGTTGCCCAAAACCGTACACCATATTCCATATGTGGTCTGATCTTTGACTTCCAGAGCGGTAAAATGATGCTCTGGTCATGGGTACCTATGCCCCCTCCTGATGCACCCCATGATCCTGACAGCTGCAGCCTGGAATGTATTAATTTAGTTTAGGTTATTGTTTACTAAAACCCCAGGTTCTTTTCCATTGTAATTTTGCCCAGCGTTTCCCTATTTAGTGCGTAATCATGGCGCAAATTATTCCTTCCCATGTGCGTAACCTAACATTTATCGGTTTTAAACTTCATTTGCCATTTTTCTGCCCAGACCTCCAAATTATCTAAATCTGTTTGTAACTGCATGCTGTCTGCTTTTGTGTTAATTACTTTACACAGCTTAGTATTATCCACAAAACTTGATATTTTACTATTTAATCCATTCCAAGGAGACTTGGGCCCAGTACTGACATACGCAGTACACCATTAATAACCACCCTCTGTTTACTAACTTTAAGCAGAATGCTAGCATCAGTAACCCAGTTTTCCAGTTGCTCATTTAGTTCCAGAATCTGGGCTTTTAAATTGCAATGCTTACACACTCAGCACAGCAGAATGCTCCCTTGAACAGCTGTTCAGGCAGTGCATACATGGCAAAACATGTACACTTGACAGCCAGATTGGTGAACTTTGATCAAGTTATCAATGTTTTCTGGGCAGGCAAGTGCAAGCCTGCATGGCACATATCACGTGCTGCCAGCAGTCATGTGATGCAGAATGAAATCCATGGTATAGGTGAGTTATGGCACCAGGGAATGGTCTTCCCGGGTTATGCATTGCAACACATTCTCATTGTGTAGTACAGTCCCTCGTAAGTGGAGCAAAACCCAGAACCCAGTCCTTGACCCCGATGCACCTCGAATGCAGGATGTCCCGCTGTGTGAAATCCCCAGGTCGCCCACACTCCAGCTCGCCTTTCCTGTTCCTACGGGACAATGTGTGGCTTTCTCTCCAATCGGTGCTCCTGACTGTACTGACGTATGCTAGTCTAAGGAGCCGTGTGTGCCAGCGAATGCATCCCTGCTACCCTCTGACAGGGAGAGTGCCGGGCTGGCCATTCATAAATGCCTGGCACTGGCACACAACCTGGTATAGAGATAGCGGGGATGTTGCCGCTGCTGTGCCATTGGACCAGAGGAGGAGGTGAGTAATACTGGCTAACCTATTGCTTACAGTAGAACCACACTAAGCATTTAATCACTTTAATTTTCAGCCGTTGCTGGAATGTTTATAAAATAACTTAGTGGCTTTACATCCCCTGAATTTTTCATAGTCAGAATTTTTTGTGTTTGTTATATTATATTTTCATGTGTGTGTTATATTATAGCAAAATGGCATTGCCTTTTCCTAGAAAAGTATTAACGTATGACACACCTTTTTGGGGATAAATGTCTATGCTTCTTATGGAACGAATGTACCCAGGGTGGCTGAATTCTTGTGATTTTATGTGTGAGTATATGCAGCAGCATGAAGCAGCTGTACTCACATCATCACACCCACCCAATGGCCGGATTATGTGTGCATTCAGCCTGCAGCTCCCTGCTGACCTCTCTGCCCTGGTGTGACAATGCAGTCACATTACGTGGCAAGAAGGGAAGAGATAAGTAGGGACCGACGTGCTGAATACTGGCATCGGATGGATGTGATGGTGTGAGTACAGCCCCTGCATATACTCGCACTCATCAATCCATGTACTAGATACACACACCACATGGCATTCAGTGCACCCTGCTCTGAACTCACTTTTGACCTATGTTTTGGTCCACTTTACTAGGATGCCACGGTGTGTTAAACTACCAGTTGTTCTGTTATTCTTACCTCTATGGCAATCCCATGGTACATGTGAAGGCCCTCCTCCAATCAGATTAGATTGCCAGGTGATGCATGGATTGAGTCATCCGGCATTCCATTCTGAATGAATAGACTGCTGGGGGCCTCCCACTGACATTTCCATTTAGCTGATGCACACCCATGCCAGTCATCCACAATTGGCTGGTGCGAGTGCACACTTTGGCTTGAAGAGGCCGGTAATGCCGCCGCGTCCCTGTGCATGTGACATGGGATTTCTGGATCCATACTGGACTGGAGGGGACTGGAAGGATTTTCACAGAGCAGGGCAGCCTGGATCAGCCCAGAGACACCATCTGGCCATAGTCTTTTAGACTCCAGGGCCCTGACTGAAGGTTTTTTATGATCTGCTTTAAAGGCCCTGCAAACATGTGTTGGGATGCCCCAACAATAAGGCCCAAAGGCTACTGGGGGCTGTCAGTGCTGAAATTGATAGAATTGACCACAGCATTTGGTTAAGAATAATTTGTTTCTCATTATCTCCCTCTAAATCTTTTAGGGCAAAAAAATATGGTACTTGATTTAATAAAAAGGGGAACTATCTCTGAAATGTAGGTATCATGGGCAGTAGATATAGGTGGGCTAGATCCTACAGTGCACAAATTTGCCAGGGGGGTATATGTTCTCCTAAACACTATTGTCCTTTTTTTTTTTTATACAAAACGATTTGCAAAGTGTGCCAGCTTTACCAGAAAACTATAACTTTATAAAAACAACCATATAACAGATGGCCTAAGTAATATTCAAATTGCAAATGTTATTCATATGTATGGCATTTACTTATAGACTGGAATTTTTTAAAATCAGAATTGTATATCTTAAAATGTACATTCTGCTCTTATATGTTATGAAGCCAAAGCTTCTGCAGGCTTTTGATGCTTTGTGTCCTGGCACCAGCCTAAATCCAAATGAAGCATTGATCCCGCATGACAGACAGGGTACACACCGCGTGCTGCACAGCACCCGCATTCATTCAATAGCATTGATCTGTGGGGTCCACGATGACCTTATTAGAGGTTACTTGATAAAGGGCACGGGATAGCACTGTATCAATACTATTGAAAGGTAGCAGGGCTCTTTCAATATCATGCCCTCTGTACATGTAACTGACCCTGGGGGACATCATTAGCCGTTTGGTCAAGCTTTCAAGGGTTTCTATCCCTTTTTTTTTTTTCTTAAAATTATTTATAACACTGCTGCGGACTATACATTTTTAATTGTACCTTAACGATTTTTCAAATGCAAGGGATGTTTAGGCACACAGTTTCATGGAAACATACATAAAGGTGAAAAAACAAGATAGCTTCCATGCAGTCGAGGAACTAAAAGGGATGGGGCCCTTGTGTGAACATTTCATGGGCCTCTTTCACGGCTCACATACTAACCCATGCCATACTAATCCCATACTACATTTTTTTTGGTCTTTTAATTTAATTGGATGCAACTAGACAACTAAACACTGATACATAAGAGACTAATGCTGTTTCATTTCTCTAAATGGCAACAAGTAAGATCAAATATGGTAAATAATGTGGAGGAGCAACAATGATGGGGGCTCCCTGACCTTCTGGTCTGCAGTGTGGTCACGTGCCCTTATAGTTATTTACACATTACAGTCTGGTAGGCAAAGTAAAATGCTAGTTTCACAAGCGTAAAATCAAGGTGCATTCTAACTGCTGCAGATACCAAAAAGTAGAAGCCATTGCAAATGTGGAGAATAATGCTAAAATATAGATTGTCTTTTAGATCAAAATCAGATAGAAGGTTGTAAATCCCTATCAAATAGACATCAATCTATAATTCAACACTTTTTCTCATGATTATTTTCCCATATTGAGCGGTGCAATATCTTGCACCGTGGACCATGGACTATCCTGGGTTTTGGTCCTTCCCCCCAGGGCACCCCGCTGTGTGAAACCCCCTAGGTTGCCGAGGACGCTGGCGGCTGCATCCCCCACTTCCTTGTAACAGGGAGCGTACCCGCTGTGGCCATTCACAAATGGCTAGCACGCGCCGTGCTAGAGGGATAGCTGGGATGTGGCTCGCTCATGCGCCATCGGACTGGGAAGCAAGGTAAGTGAACTGAGTGACCTGGGAGGTTTCACACAGCTGGGCATCCCGATTTTGGATGCCCCAGAGTCGATTGTGCTTATCGGCCCGGATTTTGGTCTACTTTAAAAATTTGCATAGCTAGATATAATACTGAATAGCACTAAGAGAAAAATCCATGAAGAAAAGTGTTTACTCTGCAAAAACGTGAGTATTAAATTACTCAGGGTGCTAAATCCAATAGTCCACAAGATAATCTAAAAGTGTATGTAAAACAGCTATCGAGCTTCTCCCAGCAAGTTCAGGCCAAGAGAAGAACTTTAAGAAAAAATGGAGAAGTGCCACGATCCACAAAGAACACCAGGGCAGGTGTAATATTTGCTTATGAACTCCTAGGCAAAGACCAAGACCTTTTGAACAATGTACTTTGAAAAAACAAAACAGAGACCAAGTGCGTTGGCCAGTGTAGCAGCAAAGGAGAAAACAAATACAAAATTTCATCAGAAGAACCTAAAACCAATGATAAGATGTGGTATTTTTTTTTTTTTTTGTATGAAATCATTGTGTGACCTCTTCTGGTCCATTTAAATACATTTTTGAAAACTTAATTTTTTTATGCAGAATTGTCATTTCAGGTCTGGTATTAAAGTGTTAATGCCACAGTGTAATAATGTAATTCCATATGTTTTTGCTTTGTTACTAGTGTATCTGTGTTCAAAAACACTTTAATCATACAGCGTCTGGCGCTCGGGGCTACAGTGAGACACTTTTGGGGAGCCGGTGCTGTGTGAGGCTTCTTTTTTTGATGAATATGGTTTGAGTCGCTCATACTGACCATTCGCTCCCATATAGCTCTGTACTGGTGTTATAGCGACTCACACATCAAATTCATCAACGCCGGCAATGTTACTAAAGCGACTGAGGCGCTCTGTAATAGCAACTCAGCGCCTCAGTACAGACGCTCATCTGCTGTTACCTGGCGCTAGTAATGAATCAGCCTGTTAGAAGTGAGAGCGCCTGGGAATACCAGGTAGTGTAGGCTAAAGTGGCCTGGATGCCTTCCTTGCATATACTAACTGGGCTATGGCTGCTAGATCAGGGGAAGCAGATCTGCTATATTCGTGGTGGACTAATGTCTTTATTCAGCCTTACATACTGTGTTATTATGTCTTCACTTCCACCAGAAAGTGCTTAATCATCTGTCAAGACTAAAAGTGGACCTGAAGCCAATTTCTGTCAGGAATGCTTTCAGACTGGGTTAGGGCTACATAACATTGCAATACAAAGAGAAACAAGGAAGCAATTAATCTCATTTGATCTATTTCTTTATGGAAGTCCTCTTTCTCTTGATACTTAAAGGAGCAGTATTGCAAATTTTTCTTGGTGACCTATATTTAAATGGTACTTTGAATGTAGGTAAGTGTTGGAGTAAGAATTGCAAATGTAGAAAAAAATGATGTGTGTGTTGTGCAGCTGGAGAGTAATAGCTAATGTTTATGTCTGCTGAGTGTCGGGCCCCGACACTCTGGCCTGTTCCACGCTGAGGAGAGGGGTGAAACAATGTATCATAGTATCAGCTGCTCAGTGCTGGCAGCCATACAGCATAAGATAACAACATTGCCTGGCCAGAACTCATATATCTAAAACAGAGAGAAAAGCTCTAGAAGCCATTTAGTTGATTGTTAAATTCGATGTCTTTGAACCAGAGAGACATTGGTTCAAATCTCAGACTCGCCAGTTTTTCTTTTTTTTTGGGGGGGGGGGGGTTATTTTATTTCAGAATTGGATTTTTGGGTTTACATCCTGTTTTTTTTTATTTTGACAGTTTTCCCTTCATGTTGGCTCTGCTGCAGAATCTTTCAGTTTACCATTTTCTCTTTTATATTCTTTTTTTCATTTTTCCATGATTTGAGCAAAGCCCAACCCAGGATTTTCACTATCTGGAGTTTTGTTTTGTGCCCCTAGGGGCATCCTGACTTGGGATGCCCTGATATGTGAAATCCACAAGTTCGCCTGTGAAAACGTACCTTTCCCTGTCCCACAGCACATGCGCGGGCTCTCATCCAATAAGCTCTGTTTGCACGCAGATGGGGAGCCTGAGCAGTAACCTCCCTGGCTGCCCGGCCTGTCTAAATGACTATCTGCGTGAGCGCGCCAGAAAAATGGGGGGATCTGTGGTTATCCAGGGGTCATTTCACACAGTGAGCATCCTGATTTAGGATGCCCAAGGGGCAAGGTCAATGGCCGGGTCTTATAGACTTCATGGTCGGCAACTCAGGGTTTTGTTCCATTTTAATACCTTTAGATTTTCCTGCACAGTTATTCATAGAAGAATTTCAGTCATTTTCAGTCAGTTTAGTTTATTTTGTATAGATTTTACACATTTGAGTCACCTGGTCTCATAACAAAAGCAGCACCTCACACACACACAGCCGTTACCATTGATTACAGTGTCAGCCTCTGAGGTAAAGTGTTGCTAGGAGACCAGTGAGCTAAATGAAGCAGCTCACTAAATACAACCCAGCAGATCCCCCTATTCAGCAAATGGACTGAGCCATTGTCACTATACAATTTAACCCTTCTAATGCCAGCTACGTGACTCTCACGTAGCTGCCTCTCCAACCGTTAAGTGCCAGCTACGTGAGAGTCACGTAGCTGACTTTAGAGCCCCATAAAAAAAAATGTAAAAAAGAATCAAGTAGTAGATTTTCGCCCCCGGGCTTCTGATCTTCAGGAGGGGGCCCGGAATAGGCCCCCCCCCCCCCCCCCCCCGCCGGCGCCGACATCTGAAAAAAAATAAGTAAATGTCATTTACTCACCTCGCAGCGCGATGGCTCTCCCCGGGTCTTCTCTTCACCAGGGGGGGCTCCGATCCCCCCTCCTGGGCTTTCCACGCTTCGGGTGAGGGCCCAGAGACAGGCCCTCACCATCTTCTTTGGCCGGCGCTGGCCCCGCCCCTAGCCACGCCCGCTTGATGACGTCATCCCACTCCTCGGGTTACCGGCACCCGGGCTCCGATCTGTCAGTTGTCGGCAGCGATCGGTGCAGGGAGGGTGGCAGGCAGGGAGGCTCTGATCTCCCTGCCTCCCTGCTCCGATCATTACCGACAGCTGTCATCTGCAGCGGCGCGGGACACTGGATGGGAGGTAAGTATAAGTGAAAAAAGAATAATAAATAATTTTGTGTCTGTGTCTTTTTTTTTTTTTTTACTTAACCCTTTGTGAACTGGTAAGGGGTCCATGAGACCCCTTATACCAGTTCACAAGGCTCTGGGTATGGCAAGTCACCTGCGGCAAGCGGGTGACTTGCCATAACCCCCAGCCCCCCATTACCTGCCTCCCCAACGGCCGGGGGGGGCAGAAGGGCCCGGGCCACGTGGCTATGTGGGCTAGTAGCCTGCAGGGACAGGGGCCACCAACGCTGGCCCCTGCGCCCTGTTCTACAAGCCCCCATAGCTGGTCCGGGTCGGTAATGCTGGGTAAGGGGGACCCTACGTCATTTTTTTTTTTTTATTAACCCCTTACAACTGTGCAATCATATAGCATAGTTGTATTCTATCTGAAATCTCCTAAACTGCTGTTTCAGTTTGGGGGAGATTCCTGGGCAGGAAATGGTGTCTACCAATACATATGTGGTACCGTTGTAACCGGGAGAAATTGGGCTTTCACACGCAATAAGATTTTATTAACAAACTTACATTTTTTATTAGAAAAAAAACACTACAAATTGTAAAAAATAGTTTATTTCTATTTTTTTGCACATATTTCACCCATAAGTATTGAGAATACACTAAAAAAAGGCCAAACAAGACATTTCATGTTGAAGCCCAGACTCTGCTGAAAAAAACAATATATAATTTTCCTGGAAATTTTTAGATATCTGTAAAACTTTGACTATCCTAGGTTTTGGTCCACTTTAAACATTTTGTGTAAAATTGCCTCTTTAATGTAAGCCATGAAAAGGTCTGTTTGCATTCTGACATGTAAAAACTGTTCTACAACAATAACACGTGATTTTTTTTAGACCTGGCACTATGCCATCTAGAAGGGCAGGAGGGTACTGCATAAAAAACAGGCAGAATAAGTGTGTGTGTGTGTGTGTGTGTGTGTGTGTGTGTGTGTGTGTGTCATACTAGTTATTTAGTAAAGCAAATTAAACTATGGGTGTGAATTACAATCTGCATTGCAGTGAGCTTTTTAACAAACAAAAAAGTGCAATTTTTGCAGGTGAGGCACGTAATTTGCGACATGCATTTATGCAGTAGTGTTTGTGGAAGGGATTCCATTTTCATTTATTTTGTTTGTGTTTGCATTTCCGTCTGTGGTATAAAAAGATCCTGTTCTATTTAATCCCTTTAAAATCTATGGTGCCGCAAATGCAAAACGCATGCCTTACTGCACATGCCTTACTGAACATACGCTCATGTTTGCTGCACCATAGACATTAATAGCATGCATTTGCAGCCCAGATGCAGCAGGCAGTACTTTTGCAGACACATTTTCTTCTGTTTTTGATGCCCCGGAGAGGTCTGAATGGTGCAATTGTTGGATTTCTTTTGTGGTACCGCTGTGTCTGCCATAAACACATGCAGACAGGTGGGAACGAGGGCAAACAGTCATCACATTCTGGCTCCAATTATATCATTGTAACTTTCTTTGTATATCTACCAAACAGAAAGGGAAGCTATATCTTGTTGATAAAGTGGTGTACTATCTAACCCACCCTCATGCCACCCAAATCAAAAAAGAAAACCCTTCACCTCTTACTAGAAAAAATTGTTGAGCTTTACAATGTTTTTCCATACAGCTCCCTTTACTTATGTGTAAATACAGAAAATATGACTTTTTTGTTTTTTTATACCAGCAACAATTTAATAAACATGAAGCTTCAAAGGTAATCTACTTTTCTTTCTGGTTAACTGAAAATAAGAAGCAGAGCTGTAGCTAGCTTCTTTTGCGCCCGAGGCAAGCCCAGAAAATCGCCCCCCCCCCGCAGAAAAAAAATAGAAAATGGTATATATATATATATATATATCGTTTATTTTTGTTTTCCTTCTTATTTACTGGATTTTTTTGAGATACATTAAGGAAAATAGGCATAAATAGGTAAATAAATAAATAGGTAAGTGAAACTCCTGGGATTTGATCAGCTTTAAAGTGGAAAAAAACCCAGGATTTGGTCTATCCAAGGTTTTGCCCCGTGCGCCCAAGGGCATTCCAATTAGGTATGCCCCGGTGTGTGAAACTCCAAGATTGCCCGGTAATACTCACTTCTTCCTGCATAATGATGCTTGACAAACATCTCTGTTTATGATCGGATCGAGAGTGTCTGCATCCCCGGCAGCAGGCATGCTCCAGGCCCATAGCCTATCCAAATGGCTGGGTGCAGGAGTTCACACAAAGCCCAAAGATGGCAAGGGAGAAGGTGAGTCTTGCATGCCCGAAGGGGTTTACACAGAAGGGCCTCCCAATTTGGGATGCCCCAAGGGAAGGCTAGCAGCCAGCCTTGGAATCTTTTCAGAGGTGCAGGACAGTTTTTCAATCTGACCTTCTGGGATCAAGTTTCTTCTGCAACCTGAGGTCAGTGAGTGGACCTTCAGTTCCCGAGATCTGACACAGGAGAGGAGGGTAGGGGGGAGCCTGAGGAGAGCTGCAATTCAGTCCCAGCTGCTCTAGACTTCATGTCACATGCCGACACCGAGGGGGCCAGAGCGGGGGCAAAAGACGAGTGCTGCTGAACGGAACAGCAGTGTCGCAGGTGTTGGCTTTTAAAACTGGTGCGATACTGAACATGGAAGGGGGGAGGAGGGAGAGAGGAGGAGCGCGAGGAGAGACAGAGCTGCAACAACATCCAAATGACAGAGCACAAGGTCCCTGCCACCGTTCCCAGCCACCTACCAAAGTTTACAGGTCGGGCCCAGGCTGTCAGTGGGCCCTGGCCCTTTGACGCCGGCCCTGGCTGGGGATACAGCTCACACAACCACTGGCCCTGGAGTTTGAAAGACTCTAGAGAGGCCCAATTAAATGACCTTTGGGCATCCCGAGTTGGGATGCACGTGCAGTGGCGCCCCCCCGTGCAGTGATTGGCTGAGCGGCGCGATGATGAGTGTAGTCCACGCCCCCATTCCCCCTGCTGGTCTACTGCCTCCTCATCAGAGGAGGAGGCAGTAGACCAGCAGGGGGAATGGGGGCGGGGACTAAACTCATCATCGCACCGCTCAGCCAATGCTGCGGCGGCAGCGACAGATGGGATGCAGGGCCCCACTGAACCACCAATGTTAAAAAAAAAATGACAGCTGCACGACGTGCGCGGACGCCGGGCAGAGCTGCGTGCACCTTACCTTACAGGGAACACTGGTTGTGAGGTATGAAAGTGCCGCCCCCCCCTTAAAGTGCCGCCTGGGACCATGGACCCACCGGGACCCATGGTAAGGCCGGCCCTGGGGTGCAGGTGCTCCCGCGGGCACGCGCATGCGCGGCTCCAGCTGAACTGGGAAAGAAAAAAAAATGTAGCACGACTGCGCGGCTGCGCCCCCTTGCATGAAGCTGTAGCTGCGCCTGAGGCCAGTGCCTCATTCGCTTCATGGCTGCTACGGCTCTGATAAGAAGTAATAGTCTTTTATATCTCTAAATGCACAACAGTTATGTTTGGGTAGCTTGGTGTTTTTCTAGACAGTAGAAAGGTAATATATTATTCATTCAATCCACCGTTCCCATGAGTCAAAAAAAGTTTAAACTGCTGTACAAGTCACTGTATCAGCACAGTGCAAACCATGTTCCACTGTGGATTTGTCTGTATAATACACTTAGGTATAATTAGAATCTATTTGTAGATCACAGGCATAAATTGTTTCTCTAAATTCTTCATGTAAGTTTACTAAAGTTATGCATTACCTAGGAAAACGTAAACCAGAATCAATTACTCTAATGAGTTTGTTGACATATATAGGATAACACTGTAAACCATATTGAAAGATAGAGACTTTAGAACAGATAGTTCAGTCTAGTTTTTTTGCAAATCCAAAACAAAAAAATTATAAACATTGAGATCTAGTAGTACAAAACTTACTGGGCCTCAAGATGAGACCAGCAACCTCTGGCATGACCAGCCAATCCCCTGTGTCACTCACATTGACTGGCCATGCCCACTCTACTCATTGCAATGGAGGGGCATGCCAGGCCTTGGTACATCTCCTCCATTGCGTTGAATTGTGTGGGGGTGCTGAAGTCACTATGACAGGAGTTCCTTCTGGAGGTCATGGTGATTGGTTGTTTGGTGTGACTTGTTGGCCTTAGAAGGAGGCAAGGGATCATTGTTTTGCTTTGCATTGGATATTACTTGGTCAACTTAAAGTCTTACATAAGGAAAAAAGTTTTTTTGGTAGAGTGGGGCAGGTTAAATGTGTACACATGAGGCCAGACAAAAATATAAGGTGACAGCAAAAGTTTCAGTTTTGTACAGTTGACACTGTTTTCATCTCAGTAACACAGCAAACTATTTCATCAACAGGGATTTATGTTTGGTCATTGCAGATAGTAAATAAGCATAAATCACCACAACAGAAAAAGAAGCCCTTCTCACCCCGTCACTCACAATAACATCATAGAAAATTCTTCTGATGTCACTGTACGTGGAAGGGCTTTCCCTGCCTTCTCATGCCTCACCTATAAATATCCCCTCCCTGCGGCATGAGTGAGAGGTGGTAGCCCAGTGTTGGGTGGGGAATCTGTGTGCTCCATCCCCATGACAGAAGCACCAGACGATGGATATCGAGGAAGCATTGGTTTTAAAAAAAATGTATGAACTTTTCTGTGGTGTGTGGTACCTTTTTTACACTTTTATTATTATTATTAATATTAAAGTTTAGAAATAGCCATCATCTTCTATGGTGCTGTACAATGTGAAATTACAAACAGGGTAAAACAACTAACTTACAATACATGACAGAATAGAACAAATACATAGTGGTACTGAAATACACTAGTGGCTTACAATCTAAAGGGTAATGGTGGAGACAAAAGGTAGGTCACAAGTAGTATATCCTTAGTATGATGGCAAGTGATCTGAAGTTGCTTGGGCGGTCTTTTATTTAGGCCAAGTGCTATGCTTGTCTGAATAGGTGGGTTTTGAGGGCACCCTTAAAGGCTTGAAGGTGAATTATATGGTGGAGGGCATTCCAGAGTAATGAGGTGGCATGTGTGAAGTCCTGGCTGCAGGAGTGGGAGGAGGTGATAAGGGTTGAGGACAGGAGGAGGTCCTGAGAGTCAAGATTGCGTCTGTGTTGGCATTTGTAGATAGGCGAAGAAATGCAGACAGGAGCTTGATTGTAGAGTACTTTGTATGTTAAGGTTAGTATTTTAAATGTAATTCTCTCAGATATTGGCAGCCAGTTGAGGGACTGACATAGAGAAGCAACACTAGAGAAGCAGGAGGAGAGATGAATGAGTCGAGCAGCAGAGTTGAGAATAGATTGGATAGGTACCAGGATGTTTGTTGATAGACCACAAAGGAAAGTATTGCAGTAATCTAGTCTAGAGATTATCAGGGCATGCACTAGTATTTTGGTGGTATCAGGTGAGAGGAAGGGGCAGATGCAGGAGATGCTTTTGAGTTGGAGAAGAGGTGGCAAGTGATTAAATGTGAGGGGTGAATGAGAGAGAGGAGTCCAGTATAACACCAGCATCGTGCTTGGGGAGTGGAGGCAGTAGGAGAGTTTGATGGTGGGAAAACAACAAACTCAGTCTTGTCCATGTTTAGTTTGAGGGAGCAAGATAACAGGAATGATGACATCGCTGTCAGACAGTCTGGAACACGGAATTGGAAAGAAGAGAGATCTGGGCCAGATAGGTAGATTTGAGTGTTGTCTGCATAGAAGTGGTGCTGGAGGCCAAACAGTGTAGAAAGCAGAGGACAGGTCAAGGAAGCTAAGGATAGAGTAGTGGCCTTGATTTTGCTGTTAATAGATCATTAGTTAGCTTGGTGAGGACGGTTTCAGTAGAGTGGTCAGATTGGAATCCAGATTGAAGAGGATCTAGTAAGGAGTTAGCAGAGATATAGCGTGCCAATTAGAAGTGAATATGCTGCTCCAGAAGTTTGAAAGATAAAGGAAGCAATGAGATAGGTTGGTAACGGGTGAGGTCCGACGGGTCCAGAGATTATTTTTTGAGTACTGGGGTTATGACTGCATGTTTGTATAGTGAAAGGAAGGTGCGGGACGAAAGAGTGTTGTAAGAGCCGGTGTGAGGAATGAGGCCAGTTGTGGGATAAGGTGGGATAGAATGGGGTCTAGAGGGCGGTGGGCCTTGGAGATTAGGTGGGCCCTGCAGCTGCTCAGCTGCTATTTGGGAGGTGGAAGGAGGAGGTAGTCGGTGAAGCAGAGAGTTAAACAGTTGTTTAGGGATTCCGGGCCTGTGTAGATATGAGAGAGATAAAGTACGCTTGCTTAGTGGATGAAAGTGCAGCCTGGAGTTTCTGAAGGGCTTGTTTGTATAGAAGGAAAGCTTAATTGGATTTCAATTTTCACCAGCGTCGTTCAGCGACTCGGGAATGCAGTTTCATTTTAGTGATGTTCATGTTTATCCATGGTTGTTTGTTAGCATGTTGAGGTGAGGAGACTAAGAGAGTCCAGGTGTTGTAGTAGTGCAAGGCTGCAGAGTCTGTGTCTGTGAATGAGGAGAGAGCATTCAGAGGTCTCAAAGAGTCAATAAAGGTTAAACGAGCAAATGTTTCGGCACAAGGTTGTCTGTTTGTGGGTAGCAGAAGTAGAGGGAATAAAAGAGAGGGTCAGGGCTAGCAGGTTGTGGTCAGAGAGTGGTAGAGTGGATGAAAGAAAGTTTTGATACTGAGCAGAGGTTAGCAAAAATGAGGTCTAAGGTATGGCTGTGTTTGTGGGTAGGAAAGCAGGACCACTGCGTGAGTCCTAACAAGGAAGTTAGTGTAAATAGTCTGGCAGCAGCAGGACTGCCATTGTCAAAAGGTATGTTGAAATCCCCAATGAATATTGCATGTATGTCAGTGGAGAGAAAGTGAAGGAGCCGGTTTGAGAAGAGGGCAAGAAAAAGTGCAGGGGGTGATAGATGGCTGCATTTTGAAGCTGGAAATGAGGGGGAATAGACAGATAGAATGAACTTCAAATGTAGGAAATTATAATGATGGCAAGGGGCATTGCTCAGAGAGTAGAACCCCAACACCCCCACCTTGTTTGTTGGTGAGCCTGCGGGTGTGGCTGAATTTTAGCCCCATATGAAAGGGCAGCTGGGGAGACTGTGTTTGAGGTGGTTAGCCATGTCTCTGTTATGCCCAGGACTGTTTTGGTGTGGATTGGTTTGATTTGGTGAGAAACAAATTATGGACAGATGTAAGTTTTTTAGGTACTGACCTAGCTTTCCATAGAGCACAGTTAAAAGAGGTCGGGGAGCATGGGTTAGGTGTTATGTGCACGGAATTGGTAGGGTTACGGATGTGAGGTGGAGATAGGATTGAGGGGAGAATGCGGACAGAGACCTGGGTCTGGATTAGGCGAGATGTCCCCGGTGGTTAGGAGGAGAAGAGGTGGCTGTTTTAGTGAGACAGAGAAATTAATAAGAGGAGATATGCGGGGGAGATGAAGAGGGATTTACCAGTAGCAAGGGGGTACATTGCTTGTGTGGTTCTGAGAATTACTGGTAGCACAATAGTCAAGCAGAAGATTAACATTGTGAACAATTGGTGAAGGTTCAGTCGAGCAGCATCGTATACCTAGTCACTTCAGTTCACTTCGGTTCGATTCAGGTGTAATTCTTCTTAGCACTTCAGTACTTGGAAAAATTCTGCCCCGTGGCTGTCTATTCTGCCCAGCCATCAGAACTGATTATATATATGTTGTGAAATGAGTTATATCATGTTTGCACAATCATAAATCAAATTAAAATTCAAACAGTGTCTCAGAGGAAGCCTCAGGAAAGATCTATAGCATACCTAGATTTAGATTGAATAAAAGCAAGATGCAAGGGGTGTCATGATCATAATTCGGGTGTAATTCTTATCACTTATAACAATAAAGCACTCTGCCCATTCTGCCCAGCCACCAGTTAAACCTTTTTGAAATTGTGAGGGTTCCTTGGGACCGCTATACCAGTTCAAAGGGCAGGAGGGGCCAGCAAGTCACCTGCTGGGAACTGGGTGACCTTCTGAAACTCCCTGCTCAATTATTTGCACACTCACCGGCCAGGCAGGCTGGTAGCCTTTTGACCTGGCCCCTCAGTCCTACAAGCTCACATAGCCTTTGCTGTTTTTGCCAAAGACTGTGGACCCCACGCCATTTAAGGGTTAAAAAAACAGCGTCACATGTGTTGTCACAGGGGGGAGTTGGTTCTGGGGGCATAGGGGCTTCGTTTGGCAGCCCACTCCTCGGGCTATAAAGAGGTGCGGAGTGCTGTCAGAGCAGAAGATTTGTGTCCTTCACCCGGCTGCAGAGCATGTAGTGGTGTGGGGCACCCACTCTGGAGGATAGCAAGGGGAGGTGAGATTGTTGGAGGGTTTTTTTTTAACTATTTCAGGATAACATTCAATCGGCCCATATCTCAAGAAATTCAGCTTCTCAAAGAATACATTTTCCCTTACATTCAGAGTGAATTCCAAATCATTTGAATCAGTTTGCTTGGCTGATGGCAACAGTGTACATTAATCCATGTGACTATAAATTCAGAAGGACAATATTTAAAGCGGACCAACAGTCAAAAATGAATTAAATTGGACCAACACAGCAAACATTTTCCATGCATTCCTCTCAAGGGCAATTTAGATTGCTGCATGTAAAAAATAATTTACCTTTTTCTAATGACTACTGGGATACATTTTACAAAACAAAATGGCCGCTCATGGGCTTGCAGACCACCTGCAAACAGGAAGTCATGCTGTGCATTTCAGTTATGTCAGTTGGGAGAGGAAGTTCCAAAATGACCGCTACCTTTCTTTTCCAACTGTGCCAGGCTGTTGGTCCAGTTTAAAGGAACCACAACACTCAAACCCTGTCAGCCAGCCACAAGAACTTTAACCTGTTTCTGGTTAAAACAGAGATCTCAGTTGCACGCATTTAGTCAGTTAGTTAGGTCTGTGCAGTCTCCCACTTTTGGCATATACACAGAAATTAGTACATTGGAGCTAACTTACCTGAGGTTGACCTATACCTATAGTGCTGCATATAGTGTAAATCCTGCTCATGTAGCTATAGACCAACTTGCATTTTGTACACATCCTAATGATAAGAATGAAAAAGATGGCAGCTGCATAATCAGTTTAAAAACTGATGTGGAAACAAATCTTATAACCTGGCTCTAAAATCTGGTTAAAAACAGGGGTCTTAGTTGCGAACATTTACAAATGTATGTAGAAGCCATACATTGCATGCACCTTTGTCAGTGTGGTCCTAATTGTACGAGAAGCCCACATTTGATACATGTGGGTAAACTCATGAGACAGTACTGTTCTTTGTGGTGGAGCTATTGTTTTTCAGTAATAGTCAATATTGGGTCTGCTCCATATTAATCTATAGGCTGTAAGTGTGACAGTGCCCTCAAAAGTTGAATGCCTCGGGTGGATCTCCCGCGATGGGTATGATGGATCAGGAATGATAGGACCCCATGAGATTGCTAGAAGTCTGTACCGCTATTTTTCAAAATGGAATTGGATTTTTAAAGAAATATTTTAAAAAGTCCTTAATTATAAACAATTAAACAATAATAATTAAAGCACTGCGTCAGGCAGATCTTCGAGTATTAATCCTTCCTATGCAATTAAGTGGTAATCTTTATTACATTTAACAATGGTGGATAATGAATGGCACAGTATTTGGTTTAATATTACTAGTGGTTTTCTTAACACGGTGTGTACCTAGGATAATACCCCGTCATATTCCCCAATGCGCTTCAGAGGGTGCGATTTGGAGAGTTCATGTGAGCATAATTGGTTTCTCCTGTAGTAAAGCTAAGCAGTTTTGGTCTAGGCTGAGTGTTTAAAGTTCTCCGTAAAGATGAGTTGGTTGGTTTAAGAATATGACCTAGTGCTAATGTTACTTAATGTTAGGCCTAGCAACTGCTTTAATAAACTCCTAATTAAACATATTATTATGGTGGCTAAACAAGTCATTGCACGAGCTTGGAAACTTCAGTTCTGTTTTATAAGCAAATGCTTCATGTGAACGATGTTATGTTTTATGAGAAAATTGCAGCATCTATTAAGGGATCACTTCATAAATTCAGGGGTTTGGGAGAACTGGTCTCTGCACTTCTTCCCCAAATGCTTTGACCGCTCTCTACTAGCCATCTGGTCATCTTCTGATGTTGACTTTTCCCTATTTCTTCTCTTCCTATCCCTTTTCTTTTTTCCCTATCTAACTTTCTTTCCATTTCTAGCTATTTTAAGGTCATGAATATTCATGATTCCTTAATAAAGATGTAATTATCTTTTCTCATTTTGAATGTTTTATTTGTTTACATGTGGTTAATATATATATATATATATATATATATATATATATATATATATATATATATATATCTTTTTTAAACTGTCCTGATGTAAGGACATGTCTAATCAAGGGATCTTTCTTTATTCTGTATGTGAAACTTCATAATACAAAAGATTTGAAAGAAAAAAAGAGCTTAATCTTTAGGCCAGGGATCTCTAACCTTTCTTAAAATGAGAGCCATATTCACGATAGATGGTTGGGAGCCCATATACGATAAACGCCAATAAACCCTTATAGAGGAGGAAACAGATCAAAATATAAATGTGATTAAGTACTTGAATGCATTAAACTTGACATTTCAGTTTGTATGTGGATCCCCCCAGGTCCCTAAAACATTTTTTAAGCAGAATGTCAGAGGATCTCCTATCATTCTCAAATTCAGAAGCATAATGCCCACAGATCCTCCATATGCACCAATAAATAATAAGCAGAAGTGCATGCAACCCCCCCCCCCCCCCAAAAAAAAATAAATACTTGCCCTACATGTAAAAATATATATATAGGGTCCCCACCCAGGACCCTATGTCATTTTCCATTTGTCTCTGTGTGTTTTTTTTACATTTAACCCTGTGTTAACTGGTAAGAGGTCCATGCAGCTGAAAAACTGCAAGGTGTGCATAGCAGTTGTATCTTATCTGAAAATCTCCTAAAGCGCTGCCAAGCTAATAAAAAGTCAGCATACAATTACAGCCAAATTGCATTGTCCTAGATATTCAGGAAGAACTGTGTATTATTCTTTTCAATAATTCTTTCTTCAAATTATGTTTTTTTAAAGAAGCCAGTCTTTAGCACCAAGGTTTAATTCTCACTCACCAGATGGAGATATATAAAAGCGTTTAATGTTTAGTGAGGTCACGTCCGATTTCTATCAGCGTCAGCAAGCTTCTCAAATCAGACGTAATCTCATATGTGCCTTCAGCCTCTGGACTCACAGGCTCCCGCTGCTGGCAACAAATATTGTTGATATTCTAATAAGCAGGGGACTCCCTCGCATAGATTCCCCATACATAGGTTCAATGCAGGAGCAACAAAGCATCAGACATAGTGTCATTCTGATAAAACTCCTTTACTAGATAAAAATGCACTTAAGTAATTTCTTCATTTTTAAAAACAATTATCATATAATCAATGGCTTCGTTGTGCACTCTATTCTTCTCCTGCAGCCATCAGGATGAAGAAGGTGCTTGCCAATGGATTGACCTTATATGTAAAAACTGCCGCTGACGCATTTCATATCAGAACTTTCACAAAACTGCAAGCACGGGTGAAAGATACGCATATATAGAAAAAGGGAGACTCATTGGTTTGGAGACACCCTGGGAAGCTGGATACAGCGTATATTCCCAGTCACGCTTGCGCTGATGCATGTATCTCAGGTCGGCATACTACTTCCGAGTACAACGACAGAACCTGTATAAAATTCCAAAAATAATAGTCACAGTCAGTCCTTTCCATCAATGCATGACCCCAATAAATCATGTTTCATAATCTGCTGCTTCGATAGCGAAGTTGTACATGGTGGGCTCAATTAGCTCTTCCTGTAGCCAAGCCTTTTTCTCTGATCTGCTTTTGATTGGTTCTAGGTGGTCAAACCCACCTTTATTCAGAGAATGGCAATGACACAAACTGGCGAGGTTTCATGTATGAGGCTCTATCAATGCTTCCTGCAACCATGCCTCTTTCTACAATTCTCGAATTCCCGATACTGATTCGTTCTAGATGACAACTATCACTCCTGCTTTCAACCCATCATTATGAGGGACTGATTGGCCAGGACATTGGATTTATTAACCCTATCAGGGGGTAATGTTTACAAGCACAGAAAAAGCTCTGACAGCTTAAACATTTGTGGTTGCATATGTTATTCTTTTCTTTTAATCACTGTTTAAGTGAGCACTATTCTATTTAAATTAATTAAATATAAAGACTGGGCCACCTCCTTCTTCCATCGGGGGAGCAACATATTAGTAAAGATCGTCTAAATCATAAAGATTACATGCAGTGCCTAAACAGTACATATATATAGGCCCACCTCATGTATTATAACAGAAATCACATTCATTTCTTACACATTAATTGGATAATGAAACGTTACAAACATTTAAGAATTATCAATAAATGCATTCAAATCAAATTCGATGTTTAAACCCTACCACTGCATGGTCTGTAATTCATATATCCACCAAGATTTGCTCTTACACACCTCCTGGGTCAGATTAGTCCCCCTCCAATGACTCTCTATTTTTTCTATTATCATAAAACTCATCCCCGCAGGATTTTTATTGTGTACAGTCTTAAAATGGGCAGAGAGACTGTGTGGTTCAATGCTCTGTTCGATATAATATATATGCTCCCTGATTCTTGTTTTTAGGGCTATAATTGCCCTCCCAATATATTAGGGTCGATTCAAACAAACATGTAACAGCTTTGATTTTGGTGCCGATCATCCTATTTTTCCCGTACGCTCGTGCGTTCGTATGAACTTGCGAGTGATTCTATAAGCAAATACGTTTCTATCCTAAAATGTACGTCCGTTCGTATGGCAGTTCGGGAATCACACCTATGTCAGTTTCCATCCTGAATTTTCCGTTTCATTTCTCAGGTTGCAACATTGGTTTTGCCCTTTTTCCTTTTTTGTCTGGACGTAAATCCTTCTGATCTTGCGGCTGCGCACTACAAACTTACCTCATTAAAGTGCATTCTAAATATTTGGTCTTTTATTTTTCTTTATTTCATTCATTTTGTAGTAACCAACCATTAATGAATGCATGTGCATAAGTAAATCTTACTTTGTTTAATTTTTAGTTAACTTGCATTTTTTACTTGTGGATTTAATTTTAATATTTTGGCTTCAAATGGTACAACTTAAAATTTTGGGTGTGGTTACCCACACCCTCTACATACAGATTGCTCTCAAAAATTAAAAAACACCCAGCAACTTCTGCATGTTATGAGCCTAGAAACAGCCAAGATGGCGGCTCAGGTATTCTCGGGCAGCCTGCAAACAGAAAGGGCCTTGTGACTGTGTTGCTCTGCATTCTTTGATTTCTGACCTTTCTGTGCCCCCAGCTCTGCTGTGTCTGTGCAAAATACAGCAGTAACCCACATCCTGCACTTTATCCCGCTCTCCTCTCCTCAGTAAGTATGATGCATCTGACCAAAGATGTGCTTAAATAATTAAACAAAGCAAAGGTAAACAACTACACCAATAAATGCAATCTAAAAATATTATTCTAGTACATCAATTTAAAAATAAATAACAAAGGACATAAGTTTCTTTAATTAACGCAAATATATTGCAAAATAAAGGTTTACATGCAAAGGACTAATTAAGGTCCACATTAAAACGCTTTTATAAGGCATACATGAATCAGGTATGCATTGCCATACAATTTATGGCCTCGGCCATGCTGATACATGCAGTTCATTGCAGCTCAAGACGCGCAGACTCCTCCACATAGCCAAAAAACCTGTTCAAGAACAGCAATCCGACTGCTAAAAGGTGTCGGCAGTGGCTTTCTTTTAAAACGTATTTAGAGGTTGGAAAACTGTTCTCTGAATCACACGTAAACACATCCGATTATCCTAAGTTTTACGTTTTGATCCTAAGTTTTAGGATTTGATCCTAAGTTTTACGTTTTGATCCTACAATTTAGGAACGAACTTCCGATGATCGTAAGAGCATATACGAATTCGTAAGTAGGCTCGTGCGAGTCGTAAATGGCCAAAAAAACAGGAAAAAATGACAAACACCCACCCAAACTTACGATTCTCGATCCGAAATCAATTAACTTCTGCTCTTTGAATCGAGGGGATTGTTTTTGGAAGGGACAAGTAATTAAATAGACTACATATTTGGAATGATATGTGTTCGTAATGGTATATTCCTTTCCAGTTTTTAAAGATTTTAAAACTCAGTTCTACCTGGGTTATTTGGGGATAGGCAGGCCTTACACTTGCCTCATCTAAAGAAGCCTTTCAAGTCACCTGATGATATGTTCACCTTCACAGAGGGGTCCACATAGCTCCTTGTCAGTCTATCTTTTAAATTCTGTGCCTTCCTAAAAACTACTGGTGCCATTTTGCGTAAATATTGCTTTAAAATCTGTTTTTTTAGTAAGTGCCAATGTTTATTTAAAATGACTCTAATGGCTCTATGTTGAGAGCAATAACCTGTGATGAATGCAACATTCTTTACAAATCCCTCTGTTCTCTTACACTTTCACCAAAAAAAGAATGTGTCAGTAGCTCTGCTTGTCTCATATACCCTATTTCATCTGTATTGTTTCGTTTTAAGCCTTGTAAGCTGACTTTTTGGAATGGACCATAAGCAGCTGGAATGATGGCAACTCCCAGCTGGTATGAATCCATTCCTATCAGCGGGATTAAAATATGTAGAAGTAGTAATGCATTTAGTGATCACTAAAACTAGATAGTTAATTTGTTGAGAACTGATTTATGATGTTAACTCTAAGTACGTTTTATTAATGTGATCTTCTCTGGTATTGTGCCCAACATGGTTTGATCCCCCAGCCCCAAAAAGGTTAAATCACAGAATCAGGTAGGTGGAGATTCATGGGGACTAATTTCAGCTTGTCCTGCATCACATGACAGCTAGAAGGGCTGGGAAATGAAATATGATGATAGAACATACCAAGATAGGTAAGTCAGCACACTTCTCTGCCTACACAACTCTACATTATCCCTATGCATAGAGCTGATAATACGATAGTACGAGTGCCCCTGGGTGTAGGCAAAACATCCACAAGTGTTCTGCTTTACTAAACAGCATGTGAGCTGTACAGAAAAAATAATTGTGAGCCCCACGTGGTCCTGAGCTACAGGTTGGGGGCCCCTGCTTTATGCCATATCACACAGAGCTCTGCAAAATATGAAGGACGCTTGAAGGGCTATCTGGGTAAGTTACATTTTTTGAGAAGTAGTCCAATAACTTAAGAAATGGATGGGGTTGTAGTATCTCTTGTGGTACTAATTGAATTCTCACAGCAGCAGAGAGAACCACTTGCACCAGTTTGTAATAATAAATGAAGGCAAATGGCCTTGATATATTCTTCTTGAAGAGGTATCTAACTTGCTTTCTCAATTCAGAATGTGCTAGAATGAAAAAAATAGGGGTGAGTTAAACATTATGCAACATACTGCCACACAAACAATGCACACAACTGGTAATGTTCTGTGTACAGCACCACAACAAAGAAGCTTTCTATATATGGCCGAACTTCATACCCAAAGCAGATTTATACCGTTTCTGTTACAGTATCCGGCTCTGTCATGAGGAGCGAGGTAGGACTAAGGGGTGATTTAACCCCAAAACGCGTAACCTTGATCTTTGGGGCACTATGGCACGGGATACGTATGATTTTATATTGAATATTAAATGTTACGTTTTAAAAAGGGAACCTAGTGAGCTGGATTAACAAGCTTTGGAATGATATCAGGGCTTACTGAGGTCCATCCATGCTCCTAGGTGGCTCCTAATAGCGGATTTATTTGAGCTGTCTACACTTTTTGGTTTAGGAGCACACAAAGGCTGTGGAGGAGATGAATAGGATTTGGGTTACCCCATAATGCCCCCACAGCTATGGGCAGCACATCTGGTTTTGAATTATGCAGTTATTATGCAGTCAGTTATGATATAAAACCCTACTTAGGCCAAATTTGTGGCAGGTATAGTGAGGAGGATTTTTAGATTCACCCAAGAAAATAGAAATAGCAAGATAGCCAAACTGGAACAACAGCCTGGCACAGCTGAAAAAAATCTCCCCAAAACTCCCTTGCCCCATCTGCATGCACAATACTGAATCAGTGTCAGCACTTACATTTGCCCTTGCATCCACTCAAAGCTGAAATGCTGCCTCACTGATTTTCTCCTGGTTGCGGCCATCTTGGAGCACCTGGGAGGCTTCTTCCTAGCATTCCAGCCCTGCTCCTGCCTGGATTTGACAGACAAGTGCAACAATGCAACAAGACAGGCATTTTGCAGGCCACTGGCAGATCCACTGGATGCCACTGAGGGGGAAATATCATCCACTTTTTATAAGGGTGTTCGTCCAATTTAAAGGAGGCCAAGTGTATGAGTTATTGAGTGAGTTTGTTTTTGTAGAAGCTGCCTCTTCTCCTTTAAACGACTTTTAGCATCACCACGAGGGATCATAGGACAGAATAAAGCTTTACATGGGCATCAGAGCACAATGCAACAGGGGTCACCATGGTGCAAAGCAAAATTGCTATGTGAACAAGCTGTGAGAATGGCGTTTGTTACATTGCACGTGGGCTGTGAAACGGCACAATGGTTGGAGATGTTCCACAGCTGTGCATTACACAATGCATCATTCATCTGAGATAAACACTGAAAAGGCACACACAAAACAAATCCCATGAAACCGAGCCCTAGGTAAAACTCTGAAATCCATCAGGAACGCTTTCGATTTACATCAAACGACCCTGCATCCAGCTGAGCCGTGCAGCTCTAGAGGGGAGCCTCTGCCGGGATCCCAAGTGGAAGGCTCTTATTAATTACAGGCAGCGCTTCAGTGTGGTGCCAGCTTAGTCGGCTACGCTAATCTCTCTTTGGCAAAAAGGGTCAAACACAGTTTACAGTGACTGCTGGAAATGAAATCTCCTCTTACTTGTGTTATATAAACTGCTGAGTCTGTTATTTATCCTACAAAGCCAGCAAACACCTGAGCTGTCATCTTGACCGTGTAAAACGTGTAACGAGACAAATAGCCTTATATAGCTGCAGGGTAGCCCCGAACAGAGATACCCAGCTAGCAACTATCAAAGCTTTGCTAATCTAAGTGTAAGGACTGCTGCAGAAGCAAAGTTCCATGGGGTGCCGAGGCCATCAGGCCAATTCATTCAGGAGATCCAATCATGGCTGATTTATTGCCTTATTTACCAGCTTAGCACTCACATTATAGAATTGAATAGGGATGAGCGAATCGATCCAGACGAACCCGAATTCGTTCCGAATTACAGGAAAAATTTGATTCTGAGCGAATCCTAATTTCCCCGCGATTCGATCGATCAAAGTTTTCCTTTAAACTCCATTTATTTCATTTACAGGCATTCTAAAATGGTGGAAGCACATGTCCGGACATGTTCCCTGGGGCAAGGTATCATGGGTAAGTCACATGCAGCCTATCAGCAGCCAGGAAGCCCGGTGACATCACCGTGCTATATCAACAGCGGCCATCTTCCTTGTGCGCAGTTCAGCGTTCTATTGCGGCCAGAGCACAGCTTGTTACACGCAGGGACAGAGTTAGATAGAGGTAGGGAGAGTCAGAGAGACCGACAGAGAGGCAGAAAGAGAGGTAGACAGAGCCAGGGAAAGATAGTGAAAGATAGGGAAAAACCGGAACCATCCAGGCAGGGACAGAATTGCAGTGACAGGGAATTTTTTTTTAATTTTCATTAGCCAGATCAGTTTTCAATTCAATTTCAGTTCTTTGTGCTGTAAACCTGCCTTGCCACTGTGCATCCCATCTATGCAGTGGCATATTTAATCCTATCTGTTACACACAAGCATTTCTTTTTTTTTTTTGTCTGCTTTAAATACACCAGCCCACATGGGCATCCCAAACCAGCACATGTCACCCTATCTGTTATACTAAATAAGCGTTGTTCAGCCTCCTTTTAATTAAGCTATTGCATTTTGAATTGGTTTTTGTCTGGTTTAAATACACCAGCCAACATGGGCATCCCAAACCAGCACATGTCACCCTATCTGTTATACTAAATAAGCGTTGTTCAGCCTCATTTTAATTAAGCTATTGCATTTTGAATTGGTTTTTGTCTGGTTTAAATACACCAGCCCACATGGGCATCCCAAACCTGCACGTAGCACCTTATCTGTTATACTAAATAAGCTTGTTCATCCTCAGCCTAATCAAGCTATTGCATTTTGAATTGGTTTTTGTCCTGCTGTCACAAAAACACCAGGCCACAGGGTATCCCAAACCTGCATGTAGCACCCTATCTGTTATACTAAATATGCTTGTTCATCCTCAGCTTAATCAAGCTATCGCATTTTGAATTGGTTTTTGTCCTGCTGCCAAAACACTAGGCCGCAGGGTATCCCAAACCTGCACGTAGCACCCTATATATTATACAAAATAAGCGTTGTTCAGCCTCAGCTTAATCAAGCTATTGCATTTTGAATTGGTTTTTGGTCTGCTGCCAAAACACTAGGCCACAGGGTATCCCAAACCTGCACGTAGCACCCTATCTGTTATACTAAATACGCTTGTTCATCCTCAGCTTAATCAAGCTATTGCATTTTGAATAGGTTTTTGTCCTGCTGCAAAAACACTAGGCCGCAGGGTATTCCAAACCTGCACGTAGCACCCTATCTGTTATACTAAATACGCTTGTTCATTAAATACGCTTGTTCATCCTCAGCTTAATCAACCTATCGCATTTTGAATTGGTTTTTGTCCTGCTGCCAAAACACTAGGCAGCAGGGTATCCCAAACCTGCACGTAGCACCCTATCTGTTATACTAAATATGCTTGTTCATCCTCAGCTTAATCAAGCTATCGCATTTTGAATTGTTTTTTGTCCTGCTGCCAAAACACTAGGCCGCAGGGTATCCCAAACCTGCATGTAGCACCCTATATGTTATACAAAATAAGCGTTGTTCAGCCTCAGCTTAATCAAGCTATTGCATTTTGAATTGGTTTTTGGTCTGCTGCCAAAACACTAGGCCGCAGGGTATCCCAAACCTGCACGTAGCACCCTATCTGTTATACTAAATACGCTTGTTCATCCTCAGCTTAATCAACCTATCGCATTTTGAATTGGTTTTTGTCCTGCTGCCAAAACACTAGGCAGCAGGGTGTCCCAAACCTGCACATAGCACCCTATCTGTTATACTAAATACGCTTGTTCATCCTCAGCTTAATCAAGCTATTGCATTTTGAATTGTTTTTGTCCCGCTGTCAAAAAAGCACCAGGCCGCAGGGTATCCCAAACCTGCACGTAGCACCCTATCTGTTATACTAAATAAGCTTGTTCATCCTCAGCTTAATCAAGCTATTGCATTTTGAATTGGTTTTTGGTCTGCTGCCAAAACACTAGGCCGCAGGGTATCCCAAACCTGCACGAAGCACCCTATCTGTTAGACTAAATAAGCTTGTTCATCTTCAGCTTAATCAAGCTATTGCATTTTGAATTGGTTTTTGTCCTGCTGTCAAAAAAACACCAGGCCGCAGGGTATCCCAAACCTGCACGTAGCACCCTATCTGTTATACTAAATTAGCTTGTTCATCCTCAGCTTAATCAAGCTATTGCATTTTGAATTGGTTTTTGTCCTGCTGCCAAAACACTAGGCCGCAGGGTATCCCAAACCTACACGTAGCACCTTATCTGTTATACTAAATACGCTTGTTCATCCTCAGCTTAATCAAGCTATTGCATTTTGAATTGGCTTTTGTCCTGCTGCCAAAACACTAGGCCGCAGGGTATCCCAAACCTGCACGTAGCACCCTATCTGTTATACTAAATACGCTTGTTCATCCTCAGCTTAATCAAGCTATTGCATTTTGAATTGTTTTTTGGCCTGCTGTCAAAAAAGCACCAGGCCGCAGGGTATCCCAAACCTGCATGTAGCACCCTATCTGTTATACTAAATACGCTTGTTCATCCTCAGCTTAATCAAGCTATCGCATTTTGAATTGTTTTTTGGCCTGCTGTCAAAAAAGCACCAGGCCGCAGGGTATCCCAAACCTGCACGTAGCACCCTATCTGTTATAATAAATACGCATGTTCATCCTCAGCTTAATCAAGCTATTGCATTTTGAATTGGTTTTTGTCCTGCTGCCAAAACACTAGGCCGCAGGGTATCCCAAACCTGCACGTAGGACCCTATCTGTTATACTAAATACGCTTGTTCATCCTCAGCTTAATCAAGCTATTGCATTTTGAATTGGTTTTTGTCCTGCTGTCAAAAAAACACCAGGCCGCAGGGTATCCCAAACCTGCACGTAGCACCCTATCTGATATACTAAATACGCTTGTTCATCCTCAGCTTAATCAAGCTATTGCATTTTGAATTGGTTTTTGCCCTGCTGCCAAAACACTAGGCCGCAGGGTATCCCAAACCTGCACGTAGCACCCTATCTGTTATACTAAATACGCTTGTTCATCCTCAGCTTAATCAAGCTATTTCATTTTGAATTGGTTTTTGTCCTGCTGCCAGAACACTAGGCCGCAGGTTATCCCAAACCTGTACGTAGCACCCTATCTGTTATACTAAATACGCTTGTTCATCCTCAGCTTAATCAAGCTATCGCATTTTGAATTGGTTTTTGTCCCGCTGCCAAAACACTAGGCCGCAGGGTATCCCAAACCTGCACGTAGCACCCTATCTGTTATACTAAATACGCTTGTTCATCCTCAGCTTAATCAAGCTATTGCATTTTGAATTGGTTTTTGTCCTGCTGTCAAAAAAACACCAGGCTGCAGGGTATCCCAAACCTGCACGTAGCACCCTATCTGTTATACTAAATATGCTTGTTCATCCTCAGCTTAATCAAGCTATTGCATTTTGAATTGGTTTTTGGTCTGCTGCCAAAACACTAGGCCACAGGGTATCCCAAACCTGCACGTAGCACCCTATCTGTTATACTAAATACGCTTGTTCATCCTCAGCTTAATCAAGCTATCGCATTTTGAATTGGTTTTTGTCCCGCTGCCAAAACACTAGGCCGCAGGGTATCCCAAACCTGCACGTAGCACCCTATCTGTTATACTAAATACGCTTGTTCATCCTCAGCTTAATCAAGCTATTGCATTTTGAATTGGTTTTTGTCCTGCTGTCAAAAAAACACCAGGCTGCAGGGTATCCCAAACCTGCACGTAGCACCCTATCTGTTATACTAAATATGCTTGTTCATCCTCAGCTTAATCAAGCTATTGCATTTTGAATTGGTTTTTGGTCTGCTGCCAAAACACTAGGCCACAGGGTATCCCAAACCTGCACGTAGCACCCTATCTGTTATACTAAATACGCTTGTTCATCCTCAGCTTAATCAAGCTATTGCATTTTGAATTGGTTTTTGTCCTGCTGCCAAAACACTAGGCCGCAGGGTATCCCAAACCTGGACGTAGCACCCTATCTGTTATACTAAATACGCTTGTTCATCCTCAGCTTAATCAAGCTATTGCATTTTGAATTGGCTTTTGTCCTGCTGCCAAAACACTAGGCCGCAGGGTATCCCAAACCTGCACGTAGCACCCTATCTGTTATACTAAATACGCTTGTTCATCCTCAGCTTAATCAAGCTATTGCATTTTGAATTGTTTTTTGGCCTGCTGTCAAAAAAGCACCAGGCCGCAGGGTATCCCAAACCTGCATGTAGCACCCTATCTGTTATACTAAATAGGCTTGTTCATCCTCAGCTTAATCAAGCTATCGCATTTTGAATTGTTTTTTGGCCTGCTGTCAAAAAAGCACCAGGCCGCAGGGTATCCCAAACCTGCACGTAGCACCCTATCTGTTATACTAAATACGCATGTTCATCCTCAGCTTAATCAAGCTATTGCATTTTGAATTGGTTTTTGTCCTGCTGCCAAAACACTAGGCCGCAGGGTATCCCAAACCTGCACGTAGGACCCTATCTGTTATACTAAATACGCTTGTTCATCCTCAGCTTAATCAAGCTATTGCATTTTGAATTGGTTTTTGTCCTGCTGTCAAAAAAACACCAGGCCGCAGGGTATCCCAAACCTGCACGTAGCACCCTATCTGATATACTAAATACGCTTGTTCATCCTCAGCTTAATCAAGCTATTGCATTTTGAATTGGTTTTTGCCCTGCTGCCAAAACACTAGGCCGCAGGGTATCCCAAACCTGCACGTAGCACCCTATCTGTTATACTAAATACGCTTGTTCATCCTCAGCTTAATCAAGCTATTTCATTTTGAATTGGTTTTTGTCCTGCTGCCAGAACACTAGGCCGCAGGTTATCCCAAACCTGTACGTAGCACCCTATCTGTTATACTAAATATGCTTGTTCATCCTCAGCTTAATCAAGCTATTGCATTTTGAATTGGTTTTTGGTCTGCTGCCAAAACACTAGGCCACAGGGTATCCCAAACCTGCACGTAGCACCCTATCTGTTATACTAAATACGCTTGTTCATCCTCAGCTTAATCAAGCTATCGCATTTTGAATTGGTTTTTGTCCCGCTGCCAAAACACTAGGCCGCAGGGTATCCCAAACCTGCACGTAGCACCCTATCTGTTATACTAAATACGCTTGTTCATCCTCAGCTTAATCAAGCTATTGCATTTTGAATTGGCTTTTGTCCTGCTGCCAAAACACTAGGCCGCAGGGTATCCCAAACCTGCACGTAGCACCCTATCTGTTATACTAAATACGCTTGTTCATCCTCAGCTTAATCAAGCTATTGCATTTTGAATTGTTTTTTGGCCTGCTGTCAAAAAAGCACCAGGCCGCAGGGTATCCCAAACCTGCATGTAGCACCCTATCTGTTATACTAAATACGCTTGTTCATCCTCAGCTTAATCAAGCTATCGCATTTTGAATTGTTTTTTGGCCTGCTGTCAAAAAAGCACCAGGCCGCAGGGTATCCCAAACCTGCACGTAGCACCCTATCTGTTATAATAAATACGCATGTTCATCCTCAGCTTAATCAAGCTATTGCATTTTGAATTGGTTTTTGTCCTGCTGCCAAAACACTAGGCCGCAGGGTATCCCAAACCTGCACGTAGGACCCTATCTGTTATACTAAATACGCTTGTTCATCCTCAGCTTAATCAAGCTATTGCATTTTGAATTGGTTTTTGTCCTGCTGTCAAAAAAACACCAGGCCGCAGGGTATCCCAAACCTGCACGTAGCACCCTATCTGATATACTAAATACGCTTGTTCATCCTCAGCTTAATCAAGCTATTGCATTTTGAATTGGTTTTTGCCCTGCTGCCAAAACACTAGGCCGCAGGGTATCCCAAACCTGCACGTAGCACCCTATCTGTTATACTAAATACGCTTGTTCATCCTCAGCTTAATCAAGCTATTTCATTTTGAATTGGTTTTTGTCCTGCTGCCAGAACACTAGGCCGCAGGTTATCCCAAACCTGTACGTAGCACCCTATCTGTTATACTAAATACGCTTGTTCATCCTCAGCTTAATCAAGCTATCGCATTTTGAATTGGTTTTTGTCCCGCTGCCAAAACACTAGGCCGCAGGGTATCCCAAACCTGCACGTAGCACCCTATCTGTTATACTAAATACGCTTGTTCATCCTCAGCTTAATCAAGCTATTGCATTTTGAATTGGTTTTTGTCCTGCTGTCAAAAAAACACCAGGCTGCAGGGTATCCCAAACCTGCACGTAGCACCCTATCTGTTATACTAAATATGCTTGTTCATCCTCAGCTTAATCAAGCTATTGCATTTTGAATTGGTTTTTGGTCTGCTGCCAAAACACTAGGCCACAGGGTATCCCAAACCTGCACGTAGCACCCTATCTGTTATACTAAATACGCTTGTTCATCCTCAGCTTAATCAAGCTATCGCATTTTGAATTGGTTTTTGTCCCGCTGCCAAAACACTAGGCCGCAGGGTATCCCAAACCTGCACGTAGCACCCTATCTGTTATACTAAATACGCTTGTTCATCCTCAGCTTAATCAAGCTATTGCATTTTGAATTGGCTTTTGTCCTGCTGCCAAAACACTAGGCCGCAGGGTATCCCAAACCTGCACGTAGCACCCTATCTGTTATACTAAATACGCTTGTTCATCCTCAGCTTAATCAAGCTATTGCATTTTGAATTGTTTTTTGGCCTGCTGTCAAAAAAGCACCAGGCCGCAGGGTATCCCAAACCTGCATGTAGCACCCTATCTGTTATACTAAATAGGCTTGTTCATCCTCAGCTTAATCAAGCTATCGCATTTTGAATTGTTTTTTGGCCTGCTGTCAAAAAAGCACCAGGCCGCAGGGTATCCCAAACCTGCACGTAGCACCCTATCTGTTATACTAAATACGCATGTTCATCCTCAGCTTAATCAAGCTATTGCATTTTGAATTGGTTTTTGTCCTGCTGCCAAAACACTAGGCCGCAGGGTATCCCAAACCTGCACGTAGGACCCTATCTGTTATACTAAATACGCTTGTTCATCCTCAGCTTAATCAAGCTATTGCATTTTGAATTGGTTTTTGTCCTGCTGTCAAAAAAACACCAGGCCGCAGGGTATCCCAAACCTGCACGTAGCACCCTATCTGATATACTAAATACGCTTGTTCATCCTCAGCTTAATCAAGCTATTGCATTTTGAATTGGTTTTTGCCCTGCTGCCAAAACACTAGGCCGCAGGGTATCCCAAACCTGCACGTAGCACCCTATCTGTTATACTAAATACGCTTGTTCATCCTCAGCTTAATCAAGCTATTTCATTTTGAATTGGTTTTTGTCCTGCTGCCAGAACACTAGGCCGCAGGTTATCCCAAACCTGTACGTAGCACCCTATCTGTTATACTAAATATGCTTGTTCATCCTCAGCTTAATCAAGCTATTGCATTTTGAATTGGTTTTTGTCCCGCTGCCAAAACACTAGGCCGCAGGGTATCCCAAACCTGCACGTAGCACCCTATCTGTTATACTAAATACGCTTGTTCATCCTCAGCTTAATCAAGCTATCGCATTTTGAATTGGCTTTTGTCCTGCTGCCAAAACACTAGGCCGCAGGGTATCCCAAACCTGCACGTAGCACCCTATCTGTTATACTAAATACGCTTGTTCATCCTCAGCTTAATCAAGCTATTGCATTTTGAATTGGTTTTTGGTCTGCTGCCAAAACACTAGGCCACAGGGTATCCCAAACCTGCACGTAGCACCCTATCTGTTATACTAAATACGCTTGTTCATCCTCAGCTTAATCAAGCTATCGCATTTTGAATTGGTTTTTGTCCCGCTGCCAAAACACTAGGCCGCAGGGTATCCCAAACCTGCACGTAGCACCCTATCTGTTATACTAAATACGCTTGTTCATCCTCAGCTTAATCAAGCTATTGCATTTTGAATTGGTTTTTGTCCTGCTGTCAAAAAAACACCAGGCTGCAGGGTATCCCAAACCTGCACGTAGCACCCTATCTGTTATACTAAATATGCTTGTTCATCCTCAGCTTAATCAAGCTATTGCATTTTGAATTGGTTTTTGGTCTGCTGCCAAAACACTAGGCCACAGGGTATCCCAAACCTGCACGTAGCACCCTATCTGTTATACTAAATACGCTTGTTCATCCTCAGCTTAATCAAGCTATTGCATTTTGAATTGGTTTTTGTCCTGCTGCCAAAACACTAGGCCGCAGGGTATCCCAAACCTGGACGTAGCACCCTATCTGTTATACTAAATACGCTTGTTCATCCTCAGCTTAATCAAGCTATTGCATTTTGAATTGGTTTTCGTCCTGCTGTCAAAAAAACACCAGGCCGCAGGGTATCCCAAACCTGCACGTAGCACCCTATCTGTTATACTAAATTCGCTTGTTCATCCTCAGCTTAATCAAGCTATTGCATTTTGAATTGGTTTTTGTTCTGCTGCCAAAACACTAGGCCGCAGGGTATTCCAAACCTGCACGTAGCACCCTATCTGTTATACTAAATAAGCTTGTTCATCCTCAGCTTAATCAAGCTTTCGCATTTTGAATTGGTTTTTGTCCTGCTGCCAAAACACCAGGCCGCAGGGTATCCCAAACCTGCAAGTAGCACCCTATCTGTTATACTAAATACGCTTGTTCATCCTCAGATTAATCAAGCTATTGCATTTTGAATTGGTTTTTGTCCTGCTGTCAAAAAAACACCAGGCTGTAGGGTATCCCAAACCTGCACGTAGCACCCTATCTGTTATACTAAATACGCTTGTTCATCCTCAGCTTAATCAAGCTATCGCATTTTGAATTGGTTTGTCCTGCTGCCAAAACACTAGGCCGCAGGGTATCCCAAACCTGCACGTAGCACCCTATCTGATATACTAAATAAGCTTGTTCATCCTCAGCTTAATCAAGCTATTGCATTTTGAATTGGTTTTTGTCCTGCTGTCAAAAATACACCAGGCCGCAGGGTATCCCAAACCTGCATGTAGCACCCTATCTGTTTTACTAAATAAGCTTGTTCATCCTCAGCTTAATCAAGCTATTGCATTTTGAATTGGTTTTTGGTCTGCTGCCAAAACACTAGGCCGCAGGGTATCCCAAACCTGCACGTAGCACCCTATCTGTTATACTAAATGCGCTTGTTCATCCTCAGCTTAATCAAGCTATTGCATTTTGAATTGTTTTTTGTCCTGCTGCCAAAACACTAGGCCGCAGGGTATCCCAAACCTGCACGTAGCACCCTATCTGTTATAATAAATACGCTTTTTCATCCTCAGCTTAATCAAGCTATCCATTTTTAATTCGTTTTTGGTCTGCTGCCAAAACACTAGGCCGCAGGGTATCCCAAACCTGCACGTAGCACCCTATCTGTTATACTAAATACGCTTGTTCATCCTCAGCTTAATCAAGCTATTGCATTTTGAATTGGTTTTTGGTCTGCTGCCAAAACACCAGGCTGCAGGGTACCCCAATCCTGCACGCAGCACCCTATCTGTTATACTAAATACGCTTGTTCATCCTCAGCTGAATCAAGCTATTGCATTTTGAATAGTTTTTGTCCTGCTGTCAAAAAAACACCAGGCTGCAGGGTATCCCAAACCTGCACGTAGCACCCTATCTGTTATACTAAATACACTTGTTCATCCTCAGCTTAATCAAGCTATTGCATTTTGAATTGGTTTTTGTCCTGCTGCCAAAACACTAGGCCGCAGGGTATCCCAAACCTGCACGTAGCACCCTATCTGTTATACTAAATATGCTTGTTCATCCTCAGCTTAATCAAGCTATCGCATTTTGAATTGGTTTTTGGGCTGCTGCCAAAACACTAAGCCGCAGGGTATCCCAAACCTGCACGTAGCACCCTATCTGTTATACTAAATAAGCTTGTTCATCCTCAGCTTAATCAAGCTATCGCATTTTGAATTGGTTTTTGTCCTGCTGCCAAAACACTAGGCCGCAGGGTATCCCAAACCTGCACGTATCGCCCTATCTGTTATACTAAATACGCTTGTTCATCCTCAGCTTAATCAAGCTATCGCATTTTGAATTGGTTTTTGTCCTGCTGTCAAAACACTAGGCCGCAGGGTATCCTCCCATATTGACAATTTTCATAGTATCTGGTGCAGAGAAGCAGTTCCTCACTTTATTTAGCTTCTGCTTTTTAAAGTAAACACATTTTTTAACGTACCTGTTGCACATTTCAAATACATAAAAATGTCAGGCAGACAAGTGCCAGGATTTTCAAAGAGGAGTGGCAAAGGCCAAGATTCAGCAGGCAGAGATCGCAGCAGACTAGGGGCGAGTGGCAGCAGGAGTCACGGTGAGAGACCTGATCTGCCTGTATCTGCTAACGGTCGTGTCTCCACCAGTAATGCATCTGCCGTGGTAGATTGTTAACGCGGTCATCCACATCATCACAAGTTACATCTGAGACCCTCTAGGGTCGGTAGGTTCCTCTGACACAACCCTGAGTTGGCATGGCCCGAGAGCAGTCCCTGTCCTCCCATTGCCTCTGTCCTATGCCGTTCCCTCCCCCAGCGACGTATCCTAGGCTTTGGGTTTAGCTCCACTCTTTAGTGAGGACGATCAGATAGAGGACAGTCAGCAGCTACTGCCCGACCAAGAAATGGAGGTGGCTTCCTTCGCTAGGCAGACAAATAGTGATGTGGAGAGTGGTGTGGGTGACGAGTGGTGACGTGCAGCCACAACTCGGTGATGTTGATGATGAAGAAGCCGATCGCACTTGGGAGCCAGGTGCAGAAGGGGCTTCATCGTCATCATCAGGAGAAGAGGGGCGCAGGTTGCCCCGGAGTCAGCAGCTGAGGCAGCAAGGTGTTAGCAGCATGGTTGGCAGTCAGCATGGGGGCACAATTGTAAAGCCTGGAGCCAAACGGGGCCGGGGTAGAGCACCTGCTGCACGGCAGGCTACCTTATTGGGAGGTAGTGGAGCAGGGGTTCCTGGAGTTGACGACAGTAGCAGTGAATCAGTGCGGCCTGTTGGTGGGAAAAGTAGCTACTCGGCAGTGTGGCAGTTTTTCCTGAAGCATCCGCAGCAGGGTAACATGGCCACATGCAAGATATGTAGACTAGTCTTTGGAACCGCTCTAGCTCTCTTGCTTCCCAGGGCTGTTTCTAGGCCAAGGCTAGCAGTGCCGTTGCCCCTGGGTGCCAGAATGGCAGAGGACACTTTCCTTCTGGCTCTGAATGCGGGCACTCTCTACATTGCACTGATATGACCCCTGGACACATTAAAGGAGACTAAAAGTCATATTGACACTATGATTTGGGAAGTCCCCATAACTGAAACCACAGCTGAACCCCCTGCACCTACCAAGCCGCCATACAGTGTTGTGTTCAAATGCAGCACAGACATCCCCTTCCTGTGCCATGCTTGAAAACTGCAATGCGTTTCAAAATTCCAACAGTGGGGAATCCCAAATCGGGATGCCTGCTAGGGATCATGACAGGAGCAAGGTGTGGCTGAGAAACATGCCATTATACTCACCGCGACTCTTGCATTCTGCTTCTTGTTCTCAAAGGTCCAGATAAGTGATCTTCCTGCAATGTGGACAGGAAAAGTGCAAAAGCCAGGGTGAGTATGAGAGCATACTTCCTAGCATGCACTCTGTAGAGGTCACTTATGTTCTGTTTTACCTAAACCTTCTCCTTTGCAAAACATGAATGGTTCCTTGCTATCAAGAAACACTGTTTTAGAGTGATACGCTCATTTTGTCATTCCCAAGGTTTGCCCTGCATTCTCGGGGCTTCCCGAGTCGGGATGACCCACTGTGTGAAACCCCCCAGATCACCTTTTCAAACTCACCTCTACCCAGTCCAACTGCACGTGCATGGGCTCTCATCTGATCAGAGCTGTTTGTTTACACGTAGAGCATGGCAGTGCAGTGCAGTGCACATCCACTGCAACGTGTGCGCTCCCATCCCCAGCCTATTTAAATGGCTGGGTGAGGAAGTGCACACACAGCCCAAAGGAGCAGGGATGCAGACGCCCTTGTTTCGGTAAGGAAGCACAAGGAAGAAGTGAATTCTGTGGTACCCCTGTGGGCTTCACACAGTGGGGCATCCCGATCAGCGGTAAGTGGGGGGGGAAATGACACTCTGCTTAATAATTTTCAGGTTTGTGCTGTGGTGCCAGCTACTATAGTAGGAGTGTTCTTCACACTAAGTGCTATTTATTTGTGTGGCTGCACATTTTGGGATGGCACACAGTCTATTACTTAAAGCAGACCAAATACCACTAAACTTGTGAAATGGCCAAAGCCCCTGCTGATACTCCCTTCTTAGAATGTAGAACTACAAATGGATATTTTCGCTCTTCGAATCCCCGTCAACGTGATTTTGGCACACAAAATATACACTTTCAAATATTCCGTCAAAAGTGAACTTACCTTTTAACATTAAGTGCTGATACAAGGTCTTCCAGATAATCCAAAAAGTCTTTAGGTCCTCAAATAAAAATACATTACCTACTTTCGCCTGTGATCTGTCTTACAACAACCACTCCTAATAACTGATACGTTTACTTTTTACCAGTATTGTGTTCCCTTTAACCAGAACGATATGGTAGTAAGAAACCTGTAAGTCAAATAAACTCATATGACACGTCTTAAGACATGCCACAATTCTACACCATGAATCTATGTGCTCCAGTGCTCTCTGCCTGAAATTATATGAGTGCTGCTTGATTTGTTCATCTGCTTCCCACTCTGAACTGGCGACTGTCCCTACCAAAAAAGCTTGTGCCACTTCTCATCTGTATCCTTCTCTACACCGCCTACACAGGTAAATCAGTCATTCAGATCTAGGGGTTAGGGCTGTTTTAATGTGAACCTTCAATTATATTTTAACTGCAGTACTAGCACAGGCATGAATCTCCCAAAAGATACTGTTTCCTAATTTATGTTTAGGATACAGTATTTAAACCTTTGCCCTGCCTTCCTGTCTTTTGTAAACATACACTATTTCAAACAAAATGCTGCAAAGGTCAAGGTGAATTATATACATTTTCTATACTGAACCCCTCTTTACTGGTTGAGTTTGGCTCCTACAACATCTACTTTTATAGCAGGTAGGCTGTGTGTTCATGTAAAATCTGGTAGATGTTTTAATGATGAGATAATATAATCAAATGTGTTCTTTTGCTACCTTATATATAGAATCACATTAAGATACAGTAGATATCCCTTCTCTTCACTCAGGCACACAGAATTGTTCTTACAGTAGGGTAATGTCCTCTTGTCACTAGGAGGGGCCAGAACACTGGAGATTATGCAAATCTGAATCTTTCCCGCTGTTGGCTCCTCCCGTGGTCAAGATGTTACCCAAATTTTTGTCTCTATTAGTTGTCCTTTGAGGGCCTAGACATAGTTAATATGAGCTCAATCCCTCATTGTGCCAGAACACATGGTCTTGTCGGATGACACAAAGAGGTGTGTGTGTCCCTCCCAGCAAGTGTTTTTATTGCACTGAGGCAGTGACTCGCCACCTCCTTCTCCCGGTTGAGGTAGGATAAAGAGCTATTGGCACTCCTACTTGCAGTAGCTTGGGCAGTTTTGCACCATAAAGCAGAGATTCCACCTTCACGTCTCGTACCAGGATATTTGTAGATATGATGGTGGCCGGCTCTCCTCCCCACCTCAAAGGCTTGCTAGCGCTTTCTATCTCAATCCTCATACAGAGGCCACATTTTTTTTTTATATTTTGGAGTGGGAATATTTTTCAAAGATTAGCCCCTCCCAGCCCATTTTGAAACAATAAGAAAATAAAGTGTGACCTACTTCCATTTAAAGCTTACCAACCTGGAAAACCAAGCATAGAGCTGGTAATCCCAGGGCTGAAGGGCCGAAACTGCCACCCCCAGTCCTAGGCATTACATTACCAGTCCTTTTTTCCTAAAGCACAGGTCAGCAGCGGACCCATGCTTCTGCCACCTCTGTCAACCACCCTGCCCTGGCCTTTGGAGGTGGGGGTATTTGAATTAAACTGGTAGAGGGGTCCTTGGGAAAGAAAACTGAAGCAAAAGCAAACAGAAAAAAAAAACCTTATTAGTCGTAGTTAGTCTTTATTAGTCTTAATTAACTGATACTTAGCTTTCCCCAACCTCTATCCATCACTGTCTCATTATAATTGATGCCAGCATGGCATAACCAGCACCGGAAAGGAAAGGGGACACAGGGGACCCCCACCTTCTATCCTGGCTTTCAGCCGAGAGTAGTGTCATTTGCTGGGGGCCACGCATTTTTACAGAAAGGTGGAGCCTTTCTGGAATCTCCCCCACGTGACTTATACATCACAGGATGTAGCCTGTGTAACCTGTAACCTGATTTAACCAAAACGACCCTTTATATTTGGAATACCCCCCACAAACCATATACTCTCTGAAAGTACACACGTTAAGCTTTCTAGGTGTACCCAGCTTATTATATAGACTCTAACTTCCTGGAATTAATCCCTTGAAGAAGTCTTTGGTTGCACAGGATTTCCCTAAAAAAAATGTTTAAAAAAGCAGAATAAAAACACATTTTCTTATAGAGATGGGGGCCCCATGTAATTGCATGGGTTGCATGGTGGCAAGCTTTCCAGCAATAGTCAACATGGTTAATGCTTGTTTTATTTTAGAGTCTTCAGATTACAGGATAACTATAACATAGTTAGGTGCGCGCATAGATAGATAATTTGGGCTAAGGTTTTGGCGATCTCGGGTTAGTTCAAAGAGGTGGTGGTTAGCTGCTAGTGTCTCTAATAGGGGGATGCTGGGCAGAGTAGGGATGTGTTATTAGTAGGATGTTATTAAACCATGCTAAGTTTATGCTCATGTTTTTGGGTTATGGTAACAATATCTGCATTTGAGGTTGCATGTCCACCTTACAACCCTTTAGCATTAAAATGATTCCTCCATATGCTGCCCTTCCCTATGCTTCTTTCTCTACTGCTCACCATGTCGGTCACTCAATGCTGACCCCACCTGTGCTACCCCCAGCTTCTGTGTGGTTTTGGCTCCCTCTGTGTTTCATGCCTCAGTCTGGTTTACTGCACAAGCTTATTACTTGATCTCCAGTGATATGTACAACCTCCTTTGAGTGCTTGGGTCCTCCTTCTCTGATCTGTCTAAGACACCGACTGGCTAATAAGTCATAGCAACACTTTGCACCCCTTGTACTCATAAATGTGCAGTGGCATGGCATTCTTTGCTCTATGTGGTGGAAGCATTAGTCCACCAGCACATAATGCAGCCATGCCAGATGTTAAATTAGGCCATTTTCTTTTAGGAGCACTGCTCAGGAGTAATTCTCCCTTGACTGGCGAGGCCATCCACTGTGATGCAGATGATTAGTGTTTTGGGGCAGGTTACATAACTGCTGAGTGCTTGAGAAATGTCACTGATCCTTACCTCCTGACCCAACACATATGTAAATCCCAGACTGTTTTAGCATACCAACCAATTGTCCCTCTTTTGGGGGGACTGCTGCTCTTTCAGGTCTGTGTCCCCCTGTCCCTCATTGTTCCCATTTCTCCCTCTTTGAGGTGTAACATGCAGATCTGCATCAATAAATGAGTTTTGTTGTTGTAACTGTTACAACCTATCTCATATCCATCCCTTAATGAGGGGGGTGTGGCTTAATTTAACAGTTGTCCCTCTTTCCCATCATGAAAAGTGGGAAGGTATGGTTTTACATGGCCCTGGGAGTCTCATACGATCTGCTACATCTAAACCATGCAGTGCTGCATGTGATGGACTTGATTTGTGATGGTGACAATGATTTGGTATTATTTGCAGCCCAACCATTTTCCCATAGGTAATGTGTGGCTCTTACTCCAGATAATCCAAGTGTGCTCAGGATTGGTGTCCAGCCAAAACCATATCATCCTGTCTTTATAACATTTGTGGATTTTAGGCATGACCTTTACCACGGAAGCAGTGCCATACAACTGTTTACTGGTCCCTGACATGGCTCACAGCTTCTTGTTGGCCTACACTGGGTGCAATAAAACCAGGGTTAACTGCACTCTTGGAATAGCCACTCCTCGGTACTGCCATCCTGGGCATCAGCCCCAGGGTGTTTTTGATAAATACAACCCAGGAAACACTTTGGGCATAAATGTTTAAATTATGAACAGGTATATTACAATGCTGTTGTAATACTAAATAATAATACTAAATGCTAAATCTTGTATAGATATACCTAAATGTGGATTTGTGTTATAGCATGTGTGTGCCATTTTCATTCAGTTTATTAAGTGTCCAATTTATGTGATACAGTTAAAGTCACATTTGTCTCTCAATTTCCCATTTTCTAATTATCTTAAGTACCACCCTCCCACCACTAATACAGATTTTCCTGGGAGGGTGGAAGTTTTTTGCCAGCAATGTAGTCGTCCCAATATGTTCTATTCTTGTAGTTTTTTCTTGTAGTATTGGTTATTGACTTGACAGCAGCTTCCAAGCAGTGCATGATGTCCCCAACTTTCACTCTCAGTGGCTTAATAGTACCACTGATTTGGGATGCTGCTCTAAACTCAGTTTATCAGATTCAAATCATATTCCTTTGCCCAGATTATTTTCATACTTAGATGCAGCAAACTTAGGTGGCACCTAACACAATGCAGTTATAAGTAAAACCTAATTTTCATAAACTAACTCTGTGGTTAGTAACTCCACCATCATGTTTTTGGCTTCTGATGCTCCTTTGAGATGGGAGAGGTCTCAGTTAAGGCCTTGTAGTTATAATATGCCCATAACTGTTATTATTTAGGCTGAAAATGTGCTAGCTTCCCTAACAATACCATTCAGGAGATCAAATGTTAGGTACTTTTATAGCAAAACGTAAGAAAACATATTATTACTGAGTAGAATTACGGGATTTGGGTTAGTAATAAAAGACAATAATGTGTTTATAGAAATCTTACTCTTAAAGACTTGAATATTAAGTTATATTAGCAAAGCTGCCCAACCTCTTGCAATCCTTGAATTGAAAAGGCTGGCTTGGATTTGGGGTATTTACACTTGGGAGATTGACCCATAGCATTTGGATGCACACATACTTTTGTTACTTCAGTGGATCTAGGCTTAAGTGGATCTGTTTAAGAAAAATCCCGGCATTTGCTTCCTAGATGATTTAATAGGTCTGGTTCTTGAAAAGTCCTCTGTCTGTCCTAGCACAATATTTATTATGGTGTCTGCTGCTTTAGCAGCTATAAATCCCTAGGTCAGACGGCCGAGGTGCGCATTCATTATTTAGCTCCCTCTCATTCCCAGGGTATGTCTGCGCCAGGCAGGACCCTGAGCCAGAAATAGTATGAAGCCGGCTCATCATTTACTTAAGCGCTGGCCCCTGATGTACCTTCCTAGGGAATATCTCATTTATTATGCACTGTCATTAGCTAAAGCAACGAGAGGGGCCTTCATTAGAAGCCAGAGTTAAGGTCTTGTTGTGGATGCCTCATCAGCATCAGTGAGCTGCGTCCCTGTGAGGTTTGATACAATTTAATTAACCTAATTAAAAGCTCTGATTGCAGAGATGATTGGGGTAGCGCCAGCAGCGGATGCATATTTATAACGAGCTGGAAGGCGTGGGATGACGGCCAAATGATATGCAGTGGAGAAAACAGCCTTGGAGTGTGATGTTCGAAGACTAACATTTATTTTGGGTTAACAAAGGAATTTTGTCATCGGGACGATTCAGAGCGCTAAATGTGATTGAAACTGATTCACAAGAATGGATTTAGTACCGAGGAAATGCATATTTCACGGGATAAATGCCGCAAGAACAGGCGCCCCTACGTTATACCGGGTGTGACAAATTCAATTAGATAAATGCATTAGCAGTGTATTCCTTACATGAAAAGGCCTCCAGTCAAAGGTGGTAAATGTGTAAATTGGTAGGGAGATAAACAGATATTATTATTTGTATTTCTACCACACCATCTCCTTATATTTAAGGATCATATTTCTATCCCGATCAATTTCTGGCATTATTGATGGGATACTCACCTAACCTCCACAGCAAGGGGGAGTGTGGACACAGTTAAAGGAGCTGCAATGTATCATAATCTATCTATCTATTCTAATAATAATAATAACAATATATATATATATATATATATATATATATGTTGAAAACATTCTGATTTGTCCCTTGTAAGTTAATAGAGGTAAGTCGTTTCATCCACAATAATAAAAGTGGGATCGCCTGATGCTTGCTCCCCACTTTGTCAGAGATAATTAACACCACTACTAGCTCTATCTATCTATCTATCTATCTATCTATCTATCTATCTATCTATCATCTATCTATCTTTCTGTTTGTTCTATTCTTATTTACCTAGCTGTCGTTGTTTTCTAACCTAATATCCAACTTATTATTTTTTACTATTTTCCTGTGATTCTAGGTTCAAGCAAATGTATTAAATATAAGACACAAATACCAGGGGTTTCACAATGTGGGCAATCCTAAATCTAGATGTCCCAGGGACAAGGACATTGCTCCTCTTTAAAGTGGACCAACACCCAGGATTTTGACTATCCTGGGTCTTGGTCCACTTGGGTGGGGCACCCCCGATCCGGGTGCCCCGCTGTGTGAAACCCCCCCGAACCCCCCCGAAAAACTCACCTCTCCCCGCTCCCAGCGCCGACGGACAAGCCGCGGACAAGCGGCTCCTCCGCCGCCGCCTCCCGCGCGTCACTCTTGACGCGCGCGTGCCCGCGCCGGCCATTCACAGACGGCCGGCGCGGCGCTGGTGCGCGCACGTCTAGAGGAGCGCGAGGGAGTTTGGGGTGTTTGGGGGGGTTTCACCCCGCGGGACATCCGGATCGGGGGTGCCCCACCCAAGTGGACCAAGAGGTGATCGGCCCGGGAATCTTATAGATTCCCGGGCCGATCACCCGTGGGTGTTGGTCCACTTTAAGGCTGAATGTCAGAAGCATTTTATTTCATGATACTTGAACTTGCCCCCTTCTGCTGTCCTTAAGGCACTTAGAGCAGCAAAGGTATGACTGATGCATACAGGACGGGAGAGAGCTCACATGAGTTTATAAGGAAATCAAATTAGCAGAGAGCAGGCTAATTTACCCATTGCCTGGATTGTCCCTTTAAATAACTTTGTAGACAAAGGAACTTTGTAGACAAAGGAACTTTGTAGACAAAGGCAATTGTTAGCCCATTGTGTCAGGCTACGTTTGGGACTGTCCTTAACTTTTTTCAGAAGAAATCAAGGTTTACAGGTTCATTACGATTTTTCTTCCGAAGCAAGTGGGTGTGGCCCTTGGTTGTGATGCTGCATAATAATCAGTATAATGGGAGGGGTCTCTAAGAGCCCAATTATATATATATATATATATATATATATATATATATATATATATATATATATATATATATCTACATCGATTACCAGTGTTCTAATGCATTGGTTAGAATCAGTATTGGCAGAGTCCAATGCGCCCATGACGAGGTGAGCTATTGAATTATTGTTTATGCCCGTTGCCTACAGTGTCCCTTTAACCCTTTAACCACCAGCCTACCTTGAGATTTTGTCACCCTTTGTTGCCAGACCATTTTGCACTATTTTGTGCTCCCCATGTTCAACTGTGATTTTTGAAGGGATTTCCAGGGATTTCCCAGGAAAGTGATATATTGTTTTTTTCAGAAGAGCCTGGGCTTTAACATGAAATGTCTTGTTTGTCATTTTCTAAGTGTATTCTCAATATTTTTGGGTGAAAATTATTTTTTACAATTTGTAGTGTTTTTTTGTAATATAAAATGTAAGTTTGTCAATAAAATCTTATTGCGTGTGAAACCCCAATTTCTCCCGGTTACAGCGGTACCACATATTTATAGGTAGACATCCTTTCCTGCCCAGGAGACTCCCCAAACTGAAACAATGCTTTAGGAGATTTTCAGATAAAATACAACTATGCTAAGCAATATGCGCACCTTGCAGTTTTTCAAGAAAAAACAACCCTTTACATTTGAAATGCCCCCAACAAACTATATATTCCCTAGAAGTACACACCTCAGGCTTTCTAGGCGTACCAGGCTTGTTGACATGGGTGCAGTTTTCTGGAAGTAATCCCTCAATGTATTCTTTGGTTGCACAGGGTTTCCTTAAAAATGAATAAAAAGCAGAATCAAACCACATTTTCCTAAAAAAACTATATGCAAACCAGAAAATCTGAAAAAGCAACATGCCCCGAACAGAACAATACCCAACATGCATAGGTTCTGTCAAGGAAAGAGTTGCCAAACACATCAAAGTAAAGCATGTGCGTAACGGTAATTTTACTTCAAAATTTCAGCTCTGCAGACAAAGTGCGCACCTTGTGATTTTTCTACCAAAACAACCCTTTACATTTGGAATATCCCCGATAAACCATATATTCCCTGAAAGTACACATGTTAAGCTTTCTAAGCGTACCCCGATTGTTGTAGTGGGCTCATCTTTCTGGAAGTAATATCTCGAAGAATTCTTAGGTTGCACAGGGTTTCACAAAAAATGTCGAAAAAAGCAGATTAAAAAACACCTTTTCCTAAAATATCAATATGCAAATAAGAAAAAACAAGGTAAATCTGAAAGGGCAAGGTCCACCGAGCAGAACAATACCCAACATGCATAGGTACCTGTAACCTTAACTGCCAGCCTACTTGAGATTTTGTCACCCTCTGCTGACAGGATATTTTTCACCATTTTGCGTGATGTTTAACTGTGATTTTTGCAGAAATTTCCAAGAAAATGGCATATTTTATTTTTGTGGCAGAGTTTAGGCTTGAACATGTCTTGTTTGTATTTTTTCTACTTTTTTAATATATTTTTAAGTAAATAAGTAAAAAAATATATATATATATATTTTTTAAATTGTCTCCTTTATTTTAACAAAAACATGTATTTTATTAAAGAAAACCATATTGCATGTGAAAGCCCCATTTCTCCCGATTACATTGATACCCCATATGTATCGGTAGCCCTCAGTTTCTGTCCAGGAGATCCCCTAAACTGAAAAGAGCACTTTATAACATTTACAAATAAAATACAACTACTATCCACATAATGGTTAAATAAAAAAAAATTGGTGTGGGGTCCCCCTTCACGGGGGGGGGGGGGGGGGGGGGCACCATTTCTTGGGGGAATTTTTTTTTTGGGAGGCAGGTAATGGGGGGTCTAGGGGTTAATGGCAAGTCACCCACTAGCCGTAGGTGACTTGCCAGACCCAGAGCCTTGTGAACTGGTATAGGGGTGGTTAAAAGTAAAAAAAAAAAACACACAGAGACACACTTTAAAAATAACTTTATTAAAAAATAATACATTTTTTTAAATTATTTTTTTTAAATACTTACCTCCCATCCATCCCTGTGTCCCACGCTACTCACTTAGGCTTCTGCTCTCCTGCTGCTGCTGGAAGCCTTTTATACCTACTGGGTTACAGATAACATAGGGTTAATTTTAAAAATAAATTACATAGGGTCCCCCCTCCCAATGGGGAGGGGGGGTACCCATTTTTTGGGGGGATTTTTAAGGGTTACACGCCGTCATAGCCTAGGGCCACAGCTCTTCTGCCCCCCCCCCTGGGCTTTGGGGAGGCAGGTAATTTGGGGGGCCAGGGGTTAATGGCAAGTCACCCACTAGCCGCAGGTGACTTGCCAGACCCCCGAGCCTTGTGAACTGGTATAAGGGGTCTCATGGACCCCTTACCAGTTCACAAAGGGTTAAAAGTAAAAAAGATACAGACACTTTTTGAAAAGAACTTTTATTAACTTTACTCACCTCCGATCTGCATCTCTTGTGTCCCGCGGCGATCAGATGTCAGTGATGGCTGGGCAGAGGAGGGGGGAGGCAGGCGTTCGGAGGACTGCAGGGGAGGCAGCCATGTAAATTTTACGTGGCTGCCGGTTAAAGGGTTAAAGTGGTCCTTCACTCTCAATAAGAGTCTATCTTATATGTTTTCCAACCCCTGTACATACAGATTGCTCACATTAAAAATCATCCTACCTGCAACTAGAGCATGTTACGAGCCTTTAAACATCCAAGATGGCGGCTCATGGAACATCAGGCAGCCTGCAAACAGTTCTGACTGTGCTGCTCTGCATTCTGGGATTGCTGTCCTTTCCCTGACCCCAGCTCTGCTCTGTCTGAGCAAAGCACAGCTATAACCTGCCCCCCTGTACTTTATCCCACTCTCCTCTCCTCAGTAAGTGTAATGCATCTGAGTCAAGATGGCGGCGCCCGTATCCTAAAGTCCTTAACAGAGTTGCAGCCCAGTGAGGGAAAGAATAATAAGTAAGTGACTAAAAACTTAAAATATATTAATTTTAGATGCTGGGGAATCTTTTTTTAAGGGTTTGGGCTTTTCAATAAATCATGGTGAAGGTCCGTTTTAAGCAAGCATCAGTCCTTTACACACAATGTCAGGGACCACAGAGCGCAAGTTAATATTTGGAATCACATCTTATGCTTCATCACTCTAGATCCCTCAAAATATTTGGCTGGGGTTTTTGAAGTTATTTGAAGCCTTGGAGGCTGGACTGGAGGCTGGGGTAAACCTAGCTACTCGAGGTGGCTACCTGCCGGGCCACTGAGCCATCAACGATTGGATGTATTAAAAAGAAAAAAAACATGATGGCGATTAGTGGTGCACTGCTAAATCGGCAATGAACTGGTAAAAAAAAAAATGGATCCAGTGATTGTTGCCCCTCTATAATGGTTCTGAGGCAGCTGCCTCCCTTGGACTAATCACAGGTGCATCCCTGACTAGAGGGTCCCTAAACTAGGCAGAGAGGAATCAATAGAAGCCTGACCTCAAGCGACAGCTGACAGCCTGTGGGGTTCACCATCAGGATTCCTAACTACCCCACCGTCCCCTGGAGTGTAAGAGCAGCTTCAGATTTTACCTAGTGACCTGGAATGGGCACTTTATTCTTTATTGGACCACTGCCCTAGTTTTAGGGCAATGACTCTGTGATCAGTGAAGCAGCTTGACAGCGGAGCAACTGGCTTTTTCAGAAGGTAAGAGTCTGTATTTATCTCAAGATCTCCTACAACGATCCCGTCTGGCTGCCAAAGCACAGCAGGATAAAGAATATTTGCTCACTTTGCCAGGATATTAAAGAATCTAAGGTGTTTAAAATGGCTTTGCTTATGCTTTAAGCAGTATAATCAGATGATAGTTTGAGGTGGCTTATTCTCCCACCGTACAATTCACCCTTTAAGTCTTATCTTTAAAAAATTAAATTAAAATGACTTTTAATTATATTTAATTACAAGCCTCATATTGTTTGTGTAATCATATTTGTATTAGCGATGTCACTGGAAAGAGAATTTGCCTAGGTGCCTGGAGACTCACAGTGTTTGATTATTGACGATAACATTTTCCGGGCCCATTCACAGTGCACGTGGAATACACACCTAAATAGATTTCTTACCTCCCTGTTCATTATATAGCACATTAAATGTTATTTTAGTTTCAATATACATTTCTGCCTGCTTAAGATCTTGGTTAGATTGGATTCAATATATCTCCCTGTATAACTATGTAGCTGTAATTCATAATTAAATAGCTTGAGAAATGTAGACAGGGCAATCATTTTGGCAGCCAATTGAAAGTTAAATAGTTGGATTTGTGGTTGAATGACAGTTTGGCCATTTTACAGGAGTGTGTCAAGGAGGTCCCTCTGAAGCATGTTTAAACAGCAGGAGACATCTGGACAGACCTGAAACATACTGGAAGATATTATGTTACAATTATCTGTAGAACTGCTTGGGATTGTCAGCTGAAATCCCTTGACTGGTGTATCTTACCAATGTTGGCATTATCTCATACTAGTAAGAACAACCCAAAATCCGAATTCCATTAATGGGGCACTGCACCAGATAAAATTAATTCAATTTATTAATTAGCGCAATAATATAAAAAGACATACAACACAAACACATGATACAAATAAAACAAAATGGCCACTGGACAAATAGAGTATCTATACAATAATCATTAAAATCCCATAATTTCATCAATATACATCAAAGGGAAATGTAAAGAGAAAAGCAACTGCTCTCAATAGTATTGTTTCTGTTACTACAAGGATAATATACAAAGGGGCTGCCGCCCCAGACTAATAGTGCAATGATATGCTACCCAAAAAAAGGCTAACTAAAAATCCAAAAAAACACACTATCTCTTCAACTCCTATGGCTAAGCAGTGTAAGAGGCAACCCTCTACTGCCCCCTAATTATCAGTACATATATAACTATCCAAAATACCTAGTGATACAGGGTATTCCTGATAAACAACACCCTGAACTCGTGATTATCTCATACTACATACAATTGGACCTGTAGTGAGGAGGAAATGTAAATATGCAACTAGTTGAAAGTGGAAAAATTATATTATAGGGAATCATGATGACACTTTCTATCAAGGAGGCCCTCCCCAGTGCTGCAGGATCTTACCTCTGCTCACACTACTATGTGCATGGCAGTGTAAATATATATGGTAGACATATACAGGGTTAGGTGCGTAGGTGAATCCTCTCCTGCCTCTACTCCTGCAGTGCATAGATACTCAACATTTCCTAATATGGCTTCATCACATGGGGCAGAAAACTATGTACATGACACTATAAATATATTTGTTCTAAACAGTAGACCTATACAGGGTTAGGCGCGTAGGGGAAGTGTGTCACTTCCAGATAGGCTTCACCTGGTAGAAACTTTCTGCCTCCAATCCTGCAGTGCATAGAAACTCATCGCAGGGACAGAAAACTGCTGAAACAGGCAATACTTTTGATTGGAACTGGGCAAAGTTTAATATTTCTGCAGGGCGAGGCTGGGGATGATGGGAGATTGGGGATTAGTGTCACAGCAGGCCTAAATCCTATCTGGGATAGAGGCTGTAGGACTTCAGTGGTAGTTTAAAATCATGCTCACACATCTATGAGCTCAAAAAGAGATTTATGTGCGAATTGGCCAGTAAAATATCTGTTGCTATTCCCATGCAAACAAATGAGTTTCACATGTCTGTCCTGGGCAACATAATTCTGTGTCTGCATTTGTCCTGGGCAAAAAAAAAAATCAGCATCTGCATCTGTCCTAGGCATAAAAAATAGCATCTATCCTGAGCAAAGTAATTCTGTGTCTGCATCTGTCCTGAGCAAAATAATTCTGTATTGCATGTGCATAGGGCAGAATAATTCTGGCAGTCCTGGGCAAAATAATTCAGCACCTGCATATGTCCTGGGCAAAATAATTTAGCATCTGCATATGTCCTGGACAAAATAATTATATGGCTGTTATTTGAAAAACACAGCACCTCAATCTGTCCCTGGAAAAATAATTCTGTGTCTGTCCTGAGCAACATAATTCTAGTACCATAGATTTGAATAGCTGTGTTTTTTGTTTTGTATTTGTCATTGACCGGCCCTTTGAAGGCAACCATAATGCTGATGTGGCCCTAACACAAACCCCTGATTATTTAACCTTCCAGTAAAAGAAGCCAACAACTGGTTACTAGGAACTATCGGATTGAACACCCCAGGTCCTCAACCTGGTGTTTCCCACCTATTAGCAAGAAATAATTGTCAATTACATTTTAGTGGCTGGTACGTAATCCTGGGATGGCCCTTGGGGGCGAGTAACCTCTATTGTTTTACTAAACATGGGTGCTTTGCCTAAACCAGTTCTGATTCCATTTATCTAAAAAGCAAGGTGGTCTGCCTTAGACGATCAGAGGCCATGGCTCAAAAGAGATTTATAAAAGGGGCGGGGGGAATTTAATGGCTGTATGAATTGAACTAAGAGGCTAAGAGGGTAGAAAAAAGGAGAAGGAGGGTACAGGGAGAGAGAAAAAACTGTACAGTATGGGGTAAAACAGGGGGGAGGGCGAAGTGACCCACACTACATATTGGTAATATAGATAGGTAATCATCAGGGCTCCCTGGGGTGTGCATGTTTAAACCATCTTGAGAATTATAAGTGCTTATTCAGTAGTAGGAAAGTAAGCTCATAATTTATCATGAAGCCATAATTTCTGAAGTCCTTGAAAGTTACTTCCAGGACAGCTAGCAAAATGAAATGAAGGCAGACAGCTTCTTTTGGGTCAGTTTGAGATGATGGTCCTTATTTATGATGTGAGTTTAGTGGTGGCTATAGCGCAAGTTTTGGAGCTCCGGCATCTTTGTCTTTTCTGGCGCTGAGCTTTGGGCTACAATGGTGCTAGAAGTCGCAGCATCTCATGCTAATTAGCTTTGATTGTTGCATTAGGTATTGGCTGGCCTGTGTCAGCTCCTTTTGGACCCGACTGCCGATTATCTGATTATACCAGCGGCAGTATACGCCACTTTGTACCACTGTCTTTTCGGCGCTGCAGGGCGTATTTATTTATTCTTCCCTTCACAGATTGTTGCTGTGATTTTCGGGTTTCACCATTACAGTTATTAGAAATCGCTGCTGGGGACAAAGCGAACAAAATTTACAGTGCGTTTAGGCTGCATTTAAGTTGCTGTTGTCCAAATTACACATTGGTAAGAAATACAAGCCATAAAAATCGACATTTGGTGACATCTAGGCCCTGCGTTTCTATTATTGACAAGTTCCAAGTTCTCTAGAAATAAATGTGTGTGATATTAATTATAAGAATAAAGCACTGCAATCTAGTTCTGCCTATTGTGCTCTATGAGATCTTGACCTACAGCGCCACTATAAACTGGCACTGCTTAAACCACAGCGCCTGGCATTGCAACCTTTTGGGTGCTAGTGTTAAATAACATGCCTGCCGGTGGTCGCATCGGCGTTGCCGTTTTTTCTTTTAAATCACTTAGTTTAGTAAGGATATCTGCCATCATATCCTCAGTAGGGCAACAATGTAACTTAAAAAGTCCCTGCTCTTGAAGATCCTCGGTCTCCTCTTGTAGTATTTCTGTTTCATCCCCTTCTTGCTCAAACAAATCACCCATATAAACAAGCACATAGATTCATCTGCCAATTTTTGTGTATAAGCAGGGGGCTACTTTACTCCACTAAATTTATTTTCATATTCAATGCTATGGCAGCTTGCTTTAGAACATTTATACTACTCCAAAGTTTGCATACTCCGTTTGGCCTTTGTTCATCTTTGAATCCTGGTGGTTGTTCCATGTAGATGTCTTCTGTTAACCCGCCATGTAGAAACGCTGTTCTTATTGTAGCATGTTTGACTGCCGGAGCAAAAGTCTCAGATATTCCTCTCCATATTTCGACAATATCTATTGGCTTCTAGACTTGCTTTGTATCACTCCACTGTGCCATTTGCATTGTACTTCACTTTAAAAGTCTATTTACAGCACATGGCTTTGCTTCCAGGTGGCAGTTCTGTAAGTGTCCATGTTTTGGTGTCATGCATAGATTTAATCTCTTCCTTTGCAGCCTTTATTTACTGGCTTCCCCTTCTGAAAGCTGAGATATGTCCTCCCAAGTAACAGGTTAATTGGTACTGGCAGTGCTTGCCTTGTATGAGAGAAATACAGGTGGTCTACATTTGTTTTCTCTTGCTGAGCAACTTGATTCTGTGTCTGAGCTTACTTGTGTCTGCTCTTCAGTACTGGTAGGTTATGCACTCACTTAGACTGTTTGTTCTGATTTTTTGTTGTTTTCTCTTCTGTTCTTACTTCCTCTGTTGTCATTGCATTCTCTCTTAGATCTTCAACAAAAGTTATGCTGTTGCTAATATTAACCTTGTCTGTTTTGGGATTTAGGATTCTGTAACCCTTAACATTGTCACTGTATCCAACAATGATTCCTTCAAATGCTTTGTTTTGGAGTTTGGGGCATTTTTCCTCTGGAATGTAGATGCGTGCTTTGCATCCAAAAATTCTTAGGTTCGCTACACTTGGCTTCTCATTGTGCCACAGTTCATATGGAGTTTCCTCCACTGTTCTAGGAAAGAGTCTGTTCTGTAAATAAGTGGCTGTTATTGCTGCCTCACCTCAGTATTTTTGTTGTAGTCCAGAGTCTGTCAGCATACATCTTATTATTTCAGATTATATCAGAGTTCGGTTCTTTCTTTCAGCTACCCCATTTTGTTCTGGTGTGTGTGTCTTTTGATGCTTTATTTTCCATTCTTCTTTAAGTACTCTTGTACTTTGTGTCCTGTGAATTAATCTCCATAATCACTCCGAAGTATGAGAGGTTTCCTCTAAAACCTGTTACTTGTCTTTACTACATTGTACTGTAATTTATCAAGAACTTCACTCTTGTGTTGCACAAAAGTATCACTGTGAACTATGTCAAGTGGTCTTAAAGCTCTATTCTGACTAACTTTAAGAAGTGTTGCTCTTGTAGCTTCGAATTTAGTGCAACATTTACACATAACAGTAACTGGACAGGGGGATACTGATCCTTTGTCAGATCCCTTTTTTATTGTTCTTCTATGCATTCTGGGTGTCTGTGACCTAAACGCCTGTTTCACATGTATATATACAGTCATTAAACCGGACCAACACCCGTTTTTACTTTAACGGGTGTTGGTCCCCGCTGTCTGTGCTTTACAATAACCTCAGGGGGGCATCCAGAATGCTGGAGCCCCCTCGCAGATAACATAACGGTTTGCTCGTAAAAGTCACCTTCATTACGAGCCAGCGCTGGGAAAGGAGTCTCGAGTGTGCCACCGGCAGGACCTGCCCACATGACCACCAGGCATAGATGCAGATCACATACAGAGAAAAGTTGTAAGCTTGCACAGTATCTCCAACAAGTGTGTGCCTACATGAGGACTTTAAATGTGCTCTTTCACCGACTGTCGAAGTATTGGGATCTTTTTAAGCATTGCTAGGTGGAGACCTGTTTAAAGAAATGACAAGATTAGGTAAGAGCTGTTTTTACCAAAACTAGTTAGACAGTGGCTTTAATATTACACATTTATTTCCTAGCTGTTCTAGGTCACTTGATGTAGGAATAGGAATTAAATGATATGAATGAATGAAATGTGCATTCATTATGTCTTGCTAAAGAAAATCTGCAAAGAGGAGCCTTTACCCAGTACCTGTTGTACATTAAAGTCACTCCAAGTAGCCCTTTATCTTCCTGCCTCCAAGTTTTATATGGTCAGATAGCTACACGTGTGTGGTATTACAGACTTGCAGCCTATTTCCCTTTATTTGCAAGTAGGCAACAACTTGGATCTAGGGAAATTTAGCATATGCTAGGAGTAATGAGTCAAAATCTGTGGGCTGAGGAGGAAGTCATAAAACAAAAGACACAATGAACTGTACAGAACTGTACTGTACAGAGAGCAGAAAGGAAAAAAAGATGCTGAACAGTAAATCTGTTTAAACAAGAAAGATGACTACAAGAAAATTACAAAAAGTTAGTAAACTGATCAATTCCGATACTTCCTACTGTTTTTTTTTCATGGGGTACCACTCCCCATTTTCTAACTTTTTCAACTTACACCCAGTACAGACTCCTCGAGAGGACCTATACTGTATAAAATCCACCCAGCCCAAGAGTGCAAGTACTTCTGCGGTCTGATAACCTGTCTATCCTGTTGAAGGAGCCCTGGTATGTAGCATCTTCGAATGCCAGCATTTCTGATGGGAAAACTTTTACTGCAGAGATGTAACTATACAATGAGGAGCTTTGGTCTAGGGTCTGGGTCTGGAGTCTGAAAGTCTCTAGGGCCCCCGGAGTCACCATAGAACATACCTTTGCCCCAATTCTTCCTATACTCAACCCCGTTGTGGCAGTTTCACAGTACATGCTTATGGTGGCATCCCCAGTTTGTATGCTCAAGGCATAGATTGCTTTCAACACGCAGGCCAGAGGGAGCGGATATGCCATCTGGTATTAATAGCACCAAAGTACCATTGCATTAATAAGCATGTGGGATCTCTGAAACACGGTGAGTACATGGCAAAACAGAGCATTTCATAAAGGTTAAGACTTCCTTTTCTGTAACTCTTTTTTAGTCAGACCTACACCCTCTCTGAAAAATGCAGGTTTAAAGAGAAACAACGGACCTCTAAAAAAGTAGGTCCACCTAAACCCCCAACACGATGCTGCATACCTTTTGGGCATCGGCTTGTAGCAAATAGCCAACATTCTCCTGCATTTTCCACCCGACATCTTAGCCGTCAGTGACAGACGCTAGGGGAGCTTAGCCATCCTGCTGTCCTCTGACGTGACCTACCCTCCTCCTCTGCTCCACCCTCACAAGTTGCTCCAAAGGCGCAAGGTCTTGGGGGGTCACAGTGCATCGTGGAACAGAGATGAAGACAAGATGCCCTGTGGAAAGTGTCTGAGAAGAGTGGTTGAGTATAGGAGGAAGAGCAGAAGACAGGTAAGTTAAAACCTACCAAATGTAGAATCAGATGTTTAAAGGGAACAGAGGGCAAAGTTTGGGGAGTTTTTGAGAACTCCCCAGGTTGTCTAATGTTCCTCTTTAACCCTTTAAACGCCAGCCACGTAAAATTTTCGTGGCTGCCTCCCCTGCAGTTAACTCCCAGCCACGTAAATTTTACGTGCCTGACTTTCCCCACTAAAAGCATAAAAAGTTAAAAAAAAGTCACTTACTTGACCCCTCGTTCGATCCGGCCAGGGCCATTCTTCAGCCAGAGGGGATCTGATCACCCATTGGTGCTCCTCCGGCTGCAGGGGAGTGCCCAAAATAGGGTGCCCCCCCCCCCCGTTTCAGCAGCCACCGGGATTGCCTGCAAAAAAAAAAAAATGACAGTTACTTACCTTTGTGCCCGCTGGCTCCCGCCGGCTCTCCTCTTCCATCTCGTCTCTTCTGCTCTTCCATCTTCTCCTATACCAGTTCACAAGGCTCGGGGGTCTGGCAAGTCACCTGCGGCTAGCGGGTGACTTGCCATTAACCCGTGGCCCCCCAAATTACCTGCCTCCCCAAAGCCCGGGGGGGCAGAAGAGCCGTGGCCCTAGGCTATGACGGCTTGTAGCCTGCAGGGCCAGGGGCCACTAAAGCTGGCCCCTGCACCCTGTTCTACAAGCCCCCATAGCTGGTCACAGGCTGGTTACGCTGGGTAGGAGGGGCCTCACACCACTTTTTGGGGGGATTTTTAAGGGTTTTACCCTTAAAAATTAAAAAAAAAATGGGGTCCCCCTCTCTGAGAGGGGGGACCCTATGTCATTTTTTTTTTAATTAACCCTATGTTACCTGTGACCCAGTAGGTATAAAAGGCTTCCAGCAGCAGCAGGAGAGCAGAAGCCTAAGTGATCAGCGTGGGACACAGGGATGGATGGGAGGTAAGTATTAAAAAAACTATTTAAAAAAAATATTTTTTTTTTAATAAAGTTATTTTTAAAAAGTGTGTCTGTGTGTTTTTTTTTTACTGTTAACCCTTTGTGAACTGGTAAGGGGTCCATGAGACCTCTTATACCAGTTCACAAGGCTCGGGGGTTTGGCAAGTCACCTGCGGCTAGCGGGGGACTTGCCATTAACCCCTGGCCCCCCAAATTACCTGCCTCCCCAAAGCCCGGGGGGGGCAGAAGAGCCGTGGCCCTAGGCTATGACGCCTTGTAGCCTGCAGGGCCAGGGGCCACTAAAGCTGGCCCCTGCGCCCTGTTCTACAAGCCCCCATAGCTGGTCACAGGCTGGTTACGCTGGGTAGGGGGACCTTACGTCATTTATTTTTTTGATTTTTAAGGGTTTTAACCCTTAAAAATCCAAAAACCCTTAAAAATCCCCTGGAAGGGGGGACCCTATGTCATTTTTTTTTTAAATTACCCCTATGTTACCTGTAACCCAGTAGGTATAAAAGGCTTCCAGCAGCAGCAGCATGGGACACAGGGATGGGATTTTTTTTTTTTAATAAAGTTATTTTTAACGTGTGTCTCTGTGTGTTTTTTTTACTTTTAACCCTTTGTGAACTGGTAAGGGAACTATGAGACCCCTATACCTGTTCACAAGGCTCTGGGTCTGGCAAGTCACCTGCGGCTAGTGGGTGACTTGCCATTAACCCAGAGACCCCCCATTACCTGCCTCCCCAAAAACCCTTAAAATTCCCCCAAGAAATGGTGCCCCCCCCCGTGAAGGGGGACTCCACACCAATTTTTTTTTTATTTAACCCTTTATTATGTGGATAGTAGTTGTATTTTATTTGTAAATGTTATAAAGTGTTCTTTTCAGTTTAGGGGATCACCTGGACAGGAACGGGGGGCTACCGATACATATGTGGTATCATTGTAATCGGTAGAAATGGGGCTTTCACATGCAATATGGTTTTGTTTAATAAAATACATGTTTTTGTTAAAATAAAGGAGACAATTTAAAAAATATATAATAAATATATAAATATATATATTTTTTAATTACTTTTTACTTATTTACTTAAAAACATATTTAAAAAAGTTGAAAAAATACAAACAAGACATTTCCTGTTAAAGCCTAAACTCTGCAGAAATCACAGTTAAACATCACGCAAAATGGTGAAAAATATCCTGTCAGCAGAGGGTGACAAAATCTCAAGTAGGCTGGCAGTTAAAAGGTTACAGGTACCTATGCATGTTGGGTATTGTTCTGCTCGGGGGGCCTTGCGCTTTCAGATTTAGCTTGTTTTTTCTTATTTGCATATTGATATTTTAGGAAAAGGTGTTTTTTAATCTGCTATTTTATACATTTTTTGTGAAACCCTGTGCAACTTAAGAATTCTTCGAGATATTACTTCCAGGAAGATGAGCCCACTACAACAAGCTGGGTACGCTTAGAAAGCTTTGAAGTAAAATTGCTGTTATGCGCATGCTTTACTTTGGTGTGTTTGGCAACTCTTTCCTTGACAGTAGCTATGCATGCTGGGTATTGTTCTGTTTGGGGGATGTTGCTTTTTCAGTTTTTTTCTGGTTTGCATATAGTTTTTTTTAGGAAAATGTGGTTTTGATTCTGCTTTTTAATTCATTTTTAGGGAAACCCTGTGCAACCAAAGAATACATTGAGGGATTACTTTCAGAAAACTGCACCCATGTCAACAAGCCTGGTACGCCTAGAAAGCCTGAGGTGTATACTTCTAGGGAATATATAGTTTGTTGGGGGTATTTCAAATGTAAAGGGTTGTTTTTCTTGAAATACTGCAAGGTGGGCATATTGCATAGCATAGTTGTATTTTATCTGAAAATCTCCTAAAGCATTGTTTCAGTTTGGGGAGTCTCCTGGGCAGGAAAGGGTGTCTACCTATACATATGTGTTACCGCTGTAACCGGGAGAAATTGGGGTTTCACATGCAATAAGATTTTATTGACAAACTTACATTTTTTATTACAAAAAACACTACAAATTGTAAAAAAATATTTCTTTTTTTTTTTTTTTGCACAATTTTTACCCAAAAATATTGAGAATACACTTAGCAAATGACAAACAAGACATTTCATGTTAAAGCCCAGGCTCTGCTGAAAAAAAACAATATATCACTTTCCTGGTAAATCCCTTCAAAAATCACAGTTGAACATGGGGAGCGCAAAATAGTGCAAAATGGTCTGGCAACAAAGGGTGACAAAATCTCAAGGTAGGCTGGCGGTTAAAGGGTTAAAGCAGATCTATTTTCACCCTGGGACAAAGATCCTCCGCCTGCTGCCCTTTAGCTTACACACTTATTTCTGGCCAGGTCTTGAGTCTCAAAGAATTCCAGCAGGAGACTAGAAAAATACTGTGGTGGATAAATCTTTCTTCAATAGTCTTCAGTTTTCTCATTCCAGCTGTTCGAGCATGAAAGATTTATCGCTCACTGGGGGGCGTTTAGATGTCTTGCTTCTTTGCACCTAACAAAGTGGAAATCCACTTAAAGAGCATTTTAATTTTTCATATCTTCAGTAATTTTATATAGTCACCCACAGCTCAATTGCCCCAATAAGATAACCATAGCTACTGCTTGTATCTTACTGCTTTAGGTAAGTGGTGTTTACAGAGGCTGTAGGTGGATAGACTGTGCCAGTCTCTGCTTTAATGGTTTGCAAAGCAGTAGAATTAGAGCTGGGCAATTGCTGTAGACCTTGTTAACGAAGACATATTACACAGCAGTTGGTCTGCATCATGTCTCCTTGCTTTTTACCCTTCAGTCTTCTTGGGCACTGCTAGAATTGCATTTCAGCACCACCATTGAACCTAGAGATGAGCGAACTTCTTGAAAGTTTGATTCGGGCGATTCGCCGAATTTCCTCAAGAAATTCGGGTTCGCCCGAATCGAACTTTCACGAATCACTCATCTGAAAAAAAAAATGCCGGCCCGCTGACAGCGCAGCCGGCCTGCCCGCTCCCACCATGCCGGCATTTTTTTAAAAAGCAAACACTTACCTGCATGGTCGGAGCGTGGAGGCCAGCGCCGCTCTCAGGCGCCCTCTGATGACGCGCCCTCTGATGACGCGTCCTCTGATGACAGCTGAGAGCGGCGCCGGAGCGTGGAGGCCGGCGCCGTTCTCAGCTGTCATCAGAGGACGCATCATCAGAGGGCGCCCGCTGACAGCGTAGCCGGCCTGCCCAGCCGGCCTGCCCGCTCCCACCATGCCGGCATTTTTTTTTTTTATTTCAGGGAAAATACGATCGGCACGAACCAAAAAAAATTCGGGTTCGTGCCGAATCGAATTTTCCCTGAAATTCGGAGCGAATTCCGGTTCGTCCGAACCGGTTCGCTCATCCCTAATTGAACCCGGAACCACTGTCCGGGATTATAGTGCAAGCGCTCATTTAAGCTATGTGCATGATTTGGGGATTCAATTTTCCAAAAACATTTTGCATGTGTACTGTACCTAAAACGTACTGTTGTCATTAACACCCATGCAAGCCTACTCAATGTGTTTTTGTTAGTGAGCAGTGAAAGTAAATGTAGAGCCACGCAATCTGTTATGACCAGCTATGGTCTGCTTTCTCTGTTACACAAAGTAGCAAAGGATTATTTTAATATAAGGCATATGCATAGTATGTTGGCAGCTTTGCATGTAGGTAGAAGATCCTCTATTACAGACAGAAAACTGGTCATATGCTATAAATAAGACAAAGGCTACCCATTGAGGAAAACGCGTATATGTCAGTCCAGAGCCAAGGTTTAAATCAGTTACATACACGTATTCAGTATTGAGCTCTGTGGCTGATATTTAAAAATGGCAAGAATTGCAAAAAATTGCCTTTTTTAAAATGTATCACATTTGCTTGTGTTTTAAGGTGGAGAACCTGTCAGTGAAGAGATCATTTCTATCAATAACTAAATAACAAACCCTATGTTATATTCATTTAGGTGTTAACAATGAGTCTATATGAAGTGGAGAGCTCTCCACATATGAAAGATATTGTTCAACATTATAATGAATAACCCCTGTTAATGATTATAATAACATTACTCATCATAAATAATGAGTATCTATGTGTACTCTATTAGTATATTAAATGACAATAACATGGTATTCATTGTTTAAAAAACCTAACTGAATCGTACTTGTATCCTTTATTGCTTCTTATATTGTAGGTTTAATGTTGACTCCATGCTTTAGAGGGTTTTGGGATTGTATCCATCTTAGACAACAGCATTTTAGCCGGGATTATCCCTAACAAGCTGAGGAAGAGCAGATGGAGAAAGGTGTGGACAAGAGGTGAAAGTGTCTGCGCAAATTTGAACTTCCTCTGGACTGTGCTAAACTGTGATTGTAGTGTTTAGCAATCCTTAGTGCATGCTAATGGCATGCCAGCTAATGAGAGATGCCTCCGTCTGTCTAGCATTCTTTGGAACAACCAGCTGCTTGTTCATGATGGATGACTTTTAATTGTAAGCTTATTGGAAAAGACACTATCATGCAGATAACCTACCTTTGGTTCAGCAATTTGTGCGCTGTTAATTAGACATATTATGAATGACTATTTATTATGTTTTCTAATTATGAAACATACTTCGGCTTGTGCTTTTATAGATTTTATGTTAAATGAACATGTGCAACTAATTGCATATTGGTGATTTTCCAAAGAGAAATTAAGATATATTAAAGTGAATGACTTAACTGGGAGATCTGGAAGATCGGCCATTATGAGAAAATAATTGGGCATCTCATCCAGAGATGCCAAATAAAAGAAAAGAGGAAAGGGCCTTTAGGAGGTGCTTTATTTGAAATGAAAAGCTTTAGCACTCCAGTATGAAGCTAGGCTAAGGATCCCTCATTTAGATAGAAAAAGTGATTTATTTTCGAGTCCAATGCTCTCGGCAGGAATGACAGGTCATACTGTTCTGTCTTCCAGCAAGTCAAGATGGATTATGGGTTGAAACCAACAAGGAAGAACCCTGTGCAGATTCACATATGATTAGTATGTGAACATTTTAATGGACATACTGAATACATCTGTAAAAAAAAATGCAGCAACCGGAGAAAGATGGCCACAGTGTAAAAGGAATTTGTCTCTTTGGGTGGTGCGTGGCGGGAGTTTAAGCTTGGGAATCAGCTCGGTCAGTTGCTACCATTTAATCGTATAGTGGCCAGTGCCAATTGATAGTTTCAAGAGTTGTATGGAGAATGAATGGCTCATTCAAAGGGTTGATGGGAGTGATATTTGCTCTTTAGGGATACCCTGGATGAGGTTTACCTTTCATGAGAAATGTACTCGTGTGTTTAATCTTACCAACAGAAATCTAACCCGTCCCTACAGTAGCACATTTTTTCAGTAAGACAGGTGTCAGTCTCAGAGATCACCACCCCAAAATCCCAGTGTAGAAGGTAGATTGCATCTCTCCATATGAATAAGACACTTAGAGGCCGATTCATTAATAGCTCCAGGTAGCGCCAGATGAGCGACTGTAGCGTGATTTTTTCAGCGCCAGCCAGTATTCGCTGTGCTTGGCCGGCGTTAGCTTGATGACAGCGACTCAGTCGGTGTGCGGTAATGTTGAATACGGGCTGGGGGGTCGCTGTTTCACAGGTTCAGCGTTGTATGTGAGCCCCTGACAACGAATGGCCAGAGTGAACGGCTAGCTTCATATTCATTAACAAATCACGCTCCGAATGTGCTGTCGCTGTCCATTCCTTGTTTAAACCCCAGAGCGCTGGCGGCGATGGGTATTAACTAGTTTTTAACCCCTAAACAACCATATTTTTTGAATGTAACATTATACATGTTTTTAGAATCATTTTGTAATATGAATACATTAATCTCAGACCTGTTAGATCAATTCTGCACAAATTTTTTTTTTAATTTTTTTTTACTTAAAAATAAATCCTAACATTGCAGAAGTGGTCTCCGAATTTTTGACATTAAAAAAAAAAAAAAAAAAATTAATACCAATTAATTATGTTTAATTATAGATTGCTCCATTGAAATGCATTGGACATCGCCAGGGAGCGACAGCTCATACCTGGGGCTGAGAAGGAATTTGCAGCGGCGCTGTTCGGTCCAGGCGGCTTCATGATGAATGCCGCGCTAGCCGTCGCTCTCGCCGGCGCTAGCCTCATTTTGCTTGATAAATGCGTCATTGTGACCGCTGCCGGGCGTACTTGAGTCGGTAGTCGCCGTTAGCTGCCGCTACCTGGCGCTCGTCAGACACTACCTGGCGCTAGCCCGTGATAAATAAGGGCCTAAATGTAGAATGTCTGAACACATTCTAAGCATTCTTTCGTGTTTTCATCAGTAAATATAACTTTGGCTTCATCTGCACCTGCTAGGGGCTAGGTTTCTCAGTCACCATTACAGGGACCAGAAGCGGAATTTACTAATATGTGGAAATTCTCATGTAGGAACATGTTCGAACTTTACCCTATGTGGGTATTTTTTGTTTCCTAAAACATCTCTACCTCATTGAAAAAAGTCTGAACCTCACATGGACTCACATGGACCTCATTCAAGTGCAAGGGAATCTAAAATAACATTTTTGCATGTGTGGGGAGAGAAGCCAAATGTTAGTAAACAGAGGTCAATTGAGAGGGGAAGCTGACCACCTAAGGCAGTAAGCTCATGTGAGATAGAGAGCTCATTCCATTTTAACTATTTACCCTAGGAGGGCTCTTTTTACATCAATGTCTCCTATTAACACTGCAGAGGTCTTCAGGTGAGAACTTCTGGTCCAAAAACATCCTATTGGATATTCCCCTTAAGCTTGTACACACATGTTGTTCAACAAAAACATCATATTTTGGAAAGATTGCATTTTCCATTTCCATGTTGACATTTATAAAGCAATTTATAAAGTTCAGCATTGGTACAAATGCTTTCTGATCAATAATAAATGTTGAATGCTTGGTTAATAGTAGTGTTTCTCAACCCTGTCCACAAGCACCACCAAGAAATGATGTTTTCTGGATCTCCAACACTCACTACGACACCAGTACATGTGTGGAGATGCTTGGTACTTGAGAACAGGGTTGGGACTAAATACCTAACGGCAATAATAAGACAGCAGGGAACTCACCTGGTGCCTGTCTCACGTGTCTCTCTTTCATTTCCTGCAGCACCAATTGCATTGCTTCAGGACCACACTCCCCCTGTTTAGAGATGGAGACAAAAGCTGGCTTCTATAACAGGCAAGCTTTTTTCAGTGAAAAATCCCTGCCGTAAATGAAAATGACAACTTTTTTTTAATTAAAAAAAAGCTTTCCCCTCTATCCCGAAATAACCAGCCTATTCAATAGGCATAGGGGCTGGTAACCCAGGGCTGAGAGGCCAACCAGCTGTTCTATGGCCTTGCTGGAATACCAGCCCCATGCGCTTCGATATGTGTCCAAGCACACCCCCAATACCCCAAAAGGGTAATCGAGTGGGGGTAGCTGGCAGGTTACATGCTGGCCCCCCTACCCTTTAAACTTGTATAGAAGTCCCCAGTCTCCCCAAAAGAGATAAAAGTAAAACAACACACAAAAAATCCATTACTTTTAGTTTCACTACTTGCCAGATGCTGTCCGCTGCTGGATGGCTTAATCAGCACGGGGGGGGGGGGGGGGCAACACACAAGTTTTTCTCATCCCAAACCATGCAAGCATACATTCCAAATCAACTCTAAAAGCGTATTCTTTTTTTTTTTTTCTTCACCCCTCAGTTCATGTAACTTATGTTTACATTTATTTTGTCGACTTGATACTCAACTGTTTACCATAACCTCACCCAAAAAGGAGGGGGGTTTGTTACATAGCCATGTCGTCATTGGGGTATCATGGGTATTTTTAATATTTATGAGCTTATCAATCCACCACCCTCCTCCCTGAACCCCCTCCCCCCTCCTCCTATTTCCATAATCACTTTAACAACTATCCTTCCAGCTACAATTCAAGAGCTTATCCTTCTTTTATGATATCGCATATCCTACTTAGAGCTATCTGGTATTCTCTATTCCTTACTAGAACAGACTCCCCCTCAATAATTGAGAGAACGGTCCTCCTCCATGATCTAATGTTGGGGGCAGGTGTCTTACCCCAATATTTAAGAATTGCTTTCTTTGTTGCCCACATCAAAACAAATGACACTTTTTTACTAGGTATTTTACTAAATACCTCTTTTTCTTGAAGAAGTGCCTCTTGGGCATCTAGATTGAAACTTGCCCCCCACACATCTTTCAATATTAGGGTTATATATTTCCAGATGGGCTTAATATGATCACAGTGCCACCATATATGCAGAACCATTGCTTCTTCTTTGCCACACCACCAACAAAATAAAAGCGTATTCTTGCCAGGGATGCACTGTCAATGGGGCAAGGTGAGACGTTTGAGAAGTGTGGGAAGTTGCAGCAGCCTGTTATAATTTGTAAGTGCATATGTGTGGTATAACTTTCAATGTTATTTAACAGTTGTCATGATTACAAGATATCTAATATAATATTTAGAAATGGATGCTTGTTTTTTTGTTTTTATTTATTTCTCTCAAAATATGAAATGAAATAAAAAATAAAGAATTTCGGGAACTAGGGTAAGTGGGAGGAATCTTTTTTTTACTTGTTTAACAGCTCTGTTTGATTTGTGGTTTCACAAGTGTCAAATCACTGGAGACGTGTGGCACCCCCATATTCGTTCACCTCGTATCCAGTACCTTTACATAAGCTTTGTGTCTTATATATTTTTCACTTAAAAAAAAAAAACAGCAGGATAAACAATTGACTGCCATGTGCCTGCGGTGTGCACGTCCCAAGATCTTGCTGGGAATGATTGATGCCTGGTTAGCATTGTCACTGTGGACACTTGTGTGGAATACAAATGGTTATTACTTCCACCCCCAGTGCTTTTGCAATCTCCAAGCTGCCGAACACTCCCTGGGGGCTGTGGAAGGAGGTGTTGAAGTTACCTGCATTCTCGCTTTCCTCTGTCTTGCAGGCGACAAAGCTGGAAATAGCACACTCTTTAAAGCTGGAGGATGAGATTGTCTAGAGGAATTATACATACTGTACACATACTGTACTGACAACTATTGAAGCAGGACAGAGCATCGCCATCTCTAAACACCACAACACCATCCCAGATCTCCCTCTGTGACCTAAAGCACATCGCAACCAAATATTTTACACTCGTGCTGCTGACGATGACTACCAGGCCTCATAAATCCACTACCTTGATGGAGCTTTTTTTTTCTTTTTTTTTTTTAATCCTGTTACAGGAAAGCATTTCTATGGCATAAATTTCAGGCTGTGTCATTTACATATACAAAATGACAACGGCAGCAGCAGTGAGGGCCATAACATCATCGAAGATATGAAATATTTTATATTCTTTTCTTGTTATCTTACATTTTCCTTTTTTAAAAAAAACACAACCGAATTTCTGATGATTATTCTATTCGATACAGACATTACAGATGTGTGAAATGTTACAATTTAGAGTAGGACTTCATTTACAGGCATAGCCTAAATGGTTTGCTTATAAATATAATCAAGTGGATGTAATTTATTGTAGCTTTTAATTTGATATCAAATTAAAAATGATTAAGGGGATGTCCTTATGAAATCACTTTGTTCTCTTTATATAGAATGTATTTATTTGTGTACATAGACAGTGATTTAATATGTTTAACTAATATTATTATTAGCCAAGGTTAGTATTACTCTATCTATCTATCTATCTAGCAGATATAGAGCCCAATTTATAAAGTGCACCATTTTGTGCCATTTTGGACCATTTTGCTGACATTAGTGTCTGTCTTGGTGTGTGCACTTGTTCATTTTATTGGCGTTGTTATCTTTCTATAAGCGTGCATTGAATGGCGTTACAAGTCAGAACATATGTTCGTAAATAATCAGCCTGCATTGGTGCATGACATATATTCTTCACATATTCCTATTGGCCAGTCTGTGTCAGCACCTATTAGTGTATCTATGGGACATTATGCAGGATTTAACTGCGCCAACGTGCTTCTCTGTTCCGTGGGTGCATGCCATATTTGCTCATTTTTAGGATGCAGCGGAGATTGCGGTGGATCTTGTAGGCGCTGATTGCCATGATATCATTAAAGTTATCTGAAAACACTGTTGCAATTAAAATGTGCCAAACTTTGTAGTGTGTTTCATTCTATTTTTACTTATTGTGGTTAGATGAACTCATTGGTGTGAGAATCAGGAGGAAAAAGTGATTTCTTACAATTTGAGCCTTATTTAAGAAGCCACAGCACCACTTTTTAAGCCTTTGCCACACTCAGCGCTCCATTTAAGAAATAGAAAAACATCAGCGCCGATGTGGCCGCCAGGTAGCATCTTATTTAATACTAGCGCTGACAAGGTAACAGAGACGGAAAAATGCAGCGGCAAATATTTCAAGGAGGGTAAATTTCATAAGCGAGGTGGGGATTGAAAGCTGAATGAGGTAGTGATTTCCTCACTAAGGAGAGGAAGGAAAGCGCTTAAACACCCTAGCTACTGATATTTATTCTTTCAATTTTGCCTTCACTTTACAGTTACCTTGCATTAATAGGAACACAATTTTACCCCTCTGACAGTTTGCTCCTTGGCTTCCTCAGAAACCATTAGGGATCATACTAAATATTTGGTGAAGCCAGTGTGACTTAGCAAGCGAGATGCTAGGTTACAGCGCACGATACCCGCTTACAGCGATTGCTCTAAGCGCCGCTATACAGATGCTCATCTGGCAATACGTGGTGCTAGTAGTGAATCAGCCTCCACTTCTTCATTGGGGAGTCATGCTAAATATTTGGTGAAGCCAGTGTGACGAGCAGTGTGCATTGTGGTGTGGATTGCAACCTGCATCTCGGTGAGCTTTTTAGCTTTTAGACACAAAAAGTGCAAAAAAGGTTTTCTACTTTTGTCCCCCAAAAATGTCCTGTACCTCTGATGAGGCATTTTTACAGGTAAGGTACATCATTTTTGCAATGAGGTAAGGGATATTTGTTTGTAAGTTTGGAAACAACAGAACCCTATGGGCTATGCTGAAGAAAATGGTGAAATCTTTAGCATAGCCCATAGGGTGCTGTTATTTCCAAACTTTAAAAGTATATCCTTACATCACTGGAAAAATAATGGATCTAAACTGTAAAAATGTGCCATCATATGTATAGGGGATTTTTTTAGGGGAAAATGTAGGACATAGACTTTTTATGCACTTTTTCGCTATTTATCGCTAATGAGCTCATCGAGATGCCGGTTGCAATCCACATTGCAATGCGCACTGCAAGTCACACTGACTTCACTAAATATTTAGCATAACCCATATAGCTCTGCTAAAATTGTAGACAGACTATAGGGGTCATGCTATATATTTGGTGAAACCAGTGGGAGTTGCGGTGCAGATTGCAACCTGCATCTCGGTGAGCTTCGTGTTTAGACGCAGAAGAAATAGAAATAAATTTTTTTTTCTACCTTTTTTTTCCCCCAGAATTACCTGTACCTATGATAGGACATTTTTATAGGCGATGTGCATCATTTTCTCTAAAAGTTAAGGATATTGTTTTGAGATTGGAAACAGCAAAATGGCTTTTGCTTAGCAATGTGTAATTTGGACAATAACAACTAAAACACAGCCCTAAACACACTGTAAAGTTTGCCCCCCTTTGTCCCCAGTAGTGATTTCCTGTAAGTAAAATGACATGCCGACCAGCACTGGAAAAATACAGTGGCAAAATGATGGAAAAAATTCTCCCACTAATTTTGCACCCTAAAGGGATACAGACAAATGCAAGTGTGTTGGGCTGTGCTTGGCGCTGTTCTAAACTGTTTTTCATTTTTAAATTGAAGATGAAATGGCCCAGATATCAAGGTTAACAGTTATGATTTATTTTCTGAAAAGGGGGCATGGCCATTGGAGCTGTAATGCTGCATAGTAATCAACATAATAAGTGGGGTATATATGAGCCATGGTCGTGCTCCTCCCTCTCTGTGTAGCTAGTGTTCTTATACATTGCTTAGAATAGGTTTGAACACACCAGCACAGTAGTTTCTAATCCACAGTGTCAACAGTCTGATGATCGGATGACAGTCTGATAAAGAGAGAGGGCACAGGCTCTATTGTCTTGTTCCAAAGCTGTAATTGGGCCACCTACCACAAGCACACAGGCAACCACTGACGATTCAAATATTAAATAGGTGCTACGCTGATTGAAATGCTAGTTAGATGTTGTGATTGAAATGATAATTAGGTATGGTTATTCATATGCTAATTATGGTGGATAAGGGGGAAAAGGTTGGGTGGAAAGATGGCTGCTGACAAATAGGGGCGAAGCTATAGACCACCATGAGAGCCCTATGATTGGTGGTCTATGGCAAAGGAATTCAGAAAGTTTGCCACTACTCTTTGCCTTGTTTCTACTTCCAGGAGCAGATGCATTCTGACAGGAAGGGAGAGGGCAGCAATTAGGAGGTAGCTGTTGAATGATAGTTTATGCAATTTGTCTACAGAGTCCCTTTAATATCTTTGAAGGAGAGACTTGAAAGAATTGGTTCAATACCTGACCTGGGTCTTGTCTCTATGAACATTTGACTTTAAAGTGGAAAAAGGTTAAGTATAGGAACAGTATGGTTAAGTATAGGAATAAGCAGGTATTGCGACACGCATTTGTATATCAGTAAAAACATTTGATAAAAAAGTATACAATACATACAATTATAAACGATATTAAAATACGGACATAACCAAATATGACTCTGACAGTACGTATATACCCCATGTAATATATAATTAAATATCTTTACTATTATGTTGGACACATGGAAACTTATATGTGAAGCACCGTACAAATTATTTGTAATTTCATCAAGTTACTCACATGTCCCTGCTACAAATGAACAATCAAACATGGTCTGCCTATCCCTCTACTGAATAGAAATCTGCTAAGATCTGCTAGGCAAAGGATTGCATGAGGGGGGATTCTTCTGCAGATTAGGTCTACTTTAATGATCTCCCACCTCCCCCCTTAATGACTGGGCTGTGCATGGTTGTCATGCTGATAAATAATCCTCTTGTATGCTATCAGTGTCTGAAAACATTTCAGGTTCAGAGTAATGTGTAATGTTTTGGCACCGATAAGTTCTGAGCTCTGTGTACATGTACTAGCAGGATTAGATTATTTGTTTATAAGTACACCATTTTTATTTGACTTTATATATATATATATTTATTTTTGTATGATTCCCTTGAACAGCATTGGCTTGGTGCGAGCATAGTCTATTCGGTATATGAGACTTTAATTCTATCGTCACACACTGCTATAATAGGTTATCTTCTATATTTCTATAATGTAATCTCAAACCAAAGAAATTACCTGACCCTTTAACATTTACTGTCAGCTAGTCAGAAATGGTGGTTCTTACACGTCACAGTCACTGCATATGGCATTATTGAACCATCAACAGCCTGTTAAATGTCATTTAGTCCTACAAATTGGAAATCAATGTTATTTAGCATCAACAGTCCAAACAAATTAAAGAGACTTCTCAATACCTAAGGGACAATGTCACAGTATGAAAATGGAAGACCTAAACTTATAGTAATTAAAGGGCTAATGGGGCTACCTCAGACTGGCATCTGATCTACACCTTAGCCATCGAAATGTGCATATTACTGTAGACCTGCCCAGACTGCAATCAGATACTGTTGCTACTACCAGTTGTTTTCGAGTTTCAGTATTGGCTTTCCAGAAGGAGAAAGATAAAGGGGGGGGGGGGGGTCACTGAAAGAAGGAAACAGGGCCAGTGAAATAGAGAAATAGAGGGGACACTGGGATAGAGAGGGATAACTGGGCATTGAAATAGAGAGATGCAGGGGGCACTGAGTTAGAGAGGGATAAAAAGCCATTAAAATAGAGAGATAGAGGGGGCACTGAGATAGAGAGGGAAAAAGGGCAACGGAAATAAAGAGATACAGGGGGCACAGAGAAAAAGAGTGATAAATGATCACTGAAATAGAGAGATAGAGGGGGCACTGAGATAGAGAGGGATAAATGACCACTGAAATAGAGAGATAGAGGAGGCACTGAGATAGAGAGGGATAAATGGCCATTGGAATAGAGAGATAGAGAGGGATAAATGACCACTGAAATAGAGAGATAGAGGAGGATACATGGCCATTGGAATAGAGATATAGAGAAGGATACATGGCCATTGGAATAGAGAGATAGAGGGGCACTGAGATAGAGAGGGATATATGGTCATTTGAATAGAGAGATGGAGGGGGCACTGAGATAGAGAGGGATAAATGGCCATTGGAATAGAGAGATAGAGAGGGATACATGGCCATTGGAATAGAGAGATAGAGGGGGCACTGAGTTAGAGAGGGATAAAGGGCCATTGGAATAGAGAGATAGAGGGGGCACTGAGATAGATAGGGATAAAAGACCATTGAAATAGAGAGATAAAGGAAGCACTAAGATAGAAATGGAAAAATGACCACTGGAATAGCAAGATAGAGGGGGCACTGAGATAGAGAGGGATAAATGGCCATTGGAATAGAGAGATAGAAGGGCACTGAGTTAGAGAGGGATAAAAGACCACTGAAATAGAGAGATAAAGGAAGCACTCAGATGGAAATGGATAAATGACCACTGGAAAAGCAAGATAGAGGGGGCACTGAGCAAGAGAGGGATAATGGGCCATTGGAATAGAGAAATAGAGGGGCACTGAGATAGAGAGGGATATATGGCCATTGGAATAGAGAGATAGAGGGGCACTGAGATAGGGAGGGATATATGTCCATTGGAATAGAGAGATAGAGGGGCACTGAGATAGAGAGGGATATATGGCCATTGGAATAGAGATATAGAGGGACACTGAGATAGGGAGGGATATATGGCCATTGGAATAGAGAGAAAGAGGGGACACTGAGATAGAGAGGGATACATAGCCAATGGAATAGAGAGATGGAGGGGGCACTGAGATAGAGAGGGATAAATGGCCATTGGAATAGAGAGATAGAGAGGGATACATGGCCAATGGAATAGAGAGATGGAGGGGGCACTGAGATAGAGAGGGATAAATGGCCATTGGAATAGAGAGATAGAGAGGGATACATGGCCATTGGAATAGAGATATGGAGGGGCACTGAGATAGAGAGGGATAAATGGCCATTGGAATAGAGAGATAGAGAAGGATACATGGCCATTGGAATAGAGAGATAGAGGGGGCACTGAGATAGAGAGGGATAAAAGACCATTGAAATAGAGAGATAAAGGAAGCACTAAGATAGAAATGGAAAAATTACTACTGGAATAGCAAGATAGAGGGGGCACTGAGATAGAGAGGGATAATGGGCCATTGGAATAGAGAGATGGAGGGGGCTCTGAGATAGAGAGGGATAAATGGCCATTGGAATAGAGATATGGAGGGGCACTGAGATAGAGAGGGATAAATGGCCATTGGAATAGAGAGATAGAGGGGACACTGAGATAGAGAGGGATAAATGACCACTGAAATAGAGAGATAGAGAAGGATACATGGCCATTGGAATAGAGAGATAGAGGGGGCACTGAAATAGAGAGGGATAAAAGACCATTGAAATAGAGAGATAAAGAAAGCACTAAGATAGAAATGGAAAAATGACCACTGGAATAGCAAGATAGAGGGGGCACTGAGATAGACAGGGATAATGGGCCATTGGAATAGAGAGATAGAGGGGCACTGAGATAGGGAGGGATATATGGCCATTGGAATAGAGAAATAGAGGGGCACTGAGATAGAGAGGGATATATGGCCATTGGAATAGAGAAATAGAAGGGCACTGAGTTAGAGAGGGATAAAGGGCCATTGAAATAGAGAGAAAGAGGGGGCACTGAGATAGAGAGGGATAAATGGCCATTGGAATAGAGATATAGATGGGGCACTGAGATAGAGAGGGATAAATGGCCATTGGAATAGAGAGAAAGAGGGGACACTGAGATAGAGAGGGATAAATGGCCATTGGAATCGAGAGATAGAGGGGCACTGAGATAGAGAGGGATATATGGCCATTGGAATAGAGAAATAGAGGGGCACTGAGATAGAGAGGGATATATGGCCATTGGAATAGAGAAATAGAAGGGCACTGAGTTAGAGAGGGATAAAGGGCCATTGAAATAGAGAGAAAGAGGGGGCACTGAGATAGAGAGGGATAAATGGCCATTGGAATAGAGATATAGATGGGGCACTGAGATAGAGAGGGATAAATGGCCATTGGAATAGAGAGAAAGAGGGGACACTGAGATAGAGAGGGATAAATGGCCATTGGAATCGAGAGATAGATGGGGCACTGAGATAGAGAGGGATATATGGCCATTGGAATAGAGAGATAGAGGGGGCACTGAGATAGAGAGGGATAAATGGCCATTGGAATAGAGAGATAGAAGGGCACTGAGTTAGAGAGGGATAAAAGACCACTGAAATAGAGAGATAAAGGAAGCACTCAGATGGAAATGGATAAATGACCACTGGAAAAGCAAGATAGAGGGGGCACTGAGCAAGAGAGGGATAATGGGCCATTGGAATAGAGAAATAGAGGGACACTGAGATAGAGAGGGATATATGGCCATTGGAATAGAGATATAGAGGGGCACTGAGATAGATACATGAATCATTCTTGAATCATTCTTGTAGCCTGATGTAATCATGCACAAATAATAACTCACAAAACACTTCAGGCAAACCAAAAATCCGGGGAGCCTTATTTAAAAAGTGTCAGTGCCACACAACACCACTTTTTTGGCCTCTGCAGCACTCAACATCTGATATAAGTCTAAAAAAGATGCTAATGCCAATGTGGCCGCTGATTAGCGTCTTATGTAACACTAACGCCGAAAAGAATGCAGCCTCGGGTGCTCTGGTTAAAGCAGCACCAGATGAAACCTGGAGGCCATGATCCCATAGAGCAAAATGGGCAGAACTGGATTGTAGTGTTTAATGCTTATAATTAATAGTACACAGATTTATTTTTGTGCAGAACTTGCATTGGGACTTGTCAATAATTGAAATGCAGGGTCTAGATGGTCCAGAAGGATTTTTTTTAGGGGGCTATTATAACTAATTTTAATGGCTTCTTTTGCTTAACAATGTGTAATTTGGAGAACAACATCTAAAATGCAGCCAGAACGCACTGTAAAGTTTGTCCTCTTTTGTCCCCAGCAGTGATTTCTTGTAACTGCCATGAAAAAACACGGACCAGCACCAGAAATATACAGCACAAAAGATTTCGAGGAGGAAGAATGTCATAAATATGCTGGGGAGTGCCGGAAAAGCAGCAGTACAAAGTGGCGATCACTTGCCAGGTTCTCATATGTCAGGCAGTGACATAGGCTGGCCAATATCACAATGCAACAATCAAAGATAATTAGTTAGTGTTCAGCGCAACGACTGCTAGCGCCAAAGCAGTACACAGCACAGCATCAGATTAGACGGGAATGTCGGCGCTCCAAAGCTGGCGCTATAGCCACAAACTGATGCTAAAAGATGCACATCATCAAGTAGGCCCTTAGTCTTAGATCTGCTGCTCTGATGTTGGCCTTGGCAGGGCCGGATTAACGTAGGGGCGGATGGAGCTGCCGCTCCAGGTCCCTACGTTAAGACAGGCCCAGCAGCCTGCAAACGCAGCCCGCATAGGCCGCGCCCGCGCCCGCCTGGTCTGCCAGTCACTGTTCCCTTCCCTTCCCTGGCCGACACAGCTCGACACACACACTTTGCGGGTGTTGCGCGCTGCTCAGTGGGCGGCGTCCATTGCTTTCAATGGATGCTGGCCATCTGGGGCACGCCCACCGGCCAGCGGCCCAGCGCGCAACAGCCGGCATTAAATCAATCTTGAAGATGAGACCTGAAATGAGAGGAAGTCACGCGGCATTAGGAGGGGGACGACGGCGGTACCTGTCAGGCCGCAGGCAGGGGTGAGTGACTGTATGCGTGTCATCGGGGGCAGTACTGTTGGATGGCGCCTCCCCAGCTGTAGAATGGGAACACCCCCCCTGCGGATAATGGCAGCGTCCGGGGGCGTTCCCTTCTCTGCATCGCTCAAGACGACAAGTGAAGATGGTGGACGTATGGCCCTGAGGAGGTGAGCTGCGGGAGATCGGCGGCATCGGGCTCCAGAGGGACCGGACTGGGAGGAGGGTATGCAGGAGTGAGAGACAGCCGGCGATTGGGAGGGTGCGCCCTATATTGAGAGTGAGACCAGTGTGCTGGCCTGACGTTGAGCGGGGGGGGGGGGGGGGTTGGCTGTTGCTCTCATTCTATGTGTCTTTTTCTGTGTGTGTCTCTTTCTCAATTTCTGAGGGATGCCCCTGCTTTGTCTGTACTGAGGGATGCCCCCACTTTGTCTGTACTGAGGGATGCCCCCGCTGTGTCTGTACTGAGGGATGCCCCCGCTTTGTCTGTACTGAGGGATGCCCCCGCTTTGCCTGTACTGAGGGATGCCCCCACTTTGTCTGTACTCAGGGATGCCCCCGCTGTGTCTGTACTGAGGGATGCCCCCGCTGTGTCTGTACTGAGGGATGCCCCTGCTTTGTCTGTACTGAGGGATGCCCCCACTTTGTCTGTACTGAGGGATGCCCCCGCTGTGTCTGTACTGAGGGATGCCCCTGCTTTGTCTGTACTGAGGGATGCCCCTGCTTTGTCTGTACTGAGGGATGCCCCCACTTTGTCTGTACTGAGGGATGCCCCCGCTGTGTCTGTACTGAGGGATGCCCCCGCTTTGTCTGTACGGAGGGATGCCCCCGCTTTGCCTGTACTGAGGGATGCCCCCGCTTTGCCTGTACTGAGGGATGCCCCCACTTTGCCTGTACTGAGGGATGCCCCCGCTTTGTCTGTACTGAGGGATGCCCCCGCTTTGTCTGTACTGAGGGATGCCCCCGCTTTGTCTGTACTGAGGGATGCCCCCGCTTTGTCTGTACTGAGGGATGCCCCCGCTTTGTCTGTACTGAGGGATGCCCCCGCTGTGTCTGTACTGAGGGATGCCCCCGCTGTGTCTGTACTGAGGGATGCCCCCGCTGTGTCTGTACTGAGGGATGCCCCCACTGTGTCTGTACTGAGGGATGCCCCCGCCGTGTCTGTACTGAGGGTTGCCCCCGCCGTGTCTGTACTGAGGGATGCCCTCGCCGTGTCTGTATTGAGGGTTGCCCCCGCCGTGTCTGTACTGAGGGTTGCCCCCGCTGTGTCTGTACTGAGGGATGCCCCCGCTGTGTCTGTACTGAGGGATAGCGAACCCTCTACAACACCTCTTTGACACTCTGGGCCCCCCCAAAAGTGAAACTCTATGAAGATATGCACATTTTTCATACACTAACATGTATTCAGCTATCCTGGTAATTTAATGTACATTAGACATGTGACAAATGCACTTTGTCTTAAACAAAATTGCTTTGTGTTGCGTTTTATATACTTCGATAAATAGGCCCGTCAAAATCTACAGCACCAGGCCCAGGATGCTCTTAATCCGGCCCTGGGCCTTGGGTCAGTGCCTGGGTGTTCTGGTGGGTTAGTCCAACACTGAAAGAACCATTGAAAGAAAGAGATGAAGATAGACACTCAGGTAGAGATGTGGAGGAACCATCTAGAGAAACAGGGATTGCTAAACATAAAAAATAGGCAGAGAGCTATGGGGCAGAAAGGAACGGTATGTAAACAGTAACTCTATAGGAATCACAAGAGAATGACCATTTTATGACAAATAAAGGGATAGCATGAAAACGCAAGTTGCTTCTGTTCTCTTTTCCTAGTTAACCAAATCAGAAGAGTTTCCTAAAATTTACCGAAAATAACAATAAAATTTTAAGCACATGCTCAGAAAAGTCATAGGAATAAACACAGTATGTTTTCAATGAAAGTTTTATTCAATGAAAGTCTTCATAGAATTGCAGGCAATCTCATGCTGATGCTGACACGCAACAGCTAGAATCGACAGTTTTGGTTGAATTTTGTCACAGAGAAATTGCGTTTTCAGCTTAGCCAATTGACAACTGCTGAACAGTTGAGGGTGTTTATTCTATTCCCAGGGCATCTCTTGTAGAGAGGTCTATTCATTTTTTATTTTCATCTGGAATGGGAGTTCTAAAAATCATAATTATTTTGACTGTCAAAAATTCACTCAAAGGATGCCAAAAACAAACGTGCTTGCCTTGAATTTGATTCAAAGCTTGCCCTGGAGGACCTCTTCAGGTGTCCAGTCAGTCATATATTTTGAAACGTAAAAAGATGCATCTTTCAAGCTGTAAGACCTAACTTGGAGATGCTTTGCTCAGACAGGTCTATTTGGATATGGCTCATGATGTCTAGATTTGGGAGCTTATGTGCCAGGCTTTCAGTACCTTCCATAACTGAGTGCTACAAAAATGCTTTTGTCTCGTACCCAGTTTGGTGGAATGTACCAGGATTTTAAATGATAAATTATCTGCCTGGAATTGCAATCAAGTACATGGACACCAAAGGAAGGTTGTTGCTGATGCCTTTTCCTGAATCAGACCACCAATACTGGAAAATTAACATGCAAAATGTAATCTTCTGTAGCTGGAATCCACTGGCCTTGTCAATACATTTCCACGGTGTCACAGCACATCAACAATCTTACTTAAGAAAAGGCCAGGCAGCAGCCTTATGTCCCAGGGTAAAAAAGGAGGCACTATTGGTGGTATGTCATGATTTCTGGCTCTAGCTGCCTCATTTTACAGTTGCTAATTTGTTGGTAATTGATAGGCCTTCTGGAGAGAATATGTTCTGACCTGTCACTTTTGCAAGGGTTGATATTGCAATTCTTTCCTGTGATATATGTGCCCTATCCCATGTCACCACGGACAAAAGAAACGTGTGGGCCCTGACTTTTTATTTGAAGTGATTGTCCAGGGTAAAGTAAAAACAGTCTATACTCACCCCTTGACCCTAGTGAGGCACACTTGCAGCTCTGATAGCAAACAATGAATAGCTCACATGGCTCACTGATGCTGTGAGTAGGTAGGTTAGGTTAGTTTAGTGTCCCTGTATTACTAGGACCCACTCTGGCACAGGGATGATTGGTCCATTATGACTTTTGGCTATTTATTTTTGTTTTTTAGAGTGTGATTACTATATTACTGTCTATATCTGGCAGCGGTTTAACGTGAACCTGTCATCAGGAGGGCTCAGGGTGGCATTTGGAGGCTTCAGTGCACAAGACAGGCGATAGGCTCCCATTGGAATAATTACCAAATATTTTTAAAAAGACCGGGAGATACCCTCTTCAAGGCCTGTGCACTGCCAAATATATCCGTGGCATCCCACTAGCCAAATTGTTAGCTCATACATGCACGCACAAGACTAGGCTACATGTGGGACTGGCACAAACAGCTTCCACTCGAAATTGCCACACAAGACAATTTTATTCAAGTATTATAATAAATTGTGGCACATATCTGTATAAATACATTCCATGTCGATAATAAAAGACACACATATGTGAATTAAAATATATGGAGCCCCCCATGCAGCCATCCCAGCCACACTTCCATCCACACTCCTCCCCGGGTCATCACTGTTTTGCTGGTCGTTTGTAAGTAAGCTAGCTCTGTATAAAGTGTTGTATCCCAACAACAAAGCAAGATTTTGAGCACAGTCTCACATACTTCTTAAGTATATGGGTGGTTCTCCAGAGTATCTCACAGCAGCAATGTTCGTATATGCATAGACTGAGACTGTGCTCAAAATCTTGCTATACTTGAATAAAATTGTCTTGTGTGGCAATTTCGAGTGGAAGCTGTTTGTGCCAGTCCCACATATAGCCTAGTCTTGTGTGTGGATGTATGAGCTCCCATTGGAATAAATATATATAAGGCTAGTGTGTGCGGCCATTTCTCTGAATTTCAGGTGAGGCAGCTTCAGAGCCTCCCAGCCTGTTGTTCTTGTGCACAAATTTTCAGGGCCTGCACCCGGCTTACACTTGCAAAGTAACTCTTTTGGCTGTGCATACCCACCTCTTAGTTGTTGTTCCCATTGGAATCAATAGGCTGGTATGACTTTATTTCAAGACAAAGTTGGGCCATTCATGCAAATTCAAAATTGGATGAGATCTCATTTGAGGAAAATAAAAGCAGAAATATGAACTATGAATTAGGGGGGAGTCTTATTTACATGCTGTTTTTTAGAGGGTCAGATTTGGTGAGGGGTGTCGTTGTATAACAACTTTATTAAAATATTCAGCAGAGTTAAGTTCTTCTTTAAATTGCTGTTTATGATCTGTTCACTGTAGTTCAGCATAAAGCACTCTGTGTTACAGTACTCAGCGTCATTGTTAAGCTAGTAAATAAATGTCTTGACAAAGACAATAATGTTTTTGAGTTTCTAAATTATGGACTCAATTCGAAGTTTTGTAGTGTACTAATAGTCAACGCGTGTCTGACGACGATCTGCTGTAGTGCAGGACAAAAGGAAAATCATAAGTGAACAAAGAGAGATTGCTTGGACAGCAAAGGCATTGTGTTCTTCTGGGGCAAGAAGAATCTAGCCATTGAGGATAGCAGCTCGTGCCAACTCAGCTTCATTTTGCCCTCATGAACTTGTCTGTAGAAGACCATAATATTTCTTTCTCATGTTCTTGCCCACCTACTCAGTCCCTGCCCCTCTCATACAAATCATTTGTTCTCTGGAATCTTTTAGATGCCAGAATTCTTGTATGTCCCCATTCCAACTACAAATCTCTGCCTACGCCTGGGCAAAGGTGCCTCAGGCAAGGGCCTGCTGACATTTGCAAGGTCAGGTTGTCTAAAAAAATCAATCTAGTGTTTTCTAGACTTTTTAGACAGCTGTAGTTTGTAGATTTATGGTGCACGATAATTTAGGGAAAAAGATTAAAAGTTAATGTTTCTTTTATTGCTACAGATGTATTAACAAGCAAGTTCTATCTTTAGACGTATAAATGCTTATACAGTTACAAGGACAAGGGCCTTTACAGTGGGTCGCCAGCCAAGCTAAACTCTGCACTTATGTGCCAGATATGGTCCTGGTCAGTAAAGAACATTGCTCACCTATACCTGCTTCCTGTAAGCCCTGAATAGAGAAAATTTTACCTCACATTTTACCTCATGGAGCTACATTTGGAAGTACCCCTCAAATGCAGGGCTCACATATGGTGTGAAGAGGTAGATCAGAATACCACAGGGTCCACACCTGAGACACAAACCCTTCTTGGCCCTTAAAACCTTAAAAAGAACCCTCCTATTTAGACAAGCTTAACCCACCGCTCTCACAGTCTTAACACTCCTCAGAACACTGGGCTTACTACATACATTTATTAATACAGACTCTTTGTGACCTAACCTCTTGTCTCCACCCCTTTCCTTTTTACTGTATGTTATTGTAAGCTTGCAAAGGGCAGAGCCCTCTCTCCTAATGTATTCCTGCATCAACTTCTGTTACATCTCACTACCATGTGTATTATATGCATTGTTGTTTTTGTATTATAAGTATTGTACTTATCTTAACCCCCCCCCCCCCCCCCCTCTACCTTGCACAGCAGAACAGTTTATGATGATGTTCTAATAATAATAACACCAAAAAATAGCTTTTACGTTTTTATTGTGTATATTAAGTTTGGTTACTTTTAGTAAGGTGTACCAAAGGCTGCTTTTGCTATAGTATTATCAGGTGCAAGCGGGCCCCATTGCAGTTTTTAATTGTTCTGTGTGAATATGTCTATATATATATTGCTTTCCTTTTTTGGGGTTTTTGTCTCAGCTGTGGTGTGTATATTTTTGACCTGGAGATGGAAGTGCATCGGTAGTGTCGTGTCACATTTTAGGATGGTTATGAGGTAGATCAGGTTGGCTTACGTCCATGTGGACCAGAAATCTTATTGGCAATGAGTTGCAGAGGAGAGTTTAGGTCCGCTTTAAGAGTCTTTGAAGGCTTTTGGTGCAAACAAGGTTGATGATTTAGTAAAAACTAATGGCACTCGTATTGCTGAGAAGTAAAAAAAAGTACAATCATAACCAACATTTAGCATCAGGAAAGTGTTTGACAGGTCCCAAGTACATTCTGCAGCACAGGAGCAAGGCTCCAAAGTTTGCAAAAAAGTGGTCCAACAGCCAGTCTGACATTGAGTTGTCAAAGGTTCTTTAGGAATGCATCGCCTCCCATGACTGTACATGTTTGTTATACTTATGTATAAATATGTATTGATTGATTTAAACTATTGATGGCATTATATATATGTATACAACTGGTTGGGTCTCAATAGACCAGAATATAATGGCCATGCAGTACACTGATTTTTAAAATATATATTCTTATTTTTAAAAAATATTTAAATATATATTCTTATTTTTATATATATATATATATATATATATATATATATATATATATATATATATTTTTTAAATTTACTTTGTTGTGTGCTGGGTTATGGTAGCCTCTCCAGAAAAATCTAGAATTTGGACAACCCTCCCTATGTATTCTTATATGAAGATCTTTTAGCAAAGAAAATGCAGCAATACAAACGGGCAGGCTGATTCATTACTAACGCCAGGTAGCGACAGATGAGCGTCTGTAGAGCGGATTTCAGAGCGACTGCTAGTAGTTGCTGTGCTTGGCCATGGTTCGTTGTTTCAGAGCGCCTCAGTCGCTGGCCGGCATTGTTGAATACGTTATGTGAGTCGCAGTATTACGCTGTATTAGAGCGAATGGTAGCACCAGCTCAGTGCGACTGACTCACAACACATTCATCAAAAAAATCAGCCTCAAACAGTTCCGGCGCTCAAAATCAGGTTGATGTAACCCACAGCGCCAGAGACTGTTTGATTAAAGTCTGTTTTTGAACATGCATCCACTAGTAACAAAGCGAAAGCATATGGAATTACATTGTTATAACATTGTAACATGAACACTTTAATACAGACATGTAAGGACAATTCTGCATAAAAATATTAATAATCCAAAAAGTTTTCAAAAATGTAATTTTCTTGTCCAGGATACATGTTAGAAGATTTGTTTTTTTTTTAGGGAAAAAAAAAATTGGGATCAGGAAAGGGATTTAAGAATCGTCCATAGAAATGTATGGGAGAGCGCCAGGTAGCGAGAGGTAAGATGTGGCGCTCTGCAAGGCTGAACGCTGGCGCTGTAGGCCGAGGCTGGGATAATGATTAATCGGACGCTACATGGCGTTGTTCTAGTCGCTCACCAGATTTGGCTTCATAAATGTGTAATTGCGTGCCGTCTCCAGCATTCACCTGCCGCTACCTGCCGCTTACAAGGCACTATCCCTTCATGAATAAGGCCCTGAGTCAGAGACAAATCTGTGAGTGAAGGTCTAAGATATTTATGTGGCTATGTTGGCCATAGCGCAGCGTTGCTCTACCCAAGACAATAGTATGGCCTCCATTCTGCTCAAAAAGAAAGAAAAAATAGCACAAGAATTCCTGCAATTTAAGAGATTAACCTTTCCTCACTTCCTCACTTCCTGAAACTAAACAAGAAAGGTTTGGAGTTCTGATGAAATTTTGTAAGTAACAGTCACAGTGAGGGGCACTGTTATTCAGCTCAGACTTTAACCAACAGCATCAACTTTGGGAGTCATGCTAAATATTTGGTGAAGCCAGTGTGACTTCCGATGATCATCGTGGTGTGCATTGCAACCTGCATGCATGAGCTTTTTAATGATAACACCCAAAATAGTGAAAGTTTTTGGGGTCTATTTAAGAAATGCTAAGGCCACAGTGCCATGGAGTGCCAGATGAGTGTCAGGTCCCAGTGAAAAAGGTGTATATATCAAATTAAAAAATCCCAAGCACCTCTGCTAATGCCAGTGTCCCATCTATCATTAGCGCCAGTGATGGGATGAGTTCTGGCGCTGAGTTCCCTACAGCACCAGATAAGACCAGCACTCACCCTGAACTGCATAGCCTTATCCCATAGATTCCAATGTGCTGGGATGGTTGTAATTATATTAGCATTTTTTATTTGGGCTGGTGCATGTGCCATGGGATCCCTGGGCTGTTTGGGATTGTTTTCATGTTTTTATGCATTTTAGGCACTTTTCTGTGTTGCTGCAAACTTGTCATTTGGGCCAAGAGAAATCTGTGTCATGTAATTCAAGTGTCCCCATTGCATTTCCATTGCAAACTGGGAGCACTAAAATCTTTCTTTTTTACTGTTTTTGTCTAACAGCTAAAGAGCTCACTGGGATGCAGGTTGCAATCCACACCACAATGCACACTGCAAGTCACACTGGCATCACCAAATAATTATCCTGACCCCCTTGGTGTTACTGTAGCCAACTGTAGACAATGGGAGTCCATGCTAAATATTTGGTGAAGCCAGCAGAGTGCATTGTAGTGTGGACTGCAACCTGCATCTTGGTGAGTATTTTAGTGTTAACACACAAAAAAGTGCAAATATGTTTTTCCTATTCAAAAAATAATCACGTACCTGTGATGAGGCATTTTTACAGGTGAGGTACATCATATACCTCTTTCTTCTGTCCACCTTTTTCTTCCTTACCTGTGTTCATTTTACCTCTGCCTATCTCTACTTACATCTTTCCGCCTTGTCCCATCTTACCTCTGCTCCCCTATCTCTAACCACCTCTTACCACCTCACCTCCATCCATCACTGCTCTTACTATGTCACCTCTGCTCAACTCGTCTTGACTCAGCTCTGCTCATCTCACCTCTTCCTGCCTCACCTCTGCTCAATTCTCCTCTCCCTGCCTTACCTCTGCCCACTCCTTCCCACCAACCTCTTCCCATCTCCCCTCTATCCATCTCACCTCTGCTCAATTCTCCTCTCCCTGCCTTACCTCTGCCCACTCCTTCCCACCAACCTCTTCCCATCTCCCCTCTATCCATCTCACCCCTGCTCAATTCTCCTCTCTCTGCCTTACCTCTGCCCACTCCTTCCCACTAACCTCTTCCCATCTCCCCTCTATCCATCTCACCTCTGCTCAATTCTCCTCTTCCTGTCTTACCTCTGCCGACTCCTTCCCACCAACCTCTTCCCATCTCCCCTCTATCCATCTCACCTCTGCTCAATTCTCCTCTCCCTGCCTTACCTCTGCCCACTCCTTCCCACCAACCTCTTCCCATCTCCCCTCTATCCATCTCACCCCTGCTCAATTCTCCTCTCTCTGCCTTACCTCTGCCCACTCCTTCCCACTAACCTCTTCCCATCTCCCCTCTATCCATCTCACCTCTGCTCAATTCTCCTCTCCCTGCCTTACCTCTGCCCACTCCTTCCCACTAACCTCTTCCCATCTCCCCTCTATCCATCTCACCTCTGCTCAATTCTCCTCTCCCTGCCTTACCTCTGCCCACTCCTTCCCACCAACCTCTTCCCATCTCCCCTCTATCCATCTCACCTCTGCTCAATTCTCCTCTCCCTGCCTTACTTCTGCCCACTTCTTCCCACCAACCTCTTCCCATCTCCCCTCTATCCATCTCACCCCTGCTCAATTCTCCTCTCCCTGCCTTACCTCTGCCCACTCCTTCCCACCAACCTCTTCCCATCTCCCCTCTATCCATCTCACGCCTGCTCAATTCTCCTCTCTCTGCCATACCTCTGCCCACTCCTTCCCACCAACCTCTTCCCATCTCCCCTCTATCCATCTCACCTCTGCTCAATTCCCATCTCCCTGCCTTACCTCTTCCCACTCCTTCCCACCAACCTCTTCCCATCTCCCCTCTATCCATCTCACCTCTGCTCAATTCTCCTCTCTCTGCCTTACCTCTGCCCACTCCTTCCCACCAACCTCTTCCCATCTCCTCTCTATCCATCTCACCCCTGCTCAATTCTTCTCTACCTGCCTTACCTCTTCCCAATCCCTCCTACCTCACCTCATTCTATCCCCTCTAACCACCTCTGCTCTGTCCATTGCTTCTCTTACCATTTCACTTCTGCCCACCTCACCTCCCGCCTGCCTACCTCTACCCACCTGGGCCCACCTCACCTCTACACTCCACCTCTGCTGAAATGATTTTTCCCTGCCCCAAGTTCTAAAATATTGTTCAGTAAGTATACGTCTAAATACCCATTTCTCAGTCCCACCATGTGTCTAGACAACATCCTTCCCATGTGTCCAAAACTTTTATAAAGTTCTCAGTATTGTTGCTGCGTAATCAGGAAGAGGAGAAGGCAATCAAGCACCTTGGAGGGAGAATGTGAAGAGGGATGCTGAAGAACAGACTGACAGTTGGAACAGTATGAAGGAAAACTGAAGGCCAGGCCAGGCAAATGAGTCTAGGGACCCATTTGGTGATGGAACTCTAGGCAGTTGCCCAGTTTACCACCCTCTAATGTTGGTCCTGTGTAGCACCACTGCCGCAAAATCCAAACCAAGCACAGAAAATCATACCCACTAGAATATATATTTTACTATTTTCATAGGCCATTTGTGCTGCATTTCAGATTGGAATTTGCCCCTTTCCTAGCTCAAGCTAAAAATCCTATTTATTATTAGGAATAGGATTGTTTACATTCATGCATGAGCTGCTTGTGGCAAATCATGAATTAGGATACCCTGTGGATGGGTATTTGACCTGGAGTTTTATGATCTAGTTTTAATTCACTTTAATAGCAGCTAAAATGTGAAGCAAAGTGCAGCACAATGCAGTGCCACCCAAATGCAAAAGGTAGGTGTGAATAATTATTATTATTATTTATATATCTGTCAAAGACTGACACTCATGGCAGTGGCAATATAGGGATGATTTTGTGGTTTGCCTAGACTTCTGCTCTAAACAATGGTACTTAGGAGAATCATTTTTACAATTGTTTGCTTACATATGCAAATATGTGTGGTTACACACTATCCATATCAGTGCATGCATGGTGTGTGTGTGTGTGTGTGTGTGTGTGTGTAACCCCTCCGGTCGACCGGTCCATCATTTTTTGTGATAGTATTATCATATATCTATTGCCATGTTGAAATGTCAAAAAACAGTTAAATATTTAACTATTTTGGCCAACATACATTTTACTGAGTTTGAAATACAGTTTCTGCTCTCTGTAATGAAAACCCACATTGTTTCCTTTCCTGTTTTCCTCTTTTCATAATGAGCCGCTTTGTGCCATGAAAAGTCTAGCTGGCCTGTGTTGGAAAAAGTGTACAAAGACTTCTTGGACCAGATACAGAAATGGATGAATGCAAATATGTATCCACGCCATGTTTGCATATATAGCAAGTGTCTGTCTTATAAAACAATATGCTAATGATACACTGTAGATTGCATAATACCAGATACATCCCATTAACCTAAGTAGCTGCCAGAACGGTTCCAGAGATTGGAACAAGGGTTAGATTTTACAGAAAGAGTAGTAGGTGCTTGGAACAAACTTCCAGCAGAGGTAGTTGAAACATCAACAGTCACTGAATTTAAACATGCCTGGGATAAGCACACATCTATCCTAAGATAAAGAGTACATACAGTATACACATAAGGGCAGACTAGATGGACCATATGGTCTCCTTCTGCCGTCAACCTTCTATGTTTCTATGTTTCTTGAACCAAAGATGGAGCCAGTGTTGGATATTTGACTTTGCTTCCTGTTTGGGTACCAAGAGTATTATTTTTACTTTTATTCAAAGTAAACATAAAGAACTGAGGTTTGGCCTAAAAGATATTAATTGTTCATATACATACAAAGCTAAATTATAGCTGCCCGTCTATCATAGCCCTTTGTGGGAAGGTCCTAACGGCCTACAACTCCATTGCAGGGAAATCGGTGCAGAACACGTCTTAGCTGGCATTATTATCCTTGCTTCCGGGGTCTTTCTCCAATAACAAAAAGGGGGTCCTGTGGCACTTTATAACGGACAATTATTCAAAGGCATTGGAAGTCTTCAGTCTTGCCAACGCTTATGAAATGGGCTCGGGAGGTAGAAGTTATACATCGAATGGAGGAGATGGCCTTGGAATCTATGGACATATGAGAAAGGTATATATCCTTCTCCCCCACCTCCTCCAGCTTATCCTCCCCACTTTTTTCAACTTTTTCTTTTCCTCTTAAATGGCAGTTTACAGTGGATTTTGGCGGCTCCCGTCTGCTCTCGTCCGTCCCATCTCTGCCCGGACTTGAACAGTTGGACCTTCACTGATTCTACTCTTCTAACCTTCAGATTTCCCCTGTATATCGCTTGTGGGCCTTCGAGTGAGGGACTAAGGTGGGCAGTGGGTGTTCTCTATATGTTAACCTCACGCTTTGCTCAATAATGTTGTGATGATGGTTGTTGGGCAGGGAACAGGGGTGGAGACTGTGAGGGCAGACGGGGGCGGTGGAGGCAGAATGCCGACTTGAACATGTTGTTAGAATTGTATTAGTTTGAATCTGGAGACCAACATGTTTATCTTTCCTGTCATTGTTATCCCACTGTCAGGGATTTCTCAGCGGAGAAATCCCGATTGTAGTAAGTGACCAGAAATTGAGACTGAGAGACAGAGGCGGATATGTGGTAAACTGTGTTTAATAGTAATAAACAGTGATAAGTCAACAGAGCACACTTCAACCAGACTGCTGTACAGATTACAAGTGGAACATATAACATATGTGTAAGGAAACTATACAAGAATACAGGTGATCACAGAGTGCTACAGCTGCTGTGCAGAAATATAGGTGAATTGAAAAACATAAACACGCTCTGGCTGTACATACACAAGATGGAGTCAGGAAAGCTGCACGCATAAGGATCCAAAGAAAGTCCAAAATCCAAGGCGGAAACACAGCTGGGATAGGGGAAGCGAAACACAATAGCTGAGGCAGGAGTCCTGGGTTCAGGGTTTAGATTTCAGGGTTCAGGGTTCCTGGGATCTGGGTACAGAGTTCTGGTTCAAGGTGACAATCCAATGCTGATCCACTGCCTGAATGAGTTGATCAGCTTATATAGGCTAAGAAGTCACAGGTGCTGGCTGATTACCAGCACCTCTGCAGGACAGAGCCATCTCCTGGTGGAGCAGCATATTGCAGGGGAAAGTTCCAGAGAAGGAGCCAGACAGAAGCAGTATTAAACAGAGGCACATTCTGAAGCTGTGGAGGAACTCCACACCTGACAGTCTCGATGTGCATTGTAAAACCTGACTAAACTTATATTGCTATATAATGCTAAATATTTGATGAAGCCAGTGTTACTTCTGCTGTGCATTGCCATGTGGATTGCTTTTAAGTGATAACACACAAAAAAGTGTGCAAAAAAAAAATCTTTGTACTACATTTTTACCCCCCAATATCACCTGTATATGTGATGCCACATTTTTACAGTTTAGGTACATTTTTTTCCAGTGGTGTAAGGATATATTTTTAAAGTTTGGAAATAGCAGCACCATATAGGCTAAGCTAAAGATTTCTATTGTTTCCAAACTTAAAAAAAAAATATCCTTACTTCATTGGAAAAATTATGTACCTCACCTCGCCGCACCAAAATGCCCCATCACAGGTATAGGTCATTTTGGGGGAAAAAAGGTGTTTATGCTTAATCACTAAAAAGCTCACAGAGATGCAGGTTGCAATCCAGACCACAATGCACACTGCAAGTCACACTGGCCTCACCAAATATTTAGCATGACCCCCTCCCCTTATTAACAAGAACCATCAATATATTAAGAAACAAAAAGGAAGGCTTTGATTTGAAGGTACTTCTGTAGTGACTGTATCCTGGTGCATTGAGGTATGGATAGCATCTTGTGAGCTTTTTAGCGTTCAGAAACCTTTTTTTCCAAGCATGACCAGTACCTGTCATTGGGTATTGTTACATGTGAGATACATCATTGTCCCAATGAGGTAAGTTTGTTTTTTTGTTTTTTTTTTAAGTTTGGAAACAACAGAACCCTATAGGCTATGCAGAAAAAATAGCACATTTTTGTTATTTCCAATCCCCAGAGCACTGACATTAGTGTTTAATCTTGCGCTGTGCTGTGTAATACATCGGCACTAGCAGTCGCTGCACCGAATGCTACTAATTAACTTTGATTGTTGTTCTAAGGTATTGGCTGGAGGGTCTAACAGGCGCTGACATTCTGTGCTGCCATTATTTCGGTGCTCCACCGCATATTTATGATTTTTTTCCTCCTTGAAATCTTTGGCGCTGTATTTTTCGGGCGCGTTTCTTCATTACAGTTACAAGAAATCACTGCTGGAGACTAAGGGGACAAGTTTTACAGTGCATTTAGGCAGCATTTTAGTTGTTGGTGTCCAAGTTACACATTTCTAAGCGAAAGAAGCCAGGAAATCAAGATATATAACACAAAACAAAGAACACATTTCGGCCCATCTAGGTCCTGTGTTTCAATTATTGACAAGTCCCAATGTAAATTCTGTACAAATAAATGTGTTTAATATTAATTAGAAGCATTACAACAAACACAACAATACAGTTCTGCCCATTGTGCTCTATGGGATTTTGAGCAACAGTATCTGGTTTCATCTGGTGCTGCTTCAAACAAGTGCCCAGGGCTGCATCCTTTTCAGTGCTAGTGTTAAATAAGACCCTAGCCAGCAGGTGCATTGGCATTAGGGTTTTTTGAGTTGTTAAATTGTATGCTAAGTACCGCTGAAGCCAAAAAGTGCCCCTGGGGGGTGCTGATGCTTCTTAAATAAGGCTCCCAGTGCCTGTGATAGCTATTGCATGCTTTGGGTGTATTTTGATCTCTGTGTTCCTGACCCTGCTTCATTGTCTCGACTCCTGCCTACCCGTCCCTAATCTTCAGATACCAACATCTCGGTTATTACCGCTAAGAACTTTGTCTTAACTTCAGGTTCCTCTTCTGCCTTCTTGCCTTGTAGTGATACGTTCTCAGATTAACCTCCTGGTGCCGACCTCAGCCTGACAGGACCCTTCACTCTTCTGTCTTGCCCTGGTGGAAAGTCAGCCTTTGAGGGCACAGGAGATATCCTTTGTGCACATAAGTCCTTGGGGAAACGGAGTGCTGGGACAGCACATAGTACCTCCTGAGCCTGAGCGATAATGAAGCTGAAGAAAGCAAATCCAGATTGGGGGTTGTCGCTTGTATAAATGCCAGTGATTGGCCAGAGCATCACAGCCATGGCTGAGGGTCTGTGGAAGGAGGTGAATTTACAGGGTCACTGAGGGGTTGATTTCACAATTTGAGGCATCCAAAATCAGGATGCCCCTAGCGTTTAAAAAGGACCAACTTATATATACATTTTGTAACTAAAAAATATTTCCCCAAAGCAACATTCTGGTTGGTTACAGCAGATCAATGCTCTTTTGAAGCTAGTGTGTTGGAAAAAAGTTTTTAAAGCTGCTGTCTGCACAAAGCATGTACATAACAGCACAAAAGCCACCACATAGGTCACTGGTTTAGGCCTCAGCTCCAAACATTAGTTTTTCATCTTCTAAAGGCTTATCCGTCAGCTACATAGACAAAGCAGCGCTGCGAAGGCCAAAGATAATGTCAGATTGCACGCAACAGTGGCTCAGTGGTGAATGGCCCTCTTGGGTATGCACAGTGGGGTCTAGTCGTATCAGTAGTGTGTGTTGTGTGAGCTTGGATTCTTTCCACATACCATTACACCCACAGTCTTCTATTAAATACGTCAATCATTTCTGCAGCATGCATGGCACTCCTGACTATGAAGAAAGAAAATATAGAGAGCGAGGAGGGCCATTCTCTGCTAGAGTTGAGAACAATGTTGTCCTGTTTTATGCACTTAGTGGCGATAAGATGGCTAGCAGGAGTTATGAATGCTTGCAGTCACTGGACTAATAAAGGCTGCTAAAGGCTTTTCACTTTTATAAACCACTTGAGATCAACATAAAGCAGTCTAATTAGCAAAATGAATATATTTTTAAACCTTAATTTGGGTTCAACCTTGAACTCAAGAGAGGCTTGGCCTTGTAGAATAAAGCAGGAAGCCTAACACAGGGGACCTTTCGTGTGTGCGCCCTCCCTTCCATAAATAATACACAAAGCTTGCATTTGACTTAAAGTAGACTCAGCGCCTTTTTTGTGATTTGTGCAGAAGTCCACGGTGCCTTTTGTCACACTAATAAACAGAATATACACAACAACCCCCAACACCAACAAAAGGCCCATAGGAGACTCTTATTGTCATTATCGAGGTTATGAATAATTGTTGGACTTATATTATTACTATTACATAAACATTTAGCTATATAAAAAAATGCAAGACTCTCTTGTTGTTGCACAATATAAAGTGTGATGTTTATTAATGAAATAACAAAAGTAGCTTAATGATTAACTAGAAAACTCACTTCACTCACACTAAACCAGAAGCTTTGTTAGTTTTGGACCTCTTGCACTTGAGTCTTGAGTCAGTGCCTGAAGCCCACCAGGATATCCTCACGTGGGCCATTCTGACACTGGAGACTGGTGTGAATCTAGTTTGTTTGTTTTAAGTAAGTATGTAATATTTAGGTACTCGTTTAAAAGTAGCCTTTTTAGACTTAAATGGTGTGCAACTGTCTCACTTCACAAAGTCTCTTTCTCTGCTTCTAGTGAGGGCCCACTCGGGAATTTGAAAAGCTCTGCAATACACAGGTTCGTACCCAACATTTGCAGATTTACCAGTGGCTGCCTCACCCCCACCCCCCCAAAAACCAGGCCTCCCTATTATGGCAAAATGGGAAAGAGATCTTACCCTTAACACAAAACAGAGAAAAATATTGGTATCGTTACTCCCAAATTCTCAATCGCCAACAAATACCAAAAATCAGGGTACAAGATACTCTCTGTATAGGGTTCCCTTACATAAAATATACCCATAAGTCTCATCTGAGTGTTGGAGGTGTGGAAGGAAGAAAAACAACCTCCCCCCATTTTCTAGTTATGACCAGACTGGAAGAGAGAGATTTTTGGAGTTTGTCAAAATCGTAAATGCATAAATAAATGTTCAATAACATACCAGATGACCCTGATTTATTCCGAATTCATCACAGTGACCGTGCCCTTAAATCATAAATGCTTTTTCACCTGGTCAATGCTGCCAGAACTTGTATACTCATAATCTGGCATAGCCCTAATCCACCAACAATCGCAATGTGGTTCCAAAAAGTCTATGACATATGGAAAATGGAGAGCCTTACTGCCTACTAAGATGACAGATATGTCCCCTTACTACCAGGATGGTCACAGTTGTTATATCTCTACTGTCATTTGGCAGCCTTATTTAATATAAAAATGTGCGGGCTGCACTTGAGTGTACACTGCAGAGCCGGCTCTCTGCGCTCGATCGCTCCTGGCCTAGCGCCGGCTGGGAGTGCAGGAAATCAACCAATTTTACAACAAAAACACACAGCGCTCGCACTGTTAAAAGGTGAAAAGAGGCATAAAGTACCTGTTGCAAGCCCCGTTTTTTCTTTTTGTGGTTCAATGGGCTATTTTTAAATTTTTTGAGCTGCGCCCACTATGCCGAGCGTTTGTGCGCTCCTGGCTTGGCTGTGGCCGCAGCGCAAGGCTTGTCAAAGTCTATGTGCTGGCTGGGAGTGAGCAAAACATCAATATTTAGGAATGAGAACACACTGCACCTGTATGGGGGCTGTAAGAAGGATAATCCAGGTACACAGCACCTGTTGCAATCCCTGTTTTTTTATTTTTGGGGTTGGCAGCAAAATAAGTTTTAAAAAACACCGGGAAAAGGTCACCAGCCCAAAAAATAAATAAGGGAAAAAAAGTGTACAAAATAATTACAACCATCCCAGCCCATTGAAATGTATGGGATAAGGCCTTATGTCTGGCTCAGTGCTCAGTGCCAGCACTCATCCCCTGGTGCTGATGATAGATGGGACACTACCTGCTCTGGATTTTTGACTTGATAAATACACTTTTTTGCCCTGGACCTGATAGTCATCTGGCACTATGTGGTACTACGTGGTGTTAGCGTTTCTTAAATAAACTTCAAAAAGGCCAATTTATCACTAGAGCCTAGTAGCACTACTTAAGCATCTGCGGAATTACCCTATTAGTGCCTCAGCCACCACGTCAGCCACAGGTAGGTGCGGTGTCTTTTTTTTCCAGTGGAGCTAGCGACAGGTAGCACCAGAAATCACTTGTATATAACATGGAAATGAGCAGCGCTAGAGCTGGCTCTGTGAAACCAGGCTACTCAGGTATACAGTGCCATGTGCAATACAAAAAATTCCTTTAACTGGGGATGGCAGCAAAGTGACCAGTGACCGAAAACACATGGAATGACATTGGGGGGATACAAATGACATGACACGATTGGCAGACATGAAAACGCAAGTTTGCAGCAGGTAACCTATGTACAATAATGAACACAAAAACATTCAGACCAGGCCAGGGATCCCATGTCACAAAAAAAAAATATACCCCCAAAAAACGGACTGGAATGGCTAATTGTGGTCTATGGGAGAACAACACTGAGCATCTGATGTGATGTGGCGCTAACAAAGCATCCGGTACTCTTGATACATGGAACACTCCATGGCGCTAGGAGAGGCGATAAACATTTTTTTCATCATAAATATGACTTGCTGGTGGCGCTCACTAAAAACACCTACCGCTACGTGTCGCTACCTTGCGTTTTTTTAAATAAACCCCTTAGGCTCAGGACAGCTTTCCTAGAACTTGGGGGATCAGGGATGTACAATGAAGTATATAGCAATCTTTAAGCATATCGTGTACAGGAGCAGGGAAAAGTGTGACTGTTGGATGTCAAATAAGTCAGCAGGCACATTCCAATGAGGGTCATGCTAATTATTGTTTTAACACAAAAATGTTTGTTCCAGTTTTTTTCCAAGAATTCACCTGTACCTGTGATGAAGCATTTTTATGCAGATGAGATGCATAATTTTTCCAATGAGGTGTGGGTATTTTTTTTAAGATTTTAAAAACAACAGGGCCCTATTGGGTAGGCAGAAAAAATGCCAAAGTTCTGTGTGGCCTATAGGGTTCTAATATTTCTAAACTTAAAAATAAATACTCAAACCTCAATGGAAAAATGAAAACCCAGGATTTTGACTATACTGGATTCTTGTCTTTGCCCCCAGGGCACCCCGATCTCACTTACCCTTCCCCAGTCCTACGGAGGCCCCTGGAGAAGCTGTGTGTGCATGGCGGAACGCGTGGGCCATGCATTCTCTATGTCATGACCTTTATTGATTCTGTATGGTTTCTATTGTGGGACCTTTGTTTCGAATTGTTTTGCAGTGATTTTATTTATGCACTGTCACTTTGGGGAATTATATATATGTGGAAATTAATCCTTCACTAGGCTGGCTCTGTTTACTAATTATCTATAAAATGTAGGTTGATTATTATTTATTCTAATGAAACTAAGGGGGTTATTTAAGAAGGGATAGCACCTGGTAGTGACTCGTAGCAGCAGGCAGCGTCTGGTGAACGCCCAGCGCTGCGCGCAAAACCACATTTCTGAAAGGGAATTTGGTGAGCAACTCTAGCAGCGCCATGTAGCGTCACATGTATTAATACAGGCAGCTTTCGCTCACTGTCGCTCTCCCATACATTTCAATGGACGTTCATTTGCTTGTGTCTAAACAGGATGTTTGACATTTTTTTTTTGCTCCAATCATTGTGTGACCTCCCCTGGCTGCAAACAAACACTTTTAGAAACTTTTTTGACTTTTTATATTTTTATGCAGAATTGTCATTACAGGTCTGGCACTAAGGTGTTAATGTCACAGTGTAAAAACAATGTCATTCCATGTGTTTTCGCTTTGTTACAGGTGTATATGTGTTCAAAAACAGTCTTCAATCACACAGTGTCTGGCGCTTTATGCTATAGCGACTAGATTTAGAGCGCCCATGCTGTGTGTGTGTCCTTTTTTGCTAAGTATGGTGTGGAGCACCGAGAGTCGGTCGCACTGAGCTGGCGCTGCCTCTCGCTGGCTGCAGTGCTGTACTGGTGTTAGAGCGCCCAACATACATCACATTCATCAATGCCGGCCAGGTTAGTAGAGAAACTATGGCCCTTATTTATGAAGGAATAGCGACAGGTAGCGACTGGTGAGCGGCCGGTAATGACGGGCACCGCCGCGAGAACGCCGGCTCCCCACCACAATCACACATTTATCAAGCCAATCCTGCTTAGCGACTGAGATAGCGCCAGATAGCCACTCATTCATCATTATTCCAGCCTCAGCCCACAGCGCCAGCGTCCGACCTTGAACAGCGACAGGTATGACCTCTCGCTACCTGGCGCTCTCTAATGCATTTCAATGGAACAATCTTTAAATATTCATAATTAATTGTTATTAATTTTTTTTTTTTTTTTAAATGTGAAAAATTCTGTGACCACTTCTGCCATGTTAGTTAATTTTTTTAAGGTAAAAAAAATAAAAAAATTGTGCAGAATTGATATTACAGGTCTGATATTATTGTAGTCATATTACTAAATTCTTTCAAAATTTTTTTTTTTTGGTTTCCAAAAATATGGTTGTTTGGGGGTTAAAAAACTACTTTTAACCCATCGCCGCCAGCGCTCTGGGGTTTAAACATGCATTTCACAGCGCGAGAATTTTTTGAGCGTGATTTTTTGATGAATGTGGTGGGAGCCGGTCGCTCTGACCAGTCGCTATCATGCGCACCCATACATCGCGGAACCTGTCAAATAGCGACTCGTCACCCCGTATTCAACATTACTGCACACCGACTGAGTCGCTGTCAACTACCGATCAACGGCCAAGCACAGCGACTACTAGCGGGCGCTGTGAAAATACTGCTACAGTCGCTCAACTGTCGCTACCTGCCACTATTAATGAATCGGCCTCTAGGTTACAGCGCCTGATAACCCCTTACAGCGTCTACTAGCGGTCTCTCCAAGCACTGTTATACAGACGCTTATCTGCTGATACCTGGCGCTAGTAATAAATCAGCCTCCACGCATTGATATTGGTTATATATTTATTGCAAGTATTGTTTTGGTTCTAATAATTGGATATTGGTTATATTTATTGGATTACACTTACTTATTGTCTTTCTTACGTATTTAAAGCACTAGTCACTTTACTTTGTAAGGAGATTAAAGAGATTTACTGCCTTAAGTTGAGTATTTTGTATATCAGATGTATTAGCATTACGTCTGGTTGTGGTGATGTGTTTTTAATAGTGTGTGTTATGTCTTTTGTGTGTGTTTTTATCTCTTGCATTTTGATCAATAAAAAATATCTTCTGTAGTTATACCACTGAAAAGATGCCCCATTTTCTAAGCTTGATTTTGCTGCTTCCCCCTGTCCTACGGTGCATGTGCAGCCCTCTCGTCCAATCAGCGCACTTGGATCTGCTTGAGCCCATTTGATCAGGAGCTTGACCAACTCGCCTTTGTTCCCGGTCCAATGGTGCATGCGTGAGCAGTGGCCGCATCCTCGCTACCCTTTAACAGAGAGCGTGCCCGTGCCTTCCAGTCATAAATGCCTGGCGCAGACACGCATCCTGCTAAAGCTATAGCGGGGTTGCGCCTGCTGCTCGGGCATGCACCATTGGACCTGGAACGAAGATGAGTTTTCGGGGGTTTCACATAGCGTGGCACCCCCGATCAGGGTGCCCTGGGGGAGCGAGTATGCCTACCCTGGATTCTCATAGACTCCAGGATGGGTTTTGGTCCACCACAGGTACAGGTGATATTTTGCGAAAAAAAATGACAAAAAAACATTTTATTGCAGTTTGTTTTGTACTAAAATTAGAATTAGTGTAGCTGCAGGTTTAACTTTTGATACAAGACTGTTTTAAATAATTGCTGTAAGTTGATAAAATAATTAAAAAGTAGAGGAGTGGAGAATGGGGAATGATTAAAATAAATATTGGTCAAGGTATCATTAGGTCCCATCACAAATGGGTTGCTAGTGCTGGATGTACCGCAAGTGCAGCTCTGTAAAGTTCAGGTTTATTTACACCTAAATGACTAACAATGACATTCTAATGTAGTGAGTGCAAAATATTCCCAATCCCATGCACACAAAGAGGCTGATTTATTAATAGTGCCAGGTAGCGACAGTTGAGCGACTGTAGCGGTATTTTCACAGCGCCCGCTAGTAGTTGCTGTGCTTGGCCGTTGTTCGGTAGTTGATAGCGACTGAGTCGGTGTGCAGTAATGTTGAATACAAGGTTACGAGTCGCTATTTGACAGGTTCCGCGCTGTATGGGTGCGCATGATAGCGACTGGTCAGAGCGACCGGCTCCCACCATATTCATCAAAAAATCAGGCTCAAAAAATTATTGCGCTGTAAAATGCATGTTTAAACCCCAGAGCGCTGGCGGCGATGTGTTAAAAGTAGTTTTTTAACCCCCAAACCACCATATTTTTGGAAACAAAAAAAAAAATTTTTTTAAAGAATTTAGTAATATGAATACAATAATATCAGACCTGTAATATCAATTCTGCCCTTTTTTTTTTTCTTTCCCTCAAAAAAATTATCTAACATGGCAGAAGTGGTCACAGAATTTTTCACATTTAAAAAAAAAAAAAAAACATTAATAACAATTAATTATTAATATTTAAAGATTGTTCCATTGAAATGCATTGGAGAGCGCCAGGTAGCGAGAGGTCATACCTGTCGCTGTTCAAGGTCTGACACTGGCGCTGTGGGCTGAGGCTGGAATAATGATGAATGAGTGGCTATATGGCGCTATCTATAGTCGCTAAGCAGGATCGGCTTGATAAATGTGTGATTGTGGTGGGGAGCCGGCGTTCTCGTGGCGGGGCCCGTCATTACCGGCCGCTCACCAGTCGCTACCTGTCGCTATTCCTTCATAAATAAGGGCCAAAGTTAACATGCACCAAAGCACGTCATCTTTAGAACAGGCTTCAAACCCCAGCTGCAACACTTCATGAGCATCTGTGTGTAGGTGCGTTCTCCCACTGCACACACAGATCCCATAAATCCTTTCTAATCTGCATTGATGTAAGTGATCAGTCTCTGAAGCTAAAGCCCCTTACTCTGAACTCAAGGGTGGTCCTCTTTTTACATGCAAAACGCAGCCAGAGAGTGTGACTTTCTTAGGTCACAGACTTCTCTGTGACAATTGTCTCTGATTTACTGCTTCAAAGAAGCCCAATTATCCCCAGCACAGCTTATAGTGAATTAAAGTATAAAAAGATGGGGTAGCATAGAAATCCCTCTTGTTTCACCCACTGTGTCTCTGTGCTACCTGCTACAAAACTCTGCCACCTATTGATCTTCACTTTCATTCATACTATACAAATTAGCCGGAGATGTTCTTAAATCCATTAGGCTACGCACCAACACAGCAGCGGTTTGAAGACCTGTAAGTTGCACAAATAGACAAATACAATCTGCTGTAACCAGTCATAAATTATCCTCCAGGGTTTTGACTAGGCAGAAAAAAATGACATGATATTAAAAGCTATGGTATACTTTATTTTTGTACTGATTTATACTGTAGTTTGAAGTTAATATATACTATTATCGAACATTGGATCCAACACCATTTCTAAAAGTTAAAAAATAAAATAAAAGTACTCTTTTTACACCTGGTACTGACTTGCGGAGCCGGCATTGGGGAAAATGTCACCCCTGTTAAAGTGGACCAACACCCACGGGTGATCGGCCCGGGAATCTATAAGATTCCCGGGCCGATCACCTCCCTCCCCGCGGGACATCCGAGATCGGGATGTCCCGCGGGGTGAAACCCCCCCAAACACCCCAAACTCCTTACCTTATCTTTGGCTGCGGCTGGCCGCCGCCGCCTCCCTCGCGCCCCTCTAGACGTGCGCGCGCCCGCGCCGGCCGTCTGCGTATGGCCAGCGCGGGCACGCGCGCCTCAAGAGTGACGCGCGGGAGGCGGCGGCGGAGGAGCCGCTTGTCCGCGGCTTGTCCGTCGGCGCTGGGAGCGGGGAGAGGTGAGTTGTTCGGGGGGTTCGGGGGGGGTTTCACACAGCGGGGCACCCCGATCGGGGGTGCCGCACCGAAGTGGACCAAGACCCAGGATAGTCAAAATCCTGGGTGTTGGTCCACTTTAAGGGAGATAGAGAGATGGATGGGGCAAGCAAATAGAAGGGGAGAATGAAGCAGGAATGCAGAAAAAGAACAAAAAGGAAGAAAAAAAACTGAACAGAGAAAATGATGTGTGGGAAAGAAAAAGAGAAAGAGGGAATGTGGAAAGGAGAAAGAGAATGAGGAAGAAGCGAGAAAAAGTGAGAAAGCAAATGTGTAAGAGAGAGAGAAAGAAGGGGGGGAAATATGGAAAAACTAGAGAGAATAGGTGAATGTGGAAACAAGAGGGAGAGCATGGGGGGGAGAAAAAGAAACATGAAATGTGCAAAAGGCAAGGAATGTGGAAAGAGGTGGGGGAAGAAAGATAAAATAAGGGGGCTTGGAAAAGAGAGAAAGAGAGAGAGACAGTCAGACAGCGGGTTTGCAGATAAAAGAGAGAAAAAGAGGGAGGAAATGCAAATAAGACGGGGAGGCCGATTCATTAATAGCGCCAGGTAGCGACAGTTGAGCGACTGTAGTGGCATTTTCAGAGCGCCCGCTAGTAGTCGCTGTGCTTGGCCGTTGTTCGGTAGTTGATAGCGACTCAGTCGGTTTGCCGTAATGTTGAATATTGGGTGAGGAGTCGCTATTTGACAGGTTCCGCGCTGTATGGGAGCGCATGATAGCGACTGGCCATAGCGACCGGCTCCCACCATATTCATTAAAAAATCACGCTCAAAAAATTCTTGCACTGTGAAATGCATGTCTAAACCCCAGAGCGCTGGCGGCGATGGGTTAAAAGTAGTTTTTTAACCCCCAAACAACCATATTTTTGGAAACAAGTTTTTAAAATAATTTTGTAATATGAATACATTAATATCAGACCTGTAATATAAATTCTGTACAATTTTTTTTATCTAAAATGGCAGAAGTGGTCACAGAATTTTTCACGTTTAAAAAAAAAAATCATAACAATTAATTATGAATATTTAAAGATTGTTCCATTGAAATGCATTGGAGAGCGCCAGGTAGCGAGAGGTCATACCTGTCGCTGTTCAAGGTCAGACGCTGGCGCTGTGGGGTGAGGCTGGAATAATGATGAATGAGTGGCTATATGGCGCTATCTCAGTCGCTAAGCAGGATTGGCTTGATAAATGTGTGATTGTGGTGGGGAGCCGGCGTTCTCGTGGCGGGGCCGTCATTACCGGCCGCTCACCAGTCGCTACCTGTCGCTATTCCTTCATAAATAAGGGCCTGAGAAAGAGGTGATGGGGGGATGTGGAGAAGAGAGAGAGAGGCAGGGGGTTTGCAAGAGAGCAGGGAATGTAAAAAATATATACAGAGAAGGAGGGGATATGAAAAAGAGAGAGAGAAAAAGGGAACGTGGAAAAGAGAAAGAAAGAGGTACTGTACAGAGGTTGAAAAGATATATATTTGAGGAATGAGACGTGGAACATCTGGAAAAGAGAGACCTGTTGAACCAGATAAGAGCCCTCATAATTAAGGGGTGTCAGAATAGGGTTGCCTGGTGCCCCCTTACAGGGAGGTTGGGGATGCGGACCTGCGCCTGTACTGGCACAGCTTGCAGCCCCCAAAAGACAGTTAGGCGGACCCCTAAGTAGACAATTTGACACTCTATCTTGACTAAGCCAGGTCATTTTCTCCCCCTTCCTTTATATGTGGTTTGCTAGTGCTAAACTTCATCTTTATTTTAATATTTTCATATTCATATTTTATTTCAAATGCATATGTGCCAGCAAGGTGCGCCGGAGTAGCAGCATTTACTACTGAAATGACAAGTCTTCTTCTTCTTCACAATCAGATTGGATAAATGACAAGTCACAAAACAAAAATCGTTTTTTCTTATTGTTCTTTTTATAAGAAATTATTACAGATACATTTCCATACAACACGTTGCTCAGTAAAATAGGATATCCATAATATTTTAAAAGTGACAACAAACAAGATGGGCAGGCTGATTCATCACTAACGCCAGGTAGCGACAGATGAGGTCTGTAGCAGGCATTTTCAGAGCGCCCGCTAGTAGTCACTGTGCTCGGCCGTGGGTCGCTGTTCAGTTATGTTGAATACATTGTGAGCAGTCGCTATTTGACCAGTACAGCGCTGTATGGGAGCGCATGTTAGCGACTGCTCATAGCGAACGACTCACACTATATTCATCCTCACAAATCTCTGGCGCTGAAAAATGCTTGTTTGAAGCCCAGAGCGCAGGAGGCGGTGTGTTTAAAGTGTGTTTTTCAGCATCTTTCCACTAGTAACAAAGCGAAAACATATGGAATTACATTGTAACAACATTGTAACATGAACACTTTAATGCCAGACCTGTAATGTCATTTCTGAAGAAATATATAAAAATGACAACATTTTGAAAAAACAGCTTTTTCAATGCAAGAATAGGTCACAGAATTATTTGTGATTTTTGGAAAAAAAAATAAACAAAAACCCTGTTTAAAGAAAAGAAAAGGATCGTCCATTGAAATGTATGGGAGAGCGACAGGTAGCGAGAGGTCATACCTGGCGCTGTGCAAGGCTGAACGCTGGCGCTGTTCGCTGAGGCTGTGAAAATGATGAATCAGACGCTACATGGCGCTATCTCAGTCGCTAAACAGATTCTACTTGATAAATGTGTAATTGCGTGCCGTTCACCAGTCGCTATCTGTCGCTACCTCTCATTAACCAGGCGCTACCTGACGCTATCCCTTCATGAATAAGGGCCTACATTTGATATTCTATATCCAGATCATCCAACCAATGACGCTGTTGTATGAAATTTGGGGCAAACAATCCCGTTATGCCCCATCTGACTAACCAATTCAATTGTTAATAAATTGCTGTCTATCATGTTTCCCTAGATATAGGAAATAAAGTAAATATTATTATTAAAAAAAAAAATAGTGGAAGTAGTAGTAGTAGTGGAAGTAGTGGAATTAATTGAAAAGTGAGGGGCGTGCCATAGTTCCTGTGATGAGGGGGTGGGGTGCGCCATAGTTTCTTTGTATAGCAGTTGACTTTGTCGATGCGGCGGAGGAGGAGGGAGCAGCGCCCGGTGCGGGACCTACATTGTGCGATCCAGTAAGTGTCTTTGCAACGGACTAGAAACTATAGCCAGTGCTGGATGAATGGTGAGTATAGTGTTTTTTTGTTATGGACTAAACTATGACTTTAAATAACATTTTTTACCACAAATCTGAATATTTTCCATCACTATAGATCAAAAATATAACAAACTATATCTTTAGAACCATATAGTTGCACCCTTGCTTCTGATAAAAGGTACTTTGTGAACAATGAGAGCTGCCTGCCAAGTGACATGGAGGCTGATTTATTACTAACACTAGGCATGGGCAGATGAGCGTCTATATAGCGGCACTTAGAGCAACCGCTAGTAGACGCTGTAAGCATTATCAGGCGCTGTAACAGAGCGCCTCGGTCACTGTAGTAATCTGGCTGGCATTTATGAATGTGATGTATGTATGAGCGAAAGGTAACGCCAGCTCAGTGCGACTGACTCTCAGCGCTCCACACCAAACACAGAGGGACACACACATAGCGTAGGCGCTCTGGATCTGGGTGCTATAGCATAGAGCGGCAGGCGCTGTGTAATTAAAGTCTGTTTTTGAACACATATCTACCAGTAACAAAGCACATGAAATGACATTGTTGTAACACTGTGACATTAACACTTTAGTGCCAGACCTGTAATGACAATTCTGCATAAAAAACAAAAAAAAAACGAAAAAGTTTTCAAAAATGACGTTTTCTAGGCCAGGAGAGGTAACACAATGATTTGAGGGGGAAAAAATAAAAAAAAAACCCTGTTTAAACAGAAGAAAATGAAACATCCATTGAAATCTATGGGAGAGCGACAGGTAATACCATGAAGCTAGAGCGCCAGCGCTATACATTGAGCCGCCTGTAATGATAAATTGTATACTACATGGCGCTGTTACAGTCGCTCACCAGAATCGCTTTCATAAATGTGGTTTTGCGTACACCAGACGCTGCCTGCCGCTACAAGGCACTAAATGGCCCTTGATGAATAACCCCCATAGTCACAATGAGCAGCTCTCATTGGACAAGAGCACGCGCATGCACTGTTGGAGAAGGGAAAGGTTAGTGTTTATGGGAGAACTGGGGGCTTTCACACAGGGGGCATACCGATTCAGGATGTCCCATGGTAAAGACAGCCCTTAAATCATTTAGATTCCAGGCTGGCCGCTACAGGGTTTTTTCTGCTTTAAATATATTGTTCCAACACCCAGTCACATCTCAATCATTTAAAAATATTAGTAACATACTTTTTTTTAATCAGATAATAATAATAATAATAATAATAATAATAATGTTTATTTATATAGCGCCATCATCTTCCGTAGCGCTTTACAAAGTAGTCATTACAGACAGGGTAGAAACATACGGTACATGTAATATATCAAATGCAGTTTTACAGATTTGACAATGGATATTCTGAGCACAAGATACAATAGGAGAGAGAGCCCTGCCCTTGCGAGCTTACAGTCTAAAGGAAGAGGGGTGAAGACGAGGGGGAAGGATCACAAACAGTCAGTATTGAGCTTTGTGGCGTGTGCCCTTTTAGAAAATTGGTTAAGCCAATGATATAATTATATGCTTGTCTGAATAAGTGAGTTTGAGGGCTCCTTTTAAGGTTTTGATCGCTGTGGAGTGGCGGATTGGGTGCGGGAGGGCATTCCAGAAGTTTGGAGTTGCACGTGAGAAGTCCTGGAGGCGGGCATGAGAGGAGGTGACCAGGGTGGAGGACAGGAGAAGGTCGGCAGAAGAGCGGAGGCTGCGTCTAGGTTGATATTGTTGGATTAGAGATGAGATGTAGGGAGGGGCCTGGTTGGAGAGAGCTTTGTATGCGAGAGTTAGAGTTTTGAACAGGATTCGCTGTGGGACTGGCAGCCAATGTAGGGATTGGCAGAGAGGCGCAGAACTGGAGGAGCGAGAGGAGAGATGGATGAGTCGAGCAGCAGAGTTCAGGATAGATTGGAGGGGTGCCAGTCTGTTAGTTGGTAACCCAAAAAGAAGGATGTTGCAGTAATCCAGACGGGATATGACCAGGGCATGCACTAGCATTTTAGTGGTGTCAGGTGAGAGGAAAGGACGAATGCGGGAGATGTTTTTAAGTTGGAGGCGACAGGAGGTGGCCAGGGAGTGAATATGTGGTTTGAAAGAGAGGGCAGAGTCCAAAATGACTCCCGGGCACCGAGCTTGGGGAATTGCTGTTATTGTGTAATTGTTGACAGAAATAGACGTGTTAGAGAGGGGAGGGGAGTTAGATGGTGGGAAAATGACCAGTTCTGTCTTGTCTATGTTCAGCTTGAGGTAGCGAGATGACATGAATGAAGAAATAGCTGCAAGGCAGTTGGGGAGGCGAAATAGGAAAGAGAGATTGGGGCCTGAGAGATATATCTGAACACTGGAAGTGTTGAATAGTTGTTTGGGATTCCGGGCTTGTGCAGAAATCAGTGAAGAGAAATATGCTTGCTTAGCAGATGAAAGGGCCGTCCTGAGTTCCTGAAGGGCTTGTTTATAGAATTGAAAGTCACAACTGGATTCGGTTTTCCTCCATTGCCGTTCAGCAGCTCGAGACGGCTGTTTCAATCTGGTTGTGCTTGCATTTAGCCAGGGTTGGCGATTTTTGGGGCGGGGACAGCTATGGGTGAGGGGGGCAGCAGAGTCTAGAGCTGAGGAGAGTGTATCATGGTAGTGTGATGATGCAGCATCTATGTCCGTGAATGAGGTCAAGGACTGAAGAGGTTGAAGTGAGGCAGAAAGGGACTGAAGATCTAGGTTTCTTAAGTCCCTGCGTTGAATTGTAGGTTTGTCTGGAGGGGGGTTAGCAGGAATTGGAGAGAGGGTCATAGTCAGCAGATTATGATCAGAGAGGGGGAGCAATGAGGATGAGAGGTTTGATAAAGAGCAGAGGTTAGTGAAGAGGAGGTCAATTGTGCGGTCGTCTTTGTGGGTGGGTGCAGTAGACCATTGCTTTAGTCCGAAAGGACTGAGGTTAGTGACAGTAGTCTGGTGGCAGCAGGGTTGCTAGTGTCAACAGGTATGTTGAAATCACCCATGATGATTGCAGGGAAGGAGCCAGGTAGAAAAGTGGTCGAAGAAAAGAGTAGTAGTTCCAGGAGGGCGGTAGATGACAGCAATTTTCAGGTTACAGGGAGAATATAAACAGACACAGTGAACTTCAAAAGATGAGAAGGATAGAGATGGCAAGGTGGGGAGTGGGTTAAAGGAGCAGAGTTCAGATAGAAGGATGCCCACACCCCCACCCTGTTTGTTGTTAGATCTGGGGGTGTGGCTGAGATGTAGTCCCCCATGTGAAAGGGCAGCAATGAGCATGTAGTACATTTTACAATGACATGGATTGCCCCATATAAATGTGCTATGATTCTGTTGCACAAATACTCATACGAGACCAATGTTAAATCATATTAGCCTCCAATTATTATTTCAAACTCCTGGTGCAGACAACCAAGAACAATTTAAAAGTCAATAACAATTACGTTATAGAACAGTAGATACTCAATCATGTTTATTGCAAGTCATCTCAAAAGCTGACCAACGTACTGAAAAAGTTAAATGGACACTTTATATTAACTTGACAAGACAACAAAAGCCCAGGCTCCTTCACAAACACATCAACGGACTTCAATCTATTTGTTGACCTGCTGATGCCCAGCCCGAGAAATAGCTCAGTAGAAGATATGGCTGGTGGTGCCCTCTTCCAAACCTTCTTGGGGCTAAGATCTAAACTGGGCTTTAATAGTCCCTACAGCTCTGTCATTTCACATCTTATTCCCAGCTGTCCATGTTTTCTCTTCTTTGTTCTGTCCAATTTTCTTTTGGTTTCTACTTGATGTTGATGTTTATTGATAGGCAGAACGACATTTGCCTGTGGTTTAGAAGGTTTGCACACCACATATATTATTTACAGATGGATTGTTCACACAAATAGTATTTATTGGAACACAGACATTTCTTCTACTTCTGAACTTCATCTGTTTTAGATTGAGATTTGAGATTTGATTGCTACAATTACGGAATTAGTAAAAACCATTATACTGTACTAACTACAGTACATCAGTAGCAATGTAAGATCTGAGCTCATGGAAAAAATGCTAGAGAGAGAGTTTTCAACTGAATAGTCCCCAGTATTAATACTATAAAGATCAGGAGAAGGAGAGTGGCCAGAAAGGAAAGGTCCAGTTTTCCTTTTGCCCCTCCCTGCCCTCGGCCACTGTTCTAGGCACCAGGCATAGGGACTAGGCTTAGAGGTCTCTGGCTATGCTGGTATACTTACAGCACAGGAAGACCATAGGAGGGTGTGTGTGATTTTGAACCCCATACCCACTGAACTGGTATAGGGTATTTTTAAATCACAGACTGCTGTTGTTCTCACACTAAAATTAAATATCTCTATTGCTGGGGCTGAGGGAACAGATTATTATGTACGAGTGAGGCTTTTCAGTCATGCCGAGTGAGTGAGAAGGAGGGGAGGGGCTACGTGCTTGCCGCCCGAATGCTGCCCGCCTGAACTCCGGACTGCTCTCCTCGCTCCTGCCGCTCCTGCCGCCCTGCCGCCCCTACCATTCCCGATACCCCCCGCTCGCAGATTACCTGCCGCCCGCAACCATCCCAGCCGACTCTGAGCAGCCGGCCCCACTGACTCCGCCAATCGCTGCATTAACAGCGCACGCAGCAAGCAGGCACCTTTGCCGACAACCGCCTCTGACTAATCCGGCCCGGCAGATAGACTTCCCGGCCGGCCAATCACTGAACCTTTAAGGCCCCTGCTCCCTCAGCCACAGCCAAGTGCTGGAATCTCTGTTGGTCCCCCTGGGGCCACAGCTTTTGCCGGCCGCCAAAGCCCTCTGCTACCCGCCGTTCACGGGTTACCGCTACGTTGGTCTCCAACTTGCTGGCACAATTGATGATCCAGCAGCCCATCCCCTGAGTTGCATGCAGGCTGACTGATCACCCGGGCGTACTGCTGCCCAGCTGTCAAAGGGCATCTTCCGGCTCTGCGCCACCTGCCTCCGGCTTCCGCGTGCAGAAGAAGAACGGAACAGCATGCCATACAGACCATCCAATACCAACTTTTGAAAGACGGCGTCTGACTCTGCATCGTGATCAAGCGCCAACCTGGCCCAACAAACTCAAGCGTCCGGCCTGAACGATCGGACAGAGAACTGATCAAATCGAAGCAAGAAGAGCAATACATTTCCTGCTTTCAAGACCCGTCAAATAGTAGATAACTGGCACCCCTCTTCGTGGGCACGCCGCTCTCAGCAACAAGATAATCTGAAGAGCGCAACACCAGGTATTTCCAACAGAGCCGGTAAACTTGAAAAATAGAAGTTGACACACACTTTAATTCTTGACAAATGCTACAAAAAAAAGGAAAAGAAAAAAAAAATAAGTACATTTAAAAAAAAAAAGAAATATAAAAATTATATATCCCTCCGGCTTATCTTGCCATGGCACTACAACCCAGGTCTATCCACCCGGTCAAAGAGTAACTACAGCTCCCACCCAATCGAACTGTCACAACATGTAACTGCAGACATGCTGACAACACCAGACCGCTCTTCTACTTCCCCAAGGCCCCTTGAAAACACCCCTACACCGTCTGACATTTCCAAATACTACAAACAAATAAGCAAGGCCCACGCTGACTTCATACAAAAAGAACTTTTCTCTGGCAAAGGTAATACCCAAACTGATCAAATATCAACTCAGGCTTCACCACTATACAAAAAGATAGATGATCAAAAACTGGTACCAAGGAAAATATATATGACCAGATACATACTAACCAGGACTTAAATACCAATCCCAGAGAGGTTCTTGATAACTCACAGACCAGAAGAAAACCATCAGAAACAGAAGGCGAGGACACAGGAAAACGAATTAAATGGGAAATCTGGGCGAGCATAAAGGAACTCAGGGACGTATTTACTTCTGACCTAGAACAATTTAAGAACAAAATCACAGATACACTAAATGATCTAAACGAATCCACCAACAGACAATTAAAAGAGACAGTAAAAGAATCAGACTTACCTGATCTTAAAAGCTCAATTAAAGACATGATACGTGAGTTTACAATATCTAATCAAATACAGCTTACTGTAAAAGAAACAATAGAATCTGAGCTTGGGGAGTTTAAATCTGCAATGCACGCCATTGCAGAGAGAATGGATCTTCTAGAGGCAGACATGCTAGTTCTTTCAAGAGAACGCAAAGATAAAATACAGAATATGACTATCATCAATTAAACCCTAAAAGAACTTACAATAAAGCAGGATGACTTAGAAAATCGATCTAGACGTAAAAACCTAAGAATCAGAGGGATCCCATTAGAAATAAAGCACAGAGAGTTAAACCCATACGTAAAAGAGATCTTTAAAACGCTAACCAAATGTGATGACACGGTTACCATAAGTAGATGTCATCGAGATGGGGAAAAAAAAAACACTGCGGAAGGAATCACGCAGGACGTGCTTTGTTTTATCCCTGACTTTGGAGTTAAAGAAGATAGTCTTACATTGGCTAGGAAAGCAAGGTCAATCCGAATAGGAACTAGCACTATCCAGATATTCCAATATTACTCTAAGCGAACCAGATACAGGAGATACCAGCTGAAGCCTCTTTTGGCGCAACTAGACGTAAACACCTAAAATACAAATGGATAGATCCTCTTAGGCTCTCAATCTCGACCGCGGGCAAAACAATCATATTTAAAGACGGTGACCCGTTAGATCCACTCACTCAGGAGCTAGCTCTCACTTCATTGCACATCTCTGATTGGGAAATGAATTCAGATACGCCCAAATTGCCAGAAAAATTATCGGTAGAGGACTGGTCAAGATAATGAAGAGGATGAGGAGGAAAAGAAAAGGGAGAAAATAGGTGCAGGAAACAGCGGTAGGACATGAGGGCAAATGGGAAGAAAATATGGAAGCTTCTGTTTTCTTTTTTTTTTTTCTCTTCTTCTCTACTTTAACACAGGGCATCTTTCGGGCGGCAGCTCTGGCTCAGACCTAAAATGCCCCTAAGTCACAAGGAGGCAAAAAAAAAAAAAAAACAAGGAAGAGCAGCAGCACCCTTGGACGGTCGAGCCATGCGCGTAAAGGGTTAAGGGGGGTCACATACCACGTGGAATAAACTACTGAAAAAGAAGTATACTACAAATAACCTCGAAATACCTGCACATTACTGCTACTTACCAACTGATATCATGGAAAACAAGCTAATAAAAATCTGCACATATAACATTAGAGGACCAAACTGCCCACAAAAAAGGAAAGACATCGTAAAAGAACTACATAGGTTAAACATAGACATTTCCTTACTGCAAGAAACACATTTTAAAAGAGATAAAGAGCCCCACAAAGCTTTCACAGACTTCGGGCATATTATATCCAACCGGTCAAAAAAAACCTGAGGTGTGGCGATTCTTATAAATAAAAACTGTCAACACGAGATCATTTCTCAATACTTAGACGAGCAAGCCAGGACTATAATACTAACAATAAAGATCTGCGGGCAAATATGCACTATTATCAATTCATATGCTCCTAACCAAGGCCAGACAAAATAGATAATAGAACAGAAAAAAAAAGGCATGTGACTTTAACCTAATAGCTAACAATGATCTTGACTCAACCGGAGCAAAAAGGAAATATACAGAATTATTAACTAATCATCACATATGGGACCACATTAGAGGCCTTAACCTAATCGATGTCTGGCAAACACTCCACCCAACTGATAAAGATTACTCCTGCTACAACAGAGCTAAAAACTTATACTCAAGAATAGATTTTTGCTTTGCTAGGCAGCAAAACCTGCATATGATCACCCACTGTTCTATAGGAAATATAACCCTCTCGGATCACGCACCAGTAACTATGACCTTGAACTTTAGATACAAAACTGACTTATCTCACCAATGGAAATTAAATAAGAATATATTCAAATCTGACAGCGACCAACAGAGTTTAAAAAACAATATAAGAGAAATTTTCGAGACAAATCATACCAGCGAAGTAAAGATCAGAACTATCTGGGAAGCCCATAAATGCTATATAAGAGGTAAATGCATCGCCATTGCAGCAAAAAATAGAAGACTGATCTCTCAACAGATAAAAGACCTGGTAGACAAACTAGATAAACTTGAAAAGACTCATAAACAATATGCGACCGAAAGTCTCTACCATGAAATACAAAAGGCAAGAATAGCTCTTAAAGAAATATTAAATGCCAGAGAGCATAAAATTGCTAAAATAAAACGAAAACATGAACTAAATAAAAATGGGAAACACTTGGCAGATCTAGCAAAAGACAACAAGGCTGAAAACTTTATTGAAACAATTACAGACAAAAATGGTATCACCCACTATACAACAGCAGAAATGTAAAATATTTTTTACCAATTCTATGAGAATTTGTACAATGTTCCAGAACCATTTAATAAAAATTGTGATTCCTTTCTTCAAGAAATAAACATCCCAAAAATCCCGGAGGAATTGAAACAAACATTGGAAAGCCCATTCAACATCAAAGAAGTTAAGTGGGCAATAAATAATTTAAAAATTAAAAAAGCATCAGGTAGCGACGGCTTCCAAGCTGAATATTACAAAACTTTTAGAGAAGAGCTGGCCCCACACCTAACTGAATAATTTAATGCATTAGTTAATAATTATCCACTCAGCCAACAGATGAATAACGCAATTATAAAACTAATCCCAAAACCTGGAAAAAACCCGACCAACTGCGCTCACTACAGACCCATATCTCTAATTAATACTGACCTGAAGCTATTCGCAAAAATTATCTGTAAACAACTAGAGGAAGCACTACCCTATGTGATTTCCACTAACAAAGCAGGATTCATGCCAGCGAGAGGAATACATCAAAACATCTCCCTGGCCATGTCAGCACTAAACAAAATCTCAAAAGATAAAACAAAAGCGATCATATTAGCACTTGATGCAGAAAAAGCATTCGATCAGGTATCTTGGAGATTTTTGGAAGCTGCCCTACAAAAAGTCGGCTTAGGTCCCAAAATTTCTGCCAAGATTCTGAGCCTTTAAAAATAAACAGTCGGCCCAGATCGAAATAAATGGCTCGCTCACTAACCACTTTCAGATAAGAAATGGAACTAGACAAGGCTGCCCGCTCTCTCCCCCCCTTGTTTAATATACCGTACATCTAGAACCTCTACTCAGGAAAATTATCGAAGATTCCGCGATCAAGGGGATAGGAACGGGAAAAAATGAAATAAAAATCCTTGCCTATGCCAACGACATCTTACTAACTCTAGGAAATCCTAGAACATCTCTTCAAAGATGTCTACACATCTTGGATTCTTTTGGACAGCACTCTACCTTTAAACTAAACATAGGAAAGTCAATCATCATGCCATTAAATATACCTCAAACAGACATACAAGAACTTAAAAAAATTGCCAATTTTCACATCGAGGAAAACCTCTTTAAATACCTAGGAATTAATATAACAAAAAACCACAAACAAATGTTCGAGGCAAATTACTCCCCCCTCATCACTTCATTAAGGGAAACCATAAAAAGGTGGAATAAGTTACCATTGAATATGTTAGGAAGAATAGCACTAGTCAAAATGTTTTTCTTACCTAAACGAATCTTCCTTTTTCAAGTAATACCGATAAACCTACCAGGAAAATACTTCCTAGAAATAGACAGAACCATTTCGGACTTCATATGGAGAGGGAGAAAACACAAGGCAAAATATAACTACCTAAGCTGCCCCTTGAATTATGGAGGCCTGAGCGCCCCTAACATCAAACAATATTACCAAGCTGCACAGATACAAAGAATCTTCAGATGGAAACACTCAGTATATACAGAAGCTTGGCCACAACTGGAATTAGACCTCATCAAAATAGATGACGTGTTCTCTTTAAACCCAAAAGCTCTAACAGAAGTCTCGAGTCTCTCATCACAACCACTGGCCCACTCAACTCTTCTCACCTTAAAAAGTCTAATCCTCGACCAGACAAAATCCCCACTCCCACAAAGACTTATAAGCCTGGAAAAAAAGAGGGTAGTAGAAGAGGAAACAGGGAAATACAATATTAAGCTAGAATTCCCATGGGAATTCATTAGGATACAAGACATTTGGCCCAAATATACTGCAAAGAAAAAATAAGCCACAATCTTAATACTCTTCTAAAGTATACTAAAGCCACTAACATCCTTAGAGACCATAGTCAACCAGACACTATTCCTCCCTTATCCAGCTTCCAATCATTATTTTTCACCTTAGACACTCGACCCAAACAGCTACGTGCTTATTATAGGATACTCTGTGACTTGGCCCAGACTGAAGATAGTAAACCCGATTCATACAAGAAAAAATGGGAGGGAGATATTCAGAAATCACTCTCTGACACAGACTGGCAAAATATCTACAAGGAAAATGCTCTTATACTATCCGCCCCACTAAGAATCTTCTCCTTCAAGTGGACCATTACCCAGGGGTGATCGGCCCGGGAATCTATAAGATTCCCGGGCCGATCACCTCCCTCACCGCGGGACATCCGAGATCGGGATGTCCTGCGGTGAGGGCCCCCCCCAAAACCCCAAATAAACTCCCGCGTGCTCCTCTAGACGTGCGCGCGCCCGCGCCGGCCGTTTGTGTATGGCCGGCGCGGGCGCGCGCCCTGTCAGAGCGACGTGCGGGAGACGGCAGCAGGTGCACTGTCTTGTCCGCTGCTGTCACCTGCTTGTCCGTGGCCACGTGGGAGCGTGTTGAGGTGAGTATTGGGGGCTTTCTGGGGGGTTTTACACAGCGGGGCACCCCAAATCGGGGTGCCCCCCTGAAGTGGACCAAAACCCAGGATTTTGACTAGTGTTGGTCCACTTTCAAATACATTACTAGGTTCTACTTAACCGCTGACCATAATAAGAATATGTCCCCATACATCTGTTGGTGGTGCAATCTATACCCAAGCACAGTGCAACATATCTGGTGGGAATGTGCCCACATCACAGCGCTTGGCAGCACATAATTCATTTTGTAAATACGACAGAGGGGATAAACATCACATTAGACAAAGCAAGAATCCTTCTAAATATCCCAATACCGGACTTCCCCAAGGCTAAGAGGTCCTTGATCAACATTATTATAATGGGCTCCAAGTACTATATCGTCAATCATTGGGGCAAGCCTACCCCACCTACTTTTGGAAAGTGGTCAAAAAAGATGTTAGAAATTATAGATATAGAAGCCGAGGTGACTACACAGGTCGAGATTAGGAAACAACTCCTTCAATTCGGTAAGGAACTGCTAGAAAGACTCAAACAAGTACCGCCTGGAGAGGATGAGTAAAGTGAAAAAGGAAAAAATAAATAAATAAAAAAAAATATATATATATATATATGTGTATATATATATATCTATATATCTATATATATATATATATATATATATATATATATATATATACAGGTTTGTATGTATGTTTATATGTATGTATGTAGCTAGATAAATCAATTATTCCCGTGGTATAGCTAGGGAGGGGGTGTATTAAAGAGGAAGAAAAAAAAATATATATATATTGTATGTATTTATGTGTGTGTGTGTGTGTGTGTGTGTGTGTGTGTGTGTGTGTGTGTGTGTATATGTATATACATATTGATACGTTTTATCTCTAGGCGGAGGGGACCATAGGTAAGATATAACCAAGAACTAATTAGGCAGCACCTGCAAATGATGATAAAAGGACCCCACCTGTTGATGAAAGACTATGAACCTGAAAACAGCTAAGGGAGACTTAAATCTGAGCGGAAAAAAAAAAAGATTATGTACTAGGTTATTATTGAATAGTTGCAGATAGGTCATACTGATACTCTGTTAGATTACTATACGGCTAGGTTCAGACTGGCCATATGGTACATAGGCCAGCATACAACCCACATCACCCAGAGCCTGTGCCAGTCAAGATGCCCTCAACTCATGTTTTGCCCTTGCATGGCCGGCTTTTGTGGCGTGTGCGAGGTGTGCGTTCGTGCAGGGCACCATCCTAAACATGGGGAGCCTTATTTATTGAAAAATGTTGTGTTCGCACCACCACGATGGCTGAAGTCAGACAGCGCTCTGCGCTCGAGCACTCCTGACCGGGTGCTGAACAGGACTTGTATAAGCCTATGTACTAGTGACGCCTAATGCCAGCTGAGAGCGCTTGAATTGCAGTTTATTACTGTAAACACACAGTGTTTGCACAAGCGCTGTAAAAAGGGGAAAACAAGCATACAGCTCCTGTTGCAATCACCGATTTTCATTTTTTGGGGGATGGCAGCGCTTTTTCAATGCAGAAACACCAGGAATTTCATTCAGGATACTTGAATGACATGACACAGGATTTGCATGGCCCAAATTTGCTTTGCAGCGCAACCCAAGAAGGGCAAACCATGCATACAAAAACATCTGCAAACAGCCCAGGGATCCCGTGTGGTACATGCACCAGCCAAAAAAAAAGGCAAATATTAAATTATATTTAATTAATCAACCCAGCCCATTGAAATCTATGCGATAAGGCCAGGTCAGTGGCACTGATGATAGATGGGATGCTACCTGGCACTCATCAGAGGAGCTTTGGATTTTGACCTTCATAGATACACCTTTTGCTCTGGGACATTCACCTGGTAGTAGCGCTTCTTAAAAAAACCCCTAAGTTTTCCATTGGAAAAACATTATAATGGTGATTTTGATTCATTTTGATTTACGTGTAAAGTATATGTGTGCAAGGTCTAAAGTAAGGGCTCTTGGGACTGCCTTTCCTATTTGTTGTTGGTTTAGCTCTAAACTGAAACCTTCCATCTTTCTCTATTTTATTACTTTATTTTATCTCTCTTTCTCTCTTTCTGTTTCTTTATTTCTCCTTCTTTTTTCTCTTTCTCTTGCTTTCTTTTTTTTTCTCTTTCTCGCTTTTGCTCTCTCTCTCCCCTATCTCATTCCCACATACTTTTCAGCTTCTTCACAGCTTTCTCCTTTTTCCCCTTCCCTCTATCTTTCCTTCCCAGTTCTTTTCTTTCTTTTCCTCTCTCTCTCTCTTTTTTTCTCTCACTCATTTGCACACATTCCCATCTCATCAACATTCCCCCCATTTTGATCTTTTTCTTCAGTTTCCTTCTCTCTTACTTTCTATGTCAGCCTATGTTGTTTTAATCTTTTTTCATTGTTTCTAATTATCTTATTTCTCTCTTTTCTACCTTAAGTCTTTCTTTTTATACATTCCCTCTTTTTTCTCCCCACCATCTCTCTGTCTCCCCTTATTCCATGTTTCCTCGCTTTCCATTTTTTGTGTGTCTGGGTGTGGGGGACACACGGCATCAATGACCCGAAGGCCAGGCCTATGCCCTTGCAATGTCATAGCATCAGCACCATGTTTGTGAGGAGACCATATATACATCTGCCACACTGTCTGCCCTAAAAAGTAAAGATTCTGTACCATCACTTTAGGAGTGGTCATATTCACATCCATGCTATAGCCTCAGCTGGCTAATGCTCTTGTTTATATGCCCGTAAGCACATTGGGGCTCAGTAGATGGTCAAATCCTGGGCTGATTCTTGGCCTCGATCTGCCACTGTATGCAATATGACAAACTGGATGTTTTTGACTATAAACTGTTCTGAAGCTAACATGGGCCTATTCTGAGGGTATAAGCTCTAGGTGCTGGGCCATTATCCCAATTCTGGGATACTATTTATTTGGGATACTGTATAAAACTTAATACAGTTTTTGAAACTAAAATAAAAAAATCTAACTCATTCAAAATAATCTGCTCTTAGCTTGTAGAACTACCCAGTCAGAGATGCATGGTATTTTAATTTTTGAAATAGAAGATGTCTCTCACCACCTCTAATTCCGAAAATCACTTAAATAACCCTATAGACTATACCATAGAATGAGTAGAGCCATGTACTCATCTCAATCACGTATGCCCATGTCTGCAGCACCCATAAGGCATCTTTGTCTGGCCTGTCTGGTATGCCAAGTGTGCAGAAAGGGGATGCCACTAAAGTCCTGAGAATGTGCTGTAGGATTGAGGATCAAGGTGAGTCCCACACCAAATAGAGATGCCCCTAGGGCAATTTTCCACCCAACCCTTAGGTTTTTTATACACAAGTTTTCTTGAAGATATTTGAATATCCTTCAAATATCTTAACGCTATTTGAATGGTATAATGCACATGTTAGTACTGCAAGCCCAATGGGGCAACGCCATTCTCAGAATGACAATGACTCTATGCGCAAAGTAAGGTAGAAATTTGACCTGCAGAGATCACAGACCTGAACCCTATTCAACTTGACTGAGGTTAATTGGGATGATGCCCCAGCATATAAAATCATATAAAATCAGAATAGTAAAAAGTAGCAAAAAAGGATCAAACCAGCTTTTCAACATGCAGGTATGGATGTAGCGTTATTGACTTGGCTTACTTTTTGCCAGGTAGTACAAGCATTTATAAAATAGCAAACGCGGAAGACTAGGTCTGCCTCAGTCGATATCAAATGTAATGTTACAGAATTTATCATTGTAAAATAGTGCGACGCTCCTCAAGCTGATGATGTGGGGGGTGGAGGCTGAACCGATTTAGATGTCTTGAAGCTTACTTATTTTAAATTGTAAACCATTACAGATTGGCTGCCTGATAATCAAGCTCTTTGCTATGGGAGAGCTTGTGACCGATTAACATGTCTAGCTGCAGACAATAAAAAGTCTTTACAAAAGCCCGGGCATGCAAGGAAGACATTAGAATTTACCTTTTATTTGATCTAATCTGGAAAATAACGACACAGATGACAAATGAATGTAGAAGCGGCTGCACTATATGTTGTCTAATCGTGTGGTGTTCTGAACAGGATGAATGATCTGCCTACTGGAGTATTATAATGACCTTAAGGCCTCTCCCCGCCACCCTCCTCCTCTGCCTCTATTTTACTTTTGTTAGTCCACTTAAAGTGCAGATCAGATGTGAGCTAGCAAGATTGATGAGTATGGCAGGATGCCATTCTCTAACATTTAGACTTTTGTACATGTGTTGTATACATCCATGGTAAAAATGGGAGGTTTCTGGAGGACAACTTCAACTTTACAAATTTCATTTGGCCACAGTAATATCATCTCACACATTCTGTGATAGTCTTAAGCTATTTCTACATATATTTGTGAGTTACCTGCTGTAAGTTTGACAGCCCATGCTGCACTAATACAGACCTATACCCCATGTTTATTTATTCATGCCCCCTCCCCACAATGAAAATTCCCCTGTGTCCCTGTGTGCAGCAATGGCATGGCCAGCGGAAACTCCCTATTGCTGGACCGACAGGCTCGTCATGTAACCAGGCACGGAGACAGGGCATTCTGCAGTTATGGAGCTGGCCTGTGTTATGTCACCAAATCTATAAACCTACACACTCAAGGCCTTTCATGTCCCCTCCATTGCAGTGAATGGAGAGGTGACGGATGGCAGGTGCGGACTGATGCTGGAGACTCATTCATGGATGGGGTACGTTTCTTGCCACGGGAGTCATACCAATTAATGGACACTTTTTAAAGTCAATGTCGACACTTAAAAGTATAACTATTGTGTAGAGCTACACAGGGCAAAGTGCTCATTTTTGAAAGCAAAGCTATAATGAATTATAAAATAAAGTAATAAAAAAAAAGTATCACCTCATGTTATGCTGTCCTGATGCAAGCACACTGTGTGCATTGGCATGAGCTGGGCTTGAGTGACAGTTTGGAGGTCTCCAGGATCAGAGGAAGAAGAAATTAGCAGTAGAAGGGGAAGAAATGCAGCAATACCTTTCAGACTGAGTATATTTAAGGTAAGCTATTGAGCTTTCGAGAAAATGTACCTTTAATACATTTATTTAGCCTGAAAGGCATCACCATATTACTTCATTTTCTATGATTCTTTTTGACACAATGCAACAATCCTCAGAACTTAAACAACACACAGGAATTACACTTTCCCATGTGCTATTCCTCTGTGCGGGTGCATCCTGAATTGGAATGCCCCACCGTGTGCACCCCCCAGGTCACCCCGTTTCACCGACCTTCCTTCCACTCCCACGGTGCAGACTCAGGCGAGAGTGAGTGCACTGATTGGCTGAGCAGCACACTCACCAATCAGGGCGCTCGCTGTCACTGGCTCCTGAAGGCCGCATCCCCCGCCCACCTTGCAGCCGTGGCCCATTCAGACTCCAGGGCCTCTGATGTTTCTCTATAAAAACCCTCACCTTATTTAACCATCAAAGGCTTCTCTTCATTGATACAGTTTAACACCTAAGGATACAATTGTATCCGTAAGTGTTACATTTTATTAAAGAGACCTTAATTCAGTAAACTTGCCCTGAAATACCTCCTAAAAATAAGTGCCTAATTTATGAAGTGCACCTTATAGTTCTGTTTAGCTACCGCATATATTTATATTTCAGTGCTGCTATTTTATTAGAATGGCACTGCCATGATGTTAAATAATCAACTTGAAATGGTACGCTCAATATTAGCCAGCCTATGTCAGTGCCTGTTGGACCCTTATACAGATTCTAACAGCGCCAGTGAGTGCTAATCTGTGCTAATCTAACAAAATGACACATGTGATGACTCAATAAGTACCGCTGGGGCTAAAACATTGGTGTTGGGTGGTATTAACAGGCGCAGGCGTTTACAAAATGAGGCTCCAAGTTCCATGCCATGCTATATTTTTGGATTAAAAAAAGAATAAGGTATGCAATAAAATAAGGCATAATTCAAAGAACAGAGAACAACTGACGTTTATAAATACCTCAGGTTTCACTGCATGACAGTAAAAATATCCTGTAAAAGTTTTACTAAAACATTACTTGAGATTTACTAAAAACAAATAAAAAAAAGTTATCACATTAGTCTACGGAAAATGTTAGGTCGAAATCATGCTCTGACTAACTCCCAATACTGAATCCCACCCTAATTTATCTAATGCCTTTTTCTAAAATAAAGCAAGAAACAGTGTTAAGAACAGTGGACTACAGAATGGTTTCTATAGTCCTTTATCACAATCTACTTTGTGTGCCAGAATAGTTATACAATATATGTTTATTTTAAATTTTCAGTACCTTGGGGAGGGGGCAGCCAAGTTTAAGAACAATCACTTACTATGTCATTGATAGTTTCAAACCAAGTAGAGGAAGTGGATGATGCAGCCTGGAATAGAATCTCTAACCATTATGCTACCATGTTCTTACCAGGGACGGGCTGTCAATATGGAGCACAGGGTAGGCTCCACTGTTTTAGGGCCAGCTGGGCTGGGCATTGCCCCATTACACATCCCACTACATCTGGATACTGTGCCATAAATCATTCATTTATACCCTCCCTCCTCCCAAGTCGTCTACCAACCCCTCTCCCTGTAGCTGACCCCACTCTAACCCCCCTGGGCAAAACATCCCTGCAGTGCACTAGCTTTAGCATCTTGACTGGCATCTGCCACAATATTAGGCGCACTATCGCGAAAAATGGCCCAATTATAAAAATCCATAAAATAATGCTAGATGGTGGGAGGAGAGGTCACTTATATACCCGACATCAAAAAATATCCAGCCAGGCTTGTTTTTTTTTATTTTAAGGGAAGGAAGAGGACATCAGGGGTGCCAAAACATGTTACCCCTGATACACTAAACCTATCTATTTCTGTCAACAATTATATAATAACCGCAACTCCCCAAGCTCGGTGCCTGGGAGTCATTCTGGACTCTGCACTCTCATTCAAACCACATATTCACTCCCTAGCCACTTCCTGTTGCCTCCAACTTAAAAACATCACACGCATCTGTCCCTTCCTTTCACCTGACAGCACTAAAATGTTAGTGCACTGGTCATATCCCGACTGTATTACTGCAACATCCTTCTTTGCGACTTACCAACTAAGAGACTAGCACCTCTCCAATCTATCCTGAACTCTCGCCTCATCCATCTCTCCTCTCGCTCCTCCAGCTCTGCTCCTCTCTGCCGATCCCTCCACTGGCTGCCAGTCCCACAGCGAATCCTGTTCAAAACTCTAACTCTTGCCTACAAAGCTCTCTCCAACCAGGCCCCTCCCTACATCTCATCTCTAATCCAACAGTATCAACCTAGCCGCAGCCTCCGCTCTTCTGCCGACCTTCTCCTGTCCTCCACCCTGGTCACCTCCTCTCACGCCCGCCTCCAGGACTTCTCTCGTGCAACTCCCATCTCCCCCCACCCAATCTGCCACTCCACAAGTCTCAAAACCTTCAAAGGTGCCCTTAAAACTCACCTATTCAGACAAGCAAAGGACACTTGCCATAAAGCTCAATACTGACTGTTTGTGATCGTCTCCACCTCTCTTCCTTTAGACTGTAAGCTCACAAGGACAGGGCTCTCTTTCCTATTGTATCTTGTACTCAGAATATCCACTGTAAACTTAAAAATTGCTTAAGTAAACTCTGTAACACTGCATTTGTAATAGTCTATGTAATGTATGTTTCTACCCTGTCTGTAATTACTACTTTGTACAGCGGTACCGAAGATGCTGACGCTATATAAATAAACAATAATAATAATTTTTTAATATTAAATAATTTTGTGAGAGTGCTCCAGTACCAAAGCCTTAAAGTGGCACTATACTCAAGTCACCACTTATTCATAGTGTATGGCAGCAAATGGCAGTTAATTAGGTGAAAGGAAAGCATTCAGGTTTGATGTGCAAGTCCGCTGGGTCACTGGCAGTCAAGTGATTGCCAGCCACACGTGACTGAGAAAGTGGTTAACATTTGGGTATAGTATGGATTTAAGAGTGCTATATCCAGTCCTACCCATGCTATATAGCCTCAGCTGATGAACACACACATTGAACATCTGGAAACTTAAATGGGGCAGGGCATAGCTGCTAGTGGTCTGGTTATTGGCAGGACAATATTGGGATGATATATAGCCCCAGTCTACCCCTGCTACTTACCACCTACCCCCTCACATTTGAGTTCATTTCTCTATGCTCTTTATTAACTACAACCTAAACTGACATATGGCCCAAGTAGTCTACTTATGTGAAACTTTCAGGTTTTGATGTGTTCAGACTCTCAATCTCTGACAAAATGGCTCTTTGTAATATTTGGCACATTTTTTATATTAAACTCTGCGGCCCTTCCCCATTAAGCTGTTTGATTGTCCACATTTTACATGGATGCGCATAACTGTTCAGCAGGCAGGGCACAATGGATGGTTTTACAAATGGTGTTATTGGTGAATTAGACACTTATTGCAATACTATATTATGAATATCTGACTACCACCATACATAACCTCCCCGCCTCCCAGACACATGCAACAGGAAAAAAAAATAAGATGAACAGTAGATCTTACTAGAGATTTATTAGGAATACATCTTATCTGTCTATTTGCCAATGCTTTTTTTGCTGGGTAAAAATCTGTTTGTGGAATATTTCCCTGTCTCAGTGCCATTGTTTATAAGGTGTATCTCCTGGTATGCACAGCATTCACAGCAATACATTAGCTTAGTGATGTCATGCCTGTGATGTATTGTGGCTATACATTACCATAGCAACAGCATTCTGATAATGTATGATGGTAATATGTTATTTGGGCACCCCGTCCTTACTGATATATGAATTACACCGGGAGCCTTAGGCTGTTCTCTTAGAGATAGCGGTGATTAGGAGAAACGCCCTACAGCATCAAACATAAATGCACTGCAAGAGCAAGGGGGATATGTATACAAACTTATCTCATTACTTGGTGTTTTAATTGATTTTATATTTTTCACCAAAGCTATGTCTTTTCTGTATAATATGCATACACTGTAATGCAAAACATCAAAATATATTTAGATGAGGTTATAGCTTCCACAGATGTTGTTATAAATGTACCATATGTTGACCTAAAGCGGACCTCCATTCAAAAAATCAAAGCTTAATAAATTGCTCCCCCAAAGCTTCCCCCCTGGCAATCAGTGACATAAGCTTATTGAGAGGGATTAACACCATGTAGATATTTGGAGTAGAAGGCAGATTCTGCAGTCTTAAACATGCATGATAGCAGCCATCTTGACACACATTTAAGACCCGCTTCTGAAAAACTAGTCCCTCAGTCAAAATTGCCTCATATCTCTGTGAAATCATCGCTTATTTTTCACCAGAAGTAGTAAGCCTTCAGCTGTAATGACTGATCATTGCTTTGGTAACCATTGAAATCTTCTAAAAAGGCGGTATCCCCTGACTCAACGTTTTGTGCCCGCCCCCGCCATAGAGATACATTGTAATGGCTTCCTTCACAAAGATATCCTTTGCTAAATAAGTTGTATATTCAGTGCTTGTGTGTGTCAAAAATTACAGGCAAGCTTCTCCTTGTTCTCTGAGGCATATCTCTCTCTCAGTCTGGTGTGAATTGCTGCTGGCACAGCACCCCCTAATTCTCATGTGCAAGCAGGTCTAACAGGTGTGTGAAGCCCTCTCGATATGCTTGTGCCACTGATCATAAGAGGGGAAGCAATTTACTAAACTTTCTTTTTTTGACTGGAGGTCCGCTTTAATATAAGTGAGGCCGTCTATCTAATAATGTACAACTAGACCTGAGACTGGGCTTGGCAGATAAGGACAGGCATATCTCTCTCTCAGTCTGGTGTGAATTGCTGCTGGCACAGCACCCCCTAATTCTCATGTGCAAGCAGGTCTAACAGGTGTGTGAAGCCCTCTCGATATGCTTGTGCCACTGATCATAAGAGGGGAAGCAATTTACTAAACTTTCTTTTTTTGACTGGAGGTCCGCTTTAATATAAGTGAGGCCGTCTATCTAATAATGTACAACTAGACCTGAGACTGGGCTTGGCAGATAAGGACAGAACTGACCTTGTCAGCAAACATATACCTAACAACTGTTCCATTATGCTGGATGGGTTAACCTATAAACCCCATTCCAGAAAGCTGGAACCCCCCGCACTTAACCCCCCCCCCCCCAGAATGCCCGTAATCCTTACCTCAGCCTCGATCTTCCACTGGGAATGGAGCGCCGTAATTGGCTGCCCTGTGCTCATGTGGGTAGTGACTTTTCAGACCCCGGAAAGCACCGCCACAGGAGTGCTGGCGGCCAATCGCTGGTGGAGGATCAAAGCGAGGCTAAGGTAAGGAATACAGGCGTTGTGAGGCGTTAAGTGTGGGGGGGACTCCAGCATTCTGGATACCCCCAGACTGTCTTATAGCGGTGGGGACCTACACCCGCACCCACGTGGTTGTTGGTTTTTGATACAGTGCTTACTGTAAGGACTACTGCTAAACTAGAATCTGTTCATAAAACTCTTTCCTCATTACTTACAGCCCCCACCTGTATTTACTTAACACTTGTTTATCTTTAATTTAGTGCTGACCTGGTATGACTATGGTATAGGTTCAGTATGGAACTATTGAAGGCAAAGGTGGGAGTGCTGGATCACAACCCTAGCACGACAATCAGGGGTGCACCTGTAATAAGACCATGTGAGGCAGCTGCCTCGGGCATTCCTGCGGGGGGGGGGGGGGCAGAAATTGCTGGCATTTTTTTCCTACTACCTCTCATTAGTGGTTCAGTAGAGATAGGGGTGCACCGCTGTAATGCTCCAGCAGTCAGCCATTGGGGTTCAGCGACTATGGCTATTACCCCTATCCCTGAAGGGAACCAACAGGGTGGAACAACACAGCCTGAGTTCTAAAGCTTGCCCCAGGTGGCCGAAAGGCTAGGTTCATCCCTGTCAACAGTGATTTCAAATCATGTGATTCGTGGAGTAAAAGGCTAGAAAAAAGACCCAACCAAGGAGACCATATAAAGCCAGGGCACTCAACTAGGTAACATGTATAGCAATAAGTTTATTATGTACATTGAGCCATCATATAAAAAACAAGCAACAAAATGACAAGACAAATTAAAAACATGACTATAACATACCCGGGAGGTATATGATACAATAAATATATAAAGCTGATACGGATCTAATCAATCACAATGCTATTAAGATAATAGAAATAGTTCTTATAAGCCAAAAAAATATATATAATACATGCGGCTAATCAAAAATTATACCTTCATTAAATTATACTTAAATTATACTTAAACCATATAATAATAGTATACTAAATTAATTTACCAATATCTCCTAAAAACTAGTGTATAAAGTGACCGTGCTCTAATATTGCTAATAACTATGATGTGCTAAAGAATTAATATATAACAAGATACAATTCATGACAAAAAACCTCTATGTGTAGTGGTATGCATATAAGTTAAAGTGCTGGTGGAATAAATACACTATGAAAAACTAAAGTAAAAAAGAGTGGACTAAGATCTCTAAGCTCCAATGGTTAACATGGGATGTGATAGTATTAGTAACCATATGAAGGCCAGTACCAGCTGGTCGCTTATATCACAGAAGCAAACAGATCACATAAATGACAGGGAATTGAAGTAAAGTCAAAGGTACTGCAAGTAAAATACTAATCCATCCCGGGTGTATGAAGTTGCCCCCGCGCGCTCCACTGTGCGCCCACAGCTTCTCTAGGGGGTAAAATGAACTGACCTGCGTCTCCATTTGTGCTTACCAGCCCCTCCCACCGATGACGCCGGATGTGACTTGTACCTGTCCCAGGAAGTCCAGCAGGAGGGGCGCGTTAAGCGTCTCTCACCCAGCTGGTCGGCAGTCTAACCACGCCCCCTCGTACGCAGGATACCTGCAAAGGGAGTGCGTGCTGCCCCTCCGCCCCTCACATGGCCCCGGTTAACCCCTGTGTGTGCAGTCACGGGGTCGCAGGGCAGATGCAAACCCAGGACGGTCACGTTGATCACCTCCCATCCCACCACCCATCCCACCCCATCCTGCAGGGCAGTGATCCGGCCGCCATCACTGCCCCAGCAAGGAGGGGGCTGGGAAGGGGGGGAGGAGAAAGGGAAGAGGAGCAAACCCGAGCTGCAGATGTAAACAAAGAAGAGGGAAAGAGGTGCAGAACGTCACACACAGGCGCAAAACAAAGGGGGGGGGGGAGAACAACAACACAAAAAACAACCCACCCCATATACTCTAAAATACTGCAAACAGGAATGGCTATAAGAGATTATACTCAAAATATATTATATATAAATAAATATATAATTTTAATCGCAAACAATAATGTAATAAATTTATCTGATCATGTTAAATCATTTCAATAATCAATTAAAATACAGATATATGAACAGTGGATATATGGACAGTGGATCAAATCATCACATCAAAACACATCTTTCTATATACATTATGCGAAAAATACTATTTAGGCAATGTCAACAATTATTTCAAGGCCCCCCCCAAAAAAAAAAATAATTCAAAAATTAAAAAAAAAAAACGTATTTTGCTTTCACTGTTACATTCCTCAGTGTTCTTTATTTCAAACTTCCAGCATTGTCATGTGTAGTACAGTACCCCCACCTGCATCGTTCTTCTTGTTTATTTAATCACACTCATCATAACCCAACCATAATGAGTACATCAAAAGTGAAAGTGAACAAGAGATATTCTTCTCTTTTATATATATATATATATATATATATATATATATATATATACAAGTGAAGAAAAGGTGAATATAAAAAACAAAACTAGTGATATCACAAAAGAACAAACACAACCAATACATTTTCTTTTAAAAAATAGTGTATACATGGTGTCGTGCGACAGAAAAGACCTCTATTACCATTCTGTTAAATCCCTATCACTTTTAAGTACCCCCAATGTCGTGACAGTATAGTTCTTATATCGGTCCACTGTTGATTTAAGGTGGTAACCACCCCTACATTATTCCGTTCTTACTTTTTTTTTCGGTTGGAGCAATTGTGCTCTCTCTAGGGAGCGTGCCTTCTTGAGGGCCGATTTCAGGGTTCCAATTGGATATCCGCCTGCTCGAAACCTTTTGCCCAAGTTCGCAGCTTGTCTATCAAATTCATCCAATTTTGTGCAGTTACGTTTGACTCGCAAAAATTGCCCAGTTGGAATTCCCTTTTTGAGATGCATCGGGTGGGCACTTTTGAAGTGAAGCAAGCTATTTGTTTCTGTCTCTTTACGATATAGGGTGCTGGCTATCAGACCATCCAAATCGCGATAGATCCAAAAATATGATCTGTTCTGTGGATAGATGGGAGATCAATTTAATATTCAATTCATTGTTGTTCAGTATTTCTATACATTTTTCACACTCAGACCGCTGTCCTTCCCAGAAGAACACGATGTCATCTATAAATCTAAACCACACCACGATGTTTTTGTGGTATTGGTCCAATTGCTCATTGAAAACGACCTCCCTTTCCCACTATCCAAGGAATAAATTTGCGATTGAAGGGGCACAACGAAATGAAATAGTTGTGTTTCAGGATGATTTTAGACTAGTCAAGATAAAGTCACGACGTGAAGGTTGTGAATTAAGCTCCAAGTCAAGGAAGTAATTCACCGTCCGTAGGGCATTTGCATGTTTGATGTTTGAATAAAGAGATTCTACATCACAGGTGACCATCGTGCAATCTCTTGGGAGGTGTATGGCTTCTAATTTGGACATAAGATCTAGGGAATCACGTAAATATGAAGAAAGGCATACCACATGTGGCTGTAGAAAGCTATCCAACCATGTGCACATCTTTTCTGTCAAGGACCCGATGCTGGAAATAATGGGACGTCCTGGAGGTCTCCTCATGTCCTTATGAATCTTGGGTAGGATATAGAATGTGGGGGTCACTGGGGACTCAACGTTCAAAAAATCATATTCATTCTTAGTGATAGTTTTATGTGTTAATGCCTGATCCAACAAAGAATCTACTTCTCGTTTGTATTTTTGTAAGTGGTTGAAAAATAATCTTTCATAGTACTTCTCATCATTAAGTTGTCTGAGTTCTTCCTCCATATATATATATTTGTAAGTGACATAATGATTTAGCTTTACTGGATAGATGGTCAAAACTGTGGAAACTAGAGTTTAATGTCTCTAAATGTAAAATCATGCACTTGGGTAGAAGGAATCCCTGCTCTGAGTACCGTATGGGCAGCACTGAGTTAGCCAGGACCTCGGAGGAGAGAGATTTAGGGGTACTGATTACTGATAGCTGCAAGATGAGTGGACAGTGTAGCCAGGCAGTGGGAAAAGCAAGCAGGATGCTCGGCTGCATAGCTCGAGGCATCACCAGTAGGAAGAAGGGGGTTGTGATGCCCCTGTATAGAGCCCTCGTAAGGCCACAGCTAGAATACTGTGTGCAGTTCTGGAGACCTTACCTGCAAAAAGACATTATTCAAATAGAATGGGTCCAAAAGCGGGCAACGAAAATGGTGGAAGGACTTAAACTAAAAATCAGGAGAGACTTAAAGAACTTAATTTGTACAGTCTGGAGGAAAGAAGGGAGAGGGGGGACATGATTGAGACCTTTAAATATGTGAAAGGATTGAATAAGGTTCAGGAGGGAAGTGTTTTTAAGAAGAAACTTAATGATAGAACAAGGGGGCACAACCTGAAGCTAGTCGGGGGAAGATCGGGAGCAATGTTAGAAAATATTATTTTACAGAAAGAGTAGTAGATGCTTGGAACAAACTTCCAGCAGAGGTAGTTGAAAAATCAACAGTTACTGAATTTAAACATGCCTGGGATAAGCACACAGACTAGATGGACCGTCAACCTTCTATGTTTCTATATAGAGGCCGACGGGGAAGACCACGCTGTTCCCCTCCTTATTGGCCTCCTTTATCACAATATCTTGTCTGTGCTCAAGGTTGTACAGAGCTTGATGTTGACCCCTAGTGATGTTATGGTTATTTGCCCTTATGGACAAGTTTTTTATGTCCTCACTTACAAGCTGGAAGAATACCTGGATGGCCGGTCTGATGGAAAAAGGTGGAGTAAAGGTTGTACGTTTTCTGAAGGAGCTTCCATTGTGTTCCTCATTTTGAGTGCTCAGGTCCCCCAATGTTCTTAGGGCCTGCAATTCACTTGGATCCCAATCAATTCCATCACAGCGTCTTTGAACATTAGCAAAATGTTTTTTTAGTAACAGACGTCTGCAAAAAAGGAAGACATCTTTTGTTATTTCAAATTTATTGACATTTCTAGTGGGAGAAAACGAGAGGCCCATGCCTAAAACTGACCTTTCATCTTCTGTTAGAGGTGTCTCAGACAGATTAATGACCTGTAAGGTCATAGAAGAATCTTGAGGGGTGTCATGTACTATCTCTGGACTCAAAGCATCACCAAGCGACCCCTCATCTATATCAGACTTGGGCAGCATGATATTTATATCAGGAGTAAAAGGATATAGAACACCTTTTTATCACGAGGTGTGACTTTTTTAGTAAAAAGAAAAACATATAACTGCAGTGTCTAAAATTATACTGGGATATGTTATATGGTATAAGTTGCACATTGAATGAATTGTTACATATACTATAAATGGGTAAAATTAGTCAACAATCAAAATCAGACTTTCCTTCTGCCTCGCCAACATGGTGCTTTCCATTTACGTAAATATTAAGCAGCTACCCCCTATTCTAGGAGCAAGATGTATCAGGAACATATTAAAATGGGGGAGAAGCTTTTTAATTGTGTAATGATAATCTATCTACTACTATGTTGTACATGTCAGGTCATTTGAATATGGATGGTGGACCCATCAGGAAAAACAGCCTTATTATGGTTGTTGTCTAGTTGAGTATGCCTGCTAAGGCTGCTTATTGAAAAGGAAAAAAGGTAAGCTATAACCAAACCAGGTCTGTGTTCCAACTATGGAGCTGGCTGCATAGAACCCTGAATATTCAGGCGAAAAACTCTTCCAGAGGTTCATTTTTGTATGGCTGAACAGTTTATGAACATGTGAATGGCTCTGAATGGATGAGCATTTAGCATGCTGCTGTGCTAGTCATTGTGTGGGAACAGTCTAAGACTCCCTTAAAGAATGAGCTTGGCAGGGGCTTAGAATTTTGCCATAGACACTTGTATAGCCCAGGCAGACTGGTGGCCAAGAGGGGGTTAACTCTTTCTTTGCTGCAACTGAAACTAACTCTCAGGGGGTCACCAGGAAACCTCATCACAGCTCTTACAGCTTCATGTACACAATCAGAAGACACAACGATCAGTTACTCACATGAGAAAATGACTTATTGAATGCTTTGCTTGCTATTGGTATAACTGCTGTGAACTTGATGCAGCATGGCTGTGCCACTGAGGTGTAAAATCTGATTCTGAATAGTACCTGCATGTCTCGATAAATCAATAGCCCTGTGTTCTTATGGACCCAAGGAGATTTACAAAGTTTCACATTTGTTGGCTTTTCCACACTCTTCCCATGTTGCTCTTCTTTCACATTTCTCACCCCAAGGGTTGTACCAGGAAGAATCGTATTTAACACATAGCATGGTTGACCAATGGAACCCATATATGATGTACCATGTGGATGAGCCTCTGATTCAAATTCAGATATTTCAAAAGTGAAGTCTTCAAAGTATATCTATAAGGGGTGCAGATTGATTGCATTGGAACCCTGAGGTCAACAGGGCCCACCATTTTTACCCCTTCCCCTTATTTTTCCAGTCTGTGCATGATGTACAAGACTTTGTACTGTTTCAGTATACCCTAAGGTCTAGAAACTACTGTATGAGCAATGCCAGGGGCCTTATTTTATGTCTGCACCAGGACCTAGTCACATTTGGTTATAGCTCTGCACACTTGACTATGAATAATACTAATAAAATCTGTAACACTGTCACCATGTAGTGTATATATATGTAGTATATGAAAAGATTTTAGCACTTTGCTATTGTGCTTTCTGAGTGGAGTCTGTCACTTAGTATGTGGTTTGGCCCAAAATAAGCAAGCAGCAGTGTATATAAAATCATAATGAGATTGAACATGTCAAAGCATTTTGCCGCCAGCTATGCCCCAGTCATCTTTTAAAGACACTTTGATAAATGATCAGCATTTAAACATGATATATGTACTGCTAGCCATTTAAGACAAGGATTTTAGAAGATAACATTAAAAGGAAAAAATAAACAGAAAAATGATATGCACGTTTTATACCGGTATGAATACTATAGTTATATGAATACTTCTTGACAGCTGTTCTGCTCTAGGGTCCTATAGCAATTATTTGTTTTTTATTCTATGGCTATAGTTACCATATGTCTGTGCTCCTATAGAGATGTCCTGCTCTAGAACCCCTATAGCAATAGTATGAGCCGCTATGGATATAGTTATACCTATGTTCCTATAAGGCTGTTCTGCTCAAGGCCCCATAGCAATAGTTTGACCTGCTATGGCTATGGTCATGCCTATGCTCCTAAAGGCTGCTCTGCTTTAGAGCCTCATGCAATAGCATGGCCTGCTACCACTATACAGTAGTTATGCCTATACTCCTATAAGCCTGTTCTGCTCTAGAGACCCATAGTAATAATCCCTATGCACCTATACAGCTGTTCTGCTTTAGGGTCCTATAGCAATAGTATGGCCTGTTATGGCTATAGTTATGTCTATGCTTCTATAGGGCTGCTCTACTTGTGGGCCCCATAGCAATAGTATGGCCTGTTATGGCTATAGTTATACCTACGCTCCTATAAGGCTGTTCTGCTCTAGGGCCCCATAGCAATCGTATCTATGCTCCTATACAGCTGTTCTGCTCTAGGGGCCTATAGTAATAATATGGCCTGCTATGGGTATAGTTATGACTATTGCCCTATAAGACTGTCCTGCTCTAGAGCCCTAAAGCAATACTGCCTATGCTCCTATAAAGCTATTCTGCTTTAGGATCCTATAGTAATAGTATGATCTGCTATGGCTATAGGTATGCCTATAGGGCTGTTCTGCTCCAGGCCCCAATAGCAATAGTATGGCCTGCCATGGTTATAGTTATACTTATGCCCCTATAAGGCTTTTCTGCTCTAAAACCCTAAAGCAATAGTGCCTATGCTACTATTCAGCTGTCCTGTTCTATGGGCCCATAGCAATGTGTTGGCCTGCTATGGCTATAGTTATGCCTTTGTTTCTAAAGGGCTGCTCTGCTCTAGAGCTCCAAAGCAATGTTCTGCTATGGCTATAGTTATGTCTATGCCCCTATATGGCTGCTCTGTTCTAGGGCCCCATAACATTAGTATGACCTATGGCTTTAATTATGCCTATGCTCCTATATGGCTGTTCTTTTCTAGAGGCCCATAGCAATAATATGGCCTGCTATCAATATAATTATACCTATGCTCCTAAAGGGTTATTCTGTTCTAGAGCCCCCATAGCAATAATATGGCTATATGCTTATGTTTATGCTTCTATAGGGCTGTACTGTTCTAGAGCCAAACAGCAATAGCATACCCTGCTGCGGCCATAGCAATGCCTATGTCCCTATAGGGCTATTCTACTTTAGGCCCCTATAGGAATGATATGGCCTGCTATGGTTATAGTTATATATATGACTCATAATGCCTCTTTGTATTAATAAGCATGTTACTTGTCCCACGCTACTGTAATTTATACTTTGTACAGTGCCACGGAAAATGAGATCTCTATAAATAAACAATAATAATTAATATTATGGTTATGCTCCTATAGAACTGTTCTGCCCTAGGGCCCAATAACTTTACAAACTATATGAATCATTGGAATCACTTTACCAACCACTCCTTTAACTTCTAACCCTCTATCATTTTACTTTACTACTTGGGCAAACCTCCCCCAAATTGGAGCCTTGGAATGTAATGGCTGCCTGGTTAGAGGACTCAGTACAGGGAGTTCTCCTTCTCTTGGCTATAGGTTCTGTTTCTTTCTCCCCACTAACCATTCTTTACCTTCATTTCCTTGGATAGGGACACCCACCATGTTGCTCCCTGGAATGGAACAGCTGCCTGGGGAGGAGGCTTTTTGTTCAGGGAGACCCCTTCTTCTTCTCGTAAATCTGCAACCTTACAACTAGTCTTTTCCTCATTTGCTTGGACCAGGGCTCACTTTATGTGGTGCCTTGAAATTAAACAGCTGTCTGTGTAACAGGCTCCTGCTTCAGGGAAATCCACTTTTTTCTTTCTGGTAAAAAAAATGTAAAAAAATATATGTGCCTTATAAAAAAAATCAGTTTCTCACAAGCAGAACTGTCCTATCACAGGTGCAGGGAATTGTCTTGAAAAAAAAGGACAAATTGTTTTTTCAAAATAATCTCAAAACTCATCCCCTTTAAAATTTGAGGGTCTCTCAAAATCATTTGGATAACCCTCCATGTGTCCTTGGAAATGAAAGGTGGCCCATGCCTTTTGTTCTTTAGTCACTGCAGACAGGCAGAATGCCCAATTGCTTATGCTATGCCCTACTGTATCTAAGTCCAACAACTTTGGCTGAAGTTTGACCTTGAAGCGGTACAAAACCAGGGAATTTGACGTTCCTGGGTTTTGTTCCATGCCCCCGGGGCACCCCGAATTACTTGGCCCGCTGTGAGAAACCCCCCAGGAAGCCAGAAAAAACTCACCTCGCCTGCCACCAATGGCGCATGCATGGGCTTTCGTCCATTGAGAGTCGCCTGCTGTGACTACGTCATTCGGCAGTTGGCTCTCATTTCCTTGGATAGGGAGATCATGCGGCCGCATTCCCCACCTATCTGAATTTCTACTCCAACGCCACACAAACTGGAAGACGTGAAAGGGATCTTAGTCTTTAGTAGTCTAATGCTGTCCAATTTAGTTAGAATTTTCATCCGAGGGGGTCAATGTGACAGGAAAAAGGTTATCATGTGAGCAATGCCAGGGCCCCATTTTATTTCTGCACCGGGGTTTGGTCATATTTTAATTATACTTCTGACCCTGTGTCTATGTTGCTTCTGATCGCTGCAAGCTGTCCATCACTATTGTTCCTTTTCCCATTTTAATACTTATGTCATCTTACTACATAATTACATTCTGCTTGTTTTATAGTATTTCCAGGTATATTAGCATTCAAACGATAGGGGTCAGATGGTGTCCTTTCTTTATTTGCTGCCATTTTATGCCTATGTAGCCTTTGGTCATTATTTTCAATATTTCTATTCCAATGCTTTTTTTCATGCTACGTTATATACTTATATGTTCTATTTGATTTCCACACACATATATGTATTAGGGTTTAATTCTTGCAAGGCAAATTCAGTTTAAAAAAAACAAAAACTTTTCTTCAGACAGCTTAGTGAGGTCTGTGAGAAAAAATCCATGCAGACAGGAAGACTGACAGGTTGCGGAAATGGGGCTGGCTAGAGTGGTTTCTTCAGTTTCTTCTACATTTCTTCCACCTGGCAACAGTGTAAATTAGCCTACTGGACCCCTGCTGTGTGACTATTGTCCCTGGCTTTTGCAGGTCTCTCCCTCCACACCACAGCCCTTCTTTGTGTCACGAGGGGGGCCTTTGACGGCTTTTCCTTGAGGCCAGCTTCAGATTCTTGCACCTGCTGCCCTGCCTTCTACAGCTGGGAAAGGGAGGAGGGGAAAATGGGGAGGAGGGGGGTCCTGGGATCAGTCAAAGCTGCTGTTCTGTCTGACAGGTCAACAAAAAAACGAGACAGGGTCTCTTGAGAAAACCCCATTCAATCTGACGTGTAAAAATATAACTCAGCATAGCCATATGGCTGGGTCCTTAGACTGAATCTGGGCTGTGCCACAAGTTTTAGTGAAAGTCGGTTATATTTACCCCTCCCACCCCCAGTTTTGGTTACGGGTCAGCAAGGAGATTCTAAAAGCTGTTAGGGGGTTTTGTAAAGCCTCAAGCAGGGTTAAGCTCAGCCACTAGCCATTGATAGGAGACATGTGGGAATCACAATCCAGATTCTCAGATTTAATCTAATAGGGAAAATAAAAGTATCAGCTTGTTACTATTACCATAGTATATGCCATTATCTCATGATTTGATTCATGATCTCCTGGGTTGTATTTAGATTATGTGATACGGGATAGCGAAATTACAGAAATCTGGTCCTAAAATGGCTTTGTTTTTTTCTTCAATGCATTATATATTTTACATTATTGAGTTCTGGAATCTACCTTGCATAGGTTAAATATTTTGACAAATTAGACAAAGAACTGACCAGTGTGTTAGGGGAAAACTGTTCCTACAGTCAATGAACAGATAATTAGCAATGATTGTACATCACATTGGTCATTGTCATTTGCTTCTCCCCCTCCTGATAGTTCAGCCCAACCTCTGAAATAATTGGTGTAAAAGACATTGGGGTTGATAGATAGCACTCACAAACTAGACTTATGGGCATACATACTATAGAGGCAGGGGAGCAACTGTATCAGGCCCATGGCAGATGGGGGTGCAATGCAAGCTGCCTCCCCCTGCCTTGCAGCAACTGTGGCAGCAGCATCGGACTGGGGCCAAAGCAGTATGTAGTGTTGGTGCACTATCTACATGCAGCGCAATAGGTTCTGCAAATGCAACACCCCCCCCTGTGTATAGGTCACTCAGGGAAACAAGCACCCCACATGTGAATCTCATCCTGACCCACCTACCCAAGCCCCACAGCGCGCCAACACTACCAAGAATTCCAGTCACACCACAGTCTCTGACACAGCCAGACTGGGGCCTACCGGGAGAATAGGGCCCACCTTACAGTTACATGCAAATATTGCTTATTTTTAGTGCTCATGCACACAGACATTAAACCTGTCTATATTATATGGGAGGGGGTAACTTGTGCTCTCCTGCCGTGACATCCAGCATTACCTACTGCTTCTATAATAGAAAAATGAACATCACCCTATTTGCTATAACACAGTGTATCATCCCTTTTGAGTATGGGGGCCCACAAACGGCCCCTCAGTTCAGGGGGCTACCGGGGTATTCCCTGGTAACCTGGTGGGCCAGTTGATGCCTGGTCTGTGACTGACTGGTCTACTCACAAACCAAGGCGGCGCTGCTGGTTATTTAGTACTGGGGGCTAGGTCTTTTTGGAGGGGCCCACTCTGACTTTTGCTATGGGTCCCCGTGAAACCTATGTACACCTTTGACTGGACCAGAATTAATTAATTCATTCTGTGCTGAGACCAGAGACTTGCAGATAATAAATGGAGACATATTTTTAAAAACCTTTTTTCACCCAGGCACATGTACTATGTATATACAGAAAGGATTTGAATGATTTCAACTGCTGTGATCATATTAACAATGTAATAATGGCCTTGTGTTTCAAAAGATGTAAAACTATTCACAGAATCAAGGTTGATTCATACATAAACTTGTTATCCTATTAAAGCAATAGGTTTTACCAGGGCAGTAAAAGCAAATCTCTGTAGCAGTGATATATACACCAATAACTAACCACTAACTATTCATAACTAACAAAAGTGGTGCTGGAATTCCACTTTAAACCTGCAGAGCCAAACACACAGAAGAATTCTTATTTTGCATGTAAGGGACCATCAGCCCTCCTCACTGTAATCGTAAGCTTGTTGCCCTATGCCCACGTCTGTAGTGAAAAAAACAAGCATATTAATTCTGCGATCCACTTGACGGCACATCATTGTTCCTTATCTGCAATATCATTGTGACAGATTAAAAGGCAGTTAATTCAGCGTCTCCAATGCGTAGGAAAGCCATCTGAAATTTTTCCCTCTGATAACTTCATGGAGATAGAGGGCAACAATGCCAGGAATGGCTCTAGGACATCTGTGGATGAGATGCGGCAGTTAGTAGACTGAATGCTTTTTGTTTTGGGCTCCCGGATTCCAGAGTAGCCGCAGAGAAGTTTGGCATACAGAGAGACTGTGTTAAAGGGTCGAACAGATCTTTTCATCTGGATGGATTCTTGCAAGGCCAAACACTCCAGCTGTCGTCAGACTAGAGAGAGACACCCCAAGCATTGACGTGTAGGTGGTGCATAGAATATCCTTTGTGGTCAGCCATTAGGGCTGGGCCTGACTCAGCCTCTGTGTGCTATGGATCTCATTGTCCCCCCGCTGTGCATTGTTAGTATCTATGTTCCATCTGTGTCTGCTTCAGGCATCGAGACAGCCCAGCAGTCTTCATGTCGCAAGAAAAAGTGTTTCACGCATCTGACATTATTCCTAAACAAACAATACATTGCTGGCTTTCACGTGTGTCCTTGTCTTTCACATTATCTTCTTATTTTCCTAGAAACTGTCAATGGCTCTATTACAAATAAGAGGCAAATGCAAAAAGTCTAATAAAATACATAGTGAGATATGGGGCACAGGATATGGCCTTATGTATTGCACATCATCACAGTTTGCAATAAGCTCTTTGTTTATCAGCCACATTGGGGTCGAGGTGAGAATTCTCACTCCTTTTTTAGGAGAGAAAACTGTCACTGACTTTCATTGTCTACCAGATGTAAATTTTCACCTGAATCAGCCCCAAGGTAGACAATGAAAGTCAATGGCTGTTTTCTCCCTTAAAAAAGGAGTGAGAATTCTCACATGTCTCTGAATCGACCCCAGAGATTTGTATTAGCTAATAACCTCAGAAGAAAACTATTAGAGGGGGTAACATTTGTGATGCCCCATAGAGGAAATTGGTGGTAGCCACACTCTCAAAGATGTGGCTGCCAAAAATGTTCAATGACAGGTAGTGCAGGGTGGGGAAATCCCAGGAATACTGAGATGCATTCCTGCACCAAGCAAGATGCAATTTGCATAAAGCTCAGGGTTATACTTACCATTCAAGATGAGCTTTAATCAATTTCGTATTGGTCAAGGACAGGGAGCAGATATGGTTTTTGCAGGCTGGGAGACATTGAGGGCCATAGTTGGGTTTAGTATTTAATCTGTCCTTGATTAAATGGTGAACTGTCAGACTATACTGGAGGCTGCATGTGCTTCCAAGATTCTCCTGGTGCTCCACATGACCACACTCTTTCTGGTAGGTCAAAAGAATTCAGTGGGGTAACTAAATGTGACGAAGCCCTGGTGCAAACATGGTGCGAACATTAAATGGAGCCTTTTCATGGTTCATACAGCAACTTCTTTTTGTCTTTTAACTCAAATGAATGCAGCTAGACAATGAATAACTGAAACAGAGACAAATGCTGATTCCTTTATCTAAATGATGATAAGTGAGCACAAGTATGATAAAGTGGAGAAGCTTCTGGGCCCAGGTGCGGTTGCACCCGTCTCAAGTTACGCCCCTGCCAAAGATTTAAACACACCCCTGATTATTTACCTGCTGTGTGCACCTTTTCCTTATTTTGAGGCTGATACTGAGGTTTTGGCTCCAAGCACCTGCCCAGGATTCGTGCCCTATTCCAAGATATTGTCGAAGATCCCATTCCTGTTTCATTCTCATGGACAATAGTCTCGCCATATGTTGGTCTAAGGTCCTGTTTTTCAATGTAAAGGTGGTCCTATTTTTTGTCTGGCTTAGGATCTCTGTCCCATAAACTTTGTGCATCCCCCCTGTTTTCAGTATACCACAGACAAGAGAATAGTAAAGCAGGACAAAACCCTAGTTGAACGTCCCTATAATCTAAAAGGTTTGAGGGCCAGTCCCCCAGGACATCCCAGATCATGTCACTGTGTGAAACACCATCAGGGCACCACAACACTCCTTCCAGGCTCCCTCGCTAATGTAGACATCAGTGTCTGCATCACCGCATCTTTGGGCTGTACACGCGCTTTGGCTCCCAGCCATTTAGATAGGCTGGGGATGGGAGGGCATGCAGCAGGGCCCTCACTCTTTTTGGCGAAGCCTTGCATGTAAACAGAACAGTTTGCCAAGCATTACATATGCACAGCAAATTGCTCTAATTGGATAAGAGCCTACGCATGCGCCATAGGGCCGGGGAAAGGTTACTTTGTACTTTGTCTGGGGGGTTTCACTCAGCTGTGCATTTCAATTTGGGATGCCCCTGGGGCACAGAACGAAACCTGAGGTAGTCAAAATCCCTGATTTTGTTCCGCTTTAAGGTCCGTCGCCTGGGGATAGGCTGCAGATATGTCCAAATTTTCTTTAGAGTGTTCCTAGGGGAAAGCCAGCAGAAGCCATCTTTCTGCGGCCAGCGTTTTGACATTTCTTTGCTGAGATTGAGGTGTACTGCAAATCTTGATTGAAGCAAACTGATTCGGTGCGAGCTAAGCCTTAGTCTTTACTCGCAGTAATAAATAAGTCTGCCAATTCTGCCCCCTTCACACCAGCAGTATCTTCCTCCACCTCCCAATTTTTGCTGGAGGACACAAAGCCTACTAACATTTTTTTAAATGCAAAAGCTAGTTTAAACTTCAGCCAAGTGACTTTCAGATGGACGGTGCCAAGGCAGATGGCAGAAGAAACGAATACCAAATAAGAACCTCTGTTAAAGTGGAATAAAACCCAGGATTTTGACTATCCATTGCCGAATTGGGATTCCCGCTGTGTAAAACTCCCCAGATCTCCCAGCACAACTCACCTCTTCCTGGTCCAATGCATATGCGCAGGCTCTCACTCAATCAGAGTTGTTTGACATGACTCTGTTATTCAGCAAGAGCGAACTTCAGCCCCAGTCTATCTGAATAGCTGTACCGCCCGAGGATGTGCCCGCTCTTGGCAGGCAGAAAATGTTGGGTCTTGTAGTCTTATGAAAGCTGGTGATGAAAATGAGCCTGGATCTGGAAAAAAAACACCCTGCAGGAATGAGTCAGGTTGAAAACCCTGTAGACTCCCCTTATCAGAGTAATGCTCTGTGGCCAAAATCACTGTATTATAACATGAAACTGGCAATGTAAAACAATGGAATGCAATTTACGGTTTCCTGCACTGCTTTAAGGAATGGCAGTTTACACAGTAGACATTCTTCATTTACAATAAGCATGAATTTTAATGAAGTGCTGGGACTTGGATTCTGCTGTCTCTGTGCTGCAGTTCCTCTGATCTATTGGTGCTCGCTCTCCCAGAGCGGCATCCATATTTTATGGTCACATGGGACCTCTTTAGCCAACAGAGAGGTTTGTATGGCAAGACAGCAGGCCAAGTGTCAACCTCAGGCAGGGCTGGTGTCACGGATCGGGTGTGGCGGCACAGGTGTGGATCCGCTGTGACTGTGGTACTGATAGCGAGTATCGTGTCAGGGGAGCGGAGTCTAAGAGGACACCGGTATTCACCAGAGCCCGCCGCAAGGCAGGTTGGTCTTGTAGCGGCGAGTGACCCCCAGGTCGCTACCCGCCAACAGCGGCTCAGCCACACAGTCAGCCGAGGTACTGCGTGGTGCAAGGAGGCAGGCAAAAGGCGATGTCAAAGTTCAAGCAGAGGTCGGGACTGGCAGCATAACCTCGAGATCGATGATTGGGACGGGCGGCGAAGGTTCAGGGACAGGCAAAGGTCGGTACACGGGTGAGCAATCCTGTAAACAACTGACTTTCTGCATACATAGAAAGACCAAGATCCGGCACTGATGGAAAGGAAGTGCCCCTTAAATAGGGGAAGTGGATGCAGGATTGGATGATTGGGCACCAATCAGTGATGTACCGGCCCTTTAAACTTCAGGAAGCCGGCGTGCGCACCCCCTAGAGGACGGGGATGTGCGCGCCCAGGACCATGCGATGAGGCAGAGCGAGGAGAAGGGAGACAACCAGGAGCAGCCGGCGCGTGGTCAGTTGCCTCACCGGAAGCCGCGGCCTCGCCGGCAGGAGCGGGTAAGGAGGGAGAATGGGGAACGCTGTGAGATGGATGCGCAGCGCTCGCCCGGGCAGCGGGAGCAGCAACGGAGGTGAGGGAAGTGCTGCGAGATGGGCGTGCGGCACTCGCCCTAACAGCTGGATTATGAGGAGGGGGCAAGGGGTGCGTCTCGGGGCCTCCACCACTTGCCCTGCAAAGGGGCCCTCCACCAACCTTTGGGTTATAGTCTGGTCCAGGAGGCTTTTCAGTCTTTGGTCTGATGGGCAGGGGGCCAGCAGCAAAGCTAATGTTGACAGTGGGGCCCCCCATGCCTGGGTAGCCAAAGCCACAACAGGGCAGGATGGGGAGTCTAGAGCAGCAAAGCCGCTACAGAGCTGTCAATCTGCGGCCACTCACCGCACACAAGCCACCAAGCACAGCCGCTGGCAGCTCAATGCAGAGGAACTGTTTTCTACTGGACCAGCTGGGCTACTACACTACACTCCACCCAGAATGGCAAAGCAGGAGTTCCCAAGCAGCTCGCACCCGCACAAGGGTGGCACAAGGGACTCAATCTGACATTCCAGTAAGTAGGCAGGTGGCAGACAACCACCAATCAGTTACTTGGCTGGACTATTATTTTAAAGGGAAAAAAAATACTGTATCTGGGGCCTCCACCAGAATTTGTGCCCAGGGGCCTCCACCACACTTAATCCGGCCCTGACCTCAGGTACATATTAACTGCTAATCAGTACAACTAATCACTAATCATTGCTAATGCCACTCTGTTTGTGCTAAATGAATTCATCTTGAATGTCTTAGGGACACAGTCACTAGATGATTTTGTCAAAATCTATGCAGCATAAGGACCTACTTTAATTAATTCAGAGTCCAATTATAGATGTCATTCTAATTCCACCTTTTGTGCAAAATCAAGAGAAAAAGGCATTATGTTTTAGTAAAGATGTGCATTGCCAGCTGTTCCGCCATCTCTCTTTCTCTAAGTGGCTATGATCAATTTAAAGTCTCCAAGTGAATAGATACATTCAGAGTTGGGTCACATGCGTCCAACAACGTTTTACACCTGTGGTCTACTCCAAAGGTTGTGCAATTCTTTTTCATGTCACCAGGTCCCAAGTGAACATGGCAGGACCAATTTTTTTATCAGATTTAGTTAGATAGATATTTAGCAAATTCAGAACCCCTCTCAAGATGGCAGTGGCTGAAGTGCCAATAATGGTATCGTTTTTTTTATCAACACCCAGACTTTCCTTTATAGGCTATATATAGTTATTTCATGTATTAACTGCAATGCCCAAGTTACGTAGGGATCTGCAGATGTCTTTCACTATTCACATGCATCACTATGATCTGTAATACTGTATACAGTATATATATATATATATATATATATATATATATATATATATAATTAATATATATAATTAAAATAAGATGCAGAGCTCAGTAAGACAATACTACTAAACAGTCAATTTCTATTCAGGATGTGTGATTTTGTTAAAGGCAATCTCTGAAACAAGGGCTGCATAATGTGAAGTTACTGTACCTACAGATCTTGATTAGCAGTTCATTTGATTGCAAAAAGACTATTTTTAAAAGAGCTGGGCATAACTAATTACCCTAATGACTAGGGGGAAGGGGGTCTACTCAAGCCTTTATAAAAGCAGATTTTTTTACAACATTAAAGTATGCATGAACAGCAAGAACTTAAAAAAGTCACTTATTAAGATGAATATATTCAGACAGATTTAGAACTTACCCTACCATGGAGTCCTTTATTTTAATATGAGATGTTTGACAATGCTCACCATGATTTGGCAATGCTTTTAACACTGGTCTGGAAGCATATTTTGTCCCTCCGAAAAATGCTGTATTCTTTACAGTGTATGTGAAAGAGTCCATAACTGAAATACATAGGGTTGATTCTGTTACTGTCTGAATAATATTCTACCCAAGTAATTAAAAGCCAACTCCGGAGCACTCACATATTAACTAAAAACTATTTTGTGTTATTCTTGCCCATTATTTAGTTTGTTTATTCAGACTCAACAAACAGAAAGAACATATAACAGTATATGTATATGTATCTGGATCTTCTGGGCATCACAGACAGGCAGAACTCAAACAGCCTCCTGGCTTACTCAAAGTTATGACCATTACATGGCTTCAACTGGTGTTAGGTTCCCAGGCTTCCTTGCTTCAGGTTGCTTTCTGTGTCCCAGCAGCTTAATAGATTCTTTTGTGCGCCTATGTTCCATCATCAATCCTGTGCCCTCCACACTGCAATACCTGTCTGAGGCTCTTGAGCTTCTATATAGGCCATCTGAACTGGAGTCCTGAATTGTGAGGAATGGCCAGCAGGACCCTCCCAGCTTCCTGTGCTGGCCAGACTCCAGATCTCTATCAAGTGTCTTACTTGTAACCTCTTAAAGGACTGGTAACACATTAAAAGCCAATTTTTCTGAAGTCTTTTTCACTCACATTGTAAATATTTTCTTGGAATTTTCCAGCATCTTGGTGTATAACTTATCACAATAATAATATATGGAAATCATCATTGTATCTGGTGTCACGGACAAGCAAAAGTGGGGTAACAATGATCAGATCTACATTATAAGCCAATCACTAAGAAACACATAAAACTAAACATTTTGGGAATATGTGTTGAAACCAAAAAGTGTTTTTTATCTGTGTGCCTTTAAAGATGAAAGATGAAAATCTGATTTACAGCATTTCTGAATAAAAAAACATAATGGACGTCAAATGATTGTTTAGCATTGTGCTGGTTAATGTTTGATCAGCCTACCTGTCATTGATTTAAAAGCCCCCCTGTTCTGATGGGGGTGTAGGTGAGTTGTATTTTAGCAGAGGTAGCACTAATCCAAAAGACAGGTTAGAATTCAGTCCCTTTCTGATTGAACTATAGCGTATTATGTAAGTGATGTGATCTGATTTCATGCTATGTAATCTGCACTCCTGAGGCAACCTTACCCCCTCAAAAAATGGAATCATTCAAATTTATTTTGCACTGCTTCCCATCAATGAATATGGAAGATGACATTAAGGACTTGTAAAGTCTGCCATTGACAACCATAGTCAGGTTTCTAATATTTTTGCCTGATTGGAGTTTAACCTAAAATTAAACCTGTGTCCCCAAAATAGGTCTATATTATAAAGCGGGACACCTATCAAGAGTTATAGGTTGGAATAAGGAATGGGTGTGTATTGAGGGAATGATTTTTAATGGCCAATTACAACTTGCTTTCTGGTTGGTTGGAGGAGACAAAACAGGGGGATTTTAGAACACCTGCTCATACATCAAACTCTAAAGATAGCTTCCCTAATCTTCAGTTCTCTCCTGGACATTTCTTATATACCTTGCCCCCTAACAGCTTTCCAATTTTTCCAAGTGGGTAAAGTAAGTCGTATTCCCCACTTGGTTATTACTTCTTCAAAAATTCAAAATGTAGCTCCCTAACACACGTCTTGAAGGAATAGCAATTTGATTTCCCCTTCTGGGCATATTTCCAGATCAGACACAATGGTAAGGAGATTGTAGTATATACTGCATATAAATATGTCTCGGAAAAGGTCAACTTGATCAACTCCTTTCCTGGAACTACAGATTGTTGTTGAGTAAGGGACCCACATTTACAAGAGAAAAATGGAGTGACAAATGGGAAAAGGGTCTGGGAACATCACTTTCAGATGAGGAGTGGAGTAGGGTATGTACGCTGACACAGTGGTCCCATTAGCAGCTCTATACAAGAGAAAAATGACAAGCTGATGATAAGATGGTATAGAACACCTAGGGAACTACAAAATGTATCCCACAATCCCAGGTGCTTGTTGGATATGCAGCAATGGCAGAGGGGACCTTTTTGTCTGGTGGACATGTCCCGAGATTACAAAATTCTGGAAGGCGGTTCATGATGCTATAGGTCTACTTCTGGAATCTTCTTTGGTTTTCTCAACACTGCAATATCTGCTTTATCACCTAAAATTACGTATAAAAATTGGTGTAACTGCACATAATCAACTGTGAAAGCAGTCTTGCCAAGACATTGGAAATCGTAATATGGCTAATTTAGGTGAATTTTGAGAAGATGGAAAAGATTATGCAGTCTAAACAAGACAAAATGCAGACATTCTCTCAGATTTGGCAACCTTGGCTAGCTTTCAAGGAATCCACTCACTATTGTTCAATTATGGGTCTAATCTATTTACGTATGGTATACCTATACACAAAAAAAACAGAGGGTGAACGGTTATTGCTGGTCTTCCAAGCTATCCTCCCTTTTCTCCACCCTCCCCACCTGCCCTACTAAAAAAAGTATTTACTTATTTTTATATTTCTTCTTCTTTACTTTCTCCAGTTAGTTGGTTAAAGTTCCAGTTTGAGTGTTAAATGTTTCCCAACTTTTAGCAATGTACAAAACCATAACTGGCCGGCATCACGAGCTGGTGGTGGTGCTGTCATGTATATCCATATACATTGTATTCTGTGTATGACATGATGTTTCCAATTGTGCTTATCGATGCTCTAATCTGTATCAGAGCTGGTCTATAATAGGCATTGATATGTGTATTATACTGTTCTTGGTTTTCACGAAAAAACTTAATAAAAACATATAGTGATTAAAATCAAACCTATGATGAAGTCAACTTGCTTTAGTGGCTTTTATGACTTTGCCAATTCTATCCTAGCCATTATAATTAAGCTAATTGGCCTGTAAATGCTCATTTCCCTGATCATGTGTAAAAAGCTTGTAGGTCAAAGGCGGGCCCCAGCTCAACTGGTCAGACCAGTGGTGACGCTGGTGCTGAGGAATAGGGGGGTGCTGTAACATGGTGAGTATCACTATAAACCCAGTATAATCTTCAGGGCATTTTTGTTAAAGTCTCACAATGACATTAGATGTCTTCTATCAGAATCAATACATTATACATATATCAGAGGAGCAGGGATTTGGTGATATAAGATGTCACTAAAATTACTAATGTGGAAAAAAGGCTTTGTTGCTAATGATACAGAACAAACAAAACATGTGTCATCTCTTTTAATTCAAGGGCGGGTCCTGGCATTGATATGACAGAGGAGGCACCCTTTAGGAGTAGAGAGGATTCAAAGAGACTGTCAGGCCGCGTGGAGTAAGCTGCTGTGCATGAGACTCCGGTAAGGTGTGGCTGCCCCTGTCCGAGGCCCCTGCCCAGTCTGGGATACCCCATAGATAGTCTCCACTATGAGGGGGTGCTCAGTTTAAAGTGGGAAGGTGGCCATCTGAATCGCCCTCTGGCGCCTATGCTGAAAAGCAAGTGTACCTGTGTTCTATGCTGATGGACACAAGACTATTTAACCCTTTCACTGAAATGTCCTTATGAAGCGAGTGTTCCTGTATTTGCTTTTCTACATAGCTTTGTGGGTTTATTGGCCTGTAAATTGTGAACTGTGTATTTGACCGTGACGTGGAGTAAAGCATTAAACCCTCCTTTTCATGACCCAACAACAATAAAAGTAGCTGATTCTTTCATCTATCCTGCTTGCCATTAAGTATCTATTGGCTTACATACCATTTTGTCATATTCCCATGCTGCGGTCAGATTAACCCCTACTTTCAGCTGCCATACCTGTGTACTGTGACATTGCATAAGATAATTGGCACCGTGACATAAGGCTCGATTCAGAGACACATTCGTCTGGACTTCCATAGCTGTCTGTGAAAGTTTTAGTGGGTGTTATTTTTTTGCTTTTTTTCATTCACTTTTCATTCGTACGAACGTTCGGGAAAATGCGTATATGCGCTTTCGATGAACGAAAGCAAATCGGATCATTTGCGTTAGTTCGGATCATTTTCCAAACAAAATCTGATATTTTTCTTTCTTTCAGATAACTTACGTTGTTGGGATGAGATTGCGTCTGATTCAGAGAGCTGATTTCCGACGGACCACCACCCTATAAATCCATTTGAGGGCTCGGATTGCTATTGTTGAACATGTTTTGCGGCTATGTGGAGAAGTCTGCGCGCCTTTAGCACCAAGGCATTGCATGTATCAGCATTGCCGAGGCCATAAATTGTATAGCAATGCATACCTGAATCAATACATTTCATGTATGCCTTATAGAAGCATTTTAATGCTGACCTTAATTAGTCCTTAGCATTTAAACCTTTATTTTCCCACACATCCATATAATTGCTATATTTTTTTAGACTTATGTCCTTTGTGAATTATATTTGGATTGTTGAACTTGAATCTTAATTTGTTGTAGGAGTTATTGTTTTAGTCGGTTACCTTTGCTTTGTGTAATTATTTTATATTTATTTGCAGGAACCGCAAGATGTGCCACTCGCACAACATACAAGCAGTGTTTGGTCCAGCTATGCAATTCCTCAGTGTTCTTGCAGGGCATCCAGGGTCGTCCCATGATGCTTATATATTGCAGAGCTCCGGCTTATTTCGTCAGTTTGAGTCAGGAGAATTATCTGGTGGATGGCTCCTGGGTAAGTTTGCTCACATTCCATCAATCCATTTTCACTGTATGGCAATGAATATAGTTGGTGACTTATGTCTTAACCTATGGCTGTTGTAAGCCCTTTATGACATGTTAAACAATATTGTAGCTTAGAATGTGTATTTTATGTAAGTATTTTTAAATTCTTTCAGGGGATTCTGGATATCCACTCCTGCCCTTGCTCCTGATGCCCGTTCTTTGCCTGCAGAATGCGGGCCAGAGGTTCTCTAATCGGGCACCATGCAAAACCCGGGCCGTGGTGGCGAGAGCCCTCTGGCTTTTGAAGTCCAGATTTAGGTGTTTCGACCATACGGGGGGGGGGGGGCACTGCAGTATGACCCCAACAAGGTTATACCAATATTTTAATTTACGTTTTTTAACAGGGACCACACGTGCCAGAGTGGCACAACTGAGTGTCAGGGTCCTTCAGTTGGTGGGCGAGATGCAGGAGCTGCGTGACTCGTTGGGGACCACAGATGAAGAATAATGTTCTGTGGCCTGCCATTGCTATGTATTTAGTTTGTTATAGTTGTAAAAATTTTACATTTTCAAAATTTTTTAAGATTTTATATTTTATGATGGAATAAAAAAAAAAAAAGTTTCAGTGTCATTTACAAAATACATTAACACAAAACTAATGGGCCCAGAAATATATAAAGATGAATATTCACATAAAAAATGGAGAAGAACCTAACCGCAAAGTGGTTTGGGTGAGCTTTAAGGGTCCAAAAGGGAAGATGGAGGATAGTGCTAAGTGGTTTGGGTGAGCTTTAAGGGTCCAAAAGGGAAGATGGAGGATAGTGCTAAGTGGTTTGGGTGAGCTTTAAGGGTCCAAAAGGGAAGATGGAGGATAGTGCTAAGTGATTTAGCTAAACATTGTAGTGGAAGTGAGGGTGGCAAAAATGTAGGCGAGCACTTTAATGAGTTAAGTTTGTAGTGTGCAGGCGCAAGATCGTAAGGATTTCCGTCTGGACGATTATTTATTGAAAAAGGGAAACAAAAACGGGAAACGTAAAGGATTCGTGGAAGGATACGATGGGAAAAGGGCAAAAACAAAAGAGAGAATGAAATGGAAAAGTCACGCTGGAAAATGACATCCTCGTATTCGTACTCTTCCGTACAAACGGACGGAAACTTTACAGGAGGATTGCAATCGTGCATAGAATCGCTCGCACACTCATACGAGAGGGGGAACATTTAACCCTTCTAGTGCCAGCTACGTGACTCTCACGTAGCTGCCTCTCCAACCGTTAATTGCCAGCTACGTGAGAGTCACGTAGCTGACTTTAGAGGCCCATAAAACAAAAAGTAAAAAACATACAGACTTACCTTACCCCTCATTTGTAAGGGCCAGCGATTCTGTACAAGAATCCGCTGTTAGATTTCCGCCCCCCGGGCCTCTGATCTTCAGGAGGGGGCCCGGAATAGGCCCCCCCCCCCGCCGGCGCCGACATCTGAAAAAAAAAAAAACAGTAAATGACATTTACTCACCTGGCAGCGCGATGGCTCTCCCCGGGTCTTCTCTTCACCAGGGGGGGCTCCGATCCCCCCCCCCTGGGCTTTCCACGCTGCTTGTGAGGGCCCAGAAACGGGCCATCACCATCCTCTTCGGCCGGCGCTGGCCCCGCCCCTAGCCCCGCCTCTAGCCCCACCCCTAACTCCGCCCACTTGATGACGTCATCCCGCTCCTCGGGTTACTGGCACCCAAGCTCCGATCTGTCAGTTGTCAGCAGCGATCGGAGCAGGGAGGGTGGCAGGCAGGGTGGCTCTGATCTCCCTGCCTGCCACCCTCCCTGCTCTGATCACTACCGACAACTGTCATCTTCAGCAGCGTGGGACACTGGATGGGAGGTAAGTATAAGTGAAAATAGAATAATAAAATATTTGTCTGGTGTCTATTTTTCAACTTAACCCTTTGTGAACTGGTAAGGGGTCCATGAGACCCCTTATACCAGTTCACAAGGCTCTGGGTATGGCAGGTCACCTGCGGCAAGCGGGTGACTTGCCATAACCCCCAGCCCCCCATTACCTGCCTCCCCAACGGCCAGGGGGGGGCAGAAGGGCCCGGGCCACGTGGCTATGTGGGCTAGTAGCCTGCAGGGCCAGAGGCCACCAACGCTGGCCCCTGCGCCCTGTTCTACAAGCCCCCATAGCTGGTCCGGGTCAGTAATGCTGGGTAAGGGGGACCCTATGTCATTTTTTGGGGGGGATTTTAAGGGTTTTTAACCCTTAGAATTCCAAAAAAGAAATGAGGTCCCCCCCCCCCCCCCCCCCGGGAGGGGGAACCCTATGTCATTTTTTTTTTTTATTAACCCCTTACAACTATGCAATCATATTGCATAGTTGTATCCTATCTGGAATTTCCTAAACTGCTGTTTCAGGAAAGGGGGTATACCTATACATATGTGGTACCATTGTAACCGGGAGAAATAGGGCTTTCACACGCAATAATATTTTATTAACAAACTTACATTTTTTATTACAAAAAAAAAAACACTACAAATTGTAAAAAATAGGTTTTTTTCATTTTTTTGCACATATTTCACCCAAAAGTATTGAGAATACACTAAAAAAAGGCCAAACAAGACATTTCATGTTGAAGCCCAGACTCTGCTGAAAAAAACAATATATAATTTTTATCGAAATCCCTGGAAATCCCTTCAAAAATCAAGGTTGCACACGTGTAGCGCAAAAACGTGAAAAGTCGTCTGGCAACAGATTGTGACAAAAAATCTCGGTAGGCCGGCACTCAAAGGGTTAAAAAAAAAACAGATCGTCACTAAAACGAAAGTATTTTTATTTTTTTGTCTCTCTGAATCGAGCCTATACTTCGGATTTTCATTAAAACTGACCATCCATGTCTGCTGCTGGTAACCCCTTGACTACAGGGTTACAGGTGCATGCGCACCCCCTGCATTCCTTATATTTACACCCCTGGAAGTACAGATAGTTCCACTTGGCTGAGGGTATGTGATGAATTTCTGCAGGCTAGCAGATAAATTGCAGAAATCCGGAATGGAATGTTTGGCTCTGGCAGGTGCCATTGCCACTAATGTTATATGAAAGGTACAACTGTGATTATGTAATGCAGTCTTTGAATGTAGACTTGATATAGGTGGTTGACAAGGTATAGGAAAAGCAATAATTTTTCATTTTAAAGCTAACCCACACCCATTTAATGAAATATGGGCATTGATCTACCTGATCGCAGTGCGGGAGACGTGGTCTGGATTACACTTTCAGGTTTTTCTGCCATCAGGTTTTTCTGCCATCGGCGGGAGGAGTGTGGACCATGTGACAAAACCACCAGTGAGCAATTTCGTTTCTAGTTTCGTTGATGGAGCAAGAGGGATCTAACGTGGATATCCAGTCTAAGGCTAACCCCTCGCCCAACTACCCTCCCAAGGGGTGTTACAGCCAAAAAAACTTCTTACCTCACCCCTGGTTGGATTTCGAGCAAGGGAAGGAGTTTTTTTTGTGAGCCACCCTTACTAAGGTTACACTTAGACTGGACATCCACTTGGATGGACGGAGGCATCAGCAATAAGCATGACCCCGCGCTCTGGGATCAATACCCATTTATCGTAAAATTGGTGTTGATCACTTTAAATATGATTGTATTATTCAAATTCTGCATTTATATGTATCATGATGATTATTTCCAAAATAAAAAAATGGTACATGTAAACAAACTCTCAGCACTGTGGTGTAATCAAGGCTCCATTAGATTAAAAATATTAAACAGGCTAATAATAATATTAAACATGCTAATAAGACATGTGTTTTGCAAATTGCCTAGTAAATAAGGAGAATGGGAGAATGCAGGCACTGCAATGTTAGCTGCAGACTGTAGCTTTGCCAGATTTCCAATGACGATGAATATACACCATGTGTTGTACATGTGTCAGCAGCTGAGGTGGCGCAGTTTGCAAGCTTGTGGCCAAATGTCTAGAGAATGATTTCTTTCAGTGAGCTAAATGCTGGCATGGCAGGGGGTGCCCATGTGCCAGGGATCACACATTAGTGCCTGTTAGAGATAATATTCATGCACTTTGGCTAGGTTTGGTCGAGCTGGGGCAATTAGTTTGTGACACTTCTTGGTATGCTCAGATATTTGAGAGTCAGCTGCTTGGAGTCAATGCTTGAATGAACACTATTTATTCTGTATGCTTTATGTATAGTAAAGAAACTATGCTAATACTCACCTTCTCTCCCCTGCAGCAGCTGGTTCTTCAACTGGTCTTGGAGATGCCCTTGCCCCCTTGAGCAGAGGAAGTGCAACAAAAGGCATATACATGCAGGCCCAGAAGAAAAGACATGCAAGTGCACATCACAGGACATTTTGAAACATCAGATGCTATGTCACAGTTGTGGAGGAGAATAGGTCTCACTGAGGCTCATCACACAGAAAATTCATGTGTATCCGTGGGAATGAATCAGAGATGTTTTAATTAACACTCTCTATATACTATAAAATTACAAAGCAGAGGTTGTAATGTGGTACTCGGATCTTGACTATCCCCAGTTTTGTGCCATGCCCCGGGATCATCCAGCATTGGGATGCTCTGCTGTGTGACATCCCCTAGAACGCCAGTTTCCCCAGCCCTACGGAGCATGAGCTGGATCTCATCAATCAAAGTCGCTTTCCGTGCATATGTAAGGTGCGGCAAACGGCTCTGTTTACATGCAGGGCTCGGCAATCGGGGGCACGAGCAGCAGAGTCTCACAGCCCCAAGATGCATAGATGTGGCTGCTTGTTTTTTACATCGCAGAGGGTGCCAGAAATAAGGATAGTTATAGGGTGCTCGGGGGGGGGGGGTGTTCACACTGTCTTACATAGCAGGGCATACCGATGTGGGTTGCCCCGGGAAAGGTCTCTTACATTCCAGGGCCTGCCACCCTTGGATTTGTTCCTCTTTTTATTATTCCTATGAATAAAAGCAAGAAGTCATTAATTTAAGGAAACAGCGTGGCACATCACAAAAAAGATATTTTGTTTCAAAAATGAAGATGATCCATGAAAGTCAAAATAGGCTTCAACCTTCAACCTGTTTAATCCATTTGATTCTCACGTGTTTTTTTCTAACTTCCATAACATAACATTCCATAAAATCCTCCTCTCCCAATTATAATCCTACCTGTTTTCTACCTACTTCCTACTATCCAGGGATTCCCTAGACCATGACTCCTCCAAGTGGTGCTCCAGAATGGCTGCCTTGGAAGATAGTTCCTAAATAAAGAAACCCTAATGTCCCAGCTTAAGAACCTAACTTCTTTTCTAACTTCTTTTATTTCCTGTTAATGATATTCCATCCATACCCATGAGGCCCTTGCCACAAAGAATTCCTTGTGTGCATGTTTTCTGGCAACCAGCAGACAGTTACACTCACTGATTTTTTGAGGGCCTCCTGTCACATTACCTGTTTCAGCACGGCAATTGATTGCAGGTGGCCTCTTTTACCATTTCCTGTGCCATGTACTTTTCCATGTGAAGTGCAACATTTCATACCACATCCAGTGCCCATTGCTGACCTCTCTATGCTTGACAATCTTGGCTCTCTAAAGGTTGAACGCCCAGGCTTGTCACCTCCTGCCATCACCAGGGTTATCTGGTTACCAGACTTAGGCAGCCATAAAGCATGCTCCGGCGCCAGCCTCTAAGACATTTCTGCCTTTTACGTACAATGAACCTGGAGCATTAAACCAAGGAGCCACTCTGCTGCTCCGTTGTATATATACACATGTATTTTGTGGCAGTAAACCTGATTCTGGGTTTCCATAAGTGCTAAGCTCTACAAAACAACATATAATTGTTTATGTTGCCCTCCTTCATTCTGTTGTGAATAAATAAACAGGTCTAGCTGTCCCCTTTCCAGCTCAGCTGATTCCTAGCCTTTGAAATGGAAGTTTAGTCTATCTGTAACCTTCTGGTGCTGAGGCAGGGCAAACCCAAGAGTTTTGCTATTAGGTTTAATTGATCTCTTTAGCTGATGTACTAGTAACCTACAGACATGAATCTTCAATTGGTAAAAGTGATGGTGTTTTTAGTTCTGCCAATAGGGGACATGGGCGCTCCGAGTATCAGGCAGAAGTCCTAAATCTATTGTGAGAAAAGTTAGAAGAACCAGGAGATACATCTGCAGGCTGCTGTGGGTGGGGTGTTTTTTTATTTCGTGTAAGTTTTTTTTGTATATCCAGTGGAGACCTGTACTCATTCACAGGGTAAGGGACATGCCATTGGGTGGCTTGCAGATACTCCTGCCCTATTACCTGAGCCCCTAATGGCCAGGGAGATGTGGAAGAACCCCGTGCCTGGTGAAGGACATAGTGGCTGGTAATGCACCAGGGCTGTGGGCTGGCTGCGTGGCCCCTTGGCTCTGGGCTTACCAGCTCCTATGCTTGATGTGCCGGCTGGTTAGTGCCTTGGAAGGGGGTCCTTATGTGCCCCAGAGCTCCAGGAAGGGGGGGAGACAGTGGTGCTGTTTGGCATCCAAACCCCAAACATGAACACAAACTTCTGAAAGAAGTCTGTGTTTGTGTTCACTGACCTAGACACCCTGTGTTTGGTACAAAGCCTGTGGAAGAACCCAGTGCCTGGTGAAAGACATAGTGGCTGGTAATGCACCAGGGCTGTGGGCTGGCTGCAAGGCCCCTTGGTTCTGGGCTTACCAGCTCCTATGCTTGATGTGCCGGCTGGTTAGTGCCTTGGAATGGGGTCCTTATGTGCCCCAGAGTTCCAGGAAGGGGGGGAGACAGTGGTGCTGTTTGGCATCCAAACCCCAAACATGAACACAAACTTCTGAAAGAAGTCTGTGTTTGTGTTCACTGACCTAGACACCCTGTGTTTGGTACAAAGCCCAAACTTTTCAAATCAGGTTTGCTTATCCCTACTTTGGATCTATGAAATTTTGTGGTTTGCCTAATTTTTGAATAAATGTGGTTATTATTATTCCCATCACAATATAAAACAAAAGATCTGTTGAGCATTGGTTCAACCAAAACTTTATATAGTATGAACTTTAAGTCTATGCATTTTTGTTTTTTGTATTTTCTGTCATTCTTTATAAGTAAGGATAAGGTTAGCATTTGACATATCTTGCAGCCACAAGCTGGGTCACTCTGCAAAGGTGACAAAGTATCCCTGCTTTAGTCGGCAAGTTAGTGATAGATATGCACCCTGTGGCAAGATTCTTCTTAACTGTCCAGATAAATCAGTGGTAGACACTAGAAGTTGGGCCCTGCAGTGCCTAAAATCCTGGGCAGCAGTCATTAGAAATACAGCATGTGCAGACAGATAGGTAAAGATATCAGAACACTACCTCAAGCTTTCTGCTGCTGGAATGTGATAGGGAACTGCTTTTGTATAGTAACACGGGTATTGATAGTACTTACACATGATTTCAGCTTTACTTGTGCCTGCCCAGAAATTGCTCTTTTCTTTCTAGTGGCTGGAATTGCAATTGCGGTCTTGTGGAAAAAGAGATTCCACTGCAGGCAGTAGTTAAGAAATTGAATTGGATTGTGGTCAATTAGACATTTGTCAAAAATCATGTTATATCGCCAGCTGAACTTTAATAAATTACTAGAAAATGTTCCCAGCACTGCCCAGGTATAACCTGTCAGTGTGTTAATGCCAAGGGTTCCAAGGGTGCGAAGGAGGTCACTCTATGCCCTTGTTTTTTTTTGTTAACAGGAAAATTGCCAGAAGCCCTATATACCCCGACAGTTATGCCCTGTTTATGTGAATTGTAACATAAATGCACAATGCTAAATACCTAATAGCCAAACTAAGAAGTCATGTCATATGACTTTATGAAAAAGCCTCTTTATAATCAACATTGGCAGATTTAGTAAGTCTCTGAAATTGATGCCCCAGCGACAATGCCTTAAGGCATGCATTCAGTTAATCAGCCATGGTTCTCTTTGGTATTATTGGCAAGATCTTCCTGAAATCACCAGCAAGCAAGACCAAGCCCCCCCCCCCCCAAATAGCGGTCATGCTAATGCCGCCGCCATCTTCCCAGAACTCCCTGACGGTCGCTAAGAGCTGTGCTCTCTGCATTGAACGCGCTTCCCGTCTGCCCATTTTCTTTTATTACATTAGCAGGATCACTATTTGGAGGGGGCAGAGCTGAAGCTATGGGCATCTCCTGAATCTGTAGGAGTATTGCAGACTGGTGCGTCATCTCTTCAGCAATACCACCCATACTTCAAGAAACTCATACTGTGTGTAAAAGCCCCATTCCTCCCAATTACAACAGTACCACATATGTATTGGTAGACCCCTATTCTTGCCCAGGACTGAAGAGAGCTCTTTATGATATTTTCAAATAAAATACAACTACTATGTGCACTATCAAGGAATAAACCCTTTTTCATTTATAAGGGTTAACATTGGCACTAGACCACTGGTGAGGTAAATGTTTTTTTTTCTTTGTAACCCCCCATCCTGCCTCAGTACCAGGTAAGGGTGGCCCAACACTGGACTGCCACTTGGTCCTCTGGTGGGCCAGTACACTGCTCGCACTGCAGCCTGTTTTGCAAATGAAGTAGCAGCCCCACTAGGAAGATCTAGCTAGCATCATGGTATAGCACAAATAGCATCATTGTACATTATAGTGCAATACAACAGTAGTATCATAGCACAGTACAAATGGATGACTTCCGTTTTATGTTATTATTACAGTTAGGAATATACTATATAAATGTAAAGTGTAGGTATAAAAATAGTTTTGCTGCTGAGAGGATTTAATATAGTCCCAATAGTTCAAGCAAAGGTAAAACCTGTGTGAAATTAGGAATTAGAGAGCTAGGTTACTTGCTGTCAACGTGCAATCTTTCAATTTTGTGCTGGAGTGACACCCTGCTCCAGCCTTGTCACTTCTATCAGCCAGTCCACGTGCCTTGACCCATGATGATTTATGGTGGCTACAGTGCAATTGATGCTGCCCTAGCCAGTGGAAAGGAGGGGGCAGGGGGGCTGCTAAATGGTAGCTCTGTCATTAGTTTAAGCAGAGGTTAAAGGTGATCAATAGCAAGGTTTTCATGTCCCATTGATCATCCACTGCTGGTTATTTCTCCTTCTCCTTCCGATCCCTGGGCACTTTTAGCAACCGGTAATTACAGGTCCAACAAGTGTTCTGCTCAGCTGATAATCAAACAGAAGACTATTGATTTCCAACACGTCCCCTAATGACTTCATGCAAGGGGCACGGTTATCCATCATAAGTTTACAAACATACTCTACCTCTTTCAGTGCGAGGAGAGAGAGAATATGTTTGGTTTCTCCAAGCAATTTCCTTCCGTGAAGCAGAAAAATCTAGTTTAAAGATTGCAGTAGACTGGTGTTCCATATACTCTAATGCTTATGCAAATATAACAACAAGCAGCCATAGAGTGCAGCTTATAGCACATGTTTTATATAAGTTTCACAACCATTATAATCTGCAAATACAAAACACATGCAAACCAGTATTAATGCTCTTATGTTGGGGCTCACCCCAAAAACACTCACAGATGTGACCTACTGGTCACCTGTAATTAGGTAAAGGTATTGCTTGGGACATCTAAAGTAGAATCATGTTATGAGCCATGGTTAGGATTAGCTATGTGCCTACTTATAAAACAGGAAATGTCCTGAACTCATACTAGGTCAGTTATTTTATAACTAGGAATTTACAGTAAGGAATCAGTCTTTAAATACAGCAGTAGAAACAATAATAATGCCCAAATTCTGTGTAAGATGGCAGACGTCTCATGCCAAATGCAGTAAAATGTGCCTTTTTTCTGCATACCCCATAGGATGCTGTTGTTTCCAAATTTTATTTTTTTTCTCTTGGTAAGTATGTACCTCATCTGTAGAAATGCCCCATGTTTAGAATGTAAAAAAAAGGACACTTTTACTTACGTTTTTTTCCCTCTAATGGCCCATTTACAGCCAGCAGGTCCTTCTTCTAGGAAAACGGTTGCTCATTTTCATGGTTCAGAAAAAACGCATCTGTCCATCATCATGGACAGCCAAGGAAAAGTGGTAGCACACCCCTCTGTGAAGTTCATTTCTTTTAAAACAAGAGAGGGTTATTTTGGCTTGAAAACAGGCAAACTGGCATGGCATGCTGGTTCCATGCCTGTGTAAAGCATTGCAAGCAGGGCCACAATGTACCCAATTTGCTTTCTTCAAATCCGTTATTGTTTTAAGTACCACTTTAGCATGTTTCTACATGTTCCCCTGCTTAAATATAACACCTACATTGCAGCATATATCACATACAAGAACATCTTCATCTTCTTTAATCTCATTTTTCTTCTGTGTCATCCTCATCTCCTGTCCTCCCAGTACTGTCTCTAATCACATTTAGCCATTTTATCCCCCATATTGAGTGGATGCCTTTACCCTCTACTAATTCTGAATGCTCAATCCTTCTTTCCTTGAATGCTCATGTTATATATCATGTAATCCATGAATTTCCATTCATCTTTCTTGTCAAATTAAAACTAGGGCTGGCTACTTTTATTTCCTGTAGCAGGTAGGTGGTGATTTCTAATCCTTTTCCTGTTCAGTTTTTAAACCTAACATGGAAAGTGGTTGCCTACAGCTGCCAATATGTAATCATCTCGTGCTCACTTCAGAAGCCAGTGATGACCAATCTGCACTGCAGAGAATGATTGCAGTAATCTGTTTCCCATACTACTACAACTACTACTACTAGAGCATTGGCAATTGCTAGAGAGCTACTATATGACCCAAAATTATTGCAGCTATCTCATGACTGATTGCACACCTTGAACGAAGTATGGTCAACATGGATTTCAGCATGAGTTCCAACCACTTTCAATGGCCATGGACACTTGCATGATTATCCATGATTATCAAGAGCCAAGTAAAGCAAGTCAAATACTGCAATATTACAATCCATAAGGCACTTTTCTCTTTGCCAATCAGACTCACAGGCTAAGAGTATTTCTCAGCATCTTTCTCATACAGATTGAAAGCTGCACAAGTGACTAGAGCCGTGAATATTACTTGGTTTCAGTAGGTGACTTTAAGGTTCCTTGAATGTCTCTGTCCTCCTCCCATCCCATTTAGGGACAGTACAAAATGAGCCATTTGAAAGCATCCCAAAGGCTCAGATTATTGTAAATACCTTATGTATCTTAAGAGAAGTCACTATTTTCATTTCTGGGTTGTGATCGAGCTGAGAAGGACATATGGTGCAGCTTTATGAGCACTGAGCATGTTCTACTAAGGTCAGAGGCAGCTGTGAGACCACTGTGGGCTACCGTGCTCCCTCACACTGAGAGCACAAAGTGGCAAAGTGGTTGACCAATTTTTTGTGTGGTCTTGGAGGAATGGAAATTAAAGAAGGTCAAGATTTAGAGCCCCTGCTACAGCTACCCTTCACTGTAGCAAATAGGGTAGAGGCACATAGGACAGGCATCAGGAGAGCTGCTGTAGTAATTTAATTCAGACTATCAGAGTTATAACCCAGAGTTGCCCTTTAGGATGCATAAGATACATATGATTGGGACATCTAAAACAGAATCATGTTATGAGCCATGGTTAGGATTAGCTATGTTCCTACTTATAAAACAGGAAATGTCCTGAACTCATATTTGGTCAGTTATTTTATAACTAGGAATTTACAGTAAGGAATCAGTCTTTAAATACAGCAGTAGAAACAATAATAATGCCCAAATTCTGTGTAAGATGGCAGACGTTCAGAATATCAGAGTTATAACCCAGAGTTGCCCTTTAGGATGCATAAGATACATTTGGGGAACACCAGTAAACTGTTGACATTGGTTGGGAGCTTTTTGGAGAGAAATGGCAGGCATCATTGTATTAAACAGAGATATTAGAAGGAGAAGGCAGAGGGACAAAGGGGGAGATCGTCCATAGCCATGCTAAGGGGAAGATTGGTGTAACCTCCTGCGTGAGATACCAGGTGCAGTTGTAAGCGAGAAAGAAGACGTGGCTGTGGTGAAGCAGAGACACGTGGAGTTGCAGAGAGAGAGAGAGCTGAGGTCTATACAGAGGGAGTTGAGGTTCATGTAGGAAGAGACCCAGTGGGGTCCTAGTGTGGATGTGACAGAGGAGACACCCCTTAGGAGTAGAGAGGATCCAAAGGGACTGACAGGCCGCAATGGAGTAGCCTGAGATTCTGAGACTAAAAGATGTGGCTGCCCCTGCCTGAGAACTCTGCCCTATAGTGAATGTTGTGTGATAAAGAAGGCCTGGTGTTGAGGAACTGCCAGGTCCGAATGCCTGATGAGGAGAGGTTCCCCAAGTTTTACTGGCTGGCAGCCCAACAACCCCTCTGTTGATGCTGGCCAAGTCTCAGTCTGGGATACCACATAGATAGTCTCCAATAAGAGTAGGTGCTCAGCTCAAAATGGGGTGGCGGTTGCCGTTGCCCATTCCCCTTTTGGAAAAGGCCTACATGTAACTGGGAAATACAATACTGCCTAGCCCCTATGCTGAAACGTTCTGACAAACAAGAGTACCTTTGTTTGGTTCTTGATGGACCCAAGCCTGTTTAATCCTTTCACTGAAATGTTCTAATAAACAAGTGTACCTGTGTCCTGCCTGAAAGACATAAGACTATTTAACTGCCCAGCAGCCAGCTTTTCCATGTTCGGGACGGACACCAAACTCGAACAAGGACTTCTGGCTGAAATCCATGCCCGGGAACCTGAACTTGCAAAGTTCGGTATGAACCCAAATTTTGTGGTCATCACTATCTACAACATATCTTTATTCTACTCAATCTTCCATGCTTCTGAGTTTCTGCTGTTGATAATGGGCAAACTAACCTGGGCCTTATGGGTCTGTAAGATGCTATACATAGGGCGTACACTCGGAGCCCAAGTATCTTGCTAGAGAGCTTCTACATGACTGAAAATCAATGCAGCTATCTCATGACTGATTGCAGAACCTTGAAACATATATGGTCAATATGAATTTCAGCATAAGTTTCAATGACTTTCAATGGCCATGGGCACTTTCATAATCACCCATGATGATCAAGAGCTCTGTAAAGCAAGTCGTTTAAAGTGCAATACGGCAATCTGTTAGGCATGATCAGGGGTGTTTCTAAGAGAGGGCGAGCAGGGTGATTGGAGGCACTTTAATCCCAGCCATCCTGTTTTCTGCAGATGAGTCAGGACCACTAATAATGGTGTAGGCCACAAGACAACCCCCTCAGCCTCCCCCTATTTGGAGGGGGCACTGTCTGGTGCTTTGGTAGAGACATAGCATTGCACAGACCGTTACCTGGACAGCAGCAGCACTTTAGGTTGGGTGAGGAGGGGGCAGACTTTTTTCTTCCCCCACTAAGCGCTATTTTGGCATGATCTATACTTAAAGCATGCTCACTTGAAGCCCAAGTAAAGGTACTGCCCAACAAGGAAAGAATAAATAGAACAGTTCAGATAAGGGAAGAGCAGAATGATCAGGTCTAGGAACAGAGGGGGAGGAAAGGGAGTGGATCTAATCCACCCAGCACATGCACCAGTTCCAAGCTATAGTCAGTAACTGCAATGCCAAAAGTTTGATGAGGACCTTTTTTACAGAGAGACTGTGATAATCCCATATTCTTCTTTAAATCATTGCACAATACAATTCAGATTAGCAGTAGTATAATCTAAGGGTGAGCAGCTCTCCTTTTGTAGTAATGCAGGATGATAGTGGAGCAGTGCCTTGAAAATGCAGGGTGAGAGTGAAAGCAGATTGACTGATTATCACTTGATTTTAAAGTACAATTAAAGGTAATAAAAACTATACTCATCCCATTTAAACCCATCACAGTATTCTCAGGCCCATGTACTGGTCTTGAAGTTGGGGTCCAGCAATGTTCTGCAACAAAGGCAACGCCTCTGCCTTAGTAAAGAGAGCCCCCTCTGGGAAGTGAAAACAGTGGATGGTCTCCAGAATTATCAGTGTGAGCATGCAAACTGCAATACTATGGGGGTTATAGAAATGACTTTTGGATTTTCTTGAGAGACTGGGTTTTGAGAGGAGGTGAGAGTTTTTCTTACTCCGTACACAATAAAGTGGGAAAAAAATAACTTTTTTTCTAGTGCTAATAAAAATGTGCTTGTATGACCATTGTAAGCTTTCACATACACAGAAATTCATATTCCAAATTTTTCCCATCTGTACAGCAAGAATAAAGGCAACACAAGCACATTAAGAGCAGTAAGTGCACATGTGCCCAGAGTGGAGGGAACACCCTACAATCACAATGGTTCCCTAACCAGTGGGCCATGAAAATCTCTATACAACCAAAATCCCTTGCACGTGCAGTAAGGCAGTTGTATATCAGCGGTGCAAATTGGAAAATAGAAGGTTGATGGGAGAAGTAGACAATTGCTGCCAATCATCTAATTATTTGATTGGAGCCGGTGTGCATTGCGGTGTGAATTGCAAGTTTTTTAGCGATAATACACAAAAAAATGCACAAAATATCTATTTTTTACACTCTTTTGTGTGTGTATGCTAATCACTGAAAGTCACACTCTCTTCACCAAATAATTAGCATGGCCCCACTATTCTTGGCTCACCAGGGATCTTACTGCACATTTATGGGCTCTCTTTCATTCAGCATTCTTATCTGGGCATAGTAATGAGCAGCATAGAAAGCGGAATGGAGGGGAAGCAGCAAGTATCCCAGCAATTGTTTCCCTTTGGTCATGTGTACCTGCCCTGGCCATTCAGATAGGCCTGGCCTGGGACTGTGCAGCAGGGGTGCCAGGGATGCTGCCATGGCCAACACATGCGCCATAGTTTCGCCAAAAGGTTACAGTTTACAGCAATACCAGGGGTTTCACAAATTGGATCATACCAATTTGAGACCACTGGCCCACTGGTCTTAGAGTCCTGGTCCCAGCAGAAAGTCATCCCCATTGTGCTTGCGACAGCAAGGCTGCACAGACTCAGCATCCCCATTCTGTGTGTGACAGCTGCGTCCAGCAACTTCAGTGCCTGCCAGTGGCAATGCACACAGAAGTAGACATGTGGAATCAGTGAAACCAGTTGGGACCAGGTCCACACCTATTTTCTAAATAATGTGTATGGGGCTACATTGTGACAACCAAATTGCTCCACATAGACCCCTGTAACCCCCAGCAGTCCTTACCTGAGCCACAATCCCCGCTGGCGGTCATGTGTGCCAGGGTCCCGTTCTCTTTCCCGGCCACATGACCTCTGGCAGCCAATCTCAGAGGCACATTTCACTGGGGTGGTTCAAGGGGCAGGTAAGGAGTTTGAGGGGTTGCAGGGATCTATGTGTGGGGGAGGCTCTAGCAATCAGTTCCCAAGACACAATGCTGCCCCACACCCATCATGTAGAAAAGTGCTTTATTTTTTTATTTTATGTTAGGGGAGGGCAAGAACCTTGTTATCATAATTTACGATATCCTCATACTTAACTTCTAGTCAAAAATCACTTTTAACAATACCTCCTGTTTTGGGATGCCCCTCCAGTTTAAAATCCTTAGGAAGCCAACCTCAGATATGGGACTGTAATGGTAGGGGGCAGAAAATACAGCTGCACACTGCAATGAAGCATGTCTTCTATTATGGGGGGTGACTGCTCCATTTATACATGACTATTTCCTTCTCCCACACTGTTATGGCCGCTGCTCACACATATGCCCAGCAGCAGTGTTCTGTGTGTACAGGGTCACTTCTCTCTTCTTGTAGATCTTGTAGAAAGTGATTAAAAACACACATTTGCTAACATAAGAAAAAAAAAATACTAGATCAGCTCAGCACCTTGAGGGCATTTTGGCACACAAAAATATACACTTACATTGGACTTTACCTTTAAATAAAGCAAAAGAGCAGCAGTACAAAGCTTTACCTGTTGAGGGCAGTAGTGTTCCACAAAATTTCCAGACAATCCGAAGCCGAGCACTCTCGGATGGAGACCAGAAAAGCCACAAACCATCTACTGGGTACAGAATCCTTTTCCCAAATCAATACATTAATCTGTAAGCAAATGTAATTTAATATATTGCTTGTGGATACCAAGAGATGTCAGAGTTCAGAACTGCACTGAATGTGCTCAGCTACAAAAATGTGTCCACATCCCCCCTTCTCCCCATTTAGCCAAACAAAAATTATTATCTTCAAAGTTATTTCATAAATTACGATCCAAGAACATAAAAAATGCTTCTTTTATTTATCTTCTGCGAGCTCACAGTTCTGGTAAACTTGTTCAGCCAGAAAGAGACCTATGGGCTCATATCATTAATGGCCCATTAAAACTCTCGTTAGCTATACTTTCTAATAGCACCAGCTTTTTCTTACACACGAATGAGACTTTTTAACCAGGAGACTGGGAGATCTTCCAGGGGGATATTTGCCCCGCAAATGACATGAGTACGGAAAGCTTACCTGGAAAGGTAGGACTGTAAATTCCTCCCATAACATGAAATCCTAATGACCTTTGATAGATCAAGCACCGGGTTCCCCGTGCAGTACCCTGCAATAACAAAAGAACATTGTCGATGGGCATTATTATTATTATTATTATAATAGTTGCTACCTCCCACCCCTCCAAATTATACTGCCATGACTAACTGCAACTACTGTAGACTGGTTAAATGGAAGGCTGCAATTCAAACTGCACTAGAACAAATAAGAAAATACTCTTGAAATGGACCAACAGTCAAATATGTCTTAAAACAGATCAACACAACAAACTTATATGTATCCCTCCCCAGGGCAATTTAGTTTGCTGCACATTAAAATTAATTAATTATTAATAATAATACTAATAATAATAATAATAATAATAATAATTATTATTATTATTATTATTAATCAATTAATAATTGCTAACCCCCCACCTCTCCAAATTATACTGCCATGACAAACTGATACTACCGTAGACTGGTTTAATGGCAGGCTGTAATTCAAACTGCACTAGAACAAATGAGAAAATACTCTTAAAGCGATAGTCAAAAATGTCTTAGCCAGACCAACACTACAAACAGTGCTCATAAGCATCCCTCCCCAGGGCAATTTAGATTACTGCACATAGAAATTAATTTACCTTTTTCTAACTCCTGCTGTAGTAAACTTTAGAAACCAAATGGCGGCTCATGCATTTGCAGGCCATATGCAAACAGGAAGTGCTGTTGGGCTTCCTGTTACTGTGCATTGTCGGTTATGTCGGTTGAATTGAAGCAGCAGCATGGCTGAGATGCTGGGAGAGGAAGCTCCAAAATGGCTACTACCTTTCTTTTCTTTTCCATCTGTGCCAGGCTAATGGAATTTACAATACACATCACTAAAAAGCGACCCAAAACTCTTCCTGAGAACCCCTTGACCCACCCAAAACCATGCCCCCTTGTTGCCACCTGTGAGCCCTGCATTAAAGTGAAAGTCTGTTCCAAAATTGATTTCGCTGCCATTTACGTCTATTGAAACTGGCTTCAGCCATGCTGCTGTGAGATTTCTCCCCCTTTCCCCTCTCCAAGCACTGAAAGAGTTAAGGAAGAGAAGCAAGCTCAGAGGGAGGGGGAAAGGGGGGATTTCAAAAGAAATCTGTGGCTGCAGCTAGCATGGGAGAGTTTGTATATGATCATATACCATGAATTACAGTCAGAGATAAGACTTTGTATTATCCAAAATATGGCTGTGGTTGGAAAAATGTTTGTCAATGCTTCCTCCCTTGTGGTGCCGTCCCGACAGCTGGGAAACTTTGGCACAGGGGCATACATACCAGAGAGGCAGAGCACCTGGAACAAGGGGGCCCAGTGCAACCCTGCCTCCACGGACCCTGTAGTATGTACTTAGTATGTACTTATGCCATGAGCATAAGCAGGGAGGAATTCAGTTAATATGGATTTCTCCCTGTGAAGTGTTCTAAAGGGAGGCTGGCTGCTTCCCAGGTGAGTAGCTCTTATTTGTCTGCATTGCATGTCCCAACTTTGGGGACTCAGAATTAAGAGTAGGGACCACACTAAACACAGAGTGCCTTGCCGGGGCAGTGTGGCTCCCACATGTATCTGCAGATATATGCAACCAAATCTCTGTCTTTCCACATAGCTAGACATGTTTGTTGCTTGATATTTAGTTGATGAGAGGGTTAAACTGGGCGGTAAATTAGTTCCCAGGCCCTGAATAATAATAATAATTTTGTATAAATAATAGTGATTGAGCTGCTCCCACCCCCTTTGTTTACTTATCCAGCCATGCCGCCTCCATGCTGGTTCCACTGCAGGATGCCGGACTCCCACGTGGCGGTTAGCATGCTTCTCCCTCACCGTGGTGCGCGCGCTTTTCCCTGGCCGCTATGCACACACATCTTCCTCGGCGCTGTGCACGCCCGCCTCCCTGACGTCGCTCCTGTGCACCTCTGCCAGATGCAGACACGACTGGGGAGTGTCTGCCGAGGGTGGGGTATTGGGGGAAGCTGATTCGGGCCCTGGGGGTTGTTGATGGGGGCCCATGATTGGGGTCCTGCTATGAGTACACCTCTGCTTTTACACATTTGTTGGATGGAGCACAAAGAGGAAAAAGCCAAAATCTTTTTAAAACAGGGCCCATGGGAGCCAGAAGGGATCGGTTAGTTGTGGACCAGAATTAAGGTCTACTTTAAAAAGTAAGTCCAAGCATTCTGTCCAAGCATTCTCCACTCACCTCTCCCTCCCCTCCGTGCTAAGTTCAATTTGGGAAATGACATAAAAAACAATTCAGTGGGGGGAGATTAATCTGCACAGAAGCTGAAGCTGGGATCTTGAGTGACAGGTCAGTCACCCAATCCTGTGCAGCAATGTGACTATACTGGTCTGTAACTGAAGTGCAACTGTCACTGAAGTCTATGGCTGCCATGCAGAGGAGAGGATTGAGGATCAGGTGAGTTTTACTATTTTAACTCCCAAATTGGGCTTATGAAGGGGGGCGTTAAAACTTCGGACTTTAAGCAAAATGAATGTCCTAGTGCAGTACATGTAAGGAAAACAACAGCTTTACCCTCCCTTTATTCCAGACACTCCTAACCTTGTATGTTATCTTGTTTGCATGCCCCTGCCGACCCCTCACCTCAACTGTCACAGAACTGAAAGCATTTCAACTCTCTGGATCTTTCACAGCAGCATCTCTCTGCCTACAAACAACCAACACATTACAAATGTGGCATGCTGGGGCTTGTAGTTCCCTAGTGACAGTGGGTATACATGATTATATACACAGAGAAGCCCCACACAAATGTGGGAATGCAGACATACATTAAAGTGACCAAACCCGGCCCTGGAGTCTATGATGCTGATGCCCCTCTCCCTGGAGAATCCCGAACTGGGATGCCCCACTCTGTGAATTCCCCCCAGTCAGCCGATATGCTTACCTGACACACAGCATCCCAAACCAGGGGGATGGACCACAACAGCAGATCCTGTTTTTTGTCCACTTTAAACAGTGGGGCATATGATGACATTAACATAACAGATCTGACTGCTCAGCACACAGGCAGCTGTGACAAATGTTTCCCACTCCTCACCCAACCTATGGTGCTGGTGCTGTTCCATAAAAGTATGTGCCATGCTGTGCAGGCAGTGCCCCTCCACATGACTGAGCCCATTATGGGGGGTGAGGGGCCTGCACCACTAACACCGGCCCTGACCAATCTATGAAAAACAGGACGGCTGGGAATAAGGTGTTCCCACCCCTGAATAAGCATTGGCCTTGGCACCCAGGACCCTGCTTGTCCATCCCTAGAAACAGCCCTGAGCATACCAAGGACCCTTCAGACCCACCTTTTGTTGATGGCAGCGGGTCTGAATTTCTGTCTGAAACGTAAAATGAATATGACAAAGATAGAATCATAGTTATTATATTTTTGCCATTATATATAGTGTTTTCAGAGTATATTAGCCATTTGTATTGTCATTTATGATAATAATAGCTTATGTGTGTAAGATATACACACACTAAAGCGGAATGAAACCCGGGATATTCTCTATCCTAGGTTTCATTCCTTGCCCAGGGGGCATCCCAATATGATATGCTGGCTGTGTGAACCCCACCAAATAAACTTACCCTGGTCCCCTAGTCCTACAGCGCATGCACGGGTTCTCATCCAATCAGCGCCGCGTGCTGTGCAGAATAAAGAACAGCAATAAGGCGCTATTTACATACGGAGATTGGTCATCTCTCTTTAGATTGGCCTCAGCCAGAGATGCTGGTCATGTGGCAGCAAATGTTTACATCGCTGAGAGAGGCGCCAGAAAAGACTTGGCAACCTGAGGGGGCTTCACGCATCAGGGAGAGGCGCTGGCCTCTGGGGGAGTCCCTTAGACTCCTGGGCCATCCGCTCTGGGTTTTGTTCTGCTTTAAAACGAGCAGTTAATTAATAAATATATAAATAAATATATATATATGTATACACACACCGATCTACCAACATTCAGATGCTCAATTTTGCACTAGAGCTTGGAGTTAATAACACAAATGATTTTTCCATAAAGCTGAGTGGCAGCCTGATGGGAATATAATCTTAAGCCTGGCCTGGGTATTGCTGGGTACAGTGGTGCTTCTATTGTGAGTTACAATAAATCAGCGCTATAATTTAACTTCAACACACACACACATACACACACACACATCTCATCTGTGACACTCCATGAAACATTTTCTGTGGACACTTTGAAGCCATAGCAATCAAATATGCTGACAATTTACTATTGTCAAATGAATGAAAGGTAATTTATAATTTCTATTACATTACATAATTCTCAGCATTTTGATCATCTGACAGCCGGTGTTGAGGTTTTGAATGTATTATAGAAAGTAACTAAGACTAAGCAACTAAGACAAGGTGGAGAAATGTTTCCGCCCCAGATCTTAGTGTTCATTGTTCCTATCTGTCATTGTACTGGAAAATTTCCCACTGAAGTCAACAAGACTAAGCAGTAGGGCAGAAGAGAAACAATAGCCCTCTGGCTCCGGCACAGGGTCTGTGTCATGACCCTTCTCTCCAGCCATCCAGCAGTTTGTAATTGCCTATTCTGGGGGTTTAAAAAGGGCAGCACCTGGTGGTTAGAGCTGGATACAGGAACAGGACATTATTCTTTGCAGCATCATTGCAGCTACCTCTAGCTTTAGGACAATTTAGGTGGCTGGAATTTAGACTCAACACTGATCATGGTGAGCTTATCGCTTTTAGAAGAGCGTTATAATGTTTTTTCTACTTTTGGGGCAAAGCGTATTTCCTATGACATAAGGATATTTGTTTTAAAGTTTAAAAATAACAGCATCCTATGGGTTATGCTATAGAATTTGACATTTGTCTGCATAGCCCATAGGGTGCTGTTATTTCCAAACCTAAAAAAAAACATCCTTATGTATAGGAAAAAGGATTAACCTAACCTGTAAAATCACAGGTACAGGTTCTAGGTAAAAGAAGGGATTTTTTTTGTACTTTTTTGTGTCCGAATGCTAAAACGCTCACTGAGATGCAGGTTGCTATCCACACCAGAATACACACTGAAAATCACACTGGCCTAACCAAATAATTCGCATAACCCCCATTGATAATAAAATTAAATTTTGGCACATGTGTTCTTCTCTATGGAAACATGACACGCATAATAGCAAAAGTTCCATCCAAAGAATAAGGACCTTCAGCACTATCTGTCCTGTGCATAGACATTTTACTTATTTGCCAAGTTTTTTTCTAAATAGACCAGCGCTGCTTATTCGTTGTGGGGCAAGGTTGAGGGGGCATCATCTTCTCAGCTCAGGCCTTGCCAGATTTTTGGGGGGTTCAATTGAGAGTGATAAAATGTTTTCAAGGTGGGTGAGGTGGGGCAAAGCTAGTGTATGCCTGGACAGGGACTTTAAAAGCTCTAGACATAATTCTCCCAAAAGCTAAATCCCCCGCTGTAGCTCATACTGACCTTTTCTGGTGGCTACTGTAACCTGGGTTTCTAGGGGAGGACAAGCAGGGTGATCACCCTGAGTACCAAGACCATTGGGGGTGCCTATATCCCAGCCATCACATTCTCTGCAGATAGGTTAGGGCCCCTAGCCATACACCAGGCCAAGGTGGAGGATTTCTCTTGCACCCTGTTGTGTGGAGTGCATGCACCGTGGGATATCGTACATTGGGGCAACTTGCCAGTTTATACCTATTGCTCTGTGTTTATCTTCACCTATACAAACTGTGTTCTTTCAGAGATAAGGACTTTTTCACGTTGAGCAACCCTCATTTTCTTTGGAGTTTACAATTAATCCTAATATTTAGCGCGGTGCTATGTATTAGTGTTTAGGTTTATCTAACCATTGTTGCATTATTACTTTCATACACCAGGCCTGACTGCTGCTAAAGTAGAGAAACAGCATGACACATGCTGGTATAGGGCAGCAGAATCATGGGTGAAATGGGGGCAGAATCGTTTCCTTCCCATACTGGCCACTATTTTGCCCTTTTCCTGGTGCCGGATAGACATGGCAGCTTCCATCAGACGGGCTTTACGTCTGGCACCCCCCTCAAATAGAGTAGATGTGTGGAGGGCAGAAGCAAGGTCCCAGGATGCCACCATGAGAGGCAGAGGAGATGGAATCACTGGATCCCTTTAAATACAACTTTGTAAATAAATGATGTTCTAATTATGTCTGTCACAATTATAGGATATAGATAACATTATTTTTTATTCTTAAATTGTTATTTTTAAAATAGTAAATGATTATTTCATCATAAGTGTGAAGCCAGGGGCTACACCATTAACATGAATAGTAATAAATATGGTTTGGCAATACCTTGGCTTCGCCTATGCTAATTAGCCAGACTATGCTGAGAAAAATACACTGTGGTGCGCCAAAAAACAGCATGCATACAATGATGAGCCTGGGTCCTAAATAATAACAACCACATAAACCACCCCTACTTAATGACATATTGATACTACTATTGACATTGATATTCCTACACAGCCATATTGAAAAGTTCAGGTATAAATACAAATCAAACGGTCAATAACAGCAATATTATTATTATCCTTATTTATTTATAAAGCCCCATCATAGTCCATTGGGCTGTACAAGGTAGAATTACAGGGGTAAGACAAGTAAAATAGTTACATTACAACAATGATGACAATGCATATAATACACACAGTACTATGAATCAGATGTAATAGAAAAGCAACTAAACACATAGATGCAGGAATACATTAGGAGAGAGGGCCCTGCCCTTTTGGTCTTACATTCTAAAGCATAGCCATAATCCAACCTAATCCAAGGCACCAATGTCCAATTGGGCTAGGTGGTAAAAAATAATAAGATTAGAAGTGATCATACCATACATTAGGTTTAATCATTTTACTAAAAGCTGACATCAGTTTGGTTGGCTCCAGTTTTCCTCGCATTGGATTTGATATTCTGCCCCTTGTGTGGTGCACATGTGGTAGTCTAATGTGTGCTGCATGTGGTGTACAATAATGGTGGCACTGTTGTGTGCCTATAGATAACTAGTACAGGTTGTGTTTGGAAGTGTGTGCATGCGCAGAGGAAAGGCATCCATGTGCATATGGGCAGGCTGATTCATCATTAGCGGCAGGTAGCGACAGATGAGCGTCTGTAGCAGGCATTTTCAGAGCGCCCGCTAGTAGTCGCAGTGCTCGGCAGTGAGTCACTACTTTATAGCGACTCAGTCGCTGTTCAGTAATGTTGAATACATTGTGAGGAGTCGCTATTCGACCAGTACAGCGCTGTATGGGAGCGCATGTTAGCGACTGCTCATAGCGACCGACTCACACCATATTCAGCAAAAAAACAGCCTCACAAATCTCTGGCGCTGAAAAATAGTTGTTTGAAGCCCAGAGCGCAGGAGGCGGTGTGTTTAAAGTCTGTTTTCCAGCATCTATCTATGGAATTACATTGTAGCAACATTGTAACATGAACACTTTAATGGCAGACCTGTAATGTCATTTTTGAGGAAATATATAAAAAATGAAAAAATTATGAAAAAACTGCTTTTTCAATGCCAGAAGAGGTCACAGAATTATTTGTGATTTTTTGGAAAAAAAAAAAAAAAAACCCGTTTAAAGAGAAGAAAAGGATCGTCCATTGAAATGTATGGGAGAGCGTCAGGTAGCGAGAGGTCATACCTGGCGCTGTGCAAGGCTGAACGCTGGCGCTGTTCGCTGAGGCTGTAAAAATGATGAATCAGACGCTACATGGCGTTATCCCAGTCGCTAGACAGATTCTGCTTGATAAATGTGTAATTGCGTGCCGTGTCCGGCGTTGACCAGTCGCTATCAGTCGCTACCTCTCATTAACCAGGCGCTACCTGACGCTATCCCTTCTTAAATAAGGGCCTTAGTAAGCCTATAATAATGTAATATTGTAAAAATATAGTACATTTTAGAATGATATACCATGCACAGCACCTTTATTGCATCAATTGGAAAATATTACAAAGAATACTAATCACATGGAGCGCACTGTGATTCCAGTTTGATAGACATATCTATAATTGTTTGATGGACATATGGTGGCAGAGTATTTTATTTGGTACACTGTAGCACAGGTTTCCTTTTTTTGTGACGTTAATATTCTTACTAACAACTTGCAGGTGATATCTTCTTGAGATGATTGTGCTTTGCATATTGTACTAATAATGCATTGTTTCCTTTCTCCGGATTGGGCCTTGAATGCTGAATGCATTTTGAGTGAACCGGTGATTGCCCAAATATGCTTGAGATGTTCAGCGTAGATGCATTTTTATAAATTCCACCTTTTGTACCTCCGTAGCATTTAGGATGTGAATGATATTATAGTAGCGTGTTCTAATTCAGTTTAACCCAGAATGCAATGCAGGCCTTCTCGGCCAAGAAGGGGATTAGACGGTGGTAATTACGGCTCTCCTTTGCTAAGGGGGAGGAAGGTGGATCATGATTCAACACAGCATATTGATGAGCAGATAAAAGGCATGCTGGTCCCCTCTGGGGAGTGCAGGGAAAGGGAAACACTAAGCAAAAGGAAAAGAGTGGCATGAGATAAAAGCAAACACGAGGAAGTAAGGAAAGTGTTAATCGACCGGCCTGTCGTTTGCAAAGGACCTTTGTGGTTATTACACCTAGCGATCAGCAAACCTGGAGTATGCAATGCTGAACACCTATCCCTCAGTCACATGAATCTCACAGTGACATGTTTGTTTCTGCCCAATGTACAGCACCTCTGAGACTCAATAGAAGATGCCCTGTGAGGAAACACAGGACGCACAACACCCATCATTAACTGGGAACAGTGTTTGTGGCACACCTTCTCCAAACACTTTGCAACATGCTTCACCTGAGCAGGTGTCCTTCAGATTCTGTGCCAGCACAATAACACGTAGCACCCAATCACAAAGTGATGCTTATTAGCTGTTGCTTCCTGGGAAATGAGCATGGCCTGGGTACAGAAGTAGGAAACTATGTCCGAATATCTGATCTGCACATCTGGAGATTTTTACATTGATGCTGATAACTTGTTAGGATATTTTATGATAAATTTTTATGATAAAATTTTATGATAACATTCTGTGCCATTGCTTACTCAAATGAATTGTCCAGCGACAGAATAAATACACTTACCCCAATCCCTTGTAGTCCTGAGGGCTGCAGTGGTCCTGTTGTCTGGCTTTCCACCATGGAAATTTTCACTTCCAGGTTCGATTCTCACCACACAGGCACAGAGAGGCCCAGCAGTTTACCAGGGAATCCTCCCGTGATAGAAAATACTGTGCTGTCGCTTTTTCTATGATAGAAGCTGTGAGTAATGCTGGGTAATGTCACTGTTTTATGGCAGGGGAACATGGCTTATCCACCCAGGCACAATGCAATGCCTGTGTGCCCTAAAAATAAGCCAGTAATGTTTGTATGTAACTGTAAGGTGGGTTCCCAGAGTCCTTTCTCCTGGTGGGCCCCAGTCACCCTAGTCCCACACTGCACTGACACATGTACTGCATCACTGTTGGCCAATAGGGTTTGCTTGGCCGGCACCAACCCAGCAAACCCCATTGGCTGCTAGCAGTCACATGAGACACAAGTGTCATGTGAGAGCTCATATTGTACAAGCAGAAATGCTGAATTTGGAGGCTTTCAATGCCTTGGGGGCTGGTAAAATCAGACTGGCAGTCAGCTTTAACCCATTCAGTGCCAAGTCAGCTATTGCTACATGCGTATTTAAAGTCAGTGGCTCACTAAATCTATTTAGAGGTATCAGGGGGTGGTCTGCAAAGTTGACAGTCCATCAATTGACATGGTTATAGCACTGCATATAACAGATGTAAACAGAAACACTTGGTCTGCAGGGAGGAAAGAGTGAGGGTGGAAGATGAACAACTAAGAAACCATTTGAGATCTGTCCAGTCACTTCCCCGCTAGCAGACAACTGCAAACAAATCCACAGATATAAGACTACAATACAACCCGTATATATTTTGACAGTTCTATGGACACTTTAAGTAGACCATGCACGGCAACAGCAGTAACAGTAGTTCAGTATATTTGTCACATAAGTCCTAAGACACAGCTTGAAATTTTAGGCAGGTTCTCCCAAACCCTTTGTACAAGTGACACTTTAAAATTGGTTCAGAACCAGCTGTAAACTTAGTGAAACCTGTTAGCCTATTATTTGTTTTTCAGTTTGTGAAATGCCCCTTGTTTTCAGTTTAGAAGTCTTTAGTGACAAGACAGGAAGTGGAAAAGGTTCACTAGGGCTGTACATAGGTTTCACAGGGCCCCATAACAAAACACAGAGTGGGCCACCTCAAAAAAAGACCTACCCCCAGAATTAAAATACCAGCAATGAAGCACAGGGACTGAGGCCTTGGTGTGTGAGTAGACCAATCAGTCAGGGAATCCCCCAATGGGCCCCTGAACCAATGAACCCTTTGGGGCCCTCATCTCCAAAAGGGATGGTGCACTGTGTGATAAAAAAAATACTATGCTGTCTATTTTTCTATGATAAAAGCTGTGAGTTATAATAGCTGTCAGTGTTTTATGCCAGGAAAGCAAAGGTTAACCATACATGTACCACAATACAGTTAAGTTTAATGTCTGCCTGAAAATAAGCAAGTTATATTTGTATGTAACTGTAAGGTGAGCCCCCAGTGTCCATTAACCTGGTTGAACCAAGACACACCATTCAGACACTGTCCGAGGCCGTGGTTTGATTGGGGTTTTAGGTAATGTTAGAGTGCTGTTTGGCCTGGTTTGGTTGGGCCCTGTTAAGGGCCATTTCTTCCTGGGGTGCTTGTTTACCTGAGTGCCCTATACAAAGCAAGCAGAACCTACAGTGCTCCTTGTAGACAGCACACCAACACTGCAAACTGCTGTGGCCCCTGTCCTATGCTGTTGCCACAGATGCTGCAGGGTGGGGGGAAGCATATTGTATTGACCCCCTTCAGCCATGGTCCTGGTAGCAGTTGCCTCCCATGCCTCTATGGTATGTATGCCCATGGCTGTAGCTCTTCCATTTTAAATTTATACATTTGATCATTTCTTATAATTTGTGTGTTTCATTTGATGTTTTAATGCATTTCTCCTTTTTTGTACATTTATCACCTCGTTTCTTTTTCTTAGAGCTGCATTTTGCCTTCGAAAGCTGAGAAAGGAAACCAAAATTTGATTAGGCTATCTGTGACCTAAATAGTAACAATTTTCAAATATGGACGCATGCATTTCATTTCTGAAGGTTACATTGGAGACAAAAGGCATCAAGGAGGCTCTGCGTGCTAAAATCCTAGAAGCTGTTGCCTCATTATTTGCATGGAGAATGACTGGAGGGTCACCCCTTCCTTGGTAACACTCATGTAAAAACACGCTAGGCTCCTTTTCTTTTCTGGGGAGATGTAAGAGAGAGTTTCCTACAGGAAAAAGCTGTGGAGTGTGTAGCACACAACATTAATCACTCCCCCATTACTGGAAATCATCATGCTCCTGGTTTTAATGATGTGGACATCTGAATTCGTACATGAGACATCACTCAATGTACACAGACTTGTAATTTACATTGGATGGTTGCTACCTTCACTTCATTAAAGCATTATACTAAATGTAACCTCAGAATGGATTGTACAAATGGTGTCCCGTAGTGATCTTGAGCGATCGCACTTTATGTAATGACTTTCTGAAGATTGTGGCGTATGCAATCCAGAATTATGAAATATATGGTGCATAGTATTTTAATTTATTTGACTGATTAGATAGACAAATAGAAAGATCGATAGATTATTAGAGACATAGGAAGTCTTGTAGGAGGTTTCAAAGATTAGAAAATAGTATTAGGATGTCGTAACATGTTAGCCATTAGTGTACACAAAAGAATGAGGGGATCCCTGCAGTCCCCGCAGGCCCAATGAACGGCTGCAAAACCTAAAGTTTAATCTATAACAAACATTTATTGGTATTACAAAAGATTTGAAAGAAATCTTTCACAATAAAAACCACAATTTAAAAAACTTTTTAAAAAGAAGAATTAACCTACAGAAAGTATTTTCTTCTAATATAGGTTTGGAGAGGATGCCAACATGCCGGCACAGTGCTGTCTGTAGTGGTAATAAGACATATTGGATAACCAAAACTTTCTTGGTCATTTTGTCATTACATTCGTTTCTATTTGCTGTTCTTGCTCTATTGATTTTTGTTTTCAAATTTTGCATGTACTTTATTGATGTTGCTAACCATTCAATTTTCTTTCAAGCTTGTCATATATTTTGATCTACATGAAGATACTCTATGCTGCCATATTCGGTTTTGGGGTTTTTAAAGTTTGCATTAATAAGAAAATATTGTTGGGTCCATATTGTTTTTATTAGGGCGCTTTCATAAGGTGCTAAGAAATATTGGCTATCCAAGACCTCTAAACCATGCTTATTGAGTCAGATCTGTAATGGGTAGTTCCAGACAAATATCCTGAAAAATGAGAAATATACAATACACAGTTATCTATTTCTTTTTGTTACATCTTCATCTCAGCCTGTGCCATAAACATAACCATTTGCACTGCACATTTTGCAATACCCAGCTACATATTAATTTATTATTAGTAGAGAAGACTTTGGATATTATGAGATTAGCACCAATGAAGTAAACACAATACGATTGTGGTTCGATTATTTAGGCCTTTTCAATCTGACTCGATTTTTCTGTATGAAGAGATCCAACAAACTGAAGCAGTTTGCAACAAGAAGAAAAGAATTCCCTCCCATAACCATCTTCATTACATGTCTGTGGAAATTAAATTGAGGGTCTTAGAGCGACATGTTCATCATGCATCTCAAAAATTCAAAGACACTTTGTATGTGTTCCCCAGTGTGCGTCAGCTGGTGAGTTAAGCTGGCTGATGCACACTTTGTAATAGGATGCAGGGGATGATTTACTGTACCATTCTCATTTCATATGCCTAATTAGTTAAAGTCCTATCAAATATTTCTACATGTACATCAGAAGAAACATCAGATCTAAAGCGTGCATGGAGCAGACTTTAATCCGGCAACTGGCCTATATGTACTTCTTGTGCTTTTCATAGGCCAAGATCCCTAAACTAAGGTTTGATGTACTGTTGCCTCTACAGAGCATTGCACAGACATTTACAATGTATCATTTCGGAATCGTGACAAAATTGTTTACTTCCTCATGCAAAGCTCACAATCATTTGCTCCATCCATTACATTATTAAAATGATTCTTTCTTCATGGACCCCCGGAATAGTTCTATTTGCTGTCCGCAGGTATTACCTGAGAAATGTGTGTAAAAATAGTAGCTGTATATATCAGCCAGCGTGTCCTAAATATTTTGGGTTCCCCTATATATTGTCATGCCAAGTGATGCTCTTTGCCTTGTCAAAAGGAATGCCTCCTAGGATTGTTAATCAACATTTAGCTCCCTTATAACACATCAGACTGGTTGGTTTTAATTTGCCAGATAAGAATGTTGGCAACTAAGTAAACTTTACATTTAGTAAATATGTGGAAGACTACCCAGATAGTTTATAACATTTGGGAGGGGCTGAGTTTTGACAGCTTTTAAAAGAATCAAAAAATATCTACCATACTGTAAAAATGATATCCCCAATTGCGTTGTTTAGTGTGGAAGTACTTTAAGGGCTCTCAAAAGTCTCTTCAGAGGCTCTAAAATCATTTGGATAACCCAGTAGTCGCTAGGTTTTATGGATTTTAAGAACTCATTTAGCATCAATTTAATCAGTGTTTTATAAAGTTCCACTTAAATTGCCACTAGGCATTTTATTCAAACCAATAACATTTTCTAATAAATCAGAAATATTAATACATGAGAAATAGCACAGACATAACATATTGTTATTGAGAATATTTGCCTACATTTTTTTCCATAAACACATAATTGCCCTATTAAAAAAGTTACTCCTGATTGGCTGCTTATCAACATTAGAAACTCCTAATAAGTCACCCTTAAACTTTTCACAAATACGATTTCATAAGTCTCAGTGTACTCAGATGATAAAATAAAATACCTTTTTTCATCAAAGAAGTGCTACTATATATATATATATATATATATATATAACAGTATATATATATATATACATATATATATATATTAGTACTATACATATCGATGCTAAAATCTGGTTGGAAACATCTGGGTCATCATACTGCAGTGGAAAATGCTATATTTTGAGAGATAGAACCAAACACAAACTTTACTGGATTTCTCTTGCAATTTGTATACAACTGTGTCTAATACTGCTAATTCTGCAAAACCATTTTGGAGAATAAAAAATACCCCAAAATATTAATCATTTTTAAACTGTTTAAATCCATTCATTTTATTACATCTTATGTTACCTGAATTGAAATGCCATTCACTTTAGAAAACAGACATACAGCAAAATTAAACCAGTTATGCATGTGAGACAAACATTTTCCTAATCTACATGTGCTGAAACATAAGCAAAACATTACAGAAAGCAGCATGATGCATGTTGAAGTCCACTTGTCATCTTACATACTGGCTACTGTTGACATAAACACAATACATTCAAATCTTCATTAATGGCCAAAAGGCTATGAAATCCCATATGCATGAAATTAACCCCTTCCCAGGAGGTAAAGGGCGATAGGATCTAAATGCAGAAATCTAAAGATCTGATTAAATCACAATCTTAAACACATTTTTATATATTTTGTATAAATCATTAAAAGATGTTATGGCATGCGATAGCTTCTGAAGTTATTAAACAGCAGTTGAAGTGCCTCTTGGCAACACTCAGGTCTCTACAGGAGAAGTTAAAGTGGAAAGTGTCTTATAAGGTTAGCTTCAGGCCATATATTAGCCAATAACCAAATGATCTGCTCCAAAGATGGATTTCTTTTATCATTTTCTCTCCCTGGGCAAATATCACCCATCAGCTCTAGAAATGGATTTGTGTTAATTGTCCTGTTTTACCCTCTGAGGGGGTTTGTATAGATAATAAACTAGGTGAAACAGAAATAAAACAAGAATTACTGCAACCATACATTTATTCTATGCTTTAATTGTGTGTGGTATATATAAATATATATATATATATATATATATGTGTATGTATTACTCTCTACAACTTTCTCTCTCTCTCTCTCTCTCTCTATCTATCTACATATATATATATATATATATATATATCTGTGTGTATGTGTATTACTCTCTTTCTCTCTCCCTATATGTATACATACACTATACACTTCATTATCTTGGCATCAGATAAACTCTAGTTAGAGGGGGAGTATATATATATATATATATATATATATATATATATATATATTAAACACATATATACACTACATAATGTGTATCCAGTCTATTTTCCTAAATTTCAACATGTATACTACAACTACTGGCAACAATGTTTTGAGTTATGTACTACACAGGGTTGATAGAAGTTTTTTTCAGCCAAACTGCAGAGAATGATTCGTTTTAGTTGGTGACAAGTTAGCTGATCATATGTAACAAAACAGAATATTTGTCTAACCAGCTATTATAAAAAGCAGGACTGCATTCATTCTGTTATAGAATATTATAGTAAGCAATATATGAATATCTAATCCAATCTCAAAAAAGAATTGTAGTATTTATTTTTGTAATAAAATCAAATTATGAAAAGTATTAAACACACAAATGCCTTGAAAGGGTAGATTAAAAACAACACAAACAACTCTGATGGCCCTCAATCGCATTCTCATGGGAGCCAAGTGTGCTTTGTTTTTGTAGCAACTCCCTTAACTTGTAGTCACCTGCAAAGTCATAAGCTTGTTCTGATTACTGAGGAAATCCTTCTTGCCACATATCTAGGTACAAATGGTACAATAACCATAGGTAAACTGACAGACTAATAGTAAGCAACACGGTCTTGTAGCCAATGAAACCAGGAACATCTTCTCCTGTAAAACGTCAGCTTACAGGGGAATAATAACATAAGATGATTTTGGCAACATGCATGGTAATAACATAACATGAACAAAAGTTTTATATGTAAGGGTCGATTCAGAGCCAGGTGAGAATTCTCACTCCTTTTAGGAGAGAAAACTGCCATTCACTCACATTGTCTACCGAGTGTAAGAAAGACAATGAAAGTCAATGGCAGTTCTCCTACAAAAGGAATCAGAATTCTAAAATGGGAAAAAAAAATTTCATGTTATGTTATTACCATGCATATACACACACACACACACACACACACACACACACACACACACACACTTCAACAGCATGCATGGTAATAACACAGCATGGAAGAAAGATATATATATATATATATATATATATATATATATATATAATGCATGGTATTAACATAACATGGTAAAATAAAAGCAGTGCTTAAGAAAGACTCCCCAAAAGAAAAGGGAAAGTTAAGTCTATATATATATATATATATAGCTCCAGAACAAATGAATGACAACAGCCTGCCAAACACAATCTAACCATTAAAAATGTATGCAAATAAATTAGAAATATAAAACTGCAACACAAAAGTTACATAAAATGTAAAAGAGGACATGTGTAATTATCACTTTCTGTGTATTAGGAGTATGATTTTTAGATAGAAGAAAGTTTTCTCCTATATTTAATTTTTATGGCATAACATGTTAGCAGAAAAGTTGTCTAGAGCAAACAGCTACAGCACTACATTTGCTTTAGGAAACATTTATATATATATATATATATATATATATATATATATATATATATTCCCAACAAACCCTTAATGTCACTTTTTTTAATAAAACAAACCGAAAATCTTTTTACTCCAATGTTTCATTTATATGTCAAATGAAAAAATAGTTTAATCCGATATCATTCTTTACTTTCTCTCTATCAGATTTTAAGCTGAAAGGAAAAATAGTCGCAACAAATACTCAAGACACACTTAAACCAATAGGAAAACCCTCTTAGAACTTGGTACCATTAATGCTGGCTCAGCAAAGCAGATTTTTACAATGGCTCTATTAATTGGAAAGATCGTTAGGATTTTTTTTTTCTAGTAAAAAAAAAAAAAATCTATGTGCACATACTTATAAAAAAAGAAGACACCAGGCTTTTTTTTCAAAGGGATTTTTTGCTTTTATGTAAGTAATACCATATTACTTTAACATAAATATAAAAAGTAAATTGCAAATCTACATTTGTAAAAGTTACAAACAGAATTCACCAAACCGAAAAAAAAATATATATATATTGCAAAGTATATTACACAGCCAAAATAATGTTGAAAATAAATAGAAAGGGGCAGGTTTATCTGGAAATAATATTAAAATATTCTTTTAAAATTAGTAATTGTACAAAAGTGTGTAGAATGAAAACAGAACAAAAAAATACACAAGTTTCAAAAACATACATATGTATACATATAACACATATTTACAATGTTAAGTAAAAAAATCTTTTTTTTTTCTTTGTTTTTCAGTTTAATTGCTTTATATGGAATATGCAGGCCTCCTTTGCTCTTTTTTTGTTCTGGATTATTTCCCCCTTTTACAGTAAATACTATATAATCAATAGCGTTGTGGAGATATGACCTTGTTTATGGTTCTGTAATCTATTAAAGCATAAGGATAATAGTCAAAATTATAGTAATTCCGTGGTTTTCTGAAAGTAAAAGTTTGATCAAACAGTAAACTGGCATACTGAGCGCCTAAGTCATAATTAAAGCACATTAATTAATGAGGATCCTAAATAATGGAGGCTTCTCATTAATGAATGCATAGCAAGCATGCCTTGCTGCCTTGTCCCATGGTGTACTTTTTGGTATGTAAACAGAGTACTTGCCAGTGCCATGTTTCCAACCCATACACGTTGATAACACAAATGAACAAAAAAAAAAATTAAATAAAACTTTGGATAGGTTTTAATTTAATTCATTAAAAAAGTGGATCCCAATAAATAAAGGTAACTTTTATTTACTTTGATTTTTTAAAACAACAGGGGTTCAATAGCATCCACTTCCATGCCAGAGATCTCTCCCTTCTACTGCACTTCAGGAGCTAAATAGTCTAATAAATAACACACATTTCAATTCAAAGCTGCCAACAACTTTGTGAGAATGAGAATTTACATTAATAATAAAAAATATTCACAGTTCTTATAATCTGACTCTATCCCCCAATATTCTGAATAGATAAATTACTCCCCCTCCCCTTGCTTGTTTGTCTTTTTTTTTACCTTCAAGAAGACACAAGATTATTAGATGAGCTGAGGTGTACTAAAAAGATTTGGGCAAGGGACTGTATGATGGTGGTGGTGGAGGTGTCCTTTAATGGAATCTTCCGCTGAAAGGTACTCCAGTCTCTTTCTATGGGTCCCATTAGCTATTTTTCTTTTGTAAAATCCAAAAGTTCTTCCTTCACCCCCCACCCACTGACATGGTCTCTTTCTAGATGTCTTAGTCATTGTACAGAGGTCTGCAGTGTGTGATGGAGTGGTGGGGTCTCTGCTTGTGAATACACATCCTCCATGGGGGGGTGAGGGACCCCTGCTGGGGTCATCCTTTTCTCTTTCTGCCTTCTGTTGCAAAACCAAACTCTCACCACCTCCTTCTCCAGCTGGAGACTGTCCGCCAGGGAGGTGATCTCATGGGCTGAGGGTTTAGGACACTTTAAGAAATGGTTCTCTAGGGCTCCCTTCACCCCAACTTCAATGGAGGTCCTCTTCTTCCTTTTCCTGCCCTGGGCTGCGATCTTGTCCAGGTTGGTGGGGCTGCCGGTGGTGGAGTCGGTCTCCTCCAGCCATTTGTTCAGCAGGGGTTTGAGTTTGCACATGTTCTTAAAGCTGAGCTGGAGGGCTTCGAACCTGCAGATGGTGGTCTGGGAGAAGACGTTGCCGTAGAGGGTGCCCAGTGCCAAGCCCACGTCTGCTTGGGTGAAGCCCAGCTTGATCCGCCTCTGTTTGAACTGTTTGGCGAACTGTTCCAGGTCATCGGAGCTGGGGGCGTCTTCGTCCGAGTGGTCCTGATGGTGGCTGAGATGCTGAGGAGGAGACTCGACGTGCGTGTCGTGCACCCCGGATTCGTCGTGGCCCAGGGGGTCGCCCCTCATGCTGTGGTGCAGGGAGGTGGCCTGGGGGCCCAGCATGCCGTTCAGGTTGGTGTAGGAGGATTGCGAGTAGAGTAGAGGCTGGTGGCTGTTGGAGCTGGGGGACATAGGAGACAGGTGATGTCCTCCTCCCTGCGGCCAGCCGTGGCTGCTGGGGGTCTGCTGGTGGACCAGGTGCGAGCGGTGATGGTGGAAGGTGCTGCTGAGGTCCTCTCGGCTTGCCTGCACCCCGGGCTTGTGCTCGGCCTGGGCGGCCAGGTGCGAGCCGCTGCCCCAGTCGCTGGTGGCCGGGTTGGGGAGCCACTGGTGGTGGGTGAGGCTCATGGGGTGCGTGGCGTTCGAGGCTAAGCCCTGCAGGTATTCTTGGTGCATCATCTTCTGCACCTCGCGGTAGGTGGTGCCCTGGTGCATCCTGTCCGAGTCCGGATGCATGAGCGGGTTAGCGGGCAGCGCGTTATTCCGGGGCAGGTACTGAGCAGTTGCAGCCATGGCTCCCACTCCTTAACTGGCGGCGCCTGCCCGGCTTTCTGCGCTTTAGAGCGCCGCGCCAGCCCTCGGCTAGGAGCCCCGTGCCGCAGCCCCGCCCACCCCCGCCGCCATTGGCCCGCTCGCTCTTGACTGACGCGCGCCTCGCGTGCCATTGGCTGGGCGCGCAGCCCTCGCTTCCCTGCCGCTCCCTGCCATTGGTCGAGCGCGTTCATTCATGCTATTTTGCGAACAACCACGTGGGGGAGTTAGCAGTGTGTTTTTTGGGGCAGTTTACGCAGAAATCTCGGCTAGTAAATAGCGCCTCGCCTGCATTCTGCATCGGACTTCCTGCACGGGAGATGGGCAGGTTTGGCTGGAATGATGCATTATTAATTCCTCTTTTTATGATACTTGATCAGCGCTAATTGAGAGGATTCAATGGAGAGAGAAAAAGGGGGGTGTTCTGGCTCTACGATAATTACGTATCATCTCATTTAAAGGGGGGGGGGGGGTAGGATTAGATGATCTTAAACCAGCATGCACACTTCGATTTCTGCCAATAACCGGGGGATCGATGTATGGGTGAGACTGTGGCCGTGCTGTCATCCCGTGCCCATGCTACAGAGATATCGTCACAGGCCGGGTAAGTACACCCTATACACCTGCCGCGATCCCATCATACCATTTACTATAACTATAGGACATACCGAGGTGACGACCCATCGATCTGCCCATAGCCAGCAATACACAAGCCGATCAACCCCTACCACCGATCTATAGGATATGTGACATGTCTTTATCGCATATAGAGCCATAATGCATGTCATCCACAGCATACACTATAGCAACACGTCGTTCCTACATGCAGATCAACCCCTACCTCCGATCTATAGGATGTCTGTATCACATATAGAGCCATAATGCATGTCATCTACAGCATACACTATAGCAACAAGTCGTTCCTACATGCAGATCAACCCCTACCTCCGATCTATAGGATGTCTGTATCACATATAGAGCCATAATGCAAGTCATCCACAGCATACACTATAGCAACAAGTAGTTCCTACATACAGATCAACCCCTACCACCGATCTATAGGATATGTGACATGTCTGTATCACATATAGAGCCATAATGCATATCACCCACAGCATACACTATAGCAACAAGTAGTTCCTACGTGCAGATCAACCACTACCACTAATTTATAGGATGGACCACCGTGACATGTGTGTATCATATAGTCAGAATAGATGTCATCCACAGAATTCACTATAGGAACAAGTAGTCCCTAAAGGCAGATTAACCCATTACCACTTATTTATAGTGTGTATATACTTCTATAGGATGAAGTTATGTGACATGTCTGTATCACATACATAGTCATAAGACATGTCATCCCACATCTTTCACCATAGGAACAAGTAATTTCTATAGGCAGATCAAACCCTAAAAATACTTCTGTAGGATAGACTAAGGTGACACGTCTCTAATACCTATATAGCCATAATAGATGTCATCTAAAGGAACAAGTAGTTAGGGTCACTCTATAGTACATATCATGTAACACACGATGTGCAGACTACAGAACTTTCCGCTGTGGGCTGATTAATCCCTGCGACCGATCAATAACATATATTACACTCGCTATACGCAGGCTATATATATACTTCTATAGGATGAATTCGTGTACCATGTCTGTATCGCTTATTGATGCTACGCCTCAGAATTCACTATAGGAACAAGTTTTCCTATATAACTTTATTCTTTAGGCAGATTAACCCCTGCCACTGATCTATAACACACATTACATTGTCTGTGTGTAGGCTATACAGATATTTCTAGAACTCTATAGGATGTATTAGCTTGGCACATCTGTATCACCTATATAGTTATGCTAAATGTCACCTCACAGCAAGTAGTTCCTATATATAACTATATTCTATAGGCGGAATTGCCTCTGCCATCGATCTATTGCATGCACTACACTGGCTATATACAGATTATGCAAATACTGGAATGTACAGTATTAATGTGACAGGTCTTTGTCAGATATATAGTCATGCTAGATGTCACCGACAGGATACACTATAGGGATAAGTAGTTAGGGCCACCCAATAGTAGATGTCATTGTATAACTCGATGTGCAGGGTATAGGACCTTATGCTATAGGCGGGGTCACCCTTGTAATGATTAAACTAAGTAAAGGCTATAGAAATACTTCTGTTACTCTATTTTGACAATACTACAGTATATACATCATATAGGTGATACGGATAAGTACATTCTACAAACCTTTATTGGAACAAGCCGATGATCTTGAAATACACTATGTGTGGGCTATGGAATTATCTACTACTGTATATAACTATAGGATATAATGAACTGACAATATATTGCCATCTTTATAGCCATCACTTCTTCGGGATATACAGAACTACAAGAGCAAGCTGTGCACAACAAAGTGACAGATTGGCTATGTACACCCTATATTGTGCTCACTCCATAGAAAGGGATGGTGGATGTCCCATAGTGGGATGGTACAGTCAGTGTATGCTACTCATTCATTAGCTTATACAGTGTCATCTGGGAGCAGGCTACTAGTTACTGATTTATTATTGCACATAGTCAGCCTATAGAATGCAGCCCCTTTAAACTGTATTATGTTATATACATATGTATTATGTTATATACATATGCAGGTTTTGCAATCCTGACCTATAGTGAGTCCTTATCAGTCCATAAAGCTATAGTATGAACAGGATGGATTTCTATTACCATATCGTTTTGTAGGTACTATTGTCATATGAAATGTAGTAACTATATTGTGTAGGAGGCATTGCATTTTCAAACTGTGCCGGTAATGATATACTGTGTGTATCCTCGTTGTATAAAAGCAGCAGCTTGTCCCAAGCTAAACTTCGTGTACTGTTATGTGACCAATGGCTGCGATCACATAGTGTATCATGTATTCTGACAGATCGCAACATGTACCAAGCCTGCCATCAAGGTGCAGTATGATTCTGTGCACATCGCATTCGGGATCATCCTGCACCTACTTTAATCCCACATCAAATAGTGATCAGAGTTCGAAATTCGCTTCAGATCAGGATTAGGAGTGAAAATGGTTTGACTTGCTGCAGAGAGGGGCTTAAACGTGTAACCCCCCCCCCCCCCTCCAATTCCTTGTCTTGTAGCAGGTGATGACATTCAGGAGTTGGGAAGTTCACTGAAATATTCCGTATTTCTAATAATGATCTAATGAAAGAAAAAGCTACTGACAGTATGTGAAATACTAGAAGAATAACCATTATTTTCCCAAGCCTGGGAGCATTTACTTCCCCTCCTTTCCTCTGCCTCTAAATAAAAAAAAAAACTCTTTAAATCAAAATAATATAATTACACAGGCACTCCAATAACCACAACTAATTATTTTGAATTAAATTTTAATCCTGCTGCATCTATCAAGGCAGTGAGGAAAAGCAAACTATTTACCAGGCTGGTTGTTATTTAAGAAATAAAACTGCATTTTGGTGCCTTTCAAAGTCAATTAGATAGTGATGCCCATTTCTCTTGATTTTTTTTTCCCTCCTCTCTGCTGCTGATTTCTGATTGTTTTTCTGTTCACGTTTTGCCCTAACTGCAAATTACCAGTTGTATGAATTGCAGAGCAGCTGCCATGAGCAGAGCAGAAAGGGAGCTGAACACAGACACACACACACACACAGACACACACACACACACACACACACACACACACACACACACACACAGACAGACACACAGCCCCTCATTATGTACATGGCAGCCATTCACACACTCTGCCCACTGCCACTGCTGCTGCTCACAGGGACCCCCTGGACCCTCACTGCCCACAGCCCCGAATCTACCACCAGCCAACTCACCTCTGCACCTCTAACTCTCATTTCTCTTCCAGGACCCCAGGAGCAGCACAGCATCTGGCTAGTGTAAGTGATTTGCTCACCATTTCCTCATTTTTACTGACATTTCCATGGCTTTAATCATTTATAGTATTATGACTAATGTTAATAGTAAAAATAATATAAAAATAACATCACTGATAATATATACAGTATATACGGCATCTTTTAGTTGAAATTATGGATTTTTTTGACAGCATTCAGTAAATCCCTTTTGACCTTAGATTATTACAATTTTGTTTAAAATTCTGCAAAGAGCTGTTGTATACTTTGTTTCAGAAAGGATTATATATCCATGTTAGTTATATACTCAACTTAGGGTAAATGTATAGAATGACATTTTTTTACTAAAGAAAAGAATAGCTAAAGTGATTATAAATGTATCAGAAGGTAAACTTACAGGGGTTCTCATTACATAAATAACAGTCTTCATTTGCTACTCATCTTTCTGTAAACTATTAGACTATAGATAGCTAGAATGAGTTATATATATATCACATTCTCACCCTGTCTCTAGCTATTCAGACATTTTTGAATTTAATACCTGGTGTGTGTATGTAAATATATATATATATATATATATATATATATATATATATATATATATATATATATTTATATATATACACTGTGAAACACAAAGTATATATATATATATATATATATATATATTTATTTATTATCATCTGTGCTATTTTCTGCACTCCCATGATATTCCCCTTGTTTTGTTTATTATTATTATTGCCAAATTGCATTATGTTTTTGCAACACTTCAACTTATTACATTGTTTAATTTTTTTGTAAACTGTTTGCACCCTATTTTTTCGTTCACAATACATGGTGGTTTAAGCAATACACTAATACTTTCAAGTAAAGCTTTTCAACCAGGGATATGAGGATCTAGAGAATCCACAGATTCCTTTATTTACTTAAAATTCTTTGTGCTGATTTTATTTAGAGACTGGGGGGGTGGGCAGGGGGTTATCCAAATGATGTTAAAGCCTTTAAAGAGACTCACATTTGAGAGCTTTTAAAAGACTTTTACAGTATGGTAGATACTTTATTGTTGTTGAAACTCTTAAAACTCAATTTGGATAACCCTCCACCTGATCTTGGGAGGCAAATTTTGTAAATCTCTATGGAATAGATGCTTGTATACTAATATCACTAAGAGAAACACACACATGGCCATGGGACTCAGAATTACCAGTTATCTGGTCAATTCACTCATCATAGCTGGCACTGCTTAGTCCCCAAAAAGTTAGGTTTCCACTTACTTTCTGCATTATAGTTGCTATATACATAATCGTGTCATATGTACAACTACAGGGCAGACCTAAATCATGACTGCCAACACACACACACACACACACACACACACACACACACACACACACACACACTAAGTGTAAATTACAATTTATGAATGCAGATTACAATTGCTAAGCCAGACCTTTAAAGTATGCATGGCCATTTGTTATCCTCTTTACAGTGGTAGGTTCTAAACATGTTTTTTTTATTATCTTTAATTCATAATATATATAAATATTTGATATACCTAAAAGTTGTACAAAAGTGTGTCTTCTGATTTCAGAAAGCAGATTTAATTTAAAGGAAGACAGTTGTTTGGTATGATGTTACAAGCAACATGGCTTCACAAGTGCAAGCTTGGATAAGCTTGTGTGTTTAGACTGTATTCTAGAAGTTATATTATATTACTTAGATTACAAAGGATAATCTTTTAAATAATGTATTTGCTTGTGAGGCCAATACAAACAAGAATATGTAGAGGGTAAATGGTTAGAAATAAAATCACTCTCTGATGCAGTTAAATCAAGGGTCATGTTTTTGTTTTGTATCAGTGTGACCTGGTGTCACAGGTTCATCAGGGCCACTCTACATTGGCCTGCTTCATTTCTGTTATGTTAAATAAGAATATAGATCCACGAATAAAACATTCTGCCATGTATCAGATATCCTTCTGACCTTGATTATAAAAATAAGTTCTCATGTGATGATGTCATTGTGCAAAATTCCCAGATTTGCCTTTACAGTTACCCTAATTTGTAGACATGAAAAGCTGGAGAGATGGTTGGAAGCCAGTGAAAAGAAAGACTAGCTGTTAGGGTGTTACAGGGACAGGCAGTAAAAGTTGGTTAAAAGTGTCCAGATTGGCCATTGTGAAGAATATGGCCTTGTCTTTGTGAGGGGACATATTTGTCAGGATCCTAGTGGTAACTATGGAGAGAGAATTAAAGGCCTTACAGAAAGCGCGTTGAATGGGGTTCAATCAGAAGGAGACAGAACGAAGGGAGAGTGTTAGGAAGGCTTTAGTTTAACCTAACCAAGTCTACAATTCTAATTCAGAAGAAAAGGAATCATCCCTTTACTTTAAAACATTGGACTTTTTACTTTTCCTGTTTAAAAAAAAGAAAACATAAATGACAGCTGCAATGACATATTAGAGAAATTAGCTCATAGGTTCCCTTTCCTATAATAGGTTTTCCTATAATTCCTATAATAACAATGATGTGCAAAGTGCTGTATCTTACAACAACCAATCCATTCAGATTCGTTAAGTGTATTTAGTTCTGTGAAACATTTCACTACTTTTTAGGGATGAAGCTGTTACCTTTGCACTTCTACCCATGATCATTGTTTAGATACAGAAATAAATTTAGACTAGAGGCAAGTTTTACAATAACCTTTTTAAATGGAAATGATTAACTCTGGTTCTGGCCTAATTAAAACATTACAGACAGACAGCAAACTGTCTCCCTAGCTTTCAAAAAAGTAAGCTTAAGATGGGTTATTTTCATAACACTTTAACCATTTATTCTCCCACGCAGTCACTATAGAATCTTCTTTTCCCCACTAAATTATTCCTACATTTACATAGCTTAGATATATTTAACTAAGCACAACAAATGCTACAAGAATAGTGATTGCCGAAGAAATAAAATAAATATTTTTGCGGTATCAGAGAGTTCTAACTCCTATATCTTGCAACCTTGTAAAATGATAACTACTGATCAGGCATGTGCATGGATTCATAAAAAATGTCTTTCTTTCTTTTCTTTCTGTTTTTCCTTCTACCTATCGACTATTTTTGGTTATTTATTGGTAAAGCTTTATTTTATCTCCAGATACCGTCTATAAAAGGGTTACTTTCCACTGCATTTTGGCATAACCCCTCGTGTTCAGCTTCTGCACCTAGAGAATATTTAGATTTAAATAAATAGGTAGATAGCAAGTGCAAGCATCCGCCATACAAATGTATATTATTAGATCTACAATCCAGCTCTATTATTCAAAGCCCATGAATAATAGATTGCATGCTATTATTCATAGTTTGTATCCCTGGCATTCCCACAGTCTACGCTAACCCATAGCAATGATGGTCCATAGGCCTCAGTAGGATTACGGTTTTAGTGTTTATTCTCCTATAAATCTTAATGTATCTTGGGTCATGTATTACAAGCAACACTAACTACTGGTACATACTGAACAGTCATAGCTTTAAGATTTACTAGAGAAACAGGCCGCCTATATTGAGAGGGAACATGTGTCTTACCCTCAGTTCCAAGAAATGAACTATTATACTTGGGCCTTGCTGTAAAATGGAAATATTTTGCCTGGTTTTGATATAAACAGTTATTGGTGCAGTTTGCTGTTTTAGTGCAATGCTTCACACGTTTTATTTTTTAAGGGGCTAATAAAGTTCATACACATGTTGCCCTATACACACTGAAAATGTAATAGAAGAAATCAAATAGTTCCGATTTATTGCTCCTTTATGTGGCATTATAAAGCCGAGTGTTGTGGATCAATAGCATTTCTGCTTTTCCTATACCGCATAGGGTAATAAACATTTGGAACCCCTAGTCTAGTATGGCCAATGATGGATAGGTAAACATGAGGAGTAAAATACTCATATTAGGTATGCATGCTAAATATAAAGGCTAGAGCTGGCAAGTTGCTTGACAACCCAAGAATCTCCATGTTAAATTATCATCCCCAGCTATGGGGAATATGGGGAATAGCTTTCTTTCAGATGTTAAAGAATAAAAGTATTTGCTAAGTCAGACAAGACCTTTAATATAACCCCTTTCTACTGAACATTAATTCCAAAAGGAGAATCTACAGTATCGCTGCCTTGATGGTTTTAGCCAGTATTGCTGGCCACATGAAATCAATATTTTATTTCTTTAAAATCTAAATGAAAGCACCTATATGCACATATGTATAACCAACATTTACTTAATCCCTTTACTGCTAAAGCATTTTTACTTTTTGCATTAAAACGGTGGATTTGTTTTGTATTAAAATGATAAACCGATACTTGCATTTCCCATACATATTACTTTCTGACAGTTTCTTCTGTCTGTCTCTTTCCTCCCTTCTTACCTCTTTTTTTTATTTTTATTTTTTTTATTATTTAACTATAATAGACCCACACCACGAAAGCCTGACCTCATTTAACTTCACCATTGCAACAGCCTATTTACCCACAGTCCCAAATTTCCATCTAACTTTCATATGATTTTGCCCTGGCTTACTAAAACAAATCTAAGGATTAGCATGTTAGGGAATATACTAGAATAAAAAAAAATATATATATATATATATCATTTTTAATAAAAATTTATGTAAACGTCTAGTGATTATTTTCCTGCTCCTTACATTTGCCCAATTAAAGCAAACAAACAAGCCCCTCTGCTAAATTCATGAGACAAAGCATACAGGGCAAAATGTTGTCTATGAGCATAAAACAGTTGTGCATGACACACTTTTAAAATGAATAAAATCTACTTTACAATGATTTGAAGGGCCACCCTTTAGATGTGGGGTAACCAGGCATCTATCACAAACATTGAGCTTTTCCCTCAGTACGTTAAGCTTAGCTATTCCCTGTGCTAAGAACATCTTGTCAAATCTTGTGTTCAATCACAGAAAGCTTCCAGGCATTTTACAAAGAGATGAGGTGTTGCTGTTGTGTTTTATTGCGCAACCACCAAAAAACGCCAACACAAATAAAACTCCCTAAAGAAAGGAGGAGTAATTGAAAAACAAGTAACACCTGTACACAAGTATAAGGAAATAGGTGTGCAGGGCTGAAGTGACCTGCTTTGATGTTCAGGCAAGCTGGTAATGGAAGACTTTTCTGCATGTGATCCCTTTCTATTCTTAGAGAGATAAAGAGCTGCGTGTAATATCTGTAAATTAGAACAGATGCTTGAGATGATTTAAATGGTTGTTTAGAAGCAATTATTAGTAACATAGTATTGTGCACCCAAAGCCTTCTTTTCTCTTAAGAAGAAAGATCCACGCACCATGCATCCATACACAAAAATGATACTCCATGTAAAAACTAACCTGATATGCACATGGCTGCCAGGAAAAACAAGGGAATAGAATACATTGTGGAAACATTGTGGAATGGTTACTCATCTTCACAGGTTGTTAATGTGTTAAGAAAGTCTAAGTTAGCACAGAGATATAGAAAATACAAAATGGCTGACAGGAAGTTCATAGACCTAAGATATATCTCAATTGCAGGTCCAATGCCTTCGGTGGATTTCTCTGGTAAATTGTGGAGAACTTGGAAAAAAAATATTCAGTCACTTGGCACACCTCTTAGTCATAGAAACATAGAAGGGTGACGGCAGAAGGAGACCATACGGTCCGTCTAGTCTGCCCTTATATGTATGCTGTATGTACTCTAGTCTTAATATCAATCAGGTGTGAAATATTAAATCATGTGCACCTAAACTGGAGATTTCTTTGTGCAACTGATAATCTCTCTCTCAACACTTCATTAAATAACTCCCTAGTAGAATGTTTTTCCAGGCGTCCACATATTGTATTACTCAATGCAGGCGTGTAGTCATTGAGATTAGCATGACCCAAGAAGAGAATATAGATACAAACCTGTACCTTTACTCCTCACACATGCCTAAAAAGCTGTTAGGGCTAGGGTTCATTGGCCATTGAGATTTAAAATCTTAATTATGGACCTGATTTATCAAGCACTTCTGCCAGGCATTGCTATTTCAGTGCAATTTAGAGTAGTGAACAAAATGATTTATACATTTTTCAGCATGTTGCTGCACTGCTAATGTTTTAGTAAATGTGCTTCTTGTAGTGCAGCAACATGCTCAAGAGTGAACAAAAACATATTTTTTTAATATTTATTGCTACTTTATTGCTAATTTGCACCAATGTGGCACTGTCTGGCAGACGTGTTTGATAAATAAGGCCCGATGTTAATTTACATTTAGAAGGGACCTTGAATATAAAAGAGAGGGGTGACCAACATGCTTAATTTAGAATAGCATTATGTTGTTGTTTTTTTATGTTGCACAAAGTTCATGATTTGTGTGAGGTCCTTCTGTGTTTTGTCTGGGTACTGGTCATTCAGTATCGACAGTCCATCTACCAATCTGCCTGTGAACACACTGGCCACTGGCAATTGAGCCCCCCAGGCTGTACTCCTGAGCCTCTCCTAGACTCACCCCTACTTGGGGCCACTGCTGGGTTGCTGGGTTCAGTCTCTAAACACTTATTGTCAGCCAACGTAGTCATCAAAGTCTGGTCTGGATCCCCAAATCCTGGTCTGGCCCAGCCAATTTGCATAGTTAGTAATTGACGATACACCATTATCCATATTTTCCAACACAAATCTGGACTCACCTTATAATAGACATATTTATATATATTTATCCTGCATTGCCTTTCAAGTGGTCACCGGCACCTTCATGAACACTCGATCTGGTGCCATACATTCATTTTCTGGCCATTATTATTTTGATTGTCCAATTCCACAAATATACTTACCAATGTTAAGGAAAATTGCCCACCCCTCATAATGTTCTGCCACTGGCTGAAGGGAGGAGAATGGCAATGATCCAATGAACATCATGTGACTTTAGCACTTTAGACACTTGTATCTTTGTAGTCACTGAGCTTACCAGTCAATATGCTGCTAAGATGTTCTGAGCATGGCATCTTATCTTTCTACTTCAAAGACAATTTCATGTTGGGTAGATTTGTTTCCTGTTAGATAGTATATAGTTAAAGGGTTTAAATGGACTGTCCCGGCAAAAAAAAAAAATAATCCCCCATAATCCTGCGGGCTGAGCCAGTCTGGTTGCAGCACTCCTAGCTCAAAAAGCTGAGACTGTGATTCTGACCTGCCCGAGACGGCATACAAGCAACCACATGGACATTCAATAAGTCTATAGAGAACTATAACAAGTCTATTTCCATCCCCCTCAGAAAAGCTACACTTATTTGGCAGCCCAAAGGCATGATCACATGGAATCTCGGGGGCTAAAGTCATCCAATTTTATTGCCAACCTTGGTGCAACCCTAATTTCAGGCAAAATGGAGCAGGCTCTCTTGTTGATTGGCAGCCGGTACTCCAAGGCCTGTCTAGAACTTACTACAGTTGATAGCACAGATATTGAACCGTATCTGCCTGTAGGATCGAGCCAGCAGGTATTTTGCTATGGATTGCTTGTTTTGTTGCACAAGCCCTATTAAATAAATAAATAAAAAACGTCAGTAGTAAAAAGTGTCACTGATTTCCTTTAACCCTTACCTTATAGCATCAATATGCTTCCTAACTCAGCCCAGCTAATGGGCAGAAAGCCGCCCTGTGATAGGTGAATCCTTGTTATGGCATACATTTATATATGATGCTAAAGGTTATCATGCTGCCTGGAGCTCTTCTTTATGTAAATCCATGAGCAGGAAGAGGTTAAAAACTGCTACGGGAGTCACGTGACACTGGACACACAATTATGTTGTCTTTGTAGTAGGTTAATTCAGGTTAATTGATGACTGATTGTCCTCTTTTATTATTAAGCTGTTTGCTGTGGATAAGGGAACACATGAAGCTCCTGCTCTTTTTTTTTTTTTTTTTTTTTTTTCCGGTCTTTTTTATAAGACCTGATGCTACTTATTTATTCACATGGCAGCTTTAGATTTACCAACTAACGACAAACAATGTATTTCCAACACATCTTCAAATCAAAGCCATAGTATGAACAAATTGTAAATAGGAGGTTAATGTCCTGCTTCTGAGCAGTACAGAATATCTATATAGCTTAGGCCTTTGCTTGTGCGGGTTGTGCAATCGCACAGGGCGTCATCTCTGTGAGGGGGCACAAGCCTCTTTTTTTCCCCCATCTCTTTAGTTTTATGGATATTTCATTTTCATTATTTTTTTCATTATTTTTTTTCCTGTCTTTTACTTCTTAAATTTCACCTTTCTATTTCTTTCTCTTTTATTTAATTTTACTCTCTTTCAGCACCCCGGCCTTATTCATGTTGTATTAACACATTCCCTCCATCTTTCTTTTGTCATCTATCTCCTGTCAACCTCTCTATTTAGCTTCTAAACATCTTCCCCCTTTTTTTTACCTTCCTCTGTGTTTCCTTTCCAGTTTCTTTCTTTCTTCCTTTCTCTCTTTCTCAATCTTTCTATTTTTTTAATCTCTTTGGCCCCCCTATATTAAGCCTAATATGGGTGTCTCCACATAATGGCTTGCGACTCAATCTTTCTCTCTCTCTTTCTCTTCTTCTGTTTCTTTATCTCGCTTTCATTTTTCCTTTCTCTCTTTCCTTCTTTTTATCTTTCTTACTTTCTTTCTTTTATCTCCCTATCTTTCCTTCGTATTCCCCCCTCTCTTCTTCTTATTCTTCTTATTCAACTCTCTTTCTTCTCCACTCTCTCATTTGCCCAGATTCCACTTATCTTGCTCTCCTTTCCACATTCTTTCCATCTTTCTCTTGTCACATTACATTACAGTCCCCTTCGCTCTCTCACTCAGAAAGGAGGAGAAAATATAAAAAACTATAGGATGACTTTTTTAAAAAATATTTTCTGCTTTTTTTCTCTCTTTCACACTCATATTACATTATTTTTCCTTCTTTTGATCCTATTTTGTGTTCTCTGTTTTCCACCTTCAGTCTTTCTTTTTTTGCATTCCCTATGATTTTCTTGTCTCATGGATCTGTTTTAATCTTTTCCATGTTTACTATGTTGTCTGGAAAATGGAGGAAGGGGGGGGGGAACCCCATCCTGAAATCTTGCGTAGGGCACCATTGACCCTAAGACCTGCCCTGATTAGGCCAAATAGTTCTTGGATACCTGAGAGCAGTCAGAGCTTTTTATACTGCTCGAGTTCCCTACAATTTTGATATAAAAGTAAAGAAAGGATGTCAAGTCAATGTTTCATGTGATGAAAGTGCATTTTGCTCCAGGCTGTATTTAGCTCAGAGAATCTGGCTTACTGCATGACACCTCAGAACAAAGCCATGACCACCATATGCAGGATACTTGCGTACAATTTACAAGCATATGTACCTCACGCCAAGGCCTCAGATATATTCCAATCATAGATGACTAGGGGTGTAAGGTGCAGAGGTAGCAACTGCCCCCGTGCTCATCAAACCAGGGGGCCCCACCATATTTGCGTACAATTTACAAGCATATGTACCTCACGCCAAGGCCTCAGATATATTCCAATCATAGATGACTAGGGGTGTAAGGTGCAGAGGCAGCAACTGCCCCCGTGCTCATCAAACAGGGGGCCCCACCATATTTGCGTATAATTTACAAGCATATGTACCTCACGCGAAGGCCTCAGATATATTCCAATCATAGATGACTAGGGGTGTAAGGTGCAGAGGTAGCAACTGCCCCCGTGCTCATCAAACAGGGGGCCCCACCATATTTGCGTACAATTTACAAGCATATGTACCTCACGCCAAGGCCTCAGATATATTCCAATCATAGATGACTAGGGGTGTAAGGTGCAGAGGTAGCAACTGCACCCGTGCTCATCAAACCAGGGGGCCCCACCATATTTGCTCCTGTGGCATTTTTATCCAGTTTGTGTTTACATGGTGTAGTGCACAAAAAATAAAATGCTTGGTCTTTCCATTTAGTAGTCCAATTGTATTCCTTTTTTTCAGTTACAAATCAGCAACCTGAAGGCTGGGTGTGACAGGAAAACGTTACTGTATGGGAAACTGAGGCCTCATGTAATGTCTGCACGCGGGCCCAGTCATATTTTATTTAACTTCTCTAGTTGAGATATTTAATTGCAGATTGAGCTCAGTTCATGAGGTAAATCAAGCTTTTCCTCATTGCCAGGTGTCATTCTGGCAGTTTTTGGTCTCTTCCTTTGCCTTTGTTAAACAAAACCCCCAACAACAGCTTTTAGAGAATATACTACATGACAGAAAAGGGGCGTTAGTAGATTTGTTAAAAAAAAAAAAAAGGAACTGCAGTATTTTATCCCTTTTTTATGATGTGGTAACCTAATCCACATATGAGTGAACTGAGAGAAGAGGTAGAAATTCTTAGGCTGGGTTCAAAGTTTTATACTTGTGTGATTTTTTGATGTTTTATTTGCATTTTTATGATTTTTTGCTATTTTTAATACTATTTATTTTGATGCCACTCGTGTATATATGCCATAACATAGAAAAAGTTGCATGCTGCTATTGATTTCAGTGGAAGATATGATTTATGCAGTTTTGTTTTTGCTAAACACACAGAAAGAAATGAACCAATATAATTGCACACAGCTATTTGGGTGTGTGGTGACACAGTTATTAATGTTATTATGTTAATAACATGCCATTAATCACAAAGGTGTGAACTGATCACTTTATATTAAGAGAAACTTCTGAGGCCCTGGAGTCTGAGTTCCACGCCTTAGGACACAAGCCCAGATACACTCACCTTCTATCGCAGCCGCATCCACGCTCACCTCTAGCCGGGCACGTGCCAGTGCCCACCTTTGTGAATGGGTAGAGTGGGCACGCCATGGCTAGAAGGTGAGTGGGGGATGCTGCTGGTGGTGCACACTGAAAGTGAGCCCCCAATATGTATTGAACAACATTTAAAATTACTCTTTAACAGTTTTTTTTGCAACTAATGAATCTGTTACACTACAAAACCCAGCAATTCCCCAGCTAGCTACATGGGTTATCCAATACATTTTGAATTTTTCTGGCTAGGCTGAGTTTGGAGAGGCTTTTTCAATTACCACACAGTAAACATATAATGCAAATTAGTTCTTCATGTAAAAACAACAATCCCCTGCACATACTATACACTAGTTTTACAGGTGAGGAGCAATTTATTTTTTATTGATATAGATATTTTATTTAAGATGTTACAAAATAACAGCAGCCTATGGGGAATCCAAACACATAACAAAAATTAGCCTCTCAAATTTGTTTGTTTTTTCCATAGGCTGCTGCTATTTTGGAACTTCTAAAATACAAAGAGGCCGATTCATTAATAGCGGCAGGTAGCGACAGTTGAGCGACTGTAGCGGCATTTTCAGAGCGCCCGCTAGTAGTCGCTGTGCTTGGCCGTTGTTTGGTAGTTGATAGCGACTCAGTCGGTTTGCCGTGATGTTGAATATTGGGTGAGGAGTCGCTATTTGACAGGTTCCGCGCTGTATGGGAGCGCATGATAGCGACTGGCCCTAGCGACCGGCTCCCACCATATTCATTAAAAAATCACGCTCAAAAAATTCTTGCACTGTAAAATGCATCTTTAAACCCCAGAGCGCTGGAGGCGATGGGTTAAAAGTAGTTTTTTAACCCCCAAACCACCATATTTTTGGAAACCAAAAAAAACAAGTTTTTTTAATAATTTAGTAATATGAATACATTAATATCAGACCTGTACAATTTTTTTTTCCCTTAAAAAAAAAATCTAAAATGGCAGAAATGGTCACAGAATTTTTCACATTTAAAAAAAATTAATAACAATTATTAATATTTAAAGATTTTTCCATTGAAATGCATTGGAGCGCGCCAGGTAGCGAGAGGTCATACCTGTCGCTGTTCAAGGTCGGACGCTGGCGCTGTGGGCTGAGGCTGGAATAATGATGAATGAGTCGCTATATGGCGCTATCTCAGTCGCTAAGCAGGATTGGCTTGATTGTGGTGGGGAGCCGGCGTTCTCGTGGCGGGGCCCGTCATTACCGGCCACTCACCAGTCGCTACCTGTCGCTATTCCTTCATAAATAAGGGCCAAAGATCTAGCCCCATTAAATTTGCATTTCACATGCAGAACTTCCCCATCACATGTATGAAGATTTTTTGCCACTTTATTGCGTGCTAATTGAGAAAACCTCTATATATTATATATTTTAATCAATGTTGGTCATTTTTCAGTTTTAAAAAAAAGGTTATCCTGCCCCTAGAAATGTTTATGAGGACACTCAATTTACTTGGGGATCAATGTCTGTTTTTGAATAAATGATTTATTATGATGCTTTTTCCCATTTTTATGTATATTGGCTTGAATAATCCCATGTTAAAATGCCCCTTGTAATGAGAAGAGTACACCACTGACCTTCATTTTAAAAATGTTCGTTGCCTGGCTTTCATTCTGATTACCATACTGTAGCACTGAGAAAGTGACCTGGGACAATTTGGTGTGTAAATATTAATATTAATATATTTAACTATTATTGGCCTTTTTCTTAGCAGGTTTTACACATTAACTGGTTTACCTATTTATTAAATATTAATTATTTATTTTTTTACACATTTTTTTCAGCTTTTTCTTTTTATGTGCACAACACTTTTTAAAAAAAAATCTGGTCACTAGTAAGGTAATGAGAAAAGTGCAGCCAATTTTTCAATTCTTGGCACCATTTTTATCTACCTTTTTCCTCTCACAATTTTCATACACAGTTTTAATAAATATTCCTGTTAAAAAAAAGACAAACTTAAAAAATACGGTTTGAAAACAAGTGTCAGAAATACAAAAGCATACAATTTTTTAAATTTAAATTAAGCCAATTGACTTTTTTTACTGCATGCTTGTTCTGCGTCAGTGACACTATAGATGTTTTTCAGCAGAAGCCAGGTCAGCTCCTGTATTTCTCTCATTTGTGCTTTTTTTCTCTCAAAAAGCTGGGTAGGTGATATTATAATTCTGAAGCCTCTTTACATTTTAACATGTCAATTAAAATCTACCTTTTTTTACTTATATTACCTTTGAATAAATAAACCACTTTAGTCTCACTTTTAAGTTGAGGAATACTGAATCTAGCGCTTTTCTCTTTTTCTTTGCAGATTTCATTGTGATGTTTGTGTCAGAAAGGAAACAGAAAATCACAACTCTAGCAAGTACTTTGGGAATATTTTAGCAACTGCTAAATAACTTCAACATGAATACAGTTAATATTTCTACTGTACATCGAATCAGGCTCTATATCCATCTATCTATGAGGGTTATTTAAGGGATTTTCAGTATGAGAGGCGGTAAGAAACTGAGCATTTTCCTTTACTCTACACAAAAGTGCAAACAAAAAAGTTTTCTTTTATTTAAAAATCATAATCCTCCAATTATACAGACGAGGACCATATTATATTTTATATTTGAATGAGTTACATATTTTATTTTAGATCTGAAATAACAGCAGCCTGCAGGAATATCCATAGACATAAATATCTAAAATAAAGCCTCTACCTCTTTGAAATAAAAATTGTGCCAAATTTGTAGAACTACCCCATCACAGGGGCAGATCATGATTTTTAAATAAAAATACAACATCTTTTTTTTTTACTTTATTGTGTGAAAGGAAAACCTCTCACTGCCTCTTATACTGGGAGTCATGCTAATTATTTGGTAAAGCAAGTTGGTTGTGCATTGTGGTGACTTGTGCCCTTATTCATCAAGCGATAGCGCCAGGTAGTGTCTGACGAGCGCCAGGTAGCGGCAGCTAACAGCGACTACCGACTCAAGTACGCCCGGCGGCGGTCACAATGACGCATTTATCAAGCAAAATGAGGCTAGCGCCGGCGAGAGCGACGGCTAGCGCGGCATTCATCATGAAGCCGCCTGGAACGAACAGCGCCGCTGCAAATTCCCTCACAGTGCCAGGTATGAGCTGTCGCTCCCTGGTGATGTCCAATGCATTTCAATGGAGCAATCTATAATTATTCCTAATTAATTGGTATAAATTTTTTTTTTGATTTTTTTAATGTCAAAAAATCGGAGACCACTTCTGCAATGTTAGGATTTATTTTTAAGTCAAAAAAAAAATTAAAAAAAATATGTGCAGAATTGATCTAACAGGTCTGAGATTAATGTATTCATATTACAAAATGATTCTAAAAACATGTATAATGTTACATTCAAAAAATATGGTTGTTTAGGGGTTAAAAACTAGTTAATACACATCGCCGCCAGCGCTCTGGGGTTTAAACAAGGAATGGACAGCGACAGCACATTCAGAGTGTGATTTGTTAATGAATATGAAGCTAGCCGTTCGCTCTGGCCATTCGTTGTCAGGCGCTCACATACAACGCTGGACCTGTGAAACAGCGACCCCCCCAGCCCGTATTCAACATTACCGCACACCGACTGAGTCGCTGTCATCAAGCTAACGCCGGCCAAGCACAGCGAATACTGGCTGGCGCTGAAAAAATCACGCTACAGTCGCTCATCTGTCGCTACCTGGCGCTATTAATGAATCGGCCTCTAAGTGCTGGAAAGGATGAAATAGACCTCCCCCGCTGATGTGGACCACCAATACAAGCTCAAGGAGCGTGACCAGCTCATACCCCTCTTATAGCTGGAGAGTGCCATTCAAGCCCAGTTAACCCCTCCCTCCTCTACTCCTCACTTCTGGTTGGGAGGCCGAGGCGAGCACTGCCGGCCCGCTGCCTGGTTGTGGCACTATTCTTGTGCACCGCAAAGGAGGTGGCAGCTGGCGGAACCTGTGGGGGAACAAGGCAGCCAAGGAGGACAACTCAACAGCCGGGCAGTGAGGTGAGACCCAGCCTGACTCTTGTCTTGGGGGGTGTGCGCACGTGTGTCTTGGAGTGTGTGAATCTGCATATGGGTCGCCTAGCAATAGGGAGAGAGGGAAGGAGCACAGCCAGGGTGTCGAAAATACCTGTGTCTGAAGCATGATTTTGGGCTCTTGAGTTCTTACAGAACCAACCCATTATGCTGTTTATTAAGCCGCATCACAGTTTCCAGGCCAAGCCCACATGCTTCAGAAGAGAAATCACACGGTAAAAACTCAATATCTTGGCCATTTCTTCTTTTATTTAAAATCAGAAAATAGTTTAGGGCAATGCCAAGTATATCCCAGCACAATGACCTAACACTTGGCTATGCCTGCTACTTCACCTTAACACATAAGAAAATGCAGTTTTCCCCCAAAAATCACTTGTGATCTGGTATGTTTACAGAAGAGATAAACAAGTTCCAATGTGATAAGAATATTTTTATGAATTTAGAAATAACAGTGCCCTGTGGGGTATACATAAAAAATAGTGGTGTAAATTGGCAAGAATCTGGCGATACGTATTGCGATACATATATGACGACACTATATATCCCAATATATCCTGATTCTGTCTCAAAGACGATATATTGCAATTTTTTTTTAATTAAAAAAAAATGACATAGGGTCCCCCTTCCCAGGGGGTGGGACCCCACTTTTTTTGAATTTTAAGGGTTAAAAACCCTTAAAAATCCCCCCAAAATGGTGCGAGGTCCCCCTTACCTAGCATAACCAGCCCATACCAGCTATGGTGGCTTGTAGAATAGGGACCAGGGGCCAGCCTTGGTGGCCCTTCAGGCTACAAGCCGGCATGGCCTATGGCCACGGGCTCTTCTGCACCCCCTGGGCTTTAGGGGCACAGGTAATGGGGGGGCCCAGGGTTTGATGGCAAGTCACCCGCTAGCCACAGGTGCCTTGCCAGACCCGGAGCCTTGTGAACTGGTATAGGGGTCACATAGATCCCTTACCAGTGCACAAAGGGTTAACAGTAGAAAAAACACCACACATAGAGAAAAAGAAAATTCTTTATTCAACTCCGATTGTCAGCTCCTGTGTCCCTCGCCAATCCGATGACAGATACGGTGATCGCCGCCCAGAGGAGGGGGGAGGCAGATCAGAGGATCTCCTGCCCTTTCCTCCTCTGCCCAGCGATCACCGGCATCTGACAGCTGAGCGGCTGTGAGCCAGGATGACCCCGCGGGGGTGATACCATCTGTCCCCGCCCCCCGGGTGAAGAGGAGATCCGGCCGATCAAACTAGGGGTCGGGTGAATTTTTTTTACTTTTCTTTAACTGTAGGGAATGGATACTAGAAAGAAAATATCGATTCTAGCATCGTCGAATGAAATATCTTCGACAGAATCGATTTTTTCTGATCCCTAATAAAAAATGCTTGAGTGCTGTTATTTCTAAACTTTACAAAAAATATCCTTACCTCACTGGAAAAAGAGATGCAGGTTGCAAATCAAATGCACACCCAAAGTTGCACTTGCTTTGCCAAGTAATTAGCATGACTCCCACTAAAAAACACCAGAATAACCCCTCCATGTTTGTATAATCTCTATTTATTATTGTCATATTTATGCACCTTTTTTCATTTTAATGTGGTGCTTTGTAAGATGCTGCTGGCTCATACTTGTTAATGTGTATAGTAACTTTAAGGTTACATATTTTATAGCGTTGTTAATACTATAGTTGAACTTAATTAGCTTTGGTTGAAAGGGCTGTACCTTTTGTCAAATGACTGTGGTACGTTGACATGGGTTAGGGAAGCCTTAGGCAAACAGCAAATTGGCTTGCGGCATTTTTAAAACCATACCTTTCCAAAGCAAACAGATAACCACTGATCCACAGGAATAAATGGAGTGCTTTTGGCACAGATTTAACACATGCTTCAGTGAAAAATCATGAACACAGATGGGGAGGCTGATTCATCGGCAGATGAGCGTTTGTATAACAGCGCTTAGAGCGACCGCTAGTAGACGCTGTGATCGGCTATCGGCGCTGTAACAGAGCGCCTCAGCTGCTGTAGTAACCTGCCCGGCATTAATGAATGAGATGTATGTTGGGCATTCTAACACCAGTACAGCGTTGCAGCAAGCGAAAGGTAGCACCAGCTCAGTGCGACTGATTCTCAGCGGCTCACACCATTCAACAAAAAAACAGACACACAGAGCGTAAACGCTCTGAATCTGGGTGCTATAGCATAGAGCGCCAGATGCTGTGTGATTAAAGTCCACCAGTAACAAAGCGAAAACACATGGAATTACATTGTTGTAACATTGTGACATTAACACTTTAATGCCAGACCGGTAACAACAATTCTGCATAAAAATATAAAAAATCAAAAAAGTAAAAAAAAATGACTTTTTCTAGGCCAGGAGAGGTCACACAATTATTTGAGAGTAAAAAAAAAATAAAAACAAAACACCCTGTTTAAACAGAAGAAAAGGAACGTCTATTGACATGTATGGGAGAGCGACAGGTAGTGACAGGTAATACCTGGCGCTATGGAAGCTAGAGTGCCTGCGCTATACGCTGAGACGCCTGTAATGATGAATCGGACGCTACATGGGGCTGTTAGAGTCGCACCAGAATGGCCTTCATAAATGTGGTATTGCGTACAGCGCCCAGCGCTTACTAGACGCTGCCTGCCACTACGAGGCGCTACCTGCCGCTATCCCTTGATGAATAACCCCCATAGAGGCTGATTCACTACTAGCTGGCTGTGGCACAGGCTCAGGTCCGGCAAATAGAAAATTACATCTGTCTGAGCTGTTTTACTCGAGCACACACAAAAAGTGCAATAAAATGGTGAATTCTTTAGCATACCTGAATGCTTTTTTTTTTTTTTTTTTTTTTTTTTTAAATATGAACCTCACCTGGAAAAATTGTAAGTACAAACATTTTTTTTTTATTGTATGCTTTTGTGTGTTAGAGTAAAAAAGTTCTCTCAGGTGTTCATTTCACTCCCAAACTTGCTTCCCTAAATTTTAAGCATGACCCCGATGTTTCTCATTTACCCAGTTTTCTTTACTTTTTTTTTCATTGACTTGAGGATCTGTCATTTTAATAGACTAAGAGGCCGATTCATTAATAGCGGCAGGTAGCGACAGTTGAGCGACTGTAGCGGCATTTTCAGAGCGCCCGCTAGTAGTCGCTGTGCTTGGCCGTTGTTCGGTAGTTAATAGCAACTCAGTCGGTTTGCCGTAATGTTGAATATTGGGTTAGGAGTCGCTATTTGACAGGTTCCGCGCTGTATGGGAGCGCATGATAGCGACTGGCCCTAGCGACCGGCTCCCACCATATTCATTAAAAAATCAAGCTCAAAAAATTCTCGCGCTGTAAAATGCATGTTTAAACCCCAGAGCGCTGGCGGCGATGGGTTAAAAGTAGTTTTTTAACCCCCAAACCACCATATTTTTGGAAACCAAAAAAAACAATTTTTTAAAATAATTTTGTAATATGAATACATTAATATCAGACCTGTAATATCAATTCTGTACATTTTTTATTTTTTATTTTTTTTACCTTAAAAAAATTATCTAAAACGGCAGAAGTGGTCACAGAATTTTTCACATTTAAAAAAAAAAAAATAAATAATAACAATTAATTATGAATATTTAAAGATTGTTCCATTGAAATGCATTGGAGAGCGCCAGGTAGCGAGAGGTCATACCTGTCGCTGTTCAAGGTCGGACGCTGGCGCTGTGGGCTGAGGCTGGAATAATGATGAATGAGTGGCTATATGGCGCTATCTCAGTCGCTAAGCAGGATTGGCTTGATAAATGTGTGATTGTGGTGGGGAGCCGGCGTTCTCGTGGCGGGGCCCGTCATTACCGGCCGCTCACCAGTCGCTACCTGTCGCTATTCCTTCATAAATAAGGGCCTAACTAGACTGAGTGCCTAAACATAATTACATGAATAATTACGATGAAAGCTTTGAATGTTTATTTAGTTTTGTAAGGAACGGAAAGGAAATGGCAAGCAGCAACTTTAATTTAAAGCTGAACTGGACAGCGAACACTTATTTAGAATTGTATTCATTGGAAGACCAGCCAAAATATCAGGCCAGGATTTCACCTGCCCCTGGCCAGCCCATGTCCAACCTGCGAGATCCTCACCAAGCGCCCCCCTAATGTACTTTATGGCCAGTAAATGAGTGCACTTCATGGCTAAGGCTAAAACAATGGGGCAGATCACTGGAAGGGGAAGTTATGGCCACTCTTAAAGCGGATCAAAACCCATGAGCGGTGGCCCTAGAAGCTAAAAGACTCCAGGGCTGCTCACTTGACTGGCCACAGGGCACTCCAAATTGGGATTCCCCACTGTGTGAAACCCCGTGGTTGCCACAAAACTCACTTACCCCTGGGCTACCACTGTGTTTTCGTGGCTCGGGGTCGCATCCCCGGGTTTCCTTTAGCTGAGGCACACTCTAGTGCCTATCCATTCAAATAGGTGGGAAGTAGGAGTGTGCTTCAAACTAGAGGGAAGCCTTGAACATTCAAGTTCAGCCAAGCTTGGAGCATCTCCCAAGGTACTCGGGTGGGGGTACAAGTTGGGGCATGGGGTGGTTTAGAAGGTTTTGGTCCAATTTGAATGATGGAGAAGTTTTAGTATTGTAGAGACTGGTAACATGACAGGGGTGGTTATGGACTCCCACTGCCATGCTGCAGAGGCTATAAAAGGGTGCATTAGGGCTGATTACAGGGCACTAGGGGGGAACTAGCAAAGCAGGGAATTGGATGAGGCCCAGCCAGCCCAAAAGCAGTGTGACCCACTGTTAATTCTCCCAGTTCTCTCTATGACCATTTATCAAATCAACACGAACTGTTATAGTGATCCCACAACCAGAAAGTAAGTTTATGTCATCACCTTCTATCCGCAGCCCAGTGCCTCAAATCAGCCTGTGCATTTTTTTACTTAAGCCTTAGCCCAATATTCATAAAAACACTGGGTGCATACTGCTGTTGGAATTGTTGGCCATATTGCTCCCTGGTGCTTTGCAGCGTTGATACATTCAGTTAAACACAGCTCAGCATTGGGGGGTCAGCCTTACCAGTTATATTAATTGCAATAAATCTGATAGTATTACAAGCTCATATGCCATTATGAGGCAGTTTACCTTGGAACTAAACAAATTAGCATATGGCATTCTATGCAACATCATACTGCATCCTAATAGTGTTCTTATAAATATTGGGCAAAGGCTTTTGTCAAAAAAGAAACAGGGAGGGTAATTTATTAAAAGTGGTGATGCTCCGAGATGCTTGGCAGCGCTTGCAGCACAAAGCTGTCTTTATCAGCTGTGGCCTTTCCCACCAGGCAGTGTTCGCAGTGCACGGCTTGTATATTCCTAAGCACCAGCGTCACTTAGCGCCCTCCGGGAGCGCCTCAAGTTGTAAAGATTTATTAAAGAAAAACATACTCCTTGCAGGGACACTCAATTAATGGGATTCCAGGCACACAGAGCCTGTTGTAATCCCCATTTTATATTTTTTAGGGTCAGGGTAGTATTTTTTTTTTTAATGGGAATAGCATTGGGGACACTTGAAAGACATGACACTGCTTTTTCAAGTTTGTAGTGCAACACAATAATCCCAAACAACCAAGGGATCCCGTGGCACATGCATCAGCCCAAAAAAAATAATTACAAAAATGCCAAAACAATTATTACCAGCCCATTGGAATGCATAGGATAAATGTACACAGTGCAGGATAAACACCCGGTCTTATGTGGCACTGTAGGGAACTCAGCACTGGCACTCATCCCATTGCTGCTGATGATAGATGGAACACTACCCGGCACTATCATAGGCGCTCTGGCTTTTTGACTTGATAAATTCACCTTTTGCACAAAGACCTGGCTTTCACCTGATGTTTATCTTGCACGATGTGGGAATAGCGTTTTCTAAATAAACCCCTTAGTCTGTTATGGGGCAGGGTTGGGAATAGAAGGTGACGACATACAATTCCAATCTGGGTATAGGTACACTTTAAAGGTGCTTTTACTATGGCATCACTGGTTTTGGGTGCACAGCAGTGCAGGCTGGAGGGTAGGACATATTTTTGCTGGGGCAGGAATGGCTGCTTCTATAGCAGTGTCACATGCAGGACATTATAAAATATGGTTATGATACCCCGGTGCATTCTGCACCAGCCCAACATAGGGTGTGTGGAGCCTGTAAACAGTGACACAGCCATGTTGGAAAGGGGCAGCCTTGGTGTGCCAGGGGGAACCATACTGAACAAGAGTTCTATATTGTCATGCTGCTGAAATGGTGCTTTCTATCACACACTAATTCTGCTGCAAGCCCTGTCCTCAGGGAGGCAAATTTAAGACTAGCGCCACATATTGCCACGTGAGTGTCTATGTAGCGGCACTTAGAGCGACTGCTGCAAGCGGGTGTCTGGCGCTATAACCTAGCATAGCGGCTGGACAAGCGACGCTGTAGTATCCTGTCCAGCATTGATGAATGTGATGTGTGGTGGGTGCTGTAGAAGCACTCTCCCTGAATCACTGCAGAGCCACACTAGGTGGTGTCCCGAGGTCAAAGTGCCCAAGACTACAACACATTTAACAACAGGACAACGCTTCAGCGAACGATAGGTAGCGCCAGTTAAGTGCGCCCGGCACTCGGCGCTGAAGCCCATATTTAAGAAAAAAATACACATAATCAGCATCGGCGCTCTAAAACTGGGTGCTGTAGCATAGAGCGCCAGATGCTGTATGATCAAAGTATTTTTCTCAACACATAAACAGCACCAGAGCAAAAACATATGGAATGACATTTAGTTTAACACTGTGACAATGACACTGCAATGCCAGACCTGCACATACAATTCTGCATAAAAAAATAAAAAAACTCACAATAAAAGTGTTTGGTTGCCGGGCAGGAGAGGACACACAATGATCTGAACCAAAAATTTAGAACATTACTTTAGGAAAACGCTATACACAACCAAATAAAACACCATTGGAAATGTATGGGAGAGCGCTACTGAGCGTCAGGTGCTACATGACGCTGCTGAACACACACTTTACACTGAGCCGCCGCTAGTGATACATGCAACACTATATGACGCTATTAGTGGAGCTCACCAGATTGACTTTCATATATATGGGTTTCACATACTGTGCCCGGCGTTCACCTGACGCTAGGTGGCATTAGCTTTTCTTAAATAATCCCCTGATGTCCCCTAATAAGCTGCAGTGCAGCAGACTTTATTAATCAGCCATTATTGGCCTCGATTCAATAAGAGTTGAAAAAAATTCTCCTGGTAGTAAAAAATTCACTTTATGAAAAAAAGCCTGAGTCACTGTTGCTAATAAAACAATGAAACAACACTACACTGTAGTAAAACGTTCCATTGACTTTCACTGTCTTCCCATCTGGTGATTCAGTAACAGTGAACTTCACATATTCTTATTGTATTTAAATAGAATATAACACGAAAGCTTTGTACCGAAGCACAAATTTGCACAATTACAGTAGTCCTGTGGTTTACTGCCTGTGTGCTATAGGAAGGTATATTTAAGGTATATTTTAAAAATGCAGCATTTCCATTGTTGCGGCCTGCCCATAACCCAGTGTCAGACTGTCTCACCACAGGACCAGAAGATCCTTCAGCGGCCCCAGACACTGGCTACCATCAGGTTAGTATAGGAAGGTCCAAGACTACTAAAGTGTTACAGGTTTGCCTTACATTTTCTGCGAGCTTGTTATTTTTTTTTTTAGTATGAGACTTATATTTAGGGCTGAGCGAATCGGTTCTAACGAACCTGAATTCGCTCCGAATTTCAGGGAAAATTCGATTCAGCACGAACCCGAATTTTTAGTGGTTCGTGCTGACCGAATTTTCCCTGAAATAAAAAAAAAAATGCCGGCATGGTGGGAGCGGGGAGACCGGCTGCGCTGTGACAGCTGACAGCGCAGCCGGCCTCCACACTCCCACCATGCCGGTAAGTGTTTGCTGAAAAAAAAAATGCCGGCATGGTGGGAGCGGGGAGGCCGGCTGCGCTGTCAGCGGGCGGCGGAAGCCGGCTTCCTCTGATGACGCATCCTCTGATGACAGCTGACAGCGCAGCCGGCCTCCTCGCTCCCACCATGCCGGTAAGTGTTTGCTGAAAAAAAAAATGCCGGCATGGTGGGAGCGGGGAGGCCGGCTGCGCTGTCAGCGGGCGGCGGAAGCCGGCTTCCTCTGATGACGCGTCCTCTGATGACAGCTGACAGCGCAGCCGGCCTCCCCGCTCCCACCATGCCGGCATTTGTTTTTTCCATTTCAGGGCTTGGTGGGAGCGGGGAGGCCGGCTGCGCTGTCAGCGGGCGGCGGAAGCCGGCTTCCGCCGCCCGCTGACAGCGCAGCCGGCCTCCCCGCTCCCACCAGAGATGAGCGATTCGTAAAAGTTTGATTCGGACGAACCCGAATTTCTTTGAGAAATTCGGCGAATCGCCCGAATCGAATTTTTGAGAAGTTCGCTCATCTCTGCTTATATTGCTTCATTAATAAGCATAACACTTTATATTGTCCAACAATATGTGATTACGAGTGGTTTTGCCTTATTTCTATATAGCTGAAAAGGTGGGCGCTAAATATCTCTTCAGCTAGGCCTTCAGTCCCACACTGCCCAAACCTATCTTTAAGTTCTCAGACATTTCACAATGAAGACAACAGAATTGTTCTTTTTCATTAAGAGGATAATAAATGTTATTAAAACAAAAAAGAAGTATTGTATCTGCACATTTATTAAAGCAATGCAAAAGTCAATTCATAAAAGGTACAGTAATGTGTTTTTATCTGTATTGATCTAACACTTTCTTCATTTAAGAGACACTTGTCAGTTCTTATTCTGACCATGCACTTTACAGCCAGTGATTCTTAAAAAACCCATTGTTTAGAGGTAGCTGTTAATCTAAATATTCATAAGAGAGCCTGACAACAAATCTGACATGAATCTTGTAACAGTGTCCGTTTCAAAATGGTTTCCCTGCAGCACCTCTCATCTGCAGATTCAAGCTTTCCACACAGAGGGACACACCTGAGGTGAAAGAAGAGAGGAGGCCACCCTCTGAAATATGAGGGCTGATTTAACACCGTGAGACTTTTTTTCCTCACATGTCTTTTCTTTTCATTGTTTCCTCTTTGTAATTCAGCGCTGTGTTTAGCTGTGCAAATATTCTAAACATTTGCACAGCTAGAAATAATGCTGAATTACACAGAGGTAAAAATATCATAAGGAAAAGCATTTTTTCACAAAAGAATGTGAGAAAAATAAATTCTCATAGTGCTGAATCAGTAGCTGCACTGGTGATGATCTAGTAGTGCGCCTGCAGGTAGCTTGAATGATCATGGCTCTGAATCTACACGTATGTTTCTGGTTGATGGCTCACGGGGAGGCTGATTCATCATTAGCGGCAGGTAGCGACAGATGAGAGTCTGTAGCAGGCATTTTCAGAGCGCCCGCCAGTAGTCGCAGTGCTCGGCCGTGAGTTGCTACTTTATAGGGACTCAGTCGCTGTTCAGTAATGTTGAATACATTGTGAGGAGTCGCTATTTGACCAGTACAGCACTGTATGGGAGCGCATGTTAGCGACTGCTCATAGCGACCGACTCACACCATATTCAGCAAAAAAACAGCCTCACAAATCTCTGGCGCTGAAAAATGCTTGTTTGTAGCCCAGAGCGCAGGAGGCGGTGTGTTTAAAGTCTGTTTTCAAGCATCTATCAACTAGTAACAAAGCGAAAACATATGGAATTACATTGTAACAACATTGTAACATGAACACTTTAATGCCAGACCTGTAATGTCATTTCTGCAGAAATATATAAAATATATAAAAATATATAAAAAACAGAAGAAGTCACGGAATTATTTGTGATTTTTTTGAAAAAAAAAAAAAACCCGTTAGAAGAAAAGGATCATCCATTGAAATGTATGGCAGAGCGTCAGGTAGCGAGAGGTCATACCTGGCTCTGTGGAAGGCTGAACGCTGGCGCTGTCCACTGAGGCTGTGAAAATGATGAATCAGACGCTACATGGCGCTATCCCAGTCGCTAAACAGATTCTGCTTGATAAATGTGTAATTGCGTGCCATGTCCGGCGCTATCTGTCGCTACCTGTCATTAACCAGGCGCTACCTGACGCTATCCCTTCTTAAATAAGGGCCTAAGGTTAGTTACATGTGGAGGCTGATTCATTACTAACGGCAGGTATCGGCTGATGAGCGTCTGTATAGCGGCGCTTAGAGCGACCACTAGTAGACGCTGTAAACATGTATTGGGCGCTGTAACAAACCACCTCAGCGGCTGTAGTTACCTGGCCTGCATTGATGAATGTGATGTATGTTGGACGCTCTAACACCAGTACAGCGCTGCAGGGATTGAAAGGTAGCACCAGCTCAGTGCAACCCACTCTCGGCGCTCCACACCATACTTATCAAAAAAAGGACACACACAGCATCGGCGCTTTAAATCCGGTCACTACAGCATAGAGCGCCAGACGCTGTGTGATTAAAGTCTGTTTTTGAACACATATCCACCGGTAACAAAGCGAAAACACATGGAATGACATTGTTTTAACACTGTGACATTAACACCTTAGTGCCAGACCTGTAATGACAATTCTGCATAAAAATATAAAAAGTCAAAAAAGTTTCTAAAAGTGTTTGTTTGCAGCCAGGGGAGGTCACACAATGATTTGAGCAAGAAAATAAAAATTGTCAAAGCACGCTGTTTAAACAGGAGCAAATGAACGGCCATTGAAATGTATGGGAGAGCGACAGTAAGCGAAAGGTAATACCTATAATAATACATGTGGCGCTACATGGCGCTGTTAGAGACACTCACCAGATTTGCCTTCATTAATGTGGTTTTGAGTACAATACTAGGCGTTCACCAGACGCTGCCTGCTGCTACGAAGCACTACCTGGTGCTATCTCTTCTTAAATAACCCCCTTAGTTGTACTTTCACAATGTGCATTTTCTTTGTTTTCATATAATTTGTCTAGACTGGAATGTAATCACATTATGAATCAAATAAAAAATATATGTTAAAGGAACTCTATTTCCTAACAAGGGTCCAATAATAAAAATCCACGTAAATATGATAGATTGCAGGATGAAGAATTATTTATACATCATGCTTACAATTTTTTAAAAAAGATCACATACGATGATATGATGTTTCTTTCCTTTACTGTAAGGAAGCGAGAATCAGGAGTGATTTTGTATATACCATTCTGCTTATATAAGTGCCCACCTTTACCAGTCACAACAAACAGTGCTCCTATACCTGCCTCCCCAGGGCAATTCAGATTGCTGCACAGAAAAATTCATTTATCTTGTTATAACTCCTGCCATGGTTGTTTCCCCTACTCTCTGGTCTCCTGTGTATCTGTCAGTGGTCTGCAAAAAGGAAGTGGTAATGGGTTTGCTGACACTTTGCATTGTGGGTTATGTGGGGTCCAGACAGCAGCATGGCTGGATAAAAAGAAGCCTCCCATTGCTTTAAAGATGGCCGCGACCAGGAGGATTTTGGTAAGATATGTTTCAGCTTTGAGTGGATGCAATAGAAAATGTAAGTACTGACAATGATTCATTATCATGCATACAGATTGAGCAAGTTAGTTTTGGAGAACAAGTCTGTTGGTCTGGTTTCATTCAATTGCAATTATTTTTTTATGTTTGTAGATGCTTTTACACATCATGTAATGCTTTATACAGATGTTCTAGTGTTTAGATAACTGTTTCCCACAAGCTGGCTAGAGATGGGCAGTTCTCCCCTAAAAAAAGTGGGATGAAAAGTTTTAAAGCAGACCTACAGTCTTGCAATTATGTGCCTGGGGGGTTCTTGGTTCACAGGGACACCAAATTGCGCTAGCCTAGCTTCTCATACCATCTCTGAGCCCTGCCTTGGAGAGAGGAAGACTTTTACCTAGAAGAGCTGCATCTGATGGGGACAGTTAATGCAAGCTACACACATGTGCGGAATCCACAGCTCATTATATAGGAGACATGCTTCCCCCAAGTGTGTAGGTACTTCCTGTCCCCCATCAGGACCTATAACTGTAGAGGCATCTCAAACCAGTATGCCCCAATGGAAACTGTTAAAAGGGACATAAAGTAATTTTTGACTCTTGGTCCACTAAAACCTGTCACCCCTGGATTTTATTCTTACAAGTAGAAGAAAGCCACAGCAAGAGTTAATTTTAGTGGGGGTATATCAGGAACTCCTTCTTTCACCATCTGGCATGCTTATATAGATTTCCAATAATAGACACATTGGAGATAGAGCTCCTTATAGCAATGTAAAGTCTGTTTATATGTGCTACTATTCATTTAACTAGATGTTTTTTGGGCAAAATAACTACATTTGGCAAATCAGGAGGGTGGCATGGGTGCGTCACTAGCTAAAGTTATGCTGGGGATTTAGAGCATGCTCATGGAAGAGGTGAGTGGATCGGGCCATTTGGCAGGTTTCATACAACAGGGCAACCCCTACCGTTATAAGACTCATGGAGGTGTTGCACCTCTTTAAGTAACTGGTTTTATGTCGTTTTTTATTTAATAATTTGCCAATAGCGATAGTTGACAGGATGAAAAGGCAGTGTATATATATGGGTATGGTTAGGCATAAAGGGAAGCATCAGAAACTCTTTGCAGGAATAGCATGTCCATACCTCCCTGTTTATCTGTTTGATGAGTGGTATTTCTTTTCCTCATGTATGTGTAAATAAACCTGCCAAATAATAAAACACATCAAAATGTTAGGTGTAAACTGCAAGTTTCTTACAATTAGCTTCTGGTAATTCCTTGACCTCTGCCCTAAAGCTACCCTGGCTGGTTTCTAAGCCTGTTAAAATCAATCATATTATGTTTTTGTACCTGTATTGATTGGACAATGACTTTTTTTTAAGTCATTCTCTACTTCTGAATGTTGTCTCTTGGTAATACTCTTCAATAATATTGAGTGTAAATTTGGCAATGGTTTTTCACCATGATCAATAGCATACCAATGATAATCCCTTTACAACAGAGGCAAAGCAGTGTTAGAAAATATGGCTGCTGATCAGTCAAGTGAACGCCAGTGAAGTAGCTCTCTTTGCTTATTGATGCTGTTTCAATGAGTTTCATTTAAAAAAAAAAATCATTGGTTGTTAATTGTTGTTAATTACTATCATAATCGAAAGAAAAATGAACATTTACTGAAATGCTTTTGGAATAACACGTTCTCTTTATTTACATCCTCCCTTTTGTAGAAGTAACAATCCAGTCAAATCTCTCACATTCGAATCAAGAGCAATAGTTATGTAACTATTTTGTCCTTTTAACTTATTTTGTCTGTTTTATACTGATGTCGTCGGCATAGTCAGGGTAGCTCATTTCAAGGAGAACAAAATGGTTCAATGATAAAAATCCATATAAATATGCTGGATGGTGGGAGGAGGGGTCCCCCAGCATCAAAAAATACCCTTTAGATCGTAAGCCCGCAAGGACAGGACCATCTCTTCCAGTGTATTCATATTTGTCATGTATTGTAAGTTGCTTCACCCTGTTTGTGATTTCACATTGTACAGCGCCATGGCAGATGATGACTCTTATTTTTTTAGGTCAGACAGTTGGCGATCCTACAAATGCAGGATAAGCATGGCCAGGGCTTTGGAAAACCATTAAAAAAAAAGCCACTGCTGAGCCAGCATCATCGGCCAGGGCTACTTCAGCAGGGAGGATGGGCGGGGGTCATAGGGGACCATTTATCAGGTTTTGCCCCGCTTTAAAGAGGAATAACCACCAATTTTGCCAGTTCTGAAATCTAAAATACTCTAGGGCTGACCAATCGAGTTCCACTGAGGAATCCTGATTTGGGATTCCCCGCTGTGTGAATCACCCCACAAACACTCACCTTACCAGGGCACCCATGCCATGATCACTAGTCTTGGCCACATCCTTGGCTTCCCTGCAGATGAGGCATGTTCCCGTGCCCATCTATTTAGATAAGCTGGGGGTTAACAGATTAGGGAGAATATTCCTAAAATGAACAAATTGCAAAACCAAAACCATGAAGCCCCACACCACAATTAGCTTTCTTCTGACCTTAAGTCAAAAGTCCTTTCCTGTCTATACTTACAAGCCTTCCCCACACCAAGAACCAATCAGATAGAGCTGCCACCTAGCCCAACTTCACTCCTTAACCCATATACAATAGTACTACTTCTACTTATTTTAAAATAGGGACATAGGAAACTGAGCACCATTCAATAGTCTGTGTTGGAACAATTCGTTGTTATAGAAACATAATTTACTGGGAAACGTTGGCTGTCTGAACATGTGCTTTAGGAGCACTATTGCGAAAAATGTCCCAATAATAAAACTCCATCTAAAAATGCTGGATGGCAAGTGGAGGGGCCACTTATACAACCCGCATCAGGAAATATCCACCCAGGTTTATTTTTTTGGTGGAAAGAGGAAATCACGACTGACAGGCTCTGTCACCCCCCATAGACTAAACCTGTCACCCCTAGATTTTATTCCTCCCAGGAGAAGAAAACCACAAGCTTGGCCGGAGCCAGGTGTATAAATGACCCCTCCTCTCATTAGCCAAGGTGTTTCGCGATAGTGGTCCTTTAGTAGAATAGCACCCAGCTCCAAAATAGTAGCATTGCTTACATTCTAAATACATGTGGAATGAGGTGAATCATTTTTCTGCAAGAAGTTATATGTTATTAAAAGGAATAATAGTACTGCTGCATTGTGGACCTGTAATTGCACATGGTAGCATTTACTCATGATCTCAAGAGATCGGTAGAATAGCATATACACAGGGCAGTTTCTAGGCAAATTAGCACTCAGTTGAGAAAAGAAAAATTCTCCCCCATCTCACCCATCCTATAGTGCAGCTGCTGTCCCATACCGCTATGTGCCAAGCCTTACCCCTAACTTAGCAGCAGGTAGTGACCCCACCACATGTCAATATGGAGGGATGAGGGGCCTGTCTTTTGACCCGCACCACTAATGGTGCGGGTTAACAGTGGCCCTGATCCATCTGCAGAAAACAGGATGGCTGTTATAAAGGTGCCACCAATGGCCTTGTTGCCCAGGGCAATCGCCCTGCTTGCCCTCCTCTAGAAGGAGTCCTGAATAGGCCTAAGAAATTGTGTAAAAGTGGGTGGGGTAAGGAAGAAGGGTTGATCATATCAAGTTCAAATGCTCTGTAGAGAAACATACACTATACTGCTCAATCAATGCTGGGCCTTATACTGTAGCTTAGGTAGCCCCAAAGACAATAAAGAATAACTGTATTTGGTACCTTTTAGCTGAAACCAAATCAATTTGTCAAATACTTTAATAAATCAATCAAAATAAAAAGAACAATTGAATCTTTTGATGTCCTTAGAAACAAACTATTTTCTATGTGTGTCATACAACAATACACAGTCAATATTTTATACAGCACAGTCAATATTTTATACAGCACATGTGTTGATAGCTATATTATTATTGCTAGTATGTTGCCAGTGTTGGAGAGCCACACCTCCCTGTTACACCCTCCAACATGTTACACTCAATGGCAATAGAAATTTCACAATCTCTGTGATTAACACATAGGATAATATATAGAAAACAGGTCACGACTCATAATGTCTGCTTCATCCATTGTTTCACTGATAATAATTAGTACTCATGTTACTTGCTCTATCTAGATTGTATTCAGTATTTTCAAACTCCTGGGTGACATTTCAAGGAATCTCCTGATTCAATTTGAATTCAGGGAAAACTGAACCAAAGTAGTGATGGGCTCCAGATCCTGGCTGTGGCTAAATTCGACCAGGGTCCGGGCAATACGGATAGTGGGATAAAACTTCACTCACCTCCAGTGACCTGTCCAGTTTTCATGTTTACCAGGGTGATAAGAAAATTGTGTTGTCGGCCCTGAGGAAGTCATTGGGTGAAATGCATAGAAACGTGTGAGAGGGACTCTGCAGGCTACTAGGATATTAATACTTGTAGAATATGAAAGTTTTTCAGCCTTTTTAGATATTTGTTAGAAACAAGTAACTGATTCAATTTGAAATCAGGGAAAACTGAACCAAAGTAGTGATGGGCTCCAGATCCTGGCTGTGGCTAAATTTGACCAGGGTCCGGGCAATACAGACAGTGGGATAAAACTTCACTCACCTCCAGTGACCTCTCCAGTGACCTATTTCAGTACTGCATGCGGTCTTCTTGATGTACAGTGACTGGCCGGAGTCCCTGTAAACTCCTCTTCTTCAGCAGTAGAGGTCAAAGGGGACACTTTGGTCCCCTGTCCTTCCTGGTCCACAATGGGGGTAAGCCTACTACAGGTAGAGCCTCTGATGGTTTTCTTCTGTGTGATTTGTTTCTCACTACAGAAGAGAATGTCATGGAGGGGATTTCCGGGGTGCTACCACTTCTGCTGGTTAAAAGGGCCTTATAGGGACCCCTGGGAGCCACTGAATTTCAAGAGGATGGTGCTTGGTGCTGGAAGATGCCTCCAGAGATGTGTTTAATATATATATATATATATATATATATATATATATATATATATATATATATATATATCCATAACCATATAATGTATTCTTTCCCTCCTGCAAGTCAAATTTTGGTTATGGTGTAGGATTAAACTGACCAATTTATTGGCATGCTGAAAGTGGGACACTTAAGAGGGTATTGGGTGTGTTGGGGGTGTGGTTTATTTGTGGACTTTTGAGGAACAAATATCTTTAGCATTCTTTGCAACTACTCTGTGTGTGAGTAGACGTAGTCTTGCCCCATACATGCACTTAAAACCCAACTTGGATATCTCTGGTCCTTAAAGCATGTTTGTGAGTGACTTAACGATCAGCTAATCCATACATTCCACTATCAATGACCCAGAGCAGGGCCCTAGTTATGAATTGAACAGATGTCTTAGATTCTGTGGGACAGACTTCCCACTAATGTCAGCAAAGTGGGACATTATGCTTTTTGTTGGGGGCGGGGCAATGGAAGAAAATGCTTTAAAGTGGGATTAGCCTACTGAAAGTTGGATTTGTGGTCAGTTTATGTAGGATCAAAAGCTAAAGCACATATAAAGAGGTCTGAGTGATAGGAGGATAATAGAGAGGGGATCTTTAGGGCACATCTTCATTGCATTGGAACTTTTTACCAGGCACAAAGGATAACAGTCTGTTGTCAACCAATATTACCAACACAGCAGCAGGTTGTGGAGAAAAAACACACAACCTACTTTTTCATGCATGTTCCTCGTTGGAGATTAGCATGTGAGTATGTTTTTTGCTTTGCATTTTGTGTAATGTCTGATACACAGCCCACAGAATAACCACAACATCCCCTGTGGAAGTATCCAAACTGTTTAATTAAATGAAGAGTTCATTTATCAATATCATAGGCGTATAATTCGTACCTGTGTTTTTTGCCAGCTGAAAAGCATCCATCACTTTTTGCCTGTGTAACACCCTCACGTAGACAAGTACTGAGATAAACTTATAAAAACACATGACCCTAATACAAGGTCAAGGCGTATATCAAAGTCAAAGAAAGCAAGCTATCATTAGCAATAGTAAAATATTTGATGTGTGATGTTTGGTGACTGCAATTAGTGTGGTATATCTGAATAGCTAGTTCAGGCTTTAGTCATTATTAGGGATGAGCGAATCGATCCGGACGAACCCGGATTCGTTCCGAATTTCATGGAAAATTCGATTCTGAACGAATCCGAATTTCCCAGCGATTCGATCGATCGAAGTCTTCCTTTAAACTCCATTCATTTCAATGACAGGCATTCTAAGATGGTGGACGCACATGTCCAGATATGTACCCTGGGGCAAGGTATGATGGGACAGTCACATGCAGCCTATCAGCAGCCAGGAAGCCCGGTGACGTCACCATGCTATATAAAGCGCGGCCATCTTGCTTGTGCGCATTTCAGACTTGCATTCGTGAGACAGCGGTGGTTGCTGCAGACAGGGACAGACAGTTAGCAATAGGTAGGGAGAGTTACAGATAGGTAGGGAGATTTAGAGAGGCAGACAGAGCCAGGGAAAGATAGTGGAAAACCAGAACAATCCAGGGACAGCATAAAAGTGACAGTGACAGGGTGATTTGCCTGATCAGTTTTCAATTCAATTTGATTTCTTTGTGCTGTAAACCGTAATCTGCCTTGCCACTGTGCATGCCATCTATGCAGTGCCTTATGTAACCCTATGTGTTACACACAAGCATTTAAATAACTGGATTAGTGTTAATATTTTTGGGTCTGCTTTAAATACACCAGGCCACTGTACATGCCATCTATGAAGTGCCTTATGTAACCCTATCTGTTACACACAAGCATTTAAATAACTGGATTAGTGTTAATATTTTTGGGTCTGCTTTAAATACACCAGGCCACTGTGCATGCCATCTATGCAGTGCCTTATGTAACCCTATCTATTACACACAAGCCTTTAAATAACTGGATTAGTGTTAATATTTTTGGGTCTGCTTTAAATACACCAGGCCACTATGCTTGCCATCTATGCAGTGCCTTATGTAACCCTATCTGTTACACACAAGCATTTAAATAACTGGATTAGTGTTAATATTTTTGGGTCTGCTTTAAATACACCAGGCCACTGTGCATGCCATCTATGCAGTGCCTTATGTAACCCTATCTGTTACACACAAGCATTTAAATTACTGGATTAGTGTTAATATTTTTGGGTCTGCTTTAAATACACCAGGCCACTGTGCATGCCATCTATGCAGTGCCTTATGTAACCCTATCTGTTACACACAGGCATTTAAATAACTGGATTAGTGTTAATATTTTTGGGTCTGCTTTAAATACACCAGGCCACTGTGCTTGCCATCTATGCAGCGCCTTATGTAACCCTCAGCTTTATTAAGCTATTGCATTTTGCATTGGTTTTTGTCCTGCTGTCAATACACCAGGCCGCAGGGTATCCCAAACCACCACGTGGCACCCTATCTGTTGTACTAAATAAGCGTCTACAGCCTCAGCTTTATTAAGTTATTGCATTTTTAATTGGTTTTTGTCCTGCTGTCAATACACCAGGCCACAGGGTATCCCAAACCACCACGTTGCACCCTATCTGTTATACTAAATAAGCGTTGTTCAGCATCAGCTTTATTAAGCAATTGCATTTTGAATTGGTTTTTGTCCTGCTGTCAATACACCAGGCTGCAGGGTATCCCAAACCACCACGTTGCACCCTATCTGTTATACTAAATAAGCATTGTTCAGCATCAGCTTTATTAAGCTATTGCATTTTGCATAGGTTTTTGTCCTGCTGTCAATACACCAGGCTGCAGGGTATCCCAAACCACCACGTTGCACCCTATCTGTTATACTAAATAAGCATTGTTCAGCATCAGCTTTATTAAGCTATTGCATTTTGCATTGGTTTTTGTCCTGCTGTCAATACACCAGGCCGCAGGGTATCCCAAACCACCACGTTGCACCCTATCTGTTATACTAAATAAGCGTTGTTCAGCATCAACTTTATTAAGCTATTGCATTTTGAATTGGTTTTTGTCCTGCTGTCAATACACCAGGCCGTAGGTATCCCAAACCACCACGTTGCACCCTATCTGTTATACTAAATAAGCGTTGTTCAGCATCAGCTTTATTAAGCTATTGCATTTTGAATTGGTTTTTGTCCTGCTGTCAATACACCAGGCCGCAGGGTATCCCAAACCACCACGTTGCACCCTATCTGTTATACTAAATAAGCGTCTACAGCCTCAGCTTTATTAAGTTATTGCATTTTGAATTGGTTTTTGTCCTGCTGTCAATACACCAGGCCGCAGGGTATCCCAAACCACCACGTGGCACCCTATCTGTTATACTAAATAAGCGTTGTTCAGCATCAGCTTTATTAAGCTATTGCATTTTGCATAGGTTTTTGTCCTGCTGTCAATACACCAGGCCGCAGGGTATCCCAAACCACCACGTGGCACCCTATCTGTTATACAAAATAAGCGTCTACAGCCTCAGCTTTATTAAGCTATTGCATTTTGAATTGGTTTTGGTCTGCTTTAAATACACCAGGCTGCAGGGTATCCCAAACCTGCACGTTGCACCCTATCTGTTATACTAAATTAGCGTTGTTCAGCATCAGCTTTATTAAGCTATTGCATTTTGAATTGGTTTTTGTCTGCTTTAAATACACCAGGCCACAGGGTATCCCAAACCACCACGTTGCACCCTATCTGTCATACTAAATAAGCGTTGTTCAGCATCAGCTTTACTAAGCTATTGCATTTTGAATTGGTTTTTGTCTGCTTTAAATACACCAGGCCACAGGGTATCCCAAACCACCACGTGGCACCCTATCTGTTATACTAAATAAGCGTCTACAGCCTCAGCTTTATTAAGTTATTGCATTTTGGATTGGTTTTTGTCCTGCTGTCAATACACCAGGCCGCAGGGTATCCCAAACCACCACGTTGCACCCTATCTGTTATACTAAATAAGCGTTGTTCAGCATCAGCTTTATTAAGCTATTGCATTTTGAATTGGTTTTTGTCCTGCTGTCAATACACCAGGCTGCAGGGTATCCCAAACCACCACGTTGCACCCTATCTGTTATACTAAATAAGCGTAGTTCAGCATCAGCTTTATTAAGCTATTGCATTTTGAATTGGTTTTTGTTCTGTTGCCAAAACACTAGGCCGCAGGGCATCCAAAACCTGCACTTAGCAGCCTATCTGTTATACTAAATACGCTTGTTGATCCTTCTTCAGCTGAATCAAACAATTGCATTTTGAATTGGTTTTTGGTCTGCTGCCAAAACACTAGGCCACATGGTATCCCAAACCTGCACTTAGTAGCCTATCTGTTATACTAAATACGCTTGTTCATCCTTCCTCAGCTTAATCAAACTATTGCATTTTGAATTGGTTTTTGGTCTGCTGCCAAAACACTAGGCCGCAGGGTATCTCATATTGCCAATTTTCATAGTATCTGGTGCAGAGAAGCAGTTATTTTATTTCACTTTATTTAGCTTCTTCTTTTTAAAGTAAACACATTTTTTATCGTACCTATTGCGCATTTCAAATGCATAAAAATGTCAGGCAGACAAGTGCAAGGATGTTCAAAGAGGAGTGGCAGAGGCCAAGATTCAGCAGGCAGAGGTCACAGCAGACTAGGAGCGAGTGGCAGCAGGAGTCACGGTGAGAGACCAGATCTGCCAGTATCTGCCGTGGTAGATTGGTTAACGCACTCATCAACATCATCACAAGCTACATCTGAGACCCCCAGTCTAGGGTCGGTAGGTTCCTCTGACACAACCCTGAGTTGGCATGCCCCGAGAGCAGTCCCTGTCCTCCCATTGCCTCTGTCCTACGCCGTTCCCTCCCCCTGTGACGTATCCTATGCTTTGGGTTCAGTTCCACTCTTTAGTGAGGAGGACGATCAGATAGAGGACAGTCAGCAGCTACTGCCCAGCCAAGAAATGGAGGTGGCTTCTTTAGCTAGGCAGACAAATAGTGATGTGGACAGTGTCGTGGGTGTTGCGAGCGTTCCAGCTCCTGTGCCAGACACTGTTGAGGAAACCGAGAACATCAGTGATCATCATCGGTGATGATGATGATGATGAAGCTGATCGCACTTGGGAGCCGGGTGATGAAGGGGCTTCATCGTCATCATCAGGAGAAGAGGGGCGCAGGTTGCCCCGGAGTCAGCAGCTGAGGCAGCAAGGTGTTAGCAGCATGGTTGGCAGTCAGCATGGGGGCACAATTGTAAAGCCTGGAGCCAAATGGGGCCGGGGTCGGGGTAGAGCACCTGCTGCATGGCAGGCTACCTTATCGGGAGGTAGTGGAGCAGGGGTTCCTGGAGTTGGCGACAGTAGCAGTGAATCAGTGAGGCCTGTTGGTGGGAAAAGTAGCTACTCGGCAGTGTGGCAGCTTTTCCTGAAGCATCCGCAGGAGGGTAACATGGCCACATGCAAGATATGTAGGCAGAAGGTGAAGCGTGGCCAGGGTTCAAATGTTGGCACCACGGCCCTGCGTCAACATATGATGCGTCACCATAAAGCGGCCTGGGAGAACCGAGGCTCCGAAGAGGTGGTCCAGCTTGCTTCCTCACCAAGTGGCACGCCGCTCTCAATTTCTTCCAGCCAAGGCTCCAGCACCTCAGCCGAAGGCAGCTGTGCGTCATACCCATCCTCTGTCGCTCCTGCTCCTCCTCCTCCAAGTCATGCATCCCGCCAGCAATCCATCAGAGAAGCCATGTCCAAGAGACAGCAGTATGCGCCCACTCATCCTACGGAGCAGAAGCTGAATGTGCTCCTGTCCAAGTTGCTGGTGCTGCAGTCGCTCCCTTTTCAGGTGGTGGACTCTGCACCTTTCAGAGAACTGATGGCTTGTGTCGAGCCGAGGTGGCATTTCTTTGCCAAGAAGGCAGTACCAGCGCTGCACACTTTTGTTGAACAGAAGGTGGGCCAGTCCTTGAGCCTGTCCGTGTGTAGCAAAGTGCATGGCAGCGCTGACGTCTGGAGCTGTAACTACAGTCAGGGACAGTACATGTCGTTTACGGCCCACTGGGTGAATGTGGTCCCTTTGCAGTGGCAGCAACTTGGACAGGTCACGCCGCTTCGGCCTCCGCGCTCCCTGCCCGTTGGGCCTATGACACCGTGCGACTCGGCCTCCTCATCCTCCACCATCTCCTCACCCTCCACTGTAGGCTCAAGTCTCAGTGCCCCTCCAGTCTACCATGTGTGCAGGGCACGGAGGTGTCACGTTGTGCTTCCCATGGTTTGTCTTGGCGAACGGAGCCACACAGGGGAGGAACTGCTTAAATGTATTCATCAGGAAATCCAAACATGGCTTACTCCAAGAAAACTTAAAATGGGAATCATGGTTACCGACAATGGGAAGAACATTTTGTCTGCGCTGCGCCAAGGAAGCCTGACCCATGCCCCCTGCATGGATCACGTCTTCAGTCTGGTTGTCAAGCGGTTTCTGAAGTGTTCCCCCCATCTGCAAGACATCCTAACAACTTCAAGGAAACGTTGCATGCACTTCAGCCACTCATACACCGCCAAACACACCCTTCTTGAGCTACAGCGTCAGAACGGTAGCCCCCAACATAGTCTGATTTGCGATGTTTCCACCCGTTGGAATTCCACCCTTCACATGGTGGACCGATTATATGAACAGAGAAAAGCCATCACGGATTTCCTGATGATCCAAGCGGATAGGGGGACTCCCCTGTGTAACTTCAATGTCAACCAGTGGCAGCTCATACGTGACACCTGCCGTTTGCTCAGGCCCTTTGAGGAAGCCCCTTTATTTGTCAGTCGGCAGGATTACGGGATGAACAACGTGATTCCACTGCTTCATGTACTACAGCACATGTTGGAAACCATGGCTGGTCAGGGCACTGGAGACATGGCGTCTACATCTTATGGCCGCATGAACCCCGTTGGAGCTGAACTGGAGGAGGAGGAGGAGGAAGAGGAGGAGGAGGGGCACAGTGAAGCACAGTTTAGGCTTGGCTGGTTTATCTAGTCAGCGGACAGGAAAGGAGGAGCAGGAGTAGCCAGAGGAGCTAGAGGGTTTTGAGGAAGGCGAGACAGAGGACCCGGACACACCGTGGCAGTATGCAGTGGAGATGGAGACAGGTAGGCCCCCCGAGTCACTTGCCCAAATGGCAGGAAGCATGCTCACGTGCTTGCGTAGTGACCCCAGAATTGTTTCCATTTGTCGCCGGGATGACTTCTGGCTGTCCACCTTATTGGACCCTCGCTTCCGGTACAAAATGGGGGCATTTTTTAAACCCGCCGAGAGGGAGGACAAACTGAACTACTACAAAGACATTCTGCGTAGTCAGTTGGCCGATGTCTATCTGCGCCATGGTCCATACTTTCGCAGGTCTGACTCGGGGGGACCTCTGCGCTCACCTTCCACTGCCATGGCTGCTGGGGGGGTTGGCAGGAGCAGCAGCAGCAGCTCCATCAGCAGCAGCCTCAGTCTTCAGTCACTAATGAGTAGCTTTCTACACCCGCATAGTGAGGCTACTCATGAGCAGCAGGAAGACCTGCAGCAGGATCTCAACCAGCAGGTCATGTCATACCTTGACATGACCATGCCAACACACCTTGAGGATCCGTTGGACTTCTGGGCAGCCAAACTTGGCTTGTGGCCGCAACTAGCAGAGTTTGCCCTGGAAAAGCTGTCCTGCCCGGCAAGTAGTGTGCCATCTGAGCGGGTGTTTAGTGCGGCGGGGGCCATAGTTACGGTGAGGAGAACTCATCTGTCAACTAAAAATGAGAGAGAGACTCACCTTTGTCAAAATGAATCAGGGATGGATCAACCAGGATTTCCACCCACCAATGGCTGATGCATGCGACTAGATTCAGCATGGTGCCACGTTTTACACTTTCCAAATGGTGCAAAACATATTTATGTCTTTAGACCAATTTTTGGCCTCCTGCTGATGCCAACTTCAGGGTGTGCCTTTCAGCCAATTTTTGGCCTCCTGCTGCTGTCAAAATGAATCAGGGATGGATCAACCAGGATTTCCACCCACCAATGGCTGATGTATGCGACTAGATTCAGCATGGTGCCACGTTTTACACTTTCCAAATGGTGCAAAACATATTTATGTGCAAAACATATTTTTGGCCTCCTGCTGCTGTCAAAATGAATCAGGGATGGATCAACCAGGATTTCCACCCACCAATGGCTGATGCATGCGACTAGATTCAGCATGGTGCCACGTTTTACACTTTCCAAATGGTGCAAAACATATTTATGTCTTTAGACCAATTTTTGGCCTCCTGCTGATGCCAACTTCAGGGTGTGCCTTTCAGCCAATTTTTGGCCTCCTGCTGCTGCCAACTCCAGGGTGTCTTTCAAGCAATGTTTGGGCTCCTGCTTATGCTGCTGCCAACTCCAGGGTGTGCCTTCCAGCTCATGTTTGTGCTCCTGCTGCTGCCAACTTCAGGGTGCCTTCCAGCCAATTTCTGGTTTCCTGCTGCTGCTGCCAACTCCAGGGTGTGTCAGTCAATTTCTGGTCTCCTGCTGCTGCTGCCAACTCCAGGGTGTCTTTCAAGCAATGTTTGTGCTCCTGCTGCTGCTGCTTGCAACTCCAGGGTGTGATTCATCCAATTTTTGGTCTCCTGCAGCCAAATCCAGTGTCTCTTTAAAGCAATGTTTGGGCTCCTGCTCCTGCTGCTGCTGCTCCTGCTGCTTGCAACTCCAGGGTGTGATTCATCCAATTTTTGGGCTTCTGCAGCCAACTCCAGTGTCTCTTTAAAGCAATGTTTGGGCTCCTGCTGCTGCTGCTTGCAACTCCAGGGTGTGATTCATTCAATTTTTGGGCTCCTGCAGCCAACTCCAGTGTCTCTTTAAAGCAATGTTTGGGCTCCTGCTCCTGCTGCTGCTGCTTGCAACTCCAGGGTGTGATTCATCCAATTTTTGGGCTTCTGCAGCCAACTCCAGTATCTCTTTAAAGCAATGCTTGGGCTCCTGCTGCTGCTACTTGCAACTCCAGGGTGTGATTCATCCAATTTTTGGGCTCCTGCAGTCAACTCCAGTGTCTCTTTAAAGCAATGTTTGGGCTCCTGCTCCTGCTGCTCCTGCTGCTGCTGCTTGCAACTCCAGGGTGTGATTCATCCAATTTTTGGGCTCCTGCAGCCAAATCCAGTGTCTCTTTAAAGTAATGTTTGGGCTCCTGCTCCTGCTGCTGCTGCTCCTGCTTGCCACTCCAGGGTGTGATTCATCCAATTTTTGGGCTCCTGCAGCCAACTCCAGTGTCTCTTTAAAGCAATGTTTGGGCTCCTACTGCTGCTGCTTGCAACTCCAGGGTGTGATTCATCCAGTTTTTGGGCTCCTGCAGCCAACTCCAGTGTCTCTTTAAAGCAATGTTTGGGCTCCTGCTGCTGCTGCTGGCAACTCCAGGGTGTGATTCATCCAATTTTTGGTCTCCTGCAGCCAACTCCAGTGTCTCTTTAAAGCAATGTTTGGGCTCCTGCTGCTGCTGCTTGCAACTCCAGGGTGGGATTCATCCAAATTTTGGGCTCCTGCAGCCAACTACAGTATCTCTTTAAAGCAATGTTCGGGCTCTTGCTCCTGTTGCTGCTGCTCCTGCTGCTGCCTGCAACTCCAGGGTGTGATTCATCCAATTTTTGGGCTCCTGCAGCCAACTCCAGTGTCTCTTTAAAGCAATGTTTGGGCCCCTGCTGCTTGCAACTCCAGGGTGTGATTCATCCAATTTTTGGGCTCCTGCAGCCAAATCCAGTGTCTCTTTAAAGCAATGTTTGGGCTCCTGCTCCTGCTGCTGCTGCTTGCAACTCCAGGGTGTGATTCATCCAATTTTTGGGCTCCTGCAGCCAACTCCAGTGTCTCTTTAAAGTAATGTTTGGGCTCCTGCTGCTGCTTGCAACTCCAGGGTGTGATTCATCCAGTTTTTGGGTTCCTGCAGCTTAATCCAGTGTTTCTTTAAAGCAATTTTTGGGCTCCTGCTGCTGCTGCTTGCAACTCCAGGGTGTGATTCAGCTAATTTTTGGGCTCCTGCTGCTGCCAGCTCCAGGGTGTGTTTTTCAGGCACTATAGGGGCCTCTCATAGTGATGGCACTTCAACTCTCTGCAATTGTGCTGCTCTGCGATTCTATTAGCAATGCTTCTGATCTGCATGTCCTAATTTTTTACACTAACCCAGCACGCATCCTATGCGTGTTACAGCAAGGCAGAATGGTTTACAACCCTATTGAGGCTCTAGGATGCTAAGAAATAGCCGTTTTTAATAGCGATTTGTCGCGAATAAATTCGGGTCGAAACGATTTTTGTCGGAAAATTCGGCGAATCAGTCGAATCGAATTTTTCAAAAGTTAGCTCATCTCTAGTCATTATCTCTGGGTACTTATTCACTCATATACTTGAAATAGTGGCCTAGTGCACTCTCTGTGTCCTACTGCTTCTCATTGTCTACAGTAGCCCATCAATACCCCAGCCTTGGTAAGGATCAGACAGAGGAAAAAAGTTACTGTAAGCTGGAAAAAAGACCTACACACCTCTTTGCCTGGAGTTGTGATCCAGTACACCATTGGCTCCTGACATGACATTGTTCTTCTGCTGCTCTTAAAGTGGACCAACCACCCGGATTTTGACTATCCTGGTGACTGGTCCCTGCCCCGGGGGCATCCCAGTGTGTATTGCTCCGCTGTGTGAAACCCCCACCAAGATTACCCACTCCACTCACCTTTTCACCGTTCCCGTGGTGCATGCACAAGTGCTTATCCAATCAGCACTTTATGCAGTTATTTTGGACAGCGCGTCAGCATAGGGAATGCTGGTGGTTGCATCCCTGTATCCCCCATTGAGTGCACGCTATCTGACGCGTTTCGGACACTTATGGGTCCTTATTCATAGATACCAAAGGAATGAATTACAATATGAATAAGGACCCATAAGTGTCCGAAATGAGTCAGAGGATCCCTATTATCCTGCTGTGGGTTCTGGTACCTATTGATTTTAAGAGGCTGTTTTTGTATGGAGATGTTTTTAATATTAACTAATAAATATAATAAAGGACGGATTTCAAGGAGTGCAAACCCTCTACCCCTCTTTGTTGATCAAATGTTGATCAAATATTTAGGAAACCTGTTGAGAAAACAATGTATGGGGTGGGGGGGTGCTTAGACATTCATATATATATAAATATATATATATATATATATATATATATATATAGCAGCACTTTTTATTTCCACCATTTATTATCTATTATGGATATTCAGTTTTAAATTGTTCTACCTACCTATTCTCACATTTTTGTACAGTCTTCCACTGCTGCCTTGTCTTTGGCTTCCCCCAGCTAGCAGTGACTGGAGATGCCAAAGATACTGTCAGACTGCACAAGACAGACTTTTTATTATTTTTATTTAATATTTCTCAACACTAGTGTTTAAAAATGTTTTTTCATAGGGAGGATTAAATATATAATTGTGCAAATATACCTCTCTTTTTATGGTTCATACAGCATGTGTATGCCTTGGCACTATGTAAAATGTGAGTAGCACATTTATAGCAGCATCAAACCCTCCGAATGTTTCCTCCATCCCAGTGGGGGCAGATCTACGACTGGCGAGGACAGAAGCACTTCTATTTGCAATCTGTTTGCTGGAGGGCTGCTGGAAAACTTTCTGTCAGCTTTTAGTTATAACATATGAACATCTGAGGGTTACCGCCTGCTTCAGATCGCTCCGCATCTTGTGGTGAGAGCGCTGTGTTTTACACAATCGCAGTGTGTTTGATAGAAGATTAGGCATAGTGAAGCCAGCATTTCACATTGAATACTGACACTTATTTCCTGATTCCACCCTCTAAACTCATAGATTAGATCACAAGAGGATTTTATGTAGTTTCATCTACAGTCATGGCACTGGAAGAAGTTACTAGAAAAAATGAGGGTGAATGGAGTAGACATTATTATTACAACTTATAGTGACTTTTACATAAACATACAGCAGGTAAAGGTTTTCATGGCATGGCCCTGCCATTAGAGACAGAATTTCTTTCCCTTATGTGGAAGGCTATTCAGTTTGCATAACTGACTGTGGTGTTCAGTGGTAGACTGGGGCCAACAATCAACCTGGGATTTTCTTGGCCCGGCCAGCACATGACCGACCCATGGCATTTCCACTTAGCCCAAATGTGCACAATTAACCTTTTAACCGCGAGCCTACCTGGAGATTTTGTCACCCTTTGTTGCCAGACCATTTTGCACTATTTTGCGCTCCCCATGTTCAACTGTGATTTTTGAAGGGATTTCCCAGGAAAGTGATTTGGGCTTTGACATGAAATGTCTTGTTTGTAATTTTTTATGTGTATTCTCAATATTTTTGGATGAAATACGTGCAAAAAAAAAAAAAATTTTTTTTACAATTTGTAGTGTTTTTTTGTAACAGGGGTTACAGGGGTACCACATATGTATTGGTAGACACCCTTTCCTGCCCAGGAGACTCCCCCAAACTGAAACAGCGCTTTAGGGGATTTTCAGATAAAATACAACTATGCTATGCAATATGCGCACCTTGAAGTTTTTCAAGAAAAACAACCCTTTACATTTGAAATACCCCCAACAAACTATATATTCTCTGGAAGTATACACCTCAGGCTTTATAGGCGTACCAGGCTTGTTGACATGGGTACAGTTTTCTGGAAGTAATCCCTCAATGTATTCTACAGGGCTTCCCTAAAAAAAGAATAAAAAAGCAGAATCAAAACCACATTTTCCTAAAAAAAACTATATACAAACAAGAAAAAAACTGAAAATATGAAAAAGCAACATGCCCCGAACAGAACAATACCCAGCATGCAAAGCTACTGTCAAGGGAAGAGTTGCCAAAAACACACCAAAGTAAAGCATGTGCGTAACGGTGATATTACTTCAAAATTTCAGCTCTGCAGACATAGTGCACACCTTGTGCTTTTTCTACCAAAACAAGCCTTTACATTTGGAATATCCCCCATAAACCATATATTCCCTGAAAGTACACATTTTAAGCTTTCTATGCATACCCAGCTTGTTGGGCGTAATCCCTGGAAGAATTCTTAGGTTGCACAGGGTTTCACAAAAAAATGTATAAAAAAGCAGAATAAAAAACACCTTTTCCTAAAATATCAACATGCAAATAAGAAAAAAACAAGCTAAATCTGAAAGCGCAAGGTCCTCCGAGCAGAACAATACCCAACATGCATAGGTACTATTAACCCTTTTAATTGCCAGCCTACTTGAAGTTTTGTCACCCTCTGTTGACAGGTAATTTTCCCCATTTTGCGCCATGTTTAACTGTGATTTTTGCTGGAATTTCCAGGAAAATATATATATATATTTTTGCAGCAGAGTTTAGCCTTTAACATGAAATGTCTTGTTTGTAATTTTTCTACAGTTTTTAAATATATTTTTGTGTAAAAAAACAAAAAAATAAATAAAATAATATTTTTTAGACAATTGTCTCCTTTATTTTAAATAAAACATTTGTTTTATTAATGAAAACCATATTGCATGTGAAAGCCCCATTTCTCCCGATTACAACGGTACCACATATATATCGATAGCCCCCCATTCGTGCCCAGGAGACCCCCCAAACTGAAAAGAGCACTTTATAACATTTACAAATAAAATACTACTATCCACACTATAAACATAAGGGGTTAATTTAAAAAGAAAATGACATAGGGTCCCCCCTCCCAGGAGGGGGAACACCATTTTTTTGGGAATTTTAAGGGTTAGGGTTAGGCTAACCCTAACCCTTAAAATTAAAAAAAAAAATGACGTAGGGTCCCTCTTCCCGGGGGGGGGGGGGGGGGGCTAGTTTTTTTTTTTTCATTTTAAGGGTTAGACTAACCCTAACCCTTATTATAATTTTTTTTTTTTTAATTACGTAGGGTCCCCCCTCCCGGGGGGGGGGACCCCATTTTTTTGGGAATTTTAAGGGTTAGAGTTAGGCTAACCCTAACCTTAACCCTTAAAATTAAAAAAAAAATGACGTAGGGTCCCCCCTACCCGTCATAACCAGCCCGGGACCTGCTATGGGGGCTTGTAGGAACAGAGTGGAGGGGCCAGCTCTGGTGGCCCCCCCACCCTGCGGCCTACAAGCCCAAAAGCTTATGCGGGCCCGGGCTCTTCTGCCCCCCCTGGGCTTTGGGGAGGCAGGTCACTGGGGGTGCGGGGGTAAATGGCAAGTCACCCGCTAGTTGCAGGTGACTTGCCAGACCCCAGCCTTGTGAACTGGTACAGGGGGTCTCATGGACCCCTTACCTGGTCACAAAGGGTTAACAGTAAAATAAACACATACACAGAGTAAAATTATTTTATTAAAAAAAAAAAACAAAAAAAAAAATGTTTTCTTTACTCACCTCCGATCGTCAGCTCCTGTGTCCCTCACTGATCTGATGACAGATTCCGGTGATCAGCAGCCAGAGGAGGAGGGGAGGCAGGAGATCAGAGGATCTCCTGTTCCCTCCTTCTCTCACCACAGATTACCGGCATCTGACAGCTGAGAGGCCTGGAGCTGTCATGATGCCGGCCGAGTGACGTCATAAGCCCCGCCCCCAAAAGGCGCCCGTCGGAGGAAGAGGGGAGAGAGCCTGAAGATAGAGAGCCCTGGGGGGGGGGGGATCGGAGGCCCCCCGGGTGAAGAGGAGGGCCGGCGAGATCGAGCGCACATGGAGGTGAGTAAATGTCATTTTTATTATTTATTTTTTTTACAGGAAAAGCCAGAGGCCGCAAAAACGGGGGGGCTACTCCGGGCTCTCCCTTTCCTCCAGAGGAGCCCCGACGGGGAATCGGAGCCCCCCAAGGTGAAGAGGAGACCCGGCCGGTTCGAATGAGGGGTCAGGTAAGTGTTTTTTTTTTTATTTTGCAGGCGCTAGCAGGGGGCAAAGCCAGGCACGTAAATTTAACGTGCCTGGCGTTTAACGGTTGGAGAGGCAGCCACGTAAATATTACGTGGCTGGCAATAGAAGGGTTAAGGGACAGGGAGTAGTTGGGGGGGTTAGCTTCCTTGCTTAAGAGCACTTCAGGTGAGCCCCAGCTGAGAATCTGTGGCCACATCCCGACCCCCAGGCCACAACTGCCCCCAGACGATGCCAAGTGACACACCAATATGATAAATAAGATGGAGAAGCAACAATGGTGGGCCCCCCCTGACCTTCTGGGTCTTGGTGTGGTTGCATGCCTAATAGTTACGCCCTTGTTTGCATCAAAAGCATTTTATTCTAAGTTGGCGTCAAGGCCACTGGATTCCTTTAGGGTAGTAGCTGCCACCCAGAATGTACATTATGCTAAACTAGAAACTAGTAATAGAAGTGTAAAAAAATATGTGTGATAAACCTGGAAAATACCGTCAGAATTACTAAGTAACAGGGTAGACATCATTATTCTCTGCCCACCTTTGCTGGCAGATCAGTGGCCATTAACACCATTGGCTTACTGATCATAACTTATTCCGACAGATTATTTTTCTCTTTCAATCTTTTTATTGATTTTTCTCGACAAGACAACATTACAGTATTTCAGCATATATGGTAACATTACATGCATAATATACAGCAGTGTCGATATCAGCATATAAGGCTCGATTCAGAGAGACAAAAAAAACTTTTTTAGTTCCGATCCGTTTTTTTTAAAAATGTTTCCGTTCTCGTATGAGCGTACGAGCGATTCTATGCATGCATTGAAAACCTTCTGTAAAGTTTCCGTCCGTTCGTACGGCAGATTACGAATACGAGAATTTTCCATCCAGACTTTTCTGTTTCATTTTGACATGTTACAACGTAGGCTTTCGTTTTTGCCCTTTTCCCATCGTATCCTCCAACGAAACCTTTACGTTTCCCATTAGTTTCTGTTCCCTTTTTCAATAAATAATCATCCAGACGGAAATCCTTACGATCTTGCGCCTGCGCACTACAAACTTCACTCATTAAAGTGCTCGCCTACATATTTGCCACCCTCACTTCTACTACAATGTTTAGCTAAATCACTTAGCACTGTCCTCCATCTTCCCTTTTGGACCCTTAAAGCTCACCCAAACCACTTAGCACTATCCTCCATCTTCCCTTTTGGACCCTTAAAGCTCACCCAAACCACTTAGCACTATCCTCCATCGTCCCTTTTGGACCCTTAAAGCTCACCCAAACCACTTCTCGGTTAGGTTCTTCTTCCATTTTTGCCCCCTAAAACTTACCCAAATCACTTCTCGGTCATGTGAATATTCATCTTTAAATATTTCTGGGCCCATTAGTTTTGTGTTAATGTATTTTGTAAATTAAATGACAATGTACATTTTTTTTTTATTCTATCATAAAATATAAAATTGTAAAAAATTATGAAAATTTCAAATTTTTACAACTATAAAAAACAAAATACATAGCAATGGTAGGCCACTGAACATTATTCTTCATCTGTGGTCCCCAACGAGTTGCGCAGCTCCTGCATCTCGCCCACCAACTGAAGGACCCTGACACTGTTGTGCCACTCTGGCACGTGTGGTCCCTGTTAAAAAAAGGTAAATTAAAATATTGGTATAACCTTGTTGGGGTCATACTGCAGTGCCCCCCCCCTGTATGGTCCAAACACCTAAATCTGGACTTCAAAAACCAGAGGGCCCTCGCCACGGGCCGGGTTTTGCATAGTGCCCGATTAGAGAACCCCTGGCCCGCATTCTGCAGGCAAAGAACGGGCATCAGGAGCAAGGGCGAGTGGCACATCTTGCAGTTTCTGCAACCAAATATAAAATAATTACACAAAGCAAAGGTAACCAACTAAAACAATAACTCCTACAACAAATTAAGATTCAAGTTCAACAATCCAAATATAATTCACAAAGGACATAAGTCTAAAAAAATATAGCAATTATATGGATGTGTGGGAAAATAAATGTTTACATGCTAAGGACTAATTAAGGTCAGCATTAAAATGCATCTATAAAGCATACATGAAATGTATTGATTCAGGTATGCATTGCTATACAATTTATAGCCTCGGCCATGCTGATACATGCAATGCCTTGGTGCTAAAGGCACGCAGACTCCTCCACATGGCCACAAAACATGTTCAACAATAGCAATCCGAGCCCTCAAAGGTCCCGTAAGTGGATCGGAAATGAAACGGATTTATAGGGTGGTGATCCGTCGGAAATCAGCTCTCTGAATCAGACAGAAACCCATCCCAACAACGGAAGTTATCTAAACGAACTGAGAATTTCCGATTTTGTTTGGAAAATGATCCGAACTAACGGAAATGTTCCGATTTGCTTCCGTTCATCGAAAGCGCATTCCCGAACGTTCGTACGAATGAAAAATGAACGAAAATAAGCAAAAAAATGACAAACACCAACCAAAACTTTCACAGACAGCTACGGAAGTCCGGACGAATGTGTCTCTGAATCAAGGCTATAGTGTATAGCCTCATTTCCAATTCCAGCTATATATTATAATAGAAAGCGCGTCGGGCCAGGGAAGCCAGAGGCCCAAAGGGAGCCTCCCTCCTCCCCTCCACCCGACCACAACCACCACCACAAGTAATATAGATGAACGAGGTTAACACGTTGCACAGTGCAAGATTCTGGCCGTCATGGTTCCAACAGGGGTTGGGATTGGGGATGGGGGTGTGGGGGATGGGTGTTGGTCTCTGGTCCGCTCCTGATAGTCTCTCAAAACATCAATCAGTATAGTGCTAACCTTGATAGATTTGGGGTTGCATACTGGATCCAGGGTTCCCAAACGTCCAGAAAATAATCATGTTTGTCCTTCAGTATGCTGGTAAGTTTTTCATTTATTAAAAAATTATATCTCAGCAAATTTGTCCAACACCTGGAATAGATTGGGTAAAGTGGTGATAGGTTGTGACCAGACAAGGATGGCGTCGTCCGCAAAAAGAGAGATTTTATGGTGGACTCCTCCTATATCTATTCCCTTAATGCTTTTGTTGGCCCTTATTTTAAGCGCCAAGGGTTCCATGGCCAATATAAATAAGATAGGCGATAGGGAGCATCCCTGACGGGTACCTCTCTGTATGCTGAACCTGTCAGAGGAAAAGTCTAGGTATTTGACTCTTGCTGTTGGCCTGTGGTATAGCGCATTGATCCACTGCAAGAACCTTCTGCCAAAACCCCACTTCTCTAGCGTCTTGTGCATATATTCCTATGAGATCGTATCAAAGGCTTGTAAATATCTAAAGATAACAAAAAAGCTGGAATTTTCCTGGCCTGGATGGAGTGGATTAAATGTGCTATTCGCGTAACATTATCACTAGCTTGCCTGGCGGGGACGAAACCTGTCTGGTCCCCATGGACTATAGAACCCAGAAAGGAGCTTAGCCGCGAAGCCAAGATTTTAGCCAGGAGTTTAACATCCTGGTTGAGCAAGGAAATAGGCCTATAGTTAGGGATCTGCAGGGGGTCTTTTTCTGGTTTGGGGATCATGACTATGCTGGCCATTGATGATTCCGGACTGGGGTGCATGCCCGTTCTAAGGGCGTTGAACAGGGCCACAAGGTGGGGTCCTAATAATGGGGCAAATTTCTTGTAGTAGAGTCCCGAGAAACCATCAGGGCCCGGGGCCTTTCTAGGTTTAATGGTCTTAATAGCGTCCAGCAACTCTTGGAGTGTGATGGGCTCTTCCATTTTGTCTAAGCATTCCTGAGGGGCATTTGGTAGCTCAATATCTGAGAAAAAATCATCGATTTTCTGTTGGCTACCTCCCCCTGGGTTGGAATAGAGGTCCGAAAGAAAAGATTTGAAGGCATCCAAGATTTTTAGTGGGTTGGCGGTTGTGGTCCCTTGGGCCCGAGTTCCTGGCCATCATGGAATCTGGTTTGTTGCCCCTGGAGTAAAAGTGCTGCTTGGACCAGCGCACCTGTCTCTCTGACTGTTGGTCCAGGAGCAAGTTGAGTTCCAGGCGGGCCAGGTAACTCTGTCTTTGGTGGCCTGACATGGCTTGTCCTTCCAAGCCCTGTCAGCCAATAGAAACTGGTTAGAAAGTTCCTTTACCTTAGCTTCTTGTTCCCTCTTTTTGGCTGTGGCTATTTGTATTATATGCCCTCTCATCACCAGTTTGTGGGCTTCCCATAATGAAACTGGGGAGTCCACCGAACCCAGATTGGACGCAAAATAGTCAGTTAGGTGTTTCTGGAGTTTGTCAAAGGTATCTTTGGTTGTCAAGAGTGACCCATTGAGGAGCCAGGAATCAAAAGATCTCCCAGGGGCCGCCAGGTCTGTGGAGATCATCATTGGACTATGGTCGGACCAGGGTGTCGAGATTATCTCTGCCACCTGAAGGGAGAGAATGCTGCGGCAAGAAGATATGGTCTATTCTACAGAAGGATTTATGCGGGTTGGAATAGAAAGTATAATCTCGCCTATTGGGATGTATCTCCCGCCCTGTATCACACAGAGCATAGGAGCCCAGTAGTGCACCAAACGCCCCTGGCCCACCTCTGACTCACCCCCGTGACCCGGTATTGTAGTGGACGATTTGTGATTTGTCCAGCTTGGGATCTATTACCAACTTTGAGTCGCCTGCCAGAAAAAACATTCCCCTGGAGTGCTCCTTTTCTATCTTCAATAAGTGGGATAGGAATTTAAGTTGATGGGAGTTGGGGGTGTAGTATGAGACTACTGTAATTTCCACATCATATATTGAACCCACTAGAATATAACGACCTGTCGGGTCCACAATTTCCTTGCTACATATAAAGGGTAGATTTTTCTTGAATGCAATCGTGACCCCGTGCTTCTTTTCCCTGAACATTGCATTATAGTGCAGGGGGAAGAATCTATTCAGATATTTAGGGTGGGAGTGGAGGGCAAATCTTGTTTCTTGTAGGCATAGAATGTCAACCTTGCAGGCCTTATAAAAATGGAAGGCTTTATTTTGTTTGGAGGGTGAGTTGAACCCCTGCACGTTGTGTGAGATTATTTTTAATCCATTGTGAGATATAACTATCCTGAGATTGTGCCATTATTCTCCAGGGCGGACCAGAGACCAGGGGAGCAGGGAATGGAGAGAAGGGGGCCTGGGAACAAAAGGAGGTGGGACAAATATTAGAACCAGCAGCAAGTATAAGCTATTCTTGTATAAACAGAAGGTATATAAGAAATACACAAACGGAAGTGACAATATCCTGAGCGATACAACGGGGCCCAACAGGACCTAACACAGGAAGTTTTCAGCCCGTACAAGCGGACCTATCAATAGAGGGAGGGGTGTCGTTGCTCCTCCGTCTACCATAATGCAAGAAAAAGAAATATACAGTGGGGGTGTGTCCCCCGTGGCAGACAAAGGGCGACCATATCTTGTTACATAACACTAAGCGGCTGGATTCCCCCGACTGCAGGGCTCACCCCAGCCCAGCCCCCCCCCCCCTAATTTGGGGGGTGGGCCCAGGCCACAGACCAGGGGGATCCCACCCAAACCAAAGGGAGCCCGGAGGAATCCCAAACAATCTCAATTCTACTGCATTAAAGAAAGCTATAAACATATATGTTGAACAACATGCGCACTAAGCACATAACCTTAAATGCTTGCGGCGCTGCAAGCCGTCAAACTTGGTGATAAAGTCCTGGACCAAGGGGGTCTCACAATGGCGGTTTGGAACAGGAGTGCGTCCCCCTGGCCCGTTCTACCACCGAGGCAGGCAGTCCTTAGGAACTTGTAACAACAAGGGTAAAGAGAAAAGATCAGGGTACAGATCTACAACATTCATCCTGGGCTTAACTGCAGGAGCTCGCAGTGGTCAGATGGGGACGTTGGGGATCTCTTTTTATTCTCAAGAGAGCCTGTCCCGAGGTGGTCTGAGGGCGGCACGCTTCCTTGACAGGGGTGGACTGGACTCCCGGCCAGCCCTCCCTATGTCCATAGGTATTGAGAGATCCTTGATGATGGGGCACAGCTCGCTTAGGGAAGAGGCCGAGTATTGATCTCCTTTGTATGCAAAAAGGAGTTTAAAGGGGAACCCCAATCTATAGCCAATGTTGTGTGCACGTAGAGCTTCTAGAGACGGTTTCAGCTCTCTCCTTCTCTGGATGGTCTGAGGCGCTAAGTCCTGGAAGAGCTGGTATTTATGGCCTTGGAAAATTAGCTCCCCCTTCTCCCTTGCCGCCCGTAACAAGGCTTTGCGTGTGCGGAAGTAAGTGGGTTTCAGGACTATGTCTCTTGGCAGCCCATCTTTACGTTTGGGTCCCAGTGCTCTATGGGCCCGGTCCAGTTCCAACCTCTCGATCGGCAGCTTAGGGGCTAATTCCTGGAACAGGGCTGTCACTGACGCGGTTACATCTAGCATGGATTCAGGTAGGCCTTGAATACGCAGGTTGCCCCATCTGGCCCTATTCTCGAGATCCTCCAACTTTAATTGCATAGCCTCAATATCTTTGTCTCGAGAGTGCATAGTGAGAAGGGTTTGCTCCATTCTGCTTTCCAGGGCCTCCGTTCTTTCCCCTAAGCCATGGATCTCTGCCTTTAACCACGCGTCAGTAACTGCTTTCAGCTCCTGCTGTAGAAGCTTAAATTTTGCTAGCAGATTAGCATCTCTGAGCTCCACCAACGGCAGGTCTGCTGGGGCTGGGACCCCGGGCTCCAAGGGGGGGAATGGGGCACAGGGGCTACGCGGGCCCGAAAAAAGAGAGAACTCACTGTTCGGTGGGCTGCTGCCTGCAGCGCTGCTACTTGAATCGGCTGTGCGCATCTGCGGTGGCCCATCAGGAGGTGTAGGGGCTCTGGACGGGCTCCGTACGAAGGCATGAAGCGGGCTGCCGGCTCTGCTGCTGTCGCTGTCGCTGTCCGCCTCTCCGTCTCCCCCACCGCCCTTTACGGCCAAGTGGATCTGCTGACCGTTGGCCATGTCGGCGTACTCTCGACCATGATTACCTCCGCCGTTGCTGTGTCTGTCAGGGCCGACAGGGTGACTGGCTTTATTCTTGCTCACGGGCTCGATCTCTCGGTCATCCGACGGGCTGAGTTGAGAGCGAGAGACTCTGTCACCCACTCCGTCTCTCTCCGCCATCTTGCCTGGGCACGTGCTCCGCCGCGTACTATGGTGATGCGCAGGCACCATCCTCCTCCTTCCACCACCTCCGCTCTTCCCCATCTGAGTGGCGACGGCCTCCGCCGAGCCTGGGAACACTCACTATATCTCTTGTCGCCGAGTAAAACGTGATAGCTGCCCCTTTGCCTGCCCGGGGTGCTGAGCTGCTCTACTGTGCGTCCATCTCTCTCGGCGGTCAGCCACGCCCCCGCAACGGAATATTTTTAAATCTGCTACCGGTTACTACCTTAAAATTCTTCCCATAAAGACCGACCACTGGTAGAATGGGCCTCTAGGTTGTGGGATATATATGTAGAGCGAAGTCCAATTACCGATAAAAGAAGTTTAAAGCCGATGTGCACAGCATGGGGCCCTGATCATAAAATCCTTAGACCAAGCCATTTCCAGTTACCGGATTACTTGCACTGAATAGGATCATTCTATGAGTAAGTTCGTACATTTATCTGTCAGTGGATAAACACTGAATTAAGCCTGTTTACATGATTACACGCATCGCATGAAAAGACGATAACTGAACAACGTGCACAGGATCAAAGGATTATTTTTACAAATGACAAATGAGGCAAAGAAGATTTAAGGGGAAAGCAAAAAAAAGCAAACATGCATACACCTCTCTCTGTCTCTCTCTCTATATGTATATATAATAAACCCAAAAGAAGTGTTTGGACTTTTTTGGCATAAATTAGCATGATGCTGAGAAAAAGAAACAAAACTGCCTTGTGATATATTTAACCCATTAGAGACCAAGTGCTGTTATGGTATAAAGCCCTATAAGCAGTTCTCAGTCACTGTGCTGTTCTGAAATAATATGAACTACATGTATGTGTATTTTCAGGGAGTTGGAGAATGGATTCTGGGGGAGCTGGTAATGAAAGTGACAGCCCAGAGACTGGACTCATAATACATTATGCTAGAAGATCTGAGGGGAGTGCTTCAGATAAACTTTCTCAGAAAGGCAAGCTCTGTTGCAACTGCTATGGTACATTTGGGCAAAAGGGAATCGCTGCTATTGCTGTTACTTTTCACTAAAAATACATCATTTAAGACTTTACCTGTCTGCAGGGCCGTATTTAGGATTCATGCTGCCGTAGGCACCTTTTGCCAACACGCCCCCCCCATTGTTAAAGAGGACCAAAACCCGTGGCCCACAGCCTTGGAATCTATAAGATTCCAGGGCCACTTGATTCCCCCCCCCCCCCCGGGACATCCAGATTCGGGTTGCTCTGTTTTGTGAAACCCCCACAGGTTACCCAGAAACTCACCTTTTTCCCCGGGTCAACGAGTCATGCATGAGCAGCAGCCGCATCCCCACTATCCCTTTAGCAGGGATGTGGCCACGGCAGACATTTGTGAATGGCTGGGCATGCTCCCTGTTAGCGGGCAGCGGAGGATGTGGCCGCCAGGTGGGAGCCGAGCACACTGACTGGATGAGAGGCCGCGTGTACACAGTAGGACTGGGGTAAGGTGAGTTAGATTGGGCGATCTGGGGGGTTTCACACATTGGGGCATTCCAGATTGGGGCAAGGACCAAAACCCAGGATAGTCAGAATCCTGGGTTTTGATCCACTTTAAATGGGATCTCTAGCCATACAGACCCTGAGGTCCGTCTGTCTTCTAAGCACTGTCCTGGTGCACATCCTGCTGCCAGTCTGCCTTGCACTACCTGTTAGATGCTATTCCCTGCTGTTCACATAACCACCAGCATTCTAACAGGTTCACCTAGTGGCCTTGAACCCTGATTGGTTGTTGGTTGTCATGTGAATGACAGATGTAGGTAAAAAAGTGCAAGTGGTAGGTATTGGGGCTGTTGGGTCTGGGGTTGCCAGGGAAAAGGGGGCAACAGAAGGTGGCAGAAGGAAAAAAAAGTTGGTTTCAGGAAGAAATAGCAGTTGGCAGAAGAAGAACACAGTGGGCACAGATCAGGGAGGGATAGTGGCAGAAAGGATAAAAAGACACAGCAGAGGGGGCAGAAATTAGAAAGCTGGCACAGTGCCCATCTGGAGGCGCAGAGCAGAAGGAACGTTATTAGCATGAAAGGGAAAAGGGGGGATACAGGCAGCAGCAATGTGGGAACAGCTGGCTGCATAAAAATGGCAGGATAAAGGGGTAGAAAGGAGGGACATGGGCAGCCAGAAAGAGGCACAGTGAGCAGTGGGTGACAGGAAGGAGAAGGGAAATTGACTAGAATGAAATAGACAGAAATTATGAAAAAATGGCACATGGAGGAGGCTGAAAGGAGGACTTGCAGGAAGACAGTAGATATCAGGAACGTGGGCAGCCAGAAGAGAGCACAGCAGGCAGGAAAATGTCTACAACAGGGGTACTCAAGAACTTTTTGTAGAGGTCCGCTTGTAGCAGTATGCCACAAGCTGAAGGTCCGGAACCGGGGGGTAGGTTAAAATCAGCGCACCAGGGAGCTATATATTCCAGAAGCATAATTAAATAAAGGCTGCTTGTCCCCCCTCTGGCATTATATCCATTGGACATTGGGGAGGAAACAAACAGCAACTTTTTTTTTGTTTGACCATGTCGAGCCTACAGCTCTTACCCTTGGTGCACTGATTTTAAATAAACAGAGAGAGATGGGATGGGAAAGAGCTGGGAATAGAGAGATGGGATGGGACAGAGCTGGGAATATAGAGATGGGATGGGACAGAGCTGGGATTAGAGAGATGGGATGGAACAGAGCTGGGAATAGAGAGATGGGATGGGACAGAGCTGGGAGAAGAGAGATGGGATGGGACAGAGCTGGGAAAAGAGAGATGGGATGGGACAGAGCTGGGAAAAGAGAGATGGGATTGGACAGAGCTGGGAATAGAGAGATGGGATTGGACAGAGCTGGGAAAAGAGAGATGGGATGGGGCAGAGCTGGGAAAAGAGAGATGGGATGGGACAGAGCTGGGAAAAGAAAGATGGGATGGGACAGAGCTGGGAATAGCGAGATGGGATGGGGCAGAGCTGGGAATAGAGAGATGGGATGGGACAGAGCTGGGAATAGAGAGATGGGATGGGACAGAGCTGGGAAAAGAGAGATGGGATGGGGCAGAGCTGGGAATAGAGAGATGGGATGGGACAGAGCTGGGAATATAGAGATAGAGAGGTGGGATGGGACAGAGCTGGGAAAAGAGAGATGGGATGGGGCAGAGCTGGGAATAGAGAGATGGGATGGGACAGAGCTGGGAATAGAGAGATGGGATTGGACAGAGCTGGGAAAAGAGAGATGGGATGGGGCAGAGCTGGGAATAGAGAGATGGGATGGGATGGGACAGAGCTGGGAGAAGAGAGATGGGATGGGACAGAGCTGGGAACAGAGAGATGGGATGGGACAGAGCTGGGAATAGAGAGGTGGGATGGGACAGAGCTGGGAATAGAGAGATGGGATGGGGCAGAGCTGGGAGAAGAGAGATGGGATGGGACAGAGCTGGGAAAAGAGAGATGGGATGGGACAGAGCTGGGAACAGAGAGATAGGATGGGACAGAGCTGGGAATAGAGAGGTGGGATGGGACAGAGCTGGGAATAGAGAGATGGGATGGGGCAGAGCTGGGAGAAGAGAGATGGGATGGGACAGAGCTGGGAATAGAGAGATGGGATGGGACAGAGCTGGGAGAAGAGAGATGGGATAGGACAGAGCTGGGAACAGAGAGATGGGACGGGACAGAGCTGGGAATAGAGAGGTGGGATGGTACAAAGCTGGGAATAGAGAGATGGGATGGGGCAGAGCTGGGAATAGAGAGGTGGGATGGGCCAGAGCTGGGAAAAGAGAGATGGGATGGGACAGAGCTGGGAATAGAGAGGTGGGATGGGCCAGAGCTGGGAATAGAGAGGTGGGATGGTACAGAGCTGGGAATAGAGAGATGGGATGGGGCAGAGCTGGGAATAGAGAGATAGAGAGGTGGGATGGGACAGAGCTGGGAAAAGAGAGATGGGATGGGGCAGAGCTGGGAATAGAGAGATGGGATGGGACAGAGCTGGGAACAGAGAGATGGGATGGGACAGAGCTGGGAATAGAGAGATGGGATGGGACAGAGCTGGGAATAGAGAGATGGGATGGGGCAGAGCTGGGAAAAGAGAGATGGCATGGGACAGAGCTGGGAAAAGAGAGATGGGATGGGACAGAGCTGGGAATAGAGAGATGGGATGGGACAGAGCTGGGAATAGAGAGGTGGGATGGGCCAGAACTGGGAATAGAGAGGTGGGATGGTACAAAGCTGGGAATAGAGAGATGGGATGGGGCAGAGCTGGGAATAGAGAGGTGGGATGGGCCAGAGCTGGGAAAAGAGAGATGGGATGGGACAGAGCTGGGAATAGAGAGATGGGATGGGACATAGCTGGGAATAGAGAGGTGGGATGGGCCAGAGCTGGGAATAGAGAGGTGGGATGGTACAGAGCTGGGAATAGAGAGATGGGATGGGGCAGAGCTGGGAATAGAGAGATGGGATGGGGCAGAGCTGGGAAAAGAGAGATGGGATGGGGCAGAGCTGGGAAAAGAGAGATGGGATGGACAGAGCTGGGAATAGAGAGATGGGATGGGACAGAGCTGGGAATAGAGAGATGGGATGGGACAGAGCTGGGAGAAGAGAGATGGGATGGGACAGAGCTGGGAAAAGAGATGGGATGGGGCAGAGCTGGGAAAAGAGAGATGGGATGGGACAGAGCTGGGAACAGGGAGAGCTGGGAATAGAGAGATGGGATGGGACAGAGCTGGGAATAGAGAGATGGGATGGGACAGAGCTGGGAACAGGGAGAGCTGGGAATAGAGAGATGGCATGGGACAGAGCTGGGAATAGAGAGATGGGATGGGACAGAGCTGGGAATAGAGAGATGGGATGGGATGGGACAGAGCTGGGAATAGAGAGATGGGATGGGACAGAGCTGGGAATAGAGAGATGGGATGGGACAGAGCTGGGAATAGAGAGATGGGATGGGACAGAGCTGGGAAAAGACAGATGGGATGGGACAGAGCTGGGAATAGAGAGATGGGATGGGACAGAGCTGGGAATAGAGAGATGGGATGGGACAGAGCTGGGAAAAGACAGATGGGATGGGACAGAGCTGGGAATAGAGAGATGGGATGGGACAGAGCTGGGAGAAGAGAGATGGGATGGGACAGAGCTGGGAATAGAGAGATGGGATGGGGCAGAGCTGGGAATAGAGAGATGGGATGGGACAGAGCTGGGAATAGAGAGATGGGATGGGGCAGAGCTGGGAATAGAGAGATGGGATGGGACAGAGCTGGGAACAGGGAGAGCTGGGATGAGGCAGAGCTGGGAACAGGGAGAGCTGGGATATGGCAGAGCTGGGAACAGGGAGAGCTGGGATGAGGCAGAGCTGGGAACAGGGAGAGCTGGGATGAGGCAGAGCTGGGAACAGGGAGATGGGATGGGACAGAGCTGGGAATAGAGAGGTGGGATGGGCAGAGCTTGGAAAAGAGAGATGGGATGGGGCAGAGCTGGGAAAAGAGATGGGATGGGGCAGAGCTGGGAAAAGAGAGATTGGATGGACAGAGCTGGGAATAGAGAGATGGGATGGGACAGAGCTGGGAATAGAGAGATGGGATGGACAGAGCTGGGAATAGAGAGATGGGATGGGACAGAGTTGGGAAAAGAGATGGGATGGGGCAGAGCTGGGAAAAGAGAGATGGGATGGGACAGAGCTGGGAACAGGGAGAGCTGGGAATAGAGAGATGGGATGGGACAGAACTGGGAATAGAGAGATGGGATGGGATGGGACAGAGCTGGGAATAGAGAGATGGGATGGGACAGAGCTGGGAATAGAGAGATGGGATGGGGCAGAGCTGGGAATAGAGAGATGGGATGGGACAGAGCTGGGAACAGGGAGAGCTGGGATGAGGCAGAGCTGGGAACAGGGAGAGCTGGGATGAGGCAGAGCTGGGAACAGGGAGAGCTGGGATGAGGCAGAGCTGGGAACAGGGAGAGCTGGGATGAGGCAGAGCTGGGAACAGGGAGAGCTGGGATGAGGCAGAGCTGGGAACAGGGAGAGCTGGGATGAGGCAGAGCTGGGAACAGGGAGAGCTGGGATGAGGCAGAGCTGGGAACAGGGAGAGCTGGGATGAGGCAGAGCTGGGAACAGAGAGAGATGGGATGGGATAACTCACCCTGCTGTCTTTCCTCCTGCCCTCCCACACGCTGTTTTTCCTCCTATTCGCCGGCTCCGCTCCCTGTCTCCTCTCGTCAGCCAGCCCCTGTGTTTCCTCCCGCCGGCCCCGCCCCCGTCTCTGCAGCAGTCCACCGTCCCCTGTGTTTCCGCCCTCCGGCCCCCACCCCCTGTCTTTGCTCCCGCCCACCGGCCCCGCTCGCTGTCTCTCCTCCCGGCTTGACGCCTGCATGCCCGCCTGCCCGCTGTCTCTCCTCCGGCCCGCCTACCCCGCCCACTGTCTCTTCTCGCTCCCCCGCTGTCTCTCCTCCCGGCCACCTGCCCCGCCCACTGTGCCTCGGCCAGCCATGGGGTCCGGAGAGCAAGCGGCCGCGGTCCGGAAACGGACCGCGGTCCGCGGGTTGAATAACCGTGGTCTACAATAATGACACAAGCAGACACAGGCTCCATCAACCTATTAAACACACTTACTGAGCAGCTTCATCCCCTGCGCTGCGCTTCTCATAATTCAAAGCCCGGGAGACACATGAGAAGATGACGTCATGCTAGTAATGACGTTGGGGGGGAGGGTTACTCCAGCTAGCTGGGGCATGAACTCTGTGTCACACAGACATGTGCAAATTTGGCAGAAATGGGTGAGAACACACAGAACCTCCTCTGATCAGTCTGCTGTCCCCCACGTTCAGAGCAGCCTCCAGGCACTGAAGGTTCTTCTGCTAGTGTCCCCAGAGAGGTGCTGCTGCCTGACTGGTCAGTGTCACCTTTAGTTCTAATCTTTGTAGTTGTGCTGTGTGGAGGAGAAGCAGCCCGGGAGGTCAGCCATGTTCCTGCATAGACTGAGTCAGGTAGGGGGCCATGTAAAGAAGCTTCTATCTGTCTATACAGTATATCAGTCCAGCTCCACTGTGCGTCCTCAATAGATACTGGGTCATACCATGTGCGGGCGGGGGGGGGGGGGGGGTTCTCAGGGAAAAGAAAATCAACAGCCACAAACTAAAAATTGTACAAAAAAAAAAAACAGCAGTTTCTGTGTCATGCTGCTGGGCCCCATACCAATACTAGTGCAATGCAAATGCTGAAAGCAAACTTTTTGAATGCCCCTGCTGCCGCCCCCCCCCCCCTCCCCTGCACATTCTGGCCGCCCGAGGCCGGTGCCTAAGTGTGCCTAATGTTAAATACGGGCCTGCCTGTCTGCTTGGATGGACTGACCATAGGGAGACCCAGTGGGATGCACTGCTGTGGGGCAGTCAGGGCTGCTACCTTTACTAACACTCGCATCCAATCCCAGCCCCCCATCCCCTTTCACCACCCTATCCCCTCACCCAGCCCATGTCCTCCCCCCAATGATATAGCCTCAATCTTGGAGCACATTGGATGACTGGCCAGGAAGCAGCAGAGATGCCAGTGGCTGGTCATGGGCAGGCCAGGTCCTGGTAAAATCCTGGGCTAATTGCCCGGCACCACTGCCTGTCTGTGATGCTGCTTAAAAGCTAGTATTTTTTAGTATCGCCTATCTGAATGGCTGGGCACAGGAGCAGGCCTCAACTACAAGGAAGCCATCCCCAGTCTAAAGCTGGGGATGCCGGCAGCTGACTGGTCATGTCAGCCGGCGTTCTGGTCTATAGCCAATCCTGGATCTCAAAAGTGCCATGTGGGTGTGTTGTAATTAATTGTGAGCAGGCCCTGCTGAGAACATGAAATCAGGCCCTTTCAAGGCTTTTACAATAAAGTTTTTCTGTCTTTTAACTCAATTGGATGCAGCTAGACAACTAAAGACTGAAATGGTAGAGACAAATACTGCTTCATTTCTCTATATGATGCCAAATGAGTGTAAATCTGATAAATAGGGAGGGGGAGCAAGAATAATGGGGCCCCATGACCTCTTTGGGCCCCCGGTGCAGTCACATCCCCTGCACCCCCTATAGTTATGATTCTTTGAATTGGAGAAGGTGCTGCTGGCTCACATTTTCCTGCACCTCATCGGATGGCACTCTACTTAGAAATAGCTCTCTAAAGCAGGGTTCGCTGATGGCGTTTGGGGTGGATAAGGGTTAGGATCCTCCCTGGCACAGAAGCTCAACATAGGCTTAGATCTGCTTTAAAATGTATGTTGAAAAAACATTAAAAACAATTTGCTTCCATTGCCATTTCCTTAAAATGTAATGTAAATCAGCTGACATATAAAAACTGTCCTGAAAAATAATAGTGTTAAAATTGTAAACATTAACAACTTTCAGTGTTGGCTGATCTCTTCACACAGGTCCCCAAATGTAAGGCAGCTAAGGTAACCTAACTCCTCCAGTTCACTAATTTCTGAGCACCCTACCATCAGGCCAAAGATCCAGCCATCCATGGTGACAGGGAGGTACAGAAACAGCTTCTATCCTCTGCTCATTAATGGACTCAATAGCAAATGACTCACAGAACTTAACAGCCAGTTTCAAACTCTCTCAGGAGTTTTAACTATTCCTATGTTGTGCAAATTGTTTATGTACATGCTGTTCCTCTATTGTTTAAGGGGCTATTAAACCAAAAAACTCACCTTCTCTCCCGTGCAGCACGTCCTGGCCAGTTTGTTGCCCAAAAACCTTCCAGTTTTCAAGAACGGTGCCAGTTTCCAAGAATGGTGCTTGTACGTGCTTGCACCCCACTTGTACCATTGTGTATATAATGGGCATTATTTATGAAGTGTGTAATTTAGCATCGCAGCACCCCATGCTAATGATGCTAACTAATTAGCTTTGATTGTAGCATTAGGTATTGGCCAGCCTGTGTCAGTGCCTGTTGGCCCCCATTGCCAATTATACCAGTGCCACTAAGCGCCACTTTGTACCTCCATCTTTTCGACTCTGCACAGTATATTTATACATTTTTTCTACCCTGAAAAGATTGGCGCTATATTTTCCTGGTGCTGGGTGGCGTTTCATCATTACAGTTACAAGGTATCACTGCTGGGGACAAACTTTACAGTGCGTTTAGTCTGCATTTTAGCTGTTGCTTTGTCAAGTCATACATTGGTAAGCGAAAGAAGCCATTAAAAACAATTTTAGCAGAAAAATATAAAATGACATTTGGTGACATCTAGGTCCTGCGTTTCCATTATTGACAAGTCACAATGCAAGTTCTGTACAAAGAAATGTGTGTAATATTAATTATAAGCATTAAACACTTCAGTCCATTGTGCTCTATGGCACTGTTTCGCAACCTGTGGTACACGTACCCCAGGAAGTACATGGTGGTGTTTAGAGGCACATCGACAGGAGGTCTGACTGGTCTGGTATATCTCTTCTTGCTTTAAAAGTACTACAGGGCCTGTGGCCTACTTATTTTGCTACTATGTATGATTGATCACCTCCTTGGGGGTAGCTGGTTGGAACTTCTTGTGGCTAGGGGGTACTTGACATAAAAAGGTTGAGAACCACCTGCTCTATCGGATTTTAACCTACAATGCCACTATAAACTGGTGCTGCTTCAACCTGAGCGCCTGGCACTGTGACCTTTATGGCGCTACTGTCAAATTAGATTCATGCTGACGGACACTTTTTTTGATCATTAAATCATACACTGCCTGGTGAGGCAAACAATGGCACTGAGTGGTTTTAATAGGCGCTTGGTAAATCAGGCTCAGTATTTCACCACTACGTCTCTTGCCAAATACAGTTCCTTGTATGTATATGATTATATACTTAGCATTGGCCATAAATAAATGATTGTGATCTGCCCCGACCCAAGACATCATCATTTAGATTTTGGCCTGCCCATTCTAAAACCCCCTACATTTCTTCATTTTCTGCCGACTCCCTGGATGGATTTGATAGACTATTTTTTGGCAATTGTTTTGGCATTTTCAGTTAAACTTTGACAGATGGTCTTGAATTATCCTCAAGCATCATCTAAAACAATGGTGAATTCATAGTAGATTCTACAATAAGCTTCCCATAACACGATGCAGCAAAGCACTCCCAGCCCTTAACATCTCCCCTACAGTGCTTTTTTGGCTAGAATATGTTTTTTTTTTGTGGTGAAATGCTGTTTGTTGTTTATTCAAGTGTTGTGGTCATGTATCTTTATCTTTGCCTTCTCTGCTTAGTGTTAATTGTTTTAGGCAGATAAAACAGCTACCTACCTGGTTGGCTTGTGCTAAGGTAGAGTCTCATTTGGGCATAGTGAGGCTTATATCAGCCCACAATGCACATGGCAGCTCACTGATAACAATGAACAATGTCATTTTTTATACATCATTGCTTGTGTTAATAATATGTCACATAATCTTCCTACATGAGGCTCACGTGAGGCTCATACAAATGGCAATATTACAAAATCCAATTTCTTAATAAATAATTAGATACAGGCAAAATAATATCAAATATATCTGGGTTTTAAGTGATTATTTTTATTGATATTCATTATTTCTAAATCTTCTATGGTGTTGTGCAATGTAGTAAATACAGACAGGGTAAAACAAATAACAACAAATAACAAAATACAACAAAAAACAACTAATACATGGGTAACTGAAGTCAGATGAGACATAAATTCACAAATACACAGTGATACCTTAATACATTAGAAGTGAGATCCCTGCCCCTCTGGGCTTCCTGGGCTTTTTAATGTTTGGGTTGCTCCGTTGTGTCAAACCACTCAGGTTGCCTACACTGCGACTAGAGAAGCCACCTCAAAACCTAGCCACACTTGCGAGCAGCGCCGGCATGACCCGACTCCCTTAAACTGTGTGTGGCCCCACACAGCCTTTCAGTTGAGGTGGGTGGCACTGCTCACAGCCAAGAAGGGAAGCGAATGATCCCAACGCTGATCGCAAGTGTGTCGTGGCCTCCGGAGCAAGGTGCATTTACTGCGCGCCCTGGGGGGGGGTTTAACAGGTTTTCCCAGTTAGGAATGCCCCCCCCCGGGGAGGGATGAAGCCTGCCCTGGAGTCTCATAGACTCCAGGGTGGGTTTTGTCCCACTTAAAGTGTGTGAGTGCACTAAGGGATAATTGGATGCTTTTCCAGCTGTGCCAGTCAGGCATAGGATGGCACAACCCAATATAGTTTTAGTAAATCAGACCCAAAGAGAAGAGGTACTGATTCAGTTTGCGAAGACAATAAAAAAAATGCAGAGAATTTGAACTCATATCACATAGTTCAAGCTGTAAAACTATACAAACATCGGAAGCCATTTACTATACAAAATGTACTATCAAAAATGAAATGCAGTTGCACGTCTATTACATAAATATGGTAAAAACCTTTACTCTGTTATGTACATTAAGGCCTTTTCAGATGATTTTTAATTTACAAAGTCCTTGATTCACTGAAGTGAGAATTAGAGAAAACCTATATTTGTTGTCTGCTAACAACAGTGAAAAAGGGTGAATTATCTCCTACCTTGTGATTGCTGCTTTAACAAACATGCTTAAATTAGCTGCCCCATTATCACAGTGCAGATTCCCAGGAAAAATACAGCAATGTACTCTATCATTTTTATACTAAGCGGGTGTTCACCAATTCACATAAAAGTATGTTTGCCGGACGCATGTGTGACAGACCAGAAAATAAACAAAACTTACTGCAGCGAGCACCAGTGAACACAGGCTGCATATCGCGGTGTTTGTGGCACAATTAGCTGGCGAAAGTCACAGGTATTTACATTGAAAAGTGGTTGGAGAATGCCGGCAATATGCTGGTGAACTGCGAACATTTTTATAGCATATGTCAGCATTGGTGGGTCTCAGAATTTATATATTGCAAAGCTTAAACTGGACCCACACCCGTTTTTCCATAACAGGTATTGGCCCCGCAGACAGATAATAAAAACAAGCTCGGGGGGATCCAGAATGCTGGAGTCCCCCCGCACATAACCCCCCCAAGAATGCCGAATATCCTTACCTTCACTACAAGCCAGCACCGGGAAAGGCGTCCCGCAGTGATGTGGGCGGGTCATAGCTGGCGCCAAGGTCGGGTGTTCTGGAGGGTTATTGGGAGGGGGGCTCCAGCATTCCCCCAGCTAGTTTTTATTAGCTGTCTGCAGGACCAACACCCATTAAAGAAATATAACGGGTGTTGGCCTGATTTAAAAATAAAAGTCATGTAAAAACATTATCATTAGTTTTTCACATACTGGGTAACTTTTTAATTTTCCCGCTCAAAAAATAGGATAAAGATGCTAAAAAACCTCTCCCTAAATAACGTTCATTCCGACATAGACATCGCTGGTGGAACATGCAAAAGTTCACTTGATAAATGCGTAAACCTGGTGGATAACTTGAGGATGCTCATCAGATGCTGGCGATTTGTTTTGTAAATGATCCCCTAAATGGTTTGTTTTTTATAACCTTCTTCATATGTGAATCAGAACTACAACCTTATTAAATTCTAATGGGAAGCCTATGGCTTATACAGTAGTATAGTTAAACAACCCATTGCTGCTACCCATGGGTCTCAGCTTTGTATGATGTCCACTGACATTAGAGACACTGCAGCAAGTGCAAGGCTTCTTAGTCCCTTTCACACTGAGACCCTGAGGGAATAGGTGAGTTTTCCTAACTGTGGGGCTGGTTGCCCAATAGAAGGAAGTGTTAAAACAGGCCAAATCCCTGCTTGGCTGGCCCTGGAGTCTAAGGGACCTAAGGGCTGGCTGATTGCCTCTTTCTAGGACATTACGTTCTGAGATGACCCGCTGTTTAAAACCTCCAGGGATTTCTACTATTCTTACATTGCCGGCAATCCCACAGTACAGATTTGCAGGGTGAGTGTGGCTAACCAGGGCAAACAAGCCCCATTATTAAAAAAAACAAAAACTTTCAACGAGGAAGCATCAGCCTCCAGGTACATGGGGTGGAGGCCAGATCGAGGAGAGAAAGGGGGAAATAAAGGGTTTAGCTTCAGCTTTAAGAGAGCCCAAGAGAAGAAGAAACTCATCCCTATACTTGAATCCATGTAAGGAGGGGGGCTTAGTGCTAATAATTATTCTGTATATACCTGTTCTGTTGAAAGCATTAGCCCTCTGTTGCACTTAATGTGGACACGACCCAAATAATGATACTCCAGGGGTAGTTGTTAATATGGCTGCAATGTCATTTTAGATCTATATCTATAGATCTGTTATAAAACCTTTATATGTAAGTGATTACTATTAAAGAAAAGCATTGGTTGTTTTAAGCAACAATACAGTTAAATACTGTAACTCTATACAGTTAAATATTTATTGACTCGATGTAATGCACAGTTCTTCTGTACTATCTTACTGAACTTCTAAAAACCTTATTTTCTTTAAATTATATCTCATTTAAAATCTTCATAGATGCTTTTACATTTCCTCATTAAGTGGATTTTCCATATTATCATATAGCTGTAAAGTTGCCATAAAAGTGTAAGTAAAATATTTGAGAAATGTATTTTCAGTTCACTTAATGGAATAAAGGGTGAAGAAAAACACAGATTGATTCTGAGAGCATAATATCTCTAAAATAAAAAAAAAGTTTATGGTTCTTGTTCTTGAGAGATTATAATATCGAAACATTTGTTGTTTTTCTGTTGGAACATGTCCTTAAAGAGGAACATCAGACCTCTTTACAACTAATTGCCATCCTCCCACTCGCTGGATGTCGCCACAATCGGGAGGCGGTGACATCCTGCTGTTTCAGGGACGTTTCTCTGTACCCCCTCTGCTTACCTGTCTGAAATAGACAGCTATGTCTTTAGCCATCCTCGTCCAGAAGCAGGTCTGAAAAAAACACTGTTCTTCAACTCTTGGTCCTCTTTCTCCGGCTCAAATAGCAGCACGTTATATTGGCACTGCGAATGTGCGACATCGGGAGTTGCGCGCAGTGCCTATTAGGAGAAAAAGTATAAAAATAGGAGAAGTAGTATCAATGGATGGACAAGTTTTCCAATTTTCACATTTACATATACAAGAGTGTTTTCTCCTAACATGAGTTATTGGCTCAGTAGAGATCTCTCTTTCTTTAGATACACAACCTCCGGGGTTGAACATGAGCCCTTTAGTTGGGCATCCTACCTGGTCATGGGCAAAATGGGCAAAAATTACTCTGAGGTTTTAAAGAATACTGTCCAACTTATTGTAAGCTCTTTAACACAAAGCCAGAATCCTCACACTATCAGATTCATTACGCTTCTAGTTTCACTAGATTGTGTTGGGCACTGCTAAATTTTTACACAAAATGATCTACAATTACAATAATGTTAGTAAAAGTTGCTTTACGACATTTTCACTTGCATAACCTGAAATAAATTGTGATGTGTAATGCAACAAAAGGAGCCTCAATGGCCCCCTCAGTGGACATGTGTCCCGGCTGGATAGCACAGTTCCCTGGACTGTGCCCCATCCCTCAGGATATTTGGTTTGCCCATGACATCACTTAGCACCTGTTGCGTTCTACATGGAAGCTAGCAAGGTGCCATGAAACACTTTCTCTGTGGCACCAACTCCAACAATTACCATATTTTTCACCTTATAAGACGCACCTGATCATAGGACGCACATAAAACAGCGCCAATGCGGCTGCCAACCAGCATCGAATATATCACAAGTACCATTGTGGTGACTCTTGTCTAAGCTGTGACAGTTTTATATAGTTCACAATGGGCAGAACTATATTGAATTGTTTTATGCTTATAAATAATATTACACACATTTATTCATACAGAACTTGCATTGGCACTTGTCCATAATGTAAATGCAGGACTTAGATGTTGCCACATTTCATTATTTTACTGTAAAATATATTTTCTCTGCTTTTTTGTCTTACCTTGTGTAATATGGAGCTCAATAGCTAAAACACAACCTAAAAGCACAGCAATGTTTGTCCCTTTTGTCCCCAGAAATGATATCTTGTAACTGTAATGCAGAAACACCGACCAGCACTGATCTTTTCAGCTTGCCAAAAATTAACAAATGCGATCTGCATCACTTTAAGTACAGAGTGGCGCTTACTGACGCTATTATAACCGGCATTAGGGTCCAACAGACGCAGATACAGGCTGACCAATCCAAGCAGATTATTTACCATAGAGCGTTGTGACTTGCAGCGCATTTCTGTACAAATAGCAGCGCCAAAATATAAATAGATGCAGACACTCAAAAATGGGCAGTATCCCAGCAAAATGATGCTAAATGGAGCATTCTTAAGGAACTTTCTAAATAAGGTGGTTCAAAATTCTATCACACAACTCGAGTCATGAAATGTTATGTAATATTATATCTTTTATCTGGATTCTCTGCCACATACTCACTTTTCTGCTTCACCATATGTTTTAGATTGTGAATCTTGGAAACTGTATCAAGCCTGAATTGAACAAACACAAGATATTTTCAAAATGATTTTGTAGCATCACAAAATGGAAGGATATTTTGACTGAATTTGAACTGTGCCTCTAATGGGTCTCTAAACTTAGCCTATACAAGTAGATTTATCAAAGTGAGTATATGTAACACTGCCTTTTAGAATGCATTGAAAACAACATCAATAACCGAATAATGGATCATAAAGCTTCTTTGGAAATGGATTTCTAAACATGGTGAAGGTGTGTTATACTAAAGATTTTCCTTCTATGATATCTACCTACGCCAAATTACTTTACCAAAATGTTAATGTTGATTTTTTTTCTGTGATAAACTGGGGATAGTTTGGTGGGGTAGTTTGGTCTTTTGCACCCTTTCCTTGGTCAATGCAGCCCCCTGGCTGATAGGCCCTCACTGTGGGTCACATACTGTACATGTATAGGAGACCTGTGCACTTAGCACTTTTCATGGGAAAACAATGGTGAGGGCAGGAGAAGGGGGCTTGATATAGGAAGCCTAGAACTTGGTTGTCATCTTGAATGTGACAGAGGGTTAAATAAAATTTCTTCTTGATAACCAAAGAGAAAAAAAGTTCAACATTTATAATGCAATCAACGGATGTATTTAGGAGAACTAAAATAAATTAAAGAAAAAAAGTGATAATCAATATATTTATTATTATTCTACATTGCATGACAGTGATGTGTTTCATAAATAGCCCATAGGCTTCTAACATGGAGATGATATCCTGTTACATGGAATCTTCCCGCTATCAACAGAGGCCAATGCCTTGACCTGTGTCTTGAAGTTAACGCGTTCTTCTGCACAGCGGCACTGAAGGCTTCCATTCAAATGGGATGATCGGGAGGTTGCGGCTCCACCATCTGTGCTATGGAAAAGATCCCAGGGTCAGTGGGACAAAGTCCACAGCTGGCTGACCTGTGTGACAGAGAAGTGTCTGAGCTGCGCCTCGCCTCCACCGACCCCTGCTAGCCGTCTGGGCTGCGGGACGATGTGTCATGCTAATGAGAGCTTTTGACTTTTACAAGTTCACGGCTGATATTAATGCATGCACCATTATGTGCAACCAACAGTGCACAGCTCCATTTTTTAACACACACACATTTATCAGCTATTTCACGTTGGCCTGTCATTTCCCAGATTTGTTTCCTTGGTGTCCTTTGTATGTCGTACAGCAGGAGTCGCTTGCTGGCGACATATGCTTTCTAGTTTAACAAATTTTTACTGGAGCTCACTGGAGAAAAATGTATCTGAACAAATTGTCACATGTTCTTATACTGTACGGTTGAGTTATTATTTCATTTGATGCTATCTAAAGCCTACTGAAGTGTCAAGGCAAAAAAAATGGATAGGATTTTTCAAACATATAAAACTTTAAGGAAACATTCAGATGCAGCATTAAGAGATGTCTTTATCCAGCTCATAGGATTGCTCGTATTATTCTATAGATTCTCTCGGCTAGGTATATACAAAGTGTTTCGCGTAAGCTTTCATTTAGCCAAGCAATTATGTATTTGGCCGACGAACTAGCCTCTTAAGCCAAGTTTGTACCTGTTTCCAGCTGTATGTTGCCACAGAGTCCTTGGTTCTTGCTGCTCTCACTTGCATGCCAGCATATGGGTTTGTTGTTTTATTTTCCGTCGCTGAATCCCATGTTTGTGTGAATCCCCGAAGAGTGACTCACCTTCTTCTTCCTGGTTCTCTTGGTTCCTTTTGGGGCTTCCCATGTAGTGTGTGTGTCCAGCGACACTCTCCTTCTTTGTCCTAGTTCCTTTTGGGGCATCCCATGTAGTGTGTGTCCCCAGTGATACTCTTCTTCTTTGCCCTGGTTCCTTTTGGGGCATCCCATGTAGTGTGTGTCCCCAGTGTCACTAACCTTCTTTTTCCTGGTTCTCCTGGCTCATTTTGGGGCATCTCATGTAGTGTGTGTCCCCAGTGAGACTCACGTTCTACCTCCTTGTTCTTACCTGCTTCTCCCTAGTGGTTGCCACCTTCCCCCACCCCAACTTTCCCTTCTGCAACCTGCATTAAGCATGTTATGTTTCCTGAACATACCACACTGCATCATTTTCTGTTGACATGTTTTTCTTTAATTATTTAACTTTTGTCTTGGTCCTTTGGGACTTTTCTATATCAAATTTGTTTGTAAAAAAATGGTCTTGAATTCCTGACAACATTTAAAACCTTATAAGGCTTTGTTCAACCTTTCCGTTGTGTTAAGAGCAAGCGTTTTGTAAATAGGTATAGATGTATGAGATGAGATGTATCAAAACAAACACTGCGCTTTTGATGCATTAGAAAACCATTTTTTTCACAATAAGTAAATTGTAACGTCTATGTAACGCATATGCAACACATGTACACTGTGTTTTACGTGCGTTGCGCTTGTGTTGCCAAAGACTTCTATTGACCTGTGCTGTTACAATGTTGGGCTGATAAAAAGGTGTCTGCAACGCTTTTTCAAAGTGTTGCGCAATGCAGCACAGATCTCTGAACTATCCCATCTAGAATAATGCACAATTTTTCCTCTGCATTGTAACTGAGTTGCCTTCCTGGAGGTGTATGTTGGTTGTCTGCTGTCCTACCTGAGTTCTCAGGGCCCACAAACCAAAGGAGCACCACCAATAAAAGTATATACAATATTTTATTTTAGAAAAAGCACAACATGACATACAAATACGACAGCCATAAAACACATTAAAAAAACCCAACCTGCTATATGTCCTGTATTATAATAAATCCACTTGTATATATCAACCTCATAAATAACACGTATGGTATATATTCCTGGCCTGCTGAACACTATCAACTTATTGAACCTATATCATATAACAATACTAATGTGGATCTAAATTAACCCTTTGTGCCGGCACAAAGAACCCCTATCACTCCTATACATAATCAATTAACATCAATAGATAAACAAAACCAAAAATAATAAAAACTTTAAACCTTAGTGAAAGATCAGTTATAAATGTGCATTGTGCAGAACTGGTAATAATGTGAAAGCCCAAATGCTTAATTACACCTTATTATAACATTTTAAGTACAAACAGTGACATGTATGCTAAATTAAAGCACACTCAGAACACAAAAGTGAATAAGCATAACCAAAAGAAAATACTCAGCTATACAAAACAAGCAGGCATCACCGGGGAGGGAAGACAGGACACAGTGTCCTGTCTTTCCTCCCCGGTGATGCCTGCTTGTTTTGATATATACAAGTGGATTTATTATAATACAGGACATATAGCAGGTTGGGTTTTTTTAATGTGTTTTATGGCTGTCGTATTTGTATGTCATGTTGTGCTTTTTCTAAAATAAAATATTGTATATACTTTTATTGGTGGTGCTCCTTTGGTTTGTGGGCCCTGGGGAGGTTGTTACACCCCAGGCTCTACATTTTGTTGGCATTGATGGTTTAGTGTTAAGCACGCCCTGACCTAGTATCATATTAGTGGTGCACCAGGTGTTATACATTGTGGCGTGACACTTATCACAGCAATGTTTTCCCTTTAAATACCTGGGTCTCACATCTCCCCTATGTGCAGCAGGCCAATGCCTGTATTGGCCTACCCGATTTGGCTGGCGAGTCACCTCGCATATGCACCAATGAGTAGGCGCATGCCGCTACACCAAACTAGCATGTGCATAGGCATCTCCTAATTGCTTCCTGCCACTGCGCAGAATCACTGACGCACCTAGGCAGGCACAGCTCTCCAGGCCGCTATTACTGGCATTTTGGAAAGTCTATGGCCTCGCACCTATATCATCCTGCAGCTGTGTCCCATACCCCTCAGCATTCACACAGCTGCTCCGAGCCCCCCCAGCATCCCCGTGTAACAGGCAAGGGTGGCACATGTTACAGTGGCCTGAGTGTATGAAGGACGGCATGTTCACTAAGACACATGTGGTGTGACACATTAATGGTGGTGGCCTGTTTCAGGTCTAGGCCTTCAGGTCGCACATGTTTGCTCTATGAAGCAGAACCCAACCCTGTCTGACTTGGAAAACAAGGTCTCCACTATTACTGTGCACCACGCCATGTGCCTTGGTCCCTTTGCACTCTGCCACCTGTCCGCCCATTTGCCTGGTGTAATGTGGCAAACATGCATAGGCAAAGCATGCGTAAGTGAAGCATGGCCAAGCATGGGTAATTACCAGCATAATGAGGATCATCGGAGGTAAACAGTTTAAAAAATCGGTCCTACATTTTTAAGTAATATTAAAATTATATATTATAATTTGTGGGAAATGGGTAGAACAGGATATGGGGTAACTGTGGAGCATCCAACAAGACACTCAACCTGGAAACCCAGAATCTAAAGCAACCCCTATCTTCACTAGAGCCCCCTAGAAGGGGGATAGACTGAGCTGCTGGGAATGTCATGAAACCCGGGCATGAACTGATGGAATGCTAGGCTAAGTGAGCACAGTACCTGAAGTGGTAGAGCCAAGGTGAGTTTTACTGGATGGCTTATCACAAACACAGGTATAAAGGGTAGCAGGCCAATGATTGGTGCAGGAAGTGGAGGTTTATAAATAAGGGTAAAGCCAAGGGTCAGGTCAGTCCAAACAGGCCAGCCAAGAGATTAGTTGATGTTGTCAAGTGCTCCTTTTAAACGGGAAGTCCTGGGAGCAGGCTGTGTGCTGGAATTGGATCCAGGCCTGGAATGGGATCAAGTCCTGGGAATTGGCTGGACTGGCATTGAGCCTTTCACACAGAAGCGTCTATGTGAAAATCTAGAACTTCTGGAGACATTCTGACATTTTGAAAGTGGCATTTTACAGTAGGTTTCTCATATGATCATCAGTTAACCTAACCATACACAACCATACGCAAAACACAACTCATAAACCCTGTGTATGTATTTTTTATGTTTGCCAGGAATGTTTTAAAATAAAAGGTATTTACCATGGTTGTTTTCTGTGTGTCTGGTGTGATGTAAGACAAGTGAGCAGTCACAAAAACCAGCTCTTCACAATACAGCAACAGTATGGCAGCACTCATAGCTCAACACAAAACATTGGTACAGCAGCCATGTTACCATACTAACAGTGTCTATGTCTTGCAGCTGCATGAAACTTTTGCAAAACTGTAAGGCACTAGAGAGGCAATTGAAATATTCTTTGCTACTTAGAGCCATGGTAATGTGCAGTAGCACCATAAGCTGTAGTATGCTATAATACTGAACTTCTGAATACATTTTTCCGCAAATTATATCCATTTGGAAAATTCCACAGATACTTCTAAATTTTCTTTTTTTAATAGATTCTGTGTATTACCATATAATTGTAAGACTGCAATAAAACGTACAAGTGAGAATATTTGAGAAATGCATTTCTGTTAGATTCACTTAATGGGATGAAATAGGAAGAAAAAAAACTCTAAAACACAGGGTGAGTGAGAACATGATATCAATAAAACGAAGAAAGTAGTTTTTAATAAAACTACTTAGGATTTAATGTCCTTAAGGTATTAAAATATTTGTTTTTGAGCATATATTGTTTCTAAAATGAAATATGGGCTTAATGCATACCCTCAGTTGGTGCAAAACAATATGCCTATCATTAAGTGGGAAACTTAACACTAGAAATTGAAAATAAAAAGTTGCACATTAAACTGTGTTCTAAATAGATTTATTTTTTGTAAATGCAAAAAAGGTACATTGTTCAAGAACAACTGGCGGCAAAAAACGTAAAATGGAATCTGCACCTTACCCCCCCCTTCTGCTCAACACTTGAAACTTTAAAATGGTCCAGATTTTTTGTATGTGCATCTAATGGCTCTTCTAGTCTGGATAGCAGCCCCCCCCTCCAATGTTGTGATGTTAGATGTGTACAGCTCCCTTCTCCAGGGCTGGCCCAAGGCTATTTGGTGCCCTATGCAATATTTAAATCTTCCCCCTCACACACACTTATGTGTCCTACGGTCAGGGCCGGATTATGAGGGGGGCCTCCACCACTTGTCCTGCAAAGGGGGCCTCCACCAACCTTTGGGTTATGGTCTGGTGCAGGAGACTTTTCAGTCTTTGGTCTGACGGGCCAGCAATGAAGCTATGGGCAAGCCTTTTTTTGTATTTGCAAACCTGCAGCCAAAGCCACCACAGGGCAGGAGGGAGAGTCTAGAGCAGCAAAGCCGCCATCAGCAACTCTACAGTGATGGGTGAGTGCAGAGCTGTCAATCAGCGGCCACTCACTGCACATAAGCCACTAAGCACAGCCACTGGCAGCTCAATGCAGGGAACTGTTTTCTGCTGGACCAGCTGGGCGACTACACTACCCTCCACCCAGAATGGCAAAGCAGGAGTACCTGAGCAGCACACACCCGCACAAGGGTGGCACAAGGGACTCGATCTGACGTTCCAGTAAGTGGGCAGGTGCCGGTAAACCACCAATCAGTTACTTGGCTGGACTATGATTTTAAAGGAAAAATATACTGTATCTGGGGCCTCCACCTGATTTTGTGCCCAGGGGCCACCACCACACTTAATCCGGCCCTGCCTACGGTGCATGCACAGCCGGTCGTCCAATCAGCGCGAGCGTGCTGGCAGACGCATCCCCCTCTTCCTTCTAACAGGGAACATGCTCGTGCCGGGCATTCATAAATGCCTGGCGTGGGCACGTGCCTTGCTAGAGGGAAAGTGGGGATGCGGCTGTGGCTTGCGCATGTTTCTTTGGACCAGAAAAGAAGGTGAGTTTATGGGTAACCTGGGGGGTTTCAGACAGAAGGGCATCCCGATTTTGAATGCCCCGGGGGGGATCAATCAACCCGGGAATCTTATAGATTTCTTGGCCGATCTCTATGAGTTTTGGTCCACTTTAACCCTTACATTCATTAATTACACAATCCAAAACCCATTTTATAAAAAAAAGGAAATTGGTCACAGCTGCTGATACTTTCTCCCTTTGTGATTGGCAGCTAGTGGGTATTGGCTCCTTGACTTGTTTAAGCTGGGGGCAGGTTTCACCAAGGGAATGAGGATGTAAGAAACTCAGGCTTGCATGGGTGGTATGCACAGGGGGAGCATTGGGATGCCCTCTTGCACTGTGATCAATAACGAATCTTTATAAAATGGAATCACTTTAACCCCCCCCCCCCCCCAGATAATCACACACATGCACTAATAAATGGAAACCATCACCGTGATTTTCATTATCCTGGTGATTGTTCCTTTCCAGCAGGACATCCTGCTTTGCGATGTCCTGTTGTGTGACACAGTTGAGGCATCCCAAATTAGGATGCCCCAGGGACAAGGAATTGTCTGGCTCTGGAATCTCTTAGGGCCAGCAAAGGACCTGAATGTTCCTCTTTAACCCACAGACATACCATTACCCCCCAAACACATTAACCCCAAAAGCACAGTTAAATCCACACACACCATTACCCCTCACAACATACACAATAACAATAAACCACAGTTACCCCCCATCTGTGAACCTCCTTCACCTCTTAATCACCACAAACCTAGGTTTTTTTTGTACTTTGGGGTTAACCCCCCCACATACCGCCAACCTCATTGCACACGCCCTACCCACAGTTAACGATCCACACACACTTAGTAAATCTCCCCAGTTAATGCACAGATACACCCAACTCCATCACCCCCTACATCTGTGTAACCCAAAACACAGTAAACACATGGGGACCTGTTATTTACATTTTTTCACTTATCTCATTGGTGGTGCAATGGATCGGCATCCTCGCTGCAGGCTCCCAGCCTGACCAACCAGCCCACCAGGAGCCAGTGCCGCCACCTGTCTCCTTTCTATGACTGGAGCAATGGTTTAATGTGGGCTGGGCCACTGGCCACAAATTACTGCATCATAAAAACAATATGGCAAGCTGGCGGTCTGCAGCAGGGATGCCGATCCACTACACCACTAATGACATAAGCAAGAAAAAAAAGGAACAACAGGTCCGATGAAGGTCAGCCCCCCTTGCGATGTTTGTAGCCAGCAGTGCCCAGTGGAGGCACCCTGTGCGACCGCACACCCTAAAGGCTTGCCCCCCCCCCTTTTTGCTGGCTGAGCTTAGTGCTGCACCACCCAGGAAGATGAAACCTGCATTAGGTACATTTTAAAACATAAGCATTGAATGTCAAGCAGGGACAGCTTTAGATAAAATGCGGCCCTGGGAATAATTTGAAAGTGGGGCCCCAAGTTTTTAAATATTGTGCCAACAACATAGTCACATTCACACCCCATTGGCATCTAGCTACCAAACCCCTGCCACCCCTTACCAATATTCACCCCACCAGGAGACAACATAGCTACCATAAGGTACTAAACTGACATAGACCAGAGCCCATTAATAACATACTGCACAGATCCTCCACTGCTGAGATGAAGTGAAACACAGGTGGTAAACCCTGCCCTGCATCAAGATTAGCCTTGATTGAATCTTCAGGGCCCGCCTATGTCTCTGAAGGCCTCCATGGTTATATTTGATCCTCTCACTCCCTGCTCTGGTGGCAAAGGAAGATAAGGTGGGATGCCTTTTCCTATTTTTATTATATATATATTTAAATGTCACACATCACACTATAACATTAAAGTTGGTAGCAATGTTACTTTCCTGGTAGTCCTGGCAGCATTACAGGGCATATGTCATGTTTGTATATCGTGCCACATATGGAAAGCCTGCAGCCGATATGTGCTTGAGCGCACATGCTGTTCTGGGTGCTCTACATTGTGCTGCAGAGCACCAGGGTTTTATGCTGCTCGGCATCTAGGTTTGGTACACTATTGGCATATTGCCTTTTGCCCTTTAATGCAGCATAGGGTGGCACACAATAAATAACCCCTTTAATATGATCATTGATAGTAGATTGAAACCCAAACAATTACATTTTACATCTATTTGCATTTTCCTAAGTAACATATAAGGGGGTTATCCAATCCAATTATTAGAGATTTTCTAAACTTGAATAGCCACGCCCAGAGTTTGTAAACTCTGCAATGCAACATTTTTTTCAAAATCCCCTGCACCTGACTAAAATGGGGCTATTCTACAGGGAGGTGTATATTTTTTCCATGGACGTAGATCCCTCTATGGCAGGGGTGCCGCCTTTTTTGTCTTATTGTTTCACTTCAAGGCACCATAATAAAATGTAAACTATGAAAACGCAAACAGCTTACCAGAGGCATACTTTAACTTTAAAGCATTTCATATGCCTTTTTGAATATGCAAAGGTGAGCAGAAGTGAGGCAGGAAAAGGTGGAGTTAACAGAAGTGGAAGAGGTAAGGTGACCAGAGGAGAGGTGGAAAAAAGCTGAGCAAAGGTGGGTAGAGGTGAGACAGGAAGAGATGGGAAGCAGTGGGCAGAGGTAAGGCAGGAAGAGGTGGAATTGAGCATAGGTGATGTGGGAAGAAGTGAGGTGGAAGGAGATGGGTAGAGATAGATAGAGGTGAGCAGAGGTAAGATGGTACAAGGCGGGCAGAGGTGAGATGGGAAGAGGTGAGTAGAGGTAAGCAATGTGAAAACAGGGTGAGCACATGTAAGGAGAGAAGAGCTCAACAGAGATGAGGTGAGGTGAGCTGAGGTGAACTAGGAAGAGTCTACCTAGGCATCTCCAGATACACTCAACACAAACAACACACCAGTAGCACATATGTCACCCACCTCTAAAGAGAAATTCAGACTACTCTGTTACCCTCCGTGGCCACTCGTTTGCACTGCAGGTAAACAAGCCCTAATTTCCAACTCCTCAGAGGGGACCACAACTGAGCACAGTGAGGGCCACAGGTTGTGCATCCATGCTCTATGGGGTACTCTAACCCATTTTAAACCTGAGACTCAGTGGAAGAGCACCTGAAGAGCTGCAAAACCCCATCAGGGGATTTTAAAAATGGGTTTTGTACTTTGTGTTGCGTCGGAAAGCCTCTCCAAGCTCAGTGCCCAGTGAGTTCAATAGTATAAATGGGTTGCCCCCCCCCCACAGCTCCCTTCCCCAGTGCTGAGGCAGGATGGAGGGTTAAAATAAAAATAACTAACCCAGTTGCCGCAGCAGCACATTCCCTTGCCACTTTTTGCAGGCTGCATGGAGCAGCCTCTCTGGCTCTGTGCATGCTCCTGGCCCACATGTAATTTAAATGTCACGGGACAAAGCGAGGGATGTTGTTCTGTGAAGCCACTGATCAGGGTGCCAAAAAAACACACTGCATACACTGCATTGACAACCATGTATATGATCTAGCTTGTTTAGTGTGTACACAGTTTAGAGGAGTATATTCTTGTACTACTGGCTTTAGCATTTGCAAATGCCCATGGCATCTAACGGTAAAATGATCTAACGGCAATGTGATTGTATTACTCTTTGCCATAATGAAAAGAGCACAGCATTCATTAATTAACACTACCTCCACATGTTAATGGCTGTAAACCTTTATTATATTAAAGGATGGTGATAATAATTTCAGCTTCCCTATATCTGGTTAGGCATATTTCTCTAAATTTGACCCTTGAATGACATTTGTTAAGAAACACAAGCTTTATATGCAAATTTTCTAGATGTAATTATTGTAAGTGAGGTCCATACGAGAAAAGTGCACTAAATGATCAGTATTTTGTAATACAGACAGCAAAGTTAGTTTATTTTTTATTATAGAACAATGCATCCCCATCTATTAATTTATCTTCATCTATTAAGTTATTGAAACAATTGTGGGGGCAATTTAATGATTTTCAGTTCGAGAGGGAGTAGGAGTTCTGAACACCATCAAGGATATTTTTTTGTAAAAGTTTTAGAATAACACTGGCCTATGGGAATTTAAACAAAATGGTATTTTCATTCCCATAGACTGTGAAAGAGGAATATGCAAAGGTCTAAAATAAAATACCCCACTGCACCTCATCTGTAAAACTGCTGCTTCCAGGGCACAGGGGACTTTGATTTATAAATAAAAATATTTATTTAATACTTTATTGAGTGCTCAGTAAGAGAAAATGCTCCAAAGCTCTAACTTTCTCTCAATCTGAAAATCATTTAATAACCCTCATAGGGGAGTGGCTTAGCTATGGGGGTGTGGCTTAGCTATGGTTTAGGAAGCCCTTACAGGAGCTTTGCACCACAATGTACCATTCACACCGATATCTGGGGCTTCTGGCAATACATTTTGGGATGTCCAGAAGGAAGAAAAGCCGAGCAGCATCAGGGAGTGCACCGACTGGAAAAATCTGCAAGTTCTTCACTGCTGGGTCTCAGCCGAAATGGATGTCTCCATAGTATAGTCCGGAAGGTGCATCTCCCGGCCTATGGGGGGATCTGAATGTCCTGCTTCAGCCAGATATAGACACCTCATTGGGCAAATCAGCAGTGTCCTTGAGCAAGGGGAATAGATTGAAGAGTTCCCTCCTGGACATGCGGTTGGTGGACACTTGGCAGGTCCTCCACATGTGGGAAGCAGACTTTACTTTTCGTTACCAGCAAACAATTATTACAGTAGTATTGATAATCAAAAAAGACCCAACAAATAGCCAGATATTAGACCTTATGCGAGTGAGAGAGGCTTCATTGTCTATACAACCAGGCTTACCTGAAATATAGAGAAAGACAGAAACCACATTCTACTACCCCCTTCCATATAGTAGATACATTTAGGGAATACTACCTTTCACTATATAATCTGCAACAAGACCACATAAAGTCAATCCAGGGAGAGCCCTCCATAGAAATTCTAAATTATGTTCATAAGACACCCCTCCCGACCATCCCTAGAGAGGAGCTAGAAGAATTAGAAAAGCCATTTAATGAACAAGAAATTGCCCAGGTAGTCAAAGAGACACCGCAGGCTAAAAGCCCAGATGGTTACACTCCAAATACACTCTATAAGCAACTTGGACCCATCCTGGTTCCTCTTCTGACTAAAGTTTTCAACGCAGTAGGGACAGACTCCCCATTTCCCAGCCAATCATTAGAGGTCCACATCTTTGTTCTTCCAAAACCAGGAAAGGACCCGCCTCTTTGTAGTAGCTATTGGCCAATTGCCCTAATAAACATGGTTAAGCTATACACTAAAGTTATATCTTTAGGACTTCAGCCACTTCTCCTTGGTTTGATAGGCTTGGATCAGGTTGTGTTTGTCCCAGGGTGGAAGGCTTGGGACAACACCAACAAGCTTTTCAATCTAATAGCATACGTCAAGGCCCATTCCTTCCTGTGATTTCGAGAAAGCCTTCAACAGGGTGAACTGGATGTTTTTGAAAGCGTCTTTGAGTCAAATTGGTGTTGGTCCGTCCCTCCTGTCCAAGATCCTGGCATAGTATTTCAAACCCCTCAGCTAGAGTGAGGGCAAATGGTATCCTCTATGCCCTTTTTGGCCCCTCGCCAGGGTCACTATGGAACACCTAGCGGTGGCTCTGCGGTAATGCCCAGACATTAAGGGTATAGTGGTCGGGGACCTTGAACAAAGCCTCTTTGTACTCATACTGTTACTGCACTTAACCTCCCCCTTAACCTTGGGTACAGCAGAATTTGAATTATTTGGTCGGCTGAGTAATTTTAAAGTTAACTCGAAGTCTGAGGCCCTAAATCTGACTCTCCCCAACCAGATCGTTGACAACTGAAAAGAAACATTTTGTTTAAATGGCAATCATCATCTGTAAAATTTTTTAAAGGTATAGATGCATTCCGACCTCTCTCAACTATATGAGCTCAATTATACTCCACTCTTACTGGAAACACTAGCGAACCTAAACACATACGGCCAACAACCTTTCTCCTGGTTTGGTCAAATTAATGTTTTTAGGATGGACATCCTCCCCAAATTTTGCTATGTTTTTCAAACAGTTCCTATTAATTTCCCAAGCAGCTTCTTTAATAAACTGAGAACTGTGTTCTTGCTATTGTTCTGGGAACTGGGAGGCCATGGATACAATTTAGCACCCTAGCAAGACACAAATCCGATGGGGGAGTCGGGCTCCCTGACCTAAAAACGTACCACGCAGCAGCAATTTCACTCTGCATAATAGATTGGGCAAACAAAAGCAGTGAAAAGTTATAGGTGAGATGAGAAATCGCTGAAGTCCTGAATAAACAACAAAAATATTCCCTTTCTAACAGCACTTCCTGTTGGTATGGGGTAAACTTAACAGCACTCCCTGATCCACAGATTCTCTTCACCTTTGCCCTGAGTATAGAGGCTATGAATTTCTTGATCTGGGAGGCATCCTCCAATGTCACAATAGGTCAAATGATGTCATCAGGTTAGCTTCCCTCAATCACTGAATTGAAAGATAGAGCTCGGGGGGGGGGGGGGGGGGGGGGGTACATTTCATGGCTTCTCCATAGGCAACTAAAAGCCTTCATCAAGGCACAACACATAACTGGAACATGGGATAGACCTTTATTTGGGGAGACACTCTCACAGTCACCTCCCCTAACACATGCCATAACAATTCTTTATCAGATGCTCTTGAACTCCATGCCCAAAGACCCTTGCGCTACTCTCACTGGTCCCAGGTTCTCTAGTGCCAAAAAAGGAGTCCTAAGACATTTTATTACAGCCCTAAGAAAGGTCATACCTAGACATTGGAAGACCCAAACAACTCCATCACTATTGCAATGGATTCTGGGAATTGGAGCTGATAGCCGCATGGAGCAACTGGTTCTGACCCTCTGGGTACTCATGAGAGATATATGATGATATTGGCATATCTTGACAATCAACTAGTAGCAGAGGTGTAGTCTCTGTTTTCCATCGCCATCGCCATTGTTTGATGACCCTGCTCTGTAGGAAAACCCCCTCCCCAGCATCATTCCTTCTAGATTCCTTCCCCATATCCCCCACTTATCAATCCTCCACCCAACCCCTTATTCCACTTACTCTTCCCAATCATCCCCTAAAATGTTCATGGGAATGTACCATAAGAAAAAATTCAAGATCAGCTCTTGGCACACATAATAGGCCATTAAGGAGGAAGAAAGCCTCCAAGTCTTATTTGTTTCAGAGAATGTTTTTGTTAACTCCTCCTTTCAGCAAAGCTCTGGTTAGGCAGAGTATAGAGAAATTGGTTTCTAGTTTTTAAGTTAGTAGTTATGATGAGTCACTTTATATATTATCGCACATCTCAATGCATCAGGATATGACAATGTCACGACAATGTTACGACTGTAGCTGGGATAGCTGTATTTGGGTAATGTTATCATTAACATTACCTATTGCTTTGTTTTGTTCAACCTACTTGTTGCTTTTCTGACTTTGTACTGCTTGTATACCTTTTAAATTTGAACTTGCCAACAGGTGGCTTGTAGGTACCCCTAACCTATTACCCCCAATGGCCAGGGGGGTGCAGAAGAGGCAGGTGGCTGTTGGCACAGGCCCAGTGTTCTTTCTGGTAGAGCATAGGGGCCCTGCCGAAGGGTATAGGGATTGGTAATGCACCAGGGCTGGGGCTGGCCGCTGGGCCCCTTGTCTCTGGGATTACCAACCCCTATGCTTGTTTCTTATTTTTTTTTACATTAAAGAAATAAATAACACAAAATAAAAAAACCCACTCATAGCAGCCTACATGCACACCACCCACAGAACAGACCCCTTGCCCTTACAATGACCATTTTACAGACATTTTACACCACAAATGTTTGTGTCTCATTTGACTTCTAAGGGGGTTTGGGGTTCAGGTTTTGGGGTCAAGTACATGTCCCAGCCAGACTTTATATTTCAGCCAAACCCAGCGAACCCAAACTTCCACAGGTTCACTCATTCCTACTCACCACTATTAGCAGACATAACCTCCTTCTGTCTTGACAAATCTCCAAACCTCTATGAAGTGGTCTAAGGCTATCTCATGGTATATTACATTTTGAAAACGTTGGTCTCTTTTTAGTTAAAGGAAGTGGATATGGATCTGCTGGCCTCTGCTAATGTTTCTTCTTTCAAGACACCTCTAAACAAGACAAATGTTTGGGTGCTTTGTTGATTTGTCATTATTTTTTATAACCCTCAGTGATAAGACAACACACCTCTGCTTCAAAGCTTGGGATATTCGATATAGAAAAAAAAGCATTAAGGCATTATGTCTTGATAGAGTTTACATTTCCAAGAGAAGCAAGGTATTAAAATCAGCTGCAAGATTAACTACAATTAAAATGTTACCCGCAATTACCCAGTTACCCACTGCTACCGATCATTCATATTTAATTATTAGCTACTAAGGGATTTTTTTTTACAATACTGTATACATCTCTATTCTGCATTTGTTAATTGATTCAGCATTGCTCAATTTTATGATGTTAATATACCTGCAATTATGGTGAGGCGAGGAATGTGAAAGACAGGGGGGTTTAATGAATTGTTAATTAAATTAATTAAGAGCTGTGGCTCCCCAGAGGAGGTTTTTCGTGAGTTGCTCAGGGTAAAAGTGTTGCGCTCTGGATACTGTATTATGCTGTGAGCTAGCTGTAAATGTAACCCTTTCTCAGGAATGTAGGGTGGTAGGGCCTTTGTACTCTTATTTGCTTGCCCATCATGTAAAAATATAGGGCCATAATTTGCAGAGATCCAGAGACTAGTCTGATTGAAAGAGGTCTATTGCAAAAATGATCTGACATTATAAATCCACATAAACAGGCTAGATATTTAGAGGAATGGTTATTTTCAAGCCTGTGTGGAAAACAAAAATTCTGGCAAGCATAATTTGAAGCTTAGTTATGAAGCATCAGCGCCACACAACGCCACTTTTTTGGCCTCAGCAGCACTCAGCGTGCGTTTTAAGATACAAAAGCTAGCCTCTTATTTAGCTCTAGCGTCCAAACTTTTGCAGTGCCAGGTGCTCTGGTTGAAGCAGTACCAGTTAAAAGTAGGCAGTAGAGCACCATGGCAGAACTAGATTGAAGATTAATATTAAACACATTTATCTGTACAGAACTTGTACTGTGTCTTGTCAATAATGGAAACGCAGGATGTAGATTTTGAAAATATGCTAACTTTTTTTACGGAGAAATCATTTTCGTGGCTTCTTTTTGTTACAAATGTAATTTAGACAACAACTAAATTGCACTGTACAGTTTGTAATGATGAATGATGAAATGCTGACCAGTTCCGGGAAAAATACAGCGCCAATCTTTTCAAGGAGAAAAAAAATCATAAGTATGCCATGCAGTGCCGAAAAGATGGTGGTGCAAAGTGGCACTCACTGGCGCTGGGATAATAGGCAGTCGGGTCCAACAAGTGCTGACACAGGCCTCCAATACCTAGTGCAACAATCAAAGCAAATTAGGGCCTTATTTAAGAAGGGATAGCGTCAGGTAGTGCCTTTTTAGCAACAGGTAGCGAGAGGTATCGGCTCGAGAACGCCGGCTCAAATACGCAATTACACATTCATGAAGTCGATACTGTTTAGCGACTGGGAGAACGCCATGCAGCGTTAGATTCAACATGAACCCAGCCTCAGCAAACAGCGCCTGTGTTCAGCAGAGCGCCACGTATTACCTCTCGCTACCTGACGCTCTCCCACACATTTCTATGGCAGAGCCTCAAATCCCATTTTTTATGTCCTTTTTTATTTATTTATTTTTTTCAAACTACAAATGTGTAAAACATTATTCCTGAACTGTATGTAATGTTCCCTAATGTTTTTTATTTTTTGTGTGTGAAAAGTTCATTTATAGTGTGCCACTCAAATCTTAAACTCACAGCCCTACCCCAATGTCATTCCCGTTATTTTTCCAGCTTTAATTTTTGTTCCCACCACAAAACATCACATTAATGTCTGGCGCTCTATCCTGCAGTCAGCTTAAAAATAGCGCCCACGCTATTTCATAGAAATTTCTTGTTGAATCTGGGTTAGTGCGGCGAGGGCCAGTCGCTATGACCAGTCGCTACCTGTCGCTGGCTGTGGCGCTGTGCTTTTGATACATGTTTTTTTTTTTTTGGGACATGAAATTCCTTGTAACGCCAATAGTTGCTGTTGTTGAATAAGCAGCAAACATTTTAGCGCATCTGAGTGTACTAGCATGACCTTGAAACCATAGTTAAAGTTAACATTAACCCATTAGTTATTAGATTGTGAAACACATTTGTACCCCTTACATTCTTGAAGCATTCTAATGTATCCCAACTTATTCCTGTTGTAATTTTTAAAACACATTCACATATATAGATATAGGAAGGTCTAAATGTGTGGGTTACTATTTCTGTAATTACGTACCAAACACAAATTTGTCCAGCCAGATAAACAAAAATGCATTCAATTAAATAAAGTCAAACCATTTGATTTGACCAAAATGAAAAATGGAATTTAGTCCCTGGGTGGCCTGGTTGGTGCCGAGTCATTTGTAGGGGCGGTGTTGGGGGCCAACAGTGCAGTAAAAAAAATAGACTGCTGCTGTATTAGCTGATGTAAAAACAACAAAGTTTCGTCCTGACGCTCAATAGATTGATGGATGGTATGCATCAATTCTGCCTGGGATTGGTTGCGCAGATCACGTACTTCTTGCCTCAGTTCCCGAATTTGTTGTTAGTCCACCAGCGATTGGGTTTCCAACGCTGCAATGCGCTCCTGAGTTCTATCACGCGGCTGTTGGCGACTGTAGGCCTCCAGCATCCGGCTCCCTAACTCATAGAGCTCGGCACTTGTGGGGGCAGCTCTGGCAGTTGTTTGTTGCACAGGCTAAAAGAAAAACCAGATATTAGTTTCTAGAATGTATTTAGCAGATAAAACTCTAACAAACACATCTATAGTTAGCTTAACATGTACCGTTGGTGCTGCCTCTGTAGCCTGACCACATGGAACTTGTGAGGAGGGCACATCCTGGGTTGGCGGCAAGGATTCCTGCTAAGATCAAAGTATGTTGTATGTTCCTTGGGTTTACATGGGTGTCCCAAAAACATGTAAACATTGCTCAACGATAACCAATTCATCAATGGTACCTGAGTGTGCTCCTCCTCAAATAGTACAGGTGTCTGGCTGCCAGAAAGGGGCAAATCATCATCCGAGAGTGGCGGCAACATCACATATGCTTAAGAGAAAAGGCGTGTTATTTGTTTTGTTGTTGGTATTGTGTGTCTAACCAGTATAGAGTCAATACCTGTAAAATGTTACCCATTGGGCAATACACACACCCTTTACATTTAGGATAGTTTTGGAAGAAAGATCTTTGTTAAAGAAACAAGGTAAACTCATTGTGTTTCCACAGATCATAATCACATATATAAAAACACACATGCCCGCCACATCGGAGATGTCCAGACTTAGCCCATCACTAGAGCTTTGCCCTAAAAAAACATGGTTCATACCAAATGTCAAGAGGCACCCAACATTTTATGAAGAACAACATCCTTACATTACAAAATTCAAACACATTCTTACCCTCATCCCTAGTCGCTGTGCTGTGCATGAGCTATGGCCAGTGAGTGTGAGATGGATGTGAGAGTGATGTTTGGGGTATGGATGTATTGTTGTGGCAGCGCAGAGGAAGCTCAGGAGTCAAGGGAAGAGGGTGCTGTGAGGCTTAGGGCACCCGATCCTTTGGCATCCGCCTCTCTGTATGGGATTTAAGTGACGAGCAGATCAGAAGTCGATTTCGTCTGAATCGTGCAGCACTACAGTCCCTATATGATCAGATTAAGACCAAAATCGATCCATCCACCAGACACACCCAATCCATCAATGGCATAGTTCGCCTATGTGCAATGCTAAATATAGTTGGAATTTCCAGGCAACCTCTGCCCTCCTCAGCGGGATCAGCCAGGCTACAATGAGCAGCATATTTTACAAGGTAGTCCTGGCAATTTGCGACCTTATCTCCGTTTATATTAAATTTCCTGAGGTTGCCAATATTAAACGTGCGTTGTACCGCATGGGAGGGATCCCTAATGTGCTAGGGTGCGTGGATGGTACACATATCCCTTTCCACCCTCCCCGTGCACAGGAGCTGCATTATAGGAACAGGAAACAATTCCATTCCATGAACATCATGGTGGTATGTGACCATGACATGAAGCTGCGGGCCGTGAGATCTGGCTTCCCCGGCTCATGCCATGATTCTTACCTGCTCCAGCAATCAGTCCTGTGCCGGAAGTTTGAGAACAATAAAATGCCACCTGGCTAACTACTGGGTAATTAATAATCCTTGACATAATAACAAGTTAAATATTTTGACACCTAAATTGCAAAACTATATAACAGAAGCTTTAATGTATACATTATGTTCATGGTACTTTAATAATTGCTCTCTCTCACTTTTTTTATTCCACAGCGGACAAGGGATATGGGCAGAAAACGTAGCTAATGAATGTCAGAAACCCACAGACCTCTGCCCAAGTACGCTACAATGCAGCACATCGCAAAACCAGATGGATTGTGTAAAGAACCATCGGCCTGCTGAAAGCATGCTTTCTCTGTTTGGCACGCCCAGGAGGAGAGATGTTGTACAGTCCACAAAAGGTCTCCAAAATCATCCTCGCATGCTGTGTCCTACACAATATTTGCATATGTCACCGAACCCCCCAGGAAACAGCACTGGTGCCAAAAGTCCCCAACATGGCTGCAGACAGTAACGAGGACACCGAGACTAGGTTTGAGCGACGGCAAAGCATGATTAGCTCTTTTTTTTCTGTAAGCTAGCTCACCTTAACTATACTACAACTACTGTACTACAGGGCCCTTCTAAACATTACTTTAAAAATATGTGGGTGGTCTAAAATTATTAACAAGAAAAATGTGTATCTTAAATTAATTCTAAAATATATGTGGGTGGTATTTTAGATTGATAAATACAAAGTGGCTTGCTTTAATTCTATAAAGTTAAAAGGTGTTTTGTATGTAATTAAATTAATAAACACAAAACAAAGGGGATTTTGGCAACTTTATTTTTGACAAACAACATAAACTAACTACACTTTTGTCTCCATTTCAGGCACCATGAAGATGGGAACATCTGCTTTTTTTGTTTACACTAAAAAAAATATGCTTCTTTAAATAAAAAAACAAAATTCTACAAAATATCTGGTTACATGTGTTATTTGCGTAATGTTATATCAGATTTCTCACTTTTACAGATTGAATACTATACAACAGCAAAGAAACGTTCAGGCGCTGTATTGAATACGGTGTACTCAACAGCGCCTCTAAAGCATATCTGAAACATCACATTTAACATTGGCAGCGTGATTACCAATAATGGCAGGTAGCGACTGAGGAGCCCTGTGATAGCGACTGACGGCTGATCGTGGCGGCCACTAGCAGTCGCTCATAGCGCCGCTATACAGACGCTCATCTGTCACTACCTGGCATTAGTGATGAATTAGCCTGCCGTTAGCATTTGGCATGACTTATAGCACTATTGTAGCTCACAGTGCAGCGGAAGAAAATATAAAAATGCTGGAACTCCAAAACTCTATAGTCATCAGAAAGATGCTGAATGGCACACATCATAAATAAGGCCCTTTAATGCACATTACTGAAAGGAACATTTTTAGGACCATTTTACTATTATAGTAGAGAACTACTAACTGTCTGTAAGCCAACCTATGTAAATCAGTAGCATTAACACAAAGTACTCTTTGGGTAAAAGCATCCACAGTACACACATTAGTAGGACTGCAATAGCATCAAACCATTAATCCAGAGAAATCAATTTCACGGGACTGGCAATTACAGTGTAGGAGTTCCCCCACTTTCAAAGTAGAATGGTACATTCAAACCCATATAGATTTTTAATATTAGCTCATTTTACAGTCTATTTTAAGTGTTAATAATGTATTTTTCAAATTGTTAATGTATTTTCAAAATAAAATGTATTTGGCAAAATAAGGAGGTAAAAGAAGGTTGCTGTTGAATAGTAGACTGTACCTATTCACTTTGTTTATTAACTGAAAAAGGATGAGTTTAGTACTTAGTTATTACTGGTTATTGGGCCTCCAGGCAATTCCATAATTGGGGCCAGGCCATGAACAAAATGCACTTTGCATATTTTGAACATATACAATATGACAAGAAATTCTGTCTCCTGCATATGTACTTGAAACTGATAAAATTATTTTAGGTTTAATGTAGAGTATACAATGGAGGTCTTAGGCCCTTATTTAACAAGGGATAGCGCCAGGTAGCGAATGGTGAGCGAACGGAAATGACGGTCACCGCCACGAGAACGCCGGCTCCCCTCCGCAATCGCACATTTATCAAGCCGATCCTGCTTAGCGACTGATAGAGCGCCAGATAGCGAATCATTCATCATTATTCCAGCCTCACCCCACAGCGCCAGCGAGCGACCTTGAACAGCGACAGGTATGACCTCTCGCTACCTGGCGCTCTCCAATGCATTTCAATGGAGCAATCTTTAAATATTCATAATTAATTGTTATTAATGTTTTTTTTTTTTTTTTTTTTAAATGTCAAAAATTCTGTGACCACTTCTGCAATGTTAGATAAAAAAAATGTGTGCAGAATTGATATTACAGGTCTGATATTAATGTATTCATATTACAAAATGTTTTGAAAAACTTGTTTTTTTTTTTCCAAAAATATGTTTTTTTTGGGGGTTAAAAAACTACTTTTAACCCATCGCCGCCAGCGCTCTGGGGTTTAAACAAGCATTTCACTGCGCGAGAATTTTTGGAGCGTGATTTGTTAATGAATATGCTGGGAGCCGTTCGATATGGCCATTCGCTGTCATGCGCTCCCATACAGCGCGGAACCTGTCAAATATCGACTCCTCACCCAATATTCAACATTACGGCAAACCGACTGAGTCGCTATCTGAGTCGCTATCAACTACAGAACAACGGCCAAGCACAGCGACTACTAGCAGGCGCTCTGAAAATGCCGCTACTGTCGCTCATCTGTCGCTACCTGGCGCTATTAATGAATCGGCCTCCCCGTTTTTTGAAAGCACCAAATTTAAAGTCCCTGTCATCAGAGATGAGATAGCTGAAACCAGACCAGCTATCTATACCAGACTAGCTATAAGGGATCAAGCCTGTGTGCTGGCAGCTAATGCTGTTGTTTTCTTTTTTGTTTGCCTGGACTGTCCCTTTAAGAATGTTTCTAAAGTAGACAGCATATTCTTTTAAGCTGGGTGAAGCATTGCTGTGAGACGTCAGGGAGGCACAAACTAATCTAGCCTAAACTGTCTGAATCAGATCAGCGAACTGTGGCAAATGAAGGAAATCTCTACGGTCAGCTGTAGCTTGCCATACATTTTTATAAATTTCATGCAAGATGTATGCGTTGCATTGCTTCTTAAAAAAAGACCTACAGAACCTGTTTCAATTACTGATAGGTATGGCTACTTGGAAAGAAAACCTCTGTAGGTGTAAGAGGACAATTTGCATCTATAGTAGATGCATCCTTCCAAGTATTATGCACAAGAATCTAAGTATCCTAAATAGTTTAGATTGTAATGTAAGATAAACGATTTGGAACCATGTTAATTGAATATGCAAATGTGCAGGTCATCTGTGCTGGCCAAAATGGAGCAAGCAGAAAAAAAACATCCAAGGGGTTAATTCATCAAGGGATAGCAATAGGTAGCTGCTCGTAGCGGCAGGAGCGTCTGGTGAATGCTGGGCGCTGTACGCAATACCTCATTTATGAAGGCGTTTCTGGTGAGCGACTAACAGCGCATGTAGCGTCCGATTCATCATTACAGGCGTCTCTGCGTATAGCGCTAGCACTCTGGCTTCCAGAGCGCCAGGTATTACCTGTCGCTACCTGTCGCTCGCCCATACATTTCAATGGACGTTCCTTTTCTTCTGTTTAAACAGGGTTTTTTGTGTTTCATTTTTTTTGCTCTCAAATAATTGTGTGACCTCGCCTGGCCTAGAAAGAGTCATTTTTGAAAACTTTTTTGATTTTTTATATTTTTATGCAGAATTGTCATTACAGGTCTGGCATTAAAGTATTATTGTCCCAATGTTACAACAATGTCATTTCATGTGTTTTGCGCTTTGTTACTGGTGGATATGTGTTTAAAAACAGACTTTAATCACACAGCGTCTGGCGCTCTATGCTATAGCGACCAGATCCAGAGCGCCGATGCTGTGTGTGTCTGTTTTATTTGTTGAATATGTGTGTGAGTCACTGATGAGCAATGAGCTGGCGCTACCCATCAATCCCTGCAACGCTGTACTGGTGTTAGAACGCCCAACATACATCTCATTCATCATTGCCGGCCAGGTTACTACAACGACTGAGGTGCTCTGTTACAGCGCCTGTAACCGATCACAGCTTCTGCTAGCAGTCGCTCTTAGCGCCTCTGTACAGACGCTAATCTGCCGATAGCTGGCGCTAGTATTGAATCAGCCTGCCCGTGTAATACATGGTAGATGAGGGCAATTAGAGAAAGGTGGTACACACAGCCAGAAGCTGGTGACAATGGTTTAAAAGCTTGAATGGTTTCTTAGACAAGCTCAAACCAGGAGAGCAAGCTCGGACAATTAAACAGCACAGACCACAAGAACACATGGCAACAGATTGAAAATATGCTGATTGTCTATATTCTCATGCTGTCCTTCCACTTACATGGGCCTATACTGCTGGCCTAAATCCTAAAATTGCCCTATAGGCACCACCTGCCAGGATACTTTGCGGGTCCAGTAAAGCCAGTAGAATTGCTATGGGTTTTTTTGAACAACGGCTTTGTTCTCCACTGATACCTTAGAAAATACTGGTACTGCTCCTAAATCTCATATACCGCCTCTTGGGCAGTAAGAACTAGAAGTAACCACTGACATACCCTTTGGTGCTCAAGGGCATTGTTCTTAGATTTACATCTTAGCTGGAGTTCTGATGATTAAGATCCCATTTGATGTCTAGTTTTAGACAGCTGGAGAGATCTAGAGGGGTATATTTATTTCCAGCAGTCCTGGAAAACCCCCTAAACTCCCTCCGCTTTGTACACCATAAGGTCTGCCGGGGTGCAGAGAGGGGCCAGCACGGCAATGTAGAGCATTCATTTTTCTTCCATATTTGACAGCTGCAGAATAGCAAAATTAGGTCTCACACAAATTAGGATGCCCCCTAAGGTAGTGTTTTAGCATATTACACATATATATTACATACATTATATACATGTTACCAAAAGAATTCTAGATAGGCCAAACGCACAAAGCTTTTCCTGCAGAACTGTGAAAGGTACCTGTTGCGGACACCACGTATATGGATATATCTAACAGCAGATGAATAAGCTGTTATGGAAGGTGCTGGCTAGTATGGTCATTCTGGAACTCTATATCCTTATGTAAGCGGCTTGAGACTTCATGCACCCATGTGGTACTTATGGACTGGTCTTAGCCTGCACTTTTTGTCCAAGGCTGCAGCATACTGTATGTTTATGGGCATAGAAATATATAAATAAACAGAGCTCCAAAACAGGTAAGCATTGAAGGATTTGGATTAAAAAAATGGGCTGCAAATCTGCTTGCATGAACGTGGCGTCTGTTTGCATTATATAAAACTCTTTGTACCTTACTGGCAGGACTGGCGTGGGAGACAGACAAATCAGGCAGTTGCCTTGGGCCCCAGGACTCTGGTGGGACCCTACCCGGTGCTTGTTTTTTCACATGGCTGTTATCTTACCGTAAGTATTTTCATTGGCCTTCCCGTGACAGCATTTCTTCATTGGTCAGCATGGGCTATGGCAAGGGCTACAGTTATATGGCCACCCCCATGGGTGAGAACACTGTGTCCTTGTCAGCAGTCATATGGCAGTGTCCTTACTTATGCAAGCGGCCATCTTAAAGCCATAGCCCATGTTGTGGAAATGGAGGTGAGGAAAAACACACTTGTGGGAGCAGGGCCATCACCAGCACATCCATCACATTCCTCATCTGTACCATAGCCTAGCCACCAGACCGTCTCATCTGTGTCACCCCTAAAGTGATTATATGTTAGCAGCCCATAAATGTAATGTGAGTGGCCAAATATAATGTCTTTAGCTAGAACATGTTAGGGGTCAGTCAAAATTTGCTGAAGAGAAACAAAGCCCAGGATTTTCACTATCTTGGTTTTGTTCCTCATTGGTGAAAACACCCTGAAATCGCTGCAATTCTTACCTGACTGATGCTCCTGCGGTGCATGCACAACTCTCCTCTAGTCTCAGCCACTCATATGAATGAGCAGCTAAACCAACTGACTGGAGTTGTAGGTTCATGCGCCTTCCCTTCGGCTGTGTTTGCTAGTGCCAGACATTTAGAGACTGCTGGTGGGCAGGCACTAGAGGGGAGTCAGGGGAAACTGGCAGTGGCTGGTTGGAACTGCACTGATTCATGGGGATTTCACATGGTGTGGCATCCTAAATTGGGATGCCCCAAAAAAGGGGAACTTCTTTTAGATGCCAGGGCTTGCTTTTGTTCAATAGGACTGGAACTGGGTACACGGGGGTGAAAAGCAGGGACTATTCACATAGGGGAGCTGTATAGGAGCTAGGCACAAAGGACAAGGTTATAGGATTATAATTTTGCCTAGGGGCCACACTTTGTCTAAAACCGGCCCTGCTTACAGGAGAGCCTATGAGCCTATGTCCCATTAACAAACAATAATGTGCTATTTTGACATGGTCCCTAAGTTTTCCAAAGCAGAGATATTTTATATAGAAACCCATCCCATAGACTATTCAGTAAATTGTTAAGTGGAGTGACTTTAAAATAAAGTGAGACTATCCTCATAGCGTCTTCCTAAAGTCCGCAGAACAGGTTAATTAATAAAATGGCTTGTTTATCACAGTGATAATCTGTAGAACCTGTTTGATTCTTTTATCTGGGTGTGATTAGTCATATCGATCTTAGCTGCTTCTTCTGTAGTCAAGCCAGCTTGTTCAGCAAGTGCATGTATTAAGCAGATACATTAATTAAAGATAATTACTACCAGACTAGAGATGGGAAGAAACTGATGTGGGTCACACACTTGTTTATGTGGTGTGGATGAACAGAAGAGCCATCGCTTCTTGCCTTACATATTTCAAATGCTACATTCGCATTTTTACTGTACTGAAACACACATTATTTCATACAGGCGGGAGAATAAACTGATGAATCCACATCAAAGAGAAAAAACTTCAGCCCTAAAGAGAGGTCCAGGCAGAATGCAAAAACCATGATTCAGCAGCTTACCTCGTCATATCTGCCCTCTCCCTTCCAAGGAAACTTGGCACAGACTTCTGGCACCTGATTCCCTGATCAGTAGACCACCAGCCATAGAGCTTGATTGGTGGTCTAGAACTCTGCCCCTTTCACTGCCTGTGTGCAGCATTGTGATTAGGTGGCAAAGTATGCTGATATAAACATGCTGCCTGAAATTGTACTAGAGAGGGGCCATGCCCCCTGGCTGGAAATGTCAAAAATTAATACAAACCTCAGAATATATTTTCTCCACTTTGGGGGCTTAGTCTTGAAAAAAATAAAGACAATCACGGAACATTAGGAGCTTTAGGGCTCACTTATACACCCAAACTGAATAAAACTCCTACCAAGCGTGTCATTTTCATCTCCTGGTAGGAATAAAATCCAGGAGTGATAGGTTTAATGTATCAGGGGTGACAGAGCCTGTCACCCTGGAATTCCTCTTCTTTCTATTAAAATAAAAGAAACAAGCCTGACTGGATATTTTTTGATGCCGGGTGTATAAGTGACCTCTCCTCCCATCAGTTAGCATATTTATATAGATTTTTATAATTGGGTCATTTTTTTGCGATAGTGCTCCTTTAATGTTACCTATGTAGTGTAATAAAAATGTAGATGACCACTTACAGACTTCATTAGCTATTTCATTCTTATGCCAGTACTGACATAATGTAAGTAAGTATAGGGTGCCATTCCCTAGCACCTACAGTAGGGGGCAACGAGGGGAGGTAAGTTAGTAGGGGCATCTACAACAAACAAGGCTATTATTTCTTCCCTAAATCTTTAAGATGGACCTAAGCCCAAACTACCCACCCAGTTATATTTGCCATGCATACAACTCCAGCACTTTATATATGATAAGTTGTTTCTGGTGACCAATCCCTTCTAAAATGAGGTGGGACGGAATGGGGGTGTTAAATGTTTTTTATGCCCCCCATATTAAGCAGCCTGGTTCATACGTTGTGGATAGCAATAACATTACCATGCTGGAAACTATTCTTTATGCAAAAAAAGATATAGCAAAGATTAAAGCAGCTCAAAACCCATAATTTCCCTGATTGAAAATTGGCTGATCTCAAGAATGCCAAATGATATGATTCAGCCCACTGGGCACACCCTTGGCCTCCCTGTAGGCTGTGAAGCACCCAAGCCCCTAGCCTATATGAATGGCTGGGTGAGGGAGCACACCTCAGCTACTGGGAGGCTGAGTATTTGGCCACTGACAAAGAAGGCGCCATGGGAGCCGCTGGCAGAGCAGAGTTTGCCGTCTGGGTTTTAGACAGTAAGGCATTCCAAATTGGGATGCCTCGGGGGAAGGCTAGTCTTTTAGACTCCAGGACTGTGCCTCATGGTTTTACAGATACTTTAAAGGATCTCCATCCTGAAATTAACTGTTGTTAATGTAAAATGTTATCCATAAGACATGCTGGATAGAAATGATAAGGGGTGAAGACAAAAGGTCACAATAGTATATAGCTTATATATAAGTTATATATAAGTTGGATGGGGAATGTTTTGAAGTGGTCAGGACTGTTTCAGATGATCAGGTAAGGTGAGGATTGGGGGGTAGTGAATTATATAGAGGAGGCCATTCCAGAGGAATAGGGCAACACACTTGAAGGTGAGAGCGGGAGGAGGTGGTTGAGCAAAGAAGAAGGACCTGGGCAGAGCGGAGGTTGAGTGTGGATTGGTATTAGTTGATGATTGATATTTGTTGACGTGAAGAGATCTTAGACTAGGATTTTAAACTTAATTCTCTCAATATTAACAGGCAGTGGAGGGACTGACAAAGGAGAGCAGCACAGAAGAAACAAGAGGAGAGGTGGATGAGGCAAGCAGCAGAGTTCAGAATAGATTGAAGGAGAGTGCTGCGGTCTAGTTGGCATATGATCAGGGCCATGCACTAACATTTTAGTAGTGTCAGGGGAGAGAAAGGGGTGGACGCGGGAAATATTTTTATTTTGGAGATGCAAAGGGGATGGCTAGGGACTGAATGTGGGGTGTATATGCGAGAGAGGACTCCAGTATAACACCAAGGCAGAGGAGTAGCTAGGCTTTCTGGCACCAGGGGCAAAGATTCAAAATGGCGCCCCACCTGTTCTCATGCCTTCCTTTGGTGCCCCCTGACCTGCTGCACCCGGGGGAAGTGCCCCCCCTGCTCCCCCCTACGCCGCTGCATCAAGGTATTGTGCTTGGAGAGTTGCAGTGAGTGCAGAATCATTGACAGATATAGTTGGTGTGGAGGCAATAGCGTAGTTTGATAGTGGTACATGAGATTAAAGAATTTGAGAGGAGAGGTTTAAAGAGTTTAGAGGAGAGTTTATTTGAGAGGTGTTTAGAATCGTCTGTGTAGAAATGGTGTCGGAAGCCAAATGAGTTTATGACTTGTCCAAGACCATAAGTGTAGACTGAGAATAGTAGGGGTCCAGCTGGGGAGAGGAAACCATATTTGGGTGGGATACACTAAATGTGCGTTCGGAAAAGTAAGAGGAGAGCCATAAAAGTGCAAAGTCTAGAATTCTCAGGCAGGACAGAATGTGGAAAATGTAGAAGAAGTTGGTCAACAGTGTGAAATAGATGATAGGTCAAGAAGGATGAGAATAGATTTCTGGCCTTTACATGTGGCTGTTAATAGATTGTTAGTTACTTTCATGAGGAAAGTTATGGTAGAGTAGTTGGAGTGGAATCCAGACTGGAGAGCATCTAGTAAGGAGATGGCAAATACTGTGGGTTTTTGCATGTGCCTTGATTGGGCCTCATTTAACGTCAGCACCAGGGCCCAATCAAATTTAGTTGAAATTTCTTTGCCCTTCCCTCTACCTGTATGTTTACTTCAGTTCATTACTGGAAGACCATACGTGTAAACAGGATTCATTTCCTGCTGGCAGTGATGGAGTTGAACAGAGCTGTAATAAAGGAAGGGGCTGGGTCTGGACCACTCTGCTTTTAGCAGAAGGTTGAACAGCCACATAGATAGTTAAGGTTTCACTATAGAAAGGGAATTTGAATTAAGCAAAAACAGCAGCAGGAGACCAATTTGACATGAAGCAAGATAAGTACATTTTTTTACACTAAACCCACTGATGCTCTTTATGCATGAAAACGGTTTTGTTTAGGAAAACATATTGTACATATACAATACACATATATACATATACATATAAGCATTGTTCTACTAATAATCCTGTGAATAGATATCATGCACTATTTATCTCCAAGAAGAATAGTGCTTAGGGAAGATGTAAGGGGGAAGATTCAGCAGGGTTCTCCAAGCTCTATAAATATATGAATATATGCATGCACATTGGAAATTCGATAAATATACAGAACCTGCATGTATTACATTATTCTGCCCGTATGTACAAAGAATGGTCTTTATTAAGTGGTGGAAAGGTCAGAATGATGTGGGCAAATGTGTTTGGGCATAGATCGGATCACAGGGATGACCTTCCTATCTGATTTATGTTGTTAGCTGATATTTCTAGGCAGAGGAAAAAAATTGTCTTTGGCCTTTATTCAGTAAAACTTTCCTTAAAATATCTAATGAATATAAGAGCCATGTCATGCTTTATTTTAGAATCAGGTATGAGTTGAGGTGTGATTTAAAGAAGAAGGAACCTTACAGAAATGTCGAAATGCTTAAAAGGACACGTATGTGGCAGTTATTAACACCTAAAACTTTCCTTCCGGGAGAAATGCTGTTGTAAAAATTAAAATGTACAAGTTGTCACATTACTCTCCATTACCCTCTACTCTAGTTTTAGGTGTAAATCAATCAAGCCTCTTCCGTTTAATGAATCACAGCTTGTTTTATCTCATGCTCCATTCTGAAACAAAGCATGAAATACTTCTGTTTTTCATTAGTTGTTTTAACACACATTTACTAACTTAAGGCCATTATGTATAATATGTTATAAATCAGACACCAAAAATCAGAGAAATTAGAAGTTAATGCACCAAGTATAAGAGTATAAAGAGTATCAAAATGGTAATGCAGCAAGGACTAGGACTAGAGTATGCACAAAGTTCAAACTGGGAGGGTAACAGAAAGTGAAAAAAAGAAAGGAGTAAATGATTTACAGAAAGACTTGAGTGAGTAAAGGGGGAGATTGTGAAAAAAGGCAGAGGGCAGAACTAGAGAATCAGAGTAACCCAAATGACAGCAGGGATGTGCATCAACAACTGTCCAGTGTGCCACAGCTGTCCAAAAAGCATGCTGTCAGCATCAGAGCTAATAGCAGAGGGAGAGGAGAGATTCAATAGGTAGGACTGCAATGGATCAATCTTTCAGGAGTATTGGTCAAAACTGAGTTATTGTTCTTTAGCTTTACTAATTCTTTAATAAGTACACCTGACACCAGAATGTTTTAGTATATTAGTTACAGGCTTCTGTGCATGAAGTAGCGGGTAGGATTTTCCAAAAAAATACATTGGTTGGAGCCTTGTTTGAAAAAAAAGCAATAAACTATGCATTTTTATTGGCTCTGATTAGGTCTGATAAGATGTCATTTAAAGAACAATTACCATAAGAACCTGTGAAGAAGAAATGCTATTATGTGTCTACTGAAAGAAAATATTTCACTAATATACTTCCTACTCAAAGTTAGGTCAGCAGAAAGTGATGTATGTCAGCAGACACTGACAGGTGTCCCCTAAAGCCCCCCCCCTCTGGCAATCAGTGACATAAGCTCATTGAGAGAGATTAACAGCGGGACCCCCAGGTAAGTCCACATTGCAGGGTTTATCCACGTCTGTAATGTCAGAGGGCCAGGTTAGTCCACCTAGACTAGCAACTTGGTTGGAAGCAGAGGGTAAGTGGACACTACCTGTGGTTGCAGTGGGTGTGGCTGCTGTCACATAGTGAGAGCGCCAGGGGCACTGGGGTCCCTCAGAAGTCTGGCGCCCCCCCCCCTTCTGACCAAGTGGTTGTCAGAAAAGATAGAGGCCAGAAAACAGGTCCCTGGAAAACTGGTGGTAGACCGGCAGTCTAACATAACTTTTGATAAACACATATTTAGGGCATGTAAATTGTGTGGTGAACACGCTTGTTACAGTAACAGCTCACATACCCCACCGGATCACGCTTATCTGAGTGTTAAACCTGCATATCGGCCAGTTTAAAGCATTATCTGTATGTTTATCGCTGCGTTACTGTGTCTGTGAGTCAGTTTTGTTTCACCTTATAGCGGCAGGTGGTGGCATGAGACCCTACGTAAATTGTAAGTTTGGAGCACTTCACTGTTCACTGTGTTCACTGTTCTGTACTTTTTGGGCCTTTATGCTACCTTCGTAAATGCCAAACTGTTCCGAGCTCTCGATGACACAGTCCGATGCTTGCGCACTTCCGTTCGAAGCCAACTGGAAGTTGGCGTACTCCAACATGCACTGTAGTGGGCCCAACAGCGGACCAATGACGCACATGAAAAATGCCCAAATTGGAATTTTCAGACTCAGCAAGGGTAATTGATTTTAGCTTAGCTTTACTGTACCACAGTAACTACTTTAGCTTTTCTATGCAATTCTTGGCTGTGGCTCATTCTGTTCTGTTAGCTGGATTACATTATTCTTTACATTGAAAAGTGCTTGTTGCAGCATGCCTCACTATTGCAGTTAGATAGGCAAGTGTTATCAATTAGAACCTATGCCAAACGGCATGCTGACCTATCCCTGCCTAGATAGTTCTTAAAGGGGCCCTCCAACTTTGGGATACCCAATATGTTTGGAAAGCACAAGACATAGCTTGACCAAAATCTAATTGTTATGTCTATTTTAGATGGCCTAGTGTTTTTTGGAAATAAATTAACATGTTTCTTTCACTAATAGCTGAGCTGCACTGAACTTTAATTAGTCTTATCTACAGTGTGCTAACAGCTTAAAAGTTACACACGGACTGCCTCACTACCCATCATGTGTCCATTCTTTTGTTGAGACATCTGCTGGAGACATGTGGCCCTGCATGTCTCAAACATTATTTAGCTATAACTGCCTTGCAAAGTCGTGTATAGGTACATTTAAAGGGCTATTGTTTATTATTGCTCTGTCTCTCTCTGTTCCCACAGATGATGCTTGATAAGCAGTATAACTATGCTTTCAACACCTGGCGTAAGCAGTATGTCCTCACCAAAATTTCTGATCATCTGGACTACAAAAAAGATTATGAGTGACCAGATTCATAGGCAGTAGTCGGATCTTAAAAGGTTCTTTCCAATAACCATATATAAAATTTATGATGCAGAATTTCCGCATGAGTAGTGGTTATAAGAGGTGCCGTATTTTTCGCCCTATAAAACACACCTGCCTATAAGACCCTGGATTTGAAAGAGAAAAATTAGAAAAAAAAATTCTGAACCAAATAGTGTGCTAGAATACCCCCTACCAATCACCCTATTATAGACAGTGAGCAGAATTCTCCCTGATCACACCATTACATTACAGTCAGTAAGCAGTATTCCACATATAAGGCAGTGAGGGGCATCCCAAATTACAGGCAGTGTGCAGGCATCCAAAATTAAAGGCAGTGTGCTAGCATCCCCAATATAGGCAGTGTGCTGGCATCCCCAATACAGGTAGTGTGCTGGCATCCACAATACAGGCAGTTTGCGGGAATCCACAATACAGGCAGTGTGCGGGCATCCCCAAGAGAGACAGTGTGCGGTCATCCCCAAGGGAGGCAGTGTATGGGCATCCCCAAGAGAGACTGTGTGCGGTCATCCCCAACATAGACAGTGTATGGGCATCCCCAAGAGAGGCAGTGTGCAGGCATCCCCAAGAGAGACAGTGTGCGGTCATCCCCAAGAGAGGCAGTGTATGAGCATCCCCAAGAGAGACAGTGTGCGGTCATCTCCAAGAGAGACAGTGTGCGGTCATCCCCAAGAGAGACAGTGTGCGGTCATCCCCAAGATAGGCAGTGTATGGGCATCCCCAAGAGAGACAGTGTGCGGTCATCCCCAAGATAGGCAGTGTATGGGCATCCCCAAGAGAGGCAGTGTGCAGGTATCCCCAAGAGAGACAGTGTGCAGTCATCCCCAAGAGAGGCAGTGTATGGGCATCCCCAAGAGAGACAGTGTGCGGTCATCCCCAAGATAGGCATTGTATGGGCATCCCCAAGAGAGGCAGTGTGTGGGCATCCCCAAGAGAGACAGTGTGCTGGCATCCCCAAGAGAGGCAATATATGGGCATCCCCAAAAGAGGCAGTGTGCGGGCATCCCCAAGAGAGACAGTGTGCTGGCATCCCCAAGAGAGGCAGTGTGCGGTCATCCCCAAGCGAGGCAGTGTATGGGCATCCCCAAGAGAGACAGTGTGCTGTCATCCCCAAGATAGGCATTGTATGGGCATCCCCAAGAGAGGCAGTGTGTGGGCATCGCCAAGAGAGACAGTGTGCGGGCATCCCCAAGAGAGGCAATATATGGGCATCCCCAAAAGAGACAGTGTGCGGGCATCCCCAAGAGAGACAGTGTGCTGGCATCCCCAAGAGAGGCAGTGTGTGGGCATCCCCAAGAGAGACAGTGTGTGGGGATCCCCAATACAGGCAGTGTGCGGGCATCCCCAAGAGAGATAGTATGCGGGCATCCCCAAGAGAGGCATTGTGCAGTATATAAAAAAAAACTTACCGTGTACTCCCTGGCATTCTTGCCACTTCTCATTGCAAGTTATTTAAGAAACGCTAGCACCAGGTAGAGTCAGCACGTAGCATCAGGTGAACGTTGGGCGTTGCATGTGAAGAATGTAAACCTCAAGTGTCTTTCAGTGACCAGGGCCTTAGTAAGGATGTCTGCTGTCATATCCTCAGTTGGGCAATAAAGTAACCCAAGAAGTCCCTGCTCTTAAAGAGCACTCAAAACTTCACATCAATGTGCTTGGTTCTCGAGCTAACCCTTTCCATCGGTGCAAATGCAAGGCATCCTTGATTGTCCTTAAAGATTCTCGTTGGTTCCAACTGTGGTTGACCCAAGTCTGTTAACAGTTATATAACTATATAAGTCATATAACTTCTTGGCTTGTCTGAGCTGCTGCAATGTACTGTGCTTCAGCAGATGAAGTACCGTGCTTCAGCTTTCTGCTAGTACCTCCTGACCGAAGAAGCAAATAGCCACGGGTAGATTTGCTGTCACTGGTGTCTTTGGCCCAGTCAGCAGCCTCATATTCGGTCAGATTGCTAACCTTAGCTTGTAGTGAATGACTCACTTTACAGCATCCCAGCCCATCTGCTCAACTTGGCATTGAAACCTTTCTGCATAGAATTCCAATAGCTGCTGCAATGTCAGGCCTTGTAGCGGTGGTAATGTACAGCAATTTCCCTATTGCTTTCCTGTACTGAGTGTTAGTTGTTAGGGCAGTATCTTGGCTGTTTATCTCCTTCAAGTAGTTGGAGTAGTTCTAGATTTTACTGGTTTGGCATCATCCATTCCATAAGTTTCATTTATTTCCTGTATTTTGTGTATTTGGTTCAGAGGAAAGCTGCCATATTCCCCTCTCTCAATCTGAATGTCAAGGTAATTATTTATGTTTCCAAGATCTTTAGTCTCGAAATGCTGATTCAGGGTTTACATTATTTTTGCTACATCCTCTTCTTGCTTAAAACAAATCAGGATATCGACATAAATGAGCACACAGATCCATCTGTTTGCCAATGTATTTGTATATAAGCAGGGATCTGCTTTACTCTTTTGAAAGTCCTCATGTGTAAGCACTTATTTTCATATTCCATGCTCTGATGGCTTGCTTTAGACCATATATACTCCTCTGAAGTTTGCACACTAGGTCTTCAATAGTTCATAGTCCTCTCCATATTTTTAAGAATATTCCTTGGATATGAGTCTTGCTTTGTATCGCTTCACTGTACCATCTGCATTGTACTTCACTTTAACCCTTTAAATTCCAGCTAAGTGAGACTCACATAGCTGACATTTTAATACCTCAGTGCCGTTTGAAAGATGCCACAGTTCTGGGTTCTGCTTCCAGGGAAGGCTTGTGGGGTCATACAGAGGTGACCTGGGGCTGGTTCTTGTGACACGATCGCCACAGGAACCAATCAAAGTGGTGCTTGCAGCTGCCATCAGCTGGAGCTGCACCCCTTTAAAAGAGCACGTCATGCAGTGTCCGACCTCTTGCCGCATGGGATCTGAGGCTCCTGGGGAGTGTTCTCTTGCTGTTTGCCCCCCTCCAATTGCCACTGTATGCCCCCTCCAGTCGCCTCTGTATGTCTGCCTGATTGCTGCAGAATGCCTACCTGATTGCTGCTGATGGCACCCCTGGTTGCTGCTGATGGCCCCCTGATTGCTGCTGTGTCCCTCCTTCGATCACCATTGTCCCCCCTTAATGTGTTCCCCCAATCACCGCTGTGCTCACTCCCACCCGTGATGGCCCATGTGTTCCTCCCCGATGGCCGCTGTGTTCTCCCAATGGCTGTTGTGTTCCCCCTGAGGGCCACTGTGCCCCCGATGGTCAATGTGCCCCCCTGATGGCCGCTGTACCCCCCTTGATGCCTGCTGTGCCCCCCAATGGGCACTGTGCCCCCTGATGGTTGCTGTGTTCCCCCTCCCCTGATGGCCGCTGTGCTCCCCCTCCCCTGATGGCCACTGTACTCCCTCCTACCCTGATGGCCGCTATGCTCCCCCCTCCCCCTGATGGCTGCTGAGCTCCTCCTCCCTTGATGGCCGCTGTGCTCCCCCTACCCTGGTTGCTGCTGATGGCACCCCTGGTTGCTGTTGATGGCCCCCTGATTGCTGCTGTGTCCCCCCCGATCAACGCTGTCCCCCCTTAATGTGTTCCCCCAATTGCCGCTGTGCTCACCCGATGGTGGCTGTGTTCCCCCAATGGCTGTTGTGTTGCCCCTGAGAGCCACTGTGCCCCCCGTTGGTTGCTGTGCCCCCTGATGGCCGGTGTACCCCTCTTGATGGCCGCTGTGTCCCCCTGATGGCCGCTATGCTCCCCCCTCCCCCGATGGCCGCTGAGCTCCCTCTCCCCTGATGGTCGCTGTACTCCCCCCCCCCTGATTGCCACTGTGTTACCCCCTCCTGGGATGGTTGCTATGTTCCCCCCCCTGATGGTTGCTGTGTTATCCCCTGCCCTGGTGGCCACTGTGCATGGATTTGGGGGTTTCAACCATCCTTCTAACTTTAACTTCCTTTAAGTGTGCCATTGCTCACAAAGCATCAAGCTGAGCGACAGAATTTGACCTACAGTTTGAAGGTCTAGAGCTTCAAGGTCTAGAACTTCCAATTCTATTGCCCCTCACTTGCCCTTGACCTTACCCTTACCCCCTCCCCCCCCCCGAAATACTTCATCCGCTGGATCATCTGGGATCTCTACCTGCTCCGGATTTGGTATTGTATAAATACACCCATACATACACCTTTTCTTTTGAGGTATAGTTACAATTTTTAGATTTTATTTCTTACACTTTGCTTACTAGCACTCTTTTTTTCTCACACTAGGTACACATTTTGTTTTTTACTGACCATAGCTTTCTCATTTTAGCTTTATTTTATTAGCTTTAAATTTAAATTTTAATTATTTGCTTTCCTACTTTTAGTTCCAGTTTTTAGCTTTAGATCTAGGTTTTAGATTTAGCTTTTAGTTACTTGAAAGTCCCCCCTATATCCCCCCTTTAGTGTAGTTTTTTCTGTAGTTTTGATTTTGTTGTAGCCGTTGTTTAGCAGAATTTGGTATGGCTGGGCGAAGGTTTACTGCACAGGAAGCAGCGGCTTACATAATGGAGTCGGACTCAGAAGAGTTTAGTGATTCAGGGTCAGCATATTTGCCCAGATAGCGAGTCCAACAGTGTCTCCTCTACTGAGGAAACACAGCCGCACAGTGGTACCAGTGGTAGTGTTAGGTATCCTTGAAGAGGCCATGCTGGAGGATAGTGTAGCTCAGGTGGCGAGTGCTGCAGCTGGTGAAGGAGCGCCCGCATGGAGGCCTCCTAATTATTATTCCCTAGAAATTCCCCCTTCCCGGAGTCAGAAAGGAAAGGAAACGAGAGGAAACAAACTTCGTCCCGTTGATTTTTTTCAATTGTTCATCACGGATGCCATCCTACAGAAAAAGGTCTACCACACAAACTGCTGTGCTGAGTGGGTCCTAGCAAAAATCCCACACTCATGCATGGCATCCCACAGACATAAGTGAGTTGAAAGCATTTATGAGGCTCACTTTAACAATGAGTAGTCACCAAAAATGTAGTGTCACCTCCTACTGGGATGCCCAAACCCCTCTGGCAACCCCATTATTTCCAACTGTGATGACCAGAAACCGTTGCAAAATTTTTGTGCGGTTTCTGCATTTTAATTATAACGCTATTGCAATGCCCCCTGGTGAGGCTTCCCAAAGTACATCCCCTAATTGATAGACACCCCCTATACCCTCCTAAAATGTAATTATTGACGAATCGTACTGCTTTTTAAAGGGCGCCTTGTATTTCGTAAGTAAATCCCTCATAAGCATGCCCGCTATGGAATCGAATTTTACAAATTATGTGAAAGCTCAACCTGCTACACCAGTTATTTTCTAATCTACCAAGGAAGGGGCACACATCTTTCGGTTGCCCCCTTGATTTGTCTGTCAGTGGAAAGAATGTATGACTCCGCTACTGGGGAAAGATTACCACTTATTTATGGATAACTTTTATACCAGCATCCCCCTATTTCGAGCCCTATACACATTGCACACCTCAGCCTGCGGCACCATCAACAGTAGTCAAAAAGACTTGCCGTCCCCGACCACCACCCTAAAAGCCAGGTTGCATAAAGGATTATAACTAATTCATGGGTAACACTGATAAAACGGACCATATTCTAACTTATTACAACACCACCAGAAAGTCCAGAGCCTGGTACAAAAAAGTTGCTATCCATTGGGTCCAACAGGCAACTTATAACTACTTGTCTTCCAGGCAGCAGTACCAGGCTCCAATTTGTCTTTCTGCTTTGTTGTTTGGGGATGCTGAGCAGGTACCAGACATGGCTGGAAATGATGACTAGGCCAGGTTACTAGGGAAGCACTTTATAAAGTGCATTCCTGCCATGAATAGGAAGGGGTATCCCCAGAAGCATTGTAAGGTATGTAGTAGGCATGGCTTTAGGAGAGATGTGCGGTACTACTTCCTAACATGTCCTAGCCAACCTGGTTTGTGTTTGGAGGGTTGTTTTGAGGCTTACCACGCCCAATTTATTTTGTATTGATTATTTTCAACTTTAAACTGTAGGTAGGCTTTAGGTTAGGTTTTGTTCAGGGTGCCCAGGGGCATCCTGATTTGGATTACCCCGGATGAATGTTAGTGACTGGCCCTGGAATCTTTTAGGTTTTGTTCAGCTTTAATTTATACATGTTCTGTTGGTAGTTTGGTTTGGTAATTGGTGGTGTGATTTTCTTGTCCTTTTTTTTTGGCAGGCTTTAGGTTAGGTTTTGTTCCGGGTGCCCAGGGATATTGTGATTTTCTTGTCCTTTTTTTTTGGTACTAATGCAAAGCCAAATGCTGAAGGAGGAAATGGTGAAGGAGCTGCTGGATATTTGAGATGGATAATGAAAACATGGGCCCCTTTATTATGATTTCAGTGTTTTCTGATGTTCACAAGCTATCTACACAAGGCTAATCCTCCCATGGCTAATCATAATGGCATCTCTTAGTACCATTATTGAGGATAAGTTTGCTTGCCATTGTTTTTCAGATCTTTAGGACAGTTCTGTCTAGCAGTATGTTCCCACAACAATAGCATCCCCAGATAGCAAAAGCTTTGTTATAGATATTAGAAAGGTAAAGGGTTGTTTTGGTTTAAAAAGAAAGCAGAGCTGAAATTGAAGTAAAATTCTCCTTACACGTATGCTTTAATTTGGGGTGTTTAGCAGATCTACCCTTAAAAGTACCTATGCATGTTGAGTATTGTTCTGTTGCAGGGCCCTTGCTGTTTAATGTGTTTTCTCTTGTTTGCATATGGATATTTTATGCAAATTTGCTTCTATTCTGCTTATTTAACATTTTTTTTATGAAACTCTGGGCAATCAATGATTACCTCAAGGATTTTCGTCCAGAATACTGCTCCTGCGACAACAAACTCAGGATGCCTAGAAAACTTGAGGTGTGCACTTTGAAGTAGGGGGTATTTTGGATGTAAAGGGTTGTTTTGCAGCTGAAAATTTCAAGTAAATTTAACCTTATAACATAGTCCTGTAATTTGTCAAGAACTTCACTCTTGTGTTGTATTAGGTAAGAGACTGGGAGGCTGATTTATTAATAGCGACATGTAGCGACAGTTGAGCGACTGTAGCGGTATTTTCACAGCGCCCGCTAGTAGTCGCTGTGCTTGGCCATTGTTCGGTTGTTGAAAGCGACTCAGTCGGTGTGGCGTAATGTTGAATACAAGGTTACGAGTCGCTATTTGACAGGTTCCGCGATGTATGGGTGCGCATGATAGCGACTGGTCAGAGCGACCGGCTTCCACCATATTCATCAAAAAATCACGCTCAAAAAATTCAAGCGCTGTGAAATGCATGTTTAAACCCCAGAGCGCTGGAGGCGATGTGTTAAAAGTAGTTTTTTAACCGCCAAACAACCATATTTTCGGAAACCAAAAAAAAAAGTATTTTAAATAATTGACCTGTAATGTCAATTCTGTACAATTTTTATTTTTATTTTTTTTCCCTTAAAAAATTATCTAAAATGGCAGAAGTGGTCACAGAATTTTTCACATTTAAAAAAAAAACAAAAAAAAAACATTAATAACAATTAATTATTAATATTTAAAGATTGTTCCATTGAAATGCATTGGAGCGCGCCAGGTAGCGAGAGGTCATATCTGTCGCTGTTCAAGGTCGGACGCTGGCGCTGTGGGCTGAGGCTGGAATAATGATGAATGAGTCGCTATATGGCGCTATCTCAGTCGCTAAGCAGGATCGGCTTGAAAAATGTGTGATTGTGGTGGGGAGCCGGCGTTCTCGTGGCGGGGCCCGTCATTACCGGCCGCTCACCAGTCGCTACCTGTCGCTATTCCTTCATAAATAAGGGCCTATGTGTCTTGAATAGTCATCGGGCAGTCTGATTCATTACTAGCAGCAGGTACCGACAGATGAGCGTCTGTAGCGAGGCTTTGAGAGTATCTTTCAGAGCATCTCAGTCGCTGGCCGGTAGAGATGAGCGAACTTTTGAAAAATTCGATTCGACTGATTCGCCGAATTTTCCGACAAAAATCGTTTCGACCCGAATAAATTCGCGACGAATCGCTATTAAAAACGGCTATTTCTGAGCCTCCTACAGCCTCAATAGGGTTGTAAACCATTCAGCCTTGCTGTAACACGCACAGGATGCGTGCTGGGTTAGTTAAATAATACTTTGAAGAAATATCACATGCAGATCAGAGGCATCGCTAATAGAATCGCAGAGCGGCACAATTGCAGAGAGTTGAAGTGGCATCACTATGAGGGGCAGAAGGAGCCCAAATATACACTGGAGTTGGCCTCAGGAGCCCAAAAATTGGATGAATCACACCCTGGAGTTGGCAGAAGTTGGCAGCAGCAGCAGCAGGAGCCCAAATATACACTGGAGTTGGCTTCAGGAGCCCAAAAATTGGATGAATCACACCCTGGAGTTGGCAGGAGTTGACACCAGCAGCAGCAGGAGCCCAAATATACACTGGAGTTGGCTTCAGGAGCCCAAAAATTGGATGAATCACACCCTGGAGTTGGCAGAAGTTGGCAGCAGCAGCAGCAGGAGCCCAAATATACACTGGAGTTGGCCTCAGGAGCCCAAAAATTGGATGAATCACACCCTGGAGTTGGCAGAAGTTGGCAGCAGCAGCAGCAGGAGCCCAAATATACACTGGAGTTGGCCTCAGGAGCCCAAAAATTGGATGAATCACACCCTGGAGTTGGCAGGAGTTGACAGTAGCAGCAGCAGGAGCCCAAATATACACTGGAGTTGGCCTCAGGAGCCCAAAAATTGGATGAATCACACCCTGGAGTTGGCAGAAGTTGGCAGCAGCAGCAGCAGGAGCCCAAATATACACTGGAGTTGGCTTCAGGAGCCCAAAAATTGGATGAATCACACCCTGGAGTTGGCAGGAGTTGACACCAGCAGCAGCAGGAGCCCAAATATACACTGGAGTTGGCTTCAGGAGCCCAAAAATTGGATGAATCACACCCTGGAGTTGGCAGAAGTTGGCAGCAGCAGCAGCAGGAGCCCAAATATACACTGGAGTTGGCCTCAGGAGCCCAAAAATTGGATGAATCACACCCTGGAGTTGGCAGAAGTTGGCAGCAGCAGCAGCAGGAGCCCAAATATACACTGGAGTTGGCCTCAGGAGCCCAAAAATTGGATGAATCACACCCTGGAGTTGGCAGAAGTTGGCAGCAGCAGCAGCAGGAGCCCAAATATACACTGGAGTTGGCTTCAGGAGCCCAAAAATTGGATGAATCACACCCTGGAGTTGGCAGGAGTTGACACCAGCAGCAGCAGGAGCCCAAATATACACTGGAGTTGGCTTCAGGAGCCCAAAAATTGGATGAATCACACCCTGGAGTTGGCAGAAGTTGGCAGCAGCAGCAGCAGGAGCCCAAATATACACTGGAGTTGGCCTCAGGAGCCCAAAAATTGGATGAATCACACCCTGGAGTTGGCAGAAGTTGGCAGCAGCAGCAGCAGGAGCCCAAATATACACTGGAGTTGGCCTCAGGAGCCCAAAAATTGGATGAATCACACCCTGGAGTTGGCAGAAGTTGGCAGCAGCAGCAGCAGGAGCCCAAATATACACTGGAGTTGGCCTCAGGAGCCCAAAAATTGGATGAATCACACCCTGGAGTTGGCAGAAGTTGGCAGCAGCAGCAGCAGGAGCCCAAATATACACTGGAGTTGGCCTCAGGAGCCCAAAAATTGGATGAATCACACCCTGGAGTTGGCAGAAGTTGGCAGCAGCAGCAGCAGGAGCCCAAATATACACTGGAGTTGGCCTCAGGAGCCCAAAAATTGGATGAATCACACCCTGGAGTTGGCAGGAGTTGACAGTAGCAGCAGCAGGAGCCCAAATATACACTGGAGTTGGCCTCAGGAGCCCAAAAATTGGATGAATCACACCCTGGAGTTGGCAGAAGTTGGCAGCAGCAGCAGCAGGAGCCCAAATATACACTGGAGTTGGCTTCAGGAGCCCAAAAATTGGATGAATCACACCCTGGAGTTGGCAGGAGTTGACACCAGCAGCAGCAGGAGCCCAAATATACACTGGAGTTGGCTTCAGGAGCCCAAAAATTGGATGAATCACACCCTGGAGTTGGCAGAAGTTGGCAGCAGCAGCAGCAGGAGTCCAAATATACACTGGAGTTGGCCTCAGGAGCCCAAAAATTGGATGAATCACACCCTGGAGTTGGCAGAAGTTGGCAGCAGCAGCAGCAGGAGCCCAAATATACACTGGAGTTGGCCTCAGGAGCCCAAAAATTGGATGAATCACACCCTGGAGTTGGCAGAAGTTGGCAGCAGCAGCAGCAGGAGCCCAAATATACACTGGAGTTGGCCTCAGGAGCCCAAAAATTGGATGAATCACACCCTGGAGTTGGCAGGAGTTGACAGTAGCAGCAGCAGGAGCCCAAATATACACTGGAGTTGGCCTCAGGAGCCCAAAAATTGGATGAATCACACCCTGGAGTTGGCAGAAGTTGGCAGCAGCAGCAGCAGGAGCCCAAATATACACTGGAGTTGGCCTCAGGAGCCCAAAAATTGGATGAATCACACCCTGGAGTTGGCAGGAGTTGACAGTAGCAGCAGCAGGAGCCCAAATATACACTGGAGTTGGCCTCAGGAGCCCAAAAATTGGATGAATCACACCCTGGAGTTGGCAGAAGTTGGCAGCAGCAGCAGCAGGAGCCCAAATATACACTGGAGTTGGCCTCAGGAGCCCAAAAATTGGATGAATCACACCCTGGAGTTGGCAGAAGTTGGCAGCAGCAGCAGCAGGAGCCCAAATATACACTGGAGTTGGCCTCAGGAGCCCAAAAATTGGATGAATCACACCCTGGAGTTGGCAGGAGTTGACAGTAGCAGCAGCAGGAGCCCAAATATACACTGGAGTTGGCCTCAGGAGCCCAAAAATTGGATGAATCACACCCTGGAGTTGGCAGAAGTTGGCAGCAGCAGCAGCAGGAGCCCAAATATACACTGGAGTTGGCCTCAGGAGCCCAAAAATTGGATGAATCACACCCTGGAGTTGGCAGGAGTTGACAGTAGCAGCAGCAGGAGCCCAAATATACACTGGATTTGGCTTCAGGAGCCCAAAAATTGGATGAATCACACCCTGGAGTTGGCAGGAGTTGACACCAGCAGCAGCAGGAGCCCAAATATACACTGGAGTTGGCTTCAGGAGCCCAAAAATTGGATGAATCACACCCTGGAGTTGGCAGAAGTTGGCAGCAGCAGCAGCAGGAGCCCAAATATACACTGGAGTTGGCCTCAGGAGCCCAAAAATTGGATGAATCACACCCTGGAGTTGGCAGAAGTTGGCAGCAGCAGCAGCAGGAGCCCAAATATACACTGGAGTTGGCCTCAGGAGCCCAAAAATTGGATGAATCACACCCTGGAGTTGGCAGAAGTTGGCAGCAGCAGCAGCAGGAGCCCAAATATACACTGGAGTTGGCCTCAGGAGCCCAAAAATTGGATGAATCACACCCTGGAGTTGGCAGGAGTTGACAGTAGCAGCAGCAGGAGCCCAAATATACACTGGAGTTGGCCTCAGGAGCCCAAAAATTGGATGAATCACACCCTGGAGTTGGCAGGAGTTGGCAGCAGCAGCAGCAGGAGCCCAAAAAATGGCCTAAAGACATAAATATGTTTTGCACCATTTGGAAAGTGTAAAACGTGGCACCATGCTGAATCTAGTTGCATGCATCAGGCATTGGTGGGTGGAAATCCTGGCTGATCCATCCCTGATTCATTTTGACAAAGGTGAGTCTCTCCACATTTTTAGTTGACAGACGAGTTCTCCTCGCCGTAACTATGGCCCCCGCCGCACTAAACACCCGCTCAGATGGCACGCTACTTGCCGGGCAGGACAGCTTTTCCAGGGCAAACTCTGCTAGTTGCGGCCACAAATCAAGTTTGGCTGCCCAGAAGTCCAGCGGATCCTCAAGGTGTGTTGGCATGGTCATGTCAAAGTATGACATGACCTGCTGGTTCAGGTCCTGCTCCAGGTCTTCCTGCTGCTCATGAGTAGCCTCACTATGCGGGTGTAGAAAGCTACTCATTAGCGACTGAAGACTGAGGCTGCTGCTGCTGATGGAGCTTCTGCTGCTGCTGCTGCCAACCCCCCCAGCGGCCATGGCAGTGGAAGGTGAGCGCAGAGGTCCCCTCGAGTCAGACCTGCGAGAGTATGGACCATGGCGCAGATAGGCATCGGCCAACTGCCTACGTAGAATGTCTTTGTAGTAGTTGAGTTTGTCCTCCCTCTCGGTGGGTTTAAAAAATGCCCCCATTTTGTGCCGGAAGCGAGGGTCCAATAAGGTGGACAGCCAGAAGTCATCCCGCCGACAGATGGAAACAATTCTGGGGTCACTACGCAAGCATGTGAGCATGCTTCGTGCCATTTGCGCAAGTGACTCGGATGGACTACCTGTCTCCATCTCCACTGCATACTGCCACGGTGTGCCCGGGTCCTCTGTCTCTCCTTCCTCAAAAACCTCTAGCTCCTCTGGCTGCTCCTGCTCCTCCTCTCCTGTCCGCTGACTAGATAAACCAGCCATTTCGCCAAGCCTAAACTGTGTTTCGCTGGGCAACTCCTCCTCCTCCTCTTCCTCCTCCTCCTCCTCCAGTTCAGCTCCAACGGGGTTCATGTGGCCGTAAGATGTAAACGCCATGTCTCCAGTGCCCTGACCAGCCATGGTTTCCAACATGTGCTGTAGTACATGAAGCAGTGGAATCACGTCGTTCATCCCGTAATCCTGCCGACTGACAAATAAAGTGGCTTCCTCAAAGGGCCTGAGCAAACGGCAGGTGTCACGTATGAGCTGCCACTGGTTGACATTGAAGTTACACAGGGGAGTCCCCCTATCTGCTTGGATCATCAGGAAATCCGTGATGGCTTTTCTCTGTTCATATAATCGGTCCAACATGTGAAGGGTGGAATTCCAACGGGTGGAAACATCGCAAATCAGACTATGTTGGGGGATACCATTCTGACGCTGTAGCTCAAGAAGGGTGTGTTTGGCGGTGTAGGAGTGGCTGAAGTGCATGCAAAGTTTCCGTGAAGTTGTTAGGATGTCCTGCAGATGGGGGGAACACTTCAGAAACCGCTTGACAACCAGATTGAAGACGTGAGCCATGCAGGGGGCATGGGTCAGGCTTCCTTGGCGCAGCGCAGACAAAATGTTCTTCCCATTGTCGGTAACCATGATTCCCATTTTAAGTTTTCTCGGAGTAAGCCATGTTTGGATTTCCTGATGAATACATTTAAGCAGTTCCTCCCCTGTGTGACTCCGTTCGCCAAGACAAACCATGTGAAGCACTGCGTGACACCTCCGTGCCCTGCACACATGGTAGACTGGAGGGGCACTGAGACTTGAGCCTACAGTGGAGGGTGAGGAGATGGCGGAGGATGAGGAGGCCGAGTCGCACGGTGTCACAGGCCCAATGGGCAGAGAGCGCGGAGGCCGAAGCGGCGTGACCTGTCCAAGTTGCTGCTGCAAAGGGACCACATTCACCCAGTGGGCCGTAAACGACATGTACTGCCCCTGACCGTAGTTACAGCTCCAGATGTCGGCGCTGCCATGTATTTTGCTACACACCGACAGGCTCAAGGACTGGCCCACCTTCTGTTCAACAAAAGTGTGCAGCGCTGGTACTGCCTTCTTGGCAAAGAAATGACGGCTTGGGACTCTCCACCTCGGCTCGGCACAAGCCATCAGTTCTCTGAAAGGTGCAGATTCCACCACCTGAAAAGGGAGCGACTGCAGCACCAGCAACTTGGACAGGAGCACATTCAGCTTCTGCGCCGTAGGATGAGTGGGCGCATACTGCTGTCTCTTGGACATGGCTTCGCTGATGGATTGCTGGCGGGATGCATGACTTGGAGGAGGAGGAGCAGGAGCGACAGAGGATGGGTATGACGCACAGCTGCCTTCGGCTGAGGTGCTGGAGCCTTGGCTGGCAGAAATTGGGAGCTCACTTGGTGAGGAAGCAGACTGGACCACCCCTTGGGAGCCTCGGTTCTCCCAGGTCGTTTTATGGTGACGCATCATATGTTGACGCAGGGCCGTGGTGCCAACATTTGGACCCTGGCCACGCTTCACCTTTTGCCTACATATCTTGCATGTGGCCATGTTACCCTCCTGCGGATGCCTCAGGAAAAACTGCCACACTGCCGAGTAGCTACTTTTCCCACCCCCTGGCCTCACTGATTCACTGCTGCTGTTGCCAACTCCAGGAACCCCTGCTCCACTACCTCCCGATAAGGTAGACTGCCGCACAGCAGGTGCTCTACCCCGGCCCCGGCCGGCTCCAGCCTTTGGAATTGTGCCCCCATGCTGACTGCTACCACCTTGCTGCCTCAGCTGCTGACTCCGGGGCAACCTGCACCCCTCTTCTCCTGATGATGACGATGAAGCCCCTTCATCACCCGGCTCCCAAGTGCGATCGGCTTCATCGTCATCATCATCATCATCACCGAGTTGTGGCTGTACGTCACTGATGTTCGTGGATTCGTCAACAGTGTCTGGCGCAGGAGCTGGAACGCTCGCAGCACCCACGACACTGTCCACATCACTATTTGTCTGCCTAGCTAAAGAAGCCACCTCCATTTCTTGGCTGGGCAGTAGCTGCTGACTGTCCTCTATCTGATGGTCCTCCTCACTAAAGAGTGGAGCTGAACCCAAAGCATAGGATACGTCGCTGGGGGAGGGAACGGCGTAGGCCAGAGGCAATGGGAGGACAGGGACTGCTCTCGGGGCATGCCAACTCAGGGTTGTGTCAGAGGAACCTACCGACCCTAGACTGGGGGTCTCAGACGTAAGTTGTGATGATGTTGTTGATGAGCGCGTCAACCAATCTACCACGGCAGATGCGTTACTGGTGGAGACCCGACCGCTAGCAGATACTGGCAGATTAGGTCTCTCAGCGTGACTCCTGCTGCTACTGGCCCCCAGTCTGATGCGAGCTCTGCCTGCGGAATCTTGGCCTCTGCCACTCCTCTTTTCACTTCCAGGCACTTGTCTGCCCGACATAGTCTAACTGGCGTGGTAGTAGGTGATATTTAAAAAAACCCCGGGCAGCGGTGGGTCTATATGAAACAGAATATAATGCACACCAAAAGTGAGCAGTAACACTCAGCCTCCAACAGGCCTGCTTAGTGTAAATAAGAGAGCTGCTTAGTGTAAATAAAGAGGGGTATGCTATGTTACAGAATGGGATGCCTCAACAGAAGTGCACCTGGCAGGCAGCAGTAAGCCTATGCCCAGCAAAAGTGTCTTATAATATAAATATAATAAGAGCAAATGCTTATATGGTCTTAAACAGAGGCTGCTTTAGTCACAGAATGGAATGCCCTGGGCAGGAATGGACCTGGTAGGGTCCAGTAGTGCTTTGGCCAGCAAAAGTGTCTTTATCAGGCTAATTTCAAATATGATAAGAGCAAATGCTTATATGGTCTTAAACAGAGGCTGCTGTAGTCACAGAATGGGATGCCCCGGGCAGGAATCGACCTGGCAGGGTCCAGTAGTGCTTTGGCCAGCAAAAGTGTCTTTATCAGGCCTAATTTCAAATATGATAAGAGCAAATGCTTATATGGTCTTAAACAGAGGCTGCTTTAGTCACAGAATGGGATGCCCTGGGCAGGAATGGACCTGGCAGGGTCCAGTAGTGCTTTGGCCAGCAAAAGTGTCTTTATCAGGCTAATTTCAAATATGATAAGAGCAAATGCTTATATGGTCTTAAACAGAGGCTGCTGTAGTCACAGAATGGGATGCCCCGGGCAGGAATGGACCTGGCAGGGTCCAGTAGTGCTTTGGCCAGCAAAAGTGTCTTTATCAGGCCTAATTTCAAATATGATAAGAGCAAATGCTTATATGGTCTTAAACAGAGGCTGCTTTAGTCACAGAATGGGATGCCCCAACAGGAATCGACCTGGCAGGGTCCAGTAGTGCTTTGGCCAGCAAAAGTGTCTTTATCAGGCCTAATTTCAAATATGATAAGAGCAAATGCTTATATGGTCTTAAACAGAGGCTGCTGTAGTCACAGAATGGGATGCCCCGGGCAGGAATGGACCTGGCAGGGTCCAGTAGTGCTTTGGCCAGCAAAAGTGTCTTTATCAGGCCTAATTTCAAATATGATAAGAGCAAATGCTTATATGGTCTTAAACAGAGGCTGCTTTAGTCACAGAATGGGATGCCCTGGGCAGGAATGGACCTGGCAGGGTCCAGTAGTGCTTTGGCCAGCAAAAGTGTCTTTATCAGGCCTAATTTCAAATATGATAAGAGCAAATGCTTATATGGTCTTAAACAGAGGCTGCTTTAGTCACAGAATGGGATGCCCCAACAGGAATCGACCTGGCAGGGTCCAGTAGTGCTTTGGCCAGCAAAAGTGTCTTTATCAGGCCTAATTTCAAATATGATAAGAGCAAATGCTTATATGGTCTTAAACAGAGGCTGCTGTAGTCACAGAATGGGATGCCCCGGGCAGGAATGGACCTGGCAGGGTCCAGTAGTGCTTTGGCCAGCAAAAGTGTCTTTATCAGGCCTAATTTCAAATATGATAAGAGCAAATGCTTATATGGTCTTAAACAGAGGCTGCTTTAGTCACAGAATGGGATGCCCTGGGCAGGAATGGACCTGGCAGGGTCCAGTAGTGCTTTGGCCAGCAAAAGTGTCTTTATCAGGCTAATTTCAAATATGATAAGAGCAAATGCTTATATGGTCTTAAACAGAGGCTGCTGTAGTCACAGAATGGGATGCCCTGGGCAGGAATGGACCTGGCAGGGTCCAGTAGTGCTTTGGCCAGCAAAAGTGTCTTTATCAGGCCTAATTTCAAATATGATAAGAGCAAATGCTTATATGGTCTTAAACAGAGGCTGCTTTAGTCACAGAATGGGATGCCCTGGGCAGGAATGGACCTGGCAGGGTCCAGTAGTGCTTTGGCCAGCAAAAGTGTCTTTATCAGGCTAATTTCAAATATGATAAGAGCAAATGCTTATATGGTCTTAAACAGAGGCTGCTGTAGTCACAGAATGGGATGCCCCGGGCAGGAATGGACCTGGCAGGGTCCAGTAGTGCTTTGGCCAGCAAAAGTGTCTTTATCAGGCCTAATTTCAAATATGATAAGAGCAAATGCTTATATGATCTTAAACAGAGGCTGCTTTAGTCACAGAATGGGATGCCCTGGGCAGGAATGGACCTGGCAGGGTCCAGTAGTGCTTTGGCCAGCAAAAGTGTCTTTATCAGGCTAATTTCAAATATGATAAGAGCAAATGCTTATATGGTCTTAAACAGAGGCTGCTGTAGTCACAGAATGGGATGCCCCGGGCAGGAATGGACCTGGCAGGGTCCAGTAGTGCTTTGGCCAGCAAAAGTGTCTTTATCAGGCCTAATTTCAAATATGATAAGAGCAAATGCTTATATGGTCTTAAACAGAGGCTGCTTTAGTCACAGAATGGGATGCCCCAACAGGAATCGACCTGGCAGGGTCCAGTAGTGCTTTGGCCAGCAAAAGTGTCTTTATCAGGCCTAATTTCAAATATGATAAGAGCAAATGCTTATATGGTCTTAAACAGAGGCTGCTGTAGTCACAGAATGGGATGCCCCGGGCAGGAATGGACCTGGCGGGGTCCAGTAGTGCTTTGGCCAGCAAAAGTGTCTTTATCAGGCCTAATTTCAAATATGATAAGAGCAAATGCTTATATGGTCTTAAACAGAGGCTGCTTTAGTCACAGAATGGGATGCCCTGGGCAGGAATGGACCTGGCAGGGTCCAGTAGTGCTTTGGCCAGCAAAAGTGTCTTTATCAGGCCTAATTTCAAATATGATAAGAGCAAATGCTTATATGGTCTTAAACAGAGGCTGCTTTAGTCACAGAATGGGATGCCCCAACAGGAATCGACCTGGCAGGGTCCAGTAGTGCTTTGGCCAGCAAAAGTGTCTTTATCAGGCCTAATTTCAAATATGATAAGAGCAAATGCTTATATGGTCTTAAACAGAGGCTGCTGTAGTCACAGAATGGGATGCCCTGGGCAGGAATGGACCTGGCAGGGTCCAGTAGTGCTTTGGCCAGCAAAAGTGTCTTTATCAGGCCTAATTTCAAATATGATAAGAGCAAATGCTTATATGGTCTTAAACAGAGGCTGCTTTAGTCACAGAATGGGATGCCCTGGGCAGGAATCGACCTGGCAGGGTCCAGTAGTGCTTTGGCCAGCAAAAGTGTCTTTATCAGGCCTAATTTCAAATATGATAAGAGCAAATGCTTATATGGTCTTAAACAGAGGCTGCTGTAGTCACAGAATGGGATGCCCTGGGCAGGAATGGACCTGGCAGGGTCCAGTAGTGCTTTGGCCAGCAAAAGTGTCTTTATCAGGCCTAATTTCAAATATGATAAGAGCAAATGCTTATATGGTCTTAAACAGAGGCTGCTGTAGTCACAGAATGGGATGCCCCGGGCAGGAATGGACCTGGCAGGGTCCAGTAGTGCTTTGGCCAGCAAAAGTGTCTTTATCAGGCCTAATTTCAAATATGATAAGAGCAAATGCTTATATGGTCTTAAACAGAGGCTGCTGTAGTCACAGAATGGGATGCCCTGGGCAGGAATGGACCTGGCAGGGTCCAGTAGTGCTTTGGCCAGCAAAAGTGTCTTTATCAGGCCTAATTTCAAATATGATAAGAGCAAATGCTTATATGGTCTTAAACAGAGGCTGCTTTAGTCACAGAATGGGATGCCCTGGGCAGGAATGGACCTGGCAGGGTCCAGTAGTGCTTTGGCCAGCAAAAGTGTCTTTATCAGGCTAATTTCAAATATGATAAGAGCAAATGCTTATATGGTCTTAAACAGAGGCTGCTGTAGTCACAGAATGGGATGCCCCGGGCAGGAATGGACCTGGCAGGGTCCAGTAGTGCTTTGGCCAGCAAAAGTGTCTTTATCAGGCCTAATTTCAAATATGATAAGAGCAAATGCTTATATGGTCTTAAACAGAGGCTGCTTTAGTCACAGAATGGGATGCCCTGGGCAGGAATGGACCTGGCAGGGTCCAGTAGTGCTTTGGCCAGCAAAAGTGTCTTTATCAGGCTAATTTCAAATATGATAAGAGCAAATGCTTATATGGTCTTAAACAGAGGCTGCTGTAGTCACAGAATGGGATGCCCTGGGCAGGAATGGACCTGGCAGGGTCCAGTAGTGCTTTGGCCAGCAAAAGTGTCTTTATCAGGCCTAATTTCAAATATGATAAGAGCAAATGCTTATATGGTCTTAAACAGAGGCTGCTTTAGTCACAGAATGGGATGCCCTGGGCAGGAATGGACCTGGCAGGGTCCAGTAGTGCTTTGGCCAGCAAAAGTGTCTTTATCAGGCTAATTTCAAATATGATAAGAGCAAATGCTTATATGGTCTTAAACAGAGGCTGCTTTAGTCACAGAATGGGATGCCCTGGGCAGGAATGGACCTGGCAGGGTCCAGTAGTGCTTTGGCCAGCAAAAGTGTCTTTATCAGGCTAATTTCAAATATGATAAGAGCAAATGCTTATATGGTCTTAAACAGAGGCTGCTGTAGTCACAGAATGGGATGCCCCGGGCAGGAATGGACCTGGCAGGGTCCAGTAGTGCTTTGGCCAGCAAAAGTGTCTTTATCAGGCCTAATTTCAAATATGATAAGAGCAAATGCTTATATGGTCTTAAACAGAGGCTGCTTTAGTCACAGAATGGGATGCCCTGGGCAGGAATGGACCTGGCAGGGTCCAGTAGTGCTTTGGCCAGCAAAAGTGTCTTTATCAGGCTAATTTCAAATATGATAAGAGCAAATGCTTATATGGTCTTAAACAGAGGCTGCTGTAGTCACAGAATGGGATGCCCTGGGCAGGAATGGACCTGGCAGGGTCCAGTAGTGCTTTGGCCAGCAAAAGTGTCTTTATCAGGCCTAATTTCAAATATGATAAGAGCAAATGCTTATATGGTCTTAAACAGAGGCTGCTTTAGTCACAGAATGGGATGCCCTGGGCAGGAATGGACCTGGCAGGGTCCAGTAGTGCTTTGGCCAGCAAAAGTGTCTTTATCAGGCTAATTTCAAATATGATAAGAGCAAATGCTTATATGGTCTTAAACAGAGGCTGCTGTAGTCACAGAATGGGATGCCCCGGGCAGGAATGGACCTGGCAGGGTCCAGTAGTGCTTTGGCCAGCAAAAGTGTCTTTATCAGGCCTAATTTCAAATATGATAAGAGCAAATGCTTATATGGTCTTAAACAGAGGCTGCTTTAGTCACAGAATGGGATGCCCTGGGCAGGAATGGACCTGGCAGGGTCCAGTAGTGCTTTGGCCAGCAAAAGTGTCTTTATCAGGCTAATTTCAAATATGATAAGAGCAAATGCTTATATGGTCTTAAACAGAGGCTGCTGTAGTCACAGAATGGGATGCCCCAACAGGAATCGACCTGGCAGGGTCCAGTAGTGCTTTGGCCAGCAAAAGTGTCTTTATCAGGCCTAATTTCAAATATGATAAGAGCAAATGCTTATATGGTCTTAAACAGAGGCTGCTTTAGTCACAGAATGGGATGCCCTGGGCAGGAATGGACCTGGCAGGGTCCAGTAGTGCTTTGGCCAGCAAAAGTGTCTTTATCAGGCCTAATTTCAAATATGATAAGAGCAAATGCTTATATGGTCTTAAACAGAGGCTGCTTTAGTCACAGAATGGGATGCCCCAACAGGAATCGACCTGGCAGGGTCCAGTAGTGCTTTGGCCAGCAAAAGTGTCTTTATCAGGCCTAATTTCAAATATGATAAGAGCAAATGCTTATATGGTCTTAAACAGAGGCTGCTGTAGTCACAGAATGGGATGCCCTGGGCAGGAATGGACCTGGCAGGGTCCAGTAGTGCTTTGGCCAGCAAAAGTGTCTTTATCAGGCCTAATTTCAAATATGATAAGAGCAAATGCTTATATGGTCTTAAACAGAGGCTGCTGTAGTCACAGAATGGGATGCCCCGGGCAGGAATGGACCTGGCAGGGTCCAGTAGTGCTTTGGCCAGCAAAAGTGTCTTTATCAGGCCTAATTTCAAATATGATAAGAGCAAATGCTTATATGGTCTTAAACAGAGGCTGCTGTAGTCACAGAATGGGATGCCCTGGGCAGGAATGGACCTGGCAGGGTCCAGTAGTGCTTTGGCCAGCAAAAGTGTCTTTATCAGGCCTAATTTCAAATATGATAAGAGCAAATGCTTATATGGTCTTAAACAGAGGCTGCTTTAGTCACAGAATGGGATGCCCTGGGCAGGAATGGACCTGGCAGGGTCCAGTAGTGCTTTGGCCAGCAAAAGTGTCTTTATCAGGCTAATTTCAAATATGATAAGAGCAAATGCTTATATGGTCTTAAACAGAGGCTGCTTTAGTCACAGAATGGGATGCCCTGGGCAGGAATGGACCTGGCAGGGTCCAGTAGTGCTTTGGCCAGCAAAAGTGTCTTTATCAGGCTAATTTCAAATATGATAAGAGCAAATGCTTATATGGTCTTAAACAGAGGCTGCTGTAGTCACAGAATGGGATGCCCCGGGCAGGAATGGACCTGGCAGGGTCCAGTAGTGCTTTGGCCAGCAAAAGTGTCTTTATCAGGCCTAATTTCAAATATGATAAGAGCAAATGCTTATATGGTCTTAAACAGAGGCTGCTTTAGTCACAGAATGGGATGCCCTGGGCAGGAATGGACCTGGCAGGGTCCAGTAGTGCTTTGGCCAGCAAAAGTGTCTTTATCAGGCTAATTTCAAATATGATAAGAGCAAATGCTTATATGGTCTTAAACAGAGGCTGCTGTAGTCACAGAATGGGATGCCCTGGGCAGGAATGGACCTGGCAGGGTCCAGTAGTGCTTTGGCCAGCAAAAGTGTCTTTATCAGGCCTAATTTCAAATATGATAAGAGCAAATGCTTATATGGTCTTAAACAGAGGCTGCTTTAGTCACAGAATGGGATGCCTCACAGCAGACTTAAGATCAGTTCAGTATATATGCACAGTTAGTTACTATAAGCAGCCTGAAAACGCTAACAAAGGCTGGATGAAAAAAAAAAAATCTCCCTGTCAGCCAGCTCCGTTTTTCCTACCTTTCCCTGGCTTTCTGTCTGTCTCCTGTCTGTCTCCTGCCTGTCTCCTGCCTGTCCCTGTCTGTCCCTGTCTCCAGCCTGTCTAACTGCCTCAGCTACACAGCGTTCTGTCTGTCTGTCACGAATGCAATAGAGAAATGAGGAAAAGCAAGATGGCCGCCGTTAAATACCGCTGTGTGACGTCACCGGGCTTGCTGGCTGCTGATAGGCTGCATGTGACTGCCCCAGCTTGCACTGGCGCGGGATACATGTCCAGACATGTCCCGTCCGCCATCTTAGAATGCCTGTAAATGTAAATGAATGGATGTTAAAGGAAAACTTCGAGTGATCGAATCGCGGGGAAATTCGGATTCGATCCGAATCGAATTTTTCCTGAAATTCGGACCGAATCCGGGTTCGTCCGGATCGATTCGCTCATCCCTACTGGCCGGCATTGATGAATATATTGTGTGAGTCGCTCTAACACCAGTACAGTGCTGTATGGGTGCTAACAGTAGCGCCAGCTCAGTGCGACCGACTCACACCATATTCATAAAAAAAATAGCCCCACATAGCGCCAGCGCTCAAAATCGGGTAGTTGTAGCCCAGAGCGCCAGACACTGTCATTAAAGTCTGTTTTTGAACATGTATCCACTAGTAACAAAGCTAAAACATACGGAATTACATTGTTATTACATTGTAACATGAACAATTTAATATCAGACATGTAAGGACAATTCTGCATAAAAATATTATAAATCAAAGAAGTTTTCAAAAATGACTTTAAAAAGACCAGGAGAGGTCACACAATTATTTGATAATTAAAAAAAAAACCCTGTTTAAAGAGAATAAAAGGATCGTCCATTGAAATGTATGGGAGAGCGGCAGGTAGCGACACGTAATACCAGGCAATAAAGCCCTTAGTCACAATGTACCTGTTGCCTCCGGGATTAGGTGGGTTTAGGAGACCACATAAATCACTGTGAACTTGGTCAAGTGGTCTTGAAGCTCTATCCTGACTGACTTTAAGAAGTGTTGCTCTTGTAGCCTTGGATTTGATGCAACATTCACACTTAACAGTAATTGGACAATGGAATACTGTTAGATCTTTTGTCAGATTCCTCTTTAGGTCACAGACACCCAAATGCATACAAGAACTGCTCTTGTATGCATTCTGGGTGTATGTGACCTAAACACCTGTGTCACATGTGTATACAGTCTTTGTGTTTATGGGTGCATAGTCTCACTTTTTCCTTTACTGTGTTGAGGTGATACAGATGATCATCCAGCTTGGCTTACTTGCTGTACAGGATAGAACACTTGTCACCTTGGAATTTTACAGTACAGTGGCTGTCAGATGCTTCACAGATAAGAGTCCCCTTTCTAGATCAAGAGCATAAAGCACATATTTTACTGGTATAGCTAAATTGTGTCCCTCATCATAGGGGCATAGAAGGGTTCCATGACCATATCCTTCTGCATGTATATTACTTCCATCTGCAAGGTAAATAGCCTTTTTGTTATTCAGATCAAGTTCTGTGAAAAAGCTTCTATTAATTGTCATGTGACTGGTTGCTCCTTAGTCAATGCACCAGCCTTGAAATGTATGGTTGCCTGTCACTTTAAATGTGGCATTCCAGTTCCATTCACATGGATCAGAAATTGTGGCTTTGATCTTTTGCGGCTTGGCCACTGAGAGTTTAAGCCCAGAGCTGCTGGTCGTTCACCCTCCTTTATATATAAGAACAGTCTTACTTGTATACAGGAGATGTCTCTGTGGAAGCTTCTTTATGTCGATCTCCACTTTGGCCATGCTGCCTCCCATTTGGGGCTTTGCTCTGCCTGGGCCAAGTCTGATTACTGGGCTTTATCCAGTCTCTGGGGCTTCATTCAGTCACTGGGCCCAAAACCTGTTGCAGAGTGCTGGGTACAGCGGAGTCAAATACAGAAAGACATTTGTGGGGTAACAGGAACTGGCTTGGTGGATAAAATGGACAGGAAAAAGAACTCACAGAGATCACCTCAATGTACAGGAAATGCAAAATGCAGTAGAGAATGTACAACAGAGGCAGCGCATAGATATATATAACAGCGCTATCCACTGTCATAATTGTAAACTGCATTAATCTAGCAATATAGATGCAGATCACATACAGAGACAAACTGTAAGCTGTTGCACAGTATCTCCAGCAGTGCCGGGGACAGTCAAATCCGAAGCCTAACACCAGTCTGTATCCTCTTGCCTTACTTTGTCTTCTCCATTTTATTTCTTTTAAAGTAGGCCCTGGAGTCTAAATGAGTAAAAGTCCACAAACATTGTGGACCTCAGCTGCATCCCGAACATCCCTGCAGTTGTGCGCTCCACCAGGCCCAGCCAATCAGATCAGGCATGGAGGGGGAGTTCTTTATAGGGGACTCTGCTCAGCCCTCTGCAGGGAAAAAGCTCCCTATGCCGACTCGCAATCCAAAACAACGGCTTTATGCCGTGCATTAGTAAACACGTAAGAAAGTGCTGATTGGACGTCCACACATCTGCTGGGGGAATGGTGGAAATGTGACTTGAGTAGGTGATCCAGGAGGGTTAGAGACAACGAGGCATTCCTAATCCGGATACCCCCGGGGCAGGGAATAATCACTAGAATAGTGCAATCCTGGTTGGTCATTGGTGCACTTTAAGTGATCTCTCCATCTCTTTTCCTTATCCTGCTCTATTTCCAGTATCCCTCAGTCATTTCCACCCCCCCCCCCCCCTTTTCTTCATATTTGCTCCTTCTCCTCTTTTTCATAATTCCTCCTTCTACTTATCTTTTATAGCTTTCTTCCATCTGCCCTTTGCACATTCACACCATCTATCTTTTCTGTCGTCATCCTTTCATCATTCACACTTCTGTTTTCACCTTCATTATATATTCCTTTCTTTTTGCCGTAACATCTTCTTTTTCATGCTTCAGCATTTTCTTTGTTTTTACTTTTCCTTTTTGTGTTCTGTCCATCTATTATTCCATCTATGTCTCTTTTTCTCCCTCGTTTCTCTTTTTTCTCTTTTTTTTGTTTTACCTCTCCCTCTGTTTTCTGAATCCACCGCTTCTCTTTCTGTCGCCGGATTTCCCTCCATATATCTTTTACTTTCTTTATTTCTATTTTTTCCCCTCCGCTGTTCTCCTACTTTCTGTCTCTATCATTGTTTGAGTATAAAAGTGTGTGTATGTGTGTTGGGGGCACCATTCTCAGATTTTGCACAGGGTGACGTTTATGCTCAGACTGAGACTGCTGTTAGGAATGATAGCTGCAGGAAACAGTAAACAGTGACAAAGCAGATTCAGGGAACAAGAGAAAATTCTTGGAAACTCCTGCAGGGGGGTGTGCAGAATGACAATGCTACGTAGTGTTTGACAGCTTAGAGCTGTTTGGGATGAGAGGGAGCCCCACAGCAGCTAGCAAGTATGGGACACTTTTTCAAGAAGCTATTTTGCGGGTATATTTCTATCAATCAAATAGGCAATGAGATTGCATTGCATTGTGGGACGCCCGACCACACATTCTACAGCTGGAGGCCCAAATCCAGACAGCTACACTTACCTGCGTCATATTCCTATGCAAGTACTGCAAGTTTTTGGCCCTGACATGATGACCAGCGGCTGCAAGGGGGGTTGGTGGGGCAGGCTTGCACAACACTGAGTACTCACTTCCTTGGCACACTCCTATGGTCCCTGGCAGCCACATGGAGCAGTGATCTGGCAGTCGGTGCAAAGGTTCACAGAAGTAGGTGATTATATGTGCCGGGTGTCAGACTTTTAGCTGAAGTACTTGTGGCATGTTAGTATGTCATTACAAAATGGTTGTAGCACTCTGTTTAAGATAGTATATCTTATAGAGCAAAGTCTGGTAGTAAAAAACAAAATATATAGAAACTATATATATATATACCGCGCTAACAAACAAATTAGTGAAGATAAAACACAGAATAGAAAGTATAGTGATCTTAAATCCAGCTCCACGTGTTAAACTTAAATCTAACCCTTAAGTCAAAAAAACAAAATTATAACAAAAACACAGAGCTATTAATAGCTTATTTAGAGTCCTCTTTGAAGTCCTCCAACTTATAATTCAAAATCCACCGCAAGTGTCAGCAATCCAATTGTGCAGATCCACCACCGATTTGGTACCCTTACCAGAGATGAGTAAGTCACCAGCAATATCATCAATTGCGCAGACACTTCCTCCAATCAATTCCACACGCTAGGCTACGTGTCCTCAATGTAGATTTATGCGACCAGCCCGATTTACAAAGTAAACTCATGCATAAGGAAATAGAAGAGCCATAGTGCAATATTGCAAAGCTAAAAATTCCTTTTAATAAGGCCAATAAAATACTCACAAACAAAGGGTTAAAATACGCATGTCATAGTAATGTACCAAGCCAACCCGCGCTGCTGAATTCCAATATTGTAAATCGCCGGCTCCCAACGCGTTTCATCGCTCAGCGCGACTTTCACTAGGTGAGCCGGCGCGGCGGTGAGCCGGCGCGGCGGTGAGCAGCGTTTAAATTTCCTGAGGGCGGGACGAAGGGGACGCATCAACCCCACGCACCACCAATAGCTGGCTATGCTTGTCCTCCAAGATCCGGTCTCCAAACGAAGTGGGCGCGGCTGACCTCGCCCCACCAATCAGCATACTAGGAGGTGAATATCATTAACACTCTCGATAAGGGATGGGCGTGATTACCGCCATCCATCCTGTTAACATAGCGGGGGGTGGGTCGCGGCTACCGCCATCCCACCAATCAACACACTAGGAGGTGAATATCATTACCAATCTCAATAGGGAGTGGGCGTAACTGACGCCATTCATCCTATCAGCATAACGGGGGGTAAATAACATTACCAGTCATCCACCACACATTATGCCACTATATGCGTCAGTAGGCGCTCAGCCAATCCAGCAGCGGCATCAGCCCTAGCATCCCGTTCCCACGGTAACCCTGCCGGGGCGCTAGCCCGCATTCGCTGGCTCAGCCTAAGACGGCCCTGCTGATAAGTTATTAACCCAGGGTTCAAACCAGAATTCCAAAGATGAAAGAAACCTAAATAGAGATTGTAGTAAACAATCAGGCGACTTAAATCGCACTTATAATGAGAGCCTAACTACATAAAAAAGCCAGATATAGGCCAAGTATCAAAAGTATTTGTGGATGTATATTTAAATACAGCTAGCCACAATAGACAGCACTCCACGACTATATGCACTACCAAGCCATGGAATAGAGCGGTAAGAACAAAAAATAAAATAACGATCCAGCAATCCAGTAGGGTGGGTTGGCCATAAAAAATTGTGCAGACAGCCATAAAATATACAATTAACAAAACTGCTAAAACATACATAAAACATCAAAATCGGATAAAACCTATATCTAAAAGGCACAATCCTAACAACTGGATGCACCCTATACATAAAAGTATTCACATAATAATAATTATTTAAGGGAGTGTAAAGAACTAATGCCCTACAGCCCTCAGCCACCCAATAACGACAAATAACCCAATTGGTCACAAATTCTGCCCCCTGACAACTAGGCAGAATCAATGAAACAACTGAGGTCGAACTCTACATTTAAACCTTTAGGGCTAAGGGTATCCAATCTGTATATCCATGAGCTCTCCCTCCTGGACACCTCCCTTACCATACTTTTTTTTTTTTTTTTTTTACTAGATTCTCTGCCTGATATTCATAGCAACATAAACTGGATGCAGTCTGGGGTACAAATGGCAGACATATGATAATTTATTCAGTTACAACTAAACTGTCATATAATAGCAGTTAGGTTTGTTGCAGAGTGTGAGTGCTGGGTGCATCAGAGTCAAATCTAGATATACATTAGTGGTATAACAGGAAGTTGCTTTACTGGAACATGAATGCAGTAAGAAAATGTTACCTTACATGGTGGCTAGAACACAGACAGAAAGAAGGAAGTACCAGTCATAGAGATCACAGCTCGATGTACAGGAAAAACAACACAGCAGCAAAATGCATAGAAACAGCTGAGCATTGGTCACAGCGCCATCTAGTGTCATAACTTGTCATAGCTGTAAACTGCAGTAAATTTAGCAAAAGACGCTAAACACATACACAGACAAGCTGTAAGCTGTTGCAAAAGTATTATATAGCCAACAAGGTTGAAGTACTCCCCAAAGCTGAGCTGTGTATACTATAACTAAATGTATCATTGCTGGAAAGCATCAGTGGGCAATATGGCTGACTGCATCCAGTGTAGTAAAAAAAGAAACACAATAGAAGGTGAAGATATAGACTTCCTTTCTGGGTATAGGGTCACTTTAAAGATAAATAATTAAATAGCCACACAATAGCTTCTAACGTGTATAAATAATGTGGCGATAGAAAAAGGAAAAAATATCTGCCTTTCTTTTAAATTGTATAATGCCAATGGCTCAGTCCATTTGCTGAATAGGGTGATCTGCTGGGTTGTATTTAGTGAGCTGCTTCATTTAGCCCACTGGTCTCCTATCAACACTTTACCTCAGAGGCTGACACTGTAATCAGTGGTAACGCCTGTGTGTGTGTGAGGTGCTGCTTTTGTTATGAGACCAGGTAACTCGAATGTGTAAAATCTATACAAAATAAACTAAACTGACTGAAAATGACTGAAATTCTTCTTTGAATAACTGTGCAGGAAAATCTAAAGGTATTAAAGTGGAACAAAACCCTGAGTGGCCGACCCTGAAGTCTATAAGACCCGGCCATTGACCTTCCCCCTTGGGCATTCTAAATCAGGATGCCCACTGTGTGAAACGACCCCTGGATAACCACAGATCCCCCCATTTTTCTGGCGCGCTCACGCAGATAGTCATTTAGACAGGCCGGGCGGCCAGGAAGGTTACTGCTCAGGCTTCCCATCTGCGTGCAAACAGAGCTGATTGGATGAGAGCCCGCGCATGCTCTGTGGGACAGGGAAAGCTAGGTTTTCACAGGCGAACTTGGGGATTTCACATATCAGGGCATCCCAAGTCGGGATGCCCCTAGGGGCACAAAACAAAACTCCAGATAGTGAAAATCCTGGGTTGGGCTTTGCTCAAAACACACAAAGCTGAAAGAAAGATCATATGGAAAAATGTGTTGAGAAAAGAGAGAGAAAATGGTAAACTGAAAGATTCTGCAGCAGAGCCAACATGAAGGGAAAACTGTCAAAATCAGCTAAATTACTTCTAGAGCTTTTCTCTCTGTTTTAGATATATGAGTTCTGGCCAGGCAATGTTGCAATGTTGTTATCTTATGCTGGACGGCTGCCAGCACTGAACAGCTGATACTTTGATACATTGTTTCTCCCTCTCCTCAGCATGGAACAGGCCAGAGTGTCAGCCTCCGACACTCAGAAGACATAAACATGAGCTATTAGTCTCCAGCTGCTCAACACACACATAATTTTTTTCTAAATTTGTAATTCTTACTCCAACACTTACCTACATTCAAAGTACCATTTAAATATAAGTCACCAAGAAAAATTTACGATACTGCTCCTTTAAGGCAGGTACATTTTGATTCACCAGGCCCTAATGCAGCTGTCGTGGGGGATCAAAGCTGAAACCTTTTACATTTTAGGCCCTCAAACCTTTCTCACCCAATTCTTTTTGAGGTGACATACAAACATTTTTCTACACATTAGTAAAAATAACCTAATATAGGGTATCCAACACATGAGGAACGCTTACCACATGAGGCAGCGAATTACCCACATAAGGCAGCAAGCTCTCCCACACGAGCCAGAAAGCTCCCCCCTACATTGTACACTACAGGGAATGCTGTGCTAATACTCATTACATAGTTTTGGTCGACTTTACTAAGAACCTGGAATAATGCAGTGCGTAAATCTATTGACAACTTTAGTTGTTGCCATTTAGACCCTTAAAAGCTGGAAAAAATGGTGATACCCAAGAGAGAGTAACCTGTAGTAAACACCCAGCTGTTGTCGGCAGTTCCCTGGATGGCTGCCAGGGCTTACGGAAGGAATTCTGCAACCTCAGATCACATGTTGAGACTAGAATTTTTTTTTTAATGACACAAACAGAAATGAAAAAGGGACAAGTGAGCTGCAGTTTTCTTTGTCACCAGGGTGCACATACGTTACCCGATTGTCAGGCACATGTTGAACCTCCTTTTCTCTGGGTAAGTTACAGAACGATATACTACTAATGTGCCTAGTAGAGTAAGTACACACAGAAAACACAGATTTATGAACACTGAGCCAGGCAGTGCCGCTGTGTATCATTTACAAACAATGTTACATTCAACGCACCCACCCAGAGTGATAAAGCAGCATTGTATTGACTTTCCTAGAAATAGATACTATGGCACTAAATCACCTATGTTACATACAGAAAAGTATTATAGTTACCCTCCAGTAGCGTATTTTCAACTAATAAATGCATTTCTTGTGTGTGCTGGACTACACCGAGATGTGCCACAGGCAGGATATTAGTAAATATATGTAGGCCCTTATTTAAGAAGGGATAGCGTCAGGTAGCGCCTGGTTAATGACAGGTAGCGATAGATAGTCACTGGTGAACGCCGAACACGGCACGCAATCACACATTTATCAAGCAGAATCTGTTTAGCGACTGGAATAGCGCCATGTAGCGTCTGATTCATCATTTTCAAAGCCTCAGCGAACAGCGCCAGCGTTCAGCCTTACACAGCGCCAGGTATGACCTCTCGCTACCTGGCGCTCTCCCATACATTTCAATGGACGATCCTTTTCTTCTCTTTAAACGTTTTTTTTTTTTTAATTCACAAATAATTCTGTGACCTCTTCTGGTATTGAAAAAGCAGTTTTTTCATATTTTTTTCATTTTTTAAATATTTCCTCAAAAATGACATTACAGGTCTGGCATAAAAGTGTTCATATTACAATGTTGTTACAATGTAATTCCATATGTTTTTGCTTTGTTACTAGTTGATAGATGCTTGAAAACACACTTTAAACACACCGCCTCCTGCGCTCTGGGCTTCAAACAAGTATTTTTCAGCGCCAGAGATTTGTGAGGCTGTTTTTTTGCTGAATATGGTGTGAGTCGGTCGCTATGAGCAGTCGCTAACATGCGCTCCCATACAGTGCTGTACTGGTCAAATAACCACTCCTCACAATGTATTCAACATTACTGAACAGCAACTGAGTCGCTATAAAGTAGCGACCCACAGCTGAGCACAGTGACTACTAGCGGGCGCTCTGAAAATGCCTGCTACAGATGCTCATCTGTCGCTACCTGCCGCTAATGATGAATCAGCCTGATAGTAGTTAGGTGAGGTGAAGTGAGGTGGTTTTGTATATATATATATATAGTCACATTGTAGTTAGTGTTTGTACTGCTCTGTGCCTGAAAATAGTTTGGGGGTATAGTCAGTCTAGCAACCCTAGACCTGTGCCTGGGCAGTCCAGTTGCAGGGGGTGCTGTACCATTACATTGCTATTTATTCGCTTTTAGATTAGACTAGTCATCATTGGTGGCTAAGGGGTTATTGCCAACTCCTCTGTGTGCTGAGTTTATTACCTTTAATGTGCGAGCTGCTCCAGCCCCATGTGTTAAGAGGAGCTGAGATGCTAGAAGTGAACAACGTCACTCACAGCAGCCCTTTTCATTAAAGCGGACCAAACCCCCCGAAATACATTTGGCCATAGCCCCTGTGGATACTTCCTTCTTGGCAGGTTGAACTAGAAATGGATATTTTCGTTTTTCTAATCATCTTGGAACACAGTTTTTGTTTGTTGTGCCTCTCTGTAAGATGGCAGGCGATCAGTCATTGCATTGGTGTGGCAATGACATAATTGCCACACACAACAGTGGCAATGAATGGAGGAGGTGGGGCTTTACAGCTAAACAGACGCCATTATCTGGGATTAGAGTGAAGCAGATTGTCAAAAAAAATTTTCATGGGGGAGCCATTCAGGGCATGCTAGTTAAAAATGTGGGTTTTGGTCCACTTTAAAGCTGTCAAAGGGTCTATAAAGTCAAAGAAAAGAAGAAAGGCTCCTTTTCTAGCACAGTGCTCAGAAACCTCCTGGTGTCCTTGTGGAAGCTGTTGATATTATTGCAGTAAGTTGGCCAAGCACAGGCACTGTGACGGACATAGGGCAGAGCCACAACCGCTGGTCAGATACCCAACAAATTCTGGGGAGAATCTCGTGCTGGGAGAAAGAGGGAAAGGGCAGCGTTTGCTTTTCTAGTGCTTTGTAGTGCAGCGGTAAATCGGACTAACAGCCTGGCACAGTTGGAAAAAGGTAGCAGCCATTTCGGAGCTTCTGCTCCCAACAGACATAACCGACAATGCACAGTAACAGGAAGCTCAGCAGCATTTCCTGTTTGCAGGTGGCCTGCAAGTCCATGAGGCTCCTTTAAGACCTGCAGGTGCATGAACCGCCATTTTGTTTCTAAAAATTAGCTGCAGCTAGAGTTATAAAAAGGTAAATGAATTTTTATGTGCAGCAATCTAAATTGCCCTGGGGAAGGATGCATATGAGCACTGTTTGTGTTGGTTTAAGTCATTTTTCACTGTTGGTCCACTTTAGCCAGCATGAAGTGTTTGAGCTCTTTTTGGGCTTGCATTTAACTCTTAGAATATGGGGCATCCCAAACTGGGCTAGCCACTGGGGAGGGGGAGTGGTTGTAGAAATAAAGGCCCTTATTTAAGAAGGGATAGCGTCAGGTAGTGGCTGGTTAATGAGAGGTAGCGACAGGTAGCGACTGGTGAACGCCGGACACTGCGCGCAATTACACATTTATCAAGCAGAATCTGTTGAGCGACTGGAATAGCGCCATGTAGCATCTGATTCATCATTTTCACAGCCTCAGCGAACAGCGCCAGTGTTCAGCCTTGCACAGCGCCAGGTATGACCTCTCGCTACCTGCCGCTCTCCCATACATTTCAATGGACGCTCCTTTTCTTCTCTTTAAACGGGTTTTTTTTTTTTCCAAAAAATCACAAATAATTATTTTACCTCTTCTGGCATTGAAAAAGCTGTTTTTTCATAATTTTTTCATTTTTTATATATTTCCTCAGAAATGACATTACAGGTCTGGCATTAAAGTGTTCATGTTACAATGTTGTTACAATGTAATTCCATATGTTTTCGCTTTGTTACTAGTTGATAGATGCTGGAAAACTGACTTTAAACACACCGCATCCTGCGCTCTGGGCTTCAAACAAATATTTTTCAGCGCCAGAGATTTGTGAGGCTGTTTTTTTGCTGAATATGGTGTGAGTCGGTCGCTATGAGCAGTCGCTAACATGCGCTTCCATACAGCGCTGTACTGGTCAAATAGCGACTCCTCACAATGTATTCAACATTACTGAACAGCGACTGAGTCGCTATAAAGTAGCGACCCACGGCTGAGCACAGTGACTACTAGCGGGCACTCTGAAAATGCCTGCTACAGACGCTCATCTGTCGCTACCTGCCGCTAATGATGAATCAGCCTCAAAGTTGTCTGTTGGTACTCCACAGCTTTTGTGAACATTTCAGGGTCTCACAGGGCCCCTTTATCATTGTGTTTGCCTGATTATATTGAGATCCATATGAGATCCCAACATTTTTGTTAAATCTATACACAATTTTATGCTCACCAAAGTTATGAAGTACCATATGACAACTTTATTTATTTGCTTTGTGTGTATTTCTGCAGTAACTCAAAAAAAACTAGGTAGGTAGTAGGAAATATTACATTTGGACTAAAGTAATTTCAGGACTGCTTTAAAAGGTAAGTGACTAATTTACACATCTATTTGCAGGGCCGGATTATGAGAGGGGTGCAAGGGGCACAAGCCCCGGTGCCTCCACCACTTGCCCTGCAAAGGGGGTCTCCACCAACCTTTGGGTTATGGTCTGATCCAGGAGGCTTTTCAGTCAGCAACAAAGTTATCAATCGCAGTGGGGGCCCCCGTGCCTGGGAAAGCCAAAGCCACCACATGGCAGGACGGAGAGTCTATAACAGCAAAGCCACCGTCAGTAACGCTACAGCAATGGGTGCTTGCAGAGCTGTCAATCGGAGACCACTCACAGCACATAAGCCACCAAGCTCAGCCACTGGCAGCTCAATACAGGGAACTGTTTTCTGCTGGACCAGCCGGGCGACTACACTACCCCCCACCCAGAATGGCAAAGCAGGAGTTCCAGAACAGCTCGCACCTGCACAAGGGTGGTACAAGGGACTCGATCTGACGTTCCAGTAAGTGGACGGGTGACAGACAACCACCAATTAGTTACTTGGCTGGACTATTATTTTAAAGGAAAAAAATACTGTATCTGGGGCCTTCACCAATTTTGTGCCCAGAGGTCTCCGCCACACCTAATCCAGCCCTGGACACATTTGATACTTTGGTAATAAAAGCTATAGTAATATTATTTCAGATATTCCTACAGACGAGTTTTAAACTCATTTAGTAACTCACCAGAAAAGGTGAATTTTCAACTCATATCATAATTAAAAGCCAAAGAAATTTAGATGCGATTGCATTAAAGAGGATCATGTATAATTAAAAAAAACAGCTTGGTTAGTTAAGCCTTTGATTGATTGTAAGGCTTTGCAGCAATGATGAAGCTATTAAAAGATTTCAGTTGCTGATACTACTCAGTGGAAATATATGTTCTAGATTTGTTCAGCCACTGGGCATTTCTCCAAGTTAAACAGGTATTTCTGCTTGAGAACCTAGATAACACAATGAAGTAAAGAGTCTGGGAATCTAAGGAGGCTAATGCCCTGAATTATATTTCCTCAGTCATCCTATGTGACCCAGTTTGGCTGAGCAACCAATGGGCCATGTCTGTGACATGTTAGGGATGAGCTTCTTTCAGTGGCTAGCTGCACAAAGCTTATATTTCCCCACACTTTACATGAAATGAATCATTCATATGAGCTGGGTTTTAGGGTTGTATCAGAATGTGAACAAAGCTGAGGCTCAGTGTATCATTGACACTATACAGCGCCGTCTACACATCTGTCAGCTGTGAATTAGGTGTCTCATCTCGTTATTCCTAATGTCAGAAAGAAATGACGCTGACAGATAAAGTGAAGACATTTCTAAGTATCAGTTTTTGCATTTAGGCCAGGTGATTGCAAAATGAATATAGGTGGGAACAACTGAAGCATTTAGAAACATAGCTGTTGCCTTACAGGTATAACTAATCAGATAGCAATGTGTGACACGGGGATTTTGCTGCCATATTAAAAACATATCTATGAGAACAAATAATAGGTTTACTGCAAAATAAGAATGAGCAAGGCAGGCTTTTCTATTTTTTTCTAATTTTAGTAATTAACTTCATTGCATTGGGGCTACGTACATACCTGTCTGTGTTCACCTTATGTGTTTTGCATTAATGGCTTGCGGTAGGAGTTTATATTTTTGTGGCCAAATATAAGTGCATTTGGATTTTTTTTGCATTTTTTTTGCTGCCTGCGTTTCTGTTTGTTAAAAACATCAGCTGGAACACTAGACATAGGGGTTATGGTTCTCATGACTCGGAGGCCTCTGACCATGGCAGAACCCCTATCCCTATGTCAGGGTATCAATCTCCCTCTAGAAACAAGTCATGTTTTTTCAGCAAGGCATAGCTGGCTTTATAGCTCAGTCTAAGCACTAATGACTCTATCTATGTGCCTGTTCAGGGATCTGCAAAATACGGTCTGTTGCTGGTCCTTCAGGAGGGAGTTTGACACATGTGCTCTATGCTATTTCAGAGGTGAACAGCAGACTCCCACTGATGGGTCCCATTTTTTTTTAACCCACTGGTCATAGGGGTTTATTATTAGTCTATACTTCCCTCCACTGTCTTTTTGTAGTGTCGGATGCTGTCCCCTCTGCTTTCCAGACGCTATGGGGTCCTCTCTCGGCTCCTTATCTGCTGGAAGATCAAAATGACCACTTGCTAGAGTTTGGATCTCAGGGGGACAAGGGTACATCCTGAGCTCTCCCCACTGCAGGGTGGGGCATTTAGACTCCAAGGATGGTCTTTGAGGCTTTTGAGTGACTTTAAGAAAGTCAGAGACCTTTAAATTGACCCCCTGAATTGCTCCTCCATGAGGAGTACCTTTTGCCAATTTTTAGTGCTCCTGCTTCACTCTAATCCCAGATAATGGCCCTTCTTTTAGCTGTAAAGCTCCACCTCCTCCATTCATTGCCATTGTGTGTGCCAATGATGTCATTGCCACACCAATGCAATGACTGATCACTTGTCATCTCACAGAGAGGGGCAGCAAAAAAAAGTGTTCCAGAACGATTTGAAACATAAAAATATATACATTTCCAATACTATACCCTAAGAAGATAGTATTGGCAGGGGCTATGGCCAAATGTATTTCACAAGTTCAGAGAGTTTTGGTCTGTTTTAAGGGAATGTCTAGTGAAATAAAAAATCTTAGCATATTTATCATACCTTCTACACCTGCAGTTCTATCCAGTTTTTACTCAGCATGCAGCAGAAAGCTTGATCTTCAACCAGGCTTCAGGAAGCACCATCCACATTATTGTGCAGAAACCCTCCCCTAGCTTCATCACAGTGTGTGTGCTACAGGTTTTTCATTTACAATAAGATTCCCCCACCCAATACATGCCCACTGGCATCCAGGCCCATTGTTTTTCAAGGTCTATAATTGTGTGCATTTAAAGTGTACCAAAATCCAGGATTTTGACTAGCCTGGGTTTTGGTCCTTGCCCCCGAGGGCAAGCTACTGCTGCTGCACTCATAACTTCACCTGCATCTGTGTAGATCCACAAAACATAGCCTGTTGATGGGCCTTGAGGAGGAAGGTTGTGACCCCTTGTTTAGAGGGTTTTGGTTTGTTTTATCACTAGTTACATACAGTGGCTGGCTGGGGCCAAAAATCAGCCTGAGATTTTACCAGCTCATAGCAGGTCAGCGAGTGCACTCCCCTATAGCAATGCTGGGGTAGATCGTGGTGGGTATGATTACAGGGGCAGATAATGTATAAGTGGTGGGCATGGCCATAGACATGATTCTGAAGCTGTAACATGGGCTAGGGTAACTTCACTACAGTCCTATTTTTAGCCTCATCTCAGCTCAGCTTATCCTAGATTTTAAATCTGATTCTAAGCCTCGTTTTTTGCGGAAACTGGGAAGTTGTGAACGCTCGTATTATTCTCAGCTGTGCCCCTTGAATTTCTCGGCCAAGCATACGCGATTGTAAGTCCTTTGCATAAGCCGAGCAATTAGGGATTTGACCAGCAAACTAGCCCCAGAAGCTGAGTTTGTACCTGTTTTCAGCCATATGTTGCCACAGAGTCCTTTGAGCTCGGTGCTCTGTAACCATCTCGCTGGCATGCTGGAATATGCATACGGGTTGTTTGTTTTTATTTCCCTCGCTGAACCCTAACTTTGGGACAGCCTATGTTTGTGTGCATCCCAGCAGTGTCACTCACCTTCTCCCTCCTGGTTCCTAGAGGGGCAACCCATGTAGTGTGCACCTCTATAGTATGACTTATTTTCGCTCTACTAGTTC